>JACTTY020000035.1:1342554-2685108 GCA_014595695.2 Epargyreus clarus clarus
TGATATGAGAAATTGAGGTCCATCTTGCTACTATTATTAGTTATCATATACACGTAAATTTAATAATAAAAGGCCTTACATGTGAAGAAATTGTTATTTTCTATATATTATAGTATACTTTTCGCAAAGTTTATTGCTGTTGAGATGTGTTAGGTTGTGGTGGCAAAAGGTAGATGTTCTATAAAAGTAATTTTATAGAATGCTAAATTTAGGAGTTATTTGAACAATGTAATGAAGCAAATTGGTTAAGTTTCATATTTGATTAAAAATAGAGCATTGAATAGGCTATGTAAATATTTAACAAACACAAAATAACCCATAATGAAAATTGCAATCACATTTATTAACTTTCATTTAAATTATATTTTGTAGTCAAGATTGGCCTAATAGTTTAATTAACAGATTTATTATAATAAGTTTAAATAACAGATACACTGGTGAAGTTAAAAGTAGTCACAAAGTCAATTAAGCTAATGAATACCAAACTTTTACACTGATTTTTAATTTTACTTTAATGAGTGAGTATTGTAGTTCGCAATTGTTTTATGTTTATCCTAAATTATTAACTTAATGTATAAATCAAAGTAACATGTTTCATTAACCAACTTGAAAAATAGGTTCATGTATGTATGTAAGTTGTATGTATGTATGTAAGTATGTTGTATGTAAGTATGTATGTAAGTTTTTATGTCTACGATTTTCTTAAAAAATACTCGTTATAAATATTAAAAAGAAACAATAAAAGGATTAGTATTTAAAATATATTTAGTTGTAAAACTTTATTTTTATTTTATTTTTTAACCAGGAAGAGCTATCAACTGATGGTGATGGTAGCGCATGGATGGAGCGTTGCACACGGTTGTCCATCCCTGGCTTCCAGCGCTGGGCCATCCTCATGGTCTCCGGTGGCCATTTTGCTGGTGCTGTCTTCTCAGGTATATCTGAAAATAAATATTTAAAATATATAGGCATCTGAGAATATTGTATTATTACACAATATTTTTTATTTGCTGCTATATACAATATAGATTATAAAAAATATATACATTTTATATTTAAAAAAAATCTAAAGTATTAACCACTACACGTTTGTGGTATTAAGTAGGCAGACTTATATTCATAATTAAAAGTTAGTAATAATATGAGGATGTTATGATATCACATAGATTATGTAACTGAAGTTAAAATGTTTGGATAATGTAAGGAAAGAAAAAGACGTTGCTTTCATCCTTAATTTTTCATTATATCATTTATTACATTTCTATTATAAGTTAAAAATAAAAATACGCAAATAGTCAGTAATTTAACGAACTAACTTTTTTTTGTTTCAACCAGGGGGTGTGGCGGTGGTACATAAAACAATGCACTCGTACGTGACGAGGCGGGGCCAGGGGCAGGCGCAGGCGAACAGAGACTCACACGGCAACGCCCCGAGATCAGCTGGCTCCAGTCTGAGGAGATACAATCAGGCGCAGTTCCTGGAGGTAGGTCGCTTATCATCAGATGGACTGCGTGCATTTCTGCTATTCCTGTAATATAAAAAAAAAATTGTAAGTCTTGAAATTACACCTAAAACAAATTTGTTTTTTAAGCCATAATGTTTGACTTGGTTTTTAATTTCCAGCACGTCCAAGAAATCGTACAAAGTTGGGAGAAGGATCTTGTTGGTTGTTCCCTGGTACTCTACCGGGCAGTTGGTCCTATGAACCAGGCGGCTCTCTTCGGGAAGAACTCGCCAATAAGTAGAGACGATATGCGCGTTAGAGCTCTACCCTTTCCTACTCGAAAACCAACCTATAAGGAAGTGAAGAGGGTGCATGAAACAGTTGCTAGTATTGAGGTTTATGGTGAGTATTTGTGTTAGTCAGTCTTGCTCCTGTTATTACTACGACGCGTGGTTAAACGATCACCATGCTGGTCTGATACGTAAACGGTTCCGGGTTCGGTTACTTTGTATATCTATTCTTAGTATTAATCAACTAGCTAGACTATAATTGATTAATACTCACATATTTTTCTTTGTTTTTCAATTCTAGATATTTTTATTTTCTTTTCTAGATTATTATATTTTTATTAAAAAAAAAAATATTTTTAATACCCTAGATATTTTTAAATTCTAGACACAATGGAGTTATTCCAAAAGGCGTTGATCGCTTCTACGAGCAAATCGACTTTGAAGTCAACCTCGGACACGAATGTAGATCGCCCGAAGAAACAAACCAAGAGCAGTCCTAATAAGCCCATTGATAGAGCTAAGTCAAGGTATTTATTTTTAGGTTCAGATTCAATTTAAGTGCATGCATGGGAAAACGGAGTACTTCACTATGTGGTTTTTAGGGTTATCCATACCATGCTAAAGGAAAATAACCCTATTACTATTGAGTTTTATCTCTTGAGCTTGAATACTATCTATTACGGTGCAAGAGATGGAGCAAAGGACACATGAAATCTTAACTGAGTATGTTTATTGCGGTGGTCGTTATAACAACAAATACTAAAAATAAATTTTTTAGAAGTAAATGGGGTCATGAAAATAAATGGTTGTCGCCATATAATATATAAACTATGTTTCATCGTTTTTCGCTTTATCTATTGAACCATAATAGGTAGATAGTTCGGATTTTCATAAAACGTTTACTCCTATAGCTGCTATCAATAAAAACCAGCTATAAATCAGTTTATTTGAAACAACACATAGTGTTTGATATTTAACGTGATCCTGAATCTATAGAGTATTATTGCAGTCAATTGTTTTTTTTATTTTTGTTATCAACATCATGTTTTAATTTTATCCCAATTACGCGCTTATTAATGATTGGTTTCTTTCAATTACAGAGAGCGCGCACCAAGAGAACTGCCAACACAGATCATATCCAGCGAAGATGAAGGCCCATGCTACATAGATTCTGAGACACCGGTCGGTTGGATCAAGACCCTTTCCGAACAGAGTTCAAACGGGGTCATAACTAACTCTAGGAAGGACCTGCTGATCAACGATACGTCTATAGTCAGCTATGAGAGCAGTGATAATGAACAGGACATTGAAGCTAAGGAAAAAATAGTCAAGAAGAAGAAAAAGAAAAAGCCAGAAGAGTGCAAACCGGTTAAGAAGGGAACGCCTAAAATACCGGCGAATGTTAAGAAGGTACGATTATTGTTAAAGACTAAATAAGTTGGTTTTGACAAACGTGGCGTAGTGGTCACCGTATAATGTGGGTAGTGGGTTTGGAGTTCGATCCTCGGCAAAACAGAGATTTGAATTATGAATTTAGGTTTTCTGTTCCGTTTGTGTGTCCACGGCACCAATGACACAGGAAAAATTCTAATTCTGGGTTTATGAGTGCAAATGTTTGATGCATCGGGTGATGCGGAAAGAGGTGTGGGATAAATGTACGATCTCTATAAAGTTGTTGTGGTAACCTTTTTTTAGTATGAATTAAATCTGTATTTCCGTGGTTTGATGTGGATTGCGGTTGATTTACACATGAGCCGACCGTTTTAGTCTTCGGGTGTCGTAACACACTTCATTATAGATGTCCATGCATGGTCAATGCCGCCACGTTCCATAAGCTGGACTGTATGCTTTGCTACACCAATCTTATAAAAAAAACACTTATTTCTCCATTACAGATGTGGAAGATAATATCAGACAAGGAGGTGAACTCTCTAGAAACGATATTGGAGGGCTGGGAGGCCTCCGATCTAGAGGCGGCGTGTAATACTCAGGACCCCGCGGATGGCAACACGGCGTTGCACAAAGCCGCTATCGCCGAACAACCTGAGATGGTCACGTGAGTTAACATTTTAATAATAGGGTACTTGAGAGTTCTTGGTGTTTTATTATTTAAATATGTGTATTATAACCTCTCATTGTCCTTTCTTTTTGAAATAAGGGTTATTTATTAGTAAAATCATATTTTACTACGTTAAACGTCGTGAAACATGACTTTACAAAATGTTGCGCGAAAACTATCGATCACGTGACATTTGTAGCGCATGACGTTACGATATATTTAACAAGGTTTACTTTTTTATATAATATAGGAGTAGCAGATGAGCATGCAGTCCACCTGAGTGTCTACTGCCGCCCATAGACATCTGTAATCAACCACAGATAGGATTAGATATTCCAACCTAAGGTCCGCAACGATTACAAAGTTATTGGTAAACTAGCTTTTACTCGTGGGTTCACTCGCATTCAGAGGTCATTATCTATGTATAGGAAACGATACTTTTCTTCGTATAAAATGTACCCTATGTCTCTTCTGAATCTTTCCCAACGTGACAAAATGACGAACCGATTATGTAAATATGGCGTGACAGTATAACAAACAAACATTCGTATTTTAATTATTATATTATTAATTATTATGTTTCGTAACAAACCAACATTCGTATTTTTATTATTATTGGTAATTGTTTGTTCAGGCAACTGTTGTCGGCGGGCGGGGACCCGTGCGTTAAGAACCACGCCCTACAAACGCCGTACGCTTCGTCGCCGCACAACGACACGCGGGTCGCGTTCCGACTGTTCCAGGCTCAGTTCCCTGACAAGTATAACTATGCTAAGGTAACTATAATTTTGAAGAATATATTTGTTAGCAATACTGTTGTACATATGAGGTACTGGCAACACCCCTGGCAAGTGTCGGACGTCAGTTATGATTTGAATATATAAATGGTTTGAAAATTTAAAACGCGTGTTCTCAATATGGATATTGTATCAATTAATTACAAGTCTAAAATATAACAAATACCCTACGAGTGGTAGAACCCTTTGTTGTTCGATTCCGGCGGCACCACCACCACACTTATTTCTGACTCTTAACAACAATGTTAAACGCTGCTGTACTCTGGTTTGAAAGGTGTGGTAAGGGAGACATACTTCCAGCTTAGACCTTAAGGGTAGCGGTGCATTTGTGGTCGACTTCAGGTAGGAATTTAATGTTATCTAGCGTTGATTACAGATGCCCATGGGCAGTAGTAGCCACTTATCTGGTAGGTTGCTACTCATATAATTACAAAAAAGGTTTATAAGATACTTCTATAGCATATACCTATTTAGTTCCTTTACATATTATCTTCCATCTTACATATGTATCGTGGTAGCTGTGTTTGTGTAAAATAAGAAATAAAATTAAATACATACATAGGTGTAAAGATGCGGCGTAACAAATAGAATTCATTTATTTTAGTTTTTTTTTGTTTTCTCATTAAATTTGCATGTTTATTTCCTTGGTCCAGTCGCAAATTCCCGGTCCCCTCACACCAGAACTTCTAGAACAAGAGAAGGAGAGGAAAGCGCAGCAGAAGAAAGCGAAACGGCAGCGAGACAAAGAGAAACAAATGGAGAAGAATAAAACAAATAAATTCTTACAACTCACGGATGCTGAGAAGGTATGTATTTTTTTCTTTAAACTTTATGTAGATAACGAAAATCCCATCCAAATCGGATCAGTAATTTATGAAAACATCAAGAACATACAAACATACATAATTGCTATGTTATGTCTAATACAAAACTTCTTTTGTTCATATCGGTTACTAATTTAAATAAATGCGAAAGTATTTGTTTCTTTGTCACGCTTTCACGTCTTAATTATCAAACCGATTGTTATAAAGTTTTGTACTTTCGTTGTTACCGCTCCAGAAAAGGGCATAGGGTATATGGGCGGTGAGGCATTTTATAATATATAATATTAATTTTTATCATGTTAATTTTTATTGTCAATGTGGAATTAATATTTAGATTAAAATATGGACGACTTCCGGTAGTACTTCAAAACACTTTGTTAGTCATACCAAATAAATTATATAAATTATAATAATATTAAAATATTTATTCTCGTATTTTTAAAACAATATTTTCAATATAATGTTATTTTATTAACAGTTAAATTTATTGTGAATTACGTCACTTGTTATAACAAAACAAGTGATGTGAGGTAGTTCTTATGCTGTTTGTCACTCGAGTAGTATTTAAGTCCACGCGCTGGTAGAGCGTGGTTCATTCGCATTTAATCAGTCGTGTAAGCAGTTACTCTGCCCGAATTGTAAATAAAATTGAATAGAAGTAATTCTCATATTAAAGTCGTTTCGTTCATTTTTATTAATATAGAACCAAATAAGTGCGGCAGTGGGAACTCGCCGACAGGTACCTTTTATCCCAAAAAAAGAAGTACTGTTCCCGAGGATAGATAAAAACAACTATTTTCATTGACCACTGACCGCGACCAAAGCCGCGGGTAAAAGTCAGTTATAAATAAATTATGAATATACTCATACTCATAATTTATATTTTTATATTGTTCAGGTAAAAGCGAACGAGCCACGGTGCTTCCTCTGCGGGTCCAAACTACCCAAACGTCCATTCGAGTACGACAGATACAAGTTCTGCGCTATACGCTGCTTACAAAACCACAGGAACCTCAGGCCTTTGCATATGAGCGCTTAAAATATATATAATAAGGTTATTTTTTTACGAATATCATACATTTTTTCATTATTAGTCCAGTCCCGCTCCTGGGCACAGGTCTTTGCTTAAAGTGAGAGGGCTAATGCCATAGACCAGCACGCTGGCCAAGTGCATATTGATTCCATCCATCCATCCATCAGCCTTTACTGGTGCACTGCTGGACATAGGCCTCCCCTAGTCTGCGCCACTCCGACCCGTCTTGGGCCGTCTGCATCCAGCGGTTACCCGCCGTCCGCTTCAGGTCGTCAGTCCACCTGGTCGGGGGGCGTCCTGTACTCCTTTTGCCGAGACGTGGTCTCCATTCGAGGACCTTCCGACCCCACCGGTTATCGGTCCTACGAACTATGTGGGCAGCCCATTGCCACTTCAGCTTGCTTATTTTGAGAGCTATGTCGGTAACTTTCGTTCGCCTACGGATTTCCTCGTTACGAATTCTGTCGCGTAGGGAAATACCGAGCATAGCTCTCTCCATAGCTCGCTGAGCGACTTTGAGTCTTCGTATAAGGCTCACAGTGAAAGACCACGTCTCGGCACCGTACGTCATCACTGGCAACACACACTGCTCGAACATCTTCGACTTCAGGCTCTGAGGTATCTTGGATGAGAAGATGTCACGCAATTTCCCGAACGCTGCCCAACCGAGTCGGATTCTACGAGTGACCTCTTTCTCGAAGTTGGACTTACCCATCTGGATTATCTGTCCCAGGTAAACGTATTCGTCAACAACTTCGAGTGTGACGCCATCTACAACGACCGGCATGGGTGTGACATGGACGTTAGACATGATCTTCGTCTTGTCCATGTTCATCTTAAGACCTACCCGTTGAGAGGCGCCACAGATATATTGGTTACCCTTCAGAAAACCTTTTATTATTCGTTCAATCCGACTGCTGGGCAAGGGTGTCTGCTCAGAGTAAAAGTGGCTGAAGGGTACCTACTTCAGACATCATTTTTTGATCATAAGTCCAGTCCCTCTGTTAGGCACAGGTCTTTGCTTAAAGTGAGAGAGGCTTAGGCAATAGAACACCACGCTGGCCAAGTGTGTATTGGTTAGCCTTCAGAAAAAAAATTTGATTATAAAGTACAGTCCCACTGCTGGGCACAGGTCTTTGCTTAAAGTGGGGAGGCTTAGGCTAAGACCAGCACGCTGGCCAAGTGCATATCGGTTACCCTTCAGAAAACCTTTTATCATTAGTTCATTCCCACAGTTGGGCACGGGTGTCCGCTCAGAGTAAAAGGGGCTTCAGGAAGCATTTTTTGATCATAAGTATATTGGCCAAGTGCGTATTGGTGACCCTTCAGAATACCTTTTATCATTAGTTTATTCCCACTATTGGGCACAGGTTGTTGCTCAAAGTGCTTGGCTTAGCCCATAGAAGCCAAGTGCATAGTGATTACTTCACAAATCTTTAGGATTTTTTTCAAACAACTCAACCGTGTTTCTGAATATTTCTTCACGATGTTTTCCTTCAGCGTTAAGCAAGTGATAATTTAATTAAGGTATTTATAATACGCACATCGAAGAATCAGAGATATTTATTTTTATTTAATAATATAGGAATAATGAATGAGCATGCAGTCGACCTGATACTATATGGCTATTGCCGCCTATGGACGTCTGTCATCAATCCCAGATAAGATTAGACTCCTACAGTTTCCTACAGATTCCCCGAGGACTAAGCTAGAATCAATACTTCATGTGTCTCATAAACAGACAAAATTGAAATACTGTTAAATTGAAATAAGATTTGTTTTATTGATATTTTTTTTAGAATAATAGTTCAATAAATTGGGAGCATTTGAGAGACTTCACTCAAATTATTTATTATATTTTAAACTAAGAGTGTGTAAATGTTTAGACTCTGAAATTGTAAAAAACGTTTATTTTTGACAGAGCTTACGAATGAATTTGAGTCTTTTTTTAGCCTTTTTTCATAAACGAAATACTATTTTATTGATGTTAAAAATTCCGTCTAAAATAATCTTCGTAAATTTGATTGATAGGGATAGGCTTTATTTTTGTTAGCTTATTCGCTAGAAATTATTTAAAATAAATTATTAAATGAAGAATCTAAGCTTTGTAAAAGTGTTTGTAAGAATATAGACTTTGTAAAAAGCAATAATTCAATTTTGTGTATAACTGTGTAATTATTATTGAGTGTGTCTTAATTGATATTATCGTGAGTAATGAAATGAAATGAAATATATTTATTTTGTATAGGCCAACGACGGCACTTACAAATTGTCAGGTACAATTTTTTTCTTAAACTACTACCGGATCGGAACGCGACCTCTACTTAGAAAATCCGGTAAGAAACTCAGCGGGTTTGTCTTTTTTTTTTAATAATAATTATTCTCTTTTTTTAATGCCATCATTTTTACATATAATTAATAAAGCATTAGCTCCAGTATCTTGCTTTACATATATCTAAAAAAGAAGTTTGTTCAGCAAGATACGCTACACTTTGACATTTTCTTAATTAATTAATAATTTTGTTATTGATCAGTCCCAAGCTGTTTTATCATAAAATATAATCAGAAATTTTATAATAGGCTTTACGACAGTGTCTTCCAAAGCTGTATTTATATCTGGTCCGTTAGAGTAGCATACAGTTAACCTGATGGTAAGTGGTCACTGGCGCCTATGGACATAATTATGTAACCAGCTAAATACTCAACAGATGCTTTGCCACTCCTGACGGCTACGATGGTCCGATTACACCCTTCTACTGAAACGCAGAACTGCTTCACGTTGGTAATAGGTTTGGCGGTGGTACAACCATATAATAACTTTACTATATATAATCTTTACCGTATTAAATCAGGTTATATGTATTTATGTGACGGTCTGTGTGGTAGACCGGTCACAATCCCAGTTTGACGCCCAAAGGGTTCCGGGTTCGATCCCGGCCATACAAATATCTGAATGATTAATTTGGATGTCTGTTCTGGGCCTGGGTGTTTGTGTAGTCGTCTTTGTGTGTGTCCATGGTATCCACGACTCTGAATCTTAGTGTGGGACTGAGTGTAGAAGGCGTATTTTATGTAATATAGTTTATAAATCTTGAATTACCATTATATTGTGCCAATAGCAGATAATATATGATAATAGTCTATTTAAGGATGACATTAAATTTATAATACATATGTAAGGTCTACAATAAAATTGTTACAAAACTTTCAAAGTCTGAATAACTGTAATTGTGTTACAATAATAAAAATATGGAGTTATTCAACTGTCAATTTGGTTGTATTCAACTGTAAACTGTAAACGAGTGTAAACCATTGGCTTTACATAAAATAAATTATATACATACATATACAAACGGCTGTGTTATTTTCTAAACCTTTTGGACCATATTTAAAGTTATTTATTACCTTGAGACAATATGCGTGAAAAAAGTACTATAATAGAATTCTAGCACCTAACAAAACTCGTGTGATTTAAAATAGCCTCAATAATGTAATGACTTAAGAATGTACTGAATATACACAAATATAAAATAATGCATAGACATTGGTATTAAGACACGTCACATAACTTTGGAAATATTATAAAATACTTTCAAATAAGCTGGTTTCACTCAAAAAAACATTCCGGT
This sequence comes from Epargyreus clarus clarus, assembly GCA_014595695.2. NCBI lineage: Eukaryota > Metazoa > Arthropoda > Insecta > Lepidoptera > Hesperiidae > Epargyreus > Epargyreus clarus. The sequence continues at coordinate 1,352,632 of JACTTY020000035.1, forward strand.
CGTCATTTCTAAAAGGCCAATAATTTGTAGTTCAATCGTAAACTTGCAATATTTTTGTATGAACGGTGTATTATCGTGGATACAATGTGGGGTCCTAACTTAGTTCTCAGGGGTAGTAAACATCTGTAACTAACTATAATAGGGGTGCGACTCATAAACGCAGTTGAAGTGGCTACAGATGTGGACGACTTGAAATCAGGTGCTTGTTTCCTGTTTTCAACACAAAAAATACTAAGTAAGTTGACTATTTGAGCAAATAATTAACAAAATATACTTTAGGGTATTAAATGTGTAGAAATTATTGAGTATATGCAGTTAGGGCAATACGTTTTAACACAACTGAGTGTCTGAACTGATTCTTGCCATGGTAAGATAAGTTCAGTGTTAAAAACTCCAATAAAACAACAAGGTGCCATATGTATTTAAAATAATCTAAAAGCGATGTAAATTCTAGTCAATTTTCCCAAACGCGCCAAAAGAAGTATAACTTCGCAAAGGACGGAAGCTATTCTTGGCAAACTTACGCAAAGTCTTGTATAGATAGAATCATGAATAAATGGGTAAAAGTTAAAAACGCCTTAAGACCAACAAGGCGCCGTGCGTAATTAAAGCATTATCTAAGAAATTTATTTGGTCACTTATAGTTGTGAATGAAATCAAACTCATCTTGTAGGTCTTGAAGTCATGTAATAATATAGTCACATAAACGGTACAGAGTAACGATATAACAATTATACGTAAGTAAGTTCACACTAGTGATTAGAAGTATTATAACTACACAAGTATCTCCGTTATTCGACTGCTCTTGCTGAAGTCTCCGACCAGAATGTCGCTCTCTGTTAATTCGAGCGCCGCCAAGGTGTCGTCCCCACTTCACCTACCCGCATCTGTTTTTAAACTGTAGTATCAAATGAGTCACTTATTACTTTAATGTAACGTTATAAAAATGTGATATCGTTAATATCCAAGCTTCTTATTAACGACGATAACATTCGGCCGTCCTGCTCACACGTTCGTCCTCGATCGTGTATGGTCTGATGCAAGAGCTGCAAAAGAAAACCAGTTGTTTAATGCCTAAGTCCAGAAGAGTTACACATTTTCTTGTAATACCGACTCGCACGTAAGAGGCCCGAACTGTTTATCAAAAACATGGCTTAAACTCTACGCATTTTCTTGCAATACCGACTCGCATGTAAAAAGCCCGAACTGTTGATCCGAACCAAGGCTTAAACTAGGTGATGTTCATATAGAATCACACTAGTTGTGTATTACCTAGGTTATAAATCTGCCCCAACAGTGTTCACCACGGATTTCTGTTGCAGGCATAGTTCATAAGGACTCTTTACATAAATGTCATATGCGCGACAGGTATTGAAGCGAATGCATTAGACCATTGTTAAATAATAAAACACACGGTTTAAACTAGGTGATGTTCATATAGGATCACTCTAGTCATGTATCACCGCAGTTTTTATACCTTGTTTACGATAACATTCGGCCAGTGCTCAACTCAAATTTACTCTAAAAATGCAATATTCACTCAATGTAATACATCCACCCAACATACATACATACATACACCCAACCATATGCATCACCAAGAGACACCCGCGAACATTACACTGCTCGAGGCATCTGCACTAATTCATCTTAACTACAGATAAATAAAAATCAAACTAAAAAAAGTTTCCTACACCTACAGTAATGACAACATCTAGCTGCCCACTTTACTTATGTCTGGATTCTAAGTCCAATAGTTAAATCTCCAACAACTATTGATTCGATAAAGTTACGCATCAGAATAACGACGTTTATCTTATTAGTCCATTTCGGAATGCTCAACAACCTGTTCAATAACTGTTATACTGATAGATAGATAGATCTATAGTTGGCCACTAAATGAATCTGTGCGACTCAAAATACTATTATAAAATTATTTTATTACTACTTAGTACTTCTTTTAATTATTACAATGTTATTTTATACAAATAGTTGCCTTTCCAATGTACGTCTTTTATCAACTGATGAAGCAGTATCAAAATAATAATATATCGTGAATATTTGAAATGAATGATATCAAAGTTAAAGACTAAATAATGGTAAACTAACCATGAATTTCACACAATATAACACGTATAAGTTGTATGAACCCAATTTTTTTACGTTATTTATCACAAATTCAAATTATTTCTTTCAAAGTAGGGCCACATAACCCACTTTTGAAAGTCAGAAAGAAATTTCATTACATTAAATTGAATTTATATTCAGTTATAATAATACATACTATTACATGAATTTCAAAATTTAATTAACAAAGCAAAGGACCCATGCGTTCACGTCAGCGACATACTTGTCAATTGTGTATGGCTTAACTACTTAACTTTTTTTTTTTTTTTTTTTTTATTTCACCAAAAGTTTTAAATTAAGATTCCCATAAGGAAGTTATAGTTTGGGCTATTTTACTGTAAAAGTTATGCATTATACTAAGGAAGATTTGCTAGACTTTACGCAAACGTCGTTTTTAAAAAAAAATCAAATAATGTTATGGAAAGAATAAACACATTAAAATGGTCCGTTAATCTAAACGGAGTTTAAACAGACCTTGTCTTACATTGAGTTCCTCGGAAGCGGATTTTTTTTTTTCGTAGGTAGTTATCAAACGGATAGTGTTATTGAATACACACTCGTAAACTACCTACCAAGAAAAATGACTTCAGAAACCGGCCATTATTTAACTATACTTATTTGTGTCTACAACTGATAAAAGATTTTTTTTAAACACGCTTTTATTTTTGCCACGCTTTTATTAACTTGACCTGTATGTATGTAACGGAATATTTGAATTCGATTTTTACCTACTTTGAACGGTCAGATTTATTTAAAAATTTTGAAATACCTATGACATGACATGATTTTAATAATCTTGTCCGATTCTAATTTTGTCTCATCACGATCGTCAGATTTAAAACTATAACTGTTTTACATAACATGTGGCTCCTTATCAATCACAACCTAAAATTTCTATGACCTGAAAAAGGTCTATTAAAGTTGATCATGATTTTATACCAGCCAGCCAAACAAACAGTTAGTCAAACTATCTTATGATACACCTTATTACCGAACAATTCATATTTATTATATATATTTCAAACGCCTCGGCTTCACCTGACTTTTATATAGTTTGTAATAAAAATTATATTAGTGCGTAATATCTATATAGATTATATTAATATAATATGTATCATTTACAACCAACACTCTCAAGGAGATGCTCGATGTTTCTATAGAGAAACCTAGACATGACGCAATTGTGAACCGTATGAAATTTATATGAAAAGTAAATTATTGTATAAGAAAATCCCATCGAAATGTACCTATGCTTTTATTTGATTACATTATTATTCATTTGGCTATGATATACATATAATAAGAATGAAATCTTCACGTGTTTACATCGAATATATTTGAAAAAGAAAAATTGTCTGTCGGTTTGTATATTTGAAAATGCATTAAAACCAAAACTACGAAGTCGATGTCAAAAGTATACATTTTTTTTAAAAACATTACATGACCAGGTAATGGACAATTCCAAATTACTAACGTACTCCGTGATCTTGACAGAGGGCATTGTATAATTCAAATTATATTTTGAATCCACATGAACAAAGTCGCAGGCAAGACTCGTTTTAAAAATGCAATTCAAATTATATTTTGAATCCACATGAACAAAGTCGCAGGCAAGACTCGTTTTAAAAATGCAATTCAAATTATATTCTGACTCCACATGAACAAAGTCGCAGGCAAGACTCATTTTAAATATGGTATACAAGAGACTATCTAAATTTATGTAGGCTTCAGTGACCGTTTCTCACTTAATACGTATAATAACTTAATTGCTGTAACTTGTAAATAGAACTAAGCTCAAGTTATAAAAGCATCAATTTATTATTATTATTATTATTATTTTACTTAAAATAATTTATTCTCAATCCCATACAAAGTGGATCCCGTTTATCATTTCGTAAATGGCTCACATAATTAATAATATCGATAGTCTAAGCGTCTCAACGTTTAAGGTACAAACTTCATTTACCAGTATTTGATAGTGCCCAATTTTCAAACCAAAAGGACGTGTAATGTGTCAAATTCAAATTGAAATTTAAAGATTTAAAATTACGAGATGTAAAGAAATATTAATACAAAACGAAACGTTGCATACTAAATTTAAAACAGACATTTAATATTATGTATAAGTGAGTCAGTCTGAAGTAGAATGGGAGATAAGAGAGATATTTTTATATATAATATTCCAAAGACCGCTGCGCATAAGTTTCTCAGTTTTCTTATAGATCATTAACTAATGTGCATTTATACTTTATGGGAGTCAAAACACAGTAGTACACAGTACTGCGTGAATTCGCCTAGAATTGATGGAAATCTAAATTTGGCAACGTACGTATGCTTCTTTCATAACAATTACGTATCAAGTATATGAAATCAAAAGGAAACTTTCATTGATTTATAAAATGAAAATGTGAACAATGTAGATGTGAATGCAAGTTTATTTTTAAATATAGTCAATTAATATCCAAAAAAAAAAAACAATAAACCTTAAACTCATTTACCATTTCCCTCCTGGGTACACTCAGCCACTCAATACCGTGGTCGTGATACTTTTTTGCAGGCAGTTAAATATGTACCACGTAGATATTATACATTTCTGTACAATTATGAATAATCAAAATTTTGCAACTTAATAAACGTGTCACTTATATCAAGTAGGTATACTGTACTCTGTAACTGCGTTTGTTGCTACCGCATAGTCCCTTCCATACAATAAAAACAAACGCATATACGTAAACCCCGTTTGAAACATTAAAAGTTATCAAAAATAAATTCAAATCTAACCTGTATGCAATTTCTGGCGTACATTAGCCTATATTAACAACCATTAGGTTCCCATATCTATAAAGCCTGACATTTAAGATTAAAGATCCTTAAAATATTTTCATAAGTACGTGTATTTCTATATATTTCAAAGTAGGTGTAACTTTAGAACAATTAGGATTTACTTTTTACACCACAGAATTTAACCAAATGGACAGATTTACCACAAGAACTGCCTTGCAAAATTACTTTTAGACACTTCTTCACAGAAAATGCACTTATTTTGAAGTAAACACCTCAGTTTACAATGTTAACAAGTAATTTGATAAGAGTAAAGTTTGTTCACAAAATTTAAGTATATCATTTTCAGAGGGTATTAACATTTCATTGAATTACTAGTCTCAATCTATCCATTTTCTTAATTCAAATGAGTTTTCCCTTACATCAACGACATTTATCTACCCCCATTTTTACTTATTCTACCAAGATGAATTCACATATGACATAATAATGTTTTAACTCACGGTTTTTATTCCTGTGTCAAGTATGTTCGTACTTACGAATCGCCGTCCATGATTGTGAGCTGGTTCTTGTACACTTCTGATGAAATCAAACTCATCTTGTAGGTCTTGAAGTCATGTAATAATATAGTCACATAAACGGTACAGAGTAACGATATAACAATTATACGTAAGTAAGTTCACACTAGTGATTAGAAGTATTATAACTACACAAGTATCTCCGTTATTCGACTGCTCTTGCTGAAGTCTCCGACCAGAATGTCGCTCTCTGTTAATTCGAGCGCCGCCAAGGTGTCGTCCCCACTTCACCTACCCGCATCTGTTTTTAAACTGTAGTATCAAATGAGTCACTTATTACTTTAATGTAACGTTATAAAAATGTGATATCGTTAATATCCAAGCTTCTTATTAACGACGATAACATGAAATTAAAAAATACTCAATAAATTTTCCGAAACACCAAAAGAAGTATAACTTCGCAAAGGACGGAAGCTATTCTTAGCCAAGTCCTATATAGAATCATGATTAAATGCGGGTAAAAGTTAAAAACGCCTTAGACCAACAAGGCGCCGTGTATAATTAACGCATTGTCTAAGAACCGCCGTGAAGCGAGCCGACGAGACGTCATTGTTCTCATAGTTGTACAAAAACCTCAGTACTTTGTACGGAAAGTAGGCTCAACATTGCACGAAAGTAGGCTCAACTTCGGTCGATATCGTCGCCGCACAGCGAAAAGTTAGTAAGTCAAAGAAAAGTTAAAATTATTTAAAAAATACGAAGTAAGTCAACCCTACATTTCAACAAGTTACATAAGTTAACATTATTGTTTAGTTAGTGAGAAAAATAAATACCTAGATTTATGTTTTCCTGTTACAATTTTTATGTCAAAGCTTTATTTAACTGGAAATAGACGGTTAGTGGCAAAATAACTATTTAGTTATATTTTGTGATAATTTAATACCTACTCTTTGCATTTAATTCTCGATATAGTAGGTACCAAAAGGATTGCTGGTTATATTTTATTATTTCATAAGCACTATATTTAATTAAAAAAATATATGAGAGAGTATGAATTCTGGATATTATGTCAAATTGGAGTTACGGGTTTTCCTTATATTTTAAAAATTGATTATTTTCTGACTTCATGATTACCGAGTAATTTTTACGATTTAATAATTTCTGACTTAGTCATTTTTGCTCTACGGGAACACTATTTTCCGAGACGCAGGGGCGCCACAAGTAAGGTAATTAAAACACAATTCGAAATGCAACTGGCCTGCCACTGTGGACTTAGCTCGGCAAATATGACTTACTCTAGTTTTTGCTCATATTGCAAGTTGCAACGGAGAATGTGGGGCAGGTAAGAGCTAAACACTATTAAAGTTGTTCCACGTAGGGGCAGAGCACTTTAAAAGTTTCAATTTAATAATTATACTTAGTAGGTTTTATATTAATATAGAACGGTGCACGCAGTCAGTCAATGGTGGTGACTATCGCATCATCTAGACCAGGCATTCTAGGTTATGCAGATGACAGCACTGTCGTGGAATGTTACACATCTACTGCCCAAGCTAGCAAAGGCGAGATTCAATTGCAAAGGGAGGCCATGGTCAAACGTGTAAACGAAACCCTTAAATTCGTTTCCGAATGGGGTGTGGCGAACAGAGCCGTCTTTAACGCCTCTAAGACTCAAGCATGTCTCTTCACCAACAAACGGATCCCCTTTAACTTGGCCCCAAGTTTAAGAAATCAGGCTATACCGATCTCTGATCATCTCGAGATGTTAGGTATGGATTTCTCTCCCACTCTCAATTTCGGTCGCTTCATTGAGTCCCGAGTCAAAACAGCTGCTCGAAAACTTAACATCTTAAATAAAGTGAAGCACTTCCTTACACCTATGCAAATGCTTACGCTGTACCAGGCGCAAGTCCGTTCGTGTATGGAGTACTGCTGTCACCTATGGGATGGTACAGCTAAGCATCACTTAGAGGCACTGGACTCGGTTGAGGAACGGGCCAAGAGACTCATTGGGGATGAGTCGCTAATTAAAGCCAGGCTCCAAAACCTACAACACCGTCGGCGTGTGGCTCGTCTTGCGGTTTTCTACCGAATTCATTTTGGGGAGTGTGCGCAACAGGTTCACGATCTAGTTCCCCCAGCCCCATTCTATCTTCGGACGTCCAGACGCACGGCAGGCTACCACCCCTATCAAGTCGACCTTCCTTTGGTTCGTACGAAGCGTTTTGCCTCGTCTTTTCTAATACGAACTGCCAAGGAGTGGAATGCCCTGCCGGCTTCTGTGTTTCCCGACACATATAATCTAGGAGTCTTCAAGTCAAGAGTGAATAGGCTACTTCTAGGCAAGCGTGGCACATCTTAGGCCTCATCGAAGCTTACCATCAGGCGAGATCGAGGCCAAGCGCATGCCTATCAACTAATAAAAAAAAAAAATAAAAGAAAAAAAATCTACTATCCCATAGACATTAGTAGATAATCAACCTCAGATAAAAGTCCGGCCTGAAGTCAGCCACATGCGTTGCTGAGGACTAAGTTAGCACGCTTCGGAAAAGTATTTCTCCTTTATCAGACCCTTTAATAATTATATTCTACTACTATCCTATTTCAGTTTAATAGCATGGTTTAACACTGCTATAATAAGGCAGAGAAAGGGGTGGCGGTGCTGCTGTTCTTTTACCTTTAAACCTCCAAGCGTCATCAAAATAGTGAATCGTGGATTAAATTGAAGCTCTGATTGCAATAGAAGAAAGCTTGTAAAAAGTCTAAGCATTTACATATTAAAGTAAATAGATATTACCTTTTTTTTTCTTTTCGAGGGGGAAGCCTTCAAAATGTACCCGACGACGTGGGAGCGTCGCCGGGTTATGTGGGATTTTTACACTAAAACCCCCCGGTGGCCGTCCTCAGCGCTCGTTGGAAAACTCCGGGATCTTCAACGGAACACAACCGGAGTCCTCCAAGCGCGATGCCCGGATCGGGCTCTGCCCTGGGGGAGCGTTCGCTCCTCCCACAACATCTGGTGATTACGACGGTATGCGACCACACATACCGCCGTCCTTCCCGGGATCGCTTCCTGGACGGCTCGAGCTCCCACTCTTGCCGCCCGCAACCCCGGAAGCCCCCTTTTAGTCGTCTCTTACGACAGGCAGGAGTTACCGTAGCCCTATTCTAATCCCAGAACTACGGGGACAAATACATATTACCTAGTAATTTGTATAATACATTTTTATCAACAAACTACACAACTGCCTATCTCTTTGTACAATCCATTTTATCTTGGAAATTGCTTAGCCGATTTGGACGGAGGCTTCCGAAAAAATAGACGACTATAAAACGTTTGATATAGGCTAGTTTTTAGTAGATAACATTTAAGAGGTCAGCGTGAATATAAAACATTGTAGATGTGCACTTAAACATACCGGAAATTTCTTAATTGAAATATTATGTGCAAGAATTCCTGAACACGTTTTGGTTATAAGCACTTAATATACTTCTGTTTAGAAGTTTTGTTTAATGAATCACACTACTTACCTATCCCTGACTCATTCGTAATCAGCACAGGAAGCTATTGAGAAACAATAGATAGACATCACAGATAGATAACATTATTTATATAGATTTTCTTACGATATTTTTATAGTAGAAAGATGACGTAGTGAAGTATTTTAGAGATTATTGCATGTTATAAATATTTAATTATCATATTTGGCACAAAAATGTACATTTTAAATACTAATTGGCTGATATAGGTACCTACGTACCTAGTAAGTGACGATATAATATTATTAAAATTCCAACATTTACCTATAGACACAACATTTTTTTAATACCTAAGCTTACAAGCTTACTTTTGAAGGTGGTAGAACCCTTTGTGGTTCGACTCCGGCGGCACCACCGCCACACCTATTTCAACCTAATAACAGCAGTGTTAAGCGCTGCTGTGTTCCGGTTTGAAGGGTGTGGTAAGGGAGACAGACTTTTCCGGGCGTTCCAGCTTAGTCCTCAGGGGTAGCGGCGCATCTGTGACCGACCTCAGGTAGGAATATCTAATCCTATCTGGGGTTGATTACAGATGTCCATGGGCGGCAGTAGCCACTTACCATCAGGTGGACTGCATGCTCGTCTGCTACTCTTATATTATAAAAAAAAAAAAAAAAAAACAAGCACCTTTTTATAATGGATATTTGTAGTCAACCCCAGATAGGACTAGATTCCTACCTGTGGTCAGCCATAGATACGCCGCTACCCATGAGGACTAAGCTGATATGCCTTGAAACATTATGTCTTCCTTCCCACACCCTTCAAACCAGAATACAGCAGCACTTAACAATTCTGTTGACTGGCAGACATAGGTGTGACGGTGATGCCGCCGGAGTCGAACTATAAAATAATAATTAGATTTGGTATTTAATTATACCCTCAAAATCCGTGACAGAGATGTGGTGGTTTCGTTTCGAATGAACTAAAGGGCTATGTGCCTGATTAGTTGAAATTTCATGGATTTAGGAATATAAAAAAGCCCTTATTTTGTGTTCAAGGCAACTCTAAAAAAGTAGATACTTATATAAAATCACTCTTATATAGAAATTCAAGGTTGTCTTAACATTTAAAAAAATCCATCGACAACTTTTCGAGTCTTATGGACACAAACATACGAAAACTGAATTTTAGTTAAGTACCTACTGAAATATGCTAAGAATTTTAAATTACCTAGATTTATTAGATTTTCTGCCTTAATTAAGTCATTTAAAATAGGCTGAATTACTCCCGCTTGAAGTGCTTTAAAATAACCGGATTGTTATCAAATTGTTAATTTTACCGTTTCACACGCAAACATCATAACATTTAAATTACAACTTCATTAATTAATGAACATTTTAGCAACCTACACTACACAAACGTTTCACACGGAATCCAACAGCATTATTAAAGAAAATTTTCTGTTCGCGATGTTTGTAGCATGCGGTTATAATGTAACATGCAAAATTTTGCATGCAACTAACGCTATGAGTCAATTAAGAAATAGCGTTTAAAGTCTACGAAGGCAAGTCTTCAAAGATTTTCATTCAGGTATTAAACGAGCTTATGATTAATTTGACGATATGCGGTCACTATCGTTTATGGACAATACCAACCCCAGATAAGATTAAATTCCTACCCGAGGTCGACTACAGATACGCCGCTACCTTAAATACCTTGAAAAAGTATGTCTCCCTTACCACACCCACCAAACCAGAACACAGCAGCGCTTAACACTGGTGTTATTGGTAGAAATAGGTGTGGCGGTGGTGTCGCCGGAGTCAAAACACTGAGAGTTCTATCACCTTTGACGATAAGTGGTCAATACCGTCCGTGGACATAATTATGTAATCAATCCCAGATGACAAGAGTCCTATATTAGGTCGCTGCGGATGTGCTGCTAGGTACCCTTGAAGACTAAGTTGGAACCTCTTGTATACTTAGTTCCTTATCATTCCCTTTTAAGCAAAAAAGAACAAACACATCGCCGTTGTAAAGCAGAACTAGGGGGTGACAACGGTACCTACAGACTACAAGCACGACCACGACCACTAGAATAACGAAGGGTTCTTCAAACAAAAGTATAGGTAAGGTGATATAGCGCATTTGGTAACAGCTGTGTAGTTATTCGTTTATCGCAAATCTTTTGGCCTATATCTGTCAAGTGAACTACCGTGTAAGGTGGCTTTGAGTCCACAGTTACTGGTGCATGTAATCCAACCAGCTTTCCGCAACAGATTATTTGCCACTCGACAACTGGCGAATTTAAAAGCAATTTATTTGACGTCAGCGCCTGTTTTAGACGTAACCTTTAAGACCTTTTAAAAAGTATTGACATTCGCAAAGTTTTTACAGTAATTAAATTTTGGTACCCGCTATTTCTGGTGTTTTTATTGATGATGGTAAGTGGCTACTGATACCTATAAACATCTGTAATCAACCTCAGATAAGATTAGATTCCTAACTAAGTTCGGCTATAGATAGGAAAAGTGTCCCTTAAGGCTTAAGGCTTTACAAATCTCAAGGAAACTATCGTGAGGAAATGAATCTTTAAAAATTGTCCTCAAGGGTGTCTGAAGCTTACTAACAAGCGCTTGGCCAGTGCCCTGGACTATGGCCTAATCTTCATTCTGCAAGGACTTCCTTGTCCAGTTGTGGGACAGAAATGGATTGAAGACGTAACGTAACATACAAGTAAGTTATATCATTATTCGTATCCATATGCCTATTATCCATAAAACATTCGAGTATTTCAATGTTTGCACTAGTATTTTTGTTAAACGAATAAAAATGAAATATTACTCGTCACCTCAATTCAAGCAAATTTTTTACATTTCATATTCTAAAAAACAGCTTTTCAAATAACCTCGGGATATGTACAATTTCTGACATCAAAAGTAATAAAAACATGTTCATTTGCTTACAAAGGTTAAGCCGCTGAAAAGTACTTACTAACCAACCAATTTTTTCCACGCTTTTAGTAAAAAATTAGTACCAACATATTTCAAACGCAAATAACTAGCTGGAGGCCATGTAGACAAAGCCTTTTGACAATTTTATTTAACTTAATTTTAAATCAAAGACAAAAAACTAATTTCGGAACGAGCAAGTTGGATTAAAAATTAGGAAGTTCTTCGTACTTACAGTATCCTGGTCGCTGGCGATACGAAAGGAATAATTATTCAACTGGTAGCTACCTAATAACTTGGTTTTTAAATGAGTTTTAGTTAGTAGTTAGCAACTAGGAATATTCATCAAAGATATATCCTTCTTATAAAGGAAGTAGTGAAATTGTAAAGTTCACTAAAATGATCAGAGCAGACCATCAAGATCGACATTAGGTATAAGAAAATTATCTCAAGATCTTTTTTATCAAAAATAATTCAAATATAGTTTTTACTTCTAAGGAATATTTTACCCTTATACGTAAATGTCTTATGTACGTGTTTGCCCTACTTTTAACCAAAATAAAACTTCCGTATTGCTTCAATGCAGCAGGGTAAGGTAGTGCTGCAGCAGACCCTTGTACGACTTATTACCTTTATTAAAAATCTATCCAAGTTTTGCCTTCCCAAAGATAGAAATTTGACAATGATATAGATTGGTATAAAACTTCCTTACAAACTGAGTATTGCGGTGGTCCTTAATCGATCTCGGTTGGAAAAGTAGGTATATCCCTCTTAGCCCAGCAGCGCTTAACACTGCTGTTATTAGGCAAAAATACTCGTAAGTATGGCGGTGGTACTGCCGAGTCGAACCACAGAGGGTTCTACCACCTTTTAAAATAAAACATATGCGTACTTGCCTCTGTGTGTAGCATCTACGATACAGGAATCCTAATCTAGAGCTACGAATGTAAAATGAAAAGTAAAGTATAAAAATATATATTGGCATGAGAAAATTGCTTAAATTCAATTGAGCGATATTATTTTGTTATTCAAATGCAATTTCGCAAATTTGTTCTCGGGGCACAGGTATTCGCGATTGTACCAAAAGAATTTTGTAGAATTGTTATTTTAAATCTGTGAATTACTGCTGCAAAAGAGTTTACAGCAGTCAATAACTTCAATATGTAACTTGTAGGTACCTATATTAATAAGAAAACAGAATACGAACATAGATTTGACTTATGAAAGCAAGAAAACAAATGTAATATGAACAAAATGACATCAAAAAGGGTAGGTGTTTAGGTGAAAGGGTGTTTTCATTCATTAAGATTTATTGACGCAAAAAGAGGAAGAGTCTTTTGTGGAAATATTGCTCTATATAAAATAATAATTACCAACTTACCAGTCTGGTAGAATGGTATAATAATATCAGCTGGGTACACATAAAAAGGTTGTAGAACCCTTTATGGTTCGATTCCGTCACCATCGCCATACCTATTTCTGCCTCATAACAGCACCGTTAATCGCTGCTGCGTTCTGCTTTGAAGGGTGTGGTAAGAGACATACTTTTCGGATTTCTATCGTAATGTCTTATTAATAAATATTTTTGCAGTTAATTATTTTAATCTCAAACTAAATTAGAGTATTATTTTCGCCAGTTCAATTATTTTTGCTCATATTAAAACAGGGAGTTTGTTTCACAAAAGAAATCAGCACCACATCGGAAGAAACTCGTTGTTCTAATGAGGGTTTATGGTGACTGCGATTGTCTGAGAGCCACCATGCTTAGCAAAGATAATGAGGGCGAACGAACGCTTAGATGGCACTATACTTGCCTGAGCTTTGTATGAAACGACACCTACAATAGTAAACAATATAATGGAAAATAGCTATATTCTTCTATTTTTGCCTTATAGGTATACGCATAGCAGTGTTAAGCGTTGCTGTGTTCTGAAATAAAGAGTGTAGTAAAGCAGCGTTTCCCAACCTTTTTCAGTCCACGGACCCCCTTAATAGAATGAAGAGCAAAAAAAAAAAAAACAATCCCCGCCAAAACATAATTTGAAAGACCGATTTATGTATTTTGGTGTGCTTACATTACGTTTTTCTAATAAAACTGGTTTGCTGATTTTTCATTTAGCGATTGTTTTGCATTTAATGAGCAATTTATGTATGGTCCGGAGATGACACCGCGGACCCCCTTACATATACTCGCGGACCCCCAGGGGTCCGCGGACCACAGGTTGGGAAACGCGGTAGTAAAGGATACATATTTGTTCAAGGCGTTCCAACTAATTCTTCACGGGTAACCATGCATCTGTGGCAGATCTCACGTATACTCTAATCTATTCAGAGGCACATTATAAGGATCTGTACTGTGTATATAGATCCTTATACTGTGTCAGAGGATGATGATCATGTGCACTGTAGGTATGCTTGTTTGCATTTCTATATCATAAAAAAATCCTCCCAACTAATGGACACCCGGATCAACGGCCAATTAAGACTTACATAGATGCTTAGACGCACATATTATGTAAATGCTAATAGAATAAAAAATACATCATTAAATTGAAATGTGATTGAAATGAGATAGTTTTTCGATAGAATTACAAAGAGTTCCATTTAGATAAAATAGGATTCCAGATCCTATTTAGATCGTTGATAAGAAACATGGTGCGCTACGTGAAGATGTCATGTTCTCAAACAATCTGAGACACATTGCAAGCCGTTAACCGCTTAGTGGCCCTTTAGTAGTTAATGAGGCGGTGTGCCGCATACGTGAATATACAATAGATAAGTCTATAGTAATACAAGTGACAAGTTACTTTGTTTGAACCACATTAAAACGCTTTCTACACTCACAGCCCAACACTAGAATTCCCTATATCGTGGGTGCTATGGACACACACAGAGACAAATACACAAACACCCAGACCCAGAAACAGAAACCTAAATTTATCATTTAGATATATGTCTGGCCGGGGATCGAATCCGGGACCCTCTGCGTGTCAGACCGGTATGGTGACCATTCCGCCACAAGGGTCACATTAATACAAACTACATATTTGAAAAAATGATATAAATCAAACGTACCTACATAAGTTACATATATATGCCGCGACTGAAAAAGGTGTGGCGACCTCCCGTTACTTGGCAAGAGATGGTGCCACGAGTATTCTGAATCACGCTATCGAAGTTTTCTAAATATCTGGCATATATACAAGCTCTGAACTGGGACTGTCGGAGCACGGCCGCTCCTCAGGCATGATCACCTAGCCCGGCGGGAGATCTCCCTTTGCTAAAAAGGGAATTAAAGAAGACTTTTGAAACATTTTAAATCCAATAAACATTTTTAAGCGGGAACATAATAAACAGGAATACTCATTATAGTTACACCTACATACTTACTTCATCATTTTCCCAGTTTTGAAATACGAGTACGTACGAGAAACCCGGCTGCGTAAATGTTTGACAATCCGCGTGACAGCGGTTACCATAACGACTTGACGTGCAAAGGGTTCCGGGTTCGATACCGTCCAGACAGATATCAGACTGATGTATTTGGATATCCTTCCTAGGTCTGGGTGTGTATTCGTTCTTGTGTGTCCATTTTTTCAATAACTAAGTCGCTGATGCAGTTAAAAACGCTATTTTGAATATTTGCTAAGTTAAAAATTTGCAGAACTAAGTGTCACTCGAACTACCAAGAGTAATTAAGTAGACTCTACCTAATTAAAACTATCTTATCTAAAAACAGATGAATTTATTCATTCGTGTTTAAGCACTGTAATAATATTACAGAGCCTAATAGAGACAGGCAGTCGTATATTTACCTAAGCTCTACGGTAGAGTTTGCTTTGACAGTGGATTTGCTTAAACCCTCAACGAACTTACATAATTTTGTCAACATTAATTTAGTTTACTAAGTTACTCTATAATTTGGTGCAATAACTAGGAAGAGAAATATACATGTCCATTCATTTTAGTATCAAATAATTGAAGGTGGTAAAACCATCTGTTCAATTGCAGCGGCACCACCGCCATACCTATTACTGTTTAATAACAGCAGTGTTAAGCGCTGCTATGTACCGCTTAGAAGGGTATGGTAAGAAAGACATAGTTATCTAAGACGTTCTAACTTACTCTTCAGGGTAGTATCTGTGACCAACCGAAAATGTCTAAGGGGTTACATGTTACAGATTCTAAGGGCGGGAGTATCCACTTATAGTAGGCGAAGTGGCATGAATAATTAACATTAATTAATTTGTGGCAATTATGATCAAAGGTGCCTCGGATATGAACCTCTAACCCCCCATCGAGAGGAACTATCAACCCCACTACCTACAAAATGGGAGATTTGTATAAAAAGCAATACGACTCCTATTACCTACTTTCAGCATAATATTAAACACATTTTTTCATTAAAGTAAAAATAAACTTTCTCTCAGTTGTTTGTTCTTTCCAGCAAGAAAACACTTTAAAACCCGCGCACTGAAATGAGGGTGCGGTATGAACTAAAATATTTTTTCCGTATAAAAAATCCCTCGCAATCTATTACACAAACACGAGATTGAGTCTGTTAGAACAAGAGGAATAATGCTTTTGTAAATAATATAAGGATTATGAAGTATTGACTGTTTTTTTGTCCCATTGCTGGACATGAGACAACTGAGATTATATCAATATCATTAATACAGTTAGAAAAAGAATGAAAAGCAAATGAGCTTTCAAAAGAAAATTTAATTTATTTTATATAATTGGCAATCATTTTGTCCATGAAGCATTCCAACTTAGTCCTCTGGAGTAGCGCTGTGTATAAGACCGATAACAATAAGGGCAATATTCTACAGTAGTAGATTTTGACTATTTATGGATAACAGTAAAGATTACAAGACTGCGTTGAGTATTTCGATTCATTAAAAATAACCAAATAATTAAAATATTTTCTATATGTTTTATTTTTAATTTATACATTTTTATTATTATTTCATTTGGTAATACACACCTTAATAAACCCATAGATTAATCTTAGCAGTCTATTACCCAATACAAGGCATCCGTGATATATCTTCTATCTGGGATTGCGTAGACACCAAAGGGCTAAAGAGATCTGTGAGATTGATTTACGATCGAATTCAATACATATGCCAATCTAACAAATACGGAGGTAGTGATACTTATACGAGGTGTTCCAACTTACCCTAAAGGTATTAATAGTAATCGAAATTTGAAAATTTCTAATAGACTCAAGTTGCAAATTACGATGTTTGATAGATACACCATTGGATAGATTAATTACTAATAATAACAGGACTAATCTTCAGAATTATCAATGCATTTGTGGCCGACCTCAGATAATCATAATCCTATGTAGTTGATTACCATGGGGTAGACTGTATAGTCGTTTGTACTTATATAATCAAAACTAAATATACTTAATAAAAACTTAATAACATTTTATGTAATAAATGTAATCTTTGTAAACTAACAGTTAATTTAAAACTCGCTACGCAGTGGAATCGAACCCCAAGCTCCCCGACCGTATCATGTTACACACAACGTGCAAACAATTAAGCCGTTGTCTCATCCATAATTCACTCGCTCACGATTTGCACCGTAAACGCATTCCTTTGTCCTTACGACGTCTTTATACTCCCATTTTTCCTTTTTCAACTCTTCCCATTGTTTTTGGCTAGAACACAAACAATGATAAACGTACGAGCACGCTCTACAAATCTACTACAAAAATTCTACTAAAACCAACTTTAAATAAAAAAAAAAACAAAACGCAACTCCGAACTCTATGGTATACAAATAGGAGTAAGCTATTCAAATGGTATAGTAAAAACTATTTGGTCGAAGGTACGTTTCGGTGCAGTGCACACGGAGTCGGCAGTCGCGGGACCAACCGTGGTTCCGGTGGGGTCGATCACCAGTGCGGAGTGTGCTCGTACCTTTACATACGCTGTTTGGCGGTTTCCTAGCGCGCACGTGAACGGGGACTCACGCTCCGCGCCAAAACTTATCGACGATTTAAAAAGTTAACATTCAAAATTAGAACGATACAGTGACATACTAACTTTTTTTCGTTTTTTTATTAAAAGAATAACAGACAGTTGTAGGCCGCAAAAAAACTTGTGCAGTGACTATTAAGTTATGAAAGTTAAATTAACATTAAAACGCCAATATTTGGCGGTAATTAAGTGAATCGGACTAAATGCGTCAGTTAAATATCGTGTGATGAATAGTGAGTAGCTGTTGCCTGAATTACGAAAATGGGGAAAATGAGCTGTAATTGGATTGTGAAAACAATGTTTTTGTTTCTGGCGGTTAAAGTTGGTGAGTAGTCTTAAATATTGTTTACTTAGTTGATGTAAATAATTATTGTTTTAATATATACCAGAAAGTAGTAGAAAATTAAACAATGTTGACTGTAATTATAATTTATGATTTAATAACGTAATAAATTATTGTTTTAATGATTGTGTTGTGTATCTTATGAGGTTAATGATTAGTTTTAATTCAGTTAATTACATTTTTTAAATAATATCATTAAATCGAATACTTACCCATTTTATAGTTCATAATTAAATGAATAATTAGAAATTTAAATACTTTATTTGCAGTAATAAGTTATTTTGTATAAAATTAACATAAATATTAACAAAATAGGTCTTAAGTGATTCATTTTTTGTTTGTTTTTTTTTATTTTACGTAAAAAATAAGATAAATATTTTTCTTAATTTACATAGTTTCTTTTATAATTTAAATAGTTTTCTTAATATACTTTTCTGAGTTTAACAAAGGAAAAAAGGTTATTTTCATTTACGTAAACGTCTATGGGTCAATTATTTTAAAATAATTCCAAATTGAAGCTTATAATAATTTGAAGTATGATTACGTTTATTTAAATAAATGTAACAAAATATTGTCTATGGTGAAACTAGGGCATAATAAAACTACCGTTGGTTACATAGCAAAATTTTACAAAGAAAGTATTATCATTCACTCATTCATAAATAAAAAAATGTTTCATTAAAATCCAGCTGAAGTAACCTCTTCACATCATGCCGCATACTTTTGTCCTCAATTCTACAATAAAGATTTAAGGACATACTTCGAATTCTTAAAGCAAATTTTAATGAAATCCGCACAAAAGTAGAGCCAAATTGTTCGATTGTATGTACTTATTGCTCCTGCCAAGTAGGACGTACGGACGACACTCTGATTTAATTATATTGGCGTTCATACTATCTCCATATGAATATATCTTCCGTACTTAAGAAACTTTTATATGAACTTTTTTTTATGTGTATGAATTCCAGATGTCGGTAAGTGCCGCAGCCTTCTGTAATAAATCAGGTAGGATTGTAGGTAGATTGGAAATAATTATATTTGATAAATAAATATACAATCAGTTATATCTTCTGTACTTCAGAAACTTTTATATGAAGTAGTATATGTGTATGAAATCCAGATGATGGTAAGTGGCCACAGCTATCAGGTAGGATTGTAGGTAGATTGGAAATAATTATATTTGATAAATAAATATACAATCAGTTATATCTTCTGTACTTCAGAAACTTTTATATGAAGTAGTATATGTGTATGAAATCCAGATGATGGTAAGTGGCCACAGCTATCAGGTAGTAAATCAGGTAGGATTGTAGGTAGATTGGAAATAATTATATTTGATAAATAAATATACAATCAGTTATATCTTCTGTACTTCAGAAACTTTTATATGAAGTAGTATATGTGTATGAAATCCAGATGATGGTAAGTGGCCACAGCTATCAGGTAGTAAATCAGGTAGGATTGGAGGTAGATTGGAAATCATCATATTTGATAAATAAAAATACAATCAGTTTATCACAAGTATAAATTTATTTATAATAAGTATCTTCAACAAATGTTTAAAACAATCTACTATAAATTGTAGACTGGTTATCATTATAATTATACTAGCTGTCCCGGCAAACGTTGTGTTGCCATATAAATAAAAAAAGTTAAGGGTGAACAACCCTTATCACTTAGGGGTATGAAAAATATATAGTAGTTGATTCTCAAACCTACTGAATATGCATATATAATTTGGTGAAAATCGGTGTAACCGTTTCGGAGGAGTACGGTAACTAACACTGTGACACGATAATTTTATACATAAGATAAAAAAAAGTTTAGTTGTACGTATGTCGGTCTCACATTGAGGTTCTGAGTTCGATTTCCAAACCTTTCCGTTTTTTGTTTATTATACGAAACTCTAATTAAGCCTTCCGGAATAAAAGATAACCTTATACATAATCTGATTTGATACGTGCCTAAATTGTACAATTGTACTGAAGCTTTCCGGATTAATGTAGAGCTTATCTCTAAACGCTGTAAAAGCGTAATTGCATTTATCAACGAACTCACATACGTATATTGTGTTATACATATAGCGTAAGTATAACGCACACACTCATAGCCCTGCAATAGGATTATCTGTCTAGGCCTTATGGACGCACACTAACATAAGAACATAAAAACACCCCGGGTTCGAATCCAGAAATCTCTGTTTGTAACATTTCTCTATTCAGCATACTAGTTACTTATAGCTGGTTGGTACTACTGCAGATAGCAGTAAAGTAGAAATAAATTTAACACCAAAATGCGAATTACGAGAGTTTTTTTCATTTTCTTTCTAATAATGCGATTATTGTGTCAAGCACGCTATGTTCTGTGTTGAAAGGCAAGGCAGACTTACTTATCCGAGACGTTCCAACTTAGTCTGAAACGAATGTTTCAACCAAGTCTAAGACTAAGTTGGAGCGCATATGTGGCCAACTTCAAGTAGGAATCTAATTTTATCTGAGGTTAATAACAGATATTTACGGGCTGTAGTGGGCACTTGCCCTTGCAGTCAGGTAGACTGCATGCTCGTTTGCTCCTACCATATTATGGAAATAAACCCGACTTGGTTAAAAAAATGAGAACCGCGAAGTGTTGAACTACTTTTGAAAGTATTTTTATATCTCAGAATGAATGTAATGTTTAATAACTAGGTGTTACGATGCAAATGTTACATTTGAAGTCAAAACTCGGACGAACCGGACGAACAATTTCATTGGAATTGTAAATTTTGATCCTATCTCCGAGTGGGAACATCCGTATTTTTGACTCAAAAATGTTGAACAGTTGGGGGTTTTCCTCTTTTTTACTTTAAATGTTTAAGGATATGTAAAGTAGGGGTACATAATCAAAATCCTCAGAGTTAAGTATATACGTAAGCATTATGTAATGTAGGTATATATTGCTGTTGTGTTTTGGTTTGAAGAGTGTGGTAAGGGAGGCTTACTTATCCGAGATATTTCAACCTTGGTCGGACGGGTAGCAACGCATCTGTGAGCAACTCAGATAGTTTGATCTAATCTGGAGTTGATTAAGTTTAAAAGCAGTGATAGCCTAGTGATTAAGAAACTCGGCCTTTCGATCGAGGGGTCCGAGGTTCAAATCCCAGGCACGCACTTCTGATTTTTCGAAATTATGTGCGTATTAGAAATTAATTGTCACTAGCTAAAACGGTGAAGGAAAACATCGTGAGGAAACCTGCATACCTGAGAGATTTATAAAAAAATCTCAAAGGTATGTGAAGTCTACCAATACGCACTTGGCCAGCGCGGTGGACTATGGCCTAATCCATCTCATTCTGAGAAGAGACCCGTGCCCAGCAGTGGGACAATAATGGGTTAATGATGATGGAGTTGATTAAAATAGTCCATGGGATATGTTATACGTGACAATGGCCTCTCATAGCGTGGTATTTTACAGTGAACCTCATACGTAAGCTCAGCGTCACTGAGCAAGCCATGTAGAGAGCGATACCTGGTATTTGTCTACGCTACAGAAATAGCAACGAACATTTCGTATAAGTATGACTATTATCGATGTAACACATATAACTATCAAGTAGAAGTGGTAATAAGTTGTTCATTCTATTTTCTATATGATTCTGTATAGTACCAAGGTGGTAGAACCCTTTGTGGTTTGACTCTGGCGGCACCACTATCACACCTATTTCTGCCTCATAACAGCAATGTTAAGCGCTGCTGTGTTCTGGTTTTAAGGGTGTGTGGAGAAAGACATACTTTTCCGAGGCGTTCCAGCTTAGTTTTCAGGGGTAGTTGCGCATCTGAGGCCGATCTCGGGTGGGGATATGTAATCCTATCTGGGGTTGATTACAGCTGTCCATGGCAGTAGCCATCAGTTGAACCGCATGCTCCTCTGCTACTCCTATACTATAAACAATCCTCACTACGTTTTACATCAGCATGTAAAATTATCAAAAACATAAATTCATTACTACGCCAAAATGTTGATAACCCTAATCAAACTTGTTTGCATAACGTCAAATATTCCATTTTGAGCTATAGTCCTATTAAACCTAAATCTCCGATTTAGCCTTAATTCGTTTACTTTAAGATCAGTACCCTTACTATGAGTTTTCAAAACATCCCACAAGTTTACGTTACGTTTACTCAATCCATTATTCTGTTTCGTTTGCTAAGTAGACTGAGTAAATGTAACAATAAGTAAGTGCTCAAGTTCTTTTGTCTACCTCACAAAGCGCCATTTTGTCAATTTAGACATTTAATGTTACGTTACTGACATTATAGTTCTGATACAATCCGCTAAGAGCGCTGATTGGAAATTGTATGGGCAAATACGTAAACAAATACCAAAACAGTCATATTTGTCAAAACGTAAAAACTCATGGTAAGGGTACAGTTACAAGTTAGTCAACATTTGTCTTTGTATTGAAGTTAGTGATTGTGCAAAGCTAGTAACAGCATAATTTATTATTAGCCAGTTAAACCAAATTGTAGTTAACGCAATAACTACGGTTCATGATCATACAGGTCGCGATTCATGTAAGTAACACGTATAATATAATAATTGTCCAAGTGCGTGCGACACACACGGAGGGTTCCATATCATATTGTACTATGTTTTTTTTTTATTTTATTTACTTTTAGCGTTTATTAATAATTAATAGCACCTATAAAATATTCCTTTGCGGTTTAATAGATAAATCGAAAAACGCCGAATAATTATACCCGTATCATGTATTTTTTGGATTTAATGTTATACCGACCATCAACTTATAAAAAATCAAGTATCACTATCTATCTATACCGATTCTAAAGATAGAGCCTTATAAAGAACGGGGACGCATAGACATCAAAGCTTAGTAGTTAATATGAGTTTTTACTGATTGGGTAGGGAATCCTAAAAAACATGAATTAGCATATTTAAGCATGATTTATAATAATTATTTCAATTTAAGAGGATTTAAAGTACGCGTTCTTAAGCGATTGGGTAAAATGGGATTTGGACGATAACTTGGAAAAAAAGTTGCGAGAGAGTTAAGAAAATTGTAGAGTCCAAACTTAAAGTAAATTTAAAGTTATAAAGTCGCATTTCTGCTTTACCTGGTTTATTCTGTAAAGTCATTTATTTGTTTCATTTTAGTCATCAGGGGTAGTGGTAACGCATTTGTTACTTCATGTAGAATTCCTACCCTATTTGGTGCTAATTAAAGATGCCTACGGGTGATAGTCGTACTTACTTTATTCTTAGGCAGTCTACATATTCATCAAATCAAATCAAATCAAATATAATTTATTGTGGAACATGGGTACATGGTACATGGTACAAACATTTTTTTGAGTACAACATATTCCCGCCACAAGTGGGCATACAATAATTGTGCAATAAAATATAAGTAGCAAATCAAGAAATAATATTAATTACAACAATAGAAATATAATAATAATTATTAGTCCTTTTAATGAAATTATAATGAAAAAATAATTAATATTGGATAACAATTTTATTATATAGATTTGTCATTTAAAATGTCATTTGCAATATGTATCTATTTCATATATAGGTAAAGCATATCTAAGTATTAGATATTGGATGATAATCCTAGCCCTTACGAGCGATAATGTTTATGTCATCGTTAGAGTAAAACGTATGTAAATGTGGCTATAGCTGACGGCAGTCACCACTTACCATCAGGTAGACTATATGTAAACATATAGTATATAATATATAATCGTATCGGAGCAATGTAACTGATTGAGGTATTAGGTGAAGTACACTAACGCATTAGGCAACCCTGTAATGTTAGATGTAAGATATGAGTAAATAAATAAATGTTCGTTTGCTATCATAGCATTATAAAAGAAATAAAAGAAATAGAACCCTATCTACGTATTTATATGCCTTGGTTAGCAATTTAGTATACAATCAGAGTACCAATCATACTTGTCTAAAGGCAATTTCACGTAATGTTTGTTTTATGTTGTGTTGAAGTTTACACAAACAATTTTACGTAAACACGTGTGTTTACACGTGGCAAATTAACTTTGGTAAAATAATGGTCTATGAAGTGAGTTTTGTGTATTAATTGATTTTAATTACTACTCCTATTCTACATTTAAGAATAAGGGGTTGCTAGAGCAGCACGTCTCTGCGAAGTTATACACACATACGCATAAAAACACACACACAAACATTCATTCACAAGCAGACGGCACATTCCATGATAAAGATTGTTAGCGTACCATTGAATTTTGAAGGCTGACAATTGATAAATGTATTAGTATTTCCAATCTCAATCTGTCCTGTTACAAAATAATCAGTTTTGACCAATTTTTGACCAATAGTTCAAATTTGACAATTCTTGACTAGAAAAAGTGACACGTTTGGAGTCTTAGTTACATTATAAACATTATCTAGCTGTACGCCAGTACACTCTAATATAACGCTTACGTGGTACAAATCTACAAATGAAGGTACATACAAGTGTGTACCAATAGACTTACTCATTGTTTTACAGGCAACCAATTTCGAGATAGTCATCTTAATGGTACGCAGTTAAAAACGAAAGGGAAATATGTATTAAGATCGCATAACTCATATTTCAATGGATTGTATCATTTATAATTCAACGGAATAGTTCCCCGACAATGATCTTCATTTTTGATCATCATTTGCGTAAATTGAACAATACGCTGTGTTTGGTAATAGTGTTGAAAGTGATAATGAAATGGGCAACGATTCAATTTGAGAGCATCCTAAAACAATATACGTGTTGATTTTCTATTGTTCTAATTGAAATACACTTGTTTGTTTTGAAGTACACGTTGTATTGCGAGCGAGGAAATTGAAGCTATAACTTACTGTTCATTTAGTAATAAAGAAAAAAGATGACAATACATACAGGGTGATTTTTTACTGAGCAT
Organism: Epargyreus clarus clarus; assembly: GCA_014595695.2. NCBI lineage: Eukaryota > Metazoa > Arthropoda > Insecta > Lepidoptera > Hesperiidae > Epargyreus > Epargyreus clarus. Next base: position 1,377,760 of record JACTTY020000035.1, read on the forward strand.
GGTCTAGTCATGTTAGAAAGTATGTACCTAACATAAATGTAGGAGAAAAGGAATAACGAAAAATGTTCAAAAGGGTTACGTAGTGAATTTTGATAAAAATAAAAGCGGTTGAAAGAAAAAAATAAAACTGATATAATACCAATGAATCGAATGAGTTTGTTTTGGAAAAATAAACTGAAGCATTGAACTGTAGTATTAAATAAATTCACCATGTATACAAAAATTCAGCTACCGCATTGAACCAACACTCAGAATGTTGAACGATTGATACTTGAAATTTTAAGACATTTAATTCAAAACAGTTTATATATATACGTTTTATCCAGAAGCTCTCACGAAAATATGAAATCAACCTCAGCGAAATGTAGCCGGCTTTAGTTAGATATTTCATAAAACTCTAAACGTTGAAAACATTTAATACGCTTCAAATATTCTAACTAATAATTTAAGTTATAAATTAATAGGGATTTTTAATTAGCAATAATTAAAATAGACACTTTCAAAATGGCTCTTTAGTCTTTGAGAAATGTATCTTAATTAAACATCTTATTCGCTAATTATTTACAGGAAAACCGGTGCCTTATATTTAGAAATTGCTACTCGTAAGTTATCAATTAATTTGCCAAGTTAATGAAGTGCGTTCTATAAACACACGTATATTTCAATGGACATCCCCCATTACTAATAAAAATAAATACGTGTAGAACTTTTGATATTTATCTAAGCTACGTGGGAAGTGGAACGGAAGATCCCCGGGGACATGTCTCAACATACACTACATCCTCTCCAATATTTTTAATTGAAGCATTCGAAAAATGCAACGGTAAATTCTGAAATTATATTTAACAGATAAATTTTCAGGTCGTAATTGTAAGCTCACAATTGCGGAGATATTTTTAAGTGTAATTGAAATTTTAATTTTCTATAAACATAAATAAATTGATTGTTAATGCTTTGATTGTGTTACAATTTTTTACTCCATGATATTAGAGCGATCCGGAAATATTTAGAAATAAAGTCATTGAAAATTTTGCACTTTCTCGCCATAATTCTGCTAAGTTACTGAATCAGAAATGTTGCAAGTTTTTAGCATTGAACTGTCTGCCAATGTCATTATAAATTTTCAAGCATACTAATAAATTTAAATACCATAAAAATAAAATCAAAAATTTGTAAGTTAAATATAAATTTAAATAATATTAAAGTAAATTTCTATTTCTATAATTAAATAAAATTTCATTAAATTAGTATCCAATCATCTCCTTTCAAACCTTTTCTAACGAAGTGACATAAAAAATACATTTAGCCTCAAAATACTTAAAAATCCTGCATAAAAAATACATAAACCATAAAAACGATATAAAAACCGAATAAGCAGGGAAAAATATCTAACCCAGTTTCGCAATAAAAAAGTTAATTCTAGAATATCTGCATAAACGAGCCTATGAGTAGCCCATAGACACAGCTTTGTTTTTCCGTAACAATGGTAGCGGCCGGTACGGAACTGTATAATGCGCATTGTGTCCGGCATTTCCGACAATACTACCGCTATTATATATTAACGGTGTAAACATTAATGATAAGTGTTTTTTTTCTAAACGGCAACGTTATTCTGTTAAAAAAAAACTGAAGTTGGTAGAATTCTTTGTGTTTCAACTCCGGCGGCACCACCGCCACACGTTTCTGCCTAATAACAACAGTTAGGCGCTGCTGTGTTCCGTTTTGAAGGGTGTGGTAAGGGAGACATACTTTTCCGAGGCGTTCCAGCTTAGTCCTCAAGGGTAGCGGCGCATCTATGGCTGACCTCGAGTAGAAATATCTAATCCTATTGTTGCTTTAATCTAGCTGTTAAATTAAGACGAATTGATGCTTCGGGAATCATGAAACTCGAAATTCGAGAACCTAATTATTTGTATATTTCCGCTATTTTATATATGAACGGTGTACACATTAAACATAAGTGTGTTGTTTTCTAAGCTGCAATGTTATTCTGTAAATATTAATTCAAATCTCGATTAACTCGGCTGCTGACAGGTCAAATTAAAATGAATTCGAGTTTCGGAAGTCATGAAACTCGAAGTTCGAGCTCCTAATTACTTGTATGCTACCGGTATTTATATATTAATAGAGTATTTTTTTATATGATATAGGAATAGCAAACGAGCATGCAGTCCACCTGATGGTAAGTGGCTACTTCCGCCCATGCACATCTGTAATCAACCCCAGATAGGATTAGATATTCCCACCTGAGGTCGGCCACAGATGCGCCGCTACTCCTGAGGACTAAGCTGGAACGCGTCGGAAAAGTATGTCTCCCTTACCACACCCTTCAAACCAAAACACAGCAGCGCTTAACACTGTTGTCATTAGGTAGAAATAGGTGTAGAGGTGGTGCCGCCGGAGTCGAACCACAAAGGGTTCTACCACCTTTAGAATTCCTAATTACTTGTATCAGACTCTTCACTCATGAGTTAGGGAACTCTTCATGATTCAACTTAGAGGCACGAATGCCTAGGCTATTTCTGCCTTATAACAGTAGCTCACATGTGTTCTCTGTTGATGTATGTGGTAAGGGACATTTATTGTAGACACATTTTTGACAGACTTTAGTTAGGACGCCAATCCTGAGTTAGGTTGACTAACTGTCATTTACGATCACATAGACATAGATGCACATCTGCTATTTTTTATATTGTTTGTATGAAAATAAACAATAGTTCATGTTTTCTTCACACTCAAAATTTCTGCGTATTTCCAATTTTGATTTTATTTTAAAATTTCACTTCTCATTCAACTTCAGATATTATAAATCGATCTCACAGAAAAGTACGGCCACACTGATATTTCTAAGTTCTTAAAAAATCTAAAATAGTTAGATAGAGGTATATTTTAGTTCGTGATTTGACACAGAATGAACGTTTTTGTGGAATATTTCATTGTAGTTATTTGAAACTTTAGTTTTTTCAATGAAATGTCCATAAATTGCGTTGACTTTGGTTTCGTTATATTTTTTGCTTGCCAATATTGCAACGTTTCCGAAATATCTCGAATTATACTATGACATCTGTCCGGCGTTAATTAATAACCAATATATCCCATTTGTTTACCAAAGATCATCATTTGGCAATTTTTGCCTATTAAAAATAGCTAAGTTTTGACACGGCGGGCTTAATAGACAATTCGATGGTGTTTTTATTTTTAAAGTCAGAATCAATTTATAGTTAATTTATTAAGATTGTGTTAACAGATTAGTTCGCCTTCACCAAAATCAAAAACCTAAGAAAACCAAAAAAGGTGAAAACCGGAAATAACTGATAACAAATATCTAAGTTTAGATAATTCTATAAATAAAAGTTGTCAATTTACTCTTATTTATCTATATTCCCACGTTCAATAGCAAATATTCTTATGCGTATCGGAAACTTGATAAAGTATTCAAACTAACGTTCAATTGAAGCGCTCAATTAACAGCTGCAATCATTTATTTAAAATCAATGTTATTTATTGCTTCACCCGACAAACTAACGAACTAAATCAAGCGCGGTTTGTATAGCAAAACATTTTTTATTTTTTTAGTATTCGCTTTCCAATTGGACATAGATAAAAATCGTTGGTATGATGATAAAGGATAGAATATAATCTATATTTCATTTTTATAGAATATTATTTGAATCCGACTTCATTAAAGGAATACGTACGTTACGTTACGGTACGTTAGTATGTCCGCGACTTTTTCAAAAAGTACTAACCTAATTTGGATAGAATTTTGACTGTACTAACGTCTGATACAATTATTTGTAAAAATATATGTATTTATAGAATAGGTTATACTCATTTATTTATCATTGATATCTTAGTCTCGTAGTATATCAAACTATAGTGATAGTTGACTCATTTATCAAGGATGCCTGTTGCATTTCAGCCAAGTAATCCTCCATGGTCTTACAACCAAGATTGATGACTCGTGTATCGGTCATACTGTACCCTTACCATGAGTTTTCAAAACATCCCACAATTTTACGTTACGTTTACTCAATCCATTATTATGTTCCGTTTGATTTAGAAGACTGAGTAAACGTAACAATAAGTAAGTGCTCAAGTCCTTATGTCTGCCTCACATGTTCGCAAAAAAGAGAGACAAAACATAAAGCGCCATTTTGTCAATTTAGACATACTGACACTATAGTTCTGATTCAAAACGCTAGGAGCGCTGATTGGAAATTGTATGGGCAATACGTAAACAAATACCAAAACAGTCATATTTGTCAAAACGTAAACATTCATGTTAAGGGTACTGTACTGTCACGAAGAGAGATCCAGGTTCGATTCCCTGCTTGATAATTACGTAAATGATAAAAGACTTATTTTGTGGGTCTGGGTGTTTTATACTGTAGTCTTCGTGTGCTTTTTATTAATGTCTATAGATTTTATAGCCTGTTTATTATACATTTTTAATATTAATCTTTTCTAAGTTGTGACAAGTCTACCATTTTATTATTTACCAATTTACTAGAAATATTTCGAGTATTTCAAAAATAATTAATTGTTTGTTAAATTGGAATAACAATTAAAAAGTTATCTGAAGATCACAACACAAATTAATTTTTATTGTAATACTTAAGGGTCGAACTCACAGGTCAATGATCAATTAACCTACTTTCCCTTATCAGCATCGACCACTTTTATAAGAAACTCTACAAATTTTTAATTAATTTTACATTTAAGCTCTTTATTTTAAAATGACGTGAGCACGCTGGCTTTTCCGCTGAATATTAACGCTTTTTACACGAATAGGAGACTTTTACCCGATGTCAGGAAGTTTCCTATTTCCGTAGAAAAAAAAACTCCGATAGAAAAACGTAACTCATAGAAAAAAGTTTAAATAGTTCAGTAAACAAACACTATGTAAAAACGTAGTATAAACTAAGTGATTGTTTGACAGATAAAACGGTGTGGTCTGAAGTAGCTCCAGCTCCAAATGTTCCATTAGGTTAAGTTTATCATTGTCCCTGTAGTTCCGGAACCAGAATAGGGCTACGGTATCCCCTGCCTGTCGTAAGAGGCGACTAAAAGGGGGGCTTCCGGGATTGCGGGTGGCAAGAGTGGGAGCTCGAACCGCCCGGCCAGCGGCCCCGGGAAGGACGGCGGTATGTATGGTCGCATACCGTCGTACGCACCAGACGGTGCGGCGAGCGTCAAGCTTACGGGCAGAGCCCGACGGGGCAACGCGCTAAGAGGACTCCGGTTGCGTTCCTTTGGAGATCCCGGAGCCCTCTACGCAGCGCCGAGGACGGCCACCGGGTACCTTTTGAAGGTTTCCCTTCGATAACAAAAAACAAAAAACAATGGTTAAGTTTTTCGTTGCTTTCGCCGCTTCTTCTCCATAACGAAACACCTTGTGAAGTGGCGGTAGATATATCCACGTTCAAAGAGAGGTTATTAAAGAATCTACTTTGAATGAAAGAATTTTGATTTGATTTGAATCTAAATTCATAATTTAGATATGTCTGGCCCAGGATCGAACCCGGAACGTGTTGCGTTTCAGACCGTAGTGATCTCTTCGCCACGCAAGTCTTAATAATATTAACGAAACCAATTTCAACTTTGTAGGAAAGCTACCATATTCATGTTTGAAGGATATGATAAAGCATGGATAAATGCAGTATTCCAAGTTTGTCCTCAGGGACAGCAAGGCATCTTTGATTAACCTCAAATTGCACTTTGATTACAAATATCCGTGTACCATGTGTATATTCCTAAATAATACTATAAATGCGAATGTCAGTTTGTTTGCTTATTTGGTACACTTTAACGCCTTAACTACATCCAGATAATGAGATATTCCCTCAGGACTATGACAGGGGGCTCTTCAAGAGGGGTGTAAAAAGAGCTCTCCTTCAAAGCCGGCGATGCATTGGTGACCCCTCTGGTGTTGCAAATGTCCATAGGCGACGGTGACTGCTTTCCATCAGGTAGCACGTCTGCCTTATCGTTAGGTTAAATATTAAAAAAAAAAACGATAGTCATGAAATTTTGTACACGCGTTGTCACGGGTTCGGAATAAGACATAGGGTACCTATTATCCCAAAAAAGTACCGTCCTCGATAAAACCTCTACCTGCGAGCGAAGGAGCGGGTAAAAGCTAGCATATGTACAGATAAATTGTAATAGATTTACAAAGTAAAAATCAGGCCAGTCATGGTCGGAAGTTCTATAGGCTAGGGTACCTTTTATCCTGAAAAAAGTACCGTCCTGGATAAAAACCTCTGACTGCGAGCGAAGTCGCGGGTAAATGCGAGCATTTGTACAGATAAATTGTAATAGATTTACAAAGTTAAATCAGGTCAGTCATGGTCGGAAGTTCTATAGGCTAGGGTATCTTTTATCCCAAAAAAGTACCGTCCTGGATAAAAACCTCTGACTGCAAGCGAAGCTGCGGGTAAAAGCGAGCATATATACAGATAAATTGTAATAGATTTACAAAGTTAAATCAGGTCAGTCATGGTCGCAAGTTCTATAGGCTAGTTACTACTGTGACTAAATGTCCTGCGGGCTTCCGGGCTTCGAGGGGACGTTAATCCTAATGGTAAATAGTAAATTGTCGATTTACATCTAATAGATTCGCCAGTAACCCGTATTTTCTTCGTCTTTTCGCAAAAGAGCAGCGTAAGGTAATATCATAGGCATAGAGCGTGCCAGACAATATACTCATATACAATGTGTATTAACGAATTTATATGTACCGTCAGACAACCACGCAGATTTAGGCAGAAAATTGTACAAAAAAATTGTTTTTGTCTGACACGGCTCGTGCCTGACCCGCTCAATATCTGTTACAAATGGGCCTAATTGACCAGGTTTCGGGTGTCTCACAGTGGTGGGTGATCTATAGGAAATTATAGGCAATATATAGGCAGTATATAGGCAGTATATAGGCAATATAAAAAAAATAAGAAATATATCTTATGTATGTATGTAACGGAATCTTTGAACTCGTGAACGGTCCGATTATTAACAATTTTGAACAATTATTAAGAACCGATGACAATTCACGATTTTAATAATCTTGTTCTGTTGTCCTTATCAGGATTATCAGGTTTAAGAATTTTCGAGGCGGTGTTCGAGCGCCTTTTCTCACTGATGACCTGAAGGACAACAAATTATAGTCGTATCGTATACCGAATGTATAAAGATATGTGGGTAAAGATAGCTGTTGAAACTTAATATCACGTTTATTACAGGAAAGTTTAAATAGCTCTAAGTTACACCTCATTAAAAAAGAAAAATATGCGGTAGAGAGATAGCGGGGAACTCGGCCAGTCAGTAATTGCAACTGCATTAACGTTGCAAAGTTTAGCAATCCGCGGCGCTAACTCCTCGCGATCCGCAATCGGAGACTGTTTTAATTTACTTTACATAAACTTATTTCAATGCATAGTTTTGAACAAATAATTTAACGGATATCTTTGCAATTAACTATTAAGGTTTATTTATGTCTACATTGCCAGACACTAATCAACTCTAGATAGGATTAGCTCTACCTTGAGGTCAGTTGCTGGCTTAAATAGGTTATTACTTGAGGCCTTGAATCAAATAACTCAGCTTTATAAATAATGAACAAGACATAAATAATAATTATGCCATTTTGGGTTACAATCATTTTTGAAACAAGTTGTACCATTTCCCTTCTCATACCACAAAAAGTCTTATATGTATAGGTTGTACTTTACTTGTAGGTGACCGCAAGAAATCCTATTGAAACCGTCTGAAAGCATTAAATCTGATTTCATTAAAGGACACCTGACTGAACCCAGGCTCGGTCAACACCTAAAGATATTATCGCTAACCGACGTCAGATTAAGGTCACCTTGGACTTTTGACGTTTGGTTAAAAATGTATGAGTTTGGTGTACTTATAATTGTTTTTTTCTTCACCTACGTTATGTAAGTGTAGAGAATATTTCCAATTAATGTTCTCAATTCTGCCAATCAATTTTAATACAGAAGACATTCGTAAAACTCTCACATTATATAACCATATCGCTATCAATTTAACCATATTAAGACCAATTATTTATATAATCAGACTTATCTTCCGAGTCAAATATTTAAATTGTTTAAACTACATAGAATGTACTTTTTTACAAATCTGTCAGAATCTGTTCTCATAACAATTACATTTGGCTTAACGAGTAGGTAAATAAAGTAACATTTGGGGTAATTAATAGGACACATTTAATATACGCTATAAAGCACCTAAACATTTCACTGTCAATAGATAACTAAACGGGGAAATAAATATAGCCGTAGTAAATATTTCCAGTAGGAATGAATAAACTAGTGAGTAACGAGATGTCGGTAAGTAGAAAATTGCATCTGCAACGTAGCGAACTTTAGCAATCCGCGGTAACTTCTCGCAATTCTGTTACACGTTTGCTTTGTACAGCAGTCTGCAGGTTAACGAATTGAACAAGTTCATCCACTGTTAATTGAGGTTAGAGATGTTTCATTACGTTAAACGAATAACTTTGCAGATCTGTTGCCAGTTTGTGAATCGACTGCTGTAAGTAGTTATGCTCTATAAATGTCTGGACCGTGTTCTGATTGAAAGTGTGTATGCTAAGCTTACATATTTTATGAAGCGTTCTAGCTTAGTCTTCAGGAGTAGCACCGCATTTCCCATCATAGTTGCTGTGTTTAAAAAATACATTCTGCGTAATAAAATACTAACAAATATTTAGGGTTTCGGTTGACATTTACAATTGGACTTTAGATTTACAATTGGACTTAACAAGAAACTCAACTACTCCAAAATAAAATTGCGTTTTAATTCCTAAGAGACGAAATATAGGTAGATAATATTACGAATTAAATAGAAGATGCTTTATCATACTCTACAATACCATCTCTTCATTCAAGTAGTGATTTGAATAGCACCGGATTAAAACCTTTCTACCACCCAAAATATAAAAAAGAAATCTATCTTCTTCCTGAATATTCTTCTAAAAGAAATTTGATATAGAATATGTTCTATTCGATTGTGTTCTATCACTGAGTCTAGAAAGATGACCCGATACATTAGGAACGTTCAAATTATTATGAATTCATACTCATCACATACCGACACACTTATTTTATAAATATGCATCCACCGCGTGTGACTGCATAAAAAACGCGGCAAATACTTCGTTAAAAGCCACAGGGACAACAATGTAGTTATTTTTATTATACCCTTTCATCCCTTATTTAGCTTTATAAGGCACCCTGACTTAGGGGCATTCATTTTGAACAATCTTTTCTTAGGTCTCATCAACCTTGTGTAAACGTTTGTGCATATTTTCATGCTTGTAGATCTGTTTAAGGTGTGCGTGGATTATTTGTCTGTCTCCATCTACTCTATCTAGTCAGTATATCTGTATACAACCTTGAAAGACTAACTACTTTTAGCATCGGCGTTTTCGCGTTTAAGCGATTTCATCGATCATCATTACGTTTTTGCGAGTATGCTTATGTAAAGAACTTTTGTGCATATTTTCATGCTTGTAGATCTGTTTAAGATGTGCGTTGAATTTCATTGTCTGCGTATTTGTCTGTCTCCATCCAGTCTATCAGTACAAAACCTTAAAAGACTAGGTACTTTTAGCTTGGGCGTTTTGGCGTTTTAGCGATTATGTCGGTGCATCATTACGTCTTTGCAAGTGTGGTTGTTGTCTTTGGTCTCGGTGTTGAAAACGCGAGGTTTTTTGAATGCATTCATGTTATATTGCGTTTTTGCGCTCGGTTTGTTGCATCGAGCGTGCAAATGTAGCTGCGACTGACGCTCAAAAGTGTGCGGGGTTAAAACCGAAACGTAAACGTTTGATGCTAAAAGTAGCATATCTTTTGGTCCCTAACTACTTCATTTTTATGATAAGACGCTTTATACATTCACCTTTCCACACTAGGATTCCATGTGTCGTAGATGTCATAGTTTTACACAAAGATACAAACACCAAAGATTTTCAATTTTATTTGCCTCAAATTTAAATTACACCACGTACATAATGATACGTCATTTCCAAAACAAAATGCAAACGTACATAACAAAATAACATTGCTATTTAAAAAAAAAGTTATCAAGAAAAATGTGACATTTTAATTACCAAATAAAGTTAGTATCTTGAAGAAAATTGAAACTCTCAAAAGTTTTTCATATTTAATCGCATTGAAATGACAAACAGAACTCACAGTATGTGAGTTTGTAGACATCCTCCCATCCACGTAGAGCGGTTGGTTTGACTTACAAAGTCGTTAGTAGGAATAAGTTCCTTCGTTACTCCCGCCTGTCACAAAATATGTCAAGAGTTCCCAGCCTCAAGGGGAGTGTAACTTTGGAAAATATTATATAGCAGTTTCTTTTTTAATTATGGGAAACAAGAATGCAGTCCACTTTTGTTGCGTGCCAACTGTCACCTATGGACACCCAAAGCCCCCTTTCGGCTCTTACGACAGGCAGAGGATACCGTAGCCCTATTCTGGTCCCGGAACTACAGGGACACACCTGCACTAAAACCCCCCCGGTGGCCGTCCTCAACGCTTGTTGGAGAACTCCGGGATCTCCGACGGAACACAACCGGAGCCCTCCAAGCGCGATGCCCCGATCGTGCTTTACCCTGGAGGAGCAGGTTCGCTCCTCCCACACCATGTAGTGTTTACGACGGTATGCGACCACACATACCGCCGTCCTTCCCGGGGTCGCTAGCTGGACGGTTCGAGCTCCCACTCTTGCCGCCCGCAACCCCGGAAGCCCCCTTTTAGTCGCCTCCTACGACAGGCAGGGGATACCGTAGCCCTATTCTAGTCCCGGAACTACAGGGACAACAGGGACACACCTATGGACACCTACAATTGAGTCTAGGTGGGATTCCAGTTCAACTTGGGGTCCGCCACAGATGTTACTCCTGGAGTCAAAGTTGAACTGCCTCATTTGAGTGTCTCTACATTACTCCTGCTCTTCGAACACAACAGAATTTATCACTGATGTTAAAAGGCACAAATGGGTCTCACGGTGGTGCCTTTAGAGTCAAACTACGTAGATTGCTACCGCGTTCTAATCAATGTTTAACGTAGCATCATTATTGTAACGTAACATAATATTTGAAGAATGTTCTACATTACTGGAGAAGACCTTATTTTTCTTTTTTTGTTGACGAGGGGGAAACCTTCAAAAGGTACCCGACGCCATGGAAGTGACGCCGGGTTATGTGGGATTTTACCGCACTAAAACCCCCTCGGTGGCCGTCCTCAGCGTTTGGTGGAGAACTCCGGGATCTCCAACGGAACCCAACCGGAGTCCTCCTAATGCGATGCCCTTTTATCGGGCTCTGCCCTGGGGATGCAATTTACGCTCCTCTCACATCCCCTGGTGATTACAGCGATATGCCACCACACAAACCGCTGTCCTTCCCGCGGTGGCTTGCTGGACGGTTTGAGCTCCCACTCTTGCCGCCCGCAACCCCCGAAGGCCCCTTTTAGTCGCCTCTTACGACAGGCAGGCGATACCGTAGCCCTATTCTGGTCCCAGTACTACAGGGACAAACTGGAGAAGACCTAAAGAACAACCTACAGACCTACAGAAAAAAAAACTTAAGTAAAGTAAACTTAAGTAACTTAAAAAGTATTCACTATATACCTATATACAAACATATAGTACAAATTACTACCATAATTAGAAGTACCAAGTATCACAGGTTTTAAGTTTCATCGACAATATATTAATGTTCGTTAGTGTATGATTTAGATTGCAGTGGAGTTGAAAAGGACTTCCAAAATTTTGATATGCCATTACTGCATGTCAAAAAGTATGTCAAGAGCCAAACTCAGTCTCAAGTGGAATGCAACCACTTCGAAAAATATAACAAGTAGTTACGCAATATATTAAAATAAATCTTTAAAAACTTTTCATCCGAACATTTTAGTAACAGCCGTAGTATTGCTTGTAATTTTTGTAACAGCACTTCAAAATGTTGGAAAAGTTTTCACCAGCCTTTAATTAAACGCTACATTCGTTTACGGTTCGCTATATTGTGGGTTAAAAGCAATAAGTCAGATATATCGTCGTCAACCCATTACTGCCTTACTGTTGGGCAAGGGTCTCCTCTCAGAACAAGAAGGATTAGGATGACCTAAATGGACTATGAAGTCTACCGCGCTGGCCAAATGCCGATTGGTGGACTTCACATACCTTTAATTTTTTTTAAGATCTCTAAGGTACGTAAGCAGGTTTTCTCACGAAGTTTTCCTTCGCCTTTAAAAGAAGTGATAATTAATTTCTAATACCCACATAACTTTGGAAAATCAGAGGTGCCCGAGATGCGGACCATGGAACCCTCGATTAGAAATTAATTTCATTAGTTTTAATGGCAAAAGATAATTTTATTGAGAAAACCTTTAAAAAATTCTCACAGGTGTGTAAATTAACAATCCGCATTCGACCAGCTATCGTCTAAATCTCTCTCATTCGGAGAGGAGATTTGTGCCCAGCTGTGGGACAGTAATGAGCTGACGACAACGAAAGCGAAATCTATCGAGCCGATCTACGGAGAATTCTGTCCCTTTAGAGCTTGTACAAATCGTATCACAATTTTCCGTAGTATGCCAAATGGCATAAAAAGTACGAAGCAAATGCGATAATAATAAGCTTCAAATATCTTCACGTCACGCTATTTCGTTACAGTATCGTGTATATCGAAATGTAAGGTCAGGTACGGTTTTGACGAGATATTTTCTATCCGCGTTATACTTAGTATATGCTTGGTAGAGACGAGATGTGCCCTGCGGTTTCACTCACGTTTAAAAATGTAATACTCGGGAAATTTCACGCGTAATAATTTTTAGTTTCATAACATTTTTAGTTTCATTAACTTTATTCGTTTCAAATTATTATCGTTATTAGATACTCGTTTTTTAATCTATTTCTTCATCTATACGAATATTCTAAAGAGATAAAGTTTGTAACTTTGATTGTTTGTTTGTTTGTAAGGGCTAATCTTCGTAAATACTGAACCGATCATGAAAATTCTTTTACAAGCAGAAAGCACTATTCAGGAGTGCTATAGCCTATATTTTATTATGATTAAACAAAAAGCGAAGCCACGGGTAATGCTAGTTATTAATATACTCTATAATGAAAAATTATAAAAAATACACTTTGTATAATAATTTAAAGTATTTTTTCGCAATGTACTATATCAAAATATTACCACAGAACCATTTTTTTCTATCGCGCTGCAATTTTTTTGGACCAGTGCCTTTTAATACAATTGTACCCTATTTTGTCGAACAAATCATTTAATATTGTGTCACATGCACTTACATTTGCCGTTGACAGACCCTATATGAAATTTGGGGGACGTTATTAATTTATACGACACAATACTCAATAGTTCTTGAACAAAAACCATGCGTGTGTGCCCTATGTGGAGAAAAATCAGATCATTTATATTTCTGTCAGCAATTCTGCTACATTTCGGAGACAAAAGATAAACAGTTTACTAAACGTATTTCGTGTTTACAAAGTAGTGTTCGTAATTTAATTAAATAGAGAAAAGGGTAAGTAAAGATTAAAGAGTTAAACAAGTACGTATTAGGTTTTTCAAGAATGTTCTAGATTTTCTAGAATTGCCTTTATGATAGATACACAGTGGCGCAGAATCCCCTAGATACATTTCTGTAAATAAGATTTCTGCAAGTGTGTAGAGACCTGGAGACATAACAAGTTTCTAAATTCATCATTTAGATTGCCATAGGGAAAATGGGACCAAGATTTTCTTTAAAGCTATCACAGAGTTCTCTCCTGTCTAACGTGTTATTTAATAGTTTAATCCGATAAAAAAAACAGTCAAATTCAATCAAATCAATGTGTCGGGCGCGCATAAAGCCGAAAGCACTGAAATTTCCGAAACTTCGGAAGAAAGTACATATTTACAAAGTATAGAGATCTGTAGGACAAATTATATCACATACCTAAATTTCGGACGAAGCTTTAGACTTTGTAGACCCAAAGGACAAATCATGTCACGCTAATTTCTGACGAAACTCTAGATTTCGTATTTATAAACCTGTCCGGGACAAATTATTTCACGTCGGACGAAGCTACCAATTATTACAATGACATCCAGGACAAATTCATATACAGCCTAGTTCAAACGAAACAAACTAGGAATTTCGTACCTTCATAGCTCTAGAAGAAGGCTTTCACAAAGTGAAAAATCATGTCACGTAAATTTCGGACGAAACCACGGACTTTATGAGCACAGTCTCTATCCTGTATGACACAATATGTCACGCGGTCCAGCGGTAACAGTGTGGCGTTGTCAAAGCTCCACCACTTTTGCAAAATAAATCTGCCTAAATCCAGGCAATACATTACCAAACCCACCCGAACCTATAATGGCTACACTAAACGGCAATGACGTAACGCTTTGGCAGAGCTTCGATTGTTTAATTAAAGCGACGTAGAGCTTGCAAAGCTCGCAGTTCCGTGGATTACTATTGATTTGCTATTTCAGCTAATTGCTCCGATTGTTTTGATGTTCACGTACTTTTTTGGTGCAAACTGTCAGTTGTTTGTTTATTGAGCTTTTGTGGAGTTTCGGAAATCACACATTTGTACATGAAGGATCTTTATGTTTTCAATAAGGTAGGAGAATCCTTCGTGGTTCGACTCCGGCGATACCGCTACACCTATTTCTGCAGTATAATAGCAGTGTTAAGCGCTGCTATGCTTGAGTTTGAAGTTGAAGTTTGGGTTCGATAAGCGAGACATATTTTTAGGAACATACCAACTTTGTTCTCATGGGTAGCAATGCATTTGAAGGCAAACCCAGGTAGGACTCTAATTTTATCAGGGGTTGACTACAGATATTCATGGGCGGACGTAACCACTTACCGATAGGTATCAAAAAACAACTGAAAAACCTAAAAAAATCAAAACGTTTTAAAAACAATCAGTCAACCCGCGTGAGAATCAAAAAACAACTCAAAAAGCTAAATAAAATCAAAACGTTTTATAAATATTCAGTCAATCCGCGTGACGCAGTGATATCTTTAACGGCTGTCACGTAAAAGGTTTCAGGTTCGACTTAGCATCTAAATTACGAATTTAGGTATTTATTTGTCGGGATCCCTTTCTATCCTAACCCTTACTGTACTTTACTTACACAAAGAATATCGTGACAAAGATATTTCAAGCTTATTATTATCGCATTCACGTAATCCATGCTATGTGGGATTTCTGCGAAAAGTTACAATGTCGTAAAATTATAAATATACTTACATTGATAAATAATATTTGAATAATATAACAGAACCTCGGACAACAATATTTTATAAGCCTAAAGTTAAATATATACTTTTTATGAAGTGAAAGTGGCAAATAAACAGCCCATCTGATGGTAAATAGATACTGCGGTTCATGGACATCTATAATCCACTTCAAATAGGATTAGAGCTCTACACGAGGTCGGCACATGCGTTGCTAGTTTGCTACCCCGAAGAACTGAGTTTTAACATTGGGTTGATTAGTATATCGTAGAACCGCATATGGTCAATGGTCATGTAAGTCTGTGTGTGTGTGTCACTCGTGATCTTACATGTCATGGAACATACAGGATTAAAAGCAAATTTCTGATATTACTGCTCGATTCATTTGTGAACAATGAAAATCACAACTAACATACCTCACTGGGGCCAAAAACCTGAGTTAGAATGTCTAATGATAGTGTCTCTTCTTTATCACACTCTTCAAACCAGAACATAGCAGCGATAACTACTGCTGATATTATGCAAAATAAACCTTTTTTATCGTTGACGAGGGGGAAACCTTCAAAAGGTACCCGATGCCGTGGGAGCGACGACAGGTTATTGTGGGACTTTTACCGCACTAAAACTCTCCCGGTAACCGTCCTCGGCGTTGCGTAGAGGATTCCGAACAAGCGGAGTCCTCTTAGCGCGTTGCCCCGTTGGGGCGGGCCCAGATGACCATGAAGCTCACCACTTCTTGGAGCGTACGACGGTATGCGGTCACACATACCATCGTTCAACCGTGGTCGCTAGTCGAGCCGTTCGAACTCGCAACCCCGAAAGCCCCCTTCTAGTCGCCTCTTACAACAGGCAGAGGATACCACAGCGCTATTATGGTCCCGGAACTACAGGGACAGGCAAACCTATTAAGCCGACTCTTTGATGAGAACTATAATACCATCTCATCAGCAAGCTGATTATTCTTCGATAGATATTATATTAATAAGGTACACGTTACAAACTAATTGGCAATCAGTGACTAATTTCAATATCATACCCTCCGAATCGTTAATTAAGGCAATCCCGTTTTCTTGGTAATTAACGAGCTTGTATTAATTATAATAGCAATGCGAATGTTACCTACAATATATGTTATCTGTGAATATCAATGTATGTTTCTGGTAATAATTGAAACGTTTGTGATTTCAAATGAAGCTTATATACTTTTAAGTTTTTACTTTTACATACGAGTACATACGTGAAAGTGACAGAAATCTTTGTGGATCGATTCCGGTGGCACCAACCTCAGGTAGAAATCTAGTCTTTATTATCAGGCCGACTACATGTTCTTATGTTGTTGTATTATTAATCATCTTATCGTCGATTAACCTTGGTAACCATCAAGTTTAAATAAATACCTGCAATCAGTTTTCAAAGCAAAAATAAAAAGTTCATATCGCGATCACCATGATCAATGTATTGTTCATGGGCCTCATAGTTTTCGATTAGGTTTTAAGTAGTCTCTTAGGTTTAGTAGACTTCAAATACATTTAAGAATATTGGAAACATCTCAAATGAAGTTTCATTCAATTTGTTTCACCCTTAAAATAAGTCATAATCAATTTTATAAAAGTCAGGAATGGAATTGATCTGGAATTCAAGACCTCCCCTTTCCCATCTGTAGGTAAAGTATCACTTTTTTTTTATAATATAAGGGTAGCAGACGAGCATGCAGTCCACCTGATGGTAAGTGGCTACTGCCGCCCATCAACCCCAGATAGGATTAGATACTCCTACCTGAGGTCGACCACAGATGCGCTGCTGCCCCTGAGGACTAAGCTGGAACACCTCGGAAAAGTCTGTCTCCCTTACCACACCCTTCAAACCGGAACACAGCAGCGCCTAACACTGCTGTTATTAGGTAGAAATAGGTGTGGCGGTGGTGCCGCCGAAGTCGAACCACAAAGGGTCCTACCACCTTCAAAATCACTCTCAGTTTACTATCTGTTGATAAATAAAAGGAAATTATTATTTGACCAGGTCATTCGTTATCAGGGGCTGCACGCGCCTATTTACATTAGATATCCCTTATGGGTTTAAACTGATTGAATAACGATAAATTGAAGAGGGTAAATATTGTTACAAATTTATCTCCGAAGGCACAAAAAAGGAATTTCCGATATTTGGAATTCCTTCGTCAAACCCCCATAATATCAGTTTTAGTCATCAGATATTATCAGAGTACAGAATTTAGTTTTGTTACTTATTGAATCATGGAAATTGGTGTTTAAAATTAAGGCTTTAGATAGAGATGTCTATATTTTTAATTGACTTCAAAAAAGGAGGAGGTTTTTCAATTGGACCGTATATATGTTTTTTTTTATGTTTGTTCGCCAATAACTTCGTCGTTTATGAACCGATTTTGATTTTTTTTATGTTGAAAAGAAGATATTTCCAAGGTGGTCCCATGAGTTTACACCGTTATCCAACGAAATACATTGTGCGCTAAACTATGTACTAAACCAACATTTATTTCAATTATTTTTTAATTTGTAGTGACAAAAAGTCGGTTGTATTTTTTTGTAAAATGTTTTTTAATTCCTTAGGATTGCAGAATGTTGCGTGTCGTCTGCGACTGACGACTAACCACGGTTGGTCATGTATTATCTCACTGTCGTTAGTGTGTTAACTTCCTTATCCAAAATGTGATAAACTCGATATTTCATTCAGTACCTATTAAAAACTTTTGGAATAACAAAGCATCATTGATATTTAATTTTGTGACGTATGAATTTTTGGTAGTGATAACTGAACATAAGTTATACTATTCCTGTATGTTACATTTATTTATAAATAGCAACCTTCTCTATCTTTTATCATGCACATAACTAAAAACAAACATTAAAATTAGAATCACAAATAGATACCCAAAACGAACTCAAAAACGATAAATCCACTTTTTACGCATCCTTACTTAGAACTTTGACACCTTGGCATTTTTTGTCAAGCATTTTTAGGGTTCTGTATGCAACGGGTAAAAACGGAACCTTATTACTAAGATTCCGCTGTATGTCAGATTGTTCATCTGGCACAAGGCTCTACCTCTTGACAGGTAATAAATAGATTTTTTTTACAGGGTATGTATATAGGTGGCCGATATAACAACAAATACTAAATATAAAATAGCTTCAATATTAATTGGGGGGCTCGCCATTCAATAAACCAATATTCTTTGGAGTTTTTTGTTTTATCTATTTAACCAAATAAACGCTCTGGGAGAAAATGCTATTTTTAATATGGTCAATAAAGAGTAAATAAATAAATAAAACCATATCAGATAAAATTTTCACAATACAATTACCTCTACAATCGCGATGCTTACAAATACTAAAAGTTACTAAAAACGAAAATTTGGAGGGACGGAACCCGTTTTTACGACCTCGACTCGCACTTTACCAATTTTAGGCGCTACTGAGCCTGTAAATATTTACTTTGGAGACGGACGTGGGTCCGAGGCGCATGAGTGCGTACGAGCGGCGCGCGCGCAGGAAACCGATACTATTTGATCGATCTATAATTTCACTTCACTGATATCATCCGGATATTGTTAGCAAAAAGATGGATCTTTTTACGTAGATTTGCGTGGTGGAAAAATTTATGTGAATGACGGTGGTTTCTATGAGGCCGTTGAGTAGTTTTTTATGAAGTTGTCAGTACCATAGATTAGTAAAGATTACTCCCTCCTAACAAGAAAATGTAACCAGTGAAATTGTCATTGTTATCTATTTACGTGTTTGAAAAATATTACACAAAAATGTAGTTCTTAGATCATTTACGAATGAAACGATATTTCTCCGCAATTTTTATTCGATTTCGTGTTTTTGCACCACTTAACTGCACATGTCGGCATTGTTCCGCGTAAATTACACCATGACAGCCATTAAATGGCAGACACATTTTTCGGTCGTTTAAGCTATTTAATGGCTTCCTTTAATTACAAGGCGGTGAGATATCTAAGCTTATCTATGGCACCTACTAAGATTTTGTATAGCAAACCTTATAATAAATGATCGTGGTTCGTAGACATTTGCAACCAACTAGACCATATAGAATACCAACCAACCATATAGAAAAAGGGTATCTACCTGAATCTGATCACAGATGCATTGCTTCTTGAGATTGGTCGCCGTATAATAATATACTATGTCACCCGGTTTCCACATTTCCATCAAAAAAAGAACTCCATTCTACAAATTAGTGTGACGGTGGTACCTTCCCAGTCGAACGATACTCTTTCTACAATCTATCAAACTATAAAAACACTTCTATGATATAAACGTTGCTTCCAATAAGATTATTTGCAGTCCAACTGATTACTTAATTAATGTTATTATACTCTGTGGAGAACTAGGAGTATAATTAATTACCAGTGATGGATATTGCCGCTAAAATTTACCGAGAAATATTCTCGCGAATCTTTGTAACTAAGTAAATAGAGTAATATAGATTTTAGTTGTCAGTTAAGTTACAAAAAGCTAAAAATAAATGCCATCGCAGGAATAACGTACAATTGAAGGCTCAAATAAAACTGTCACATTTATTGAGCTCATAACGTATTCTCTTTCGATCGTAGATGTCAGGAATAACTTAAACGGTCTTCAATAAATCCCGGGCATAATGCACCGGGAACTATCATTGGACGTTTTGTTCCCTGTACTTTCCCAAGACCAAGCCCTGTAATTACCGTAGCTCAGGGCAAGGGTTTGTTTAGGTTATAGGCAAACTAGGTAATTATCGTGTCGCCCGCGGTCAGTTCCCACGAGATGGTAAAGTGTAAACTTACATAACGTGTCGAACCTCGCGGCTCTTCGGTATCATCCTTTTGTAACAATAAGTAGGATATTGTATTGCGGTCGGGTTACGAAGCCTTACACTGCATCCTGACAACACTTGCACGTCGTTCACTGCTTGTTTTCTTCAATTGCAAGTTTGGACTTCTTAAAGTACCCCGCAATGGTTGTAATGCCACAGAAAACGTACGCAGCGTGTCATGTTACGGGATCGCAGTACAAGTTGTGTTTGTTCGGGACGCCCTGCGCGCGTGAGAACCGTCGGATTGCATGGGCGTGACATCGAGATCTTTTTTAGTGACGTCAAGATTTGAGTATCGGTAATAGCACGACGTGACCGTGACAATGCGAGTTTGGTTCGCTCCTCCAATTCCCACATCTCGATTATTGTTCGACTTAGTCGATTGTTCCTTTTCGAGTGAGTCTCGTTTGTCAAAGGATTCGTCGTATTTCGTCGCATTTGGAATGCATTTCGGTTGTGTATCGGATTCCTCGTATGCCGAGCTCACGACAGTTTGGTAGTATCGGTACCTATATTTTACCTTTGTATTTTGCATGACAAAGCTTGCTTACAGCAGGTGTATTACGATCTTCGTGAAACTTGAAATCAATGTTCATTTTGAAATGTAGTCTCATGTATACTTTGACACTGCTACCCTTAACACTTATCGTTATTATTATCTATTGTCTCACTCGTAGGTTAAGGTTTCCTTTCACAGTTAAAAGGGTTTCAACAGTAGTTCACGAGACTGACTAGGTACCGAAGAACTCTATTGAATATATATTTTTGTTTTTTTCTTTTCTTTCCAATATCGACAACACTCGTCGAAATGGAAATAAAGTCAAAATCAATATTCTCATAGACAATATTTCTTCCCTTCTTCACAAAACTTTGCAAGTAAGTTTAATGTTTTTTTTCAATCTTTGTTAAGTACATTTCTTACTCTATTCATCGAGTAATGATTAAATGTTGTGTTTGCGTTGAAAAGAGGGGGGGGGGGAAGGAAAGAGGGGGAACTCCTACCTCCATCGTAAAGCTATACTTTCGCTGCTGTTTCGGTCTGTTGGGTGCTTAACCACTGTAACCATGGCATATGCGAGTCTCTATTTCAAAGGTATAGCGACCATTACCATATTATTTTATGGTAGAACTATTCTTAGGTACTCGACCTACAATACGCGACACAACCGCTGCCTAGTACTCTTGAGTCCTTATAGCAACACCGAACTAAATCTTTTAAGGGCAGTGTAGCGCTACTGTGGTCTGATTTAAAGGGTGTGGCAAAGTACATTTATGCAACGCATGCAACCTCATTCGAGCTTTTATTAATGGGAAGCAACGCATCTGTAACCGATTTAAATGGTATTCTGTTTTACTATCAGGTGGACTACATTTTCGCTTTTACGATTTAAAGTATTACACAAGAATCTAGTCTTTTCAAGGTGGTAGAATCCTTTGTGGTTCCTATTTCCACACCTATTTCTGCCCAATAACAGCAGTGTTAGGCGCTGCTGGGTTCCGTTTTGAAAGGTGTGGTACGGGAGACATACTTTTTCGAGGCGTTCCAACTTAGTCCTCAGGGGTAGCGGCGCATCTGTGGCCGACCTCAGGTAGGAATATCTAATCCTACCTGGGGTTCATTATAGATGTCCATGGGCGTCAGTAGCCACTTACCATCAGGTGGACTGCATGTTCGTCTGCTACTCCTATATTATTAAAATAAATAGTGCACCTGAAGCTGAGTGAGTTGCTGCCGTCCATAGGCATCTATGTACCTACTTATAACTAAAATTCATACGGAACAAATCACGGAACTCAGAACTAAGATGATAATCTCATATATATGTACGTCAGCCGGAATCCACACAATTCCACTGAAATACAAAAACTGATTCATACTAGAAATGCGGTGGTACCCTGATACTTATGCGGTCGAACCATACTATTTGCTTTTCCTAAAGACCTAAGGGGAATGCCTCATTTCAGTTTTGTGTTCGTCCCGTACGACATCCAAAACAAAATACAGTTTGCAACTTCATTTATAAAAAAGTTTGGCTACCCGCGTTTATTTTATTGGACGCATCGAACCGCACTGAATCCTTTCTAAATCGAGTACGATTCGAATGTAAAATATATTTGGTGGTGGCTTAAATTTAGGTTTCTGAACCAAAATTGATGGCCTGCAGGGACCATTAAATACACATTTACTGCACGGTGACTGACTCGGCCTGATGATTGGTTCATATTGTAACTTTAATGTTATGTCAAAATGTATTCTTGTTTAAGGTGTGTATAATGTTAGTGCTTTGGGGAGTATTAGGAGTCTGTTTTATTACTTTGTCTACGGAGCTCAACATGTTTTTTTTATAATATAGGAGTAGCAGATGAGCATGCAGTCCACCTGATGGTAAGTGGCTACTGCCGCCCATGGACATCTGTAATCAACCCCAGATAGGATTAGATATTCCTACCTGAGGTCGGCCACAGATGCGCCGCTACCCTTGAGGACTAAGCTGGAGTGCCTCGGAAAAGTCTGTCTCCCTTATCACACCTTTCAAAACGGAACACAGCAGCACCTTACACCGCTATTATTAGGTAGAAATAGGTGTGGCGGTGGTGCCGCCGGAGTCGAACCACAAAGGGTTCTACCACCTTCAGACTTACTCAATGAAATTACTAAATTTGAAAATGGCTTGTAAGATTTGGAGCCTAAAATGTTTTTTAAGACTAATCTTAGACGGTTCAACCCAACTCTGGTATTATACCATTTAAACTTATTAGGACTCTATATTATTAACTGTAAGCGTCATAATATAAAGTTATATTTTATAGGGCTAGTTGCACTATAGATTGATACCATAAAATTACAATTGATAAATAAATATACTAAATAAGGCATAGGATGTAGTAGTAATTTATTATAATAAATTTAATAGACATTTTATGATAATGTTTTAAAATTGATCCATAATTTATTGTATCTTTGTTAGATTATTTAAAAAAAACTTAAGCATAAGTACTTTGAATGGCGCGACATTCAAATTGGGAACGGGCTTATTAACTACGCAATTACGCATGGCAGAAAAATAATGGTTGATAAATTAATATTGTGGAAAATAGACAAATAAATAGAGAATATATTATTGATACATATGACAATTATGATAAATAAATGAATTAATGGATTTTGTTTGAACTTTTGTCCGTCGACAAAATAATGTATCTACGAAGAGTAATAGGAGTCCATTTCGTTTCTTTATCTACGAGCAAAGGAAAATATTCTTTCAAAGTGCAGCTATTGTAGCTACCTCTATTTATTTTATTCTGAGCATCGACCTCTCTGAAACCTTTGTAAATGGAGCGAAGTTTAAATGTATACGAAATAAAATTGTCCGTGTGTCTGTAATTTTAAAATAACTGCCATTTTGTGAGCTCATTATGTTTACTGCTTCAAAAACGAAACGTACAAAAACGTTTATTTTTCATGTGCTGTTTACTTTTTGTAGTACAAATTGTATGTGATGTTTATTATCACGAAACTAATAAAAAGGCGACGGTTCGTCTGTTTGAGCGGTACAGAGTGGTATAGTTATCGCCAAACTACTAGTCCGCTCTGAAGTTGTTGCGAGCAGCTGTAGTCATACAATTTGCTATGGCGACGCGATTCATTTCTATATTCAGAGTGGACTAGCAGTTTTACGCGGACTATAACCGTAATATGAGGCTGGCATGACATGCGATCTGACTTAAAGTGGGTTCTGGATTCGATTCCCGGTCAGCCTAACTGATAAACTATAGGTATTGGTTGTGGATCTGGGTGTTTATGTATTCGTCGTTGTGCGTATTATATCTGCCTAGTGTGTAGAGTGCGTAATTTATTATTCAGATATTTATAAATACTTAAACGACTTCGGCCGGCCTTTCGCTCAAACATTTTTCTGTCGAACGGCAGTGTTAAGCGCAGCTGTATTCTGGTTTGAAGGGTGTAGTAAGGAAAACATACCTTTTCGAGGAATTAGCAACTTACACTTATTAGCAACAACTTAGTCCTCACTAGCGCCGCATCTGTGGCCGACTTCATATAGAAATCTAATATTATCTGGAGTTAATAATAGATAGTTGAATACCCACTTACCATCAGGTGAATTGCATACCTACTCGTCTGCTCCTCCTATATTACAAATAATAATAATAATTTACATTTTTACAAACCATATGTAACTCCGAAAATATTAGGGATTCTCAATATAAACCGAAAACCGTAACGTGCGGCAGAGTGTGAGATATATCTAGGAACGTGAATTTAGGTTTTCTGAACCAAAATTGATAGCCTGCAGGGGCCCATTAAATATACATTATCTGCCCGAATTGCAATGCTTTGTTATTTAATTCTGTAAGTCCGTATGCTATCGTATTGGTTATTTGTAATATATTGCTTTTGGATGCCATTATAAATTATTTTAATGATGTATTGCTTGTGTTCAATTATTGAGGTTTTCATAATTGTTTGTTTTATCTATGATTTTTTTTTATAATATATGAGCAGTAGACGAGAATGCAGTCCACCTGATGGTAAGTGGCTACTGCCGCCCGTGGATATCTGTAATCAACTCCAGGTAGGATTAGATATTCCTATCTGAGTTCGGCCACAGATGCGCCGCTACCCCTGAGGACTAAGCTGGAACGCATCGGAAAAGTATGTTTCTATGAAGTTTGAATCCTTTGTGGTTCGATTTCAATGAAAGCATCTTCCTGTTAAGTATGTTTTGCTCGCTTCAATAAGCAATTTTAAGTGAGTATTACACAATCATAATAAAGTTAATGATTAATTAATTTCATACAAAGAGAAAAAAAGTCCGCCAAAGAGTGACACTTATGGGTACATAATAATCTTTATTCTTCACCGGATATTCGCGGATATGGATACGGATATCCGGCGCATCCCTAATGTAAAGATATAGAGAAAAGTACAGTTTTTATATAAAACTAAAATATTCCCCGCTTACTCATAAGAGGGAACCAATAATAAATGATATAGATTGGGCTCGACCACTCAAGGTATTGTTTTGAGGGGCCCTCCTGAATAATACATATATTTTATTGCATGTTTGTCTGCCGGTGCATATTCTGAACATTATTTCTGATCGACCGGCCTCTGAATTGTGGCATCTACATTCATATAGCTATTTTTTCGATATTTTTATTCGTTTTTGTTTGAAAACATGGTAAGAATTTGGTACCTATTTACATACATGATGTCGGGTTTCCGTTCTCACAAATTGGGGAACTGTTTTCCGTATTTCGGTTTTTATGACATGTGTCGGAGCGGTCTTCGGTTTTACACACAGAAGGTTAAGGATTCAATTCCCGACCAAGCAAACATCTGAGTTATGTACTTGGATTTTAGTTCTCATCTAGGTTTCTTTAAATTAGACATCAAGGCTGCTAGACCTGACTAAGTTGCAATGGTTCGGATAAATATACCCGTCTTAACACATCTTTCAAACCGGAATAAGCAACGATGAACACTGCTATTATTAGGCAAAAAAGGTGTGGCGATGGTACCTACGAAGACGTACAGAGTTTTGTACCACCTTCAAATCTCGTTTGCTATTTCGAAGTGATAAATTAAAATCCACAAAGGGTTAAAATCCTTAGAAATGGTAGACCATCTTCCAACAAGAAAGGTTTCTACCAACTTCAGCATTATCTAGCATGTTATTGTATTATCTCTTAGTCACTTACATTTTAGTCATACATTCTTGGTCATTAACTATCGGTTCGATCCGGATATAAACAGCCTGCAACGTAAACCAACGGACAACACCCGAATGTAAACAATATTAACGAGCTATGGCGAATTTACAGACACCCGTGAAGACCAGAGGAAAATGTAAGCGAAGCACTTTAAAATATAAACTATTTTTTGTTCAGCTATGGCAACATAGCCGCAACATGTATTTCAACACCATAGTAGGAATAAAAATATATACCATAGCTATAACAAAACATGCCTATATACAAAATATATAACATAGCTATGTACATATGTGACATTGACTTCATAAGAAGTGAACCTTTCAAAAATCGAATGTACTTTATTCGAAATAGTTTCTCTACAGATTTTACCGTCAATATTTTTTTACAATCTTGCTAGCTGTTTCAATAAATCTACTATGATTTCACAAGTCTCATTGTGATGAAGGTGTGGCGAAAGAAACTCCATAATACACCTCCTTCATTTTATTTTACCAATTTGTCTTTATTCACTGGCAGCGATTTATAAAAAAAAACTACGGTATATAAAATCCTATGTATAAAAAGTCGATGTATCTAAACGGCCTTTCTCTCTAAAGGTAATGTATATTTCCAAACATCCCAAGCAATCTCAGTCTAACAAAATTTCCTCTCATAAGTAACACATGTAACACATATCCACTCACACCTACAAGATCACAAAACGCTCTAGAATCAATCACCGCTCACATTCTTGACCAATGAAAACTATTAGCGCAAACCAAAACAAACATTGCACTCGGTACATTCCCACGGGGCCATTATGAGTGCACAATAGCCCTTAGGGTGCGCTCACGTGCGGTCCCGTTACCGGTGGTATGCCGATTGCTTGCCGAGTTCTTGATATTAAGTAATTACTTACAACTTGTTCTATAGCGTCACTTTCACTTTTTCTGATGATGTAGTAGATAGCGAATAAGGGATTTTATTCAAGGGATAGCTAGTGCCAGTAGCTCTTTCTGTAAGGTTATAGTCTACTGCATTCTGGCAAAAACACTTTTAGGTCCTTTTCACTAGTGTAATTTAATAGCTTGTCGATAAATTGACCCTAACTTAGATATAAATGATGAAAGACATAATTTAGTTATTTTAAAAGTATTTTACGGGATTTTTTTAAAAAATTAATACAGTTTGAAATATGAATGCAATGTCAGTGCCGATTCGTATATCATATTTTTAACTGTATTTTAATCGCTTTCGATTATAGTTACTTTATGACTCAGCGTTCGCTCGGCATGTAATCGGTAACCGCCGTCTCTATGCTCTGTAACCTTCTGCGTGCGAGTGGCAGTTTTTCACACTAATCGTTTTGTGGAAGAAATCATTCAATTTGAAGCACAGTGGCGCCACAGGTACCCGCAAATGTGAGGAACGTGAGTCGGTCATTATGTAACGTTCGCCGAAAATGAACATAATGTTCCGGGAGTTTTAGGGGTTCCGTAAATCAATTATTGTATATATATATATATTTATAATGTAGTAATTGTAATTTTAGAAGTAAAGGTTGGATTTTGTTCTATTTGACTGTTAAGTCTAAAATTGATGTAATGCTTACTACATTCGTAGCCCCATACCCAGATTCCTGTCTTGTGGCCTCTATGGAAACATATACATATCAATACGTATATACAAACATAATTCTTAATTAAACTCATTTGATTTTATATATTATATATAATATGTATTACCTATGTCATTGGGTGGGCCATTCGTTCATTTATATTTTCCAACAACCTACACTTAGGTTGTTGGAAAATATATAAAGTAAAGCAAAAAATCAAGAAATTAAATAGATAAGTTATTTTTTTATTTTCCTCTATATTAATTGACCTTTGCCATATTAGTCTTTGTGTATTGTACACAAAGAAAAATTAACACACGATCAGCCATCCAGATGAAGGCCTGAGACTTGAAAGCGTAGCGGTGTCAATGTCATTACCCATTAGTACTTCCATTTTTAAGACATTTTTTACCAACTAAATCAGATTATTTTTATACTACAAAGCTACCTTGACTTTTATCTATACAAGTCCTTTTCTTTCTACCACTTTATCTTTTCCTCACTATGAGTAATTTTTACCAGCATCTATCTTTTTAGCCATAATATTTTCAAATTTTAAACAATGTTAGCTACTGTTTGCTCAGTAATTACCATATTGGTGAACTCTGCCGAGAGATTCAAAGTTTAGGTAAAATTATTATTCACAGTTTATATTCATAGTTTGAGGTTCAGAATTTAGTTAAAATTGTGAATCATAGCCCACGGCTTGTGTAGATCGCGATCGCTCTACAAAGTTAAGCAAACTTGGCTACAGTATAGAGTTGGATGGGTGACCGTTAGTAGCGAGCCCTTTTGTTTCCGAAGGTACATGAAGTCATTCCAATAACTTCTTACATTCATTTATCACTAAGTATGTATGTAAGTACCCGTATACACAAAAACAAGAATCGTTTATCCGGGAATCAAACCTAGGAGTTACAACTAAATCAGTCCAATAAGCACTCAGAACGAGACCATTCGTTAATCCAAGAGACGATTTATAAGATCCAAGCACATACTTTTTAGTCGACGACTTTTGAAAATCAGCTAAATTACTGACTTTTGTTGGAGTTTTTAACTTTTTTAATTGCGATCCCTAATGGTCTGCGGAACCCAGAAGAGTCGCTCGGGGCTCCGGGACAGGTGATTGATGGTGGGTTATTGTTTGTGTCGCGTTTACTTTGAAAAATGAATAAGTATGCGGCAGTGATTGAGCGGACATGATTGTAAGGCGATTACACGATTAGTTGACGACTTGCAAAAACTAAACAGAGAATTTAATTTGCATTTACATGAACCAAGATTAAGTTAATTATTTTATGATGTTGTTTACGTAATACTATTACGTTGTTTACGTAATACTCTTATAATATAAGAGTAGCAGATGAGCATGCAGTCCACCTGATGGTAAGTGGCTACTGCCGCCCATGGACATCTGTAATCAACCCCAGATAGGATTAGATATTCCTACCTGAGGACAGCCACAGATGCGCCGCTACCCCTGAGGACTAAGCTGGAACGCCTCTGAAAAGTCTATCTCCATTACCACACCCTTCAAACCGGAACACAGCAGCACCTAATACTGCTGTTATTAGGTAGAAATAGGTGTGGCGGTGGTGCCGCCGGAGTCAAACCACAAAGGGTTCTACCACCTTCTAAATGTATGTTAAATGTATGTTGAAGTGGTAGAACTTATTTGAAATTCAATTACCGTGCCAAACACACTGCCCTGATTATTTTCTAATTTCAAGCGTGCGATTAGCAGATTGTCGAGTCGTTGCACCTCAGTTCTCAGGATTAACGCATCTGTGAGTAATTTCACGTAGGATTCCAGTCTTTATGCAGGTTATTGCATAGGCGGTAGTGACCTCTGACTATGTTTTTTGTAATATACGAGTAACTCTCTCTTACCACAGTTCAAATCAGAACACAGCAGACCTTAAACACTGCTATACTTAATAAGGCAATAATGGGTGTGGTGGTGGTGCCGCATGAGTCGAACCACAGACGGTCCTACTAACTTGAAATACTAGTAAGTTGGACGGCATGCGTTTACTATTTCGATTTCATCAAAAGTCTGTTACACAAATGTCGCTTCACAAAATTAGCAATCGTGACCGCACCTTTACATTGAAAAATGAACTGCTATGTTTGCGCTTACTTGATTCCGTGTTGCCATTCGGGTCAGTCATTTTTTCCCGCGGCATTTTTTAATAGAGTTCGCACTAAGATAATTGATTGGTTGGTTTTTGTTCGTTTTGTTTGTTTTGCTTTGAGTGATGATCGCCAGTCATGCTT
This sequence comes from Epargyreus clarus clarus, assembly GCA_014595695.2. NCBI lineage: Eukaryota > Metazoa > Arthropoda > Insecta > Lepidoptera > Hesperiidae > Epargyreus > Epargyreus clarus. The sequence goes on from JACTTY020000035.1 coordinate 1,407,526, forward strand.
GTTCCAGTTGATACTTTCTCACGTATTTGAATAGAGTACGTTGTTACGCCCATCAATATTACTTGCAAGTGTGCGATATAGAGTCGGGATTTAAATTGTGTGCGTCAATTTGTCTGATCTACAAGTTAAGCAACATCAAGCATCAGAAGTTGGATGGGTGACCATTTGAGGGAAAATTTCGTAGGTTAGCATTTGGTCCTGGTTCTCATAATTAGGTAGCAGTTGTCAAATTTAAAGTCTTGTAGATTTTGTGAAAACTTATACGTGGTGATTCTTGGCCACAGCCCCTCATATTTCTTCGCCACCTCGCAGCTTGTAAAATACTTCAGGCCTCTCCCAAGTACCAAAAAGTGATAATTTTGCGAGTATCAATCTACTATCATTTCTTTTTAATTTCAATGACGTGTTTTAATGTACCTGTCTTAAAGTAACTACGGACTTGCAGTAGCGAATTAAAAATGTTATTGTAATCTACCTCAGAAATGATTTTAAAGATTTTCCTTACAAAGAAAGTACCCAGATAAGCAAAATATTAACAACTTGTTGCATCACAATACGAATAGTTAAATTCGAGTTGTAACAACTTGATTGGAAAACTGTAGAAAAATGAACCAAACTGTCTTAAACACACTCAAGGAAAAATCTGAATAATATCAATGTTACACTGACAATGACAGTCTACAAATTGCCAACCTTCCTTTTACCATCGAAACAAACAAACAACCCTTTGTGTACAATTTACGTTCAAACAGTATCAAACTTTTCCTTCGGCATATATTCAGTGCAATCACGTAAGGCCCCGTCACATGTGGGGTAACTTTTGTTATGCCCCGACTCCTGTATTTTACATGCAAATTTCTTCTACGATTGTCTATTTTTCGTACGCTCGACGTATACGCTGTTAAAGTTAAATTGGTAACGGTGTCTGTTTGTTTTCTAACATTTTGTTGTTGCGCGCTGTGAATGGAGCGTAGGTTATGTACGTACGAACTTCGTATTACGAAGCAATGAAGCATTGAAACTCTATCGCCAATGGCGTGACTGTCGCTAAATAATATCATTTTTATAACTTTAAAGCTATTTACAGCAAAATGTATAGTCTAGCAAACATGTAACATGTAACAATTAAATATAGAATTTTACGTAAATAATTATGTCTTACATACTTAGGTAATTACATACTAAATGTTTTTAATCGTAACAAGCGTTTTTTAGATAACCCACTATCAATAGGAAGGTATTAAGTTGTTTCTCGATTTAATCTAATATGACTTAACACTTAAATTACTTAAAAATTTGAATTTGAATTCTAATTTGAACCTAAATGAATAAAACGTTTTTTAAAAACAGAAAGTCATTAACATCTGTTATTTTCTAAAAAATAAACAATTTCACGAAATTAATTCAAAAACTTTTTTTATCGATATTTTTAAATGATTTGACCAAGCGTACCTACATCAGTTTAAAGTCATCACTTGCGATGGATCTATTTTACATAACACTAACGTAAGAACTCGTAACATAACGCAAGAGTTACAAATAATGTTATTCCACTGACCACACCAAATAGCGTAACACGTAGCACCTTTTTGCTCACTGTTCTTAAAATTACAATATTTCAAACGTACTCTTTTCTCAAATTTACTCAATATAAGTGACAAAAAGATAATTTCCGTAAAGTGTTACATCAACACAGTTTTCACAGCGTTTGATCACGGTAAAAAGTTGGCTTTTAAAGACCATTAGAAGATAAAAACTTGGAACAGAAATGGCATAATGAACCGCTATTAAAATGACAGCAGCCAAGTAATAGCTGAGCACGGGGCCAACATTGTTCATAACCGTAAATTTTGTCCTCTTTATATGCTAAACTTGATGTATCGTTCCTTATATGAATTCCGATAAGTAAGCAGTGATAGCCTAGTTAAGAAACTCGACATTGTGATCAATTGAAGGGTCCGAGGTCCAAATCCCAAGCAACCACCATTTTTCAAAGTTAAGTGCGTATTAGAAACTAATTATCACTTGCTTAAACAATGAAGAAAAACATCGTTAGGAAACCTGCATACCTGAAAATCTAAATAAATGTTAAAGGTATATGAAGCCTACCAATACACACTTTGCTGCGCGGTGGACTATGGCCTAATCTTTCTCATTCAGAGAGGAAATCCGTGCAAGCAGTGGGACCGTAAAGGGTTGATGATGATGATATTAATGCCGATGTTCGAAGTATTTCTGAACTGAAGTATTGTTCGAAGAGTTTTTTATATTCAGTTGAAGTAGCAAACGAGCATGCAATTCACCTGATAGTAGTTGATAGAGCCAGTATGATTGGGACGGGGTCATACCACCGCCACAGCTATTACTAGCGTGAAGCAGTTCTGCAATTTAGTAGAACAGTATATACGATGATTGTTATTCTCAGGAGTCAGAACGCATTCAATAACAGGGCTTCAGGTAGAATCCCTATATAGAGTGGTTACAGATGTCTGCGGGAAATAGTGTCTAGAACAGAATGCTCGTTTGCTATTTCAGTCTTATAAAATAAAAATAAAAATAAAAATAAAAAAGACGCTTACTAAACTCACAGCCCCACACTAGGATTACCCGTGTCGTAGGTGCCATTGTTACACACAGAAACGAATACACAAATCCAGATCCAGAAAAAGAAATCTGAATTCATCATTTAGATATATGTCTGGCCGGGGATCGAACCCGGGACCCACTGCGCGTCAGACCGGTATTGTGACCGCTCGCGCCACGCGGGACGTCAGAGTCAACACAGTATTGTTCTCTACAGAAAATCATTGATCCATAGTGAATTGTGCTGGCGTTAAATACTTCATCGTAAATTAAAATCTTTGTTACAGTAACAATTTTAATTCTACTTTAGGTGTATTTACTCTTATCATTTCCTCTAAGCATTCTGATTTTTTTTTCTCGTCCAAAGTCTGCTGATTCTACTGCGAACTGTACCAATGTTAAATATCTACATCGCAGGTATGTGGTGTGCATGCAAAAAGTTATCGCGTCATCTTCACGGTTTTCGCCCCGGGTGACGTTGCTGTGCTATACTCGGTCTGTGCACATTAACTCAATTATCTTACCTTGTACTATCCTACCAGTTTTAATAGACACTTGTTTGCGTCACAAAGAGATTAGTTTGCATGTTCGTAAAATTGACAGGATAGTAGTTCTTTAGTTATTATTAGAAAGGTAATATGTGCATAATTACTGCATATGTATCTCTGTATCTGTGAAGCTTCTTGTTTCTGAGTCGTTTAGTGAACTACAATGATACTGTATTGGTATTACCTTGAACAGACTTGAAGGCATTCTGACTTAGTCCTTAAAGATTGCATCGTACTTGTGACCGTGTGTAGTACTCCAATCCTAACTAACGATTATTACGGATGTCCAGGGTAAGTAACCGGTAGTGACAATTTATGTGCACTGTATGATTGTTTGCTATCTCTATAGCCTTAGCATAATATTACACACGTGTCCTTATGTACTTACAAAAAAACTTGACAGCTGATTTCATTCCAATAATATAGACGATTCCAACAACATCTCATAGGCTAATATCCATCTCTGTCCCTGTAGTTCCGGGACTAGAATAGGGCTACGGTATCCCCTGCCTGTCGTAGGAGGCGACTAAAAGGGGGCTTCCGGGGTTGCGGGCGGCAAGAGTGGGAGCTCGAACCGTCCAGCTAGCGACCCCGGGAAGGACGGCGGTATGTGTGGTCGCATACCGTCGTAAACACTACATGGTGTGGGAGGAGCGAAAACTGCTCCCCCAGGGTAGAGCCCGATCGGGGCATCGCGCTTGGAGGGCTCCGGTTGTGTTCCGTCGGAGATCCCGGAGTTCTCCAACAAGCGTTGAGGACTGCCACCGGGGGGGTTTTAGTGCGGTAAAAATCCCACATAACCCGGCGTCGCTCCCACGTCGTCGGGTACCTTTTGAAGGTTTCCCCCTCGAGAAAAAAAAAAAAAAAAAAAGGTTAATATCCATCTTATACCTGTAGTTCCGGGACAAGAATAGAGTTACGGTATCCCTTGCCTTGTCCCTGTAGTTTCGGGTCCAGAATAGGGCTACGGTATCCCCTGCCTGTCGTAAGAGGCGATTAAAAGGGGGCTTTTGGGTCGTGGGTGGCAAGATTGAGAGCTCAAACCACCCGGCCAACCGCCCCGGGGAGGACGGCGGTATGTGTCGCATATCGTCGTACGCACCAGACGGTGCGGTGACTGTTAAGCTCACCTCGGTGGAGCCCGGCGGGTCAACGCGCTAAGAGGATTCCGGTTGCGTGCCTTGAGAGATCCTGGAGTCCTCTACGCAGCGCCGAGGACGGCCACCGGGGGGGTTTTAGTGTGGTAGGAGTCCCGTATAACCCTGTGTCGCTCCCACGGCATCGGGTACCTTTTGAAGGTTTCCCCCTCGTGAACAAAAAAAAAAGAAAAGTTAAAATCCGTCAACCCGTTTGGACTGTAGAGCGTAAGAATGAGAAGTAGGCACATACGATCGAAAAACATACCCCTCCATAGTCTGATAAAAAAACGTCAATTCAGTAACATAGGATGACAAAATAAACGACGAACAATAAGTTTTCGCTTTAGCTATTAAAATCTCTATTATTGGCATCGAAACCGGCGTAGTATTGGGGAAATGTGGATCGACAGGCACTTTGTACGCACAATGGTCGGTTAATGGAGTCTTGGGTCTGCTGCATGCGCGGATGGGTACATTAGGGTACCTTTATACTTCATAACGCACACATTTTGTCCCCTAAACACTTTATTTCAATAAACTTCCGCCTATTCGATGCGTTAAACCAATAAAGAGTGAATATTTGATAATATTCGATTAAATTTGACAACGGACGGAGGAGCGGTCACCATACCGGTCTGACGTGCAAAGGGTTCTGGATTTGATCCCTGGCCAGGCATGTGATTGATGAATTTAGATATCTGTCTGTCTGGGTGTTTGGGTATTTGCCTTTGTGTGTGTTCATGACACCCATGAAAAGTGAATCCTAGAGTGGGACTGCAAGTATAGAGAGTTTCCTTAATAGATATAATTAGAAGTTGATGAATTACATGACAATGTATAGATTTTGACATATACCTGGAAGTTCTAGATTTAATTCTAAGTACCCTGGTTTTATTTGAAGTCATTTGTATTAGACACTGATTACCTATTACTTGTTGGAGTAATTAATTGTATCCTTGATGATGATAACTGGTACACTTTTAAATCAAATCATAATTTTCTTCTAATCTCATCATTAAAGCTTTTAAGAAGACAAAATATCACTGCTTCACATTTTCAACAAAACGCTTTAAATAGCAGATTATACAAATAAAAAACCTTCCTGTCTAAAAAATAAATTACCTTATTGTAATAAGGAAATAAGAAATGAAAAAGTAATAAATTATGCCTGTGACAACAATCTTCAATATTGTCCAAATATTGAAGATATTTTCCTTGTCCTTATCACAAAATATCTTCAAAAGCGGGTCAAAACGAAAATTGCTCTCAATATCGTCCAAGGAAAATAAAACATAAATCGTTTATCAAATACTACATTGGGACAATCCAAATAGATGTTTATCTACAAAAAATGTCCGTACAAAAACTATCGTCCCAAATTTGTCCCACGCTACTGTAACTTAAAGCGAATCCCTAGTGAAATGGTATAACATCTTAACAATTTTCAACCTTACGAGATTTGAGTTGGTATGGATGGGTTGCACTATATCCGTTTAAAGCGTGCGTTAAAATTAATTGTAACTATTAAATAAGCATTAAGTTTGTCCTTATGTACCATAACTTTTTGTTAGAGGTGATATAATAAAGAAATAAATAATAATTTGGACGATAGCGATGGTATGTAACAATTCTGTGTTGCACCAAGTTATTTGTCATTAACGTCATTTCTATAATAACAACTTCGACTAAAAATGTAGATTTTTAGTCATTCGAAATAACCGTTCGAAATCGATTAGTTAACGTTGAGTATTATCTATGACATCATCTTACCGTAACTAAAATGGTGTAAGCCATGCATTGTTTAACCGTAGGTTTAACGGCTGGTTAGGCTTTTGTTAACGTTAAAGTTTTATGGTGCAACCCACCCGAGTGGTAATAGTAATAGCTAGTTTAAACCGTGACAGTAGCCGTAAAGCGCTTTGCCCGGAATTTTAAGCGCTTGAACTGCAAAGCAAACATTTTAATTGATTTCTCACAAGTTCTCACTCTCGATGAGACTACATTTTATTTCTTGGAATAAAAAATACTACCGTTAAATTTTATTGTAAATAAGTAGAAAACCTTGGGACTTCGCTGGAATTAAATGTTACGGACAGGTTCAGTATTTTTTAAATTATATATGTGTAGAAGAGAAGCATGCAGTCCACCTAATGGTAAGTGGATACTGCCGCCCATGGACATCTATAATCAACCCCAGTTAGGATTTGATTCCTACTTGAGGTCTGTATGCATCGCTTCGCATGAGGCCTATGCTGGAATGCTTCAGAAAAGTATGTCTCTCTAACTATATCTTTTAAACTAGAATATAGCAGCGCTTAACAATGGTGTTAGGTAGACAGAAATAGGTTAGGCAGACATAGGTGGACCTGCGGAATATAATCACAGAAGGTTTATCATCTTTAAAAACTTTTTTCTGCTGTTTCACATAAATATAAAGCCTACCTAAAATCTACATTGATTCTCGCAGAGTCACTTAAATTGAATTGCCGAACAAAAGTATGTAATAGTTTGAATGGGTAACATTATTTCTTGCCAACATAAGTCACAATAAAATTAGTGATTCATGTATAGAAAAGCGGAATAACCTAGAATTTATATAGCTTGCATGAACTGCATAATGACCGATCTACATACGCGTTGTGAATAAAGATGGAACGACTACCCCTTGAGACTCGTATGGCTAACTAACTGAAGTTTATAAACTGTAAGCATTCCAAGTATTCATTATGTTATGCCAGATATTGGATAGAAACTAATTAGGTTAATTTAAAGGTGGTAGAACCCTTTGTGGTTCGACTCCGGCGGCACCACCGCCACACCTATTTCTGCCTAATAACATCAGTGTTAAGCGCTGCTGTGTTCCGTTTTGAAGGGTGTGGTAAGGGAGACATACTTTTCCGAGGCATTCCAGCTTAGTCCTCAGGGGTAGCAGCGCATCTGTGGCCGACCTCAGGTAGGTATATCTAATCCTATCTGGGGTTGATTACAGATGTCCATGGGCGGCAGTAGCCACTTACCATCAGGTGGACTGCATGCTCGTCTGCTACTCCTATATTATAAAAAAAAAAGATATAAATTAGCTTTACCCCCGGCTACGCGTGTAGTCAGAAGTTTTTACCTTTGCCTCGGGAAGGTACCATTAGTCCTTTTCTGAGCCCCTGATAACTTGTGTATAAAATTTAATAACAATCGGTTTTGTAGAAGATAGAGAAGTGTTGCAAATAAACAAACTCACATTCGGATTTATCATATTAGTTAGGATTATATAAATTGGATATAAAAAGATTACAATATTGACATATTTGTTTATAATATAGAAGAAATAACAAAAGGCATGTCCATCTGTTATTTTCCCTGAGGACTAAGTTGTAACGCTTCGTATTACTGTCTTTCTTAATACACTTCTAAGTAGAATACAGCAGCGCTTAACACTACTGTTACAAGGCAGATATGGATGCAGTGGTGCTTTCGAAGTGGTGGTCATTATTGGTACTTCTACCGAATGGATACGAAGCAGATTAGTGGACTTTGGATTGCGGAGTCACATATCAATTTCACTTCCACGATTTTGCAGAATTTAGGTGTTATTTAACACATTAACAATAATTTTTCAAAATTTTTCAAATCATAATTTTTCAAAATCAACTGTATTCAATTTGTAATTGTATTGATGAGTTTGCTCTTAAATTATATCTTGACTAAAATCAATTTCTAATAGATACGACAGATAGAATTCTCTAGAACCCATTCAATAAATTCCTTGTGGGCTCATTTTATTTCTTTGTAAGTGTATAAAGACCTGTTCGTCTCACAAAATGTCAAGTAATCCTCAATCATAATAACAAAGTCACAAAAGACGAGTCCTTTGGAGGAAGCACAAAATAGTGATCGTGTTCCTAATTTTTGATATAACAATTTAAATGAAAATCCACATTATAATTTGTAAAATGCTGAACTAGGGAACTTAGAAGTGGATCACAAAAGCTCTAAGACTAGGTCGGGGGGTGAGCTAGACAAGTCTGTTCTGTCCTTATCATCACGTTCCATCAACACGTTTTTCGCGTTAAAATGGTTATATAAAAATTCAATTCATAATAATTTATGTTCGAAATTTATATAAAAACAAACTGTTGTTCATTTGATTCATTTCTTGTTCATTCAGTGTTTTTTCTAAAATAATACAATAACTATGTATATCAAAGAAAGTTTATTTGTAGTGTCGTAAAATATGTATGAATAAGTGGCTTTTCTTATTAGTTTGGGGTAGCAACGGTGGTGACTATTTAAAATTATGTGAAGTAAGGTAGACCGTTTGCGCTCTATAACATAAAAATATGTGGTTCCACAATAAATCATTCAAACGCGGTAGTTTAAAGTTTTAATAATATTGTTTATGTTTCTTTATTTTTAAGTACTTAAGCGTTAAAAATAGTGCTGATATTGCACTATTTTTAAGCATTTAAGCTTATTAATAATAGTGTTGATATTCCTCTATTTTAAGCGCTAAGTACGAGTAATAGGACTGATATTCCTCTGTTTTTAAGCGTTTAAGCGCTTCATATTCCTGCGTCTCTAAATTAAATGTTTCGGTGCTTAATAATTTTGTCAATGTAGCCCTGTTTCTTACGTGATATTTTTATGTCCAGATGCGGTCCAGCGTTTCGTGGAGCTGCCCACATACACAGAGGTCAACCCGGGAGAGGATGCGCTGCTTAAGTGCAGGATATCCGACAAAAAAGGCGTGTGCTCCTGGCAGAAAGACAACAAGGTACATTATGTTCATCTTAAATGGCTTCTTTTTCATTTTTACGTTTTGTTTTGAGCCTTCTCGTGATGGTTTGACGTGGTTTGAACGTCTGGTTGGGATTAAGCAGGACAAACAGATACATAGTTTAGTTTTGTTTTTATTTTCTTATTATATTAATAGGTGCGATGTTTTCGGTCCTTATAAAACCTGTGACTATCTGTTTCCTATTACTATGTGTTCTTATAGTTCAAAAATAAACTCATTTTTAGGTTCATAGAAATATTGTTAGGCTTATTTGGACCATAGCAATAAAAATCCCTTTTACATATTTTTTTGTTAACGCACGCGAATTTTGAAATAGATTGAATGTTTTTGACGAGACTTTTGCTCAAAAAGCTGCAGGGAACGAATAAGGCAACTTTTGACGGTAAAATATGGATCCTCACCGTACTAACACTGAAATTCACAATTCTTGTATAAAAAGAAAAATCCTGCGCACGACTGAACGGATAGAGCGATGTATGGAAATGGTTTGAACTGGGAAAATAAACCCTAGCAACCCTACGTACCCCTATACGGTCAGTTACCGTGTGAATTTAATTTACGGAACGGAATATAGGTCGGTTAACATGTACCGTTAACGTTTCGTTTTAAATTTTGCGCAAACTTGAAACATAAATCGTACGGAATACATCTGTGCGTTAATTAATTTTAACCAATGCAGTTTATGCTGAAATAAATGTGTGAGTTTTTTTAACTTGGTCTGTTTTTGCTCTTTAAACGGATACTGGGTTGATTATGATGTTGGTAGCTTCAATTATCATTATCCCACTCCTGAGCATATAATATGATAAGATAAGTATAGAACGAGAAAAACATAGACTAAAATTCACCATTATGGCTAAGTTTACCCATACTTAGTAGGCTTCATAGTATTTTGAGAAATTTATTTTAAAGAAATCATATTCATATTTATGTTTTCCTCCACTGTTAAAAAGTGTGGTAATATTGTTAGGGCAATGATATTATATTCTGATATATATGTATGATTCTATATGTATATCAGAATTCTGACGATATGATGATATTATTAATATGGTTTAATGTAAAATGTAAATGAAAATTAATAAGTATAACAACAAAAGCCCGATTGGTAAAAAATATACCTGATCAAACTTTCACGATTTACACAAATCCAAAGACAAAAGCCTCCAAAATTAGCCACCAAGGTCGGGTAAAAGTCTTTTGTTTCACTGTTGTACTATTAATGTTTTGATTAGTCGAAACCAATATTAATAAAAAATAAACAGATATTAGCAAGATAATCAGATCCATGTCAATTTACGATAGTGGAATATTGTGTTGACAGGGACTCATGAATGTTTTAGGATAGCGTAATATTGCACAGGGAGACTCATTGATATTTCCCTTATTAAATCCGACGAGCTGGCTTTTACAATTATCTTTTTCAATTTAGACAAACCAATTAATCACGTAACTTAAAAGCATCGAGAACAAACGAAAGGAACGCAACAATTTACAATCGACAGTGGAAAGATAAAACGAAAGCTAATGTTGGAATCTTAACCTTTGTAGTCAATCAGTTGGCATGCTATCAAGTAAACGAACTTTAGTCGACGGGTTCATTTGTAAAGTAATTAAGGAATACTTAACTGGCTCAGAAATGAGCTGTTGAAATGTTTAAACATTGGAATAGGCGCTTACTTATGATAGCTTGTTTATGGGAAGTGATGAAGGGCTTCATTTTGAGCGCCAACGTCATCCTCGAAGTATTGTTGTTTAGTTTTCAGTAATTATATTAACTCGTATGAAAGACAGACTGATAGATATTTAAATATATGGGTACGTTTTGTAGAAACAAATTAACTAGGTATTGTAAGAAAAAAAGGTAACTATAGACCTCAAATAAATTTTACGTCGACGAATCGAATAGCGGTGCTCTCACTATCGGCCTGACTTGCTTAAAGATCCAGGTTCAATGCCCGGCCAGGCAGACATCTAAAGGATTGGATTAGATTCCTGTCTTGGGTCTGGCTGTTTGTGTATCCACCTTGGTTTGTGCCTCATTGTGAATGCACACAGAATAACATCTTTCAATAATATTTGTAGTGATTTTAATAAAAGTCCGTGTTTAAGAACTTGTACCTAATTGTTATAAAAAACATCCTACTAAGTACTTTAGATTACACTCTTTGTTACTTCGACAATTTTGACAAAACCAACCACACCTCATATGTTATAAAATCCGTCATCCGTTTGGACCGGAGGGCTTGCCAAAGAATGATATATACGTACGTATATACACAAATACGCTCAAAAAACAAATCCCACCGCAATCGGATAAAACACTAGCTAAACTCCATCACGCGTCGCTGGACTTTAGTCAGTGTTCCCGTAGAAATACCAGAATGAAAAATATATAAAAACATTTCTCCATATGTGTACAACGTTGTGTAAAAATTGTCAGTCAATCCATCAACAATATTTTGAGTTTTGTGGATACAAACATACACTAAAATTTTATACATATAGAAGACTTGTACATACTCGTACACAGCAGTACAATACTATTCATGATTAAAAATGTTCTTTACAGCGGTTGAGTGTTTCAAGTATATTGAAGTTGTTTTCACAAATTCGTTTGTTTTTAAGAAAGAAATGCTCAAAGATTAAGTAATCAGACCCGAAGTTGTTTTCCACTCGCCCGGGGGAACTGAACTTTTTGTTAAAGTCGGTTAGTGGAAAAAACTCATTGCGATTCCCACTGGGAGTCTATTACAAGACCACGTCTATGTAATTGTATGTTTACATTAACTGTGTCTTGAGATTATGTTTTCTATTGTTTTTACTGTTTTTTGTGTAAAATAAATGAACGTTCAAATTATAACAAAGTTCTTCTATAATTTCAAATTCTGTAATTTCGAAGGTACCTACTCTGTAAGCTCGAAGTGGTTAAGTTTTCCAAATTTGCCTTTTCTGGTAAGGTTTTCCGATAAAGTAAATTAAATTATACTTCTCTTAAATTAAACGAAGTGATTCACAACTTAATCATACCATACCATATATACCATTGTGATGATTAGAGCATCACAGCGCGATTTGATACGGTACCACAATTCGAACCGTCCCTTCTATCTAATTTCGCTTGCTATCTTGTGTATTAGGGGACATACAAGAGTAAAATAAATATTTCTGTTGAATCAATTGCAAACAGTGAAAAATACAAAAAAAAACTTGGATAGCAACCAGATACAGATCTAAATTCATCATTAAGATATCTGACTGACCGGGGATCAAACCCGGGTGCGTAACATCTTTACGGTACTAGTTAACACTTTTAAATCATTTGCTAATAATAATTATGAATTACATAATGTTCGTAACATTGCTAATTGATAATAACGCACGGGACAAAACATAATAAAAAGGTACCTATCCTGGAATACGACAGACGGGAAGCACTACGGGAAGTGTAGTAAAAGCACTCATTTAATTAATAAGCGGAAAAAGCCAGTTACGCACCACTAACTACAAATCAATAAGGGTTCTGTACATAACTTGGTTCGATAAATATTGTAAACGAAAATGCCGACGTTTATTTCCTACTCGCTCATTTTGTAAAATATGTAAGCAAGACAACGTTATACTAGAAGTTAGTGAAAAAAAAAAACAAAAAACCGACTGCTAATGAATAATTAACTGAAAAGGAATCTAATGTAGTGTATGTCATTCCCACAATTTAGATTTTAGACTAATCAAACGACACCATATTGTTCAAATCCGTAAAATTATTTAGGTGTAGGACTTGCCAAATAATGAAACATACATACTACATACATCCATACATACGAGAACAAACACGCTGGAAAAACATTACCTTACACAGTCGGGTAAAAGCAGAACATATCGTGTATCGTGTAGCGTGTAATTTTATTAAAACAAAAACTTACTTTTAACACAACATATTTGACTTTTACGGGATTATTATGAGATAAACATTCGTTTTATCTTATAATTATTATAATACCGGGAATTGACATGTATTCCAATTATTTTGCCTTTCATACTGTGTCCTTTCTCGGAATAAATAACTTTTTACGAACGCCAAATTTATTTTTATGACACTGATATAAATGAATTAGCATGTAAATTACCTAAATATTTTTTGACATCCATCTGATAGTAAGTGGTTAGTGCCGCCCATGGATATCTGTAATCAACTGCAGATAAGATTAGATTCCCAACTTAGATCAAGGATAGGAGACATCCTTTACCTATGAAATCAAAACCCAGCAACGCTTAGGTATTTGGCAGAAATAAGTATGGCAGGGATGCTGGAGTCGAACCACAGAGGGATCCACCTTCAAATTTACCTACTATTTTCGAATTATTTGTTTTCGGGACACATTAAAATGGATCCCCAAAACAGTACCGCGGATCCTCGGCGCGTAACCGAATTTCACGCTTGACCGAAGCTTTATTAAACTCGGAGTTCATCCTTCTCAATCATTCTAATGGCCTTTCTGTCGAGGGACCGAAGGCTCACAATTGCCTGTCAATCAAGAGCGCGAGATGACATGAGGCGACGGGGAAGTTATTAAAATTGGTAAAAAAATGTCGACTTCGAAAGGAAATAAAAAAAGATATAAGAAACTTGTGCTTCCGTAGTTTTTGTTTAGCAGTTGCAGGGAAATAGTTTTTGCCATCTCTTTTTTAGTCAATGTAACATGTGTTGTACGTGTCAAGTATTTGTTATAGTGGGTTTTTATAACTAGAAAAAGAGAATACAGTCCATCTGTAGTTAAGTGTACATTATCTTATATGCACATTCTTAAAATAATAAAGAATGTAGCTACCTAAAGAAAGTACCCTTAAGATCGCCTACATACAACAGCACATTATCACTGCTGTTATAAGGTATATGCGAGATGGTAGTGGTTTTCAAGAGCACGTCAGTATGTACATATAATGCACATCTCATTCTTTAAAACGCCCTCCAGGTCAATGGATTTTAACATAATTGTGGTGTCGTTGTTTTCGATTTAATGATGAGAATGACATACACGATATAACTTTCCTTGTCACTTAATTATAAAAAAGTTGGATGTTTGTTTTTAAATTAATTAGGTACCGTAACGAATGGTTACTCTTCATCTGTTTATCATTAACTATATACACACTTACAAAATTAAATGGGGTATAAGTATGGACGACCCGCGTGGCGGAGCGATCACCATACCGGTCAGACAGATTTCTAAATGATAAATTTAGGTTTCTGTTTCTAAGTATGGGTTTTGTCCCTGTAGTACCGGGGCCCCAATAGGGCTACTGTATCCCCTGCCTGTCCCAAGATTGGGAGCTCAAACCGTCTAGCAAGCGACCCCGGGAAGGACAGCGGTTTGTGTGGTCGCATATCGGTGTAATCACCAGGGGATGTGAGAGGAGCGTAAATTACTCCCCCCAGGGCAGAGCCCGATAGAAGGGCATTGCGTTAGGAGGACTCCGGTTGTTTTCCGTTGGAGATCCCGGAGTTCTCCACCAAACGCCGAGGACGGCCACCGGGGGGGTTTTAGTGCGGTAAAAGTCCCAGATAACCCGGCGTCACTCCCATGGCGCCGGGTACCTTTTGAATGTTTCCCCCTCGTCAACAAAAAAAAAGGTATGGGTGTACACACACACAAAGACAAATACACAATTTGTATTTGTGTGTGTTCATAGCACCCACGGTACAGGGAATATTAGCTGTGAGAGAAGAAAGCGTTTTATTTATTTATTTTTGTGAGGGTTAGCACGTTGATATTGTTTTTTTAATACTCCTTGGTAGATCTATTACATGTTTGATAAGGCAATGTGTTTATCTGCCGCTACAAAATTTTAGTATGATACAGTCATTTCATGTCAATTTCTGTATCAAGGAAGTGCGACCTCGTAAAAATGAGTGTTCGAAGCCTGACATTCAGGAAGTTAGCTACAACCTTTTTATAGCATTGTGTTTTAGATGATATGTATAAAGTATGTTTCTACTGAAGATATTTTTTTCATAATTTTGTTAACATAACGACTTGACAGTAAATTGCTAACAAAGACATCAGGTTCCAGAACTTGGGAGGTTCTCGATTAATAGTTATTAGGGTATAATAATTAATAACATTACAACAGGATTTTCGAAAATTCTTCATCCGAACTGATTACACAAGACGCACTATTTGGATTTTATAGATGTGCTTATTTAAATAGCAAGTGTGATTTCTCGGAAAAAATAGTCCAGATTCTTATATAAAATCACCTAGTCACTTATTTCTACACCAATTCTAAGAACTACCTCTCAAAATACGTTCATTTGGAATCGTACACCACTCGACCCCGATATACGAGATGTTACAGATCTAATATGAAATAGAAGTCGCCAATTTGTATTACCATGCGGAACCATGCTTAGGGTGTGGTATGAATTAAACTTTTATCTTAATTAATTGGTCAAGTGCGAATTGAACTCGCACATGGAGGGTTCATTTTAATTTTCATTTTATTTTTATTTTTATTATTTGTTGTTATCATTAACATATAGAAACAAATTTAATGTATATTTATCTACCGTAGTAATGCTTTGTGAAAATTTGAACTGTCACCTGTTATGGTTAAATAGCGATAAAGAAAAAAAACGCCGACTATACGTTACGTTTTTAACACTTGGGTACCCTTACCAGGAGTTTTTACGTTTCGGCAAATATGACTGTTTTGGTATTTGTTTACGTATTTGCCCATACAAATTCCAATCAGCGCCCCTAGCGGATCGTGTAAGAACTAGGAAATCGTATGGGTCAATACGTAAACAAATACCAAAACAGTCATATTTGTCGTAACGTAAAAACTCCTGGTAAGGGTACTGAACCCAAAGTATGTCCAATTGTCCATTTGGAAGTATTTATTTATGTCTTTTTAAGACAATTTTCTATGAATTTACTACAATACGTTTCACCTATAAAAGATCGTAAAATGACAATGTTTAACATGAAGAAATTATAAAATATCTAGTTTTGGTAAGAAAAACATTGGATAGGTTGATTATTAACAACGGGCGTCAATAGCTTCTGTTCTTGCGTCAGGCAATTCTAGTCTTAGCGTAATCTGCGGATCAACATTCAAAAAGTAATCGCTGTACTCCGATTACACATCCGCGTGTTTCCGAGAAAGCAATCGTCTATGGTTGCATACGAATTGTGCGCCCATTGTCGTGTGTGGCCGGGATATCCTGCTCGATATTGAGTTATGACGTCATAAAAAAGAGATCATTGTCTATGGTGCATTGTGCTAAAATCTGTGTCAGGAGCTTTTTGGGGTAGGTGTGCTGTTGTGGGACTATGGACACATACAAAGGAAAATATACGAACAATCATATCCTGATCGAAAACGGAATCCATTATTGGAGTAGAAATTACAGAGCACTTGTCTTTTCTCAGATTAGATACCTGATTATTAATTAAATACTTTAGAACAATAAACATTATTATGTTGTCTCTAATCTTAAACCGTGATGCTAGTGTTATGCCATCTTCCATCATCCGCAACCCATTAGTGTCCCACTGATGGGCACGGGTATCTTGTCGGAAAGAAAAGTTTTAGGCTATAGTCCACCGCGTTGGCCAAGTTCGTATTGGTAAAGTTCACATACCTTTGCGGTTACTTTTTTCGTAAAAATGTCTCAGGTACACCAGTTTCCTTACGATATTTTTCTTCGCCGTCAAAACAAGTGATAATTAATTTCTAAAACGCATATATTGAAAAATTAGACATTCATGACTGGTATTCAAACTTCGGACTCCTCGATCTAGAAACCTCGTTACAACGACAGCGCTATCACCACAAAAAGCGGTTATTTATACCTAAATTAACAAAAAGCACCTTAAGTATTAAATGCCCGATAATGCCTAGTTTCCAGTTATCCTGGCGTTCCTGACACATAAATTCAGACCGTATTTCTTGCTCGCTGTTATCTAGTCGGTTAGCATTAACCGCACTTTGCCTATGGCGTAGTGTTTAGTGATGTTTAGTATGAACAATCGTAAGTCCGACGTGATCTGAATCTTAACGAACGCTAGTCACGATCTTTAACATTTACTCGTAACTTGCTTGCTTTATAATGTTTTCTAAAAATGGAATGAAACATGAATACTACTATTTTTGAGGGACAAAGATTTATGAAAGACTTAGATGTATAAAGGTTTTGTGCGATCTCAAACAAGAGCAGCAATTATTATTAGATTATTAGATCTCAAACAAGAGCAGCAAGCAGCAGAACAAGTTTATTAGTTTTTTCAAATTGGATCCGAGCCAGTTGAGATTTAAATTATATTAAAAATCTAAATAAAAAACTCGGTACTTTTATTCTGTATTAAGTACTGTGTGATATTAATAGTAAGGTCCCAAATTTAAGTCAAAGCCAAAAAAAACAAAAAAGAAGTTTTGTATGAATTTAACGTAGTAAACAAAGCATGCAGTTCATCTGATGGTAAATGGTCACTGTCGCTTAAAAATTTGTAGTCACCTTTAGGCCTGCTTTCGATCGGACACCTTAATATGTTTCACTCATCATATTAAAGTATAAAACACAACACCTATAAACATACGCAAACACGCATCCAACTGAAAAAATATCGCAACAGTTTGTTAAACAGATTTAAAACCGTATGAAACATAATGAACAATCAAGCGATTTATAATCAAATTAAAGCTGCAATAACAAAAACAGTTTGCTACATAACAATGCAAAATTGGACTCATTCCATATCACGTTTTTATCTCAATAAATAATCCGCAAACTTGATTTACGCCAGCATTGTGTCCGACGCGACCAGACCGAGAATTAATGAGGAGCTATTAATTGAAAATTGCAATCAGTGCAATTGTGGTCGAAAACGTTCAACTGGCTACCCTGACCACAGTTATAATAATTGAAAAATGTGTGGCAAATTTAAAATTTTGCCACACATTATTTTGTTTCTTTTTTTACGCACAATACACAGTAATGGAATAACAATAATACTAAGGTTCCGATTTCAAAAAGTAGCAAACGAGCATACAGTTCATCTGATGGTAAATGGTCACTACCGCTTATGGATATATAGTCAATCTGGTGTGGCTAGCCTTATATCGGATACCTTAATATACTTCAGCAACCATATCGTAACATAAAGCCCAACACTTATGTACGTACGCAAACTCTGCCAGCTGAAAAAATATCGAAAAAATTTGTTAAACAGATTTAAAACCGTATGAAACATAATGAACAATCAAGCAATTTATAATCAAATTAAAGCTGCATAACAAAAACAGTTTGCTACATAACAATGCAAAATTGGACTCATTCCATATCACGTTTTTATCTCGATAAATAATCCGCAAACTTGATTTACGCCAGCATTGTGTCCGACACGACCAGACCGAGAATTAATGAGGAGCTATTAATTGAAAATTGCAATCAGTGCAATTGTGGTCGAAAACGTTCAACTGGCTACCCTGACCACAGTTATAATAATTGAAAAATGTGTAGAAATTTTAAATTTTTGCCACACATTATTTTGTTTCTTTTTTTTACGCACAATACACAGTAATGGAATAACAATAATACTAAGGTTCCGATTTCAAAAAGTAGCAAACGAGCATACAGTTCATCTGATGGTAAATGGTCACTACCGCTTATGAAGATGTAGTCAATCTAATGCGACAAGCCTTATAACGTATGCCTTAATATACTTCAGCCACCAAATCATAACATAAAGCACAACAGCTATTTACGTTAGCCTGCACCTGAAAAAATATCGTAATCAAACTTTTGTAAAATATATTTAAAACCATATGAAACATAATGAACAATCAAGCGATTTATAATAAAATTAAAGCTGCAATAACAAAAACAGTTTGCTACATAACAATGCAAAATTGGACTCATTCCATATCACGTTTTTATCTCGATAAATAATCCGCAAACTTGATTTACGCCAGCATTGTGTCCGACGCGACCAGACCGAGAATTAATGAGGAGCTATTAATTGAAAATTGCAATCAGTGCAATTGTGGTCGAAAACGTTCAACTGGGCTACCCTGACCACAGATATAATAATTGAAAAATGTAAACAATGTGTAGAAAATTTAATATTGACGTTTAACGATGATTGCGAAATGGCCGATAAACCGACATGCCAATTGTTAATTATTATGTTGCAATTTTGACAATGAATTAAAAAAAATATAGGTATTTATGTTGAAAAAAATCAACTTATGCGTTTATGACGACAATATTATTGCGACATGTCTTTTATTAATGCGTTTAAGTAAAAAAATATAAATGTACATATAGAAGTACTTATAAGGATGGTAAATAAAAAAAAATGCTAACAAAACTTAAAAATTAAATGCTTTATTAAAATTGATGGTTTTCCGCCATATTGTGCAGTTTTATTCTTAACTCACACGACAGGGATAAGAGGCAACGATAACTCGAAACATTATGCCAAACATTTATTAATTTCATAAAATAAAACAATGACAACTATCTAATAAAAGAAGTTGTAAAAGATATTGTACACTACTATATTGTCACCGTAATTATGGTAATGAAGTCCTTATTTAGGCACACGGCTATTGTAAAGGTTGTCTATTGTTAAGCCTCACTGCGGTAGGTTTTTCTAAATGTCCATTCAGTGTGGTTACAGCATAATAAAGCTTAGAGTCAAAAGTAATTATAGGATTATTGTGTTGATGTATGTATCAAATAGTATGTAAATTTGAAATTAATGGACTAATTGCTACATTTATAAAGTATAATGAAGTGCTATCGGCTCAGTGGCATTTGAAAATGGAAAAGCAACATTGAATCAGCCGTTGGAGGGACGATAGCAATTTATAATGAGATTTTCCGGGCTTTGAAAAATGCATTGGTTTTCATTTTCATACTTTTGATAAATACTGATTAAATTTTGATATTTTTGATAAATACTGGGTAAATAAGGCCTCATAATTAATGCATTTTTTAATATATTTTTTTTTATTTGAGTAGCTGGGTGGACTAAAGTAGAGAGTAGCTTGGTTGGTGGTACTTAGAGAATTCCTGTGGCTGCTGATTTATTTATGATTTTAAATAAAATACAATTTTAAAAGAAAATGCAAAAATATTATAAAGCATTAAACTGGCTGTATAACAGAAACCTTCAATGCGTCAAAGTAAATTAAAAAAAACTCACACAAAGTTATGGCGGGAAAATTACACGAAGCGTACGTGAGTAGAATTCAGTTGGCATAATATTATTATGCCAACTGATCCCTTTAATTCGTTACCTACTTGTTTTTAAAGTATTTAAATCCGCAAAAACAAACTCAACTTTTCGCTTTTAAACAAAACTCTGGTAAAATTAGACTGTAGGTACGTGCAAATTATCGTGCTTTGGCGCTAGGTTTTAAAGTTGCTTTCATATTTTATTTTTATTTTACAATTCAAAGGCAATGGATGTGTACGTGGTTTGAAATTTAAGTATTAAGTATAGTTATGTTATAAGGTTCGAATCCTAAAATTTTCATCTAGTCTATACTAATATTATAAAGAGGAAAACTTTGTTTGTTTGTTTGGTTGTAATGAATAGGCTCAAAAACTACTGGACCCACTTTAAAAATTCTTTCACCATTCGAAAGCTACATCATCCACGAGTAACATAGGCTATATTTTATATGAAATATATTTGATAAACAGATTTTGAGGGGTACAAAGTTTGCCGGGTCAGCTAGTACTTTATAAAACAGACATTTTAGTGAGTTATTACAATGTTTATAAGATAAGTAATTATAAGGTAAGATGCACATTTAAAGTCTTTAGTAGGTAAAATTATACATAATCCGATGTTTTTTCAAAAGTTTTTTTAGCAAACAAGCATGCAGAACGCCTCGGATAAGTTAATACTTATCCCTTACCACATCTCCCTAACCAGAACACAGCATCGCTAAACACTGCTGTTATTTTTTTATGGTATAAGTGTAGCAGACGAGCAGTCCTGATGGTAAGTGGGTACTGCCGCCCATGGACATCTGTATAAATCCCAGATAGGATTAGATATTCTTACCTGAGGTCGGCTACATACCCGCCGCTATCCCTGAAGTCTAAGCTGGAACGCCTCGGAAAAGTATGTCTCCCTTACCGCACCTTTCAAACAGAATAAAACAGCGCTTAACACTGCTGTTATTATGCAGAAATTAACATGACAGTGGTACCTCCGGAGTCGAACCACAAAGGTCTTTACCACCTTCAAATTATTTACTTAAATTTTATATGAAGTAATTGCGAAGCAGGTTGCAAGTTTACTGTGACTATTATAATATCTCTTTGAGTGTAGCGGTGAATCTATGAATGGAATACTGAAAGGACAAAGGAGGTTAGCCGACTCATAACCATCATTACGCTAGTCAAGTCACGCCAGACGCCAGTCACGGTTCACCACAGAGCAAATATCACGTAGAAATTCCAATGTAAGTAGGTTTTACACAAACACATCGTTACATAGGAACATTAATAGACTGAATATAGTTTTAGAGATTATAGTATTTTACATACTGTGTTTCCGTGATTGTTTTAGATATAAAATTGTTAATAGTCTTGTGATACAATTATGTCGTAGCAGATGATGTGTGTAGCTTTGCCAAAAGTACGTCATGTAAGATAATGGCTACTACCTCACCTGCTGTAGAGTAAATCCCGAGTCTAAATACCTATTTCAAGTAATTATTTAAAAATTTAAGATAAGTAAGATGTAAAATGTGCAGGGTGCGCTTAGTTAATTTACAGATACCAAATATGCGTTTTTAATCTTATAAACTCTACTTAGTAATAGTAGTAGTCTACTATCTACTCATTATGTGCTTATGGCATAAATAACGGAGAAAGCTGACAAATCCAAAAATCTACAATGTGTGTTCAAATGTTCATAATATAGACATGTTTGCAGCACTTGCATGGCATTTCTATTCAATTCCATGCTGCTCATCTTCGTGAATCATAGCCATGTCCTGGGAAAGTAGCAGCGCCTCGGGCTTGTGGCGTCGTGATAGGAAAATTGGTGGTTTATTGGCCGATGCAAATCATTTTCTGGACATCCTGATTGGTCTTCAGCGTTCGATTAATTTTCAAGGAATTGCCTGTCCATCGGTAACGAGCGAATTTATTATCGTGAGAAAATCGCGTTTTGTTTAAGTAGATTCAGTGCAATTTCGTGTCTACTGAATTTAATAAAAAATATTTCTATTTTGAAGTGGAACCCCTTGTGGTTCGAAGTTAGAGGCACTATCACCATACCTATTTTGCCTAAAAATTGTAGTTTTAAACGCTGCTGCCTCCTAATTAGCAGACTGAGTTAAGGAGATATAGTTTATCAAGGTTTTTCAACTTAGAAGTAGCAAGGCATCTATGGAACGCCTTAGGTGGGCGGCAGTAGTCACTTACCATCAGGTGTTTTGGAATCTCATTTGTTTCTGATATACGAGTATTACTCTAATTCTCCACACAAGATGGCAAAGGTGGCAAAAGATGTAATCGAAATGGCTTTTTTTCTATTAGTTAGTGGTAAGTCTCTCGTCAATACATTGCCACTTTGATATATATTCCTATTCAATGACACAAATTATACCTAGTACCATTACAATAATTATATTACGTGGGACATTAAGCACACAGTATAGAAGTTCTTGAATAGGTTTTACCAAAACTTAGGTACAGTAATTGTTGAAACTTGCCGATGAAGTAATGAAGGTAACGAGTTTCTTCATCAGAATTTAAGTTAAGATTAGTTACGAGAAGTGGTTTTCATTTCGGTCCTTCCAAACTCAAGGTTAGGCGTTGAATTAGGAACTTTTTGCTAAGTAGGTCTTGAGAAAGCTTACTTGGCTGAAAGTTCTTAGAAATATTCTCAAAGGTGTGTGAAGTTCACCAACTTACATATGACCAATAGGATGGATTATACATAACATAAAAAAGTATTAATGTAGATAGAATAACTATATTATTTATTATCAGCACTAGAATAAAAAATCTGGAGAAGGAGGAACACTGGAACTTAAATAAACAGAAAATATTTAACAAAAAAATACAACCGACTTCTTTGTCATTGCAAAGTAAAGAATAATTAAAATAAATGTTGGTTTAGTACATAGTTCAGCAGTCGGCGCTCAATATATTTCGATGGATAACGATGTTAACAGCGTGTCCAATATACAAAAATATAACAATAATAATAATAACCTCTCTTCCTTTCAGAAGTCGGTTAAATATGACAGTTTTGATGTCAGTAAAAAAAAACAAAAAAAACCTGAAAGGTATGTGAAGTCTACCAATACACACTTGGC
This sequence comes from Epargyreus clarus clarus, assembly GCA_014595695.2. Taxonomy (NCBI): domain Eukaryota; kingdom Metazoa; phylum Arthropoda; class Insecta; order Lepidoptera; family Hesperiidae; genus Epargyreus; species Epargyreus clarus. The sequence goes on from JACTTY020000035.1 coordinate 1,430,946, forward strand.
CAGCGCGGTTGACTATGGCCTAATCCTTCTCATTCTGAGAGGAGACCCGTGCCCAACAGTGGGACACTAATGGGTTGATGATGATGATGATTATGATGTCAGTAGGTACGTACATAAGTTTCTTATTCGTTACATACTGCTAGCTGCAAAGACCAAGTTAATATACGGATAATCTTAAGACACTCATCAGATCAAAATCTAGAGCAAGTTCTGTACTGTATGTGTACTTAACTTATAATGCACATGCCCCTGAGAGATGTTCTTCATTGTTCACAAGTAACTCGAGTGATATACTAGATTGCAACTGAAATTTGGAAGATAAGTGTTATGTAGAGTCGTACTACTGTATGAACAACCAGAAAAGCATCACAATGATCTACCCGATCTAAAAAAAAGATAGAAAGAAGGTATAAGACAAAGTTGTGAATAAATTCGTTTTATCTGAAAAAACTTATACGCACTACTTTACTGCCTTTTGAGAGCATAAGTAATGTTAGTGGTTTTAACATATTTAAACCACCAAATGTAAAGTAAATTTTACAGTTACAGTTGTGAAATGAAGTTATTAAACTTTACGTTGCAAATAGAATTTAGTTAAAAGAAATTAGTATTATATACCTTTTTGTAACTAAATATATAAAACAATCAAACATAATGTACGGTGATAAAGTAAATCTATGTGTTAATTGTAATTTAATGGTTTGTGTTCTATTAGGCGGTCGGTGGTCATGTCTCTGTACTTGTATCCAATCAATGTTTATGCTAATTAGACTAAGCAAAGTGATTCTCCCCGCTTGCCATTAAGTACAGTGTGTCGAATTAAAAATTCCTAATGAAGGCAACATAATAGAATCTGTCCTAATAGAAATGGTTTTGTATTTACCCACCGAATCAAATTTCAGTATTATTATTAGTACGAGTAACTTTCAATTAGCAGGGTGTGGCAGTGATAGCTTAGTTGTTACATCATTAGGGGGTTTCATTCCGGGGGTTCAAATTAAATTATTTTTGGCAAGGCTACTTTTATCGTTTACAGCAGAATCGTTCCATTTTTTATTATTAGGATAAAAATGTCTGATCTTGCTTATCCATTGGCTTCTGTAGGCATTTAACCCACTGTGCAGTGCCCACTTACCTTTTTTTGTTGACGCAACGTTGGGAAAAAAAACGCTTTCTACACTCACAGCCCCACACTAGGATTCCCTGTATCGTGGATGCTATGGACACACACAGAGACAAATACACAAACACCCAGACCCAGAAACAGAAATCTAAATTCATCATTTAGAAATCAGTCTTGACCGGGGATCGAACCCGGGCCCCTCTGCGCGTCAGACCGGCATGGTGACCGCTCCGCCACGCGGGTAACCTTCAAAAGGTAACTCCTCGACGATGCGTTGATCTCCAGATTGAGCAGAAAGCTTGCCACACCATCTGGTGTGTACGGTGGTATGCAGTCACACATACCATCATCAAACCAGGGGTCGCTTTCCGGTTCTAGCCCCCACTCTTGCCACTCGGAACTCCGGAAGCCCCCTTTTAGTCGCCTCTTACGACAGGCAGATACCGTAGTTCTATTCTGGTCCCGGAAGTACAGGGGCCAGTGGCAACTTACGTAGGTAGTTTTTTATCCCGCGTGTCAGTTGTTCTATTACCTACTAATTCATGTAATATCTTCTTCTTAGTCGTTCCTTCATGGCTGAAGTTCGTGCCTGCTTTGGAAGTCTTATATGCAGGTGTTCTGCATATCCAGCCAGTGTGCTCGGTCGTCTGCTTTTCTAAAGCACTCCGTAACAGACATCTTGGTGAGGCCTTTGATCTGATCAACCACCTAGTTGGTGATCTTCCCCGAGCACTCTTTCCCTCCACTTTCCCATGTAATATAGGCACGAATAAACAATAACTACATAAGCAGTAGCTAACTGCTAACATAGTTAGCATTACAATTCTAATTCGGTCGCATACTTCAGTCGTTAGGGCTAGGAAGGCATTTAGAAGTTTAACTCGCGTTTAACATGCATTTGGCGAACGTTTTCTATTTTACGCAGAAACTCTAAATATTTTCTGAAAAATCTGAAAATCATTACGTAAATATCCCGTTGAAATTTGTGTTGCTGATATAGCTGACATAGAGATGCTTCTATTTTATTATTATTTGATGCGAGAATAAAGGTAATAAAAGTTTTTTTTATTAATTTAGGCAGCAAATTAGTCGGTCGTTTACCTGATGGTAAGTGATACTGCTGACCATAGGCATATTATGTAATCTAAACTCGGTATAGAACAGGAGTTCTTCCTGACGTCGATCACAGGTGCTTTACCACTCGGAGGCCTGATATGGTCGTCTCATAATTATATAAGTAAGTCTGTTCTAATAGATGTCAACTATGTTATGTTAGTCAGTAATTACTCCGCTTCGGTAAATTAATCGTGGTCCGATTGGGTCCGATGGCTTGATACTAGAAAAGCAGATTTTGTATTATAGTAATTCTATAGGTTCCAGTAATTAATACAGGATGAGAGCAGATAGGGATTGATTCTAGTGTGAAAGACCCTAATTCAATTTCTACTTATTGCCTTTGTACCCAACTGCCAAAAAGAGTTTATTTTTTACCAAGAAAGGTTATTTCACGCGTATCTTTTATGTTAAAAATTTCTTTATTACTTCGAATCTGCCAAACGGTTGGATATTTTGTTTCCTGCATAGAAATAATGAAAACATATTATGTTGCCGTTTTGGGCAAATCAATCCCTACGGTGGTAAAATAGCCGTTGAAAATTTGTTTGAAAATCCGTCAACTTTGAGGCAAACACTGTGAATAATATTTATCTTTGTGGCTATTCTTTGTATTTTTGCAGTCAGGTTTCGATTTTTTTAGACTATTGTATATCACTTCAAGACATTCTAAATCTTCGTAGATAAATAAACTCTTAATTGCGAATTTATTTAACGCTCTACATTAACGAATACTAAGTTATGAAAGCTTTGAAATAAACGCAAGTTAAATGGTTTTCGCGGCGCCAACTGTGTCGTTAACTACAAAATGTCGGCGACTAAAGTTGGTGTATTAAACTTATAATTAGTCAAATTATACTATCATATTCATTCGGGATTAAGAAATTGTGGCTACTGAAATGCATTTATATCTTAGAAAGTTATGTAAGAAAGCTTATGAAAAGTGTTATTAGTATTTGAATAGCTATTGTCTGAATTCGCTTCAAAAGTGGTTACTGTATTAGATCTTAAAAAAGGGAATGTCAGTAATTAATAGATTTTTCTACAATATTACGCGTTACAATAGAAATGCCATGCGTTAGAATAAATACTTTGTGGATGCCTGAAAATAAATATGAGGCGATCTATATATTTCTTAGGAGTGCTAGCGCATATGTGATCGGTGACATGTAGAATTCGTGTTGTAGCTATATGAAGTGTGTAACAAATATCTATGGGCTATACTAATCATGAACTTGAAGGTGGTAGAACCCTTTGTGGTTCGACTCCGGCGGCACCACCGCCACACCTATTTCTACCTAATAACAGCAGTGTTAGGGGCTGCTGTGTTCCGGTTTGAAGGGTGTGGTAAGGGAGACAGACTTTTCCGAGGCGTTCCAGCTTAGTCCTCAGGGGTAGCGGCGCATCTGTGGCCGACCTCACGTAGGAATATCTAATCCTATCTGGGGTTGATTACAGATGTCCATGGGCGGCAGTAGCCACTTACCATCAGGTGGACTGCATGCTCGTCTGCTACTCTTATATTATAAAAAAAAAGAACTAAACTTGTTTGGTACTCCAATGTAAAGTAAAGACGAGCTACACGAAAGAGTGTTTACCGTTTCAGTCCATTATTCAAAGGGTTTCTTAAATAGCCAGAAATATGCTTTACATTCATTTAAGTTAATGAGATTCAAACTTTTAACTTTCCGTCTACTAGGAATATGTTGTTTTCATGAAAAACTTTTATTTAACTTGACGTGTTTGACCCACATAAATCTTAGCTTGCAAGAAGAAAAATATGTGACCCACTTCCCTTGCTTCTATTCTTTTCTACAATCGGAAGAAAATATAAAATTGCAGCTCCATTTCATTGGAATTACTAAAGGTCAGCAATATAAATGTCTTAACAATCTTTCGAAGCGACATTCTTACAATATCCCATTCGTACATCAGATAACCGATTTGCGCTAAAAGCTTCAAACCTCACTCTAGTTCAATTCAAAATAAAGAAGTAACGTCAAAAAGATCGATATCTGAACGTTCTACATTAACGATACATTCCCACTTTATCGATCGATCGATCGTAAGTTTCCAATGCGTACTCGGAAATATGCAAAAAGTTCGTGACTCAACGAGCAATGGACACGCACTATCCGACTGCCTGAGGTGTAGGGTTGCCTACTTTTGGATATTTAGAGCAACTGAAATTCTTTACAGTTTTGCAGTTCTTTACAGGTTTTTGTGTGATTCCATAAAGAAACTTATAACATTTTTTTACAAGTTTCTTTAAACATTTTTGAAGCATTGTAAAATGTCATGACTTTACTATTTTTTAAATATTTTCCCGTGAATTTATTATATTCATACTTGATTTAGATACGCAATAAAAAAATAAATGTATGTGACGTAAGTGAAATAAAACGTATAATTATTTTATTTAAATAAAAATACATATATTAAAATATATGTAACGGTACAAATTATTGTAAAGTTATTTTTGCAGCGACTTTAAACCGATCGGTAACCCTACAATGACTAATAGCCGTAATATTTATGGGAACGATGACAACGCAATCTCTGTTGTGTGTCTAATTGGCCAATATGAACAAATAAAGGGCCATCGATATCTCGATAAGGTTCTAAGAAAGGCATTGTAATGCATCGCTCGACATGTTTGAATGACAACAAAGCAATCCAGATGTTTGAAAAAAGGATCGTGGGATGACTGTCTTGGATTGTAAAGGATACATGATTTCTACTATTCCCTCGATAAGTCCAAGTAGTGACATCTTTTAGTAGCAAAAAAATTGCGAATGGTATTAGTCAAAAAAATGCATTAGTCAAATAAATACCATTGTTGTCTAAATGCTTTGGCCATTTACACGTTTTTAGTTGTATTGAAATATGGGTATCATTTGGGGTTATAAATAGAGGATATAACTTTTGTTAGTGCCGTCCCATCTATTTCTTTTCTAGAAGGTTTTTTCATGATGTCGATATTTTGGTCCGAAAATTATGAAGGTAGATTATCTTACTAAGGCGTCCCTAAGTCTTTAGAGGTACTGACCGACAGACTATTAGTTTTATTTAACTACGTATGTAATTTATATCATGCGTTCTAATTTAGTTCTCATGATTAACAACTTTTCTTTTTAAAAATAGTTCTGAAGCCTTCATAGGTACTATAATTATAGGTTTTACACTCAGTAACGTTTCAAATACAAATTAAGGTACACTTTTATGTCATAAATAAATGAGAGTAATGGAAGTCTAAGATGAGTACCATAAGATTTACCTTAGATTAAACTCTTTGATATTCAAAATTGCGTGCCTAATCAATATTAAGTTTTACGGGCCATACCGTCCTATCTGTCTTAACAGACGGTCTTCGAGGGTGAGCCACCCTTGACTAACCCTTCAACAAAAGGGGTAAAGAGTAGTAAACAGTAGTTTACATTCAAATGCGTCGTTTATTAAAATTAAGCTAAACGTGATGGAGCTTCAGCTTTGTTGTTTAAGTGGCATGAGTTATGTAGGAGCTCATAAAATAAAGTTATGCTACTCATAATATGCTACTAACTTTAAAAGTATAGTTTAAGCTAAGAGCTTAAATAATTCATGTACGTGATCTAGGGTTATATTCAACGAAATAAGTAGGTACATATAAGAAGAAATCATTTGGTTTGGATTCGGAAAACTCATCAAATCAGTGTAATGCATAGGTATATTAGAATGCTTTTAACAATTTTAGGCCACAAACATATGATGAGTTGCAATATTTTGAAATAAAAAAAATCAACATTGAATTTATATAACAAAATTAAAAAATAAAAATCATAAATATTTCTTATCATTGCTCAAAATAACTTATCCATTTTAGTAAAATGTAGGAACTAATTTACCTAACCATGTGTGATTAAATAATCATTTAAGCTTCTAAACCACGAAAGTCGGCAACTGTAATACCGATATTTTCTCTCTTAATTTCCAAAAAAAAAAAAGTTAAACGAGTAATTACCTACTACGACTCTACAATCTATTTATAATACAACCGGCGTTATAATAATAACACAATGTTTTATAAAAACTGTCATTGTGCAGCAAAAACCGAAATAACGTGCATTCTCAGAAACACAAAATGCTTAACTCGAGACGGCTTTGCGTTCTGGTCCGGACATAATAAGCACGCATTATGCATAAGAAAACTAAGGGAGTCTGGTTCAAAACGCAAACAATGTGAGAAGAAAAAATATAAGTACAACCCCGAACAAAGCCTGCCTTACGAGCCCCAAAAGTCAGACATGGCATAGGTGAGCTCTGTGTTTGAGTATTAAAAGATTAGCGGATATATATATATCTAAAATCTGTTTGTATTTCAGGTGTAGTGTTAGTGTTAGCCATTTCTGCTTGTAGCAGTGTTGTTTTGGTTTGATGGTTATAGTAGAGCAAACTAAATATTAGCGGTTTTAAGTCTAAAACTCTATATGGTTCGAGAGTAGTAGAGTGTAGAGTAGAGCTTGTAGCAACTAATCAGTGGAGCGTGATATTTTTGTCATTAGGCAAATTAAACAACTTCCATGACCATTAAACTAGGTAACTTATTACTAAACCAAAAAATTTGGATGTAAATTTCAAAACTATAATCAAATTAAATCAATTTTTTAATCAAAATAGGATCTTTACAGACCACTTTTTGAATGTCAATACAACTGACACCACTTCACAAGGTGTTTCGTTATGGAGAAGAAGCATACAATGCAATATAAGCAATTAAGCATATATGACATGAAAGTAGTGACGTCAAACTACCTAGTTTTGCCTGTAACAGTAGTGCAGCGCTAATGCGTTCTGATTTATTTTTTTGGTTAGTAAACCGAAAATTAGGGGGTATAAATCTAAAACTTGTATAGCATTCGAGAGTAGCAGCGTTAACACCAGCTATCTACCGTATAGTAGCAATGTAGCTAATGTATTTTAATAGTTTAAAGGCTGTGGTAAGACAAACTTACTTACTGAAGCGTTCCTGAGTCTTCAAGACTAGCAAACAATCTATAATTTAGAGTAGAACTTATATTTCAATTTGGAGTCGTTACAAACCATAAGCGACAGTGACATAATCTTCATTACTTACATAATTAACATTTTTATGGATTTTTATAGATGATGTAATCATATAAATAGGTAGGTATTACAAAACATACAACTATTGAAAATTATCTTGTGACTTTCAAATCAGACGCGACGACTGTTTATTAATACAGTCACAAACATACTTACCTAATTATATTGAATGTATACATTTGTTTTAAAATTATATTTGAACCATACAAATTAAATCTTATACGATACAATTATTGTTCTGGCTTCGATGCGAGTAACGATGAATGATTATTCCACGATATTTATACTTCCTATAATACTATAATACATACGTCACTCGACATGTCACTAAATTATTCCAATAGACCTTAAACCTGCCGGTTAAATCAGCGAAACACCGATCGTTACATTGAAATCCCTATACATTATGCAAATACGGCTCGGATCGTAATGACGCCGCGACAGAATAGTAACCTCCGCTAACAGCTCGTAACTGGTTTCGTGGCATCCGATTTATGGAAATGTGAACCGAAACAAGACGATAGCACCTACTCTTGATTATGGTCAATTTTTTGGCACTCTTAATGGTTGAAAATGAGCTTCTTAAAATTAAACCTACTAGATGTAGGGATCCCTATGTCCCTATCTACCCCTATATCCCTATGTTAAAATTAAATCTACTAGATGTAGGGAAATCTAGTAAAATTAAACCTACTAGATTTAGTGAAATCTAGTAGGTTTAATTTTAACATAGGGATAGATAGGGACATAGGGATCTCTTCACACAAACATACCCAGATCTATGACAACCTTCATTCATCATTCAGGTATCTCCGTGGTCAGCAATCGAAAATCCCTATACATTACGCAAATACGGCTCGGATGGTAATGACACGATAGAATAGTAAACGCCGCTAACCGTTCGTAACTGGTTCCGTGTCACGACCGTTCCGTGACGGAGCGTGACGGAGCTTTGTTTGGATCGCGGCGGTGTTTTATGCCTGCGAGGTTAATACGTGCTAATGTTTTTAGAAATAAATACGTGATTTATGGAAATGTGAACCGAAACTAGACGGTGGCAAGAAATCTTGATTTTGTTTAAATTGTTGACAGTTTTAACGTTTGAAACTGATTTTTTTACCATTGTAGCCATTCTGTAGGCTATTCTGTCTGTGTCTTCAAACGCAAAAATCCAGATTTATAATTTAAAAAAATCGTCATTTAAGTATCTCCGTTGTCAGCAATCGAAATCCTCATACATTATGCAAATACTGGTCGGATAGTAATGACACGACAGAATAGTAATCGCCGCTAACCGCTCGTAACTGGTTCCGTGTCACGACCGTTCCGTGACGGAGCGTGACGGAGCTTTGTTTGGATCGCGGCGGTGTTTTATGCCTGCGAGGTTAATACGTGCAAATATGTTTAGAAATAAACACGTGATTTATGAAAATGTGAACCGAAACAAGACGGTAGCAAGAAATCTTGATTTTGTTTAATTTGTTGACAATTTCAATCTTTGGAAATGATTTTCTACTATCGTAAACCTACTATAATATCCTGCGTCTTCAAACACAAAAATCCATGGAACAAAAATAATTCGTCATTTAGGTATCTCCGTTGTCAGTAATCGAAATCCCCATACATTACGCTAATACGGCTCGGATAGTAATGACACGACAGAATAGTAACGCCGCTAACCGCTCGTAACTGGTTCCGTGTCACGACCGTTCCGTGACGGAGCGTGACGGAGCTTTGTTTGGATCGCGGCGGTGTTTTATGCCTGCGAGGTTAATACGTGCAAATGTGTTTAGAAATAAACACGTGATTTATGGAAATGTGAACCGAAACAAGACGGTAGCAAGTAATCTTGATTATTTTTAATTTGTTGGCAGTTTTAACGTTTGGAAATGAGCTTTCTACTGCTATAGATCTACACTAAAATTCTCTGTATCAACACACAAAAATCCAGATCTAGATCTCTGCGTGTCAGACCGCAGTCACTGTTACTCCATGTCACTAGATGTTTCTACAAACGGTTGAATTTAATATTTCGTACCGATTTAAATCAAACTCGTATTTATTTTCAAAAGAAGTCTATTACTAAGCGAAGCAGTAGTTCAGTTTAAATAGCACTGCAATAGAATGATTGTAGTTGGTGCCATGTCACGAACTCACGACACCTCCGTGACCGACCGTGACGCCGTTGTTGCGTTGCTGTGAGCTCCATACATATATCTTTTTGAATGGGTTTTAAAAAGCCTTTAAAAGGAACCAAAACCTAAATCAGTAAAGGAATATTGATACTTCGTTTTAAATAGCACTGCAATAGAATGGTTGTTGTCGGTGCCATGTCACGACACCTCCGTGACCGACCGTGACGCCGTTGTTGCGTTGCTGTGAGCTTCATACATGTATCTTTTTAGTGGGTTTTAAAGAGCATTTCAGAGGTAGAAAAACATAAATCTGCATAGGAATATTGGTACTTCGTTTTAAATAGCACTGCAATAGAATGGTTTTTGTCGGTGCCATGTCACGACACCTCCGTGACCGACCGTTACACCGGGTTGTCGCGGTGCTGTGAGCTTCATACATACTTCATTGATGTATATTTTGAATCATTTACACGTGTCCTGTGTATCCTTAATCACAAAAAATATATATTTTGTAATATGTCACGTAGACATTCATTACTTTATTTCGTTTATTATACATTTATTTAGTTTTTTATTTGAACCGAATTTGTGAAACTGAATTAATATGTGTCGAACACAGAGATTTAATACTGTTCAAATTTTCATTCTTTTATCCGGCTCCACTGTAGCATTACCTCGGATTGATTGACAGTTGACGATATTTCAGATCAACTTCCTACCAAATGGAATTCATAGGTGCCACTTTTGGTACTCACGTCTAATATTTTACTAATTTCTTTAAGATGGTACAACCCATTATGGTTCGACTCCGGCAGCATCACCGCCACTCCTATTTCTGCCTTATAACAGTAGTGTTAAGCGTTGCTGTGTTCTCGTTTGAAGGGTGTGGTAGTGGTGGTAGTAGGGAGACATACTTTTCCGAGGCGTTCCAGCTTAGTGCTCTGGGATAGCGGAGCATCTGTGACCGACCTCAGGTAGGGTATCTAAGGATATCTTGTCCTAACTTGGGTTGATTACAGATGTCCATGGGCGGCAGTACCCACTTACCATCAGGTGGACTGAAAGCTCATCTGCTATTCCTCTATTATAAAAAAAGAAGCCAAACAGTTGAATTTAAGTAATTTTAGATTTATCGTTTTTGTTGAAACGTTGTTTTGATGTTCGTAAGACATGATTCACCTCGATTATGCAGTATTTAATATAATAGCTGTGAGCATCAATAGCGTATGCTTCATTGCCACAATGGTGTGTCAGCGTGACCACAAGGCGTGACTCTCATTGTTTACGAAGGTACCACCTATGTGCGATATGAACTTTATAAAATAAAGAAGCGAATAAGTCATTGACCACTGTATCTAAAACTTCCGTACTTTGAATTGACAGCATGATCGTCACTTTTATCGTTTTTAAATGCAATAATTAACACGGTATAAATAAGTATTAACACGGTAAGAAAGCTTCTTTTCGGCGATGTTTCAACTTATTCCTCAGTGGTAGCAGTCTCTGTGGCCGTTCTCAAGTACGAATGCAATCTTTTCTGGGATTGAATGTCTATGGGTGGCGGTACCTTACCATGAGATGGACAACCAAGCATACATTGTTTGCATTCTTTTTTTATAATATAGGAGTAGCAGACGAACATGCAGTCCACCTGATGGTAAGTGGCTACTGCCGCCCATGGACATGTGTAATAAACCCCAGATAGTTAGATATACCACAGGTCAGCCACAGATGCGCCGCTACCACTGAGGACTAAGCTGGAATGCCTCGGATAAGTGTGTCTCCCCTACCACACCCTTCAAACCAGTACACAGCTGAACTTAACACTGCTGTTATGAGGCAGAAATAGGTGTAGCGGTAATGCCGCCGGAGTCGAAATACACAGGGTTCTACCACCTTCAAAACTTGCTACTTCTATATTATAAAAAAAAACCAATTGTACATGTACAAAAAAGCTTCTTTTCATAAATAATAAATGCCTCTTGTAATGTCCCATAATTAATGTATTTTAAGAAAAATCAACATTGAGTAACTTTTTCATTTTACACATAAAAAATAAATAATAAAGACAAGTAAAGAAGAAAAATCGTCATCCATTCTTGCTTTGTACCACACAACCTTCTCGCGTCTACATCTTAGGGCTCGTGTACACTACTTGTTGTAGTAATGTACTATCATAACGTATATATATTAAATTGAACTTATTTAACATATCTTATATAGGAATCATAAATTAAGATGACATTATAACGCTTTATCGATACATATACTCTTACCACACTTTACACTGCTGTTTTTAATGTTATTGGCAAACGAGCATGCAATTCACGTGACGATAAGTGGCTGCTGTCGCTCATGAACATCTGTAATCAACTCCGGATAAGTTTAGAGCCCTGAAGTCAGCCACAGACGCGTTGCTACTGCTGAGACTTAATCCTCAAGAACACCTCGGAAAAGTAAGTCTCCCTTACTACCCTTCAAACCACAACACAGCAGCGCTTAACACTGTAATAATCAGAAATAAGTGTTCTAAACAGTTAGATACTCGTAGCAACGCGCTTAACCGAGCCCAATCAAAATCCAAACCATGTACAAAGGGCCTTACGATGTTTACACGCGATATACCGCACGTACGGTTATATTTGCACAGGCAAACAACTGCATGAACGCCCCACGTGCTGTCAACCGAAATAGCAGCAAAACATTTAGTGTACCGAAGTTGGGCTTGCCTGTACTAAAGTACTAAATTTAGACGCTATTACAAATGAATGTAGGTACCTGAAGTTGACGGAACGTAAGCTTTATCGTAGTAGAACGAACTCTAGCAACTTTGGATGTAGCAAAGCTTCTTATCTTTATCAAAAAAAAATCGTAAGTCGTTTGATTTTGAAATAATGTGTGTGAAAACACTGAATAAATTGAAACTAAGTAAATAACCTTTATGTTTTTTTTTTAATTATTTCGTATTAAATTATTGTAAGAACCATTGCCTAAGTACCACTGCTATCTTCTACTTTTAGTCTGACCTAAACGCCGTCGAACTTAGTTGTCTGGAGTGTGGCATTTGGATCGACCTCAGATGGGATCTACTTCATTGCATTATTGTGGACAGCAGTAACTAGTCTAACTAATCATTGTGTCGACTGCATGTTTGATTGCTACTAACACATTTCACAAAACAATATCAGCACATATCTTTCATATAAGACATTGCCTAACTGTTTTAGTTTCAAACGTGACTCACCATACAACACTATGTACTAAGTTTATTACGTTATGCACGCCATAACTTTTTATGTGACATGTAACTTTTCTCACGTTTTCGTGCTCGGAAACACTTGTTGCCGTAATTTACGAAACTTTGCTCTAATTTCGCACTTTGTTCATACCTACCTAGTTGTTCATACGTAGCTGTGTCGTCTATAGTACTCGTACCTATTATTTCTATAACGTTTAGGTTGATTGCACGTGCAAACATAAATTTGATTGTTTTGCGTGTATCAAATATATCGCAGCGTATCAGGAAACGAAATGATCGGCCAAATTTGGAATCTAGTAAATAAAGAGGTACTCCAGCTTAGTCCTCAGGGGTAGAGTCGCATTTGTGGGCTACCCTAGGGAGCAATCTAATTTATCTGGTATTGATTATAGATGTCCATGAGCCATCATAGCCACTTAACATCCGATGGACTGCACGCTTGTATGCTATTCCTATTTAAAAAAAAAGGACACATTTTTTCGTTTTTAAAAGATACTGTTTATGGTTCACTTCTGGACACGGCTCTCAACAAATGAGAGGGGATTAGAGCATACTCTATCACGTTCCCCAATGGGGGTTCTATGTGGTATATTATCAAGAAACTGCTTTCCGTTTATTAAATATGAGATATCCAATGATATTAGCATATCACTGGTTTTTAATGATTTTTTAAGACTATCAAATATTTTCGCCACATACACGCCGTTCGTGATATATTTACGACCCTAACTTTTCTCGTTAAAATTTCATGATGTATTCGATAAGTTTTATCCAAGACTATCTGACATCTAGGAACGATAGTTCAGGAAAGGTTTAGAGCGGGAAATACTATGATTTATTCATACCAAAATATGGAAAATAGATGTGTGGTTTCTAAAATATAATATTTCTTCATATAAACAATAATAGATGATTTTGAAAATCTTTTGGTTTAAAATCTAGGCATCTTGGTGTTTTATTGTAATTTCTAAAATGCAATTTATTGCCATTAAAATTAAGAGCAAAATAGACATCGAATATTTTCTTACACCAGTACATAGATACATAGTTTTCTGAAATGTATAAAATAATACCTTTAACACTACTATAGTGGAGTGTCTCCATTTAAGTTCCTTGAACGTTTCCATGTTTTCTAAAAGATTTCTAAAGTTATTAGTTAACCTACTATTCTAAGATATAAGCACATACACGAAGTATTTCTGCATGACTTCTTTATGAACATGATATCACACAGGAAAGTAACAAAAGTAATTAAATGCTAATGAAGAATCGGTCAAGCAAGTAATTAATATTTATTAATACTTCTCATTGTCTATACCATGCATCTTCCACTTGAGGCATATATCCTGCATATATAATTGCCTACACTCGAGTTCTCACGGCAGAGGGATTGGATGAAGCCCATCATGATAGCTTAACTTTAATCAGTTAATAAATTAAGCATGCCATGCCGGTTGTAACACTGTCATTTAGATATTAGTGATGTGCTATATCCATGAGCGTTGATTATTGATTCTCTTAGAAATATACGAGTGCATTGTTTTTAAAAACGCTTATGCATTTTACTTAAAAAGTGATTGTACCGCAGAGATAGTTTTACGACATAGAAAAGCTAAAGCTTTTTGACGCATTTTTTCCTTATTACTAAAACTTTTATGAACTGAAAAATATTTACAATTATAATGAAACTTATAGAAAATTAAATATAATAAAATAAACTATAGGTAAATATAAAACAACTTATTTACAAAATTTACATATATACAAATGACGAATTTATATTTTTGACGTTAATTGATGTTCAAATATAGTTTTAGGATTTACTTCTTGTTAAACATTTTGATTTTGAACAGCGTTTGATTATTTCTCTTGTCGGAGCCATCAAACTATGACGCAAATGCAGTAACCCAAAATCTGTGAAAGATTCCGATGCCCACAATACAGGGTGATATGACTTTAGAATTATGACTTGAGGTTGGCAATTTGCCAGAACAATAGAGACAATGAACAAATACAATGTACCAATGATATAGGCATTACTGTTTCATATAGCCACTGCTGTGTGATATAGGCATCTGTAGGACTACCATGAGTTTACAAAAGTATTACTCGCTAGCGACTGCGTAAAATAAATGTATGAAAAATTGTACAGCGCCTCTGGTGGTTACTCGTAGAACTAAAATCCGTAGTGACGTAACTCGATACGTAAAAAATCTATCGAAATCAAATCGCTAGCGAATGTCATTATGATCTATTGCCATACAAATTCGGTCCCATGAGTCATTAATTTGACAGACGTTGTCAAGAAATACCGTAACGATAGTAGTTATGTTATTCACTAGCAAAATGACAATAGTTTTCTATTTACCATTTCTATAGTGGCGTTTCTATGCCAACTCATGGTAATGCTACTGTTTATCATGTGTACGACCACACACGGTGTAATTGTATTCGGGCCATTATCAGTGGAGATTGCGGTTCGTTACAATAGTCTATGCCAATATGGCACGTATTATATCACAAATATGCATAATCGTGTCCAATTTTCGGTCTATTTGCGGTATACTTTGTTAGTTGTGCACCGCATACTTGTAAAAATATAGAAAATAACACCCAGACTAGTCGTCTGAAATTAGTATTTAGAAAATCTTTATATATATATTTCTTATGTGCGTGTGTATGTCACTGAACTCCTCCTAAACGACTGGACTGATTTTGATGAAATTTGTAGTGTGTGTTCAAAGGGACTTGAGAATGGTTTAGATTCACAATTTAGTCCGTGGGAAAAGGTTTTTTTAATATTTTTTTAATTCGTAAGTAGTTATAGAATCGGAAACTATGCATTTGATCAAGTGAAGATCTTTAGCACAGTTGTTGTCCAAAACCCACGAGGGGTTGGGAGTTGGTAAGACCCATTTTCGACAGATGGCACCACTGTCATTCTAATGCAGGTACAAATTTACCGTTTTACGTATGTCATATTATTTCTTTAAAATGCGGGCGAAGCCTAGTAGTTATATAAATTAAGTACTAAGTTTTCTGCGTAATTACTACACTAATCACAAAGTATTACATAGGTAGGTTTTTATTTAAACCGAGAGGCTTGGTATCTACCAAGTTTGTTAATGTATGGATTTAGAAAAAATATGGCACAACCATGCTTGATAATACTATTAAAAGAAAACTTTAACGAAACATACACACGAAGCTCTGCCTTTAATTACACCTATTAAGGGTAGACTAGAAATATCCATGATGAAGATAGACCGTAAAGGCATAAAGCTCGTCTGTTTCTTAAAATAAAATCACTAAGCCCTTAAGTTACTATTCCGTATATGCATACTTATGTATATTGGTGTGTACTTTTTAGTTTATTTGCAATGTCAGTCACTGTACCTTCAATCCGTGTTCGTGACTATGTATTTAATATTCAGTCGACGTCCCCCTGACGCGTTGCTATGTTCTGATACATCAATATGGTGTCGGTGCTAACCTTGGCGTATTTGTCCTTTAACTAAAATGTAACGTCTTTTACATTGCGTATAGTATAGAATGTTCATAGGATTATCGGTATGTGCAGTAAAAAAGACACGTTTTTTATTATCGTTTAGAAGTAGCAACGAGTACGCAATCTACCTGGTACATTTGTCCATCGAAGGCAATAGCCACTTACCATGGATCAACCCACGATAAGACTAGATTTCTACCAAAGGTCAGTCACAGATGCGTTGCAACCTTTGAGAACTAAGCTGAAAGGCCTCGGAAAAGTAACTAAGTATATCTTCTCTAACACATTGGGACGCCTCGGAAAATTATGTCTTCCTTATTTCCAACTTATTTTTCAATCCAGAACATAGCAGTGCTTAGCAGTGTTGGTATTAGGCAACACTTCCGGAGTCGAACCACAAAATTTCTACCATTTTAAGCTCATAATGCTAATGAACAAATAATTATATTTATTAGGTACTCAAAACTATTTTTTTCGTAAAAATTTAACATTCCTATAATTGTTACTTGGCTCACTTCGTTACAACGTAAAAATAAGAGAAAATATACATTTTATTAGGGCTTACACATTTAATTCGATTTGATATGGGTACTACACCGAGCAGGCTCATCTGATATAATCCGATTACAGTAATCATCTCCATATTTTCTACAATAAAGGAAGTTTACATTATCCCAAAATTATAACAACAAGCAATGGATAATCCATTTAAATTAATACAACACCAGATACGGTTTATGTGTGTTCTATTTATTTGAACCCTGTTTACCGCGTCGTCCTCGTAAAACTTTACTGTCAAATAAAACTTTGATGTTGATTTATTTTGGGAATGTTAGTTTAAGTTGTAAATAGAAAATTATGAAACTAAACTTTACTTGTGACTTCTTCAAAAACTTTGGCGTGTTGAAGTACGTAAAAGTAGGCTTAACACTTGTTAAGAAAGTGTCATAAATATTTATATTCGATTTAAGATTGCTCAAATCAAGACTAATAAAACTTATTACTAAATACTAAGACTACTGGTAGTAAATAAAACTGTTTTTTGTTTAAATCTAAATGGAATTTTGAATTCACAAAATGGAAATTTTCAAACTTGAATAACTTTAGGTCGTTAAAGTAACGTAGCAGTAGGCTCGATTCCGTTAAAAGTACTTAATTTTAAACATGTAAGTTTTAAAGTTTCTCAAGCCTAATAAATATTAAACTAAGTAAAAACCAATACTACTTTGTAGGTAGTATTATGAAACAGAAAGTAAACCTAACTTCAATATAATTTAATAAACTTTCAACCTTTACTTGGACCGACTACCCACATAAAATACCTATTGAACCTGCAGACGATAAACAGACCGTATTTATCAGTCCCTATCGAGTCTGTCAAATTACGAGCATTTAGTTCCATCATCATAAAGCGTACACGAACCCTCCCCTCAGATTAAGCTTACTTGAATAAAAGCTCTCTCTATTCAAAGTTTCGGTGCATTAACGATCTTAATATGTGATAGTCGGTGTGATCGATCGAAATGAATGGACCTTTGTGAATGAGGATTTAATGTAGATGGAGATTACTTTGATGGTTGTGTGCTAGGGATGACAAACCGTCTCGAAAAAATCGATTTGAGTTGAAATTTGTAAAATCGGTCTATAAAAATGTCGAAGACATCGAATCGGCCATTATAATCGAAAATCAGTTCTTAATAATAATTTACTTTTTATTATGAAAATATCAATGAGCAAAATAGAAAACTTTCTTTATTTGTGTAATTTTAAAAAGACAAAATTTAAATGACGATTTTCGATTATCAATTCGCTCTATCTATTAATTACTCAATATCAACTCAGAGAACTCAGATTAAACAAAGATGTTTTTGTTACAAAAGTCGATTCATAGATTATACCATATTAAATTGCCGTCTCTACTGTGTGTATATATGTATGTGCGTGTATGGGTGTTGGGAATGAGTGCAAGGGTAGAAGATACAAGCTACAATGTACTTCAAAGGACTGACAGGTAAGTTGGGGAGTTAACGGATAATGGTTTGTCTGATTTAATTAAATGCGTTCAGCTTAGTGATCATCCTAGTGGTTTAAAATCGGAATTAGGGACGATATTCACCTAAAGTTATAATGGATGAAACCTATTTCATATAAGTATGTTAAAAATATATTGTGAGTGGGTTGGAAAAATCCCGGCCAGAATTTAAAAATATATTTACTTAAAAATGAGCCATGTAATAAAAACGGACGTGCTGTTGTACGAAAAAACTCATTTTGAATATTGATATTGTTTAAGATGTCAACATTTTTCAACGTACTTAATTCTTAGTAATATTATAAATCCGAAAGTAACTCTGTCTGTCTGTCTGTGTCTTTGTCTCTTCTTCACGCCTAAACCACTAAACCGATTTTAATGAAATTTTGTACAAAGATAGTCTGAGACCCGAGAAAGGACATAGGATAGTTTTTATCCCGGAAATCCCACGCAAACTAGGGATCTAAGATCGATTAATCGGAGACTGGATATTTTGGACCAAAAAGTCGATTATTTTAATCGACATTAGTAAGGATTGAATCGTAAATTATGCATTTGATCAAGTGATGATCTTTAGTAAAGTTGTCTATGAGCCCACGAGAGTTGGTAAGACCAATTTTCGCCAGATCGCGCCACTTTCATTCCTTCATTGGAATGAAATACAAAAATTGAAAATTCGTACCTTCATTGGTACGAATTTTCAATTTTTGTATGTTATATTATTTTCTTTTAAACGCGGACGAAGCCGCGGGCAAAAACTGGTTTTATATAAAATAGTTTCATCCATTAAAGGGTTGGGAGAAGATCATCCCTAATTCGGATCTTTTACGAGCCGACCAGTGTATGTTTTTGACGTTATTAACTTCACAATAGTTTACGTGATATTGATCTACACTATTCATAGTGACTGCTGCGCTAAAACATAAAATATGGAAGAACGGTCCGAAATTTCAGCTATATCTACCCTACAACATACAGTACACTATATGAAGTACTTCGAAATATGTTGTGTGTATATGTAGAATAGAATTGAGTTATTCTGTTGGGGGATTGGTTCCCGGATTTTTTTAGTAAGAAATTACTACGGCATAAATATAGAGTGAAAAGAATTTAAGTGTACGTACTACGGTATACATTACAGCTAAGATAGGTATATAGCTTCAGTGTAATGTTTTCACGAAAATAATTAAATTAATTTGGTTTGTAGCAACTATGTGGCTAACTGTGGTGCAAAGGATTCGGGATTCGATACCGGCCAGTCATTTGAATGATGAATTTGTATATCTGCTCCGTGGCTGGGTGTTTGTGTATTTGTCTTTGTGTGTGTCCATGGCACTTACGACACATGGAATCCTAGTGTGGGCCTGAATATGGAAAATGTCTATTTACACAAGTATAGTCCGCGTAAAACAGCTAGTCCGCGCTGAATATAGAAATGAATCGCGTCGCCATAGCAAATTGTATGAGTACACCTGCGCGCAAGAGCTTCAGAGCGGACTAGCAGTTTGGCGCGGACTAGCATTGTCAGTACGGTTGTAATAGAATCGTTAGAAATTTCGTATATCATATAACATAATATATTACTCTAAGTTCTATTATGAGAAGCAAAAAGCAACGAAACGTCATAAAACCCCAGTCCAGGTAACACTGTCTATTTAAACCTAAGGAAACATAATTAATATTCATCCCAGTATTTTCTAAATATAAGGAACTTCTCGCAAAATATACAGCGCTTTAATTATCCCATTCACAACTCTCATTAGGATACACATCTCGCTACGCAGATATCAAATTACGCTCAAGTTTCAAATTAACTCCCTTTCTCGAATTAATAATGTAGGTACTTACGTAACACGGCGAGTGCCTACTTGAAAGTTCTAAAAACTTTTGTAATTGTGCCTTTCTGTACTTTTAATTACTAACATGGCACTGGGAAATAAAATGCAAACGGTTTTTGTATGTAGACTAGAAGTTTCGTTTTAATCCGCACTGGTTTTAGAAGTTTTCTAGGTTTTTTGTGGCACGGGATGGAATTCAAACTGTTGTTTATCTAAAATGTGGGTCAATTTGTTATTATAAAAATACGTATAGTATTCCATAATTAGTTGGCTTAGGTGTTTTATACGTATTTTAATTTAGTTTTTGCTGTTTTTGTTATATCCGCTAGCAGCACTTTAAAATACTTATTTAATTCCGGTATTTATCCAACTGGGAAGGGTAATGTATGGAGTGTATATGTTTATACGTACCTATATCTTATTCATTGATACGCCTACATTTGTAGAACTAAATAGTACCTACACTGAAAAACCATTACTTTTACCCTGGCGCAGTCTGGTAAAAAATCTGCATATTCCTTTGCATAACTTTAAACAAAACATAGTATGAATACGAGTTATAATTGAACATTTTACGCCCAAGCAAGAATGCCGCTTCAATAACTTCGATCTCGCATTCATAACTCTATAATAGGGATGTTATCCATATGATATTTCGGATCTAGATACGGATACGGGTCTATTAAAAATATGTCATTTTCGGATACGGTTATGGATATAGAATTATTTCGGATCATCCGATAGTTTTGCATAATTTTGGTTACGGATTCTAGATCGTAACTGCGACATCTTAGGTAAGTAATCGTAAGAAATTGTAAGTGAGAAAATACAAATAAGGTAATGATTTGATTTTATTTATAAAATAGCTAAGTAACACCGGTTTATATCTTTTATTATAATGTATTTTTAGTGCCCTATATCCGAAAGTATCCGAAACTTTCATATCGGCTTTGATTATGGTTTTGGATATATTTATGTTGCGGATATCCGAAAGTTTCGGTTACGGAACGGGATTCGGTTACGATGTTGGATATTTTTTTCGGATATCCGAAAGTTTCGGTTACGGAGCTCCCTGCTCTATAATGCTCAGTGTTAGCATACTTGGGAGTTCTTGAAAATTCTCAGCCCGTGTCCTTGTCGGTACGATATATCGCTGGGTATTCAATGGGTCATTGTGAATTCAGAACGTATAACCGATCCCACTATTGTGGTTTCTCCGTATCGGGAGCTAATGTTCAGATTTGCCGCATGTTTACCGAAAGGTTTTTGATGTTAACGCGAATTTGCATAGTTATATAGAAGTATGATTTAGTGTTTTTTAACATCTATTATAATTCTTTATTTGTACAATTTATTTTTTAAAAAGCTTTTGCCCGTGGCTTCGCTCGCGTTACGAATAATATATTATTAACTAAGAAGATTTATATAAACTTTCATCCCCTATTTTATCCCCTTGGGGGTAGAAATGATCAAAATCCTTTCTTAGCGAATGCCTACGTCATAACATCTACCTGCATGTCAAATTTCAGCTCGATCCGTCCAGTGGTTTGGGCTGTGCTGTGTGTTGATAGATCACTATGTCAGTCAGTCACCTTTGAGTTATATATATTTAGAAGATATAAAAATAATTTCACGTCGTTTTTGGTGTCTATTAATTGCGGGTATTACCCTCTTTGATCAAATAAAAAGAACATTCTATCATTTTTATCGTGATTTTAAATATATTATATTGATTAATCCATTGTATTGCATTCATTATGCATTTTTCTTGATACACACACTTACTCACAATTTTATTTATTTAAAGCAATCCTTAAAAGCCCGCTGGATATGACCTCTTATATTAGAAGTTTTTGCCATAGTCACCAGTCGGCTGTGAAAATCGGTGACTGTATTTCCTTTATTATTCTTGTGTTATATTAAAAAAATCGCATAAAACAAACATAAATAAAAGCAGCTCAAAACCTTCATCACCGCAGCATTAAGTGTGATTATGGTACGTACTACGAAGTGCTCTAATGTTCTCAGGAGTCCTTAGCGATACGCGATATATCGCAGGCATTCAATGGGTTGTATTGTGAATTCACGACGTATTGGCATACAGCCGATCCCACTATTGTGTGTGGTGTTGTATAAACACCATGTTGGTAGCGGACTTGTGGATAGTCCGCATTCATGAGCAAAAGTGTGCCAGAAGGTGTTTTATAAAGATTGAAGTTGTCTTTTTTATAAAAATTGAAGTTGTAAACGAGCATGCAGTCCATCTGAAGGTAACTGGTCACTATTTCCAAAGGAAATCTGTAAGCAACCTCATAAAATCAAGGGTTTTACTTGAAATCGACCGCAAATGCTTTGCTCCTACTAAGGCCTAAGATAGTCGCCTCATGTAAGTCAATCGGCATTCACACTCGTACACTGAATCGCCGAAATTCTTCACGCTAGAAATGTGGCGGTTGTACCTCGACGAACCATACCTATTAGCTCTTCACCTCAATCCTTAGAAGTAGCAACACATCTCCGATCGCCTTCATTCAGAACTTTTCTATATAAAGTTGGTTGCAAAGTTTCATGGGCGCCAGTGACCACTTACTATCAGATGTGCTCATTACGTCAACCTTATAAAAAGTATTACCTATTATAAATTAATGTTTTATTTTTATTTTATAACAATAAAAAATATAACGATTTAGAATAATGCATGATCTTTCCGAAAATTCCAGTTTGTCCTGCCAAAAACATAGTGTCCCTACCTTCAGCATTATCAATTATTATTATGCGGCGTACACGAAGCCTTGGGTTCACGGCTTAATACCGCCATTATAATTTGGAAAGCCATCAATGCTATGAAAGGGACGATTTGCTCGCATGCATATTATGTATGTAACGTGATGGATGTGTATACCCGCGTATTATGAGTAGGGACGCAACGACATAAGGAACAGTCGATAATATTGATCCGAAAATATCGATATCTTATCTATATTCAACCATTGCTGATACTACCATATCGGAAATTCTTAAATATCGATATAGCAATTTTTGTGTGGAATTGTCAATTATTTTTTGAAATAAACGTCTTTAAAATTAATAATCTTTAAAATTCGTCGTTGAAATAAAGTCCTACTTGAATAATTAGAATTATCGATATATTGATAATATCCCATTGATATTTTAAATATCGATATATTGAATTTTACCAAGGGATAAACCAAGTCACATCCCTAATTATGAGCTTCGTATCATAATTATGAATGTGTGGACATGTGCGTGTATTAATTCGTCATGTTGTACAATGGGTTGAGGGTGAAAGGGTGAGAGGAAGGATTATATTAAGATAGATTAGAATATTTTTAACAAGCAAAACTCGAGTCATTGCTAAACTCCGATTGGATTTATTTAAATTAGATTCTTTTACTTTAAAATTGTTTTAAATGCCTTTTATATAAGATATTATGTAAAATTGCATGCAATTTTATTACTCAAATTTCGAAGGTGGTAGAACCCTTTATGGTTCGACTCCGGCGGCACCACCGCCACACAAGGCAGAAATAGTCTGCCTAATAACAGGAGTGTGAGGCGCTGCTGTGTTCCGTTTTAAAGGGTGTGGTAAGGGTGATATACTGTTCCGAGGCGTTCCAGCTTAGTCTTCAGGAGTAGCGACGCATCTGTGGCCGACCTCAGGTAGGAATATCTAATCCTCTCTGGGGTTGATTACAGATGTCCATGGGCGGCAGTAGCCACTTACCATCAGGTGGACTGCATGCTCGTCTGCTACTCCTATATTATAAAAAAAATGCAATTCACTTGATGGTTAGTGGTAGAGATCTTTAACCAACTCCAAATAGAACACGTGTAGTCGATGACAGATGCATTGCCAATCCTGGAGACTAAGATTGTCGCCGCACAGTAAGCTAACCGGCATTGAAACTACCTTATTTATTACTATCACCTAATGTGTTTTTGAGCCTGAACAAAGTATTCAATTGCCAACTTTGTCAGCTTCTATCCAGAAAAATATTCATATGACAGACCGGATGGCGACATTATTTACTTATTAATAACATTTTGTGACTTACGTATCTAGTTTAAATTCTTAGCTAGTAAATATGCAGACAGATGAAAAGAGAAACTGCTCCATATGGTAAAATAATTATATCACGGCTCATAAAACAGTATGCGCTTGCGCCGCGCCCGCGGATATTGCGTCTCTACGTCATACTATTGTTCTCCGTTAGTCATCTTTAAACAAACTTTGCATCATCTTAGATGGTTTATATTGCTTTATGACAGATTACAGACAGACGTACATCCATTATGGTAATGGAAAAGCAGTAATAGTAGTGGAAAGTTTATATGTGAGTGAATCCTAATAATTATTTGCAAGCGAGGAGATCGGCGTAACTAACCAAGTACGAGTAATATTTGACGAGATCAGCATGAGTAATACCAAATACGGGTAATGTTTGAAATAATTAAGAATGTAAAATATTTTTTACCAACTAATTAGGTAAAAAAGGGTGGTCACACACTAGCGACAACGCTGTTGACTGCCGCCGGGGGCGGTTGTGACTCGTATATTAACACCCTTACTATAACTTACTAAGTTGTTATATTATTCAATTTAACAGGATTCTGCATAATAGCAACATGATACGGTGATATTGAAAGAGAAAACCCTTGACAACCTTAAAGACCTCTTATAACATCTTTATTAAAATCCCAATATTACGAGTAAAATCTTTATTTTGACTGCATATTAAAATTTAATTTTAAAGCATATGGGAAGGTCGTTATGTCCAAATATCATTAAAAGAGATAAAACTAAATTGTATTTATACAGTTTACATGTGTTTATCCGTACATGTGAACTTGTCCTTATTTACACTATTTTATATAGAACAACTAAAAATATAGTATTCTGTCGTCCCATGCGTCTTGCTCCGAGGGTTTCCACTTGGGAGATCAGGTCAATTGCTGTGTTGTCAAGCAGCGCCTTTTGTGTTGCTTTCTCTGCAGATTAACTGTTCTCGCTGTCTTGTTTTCCATTTGTAACGTTCTCGAGAGACTGAATATGTTATAGATCGAGAATATAGAGTGAACTACCGTACAATCAAATTGTAACTTATGTACATTGTTCATGTGTCCTATATAAAATAATCAGATCCCATATTATGTTGAAGAAAAACTCGATTTATTTGTTAAAGAATTCTACTTTTTGCATTCTGATATGAGATCGATCTAAGCGATATACAGCGAACCTGTGTACCTTTCTACCTTTTAGGGTAATAAATGAAGAAAAACATACTTTAAAAAGTAAATATAGTAATATACATCTTATATGTAAAATTCTCGTGTCACAATGTTAGTTACCGTACTCCTCCGAAACGGCTTTACCGATTTTCACCAAATTTTCAGTAGGTCTGAGAATCAGCTACTATCTATTTTTCATATCCCTAAGTAATAAGGCTTGTTCACGTTAACATTTTTTATTTATATGGCAACACAACGTTTGCCGGGTCAGCTAGTATATTTGTAATAAATGACTGAGGAATGTTATCATGGGGTAAGTGACGTTTAACGCTTTCTTCGCTCATAAATCATATTTTAATTTTCGTTAATTTTGGGTACAATGGTTGACAGACTTTTAATAGTACACAGTGGTATAGCACACACATACAAAGCCCCATGCTATGATTCTCACGGTACATAAGTGCCGCGGATGGACAAGGTCGAATACACACCACTCATATTCAAAACAAAGATTAATAATTCAGATGTCCGCCTAGCCGGGGTTTGTGCCCGGAAGCAAGTTTAAAAATAACTTTTACCAAATGTTAATAAAATAATTCGCCAAGTACGAGTCGAACTCGCACATGGAGGCTTCCGTACTACCAAATGTTCATTATTTGACACACATTAGGTGACGATGGGACGACGATTATACGTAATCAAAGTATAATAAAATTAAAATAAGTATATTAAAATATGTTTTATGGTTCTTATTTGTATTTATTATAATACCAGTTATAGTAGTAAACGTATTGTAAAAATTTCAACCGTCTTCCTAGTACAATTTAACAGTTTGATGGAAAAATGCCGAAAAAATCCGGTTTGTTGTATGGAGACCCCCTTTAATATTCAACTTTATTTTATTTTTAGTATTTGTTGTTATAGCTGCCACCGTTATGACCTCTCTGTCAAAATTTCATGTGTCTATCTATTACGGTTTAAGCGGTAGAGCCCTGTGACAGACGGACAGACAGCGAAGTCTTAGTAATAGGGTTCCGTTTTAACCCTTTGGGTACGGAACCCTAAAAAATGTATGAATATCGTCTTACGATTTTTTTTTTGTTTAGTTCTATTGTTTTTTGGAACATTAATAGAAATTGTTATAAGGTACAGAATAAACAAGAAAACGTGATAAATGAAAAATCGTCCAAGCATTTATTACAATGAATGATTATTTTTTTGACTTTTATTAAACCAAATATTTACTTGGCCTAAATGCAGAATATGGCTACTCGCAGACAAAAAAATAAGTGACCCATAAAATCAACTGTCGTAGCTGTTAAAAAAGAATGACTTTTCTTATCGATGACCCGTTTAATTTTGTAAGTTATACATACTCGTATATTAGAAGGTGGTAGAACCCTTTGTGATTCGACTCCGGCGGCTGCCTCATAACAGCAGTGTTATGCGCTGCTATGTTCTGGTTTGAAAGGTGTACTGAGACATACTTTTCCGAGGCGTTACAGCTTAGTCCTCAGGGGTACCCACGCATCTGTGGTCGATCTCAGGTAGAAATATCTAATCCTATCTGGGGTTGATTACGGATGTTCATGGGCGGCAGTCACCACTTTCCATCAGGTGGACATGCAGTCCTGCCTTCTCTATACTATACAATAATATAAAATAACATAAGAAATTAGAAAAATCATAATAAAAAACATTTAAAAAATGGGGTGCCCTAATTTTTTTGTCCACCAGTACATATCGAAGTCCAACATAAAAATATATTTATTTATCCTGTCAAAATTAATCAACATTTCCTTTTGTTTTCAATGTTGGAATCACAGTAGGTAGGTATAATTAAAGCGGTCTGAGTGGTGCTATAATTTCCACATTTTCAACGAAGTTTAATTAGGACTCGACAACTCTACAATTATGGAAGACTAACCCTTAGCCCGCGATGATGTCCGTTTTTAAACAACCACAAAGCTTATTCCTTTAATAAATTATGTTTGAACATAACGTATATAGAATAAAAGTATAGTATAAAGTATGGGAAATGAATATTTAAACACTTTTTGTTTCGCAAAGAAGAACCAATATACTTTTTATATAAAATACTTTCAGCTTTTAACTGTGTTAAGTGAGCACTTTTAAACTTAACGCTAATATACTCAGCTCTGTTACTCTGGCTATGAAATGTAGGTTATTTGAGTTGTGCTTGCCTATTAATTACATAAATTAAGAGCCTTTTTTATTATGATTTCCTGAATTATTTTTTTTTGTAATGGGACAAACTTTGAGACAATGTCGACAAAAAAAAACAATATAATTCTTCTTAAGCCTATCATTAATAATTAATCAATGTCCAATTTTTGTCTACAAGTGATCGAAATTTGACAGTTTGTGGTCGGACATTTTCTAATGTCGATATTTGGTAGGCAAAGCATAGGAAAGATTAATTATTAACATTAATTACTCAATAAACTTCATTATGCTTCAAATGCACCCTACATTTTCAGTCGTTTGGTAACATAATTTAGTCTACTTATGCTAACTGTTCATCTAACCTTATACATTTGAAGCTTATTAAACTGTAGATGCTGAAAATGGTAATTCTAGTTAAACAGTTTTAGATTGAGTTTCCAAAGGTTAAATAATATCGGCTAACATATATTGAATATTATGGTGAACTAAGGTTTTAATGATTTTTAAGTGTGATGAGAGGTCAGAGGTCTCTCTGTAGGTAACTGTAGGTTTTCTTTTTATAATTTAGGAGTAGCAGACGAGCATGCAGTCCACCTGATGGTAAGTGGCAACTGCCGCCCATGAACATCTGTAATAAACCCCAGATAGGATTAAATATTCCTACTTGAGGTCGGGCACAGATGCGCTGCTACCCCTGAGGACTAAGCTGGAACGCCTCGGAAAAGTCTGTCTCCCTTACCATACCCTTCAAACCGGAATACAGCAGTGTCTAACACTGCTGTTATTAGGTAGAAATAGGTGTGGCGGTGCTGCCGCCGGAGTCGAACAACAAAGGGTTCTACCACCTTCAAAATAGGTGTCTAAATTGGCCAAGTGCGATTCGAAATCGCACACAGATGGTTCGATACTCCCAAGTTTTTATTTTAAGTATGTGTTATCATTCCATCATAGTAGATGCATTGTGAAAACTGTCTACATATTACGGTTCAGTATATAAAGCGAAATTACGTGGTGTTTTCAACTCCGCTATTAAAAGCGATTGGAAGCCATACATAGTGTTATTGACGTTTCTATAACTACATGAATACATTAATTGTAGTGTCTCTTTGTAATATAATAGCGAATTCCTAAGTTATTTAAGTATGTTTATTTTTATCACAAAAAATACAAAATACCTAATCATTGTAAACCAAATGTAAATAAAAAAATAGCAGTAAAGCTACTAATTAACAACTATTATTAGGTAATAATAACTGCTATATCGATTTTTTACCTTAGCAGACTTTTAGCAGTTGCGCTTTGCGTTTTAGCAACCACGTCAGTGCTGCGTCATGTTTTGGCGACTTACTTCGATCTGTTGCGATATCGAAAATGCATTTTTTAACGCTGCTACATACTGCATACATGCTTCATAGAGTTTTTCGTGTTCGTTGCGTCGAGCGTTCAAAAGCAGCCGTGAAAATGGCTTAAAAATTCAATTCAATTCAGCTTCTAAAATTTAACTTAATCGAGGGTAATAAAAGTAGCATATCTGCAGTGTTGTGGTATAAATAAAGAATGTGGTAGAATCCTTTGTGGTTCGACTCCGGCGGCAACACCGCCACACCTACTTCTGCCTCATAACAGCAGTGACAAGCACTGCTGTGTTCTGGTTTGAGGGGTGTGATAAGAGAGACATACTTTTCCGAGGCGTTCCAGCTTAGTCCTCAGGGGTAGCGGCGCATCTGTGGCCAAACTCAAGTAGGAATATCTAATCCTATGTGGGGTTGACTACAGATGTCCATGGGCGGCAGTAGCCATCTGGTGGACTGTATGCTCGTCTGCTACTCTTATATCATTAAAAAAAAATAACGAATCGTAGTCTATATATTTTCCTAGAATGTTTAGTGTTTCAGCGTCGAGTATGAAAAGTAATATGCATGAAGTAAAAGCAGAGTGATTAAGCTTGTATTCATTAAACGTTCATTACATTATAAGAGGTATTTACTCTTAATTTAACGTAAAGCACTTAGCTATTTATATTTCATCGAGGGCTGTGAATGTACAGGATTTTTATAATTATTTCCATTTCATTTTTACAACGTATTTGCCGTTTAAGTGTGTATACTAAAGTCATTCATTAGTAAACTGGCAACTGATGCGTGAGATGGCTTGTACGGATATATTTTATAGCTAAAGTTGAAAATATTAACGATTTTTTTTTGCTTTATAATAGCAAAATTTCAGGTTCAGCTATAAGTAAGACTGTTTCACTATTAAACTTTACTTGCTATTTTTAAGGATAACGATATTACATATGTGAACAAATTATGAAAACCATTACCTACGTATTGTATGTGCGATTAGAAAACTATTTACCCATAAATTGGACATATGCCCTACACCTCTTCCTAGCGGTTGTACGTAAGGGTTATTAAGAAAATCACGAGTACACCTTAATTTTAACTATATATTGGGCTTTGCAGATTTTTAACGTAAAACTAAGCAGACAACGCTGTCGGAATCCTCTTCTCTTAAAGAATAGAGCCTTTCTATTACGAGAGAAATCACACTATACACAAGTACAGTAGGTAGTTGAAGTATATCAGTCCGTCCATTCATTGGTTACGAATTAGCATGTTAGCGCCCTAGTTACTTGCATTTCCTGTGTTACGCTCGGATCACACCGTAATCTGTGAATTACTGCCAGACTTCCGTTACGCGGAACACATGTGACTACTTACTGATTTTGTTTAACATGACATTGTTCGGAGTAAAGGATAAAGATCGAAAAAGGAGCAGCCGGACAAAATATATTTTGACCGTCACGAAATGTATTTACGCGGCCGTGTTCGTAGATATAAAAACGTTAATAGACATCGTAGAAGTATACTATTTCGTCTGTCGCGACACGCGACTGAGACGCTCTCTGCCTGTAATGAATAACACCTAAACACAATCGTCATCAACCCGTTCCTGTCCCACTGCTGGTCACGGGTCTCCTCTCAGCTGGAGACGGATTAGTCCATAGTCCACCGCGCTGGCCAACTGCGAATTGGTGGATTTCACATACCATTGAAATATATTTTAGATCTTTCTGATATGCAGGTTTCCTAAACATATTTTCGATTACCGTTAAAGCAACTGAGAATTTAATTTCTAACCTTATGCTTACGTGATCCCTCTTATAAAAGGGCTGATTATGCAATCGATGATAATAGTCTCTGAAACACTACTGAAATTACAAATTGGTCTATTTTCCACAATTAAAAGAAAAGTTCGTGAATACATTAACTTTCAGCACAAGATTATACAATAAATTAAAGACAATAGGCATATTTTGTATTATAAGTTATGTAAAGATGAATACCTGAATATCCTTTGATGTCTTACCAAAACATGATATACCATAAGCCCAAGTCCATTATACACCAACATCTTTTATATTTGAGCCGCTAAAGAATTCGTAAAACAACTCTATGCGGCCACTCGCGACTAGAGATGGGATACTTGCTGAAAAATATCGATGTTTTTCTATAGATTCGGATAGAGCTCTCAACAATCGGTCTCTTCCGATTTGTTTTTAAGAAAAGGTGTAAAAATATAGGTTATTGGATGCTACGAATATTAGAGGCTTTTTAAAGCCTCTAATATTAGATTTTTTACAAACACGTTCATTTCGCTTCACATTAACACCATCTCGGATTAGTTGTGTTTTGAATACCAATCAAAAAGTTTTTATTTAATTGACTTATTTGTTAAGCAGTGGCTAAGAGAACTACTCACAAAAATTGAATCACTATTTACTTATTTCCCTGACCGATTCACAGCATCCATTAATTGCTTAATATCGATTTTTACAAAAAAATAACGATTCACTTATTCGATCTTAAGCCACCATGCCTACTCCCGACTTCCGTATCTTTTCAAATCACCTTTTCTATAAGTCCATTCAGCGGGGCACGCTTTATTCAACTCCTGTTTTACTTTTAAATGCTTATTAAAACTTTGTACCGCTTTTTCTAACGAAAGGCCTTTGTTAGTTTGAAATTTAAATAAAGCTTTGGATAAGTCGTTTTAATAATAGGTATGACTGTGGACGCTTTGTCAATATGAATAGTTTTGCCCTATACCGGTAGCTAAACCTATTATTTTGAGTAGTACATATTTGAAAAGATTTTACCATTGGAAAGATAATTGTAGGCCTTGAAGGGGTAAAGCGATAGTTACCATTATTGCAGACTAGCAGCCTATATTTGAGTAAAAATTGCAACGCCCATACATTTATACGTCTATTTTTTATTTCTTTGAACTTACTCAATACTATTATTACAAATTGTACTGTTATTCGTTTTTGTAATCCATACCGTACTATTTTGAAACGGTAGTTTATCGTGTATTATGCATCCTTCATAGACAAACCTAATAATTTTAATGAAGTTTTCATACATTTATTATGTCTAACAGTACCGATACAAATATGTTGAACAGTGTTGTAATTTGAGATGGAAGTAGGTACATATGAAGTGTCCACCTTTGCGGATTTGAATATATGCACCTTTTCCGCTTTTATTACACCTAAAACTAAATATAAAATATGAGAACCGGATTAAAAATTAACAACTTTGAAATAATTGAGATGAAATTTATCATATTGTCCGTTTTATTCGAAATTCAAAGTATTTTTCACTATATTCCCCTGAGATATATTTCATAAGTTTATTGTATTTTACATAGTTTTTCGCTATACTAACATTCATGCATGCATCCACCAAAACGTCATAAAATAAAACGTTGTTGAAAAATGTAAGCCCCAACGAGTTAAAACTCAAAAAAATTTTTTGAACAAACGACTTCTTTATATATTTTTCAGCGTACATTCAGTTTTATTCAAAACTGTAAAAAACAGGATCCGCAACAGGATATTGCGTGCAATTCATCCTCGTTTTGTTGACATACTGAGGGTGCATGCAGGCCGGACCAAATCCATTCAGTCTGCATTGTGTAATAAAGCTTACAAACAAGTGCTTGTATCTAACGACGCGCCTGAAATAGTAAAAATATTTATTATTTAGGTATTGACCTTTCGTTTTTATTTTAGTCAATAAAATAATAAAACAATACGAGTACTATGTAATCTATACCTATAATATGTTTTTAAAGTATTCGTTTTTTTTTAAATACGAGGCTGACCCGGTAAACGTTGTGTTGCTATATAAATAATAAATGTTAAGGGTGGACAAACCTTATCACTTAGGGGTATGAAAAATAGATAGTAGCCGATTTTCAGACCTACTGAATAAGCATATAAAATTTGGTGAAAAGCGGTAAAGCTGTTTCGGAGGAGTACGGTAACTAACATTGTGACACGAGAATTTTATATCTATATATATAAAAGAAAGTCGTGTTAGTTACTCCACTTATAACTCAAGAACGGCTGAACCGATTTAGCTGAAAATGGGTAAAGAGGTAGATTAGAACCAGGAAACGGACATAGGATACTTTTTATCCCGTTCGACCGCGTTTCCGTGAAGTCATTTAATAACTCAAGAACGGTTGAACCGATTTAGCTGAAAATTGGTAAAGAGGTAGATTAGAACCAGGAAACGGACATAGGATACTTTTTATCCCGTTCGACCGCGTTTCCGTGAAGTCATTAAATAACTCAAGAACGGCTGAACCGATTTCACTGAAAATTAATCGAGAGGTAGCTTAGAAGCAGGAAAAGGACATAGGATACTTTTTATCCCGTTCGACCGCGTTTTCGTGAAGCATTTTATAACTCAACAACGGCTGAACCAATTTGACTGAAAATTGGTGGAGAGGTAGCTTAGAACCAGGAGACGGACATAGGATACTTTTTATCCTGTTCGACCGCGTTTCCGTGAATAAATAAGAGTTGAAAGTTTGTATTAAAGTCCCCCAGTTTTGATGCAAATCTATATGAAAATTGGTATTTGGGATTTCGATAGAAAGTAATTAAATATCTATTTTACGATATTTGCAAAATCAACCCTTAAGATGGTTAAGTAGGGATTGGAATTTCATTTTAAAATTCGTTAATTTGGAAGCAAAGACTGTAAAAATTTGCATTTGGCTTTAGAAGACACTTCGTTTAGAAGTCGGTAGATTTTGAAGCAAAGTCTATGAAAAATGGAATTTAGCTTTTTGATTCAAAATAATAGAACACATTTTTCACCGTTTTTGGAAAATCAACCCTTAGGGTCGTTTAATCGGCTATGGAACTTTAATTTAATATCCGTTAATTTGGAGCACTAAGAAAATTATCATAAGACATAATGAAGCATCTGAGTCACTGTTTGTTTTTTTAGATCAACCCTTAAGACTGTTATAAACTGCCTTTCTATTTACACACCTGTTTCAGCATTTTTAGCTATTCAACAACCCGATTAGAGTACTATAAGTAAATAAACTTTCTTTAAAAAAAACCGTTATTGAAGGTTTAGGTACTTCTTTTCGCGTGTTTGTAAAAAAAAATAACAAAGAATACAACCGACTTCTATGTCACTACAAAGTAAAAAATAATTCGAACGAAATATATTGAGCGCCGACTTCAGAAATATGTACTAAACCAACATTTATTTGAATTATTTTTTACTATGTAGTGACATAGAAGTCGGTTGTATAATTTGTTATTTTTTTTTTTACCCTTTTTAGTGATGACATAATAACATTTATATTAATACAATATAAAATTGTATAAACGTGATCATGAATTAAGGTAAGGTCTGAATTTACATTGATTGGAACCGCCCGCTCGCAGGGCGCTGCCGCGCCCTGCCCGCTTAGTTTTATATTTTATATTCTTATGTGTTCCAACTTAACCTAACTAAATAGTCAATGATGAACTGGCTTTGCAATTTCATTAGAACCTCCTACACCAAATATCTTCAAACACGACTCTATTATTTCCATCGG
Source organism: Epargyreus clarus clarus (assembly GCA_014595695.2). Taxonomy (NCBI): domain Eukaryota; kingdom Metazoa; phylum Arthropoda; class Insecta; order Lepidoptera; family Hesperiidae; genus Epargyreus; species Epargyreus clarus. The sequence continues at coordinate 1,465,412 of JACTTY020000035.1, forward strand.
TTGAGGAGTTACATATTTTGTCTCCGAGCCACATTATCAGACCCTTAAATAGTCAATGATGAAGTGACTTTGCAATTTCGTTAGAACTTACACTAAATATCTTCAAACACAACTCAAATATCCCCATCGGTTGAGGAGTTACATATTTTGTCTCCGAGCCACATTATCAGACCCTTAAATAGTCAATGATGAACTGACTTTGTAATTTCATTAGAACCTACAATAAAAAATAACACAATAAAAAAAGAATTATTAAAATCGGTTCACTAACGGCGGAGTAATTCGTGTACATACATAAAAAAAAGATACCGGCCGAATTGATAACCACCTCCTTTTTGAAGTCGGTAAAAAAATAACAGAGTGGTAGAGTGAATTTTATTTAATTGTATTTTTTATTTTCCTGTTCTCCTGTGGCTAATATCTGTCCTAATATTTACCAGTAGTTTATGGACATAATACATAAATTACACGAGTGAAACCACGAGGTACAGATAGTCACTCATTAGTCAATTAGGTGGTACGAAGTTCACCGGGTCATCTAGTATAAGATAATTAAGAAATCAGTGTACCTATTCTTGTATAAAACATTTAAATAATAAACGATGCATGCCAGTTGTTACTGCTGCTTATGGACATCTGTAAACACGTCCATTTGGGATACTAATAATACATATCTATTAACCTCATTGTAGTTCTAATAAAGTGTATACCAACGCGTATATCTTTTTTTACAATCATGTATCAAATTTCCGCACATGTTATTTAAACTAATAATATTTACTAACAAGCCATTTTTGTGTGATAAAAACGCGAATAAGGGAAGTGACACACATACGACAGTGAGTTAATACAAGAGCGACAGTTAGTCGCTAAATGTTAGTGTCGGTGACCGTGACGAATGGTGTTGACGGGCAGCGGCAGTCGCTGGCGATGGGCTCTAACAGTGGACGTCCGGCAATTTTTCTTGTTGGTGGCCCTAGCGGCCTTTCCAAGCCCGACGACTTTCGGCTGCTGCCACTTGACTTCAACAGCTATGGTCGGTTGTCGGTCGCCGACGACAGGCGGCAGTTACTGACGAGAGGCAAGATTCGACAACCGTCGACGACGGTCGTTAGCGTGGATTGTCGCTCGTGTGTTACCTACCTTAGATTGTTAGAATCATAATCCGCACATGTGCTCGTTTAGCGTCCTAAATAATAATTTATTGGTTCCAGCCTGTGGGCATCTACCGCGGGAAGTACGAGTGGGCGAACGAAGACAGTCCAGTGGGTGGTGACTGCTCGCTCTGGGTGCGAGCTGCCACGCTGCAGCTGGACGACGGCCAGTGGCAGTGCCAGGTCACCGCGAGCAACTATGATGTCCAGGTAACTAATATTAACAGCTGATTTACATTTGTGTCGACCACCGGAGTCCTCAGAAGTAACAACGAATCTTTTCATTACTTCTGGTAACTCACCCCAAAAAACAAAGAGGTCCCTCTTTTTGTGGTGATCTGATTTACATAAATGGCGACCAACCAATCCTTGGGAGTGCAACGCTTCTGTAATTGACGTGGGGTCGAACTCCACCTACTAGTGGCTACTAAAAGATGGTCTGCTTGTTTGCTAGCTACCTTTATTAGTCTTATAAAAAATATTGCTGTCCCACTGCTGGACACAGGTCTCTTCTAAGAGTGGGAAGCGTTTAAGCTGCAGTCCACCACAATAGGCAAATGCGTATTATTAGGCTTACAAAGTAAAGTTACTAAAAACCTGAGATGCGTGGACTTTGTATCATCAGCAAAAAAAAAATTAGGCCTAGTAGGTAGTAGTAGCTAGTCACTAGATTAGTATCAACATTTATTTTTTAATAATAAATATAATAATGGCTTTTTATGTAGATCACTCCTCCTATATTTCGACTTCATTTTTTATTATTGTAAAGCGACAAACATACATTCAAGTCCTCAGATCACAATATTTATTAAACCAACTTATATTACGAACATCGTAAATCAATAATTCATTATTAATTTAATATTCCAGGATGCACTATCTAGTCCCCCCGCTGCCCTAGCGGTCCGAGTGCCTCCCCAGACACCCAGGATACTGTTCAACGGCTCCCACGTCATGCCTGGCCAGAACATCACGGTGCCAGCTGGGTCCAGAGCCACCGTCGTCTGTGAAGCTAGATATGGAAACCCACCGGCTTATATTGAGTGGTATTTAGGTGAGATAGATACTATTCATTTTTATTCATGACAGCAGCAACACAGTAAGCCTGTGATCTTATTTAAAAACTTTGGTGAAACAGATTCCGCCATCACGCTTATTTCTGCTTAATAATAGTAGCGTTAAGCGCTCCAGTGTTCTCGTTTGAAGGGTGTGGTAAGGGAGACATAATTTACCGAGGCGTTCCAGCTTAATCTTCAGGAGTAGCAGCGCATCCATGGTCATATGTATATGATATCATATAGGAATGTAAACTTATCATGGGGTTAATTATACATATCCATGGGCAAATTGCCATCCAGTAGCCATCCGGTGGGCTGCATGCTGGTCTACTTTTCCTATTTTATTATATAAAAAACAAACATGGTTATTCTTGGAAACTATATCGTCACTAAAAATTCGCAAAGTGGCCTTATTACGTCTTAGACTTACATGATACCTTGAAGATGAAATTATAAATAATTCTGTTGTGTCTTTTAATAATATTCATTGTATTTTCTGTTCATTTCAGAGAAAGAACGCCTCTCAGCGTGGAGTCAGACCAACGCCTCTGAAGTGGAACGGCCCAGGGTTTGGGCGGCGCGCTCTGTGCTGGAGCTGGGCGCGACCAGGTCCGCTCACGGCAGGCAGCTAGCGTGCCGAGCCCACCACCCTTCCTACCCTTCGCCGTACTACAGGGACTCTTATACCATGCTTGATGTTACATGTAAGTTACAACTTTATTTTGTATATTTGAAAAGTTAGATACAATAATAATTTAAAAACCGTAAATAACCGTTTTGAACACCATCATTTTTAATTTTTGCACGTTTTGCAACTTTTTGTTTTTTTTTTTTTAATTTCCTGCTAAACGGGTATATAACTATTGAAATCGAATTTTTGCTTAACCTTAAATCTAAGGTAAAGTCACCTATTTCCGCGGTATTTTCACCAAAACTAGAAAGAGCGTCAGATATTAAGCATTTGCTACGGCTTAATAATGAATTAGATAATTTTATCAGAAGCTTTAGTATCTGTACTCTTGAAATAGACTCGACATTTTACGATTAAATATTGATTTAAATGTGTATTTAAAATAAATATTAACCAAGTCAGAAAACCCTAATTCCGATGTAAAAATCCTTATTCCGATGTATTTGGTTCCTAATTCCGAGTATACAAAATAAGGGAGTGAAAGAGATAGAACGACTGCTACATGGTGTATAAAAATAAATGTTATTTATTGAATTTAGTTTCAATTTCGATTGAATTTTTTTTTATTAGTTAAAGAGTAGCTTTATCAAAAGTGTTCTTAGCTATGATTAAAGGGAAGCTGCCGAAATAAAACTTTTTTATAGTATCTTTCCTTAATTGGTTAATTTTACTAATGTATATCATGTATTTTTTTTTAAACTGCAGTCAGTTCGTGTATCTGCAATACAATTTTGGACATTCTTCTTTGTGTACTTGACTAAGGTTTATTATCGTACATCATAAATAATAATAATTGGATGGAATACCGTCCTGAGGTTTATAGAATTATTTCATTTTGAATAATTTAATCAAATGAAAACGTCGTAAAATGTTTTAGTTCTTATTTAAATATCCATTAAAATCGTATAACAATGTTAATTCTTCATTAATTACGATTAAACGAATTACTGATACAAACAATAGAAATTTTCTTAAAAACCGATGAAAACTTTAAACACCCTGTATAGTATTTTATGGTTATGCCGCGGATTAATGTGCCCATATAACCTAATTCCGACTTATATACATCGGAATAGCGTTTCATAACTAAAAATCACGTTTCCAAATTCCGATTATTAAATAATAACAGACTTTTACACAATTTATAGGCAGAAAGATGCTTTATTAAAATATGTACATAATAATATACAATACTTGTTCAATATTACATTCATATCTGGATGAACTTCATTTTCTCTCCTTAGTTGTCCCATAGAAGAAATTAGGAAAGTACATAGATAGGTCATCTTTGACATTATATAATTAGGTAATGCAGTATAATGCAGTACCACGGAAAATGATTTTGATATTAATTGAGTATTAAATTTGTCAAATTCGAAGCAAGACGTGCTTATTCATAAAAACAACTACAAAAATTGAAATTAAAAACAAGTCTATGAAATTGCTATTCCGTGGTATACCTCGGTTTAAGGGACAGCCCGAAATATTTGGCACCTAATGCCGCTGTATTTTTAAACTTATTTTTACTCTTATCTGTTAAGAAATAAGCACAATATTTAAATGTTATCGATTATATATATAATCAATATAATGTTTTCATCGAAACACTATCACACACATGCAAATTTATTGAAAAAATCACTATTTGAGAAATCGTGACATTCACGTGCAAAAGGCCCAAAATGTATGAAGCACACGTTTTATGGAGGCTTAAATGCAAAACTATGCGATTATTTAAAATAACATACACATAATACTATTACGATAGCCATATGACAATAGAGTGATAAATTATCTATTGAATAACATACCTTTTATTAAAAATGAGTTGGTAAATAGTTTATAAAAGCCGTTTTTGTAAATACCACGGAATATGGTGCCAATTTCAGAACCCCTCGGCATTAGGTGACTTTACCTTACCTTATAATTAGTAGAGGTATCTAAATACGAAATATAAACTAATAATAACTATAAAAATAACTTACATTTATGTATTAGTCGAGAAATGTATCTTAAAAAATGTTATCCTGTAATTTCAAAGGACCTATGGGTTTTTATGCAGAAAGAACCCTCTATATTTACCCTCTATATTGCCAACATAAAACGTTAAATAAACAATAAATTTAACGATTAACCGTCGTAAAATTCAGTCAACTTATCCTGATGATGCTCCGTTTTGGTACGAAACACGTGTTGGTAGTGGTATGGTGCTGTATATTTTCAATTTTTTGCATCTTGCACGCATTCTTTGAGGGAGGGTGGTACATACTGTATGGTTTAAAATATATACCATCATACATGTTTGTGGCACATTGTTGCGAAGTAGTTTTAATCTTAACTTAACAGGATGGATTTCCGCAAAGTAACGCCTGATACAATTAACTAGCCAAAATAAAATCAAAGCCAAACAACTGATACACAAAATATACTATCATGCACATTTTTCCAGTTGTTCCCGTGGTATCAATATTCGGTGCTGATGCCAGCTCGCTCGCTAGTTTGGAGGAAGGTAACAGTGCTCTTACCTTGGAGTGCCGAGCGGATGGTAACCCCAGTCCCTACGTGTGGTGGACCAAAGACGGCCAGGTCATACCCACCAACGGACCGAAGCTCATACGAGCACCTGTGACGAGGAATCATTCTGGTGAGTTGTTTTCAGCATTAATAGCTCCTTATAGTCCTATCCTAGCATTTATTGTTCAGCTGCATAAAAGGTTAGATAATCCTAGAATAAGGGTCTATTTTAATTGTCCCTTCTCTGTCATCTTCATGCATGCTTTTGTGCTTCGAAGGGCACGTTAATCCTTTGTTTTCGACTGACTGGATAGTAGCTGGATAGTATGAAGGTGGTAGAACCCTTTGTGGTTCGACTCCGGCGGCACCACCGCCACACCTATTTCTACCTAATAACAGCAGTGTTAGGCGCTGCTGTGTTCCGGTTTGAAGGGTGTGGTATGGGAGATAGACTATTCCGAGGCATTCCAGCTTAGTCCTCAGGGGTAGCGGCGCATCTGTAGCCGACCTCAGGTAGGAATATCTAATCCTATCTGGGGTTGATTACAGATGTCCATGAGCGGCAGTAGCCACTTACCATCAGGTGGACTGCATGCTCGTCTGCTACTTCTATATTATATAAAAAAGCCCTTGAAATTTGTTAGAGCCTTATGGGTTCTTTGATAAGTTTAAATATTGGTTTGTCCTCAAATCACATCAATTAAACTATCAGCATTGTAGCAATGTATGTCACATATCAGTCAGTGTATGATCATATTTTCAGAAAATACTTGTCTAACTATGAGAAATAATTGACTGCCAATAACTGCAACAAAGAAAATGTAAGTTATCATCGTGATATGTTTACTCTCAGGTATTTACGGATGCCAGGCAAGGAATTCTCTCGGTACGTCGGATTCTGTGAAAATCGAAATAGATATAAAATGTAAGTTGAACTATTTTATACATAGACTTAACTAGTTTTATATACGACTAGCTGACCCGGCAAACTTTGTACCGCCTCAAAATCTATTTATCAGATATATTTCATATAAAATATAGCCTATGTTACTCGTGGATAATGTAGCTTTCGAATGGTGAAAGAATTTTTAAAATCGGTCCAGTAGTTGAGCCTATTCATTACAACCAAACAAACAAACAAAGTTTTCCTCATTATAATATTAGTGTAGAAGAAGAAGTAGTAATCCGCGGCATGTGTGAAGAAGGACTTCAATAAGTTAGTTAGCAGATAAGTTACTCGTATATGCTTTGTGTAAAAGAATGACCAATACCATTCGTAACTTCATATAAGATCTATTTAACTAATGTAATAACGGAAACATAACATATTAACAAAATTGTCTGAAAACTTATATTTTCAGATCCACCGCGAGTGACTTGGGTGGGACCTGACACGGTGGTGGAGGCTAACCTCTTCTCCCAAGTCACATTAGAGTGTAAGGCTGAAGGCAACCCACCTCCAAACTATCAATGGTATCACAAGTAAGTAATCTTTTCGCATAAGGCATAAAAATAATCTTGGCGTCTTAACTCACGGTACAATCATTAATGAACAATTTTAGTGAACCTTAACATTAATAGCAAAGTATCCAAGATTCGAATCCTAGTTACACATTACCATTTACAATATCCATATGAAAGAAATAGAAAACGCGAATTAGAATACAAGAAGAAAGTTTACTCGGAATTAGGAATGTAAGGAACTTAATACTCTCTATTTTAATAATAACTTATTATTTCGTAATAATTTATTATTTATAATCTAAAGAATAAAATAAAAAATAATGAAAAAAAAATAAAGCATATTTTTAAAATATTACATTTGTTTTATTCATTCATGATCAATGATCATACTGTAGAATCTATAATTTCTTTAAGAAACATTAAAGAGGAAAACATGGACCAAAAATATAATTGTCGATCTTGGTGGGGTCGAATTTTCTACCCTAATAAGTGTTTATCTCCCCAGCCCCGACCCGTCAATCCACGCGCTGCCGGAGGACGGCTACCCGGTGTCGGCCACGCCGCAGCTGCTGCTGCACAACGTGTCCTACAACCAGCACGGCCGCTACACCTGCATCGCGCTCAACCAGATCGGACTTGAGGAGAGGTGGGCTAGCTTCTGAAATTGTTGAAACAACATCATCAACTCAAAACGATAGGTCACGTTTAGTGAGTCCACCATCTTCCAATGGCAAATATTCACGAATCATAAACTGTAGGATATTGCCAGCCACCATAGTCTGATGTAGATCAATATCATCCTCATCAATCTTTTATTGTCCCACTGTTGCACACGGCAAGATCAGTGATATGTAACTAGTGGCCGCTATGTCGCAGCTGCTGCATGTTTTTAACCAGAATGGACTTCAGTAGAGGTGGGAAAACCTTTGGTGGTGATTTCAAAAGCACTACCGCCACATTTATTTCTACCTGGAAATAACCGCTATTGTTTATTTATTTAGTTTCATTGTATTCTGCTTTGAAGGGTGTAGTGAGCATGGAAGCAAAACGCAAAAGAAAGATGCAGGGGAAATTCCACCTCAGTCTCATCACTACTTAGGGTTCCCAGGGATTTACGTTATCTTCTTTTTTCAATCCCCAGGAGTCACCAATCAGAAGCTATAACTCCGTTTATGAATGGCATTAAACACTGACTATTAGATGAATCGTTCGTTCGTAACTCATTTACTACATCCCTATTATAACAAAAACATAATCAACTCATTCTATCAACCTAGGAGCCACCATTCAGAAGCCATAACTTTGTATATGAATGGTATTAAACACTGACTATTAGATGGATCGTTCGTTCGTTACTCGTTCACTACTTCCATAAAAAAAAACATAATCAACTCATTAATCCAGGAGCCACCAGTCCGAAGCGATAACCCTGAACGTGCTGGGCCCGCCGGTGGGCGCGGACAGCGGCACCGCGCACGCCTGGAGCGGCGCCGACGCGCGCGTGCAGGCCACCGTGTGCGCGGACCCGCCGCCGCGCCGCGCCGCCTGGCTGTGGGGCAGCCTGCGGTTGGATGTACCTTCGCATATTGGTAAGCGACTTATCAAGAGTTCTGAGCGCCAGGGGCTAGTTATGATATTATTGTCGTAAGAGGCGACTAAAAGGGGGCTTTCGGGGTTGCGGACGGCAAGAGTGGGAGCTCTAACCGCCTGGCTAGCGTCCCCGGGAAGAACGATGGTATTTGTGACCTCATACCATCGTACGCACCACACGGAGTGGCGAGCTTCATAAGCATCTGGACGGAGCCAGACGGGGCCACGCGCCAAGAGGACTCCGGTTGCGTTCCTTTGGAGATCCCGGAGTCCTCTACACAGCGCTGAGGACGGTCTACGGGGGGGTTTTAGTGCGGTAAAAGTCCCACATAACCCGTCGTTGCTCCCACGGGGTCGGGTACCTTTTGAAGGTTTCCCCCGCGTCAACAAAAAAAAGGCTAGTTATGATGCGCTTCCACCGTTACGATAGACCAAAAGTAAAATATTAGTTTCACTTTGTTTACTAGCATGAAACTGATAGTGCCGAAGACAGAATTTTGGCGCGCTCCCCCGATCGTCACGCCCTAGGCTGCAGCCTAATTAGCCTAAGGGTTAATCAGGCCCTGGTAAGGACCATATTACACCTTTGGCAAAGGGAGATCCCTCACAAGCTAGGTGATTGCCGTTTTATTGCGTCCACAATATTCTGCTAGGGTTATAACATAATTCGATCGCTTTAAAAGCAATTATAGTCTAAGATCGCCGATCGCCCCAAGTGGCGTTGCTATGTCTGCGGAGCGTGTATAATTGCTGCATATAAATTTCAAAAATCAATATATTTTCTATTGTGGCTATTAAAAATAGCTAATTTATGCCTCCTAATTCTAAGAAGGGTTTTTTCGAATCCGAGTGCAGTCGTGATTAGTCGTCGAATCGTGCTGCAGCTTTGTTGTAATTGCTCAAACGCGTATCGCTGTTAATAAAAGTAGCTAGTATTCTAAGGACTACCTATAGTTATTATTTGGCGGATTCATCAGCTATAAAGCCGAAGAACCACATTATTCCACACCTTGACGAAGAATTCAATTTACCTATTATACATACTCTGTCGCAAACCAGTTTGGAAATTTTTTGAGATCTTATGTAATTTCTCCGTCGTCCATCAGCTTAACCCACTTCCATTGTCCAAGATTTTTTTAATCATTACAAATCCAAATCCAATCCAAACTAATGTGACATATCTCCATTCTCCAGGGCGCTACAAAGCGGAGGAGCCAGCGAGTGTGAACGGCTGCTACCGGTACACATTGCTGGTGAGCAGCACTGGTATTGCTGATGCTCGTGTGTACGTGCTCCACGTGGAAAATGAGAGAGGATTCTCTTCGCATCGCGTGTCTTTGACTGTTCATGGTGAGTAGATACAGTAGTTGTTAGTAGCTAGTGAGTAGTTGTCGAATGTCTCATGCCGAAATGCCGAATGAGCATTTGTAATTGACTCCAGGTAGAACCCCTGTCCTGTATGAAGTAGGTCATAAATGTTCGTGTATCTACCGTAGTTGGTATGTAGTTGATGAGTAGCTCGTTTATACTCTTTATCTATACCGTTGCAAAATTAAAACGAGGCTGTGTGATCAAAAAACAAATAGATATCGATCATTTCGATCCCACGGAATAATTTTTTTACTTTATTCTTATATCTTCATTTCAATTTTTGTTTTTTCGGCTCCACTTACGTAACGAAACACCTTGCAAAGTAATGTCCAGTTATTGAAGTCCAAGATGAGTTCTGTAAAGAATCTCTTTTTTAACAAATATTGTGATATTGTAGCTGCTTGTGCGGTCATAGGCCATCAATCACTTAAAGGGTTCTATGAACCAGATAATTAGAATACTTATCGCTTAGTTTGTAGTATAAGTTAATCGTGCCATAATCGTTTACGGATTTTAAGTTTTTTTTTTTTCATTTAAACATATTTTGTTTCACTTTGGTATTTTTACATAGTCTACCGCATACTCCTGATATGATTAGCTATCAAAATGTATAGAAGAAAAATCATAATTTATGCCCGCTTATACAAGCTTTCCTCGTAACGGACCCTATATTAAAATTTAGTGCGCTTAATAATAATCTACATCATCCACGAAAGCTTAAGTACGAGTATATTCACGCGTAGCATTAGCCATAGACGAAGTGACCGAATAGACTCTTAAAGAGAATAATATGTACAAAACATTATAGCCCTCTATCTCTCGTCAATTTGGTTACTTCTAACATTGCACGTTCCACGTAGCCTAATATAACTTGAAAAATTTCCTCACGCAGATAATTTTTCGCTAACAGAAACAGCGCATGTGGCGCCTCTAATCGCTGCTGCGTTGGTCATAGCGGCGCTACTCGTCATAGTGCTCTGTCTCATCGTGAGGTGCAGGCGACGGAGAGGTGAGGTCATGATTTAGAAGGAGGGTTAGAATGTGAGGAGAGAGAAGGGAGAAAGAGATGGAGAAGGAAAGTCAGAGGTAGATAGTATGGTAGAAAGATATAGGTCGAAAGTTAAGGCGAGATAAGTTAAAAAAATTTATGAGAAGAGGTAGAAAGATAAGGAGATAAAAGAAGGCGAGAAGGGAGAAGGAAAGATAAAAGTAAATAGTATGGTATGAGTACAAAGATATAGGGAAAAGATAAGGTGAGAAGAGAGAAAAAGAGATATAAGTTAAGTAGAAAGAAAAAAAAGGGGAAGAGGGAGAGATGGGTAGAAAGGAGAGGGAATTGAATGAATTGAAAAAATCATAGTATAATTATTTGTGATATATTACTGTAGCTGTACTAGAGCGTTCATCTATTTATAGGATTTTTATTTTAAATTAATAGATTTAATTTGCAAAATCTAAGCAAAATGCCACTGTATTTAAATACAGTAAAATGGCTGCATTTAAATTTACGATATTGTCATAAAAAGTAATAGGTATTATACTATTTTTATTTTTTTGGTTGTTTTAAAATACTGTGTTCTCAACAACGATTTCTTTATTTGCAGAAAGCGTCGAGTACAAGACTGATGAATTAGACAGGTATGACTAAGTTAATTTGCCGTATCAATATAATTTACGTACCTATTCGGATTCGTGCTGACTATAAATCTAAATACAGACACAACTATTGCAATGAATAACTAGATAACTATACTAAAATGAAATATTTGTCATGAACTTACTATCATCTATTTTACAATTATGATCCATTTTTAGTTATCTCTGACAGAGAATTAAGTACAACAAATAAACTTAATATGTGTAAACATAATTATACACATATTAATTAACATAGAGCCATCAAATTTGTCTAGAATATAAATTAAAATATACATTTCTAGTGGTTTGTCACAAAGGAATCATCCATATAAGTCACGATGTCCCTATGGCATCATTATTATTCATAAATTCATTAATATAGTTAAAATAAATAAATACCGTGTTCTACTTTCAAACAGTGAGAAGGCAGTGCTCCCAGCGGACGCGGTATACTCACCGCGGGAGCCGCGCACGTTGCCAAGCGCGATGCGGGGCAGCGTGGCCGGGGTACGGGACTCGTCGGGGATGCTGGGGCACATGGCCCCCGGGCATGGTCCCCCCGGACAGGGGCACGCCCCGGGGCAGGGGCACGGTCCCCACGGGCAGGGGCACGGTCCCCACGGGCAGGGGGCCCCAACCCAGGGCCCGCTGGGTGACGGGGCCCGCTACTCGCCCGCCGCGCTGCAGGTGCGCCGCGCCGCGCTCGTGCTGCAGCCGCCCACCACCGTGTGAACTGCACAGGTGTGACACGCACTAGATACTAACAGGGGACATTAATTTATTTTATATATGCAAGGGAATAGGTCACGCTAAGGGATTTAAATTGTTACATTTGATCTGGTATATTATGTGCGGTCTGCAAAAAAATATTACAAAAAATAAAGTAAGTAGTAAAATGAATGACAACATGATTTTAATTTTAATAAATAATAGGGCATGCTAAGGGATTTAAATGGTTACATTTGATCTGGTATATTAAGTACGGTCTGCAAAAAAAAATTAGAAAAACTTTAAGTTCTGTTAGACGCATGTAGTAAAATTAATCACAACGTGGTCTTAATAAGTGATATTAATTTCATTCATATGAGTATCATTACAAATGGGATCGAAGTGAATAATGAATAGAATAATAACAAGAGTATAATGTGGTCGGCTACCATTCATAATATTCATTCGTTATCAGCAGCAATTTAACTAGGGGTTAAATGCAGTAGAGAATCATCATAATTCATACCACCAAGCCTTATATATTTTGTGAAAACAATTTATAGATTTAATTCGTTCTGGTATTCAACTTAATTTATACAAAATAAAGTATTCTAAATAATCACCTTTCCACATAATTAATATGATGCATTTATCCGTCTGTCAGCATGATACACGCAAGGCGACGGTTTAATTACACTGAGTGCAACCCCACACGTAAATCAACCGGCGGTTAAGGGATTAACATGTCAACTCAATCCATAAGCACCACACCATTGTCTTTTATATTCTTTCTGTGAACTGCTCATAATTTAATTAAATTTATAAAATAAATTCGTGTTATGTCTTTTGTTTCTGTGTAAAGTTTTTTCATTAATAATGATAGGTTCTTATTCCAATTTAATTAATTTTGTCTATCTATTATTTTATTATTGCACTTCTCTTTGAACTTGTTTTTATAAAAAATAAACCGTAAAATGATTTTCTACTTTTTTGCCATAGTAAATAACAATAAAATCTACCAAATATTCAATAGAAGTAATTCCCAACTGCTACAGAACTTTTCACTTTATAAAATTTTACACTATCACTGATATTTTCCTTTTTCTTTCTAGGCAGCTTTAAAGTCGCTGGAAAGAGAAGCCAAAGAAAATGTATATGCGGTGTTAGATCCCCATGTACAATATGAGTTAACAATAAATAAGCACGGAGAACCGCCTAAGTATTTATCGCTCTCTAAGCCCCTGACTCACCAAAGAACGCACGCTTTCGATCCACAAAATATATCTGCTTACGAGATTAACAACAATAATAATTTTAATGACAATAGATTCTCAACATTTAAGTCTGGGCCACCCAAAATTAGAAGGTCCGATAGAAGCTCTTATAGAAGAAATAACAAGAATCAACAAAACTATGTTTGTAAGTCTAATTATGATATAGAATACTCCAGAGATCCATTCTTCGGAATGGCAAGAGATAACCGAAACACTGCCAATAATTACGCACAAAGGGATGTAAAAAATAATACCAGTCGTGGTAAAGCCAACTACCGAATGTACGAGAGGAATGGCTCTGGCAAAAGAAATTATAATTCGAAGAAGAACGAAGAAAAGGACAACTATGTTCGAAATGATCCTAATAGATCGTCTAATAATCGTAAAGACGAAGATAAGATTGTCAATCGAGCAGCAAGAGATAAGGAAAAAGAGCGATCATTTGAAGAGTATAAAGTACAATACAGGAATGACGATGGGGTTGAAGAGCTACCTCGTCCGGGAAAAGTTAGAGAGATCGCATCGAGATTCAACAGAAACAGTGTAGACAACGGACAGCCAGTGAGTTTTAAAACCGACAGACCAAAGCCATTGCAAAGTTATGACCAAGCGTATCTGGACCATATATTCCCCGATGCCGTAGAGATTTAGGTGCGTTGTGATTAGTGTGTATGGACAAATGTAACGTAGATCTCTGTTTAGTGTTATGTATGAACGCGTGTGTGGAATGTGAATAATTACCGAAAGACTATTGAATAGTAATAATAATATGTTCTTTTTGTAATATTTATTACCTCTACTTTCATGCTTAACTATTGTTAGTCTAGACACTACTTTGGTAGTACCCCATATTAAGGATGAGTTAATTGTTTTAAGAATGTTTACCATCGCCCCTCCTGTCGCCTACATAAATCAGCTTTAATCAAGTGATGCTGTTATTGCAATCTTCTATTTTTAAACTGTCATAATTAATCTAGTGACTAGCATAAACAGGTAAATTTTCATTATTAACGAAAATCTGTAACCAACCAAATTACTACTGAAATTACTATCTGCTCTGCTATCTTTAAGAATCTGATATAAATAATAACTTTAAAGCTTTATGGGGTTAAGTGTGTATTGGAAATAATTTAATATTTCACAAGCAAAATTAAAAACTTTTAGAAATATCGACACTAAACTGTTTTTTGTAATCTATTATGACTGATATTGATATAAGTATCCAAAAGCTTTTTATTATCTTCCCGAATGTATTATTTGTTTATTGTATTATACTCGTATGTTTTACTTTATTGAAGACACTGTACTTAAGAATGGAATTTGCATTTATTACAATATATACATTCAACTATACATCTTTACTCTATATTTTATCGTTCGTTACTGTTTATTTTCTTTTGTATAGTCTCTATTTCCTACGTTTTGTATTGTTGAATTTTAACAGTATTAAAAATTAAAATTACCTACCATTTACAGAGCGTGTTTTAGTTATTCCCAAAGCAACATTGGGCTCCCGTTATGCACGATGCGAACCATTTTTCATTAATTTAATGTTTATGTTTATGTTTATGCAATGGCTAGTACAAAAGGAGATCGAGGTGAAGCTTTATTGCATTTCAAATTTAGCAGCAGTGAAGCTTTATTGCTACCTGTAAGCAACAATTGTGATATTAAAGATAATACAATAGATCAGGGTTTTGTTGAAGATGAATTTAAAAGTTTTGTGGGTAATTTTATTTTATCAAATGATAGTGACAAATCAAATGGTGATGAAAAATGAAACGAAATTAACAGTGAGACAAGAAAAACAGTGTAAATCAGATAAATGTTTTAGCAAATGCTGTCCACCAGGATACGTATATTTGAAGAAATTAAATAAAAGACACTACTGTGTGTCGTCCACAGTTGAATATCCTGATATGATTATTGGAAATATGCTTCCGATTTACAATTTCAACCGTTTTACTGCTATTGCTAATTTATCGGAGTTTTTTGAAATGATGATCGGAGTAACGTGTGTCAAGAAGTACAAAGAATTTAAGCCGTGGTTCTTGCAAGCGGTAAGTACCTACTTTTTTCACTAAACCAAAATCTAGTTCGTCCAGAAATCTCAGACAAAAATTAAACTTGTTCGTATTGAAATCGGAAATAACGGTACGACTACATTTTATAGTAGGATCCTCTGCGGCCGAATTAATTATAGACAATCAGTACATAAAAGAAATGAGATAGTACATAAAAGAAATAAGATAATTATATTGTTTAAATCTGCGATTTGAGGATGAACTTTAAACCAATGTACATATTCTACAGTAGGGATCTTTAATCATTATGAAGTATTTTATATATTTGTATGGACCATTGTGGCTTTGGACCAACAAATATTTAACAGCGTAATTTACAATAAATAATTTAGAAGGATAACGAATATTTTTCACCGCAAGATTATAAGGTTATGATAAAAGTTGAGGTACTATATCTGAGAATATTATAATCAGTTCTTTATAATCAAGTAATTTTATGAATATTCTAGATAAAATAAACTAGTAGGTATATTGTTTCCCTTCTACTTTACCAGCTCACTATATATTGTCAATAGATTATAATATGGTTGGTCTGTTGTTTAATTAATGTCGTTTAATTAACTTTGTTGTTTAGCTTGTTTTAGTAGTTCAAAGATAAAGAACGGTGGTTTCTTAATTGGACACTTGCATCATTTTTATGACATATTCTGAGCTATATTTCCTGTTATAAAATAAAATATGATAACATAAGATTTGGTGTTGGAACTTTAAAAATCGATTGCTGGATACAGTCCTCCTCTAATCCGCGCCATGCGACCTGGTCTTGAGCTATCTGAATCTAGCGGTTTCCCGCCGTCCTCTTCAGGTCATCAGTCCTTGTCGGTGGCGTCCTATACCCTTTTGCACAGACGTCGTCTCCAATCGAGAACCTTCGTCGTCGTCCCAATGTCGTTATATTTTTAACTCATGTTGCTGGATACAGTCCTCCTCTAATCCGCGCCATGCGACCTGGTCTTTAGCTATCTGAATCTAGCGGTTTCCCGCCGTCCTACCGTCCTTGTCGGTGGCGTCCTATACCCTTTTGCACAGACGTCGTCTCCATTCGAGAATCCTCGTCGTCGTCCCACTGTCATTATAAGTTTAACTCACTTCAACTACAAAGTAATACTAACAACAAAGTAATACTTAAAATATTTTACATTCGTTTTCTTATATCATTTTATGATGAACCTAATATTAAACAATTTACTTCATTTTTTATCCTGCTAAGGCTCGTATGTTATCAAATAATTAAAAGATAATTATCTACTTACATTGAAAATTAATTTATAAATTGGATAAGTAACTAGTTTACTGTCATTGACCTTTAATTAACAAAGTAATATAATTTGTTGAATAATCCCTGGGGATAATTCTTTGAATAAAGTAAGCTACCTATTACTGATCACTAGAAACGCTTTGTTATTTGCGAACAACCTCTGTACACTCAACGGCCTAATGAATTACCTGTATCATGGGTACCAAGACACCAAGAGGAGTACACAAAAATAATTCAGAGCCATTACCACCACTATTTCTGCCTACATCCTATTCTATCTATCATCATCTACCCTATTTATTTATTTCTACCTTTGCTTTGAAGGATATGGTAAGGGAAGAAACACCTATAAGAGACTTACCAACTACTCGCATCTGTCGCCAATCTCAGATAGGATCTAATTCTATCGGGGTTGATATAGATGAACGGCAGTTGCTACTTTTCATCCTTATTCCTTGCTCGTTTGCTGATAGTATAAAAACTCTCTAAAAATTTATGAAGTTTTTAAGTAAGCATTTATAAGTAAGCAATAATTGTTAAATTTTGATTTTCGACAGGCAAAACGGTGAATAGATTGATTATTAGTAATAATTATAAGATGTAATGCCTTGTATGACAGAGAATCTTCTACCAAACCCTTCAAACCCGAACACACCAGCACACTATGGTTATAAGGCAGAAATAGTTGTTTCGGTGGCGCCCCGACCCACGATTCTTCTACCTTTAATTTTATGGACATAAATTCACGAAAACAAATATTATATAGGTGTACTGATAATAGAATAATTCCCTGAAAACCCACGTTAATTATTATTGTTTGGATAGCGTCCCGTGACATAGCAACACCCATTAATTTTCGATAACACCATGCCCATGTGGCCGTGAACTTTATTTATTACACAGATAATTACATACTAATTCACACGCAATTTATAGTAGTACAGGATCCCTGGTATAGTTTTCATCATTTATTACTAACAAGCTGATTTTTCGTGAGTAGCTTCGTTTCGACAAGACGCCCAACATTTTTCCTTACAGCAATGTTGGTAAATGGTAGCTTGATAGGGGCAGCAAGGATAAAATATGTTGACAGTATTAAAATATGATGTTAAATAATGTATCATATATAAACATAAATCGATTAGTTTTCATCAGAGTCATTTGATAAATCTTCATCATCGGTAGCAGCTACAATCTCATCTTCGTCTTCCTCTTCTAAAAATATACTTTCTATAATTATTATTCAAAGAATTTTGCAAAATTGACAGATTATATGCCGTTATTAACTACTCCATTTTTTTTCAGATATGTACGTAAAAATATGAACTTACAAAATTATTTCTTATTATTTTTTAAATAAAATAATAATCATGGACTTACCTTTCATAACACAAATATTTAGATTTTACTCTAAATTCCATTTCAAGTTTCATTCATACGTAAATATCGTGTCTCTATCACTTTACTTGTGGAAGGAATACGTTGTCTCTTTCTTGTCAGTTACGTAATCATAGCGGACCAAAAACGACAAATAATCAAAGTATAATAATTTATCCTTATTTACTTGTGAATATTTGAATACATGAAGCTTTTGAATTTAAGGCATTTTAAGGCATTTTAAGGCTTAGATGACTAAAATAATGAGGTTTAACGTGTACAGTGACATACGTGTCAATTACTACGCCGCACTAGAGCGACTGGAGTTGACAAACACCAATTGGTTGCTTTTGTATATAAAGTTTTGCCCGCTAGTAACGTATCTTAAGTTATTATACCAAAGGCTGTGGCTGGATTCTCTGTAACATGCGACAAATAAATTTCTTCCCACGACTTAATAGTGTCATTACTTTATAGTTTACACATGGTTGGAGGAACCAGAAATACTCGCCGTCACATTGTCACACTTCAGTAAGAAATTTAAAGTTAATTTAAGATCTTCATTCTTATTCATAAATATCAATACGTTCTCATTCATAACCAATTGAGTCATTTAATAACCAGTTATTATGGATAATAAAAACCTATTTCAATATACGAAGATACAACGGGGAAATCCATGTGCGGAAATAAGTATCTAACAAGAATAGTGACTTGCATAGAATTGTTAAACCAAGTACGATTCAATTATTTATCTTGCCAATGATTAATAATGGATTATGCAAAATTAGTAATTTATTCCATGCGGATATCCACAGACATAACTTTTGTAATTACTGCCAGGCCCGCAATTTTCTTATCTATATATAGATAAGATAAGAAAACACATTTTGTTTTTCATTTTTTCAGTAGGCATTAACAAGTGCTATGAATTTTTAATCAAATTTCGATCACCGACTATAAAAAACTCAGTATGACCAAACCGCATAGCATATTCAACAAAACAAAGCAGGTAAAGCTCTTCAAATACAGTATTTATTGTTCAAACAGAATATTATTGTCTGTACCATCCAGATAGAATTCTATTTTTTTGCTTTGGTACTATATAAATAGGTAGAAATGTTCTATCTAAGATAGGATTTAGGGTAGATGTGCGTTATTATCCCTTGGGGCAGAGTTGTTGTTGGAGTTTTTAGTATATTTATTCAGTGAAAATTATACAACGGTACGAGAGCGAATCTCAAAAGATTTACTCGTCTGCGCAAACCTTTGTTTTCGTAGGCCTTGGCAAGATTTAGCCCCGTCTCGCGCGCCGTCTTCGCATTCCGAATATGTGGGAATGCCGCCGGTTGCACTGATAGACATATTTTTGCGAGTGCCTTCAACGACTTTTTGTTATCTTCATCACTCTCGACGGCATCCCACAAGTCTTCGTGAATCAATACCATTTTAATTAAAAACTTCCATGTGCTGTAGTTCTCAACACCCTTCAGTTTCTCAAATGTATTGTTGAACTGATTTGATGTGGTCGGGCATAAACTCACCGGAGTCGCCGTAATGCTGGTCGATATGATTTACGTATTTCGATTACGTTACATCTATTTTTCACGTAAAATATAATGCGCTAATTATTTATTATTTATCGCGCTGGGCCATATGTTGTTGGGTTATGGCCTAAACTATAAATTATCTCTAATATAACAACTGTAACGGCCTTACCACACCACTGATATTATAAGGCAGAAATAGGTATGGTGGTCGGATTGATAGGATTTCTAGTGTCCTTTTTTTTTGTTTACGAGGGGAAACCTTCAAAAGGTACCCGGTGCCGTGAGAGCGACACAGGGTTATGTGGGATTCTTACCGCACTAAAACCCCCCTGGTGGCCGTCCTCTATGTTGCCAAGAGGACTCCGGGATCTTAGGATTTCCAGTGTCCTACCACGAAGTTTTCCGCAACCTTATGAGCTTAGAAGCAGGTTTTGTACGAGTAGTTATGGTAAAATTACAAACTTGTTTTACTTATTGTATTTAAAAATATTTTTATAAATTTGTGAGGACAAGTGACAAAGTTATTTATATGCAAATTTATTTTGAGTTCTTGGTACTTTGTGTACAACTATGAGAGGTTTAACTAGAAATCCGCTTATGATCATAATGCTTACAAACGATTATTTTATTTCTCGTAGCTAACGTAATTCGCTAATTTCACGTATTTCATCATCAACCCATTACTGTCCCACTGCTGGGCACAGGTCTCCTCATATAATGAGCAGGATTAGGCCATAGTCCACCGCGCTGACCAAGTGCGTATTGGTAGACTTCACATACCTTTGAGCTTTCACATAGGAAAACTTCGTGAGGAAACCTGCATAAATGAGAGATTTTTTAATAAATCTCTCATTTATGCAGGTTTCCTCACGTAATTTTCCTTCGCCGTTTGGCAAGTGATAATTAATTTCTAATACGCACATAACATTGAAAAATCGGAGTTGTGTGGCTGGGATTTAAACCTCGAACCCCTCGATCGAGAGGCCGGGTTTCTTAACCACTAAGCTATCACTGCTTTCACGTATTTAAGGGTAAAAAGTTTTCAAATGTGGATGAAGTCTACCAATTCGCACTTGACCAGCGCGGTTGACTGACCTAAACCCCTTGAAGTCCGAGAAATCCATCCCCAGCAGACGGGTAATAACGGATTAATACCGTAGGCCATCTTTGTCGGAAACCTGAAGCAATTGGCAAATTAAGGTTGCTTAGCTCACATTCATAGCTCAGAACCTTTAGCTCATATCTTTCCGTACCCAAAACATATCTTAACTTCCACAGCTAAATTAAGCTACCAATTCTAGATAGATTTGACGCATATCTATAGCTTAGCTACTTCGCACATCCCTAGTGGAAAGACACCCTTATACTGGCGCCCATTAGGACATTAAAACTAGTGCATAAAATCGATGTATTGATCTATGCGTATCACAAACGACCGTCAGCTAACCAGTCAGACTTTACTGATCGCTCCATATAAAACGTGCCGACTACAATTAAAAATATGAAACACGCATTAATTAAAAAAATGTTTGTTATTTTATTTGTGACTTTATTAGTTCTAAATATAAATGGGCAACCCTGCAAAGACGTGATGAGTATTGAGTTGAAAGATTCGCAAAAGTTTAGTGATGGGACCATTATGCACGGTGGGATTCATTTCCCGCCACAATACGTCTATTCCAAGAACGCAAGCGGGGAAATTAAGACGTTCGGTTGTGTTTGTGAAGTAAAACGGTGCTTTTCGAAATGCTGTGAATACGGTCACGTGTTGTACAATAACACATGTAAACTAATGCCGGAGTTTGATGAAATCACAAAATTCGGGGTGAAGTTGAACTTCATGAATGAATACAGAAGGACTGTCAAACTGCAATCGGCGGATGTCTTCGTACTGTTTGGTATCCCCGGTCCTTTTAGATACCGAGAGGTACGCAAAAAATATTTGCAAGAGGTAAGTAAAAAATGTTAAAGTTTAATATTAGCTTTAAGATTACAGAAACTAAGTTGCATACTCTGCTTTTGCGAATTAAAAAATCAATTAATGTTGTAACAATGTTATTCTCTAAGTCAGTCTAAGTCATTGATAGATCTGCATAAAATTACAGTTAATTTTTAATACACTCCAAGATTGGACCGTACAAACAGGAAAAAACGTGGTTTTTATATGTTTTGCTATCACCCCAAAAGTAACTTTGAAAATATTAGTTATTTCGTAATTACAAACACTTCAATTTTATCTATTCGCACAGATTAAGTATATTGCTAATAACTGGTAAGGTTAGCTTTTGTTACGAAAATATCTTCTCAAAATAGGTTTATAGATAAAGTGTACCTGTTGTTGTGTTTTTTATCGACTCTGTATGTTTTTTAAACACAAGGTGTGAACTAGATTTTCGAAACATTGATATCATACAATTATTGATGTTCTGCTGAATACCGGTGTCCTTTCAAAAGGAGCAGTTTTAAGGTCATAGTTACAACGCTGACTTGTAAATTGCTAAACTTTGCACACCTTTGGGAAACTTATGGGGGAGGCAGCATGTAGCAAAAGCTTCATGTTTTTACAGTCTTAGTTTTAAATCGCCGGTCACACATTTGTGTTCTGTTAAATTTCACCTAGTCAAAACTTTGACGATTTCGACAGAAATAATCTTAGTAAAACATGACATTTTTGTTTGTCGGATTCCACTGTATAAATATAATTGACTAGAGCTCAAAATAAATAGTGACGTTGCGAGCTGTTGTTGAAGTAAACTTCACAGAAATTAGTAAGATTTGGGTGACTAACAGATATTAATAAACAATCTATCTAATGTTTTGCCTACCAAAATTTGAATTTGGCGATTTGGCACTATTATGCAACTCGATTGTCTAATCATCATCATCATCATCATCAACCCATTACTGTCCCACTGCTGGGCACGGGTCTCCTCTCAGAATGAGAAGAATTAGGCCATAGTCCACCGCGCTGGCCAAGTGCGTATTGGTAGACTTTACATACCTTTAAGAATTTTTTATTGTTTTTTAAATCTCTCAGGTATGCAGGTTTCCACACGATGTTTTCCTTCACCCTTTAAGCAAGTGATAATTAATTTATAATCGGTTAAATTGTACAAATCTTACACTAAAATAAAACGGCACAGACTAAATGTTTTTAGTCCGTATTATAAATAAAATAAACTCCTGTATGTGAGTGATACAATATAAATACTGCGCTAAAAGTATTACCACAAAAGAGTTGTACATTTAATCTGCCGTCCTTGAGACTTTATCCTTTATATTTGTATGGAACATACTTAGTTATTACCGATAAGGAAAAGTTTTACAAAAAATGCATTCCAAGACTTCGTGAGTACTGAGACTAGTTACCGGAAAAGTAAGATTCCCGCTACCTACACATTAAAAACAAGTATTTAATCAAAGTATTATTACCCCTGCGTTATGTCTAAAGTTTCCACTTAGATGTTGAAAGCAAGTTTGTGTCAATGGAACTGTCCCAATGCTGGCCACAAGTTTCCTCTCAGAATAAGAAAGATTAGGCCATAGTCCACTGTGCTGACCAAGTGCGTATTAGTACACTTCACATAGTTAGGTACCATTAGAAACTTATTGAAATTAAAAGCAATTATTTATATTAAAGTATTACGTATGCTTCTCATTTATCACTTGCACTAAAGGTACTACAAAATACTATATAAATGATTATTT
This sequence comes from Epargyreus clarus clarus, assembly GCA_014595695.2. Lineage (NCBI taxonomy): Eukaryota > Metazoa > Arthropoda > Insecta > Lepidoptera > Hesperiidae > Epargyreus > Epargyreus clarus. The sequence goes on from JACTTY020000035.1 coordinate 1,488,851, forward strand.
AATGCATAACACTTCTTTGAATCAATTAAGCAACAAAGTGACATTTGTAAATATAATTTCCGTAAAGATCGATTCATAAAATTAGTAACATCTTAAAATATCATAATAAAAAACCCAATTAGTAGTAGTTATAAACACTACAGATGTTTTTATCAGTAATTCCATGTAACCATCGCAGGTAGGTGCTTTGAATTTAAATTGAAAATATTATTGACTGTTTTATTAGCATATCATGTGTATTATGTTGACATTCAAACGGGGTTTTTGGGAGCTATGAATACCTACTATAATGTCATAAAGGATCTAGGAAAGCCGCGGCAATCTAATAAATAATTAAATGCATTATTCACACAAGATTGAATCAGCGTCAGTCACGAGTTTTATTTGCAACAGACTGGTGTACAGTTTAACTAAAGCAGAGCTGTCCGTAGATATATTGTGACCGTAACCAAAAAAAATATTCGGCTTTCAACGAAAATTAAATTGATGCGTGTAAATTATTTATTGTAATGAGGGGGATCGCTACCCACTTATAAATTAGGGTCAGAACGTACATACAACAGTCAGACGAAACTTATCGGCCACGCAAAAACGTCGCGCGGGATCCTAAAAAAACGCGCCAATTAATTATTTAAAAAATGTTCGCGTCTTTGTTTATGGTTTTATTCTTCTCTTGTATAAATGGCCAGCCTTGCGAAGATATTGCAAGTATTGAACTGAAAGGTGACCTGTTAAGTGATGGAAGCATTTTGCACGATGGAATTAATTTCCCCCCAAAATACGTGTACTCGAAGAATATTAGCGGTGAAATTAAAACGTTTGGATGTGTTTGTGAAATTAGAAGTTGTTTAAGGAAGTGTTGTGAGATCGGCTACGCATTTTATAACAGAACGTGTACTAAACTGCCTAGTTTTGATAAAATTGGCAATAACGGAGTGAAGTTGCACTATAGGAATGCGTATTCACGAACTGTTGGCTTGCAATCGTCCGACTACTTCGTAATGTATGGAAGACCTAGTCCATTAATGTATCGTGAGACAAATTGGTATGTACAAGAGGTAAGGTGTTCTTTTATTTTGTATTTATTTAGATTTTTAGCATGAAATAAATATATTTTGCGACCAAAGAGAGAATAATGCAATACGCATACTATGTTATCTGATAAGGTTTCTTTAAAATTTAAAAAGAAATTAAAATGAAAATCGTTAACGATTACAATGTGACGAGGTTTAACTTTAACCCCCACTTCTAGAGCATTTTGTGAATTATTTTTGTTAGTAAACATTCTCGTGCTTATTTAATTACATAATATAAAGTATCTACTTATGAAGTAACTTAAGTCATTAAGTACTTTTTATAAGTAATTTTTATTTTAGTATACGCACACTTTTAGCGCTTTAAAATATTTCGTCCTTTAAAATCATTTGAAATGCGAGTGACTATGTTATTAATAACAAATAAATAAAATTTGATTGTCTGTTTGCTTATCAAATGTAAGGGCTATTTTAGGCAATACCAAATAAATAAGAAAACTGTTTTTGTTACTGACCGTGTCTTCTATCTATCTAAAACTTCAAAGAATTGATTGCCTATTTATTTTTATGCACTAGTTTTATGCGGCTTACCACATCATAATAACACGAGTCAAATTGCAGTTTACAATAAGTTCTGAATTAACAATGAAAATGATGCTTTCGGGTTCTCAGTGCCATTTGCCATAAACTCACATAAACAACATAAATGAATAAATAAACATTTAAGGTGCTAGAACCCTCTGTGTTTCGGGTCCGGCGGCATCCCCGCCGCACCTATATCTGCCCTTTAACCCTATACTTGGCAGAGAATTTACCCTAAAAAAAATATATTTTTGCTACTTCCCTGCGTTAATTGGGATAAAAGGATATTAGGAAAAATAAAAGAAAAATTCTCTGAAATTCAGTTTTCAGGATATAGTATGTGCCTTTTAGTGCACACTGCCAGGTTCACAAGAAAAAAAAATGTGTCTTTAAATGCACACCGCCAAGTACTCAGTAAACTAAGAAATAATTAAAAAACAAACAATATCATACATTTTGAAAATACTAAAGATAAAAGTCTCGGAAGTTATGACATATCGATAAGTTTTGAGATATTTTAGTTGAGTTGAGATATAAGAAGACCTCCTCCCAAAAAAACGCAGTTTCTCAAATAAAGCAACTCGAAACTTTGTGAGTGGCAATAATTTTTGTTTCCCACTGTTCTCATGGCGAAATAGCAACCAGGAATTACAAACGAAGATGTCCAAAATCTGTGAAGACAATACTAACGATGGCCTATCACATCTGTACGGTATAAAGTGACTTGTCTGTTTAAACCTTAATCTATATTTCCGTTATAATGCTGTATTAAATTTGAGCATATGACTGGACGAAGATATACATTTCTGAGGCATTCCAGCTTTGTCTTCAGGGCTAGTGGTGCATCTATGGCCGATCTCAAGTGGGAATTTGGTCTTATCTGGGATTGATATTGCAGATGTTCTCGAGTCATCATGATTGGAGATGTTTACATTTTTGACATAAGACGCTATTGATTGGTCAGGACTTGAGTTCAGAGAGGTCTTGATGAGAACTACACATCTGGAATTCACCTTCTAAAATTTTCTGGATTCTACGTCAGATTTAATTACGCAATTTAGACACCCAAGCTAGAATTTTTCGACCTCCAGTTATATGAAAGAAAAAAATTGCAAGCTAAGGACTGGGAATTTAGAGGAAGGGGGAAATGTGAATTGCAGTTATGAATTATAAAAAAAAAACTCTGTCTGAACCTTATTTACCCTACCCCTACCTTGGGTGCAGAACCTTAGTATATAGTAGCAAAGTTGGCAATGTGCATTTAAAGACACAATATTCACAAACAGTAATAGTGTACGTCGTTGGCAGTGTGCATTTTAATGCACACATAACAAAAGTAATGAATTACTATATATTCAAAACATTATATGTCAAAAATAATATCACGAAAAAATTGCATAAAGCTTGCAGAAAGTAAAATTATATAAATTTCATACATATAACTTAATTTCATTCAGATAAAATTAGTTACTTAGAGAGCGTTGCGCAGGCGCTGATCGACGGCTCGCTATTTTGTTTACCACTGACAATGTGTGAACGAGACACATATAGATTTCAATTTCCGACGTAAAGAAACGTTTGCTAAGTCGCTTTGACTTATTATTAAAGAGATTCGATGTTGCGTTTTTCAGAAAAAAAAATTGATGAGAATGTGCATTTAAGTGCACACAGTCAAATATAGGGTTAAGAGCAGACAAACCAGACCGTAGTGCTGCTGCGGTCTGGTTTGAAGGGTGTGGTAAGGGAGACATACTTTCCGAGGCGTTCCAACTTAGCGGTAGAGGAGCATGTGCGCATTATGCGGGATGGGCGGCAGTAGCCACTTACCAACAGGTGGCCTGCATACTCGTGTGCTACGTATATTATATAAAAAGTAGGTAACTAAATAAATTAATTAACTCTAATTCCATACATCGATACCTTTTTTTATTTTGTTCAACGCCATTTACTAACAAAATAAATAAAAAAAAAACATTTTGACAAAAAGTGTAGTTGGCTGATTTGCGAATTAAGGTATCGATATGTAATTCTGGCCAATTTATTAGCCAATTAGTATGCTCAACGGTAATTCGCGAAACCCCAGACTGAGTGGGTGAATTCCCAGATAGTTTGTTTGATATCGTAGAATCTTCATCTCATTGAGAGGTATTACAGTGGAATTTTTAAGTAAATAATATTCTCAGAATATTTTTGTCATCAAGGTCAGATTGACAGAATCGGTCGTCGTCCCACTAAAAATAGCTAATAAAATTCTACCAACGTCTGTATCTTCGTAATCAAATTCAAATGTTTTGACAACTCCTAAAACGTGTTTTAAAGATAAACATGTGAGATATCACTTAACAGGTAGACTGACTTTGAGTTGCTACTGACTTATAGATAAATCGAAATAAACTCAAAATGTCTCTTGAATTCCATTGTTGTCATTATGCTTAAAATAATTGGCCAAGTGTGAGTCGATTTCGGATACGCAGGGTTCCGTACTACCGAATTTTAATTTATTCTGTATTTATGCAGAAATGTTTCATCTGTCTGCCACTTCGATCACTAATAAGAACGTCTGCCATTACGATTCAATAGATGAAGCGAAATATGAAAAATAGCGGTTTCTTAAATGGCAACTCCCATTTATTTTCAGTTATTTATTTTTAATATTTGTTGTCATAGAGGCCTATTTGTGCCTAAAGGTTTTATATACTTGTTTTGTTTTGAAGGGTTTAATAACGGAAATATTATATAAGGTATTCCAACTTAGTCAACATAGAAACATTGACATTTACGATCATGTGAATTGAATGCTCGTATGCTACTTGTATATAAAAAAAATCGTGAACTAAACTGGGCTTTAAATGTCTTCTTTAAAAAACCTTAATACATAAATATAAATGAGCGATGGTTCCGCCGCAGTCTGACTACATGTGGTTGTAAAATCTATTACATATTGATTATGATTACATATGAGCATTACATACGAGCTATTAATAAATATGCGTTATCAATCAAAATATTTGGAAAATTTATGATAGCTTTCGACCACTGGGCAAGTCCTATTACTTATCTAAAAATAAATAGACGTTAGTAGCAGGTAGCTGATAGATTCGTATTGAGGCCTGCCAATCGTCAAACTCTAATAATTGTGTCCCCAAAGTGTTTTAATACACAGAATATAGAAATAACAGACGAGCATGTAGTCCACCTGATGGTAAGTAGCTACAGCCGCTCGCGGAACATCTGCAAACAACCCCAGATAACACGAGTGACCCACCTGAGGTCCGTCACAGATGTGCCGCTACCACTGAATATTAAGCTGGAATACTTCGGAAAAGTATGTCTCCCTTACCACACCCTTCAAATCAGAGCACAGCAGCGCTTGATACTGGTATTAGAAATAGGTGTGGCAGTGGTGCCGCTGGAGTCGAACCACAGAGGATTCTACCACATTTAATACGTACTCGTATTAATTTATTTTGTACTTATATTCATATTGGATAAAATATTAAAAAAAAATACAAATAACGTCGCAATATTTTGAAACTTCATTAATATGTGCAAAACAGGATCCGGATAAAAATGATATCAACCGTAACAGGATGAGATAATATTACTGTATTATTGGAGTCACATCGAATGTGTATGTAACAGTTATATGTAAATATTACCACATTTAGTAGTAATTCACTTATTCATTTATTAAATCAGAGGTACATGCGAGGAATTTGAACCTCGGACCTCTAGCGGCTTAAGGGGGAGAAGGGGCGGTTCGCCCTGGGCCTCCGATCTTGGGGGGCCTCCAAACACAGTCGCTATAAAAAGTTCGTCAGTATCCTTACCATGAGTTTTCAAAATATCCCACAATCTTGCGTTACGTTTACTCAATCCATTATTCTGTTCCGTTTGGTTCAGTAGACTGAGTAAACGTAACAATAAGTAAGTGCTCAAGTGACGACGAACTTTTTGTCTACCTCACATGTTCGCAAAAAAGAGAGACAAAACATAAAGAGCCATTTTGTCAATTTAGACGTTTAATGTTACTTTACTGACACTATAGTAGTATAGTACACTGACAAATACCAAAACAGTCATATTCATAGATATATTATCCTACTGACGTAGAATATATCTATGGTCATATTTATCAAAACGTAAAAGCTCATGGTAAAGTTACCGATTTTCACCAAATTTTATATGCATATTCAGTAGGTCTGGGAATCGGCTACTATCTATTTTTCATACACCTAAGTGGTAAGGGTTGTTCACTCTTAACATTTTTTTACTTATATGGCAACACAACGTTTGCCGGGTCAGCTAGTAGTATATAAAAAATCTTACCTGAAGCCGATTACAGGAACAAGTGACATCTCCTTAAACACGTGTCTTCCTCTGTCTCCAGAGCAGAACTGGAAAAAATGCGGAGTATAATATTATAAGCAAAACACAAACTTTATTAAAAATAATTTAATCAAATTAGGATTTTAATAACAAAACTTCTATGAATTTCTGGTTTTAGAGAAAACAAGGTACGATACCACTTTTCATGAATATATGTGATGCGCCTAACCGTTCTAAGCAATGTCTCAAGCAAAAGTAAATCAAAATGCCAAAAGCCGTTCAGCCACTCCTGTCGTATTGACGTAAATTTTTCATGACAATTTTTATTTTTTCCTTATAATATTATTTAAACATATTTTTAACGTCTACAATTCTTTCTTTAGTAAAACAGCCAATAAAATAGATTATAGGTACATACAAATTACATAAAAAGGCTTTTACAATAAGAACACAACAGTACACAGTATGAGTTTTTACGTTTTTACCAAAAATACTGTTTCCAATCAAAATAAATTTCAAATCAGCGCCCCTAGCGGATTGTATCAGAACTGATATAAAACAGACATTTCAGTCACGACGTCATGGCAGTCGAACCACGAAAAGCTCCATTGTTGTTATCAGGCACTTCTTTGATAAGATTAATTGAGTGATGTCACAAGTTTTATTTTCATTGAGTGATCTATTTCAAACATTATATCGGCAATAAAACTGACCGTTCAGCCGTTAGCGAAATTTTATTACATCTTAATCAAAAATAATAAAACAGTTCGTCAACCTATGACCAATATCATTTATTAATAAAATTATTGCCTATTTATTAACAAAATTATTGCCGGCCGCAGTGGTCGAAATTAGAGTCACCAAATAAACGCAAATAAATTGAGTGAAGCAGTGATAGCCTAGTGGTTAAGAAACTCGGCCTCTCGATCGAGGGTTCCGAGGTTCAAATCCCAGGCATGCATCTCTGAATTTTCAAATTATGTGCGTATTAGAAATAAATTATCACTTGCTTAAACGGTGAAGGAAAACATCGCGAGGAAACCTGCATACCTAAGAGATTTATGAAAAAAAAATTTCAAAGGTATGTTATGGCAACCAATACGCACTATGCCAGCGCGGTGGTCAAATTCAAATTCAAATTCAAATCTCATTTATTCAAAATTGATTCATATAGAATACTTTTTGAAAGTCAACAAACTACCACCGCTTCGGAAGGTATTTCGCTATGGAGAAGAAGCGGCGCAAGAAACTCCATACGTGTGCATATTTGCATCTTTTAAAGAGAGGTCTATAGCCTAATCCTTCTTGTTATGAGAGGAGACCCGTGCCCAGCAGTGGGACGAATGGGTTGATGATGATGATGAAATTGATTTAAAATTAATTGTTCTCAATTTTTATATTACATTTTGTTTCCGTTTCATTTGATAAACAATTATTTACAGGTAGAAACAGTATTACTATAGAAACAGGAGTATACAAATAGAACTAGATTTTTTTATAACATTAGTATAGCAGACGAACATGCTATCCTCCTGTTGGTAAGTGGCTACAACCGCCCAAGAACATCCGTAATCAACCCCAGATAAGATTAGATTTCCACCTGAGGTACCACAGCTGAGGCCATAGATGCGCCGCTTCCCCTCAGTAGGAATCTTAGGGTTAATCCTAGGGTTGATTACAGGTGACCACGGCCAGCAGTAGTCACTGACCATCAGGTGAATTGCATGATCTGCTATTTCTATACTATAAAAATAACTGATCAGGGGATAGGCGGGAGCTGAACACAATTATGACTTCTCTCAATATGAAAAACGTTAAGTCTACCATTCTCCACTATGTTTGCCAAGAATTGATTAGTAGACTTCATAATTATAAGAACTCTTTTAAAAATAACAAACATGACAATAACGATTTTCCTAGAAACACAAAGCTTGTTTATTCAAACACTAAAACATAATGTCTGTTATAAAATTGATCTAAAAACCTTGACCGATAGAGAGTTATTTTAGGGGGATTAGACACGAGACGATAATAGTACGGTGTAATGGGATAACGGACACTAAAGGTAGGTAGGTAACCTTGGTTTTAGAGCATAGAGTATATGGAATTAAAGTGGCAAATAAATATGTAGATAAACTGATCCCAAATAGAGCTACAGACGTAGGTTGGTTACAAATACGTTGGAAACTGAAGATTAAGGAGCAACGCCTTGCCGCCTAAACACAACTTGTACCTACATATGTTGTCCGCATTATATATATTATATAAAAAGTAAAACCCGACTGCTTAAAAATATAACCCCACAATTTAGATAAAACCAACGACACTTGTAATGCTAAAATCCCGCAAGCAACATTACCATCCACAGGCTGGTAAAACAACTGCTGACATATATAATTATATAATTCCAAGGAGACACGCAAATAGACTAGGTTATTACAAAATACCAAAATCAGTTTATTATAGAAGAAATTGTTACGGAATGTACATTCAAGTTTATAACGCATTGCCAATAGATATTAAATATATGAATTTTGAAAAAATTAAGAAGCACTTAAAGAATTGGCTTATTACGAAACCTTTTTCTCAGTGGATGAATTTCTAGGAAAAAAGGTTAATGTAGACTAATAAAGGGTAAATTCACAGTATAATTGCTTTAATAGTATGTAAATTGTATATTATGAATTCATGATTGTAATAATTTGTATATTTTGTATAATAGATTAAAATTAGCGACTATAAAATTATAATTTTGCATGCCTTAAAGATTAAAAAAGTGGAAGTCATATTCTTTATTACACCTAATTTACTTTACCTTATTTAAGCAAATAAAGATTTATTTTCATTATTATTAAAAGTTTTGTCGTAAAAATATCTTCGTCGAATGGAACTTACCTATCATCAGGACCGAATATTGGGAGGCAATAAAGCGGAGACACTGCCCAGGGACATTTTATTTGCATTTAACTAATTACTATTATTTGTTGAAATAATTTTATTTGGAAAGACTGGACAGAAAATGTTCATTTTATTCGGAAAATGATTATTGGCTTCCGCTCTTTCGTAGTCCCAAGTTCTCCAAACCTCCAAATCCGGCCCTGCCTGTGATCATCAAACTATTCTAGTCTCGTGTGAGTTTCTCCTTACTACGAACTTCCTAAAATAAATAATCGTAAAGCTCTCTCCACTTGCCCTTAACCCGAATACCGATAAAATTGTTCAGTCTAGAGCGTATTTTTATAGACCGACAGCTGGCCAACGAGATACCGACATTTCGTCATTCGTCGTCAACACAATCTCGTTGATGGTGTCAACGACGACGACATAATAAAAAAATATTAAAATATTACCTATTTTACAGTAAATTAAGATTTTAGAGTACCATTTCCAAAAGGTAAAGATGGAGCCCTATTACAAAGCCTCCGATACCTGTCCGTCTGTCTCTATCTTTTGAACCGAAATAGACAGACAAACGGGGGCTAATATAAAAATAACAATACTAAAAATAGGTAATGAAAGGGGATAAATAAATTATTATTTTAATAAAATAAAATCCTAAATTGCATGTATTCCTTCAGCACTTTTATAAAAATACATTGTACTTATTCGGACTTAGAAAGGTACAAAATTTTAAAAGTTAAGTTTACTATTGTAACTATCTAATTCTTGAACTCATATAAAAGATGTCGGCCATGGTGATCTATGGATTATTATCCGTGTGATGCCATCAAACAATCTATTATATGTATATTATTATATGTACAAAATAGCCCTATTTTTTCACGGTAAAGGAAAAATCCTTTACATATTTTAACCAATTTACATTTCAATATGACAGACCATCTATCTGATAGTATTTAACAAAAAAAATAAACACTGCATCACCAAATTTGTACACGCAGTTAACGAAAGGAGATGAAGAGGGCTGAATTTAAAAAAAATATATAAAGCAATCGATAGTGCAAAAACGGTGACACTTTTACTAAGGTAACTTTTTTCTCAGAGAAGTCAGACCCTAACCTATGTTCTTCCCAAGTTTGTCGTGGTACTTACGGGACACCCTGTATATTGCTTATCATTGTTCCGAGATATATTAAAAACGTTGACATTATAAAACAAAAATCTGAATTCGTGGCAAATTTACCGGCCATTATTGTGGCGATCAATCATCCTTGATTAATCTTATTTATAAACAGAAGCAAGTTTCGTAACTTCGTAGAGTGCATGAAAATAAAATTTATTTGTTAATGCATTATACGACGTCAAAATATCATGGCGAATCATCATAGATTAGTGTTTTCTGCGTTTATAAATGCGATGATTGACATGATTAATCTTAGATGATTACATGATGATTGACATGATTGATCTAGAAGCAAGTTTCGTAACTTCGTAGAGAGCATGAAAATAAAATTTATTTGTTTATGCATTGTAAGACGTCAAAATATTATGGCGAATGCCTTTTTCATTTCTTTCTGAATAATTGTAGTGTTAAGAGGCGGTAGGTAAGTGTGGTTCGACTCCGACGGCACCTATTTTTGCAGCACCTATAACAGCAGTGTTAAGCGCTGCTGTGTTCTGGTTTTAAGGGTGACATACTCGTCCGAGGCATTGCAGCTTAGTCCTTACTGGGTACCAATAGTATGTGTGGTCGCATACCGTCGTACGCACCAGACGGTGTGGTGAGCGATAAGCTCACCTGGGCGGAGCCCGACGGGGCAATGCGCTAAGAGGACTCCGGTTGCGTTCCTTTGGAGATCCCGGAGTCCTCTACGCAGCGCTGAGGACGGCCACCGGGGGGGTTTTAGTGCGGTAAGAGTCCCACATAACCCTGTGTCGCTCCCAAGGCATCGGGTACCTTTTGAAGGTTTCCCCCTCGTCAACAAAAAAAAAAAAAAAAGGGTACCAATCTGTGGTCGAGCTCAGATAGAAATGTAGTCTTTTACCGACGACCATGAGCAGCAATAGCCACTTTTCATCAAGTGGACTGCATGATCGTCTGCTGTTCCTATATCAAGTATATAACCTTACTGAATACATATGAATATATTTAGACAGTTTAGTTCAAGTGCTATTAATAAACAAACATTGTAGTGTAACATTTTGATATGAGGAAAGTAACCCATTGTCATCTAATTCAGTAAGTAGGTCCTTGCGTAAATAACAGGATACAGCGACATTGAACATGCGTCCTGTACTAAATAATAACTATCACACATATGTGACATTTTCGAACTTATGGATTTTAAATATTTTTAGAGTGGTTTGACATAATAATATATTAATTATTTTAGGACCTTTTTGACTTAAGTAGTAAAATTTCAAAGAACTAAGATGTAAGAGAATTATAATAATTATTATCCTACCTTTTTTACGCGGAAAAATCCTCCTGGATTCTCTTACGCCCGGGGGAGCGAAAGGGATATGCCGGACTCTTACCGACTAAAACTCCGCGGCGTTCCTCTGGACGCTCGATGCCAGGTCACGAGAAGCGTTAGCATTACATTCGCGGCCCGGCAACGTCGGCCGGCGCTGATGTTAACGCCTTCCACGTCCGGAGAGGGAGGGGCCCCTCTCACTGGTGTCCCTCATGAGATGAGCGTGCAGAACGCACACACGACACCTCGAGCCCTAAAAAACTGGAATTGGATTCCCCCGAATCCGCCTCGGTGGGCTCATGGGACGGGAAAAGGGCGGCCTTCACCATGATCGCCCTACGGCGTCCCGTGCGCCTGCGACGGAGCGGCTGGGAAGACACATAATCCTCTCTAGCCCTCTCCGTCGCTTCCTTCGCGAGCATTCCTCGTCAGTTATCAGTCAATGTGCCTGGCTCACTGCCACTTAAATTACTATTTTGTATCAAAAACGGTCAATTTTGGCAACTTTTTCATGATATAATTTTTGTTCCACTTTGGATCAATTTCGTAAACATCCGTTTCGTATGAACATAAATATTTCGTAATATAACCTACTATCTAAAAAGCAATAACAACTCTGTGTCCTTTAAAACAATGACCCACCTGTCGCGACGCTCGGCTTACCGGTTACTGTCACGTTGTTCCGGGTTCAATTACCGGCCAGGCCAACGTGTAATTACTTAGCATTTATTACTTAAGTTTACGTGTTCCTATCTAAATTAGAGTACCTACTTACAATACAAAATGTTTTAGATAATGTCAAAAATGGGTAAAAAAAGTATTATTATAACTAAATAGTAACTAAACAGGTAATAGCATCAGCATTATTAAGATTTTTTCCAGTTTTATATAATTTGACAGATTCTGTAATATCCACCTTTCGCTTAACTATTCTCTCTGTACACTATGGACTCCCAGACGGAGATCGGATCAGGTAATACTCAATAATCTAGTAATTCTAGTACATAGTTATGGAGGGCAAAATCTACTATAGGTACTATTTTGATGGTGTAAAAATTGACCCCTCCTACGTATAATATAGTAACCTACAAAGGTACCTTTTCGTTTTTAATGCATAAATTGGCTTATTTTAATATGTTTTATCGACACAAGTAAGTTTATAAAGCATAAAATAAAATAATTATACTAAATTTCATAGAGATACCTGAATAAATGCAGACTTCATTCGCATTTTAGCATATTCGAAACTTTGAAACGCTCTCCTGTAAAGTTGTCATTTTGCAGTTACGATATTATACGTTAGTAGGAGGGGTCGAAATGACAATGCTAAGGTAGCATTACCATAAGTTGGCATAGAAACGCCACTATAGAAATGGTAAATAGAAAACTATTGTCATTTTGCTAGTGAATAACATAACTACTATCGTTACGGTATTTCTTGACAACGTCTGTCAAATTAATGACTCATGGGACCGAATTTGTATGGCATTAGATCATAATGACATTCGCTAGCGATTTGATTTCGATAGGTTTTTTACGTATCGAGTTACGCCACTACGGATTTTAGTTCTACGAGTAACCACCAGAGGCGCTGTACAATTTTTCATACATTTATTTTACGCAGTCGCTAGCGAGTAATACTTTTGTAAACTCATGGTAGTCCTACCTATTCTGTAAAAATACTTAATTCTTAGTTTTATGTACTCCTAGCGACATCTAGCAACATTATGCGTAAACAAGTTCGTAACTCGACAACAAGTCGGAATCGCGACTGCGCCGCGGCGCAATATTACTAAACGTTAATAGAGGGCGCTGCTTGTTGTGTTAGTTTGTTGTTGTAGGGCAATTTAATTCACTTTCTCCATTCAACGAACTTAATATTCTGTTTTTGTGTAACTAAGTACATAGTACTTACGTTAGTAATAAATTGTATTTTATTTTAATATGATATTTATGATGTACTCATTAACATTTATTTATGAAGTATGTAAATTGTAGACATGTATCAAGTTTTTGCAGAATCGTAAAAATTGGACAAGGATTGAATTCTATCACATCTATTTTTACCACTGTACCACTATTTTATTTTTAATTTTAGTACTTATTGTCATAGCAGCCATAGAAGTGAGAGCATTGTAAAAAAATGTCTACATATAGGTAACGGTTTACTATATACCAAAAAAACACTAATAAACATTGGATTGTCGTATAGCAACCCTTATTTATTTTTAATCCTTTTTTATTTTTAGTATTTGTCGGTATAGCGGTCAACGTTATACCACAAAATAAAAAACTAATATTTTGTGGTTATACATAGGTACTCTATACTCGTAAAGTCCAGTGTTTATCTATTACGTTCAGGAGATGTAACAGACTGTGGTAGCTCGTCCTTATACTGTGGCGGAGGCTAAGTAGTAAGGCTCTGTCTTTAGTGATTGTGTACAAAACCTTAAAACGTGTAGCAATCTAATCTATTAAATTTTAAAAAAAGACCTATTTAAAATTAATTAAATATAAACTATAATTTTACCAATCTACCTATATTACCTGCCATAAATCTATAAAACACGGATTATCGTCGATAAACGTATGATTATTAAAATAAAACCATTTTATAAGACGGGAGATCTAACCAAAGCTTATCATAAATGCATTGCGTCTTACCGCGTCAATCAAAACGTTGTGCAGACAAAGTAAAAATATGTACCCGTCTAGAAAATGTAAGACAGGTCTGTGTTAACAAGATAAGCTAAACAAACAGTGGTTTTAATACAGCCTACTCTAATCGCCGTATTTAAATAACCGACGGGTCTCTGTCTAATGTCTAGGTCTAATTACAGTCTCTGTCTAACTACAGTGCCGAACTAAGATCGTCAGAGGCCCGGGCAGAAAGTTGAATGGAGTCCCCCAGTATAAAAAAATGATATGATTTTACAAAATTACAATTGTGTCATAGACTTCATCATCATCATCATCATCAACAACCCATTACTGCCCCACTGCTGGGCATGGGTCTTCTCTCATAATGTGAAGGATTGGGCCATAGTCCACCGCGCTGGCCAAGTGCGTTTTGAGATTTTTTTACGTACCTTTGAGATTTTTTTTAGAAATCTCTCAGGTATGCGGGTTTCCTCACGATGTTTCCTTCACCGTTTAGCAAGTGATAAATATTTTTTAATACGAAACATAACCTCGGACCCCTCGATCGAGAGGCCGAGTTTCTTAACCACTAGGCTATCACTGCTAGACAGTCATAGACTTATTCGTCGACAAATATAATATATATGATTCCGGCGACCTTTTTTAGCAACTGTGTTTGGGAGGCCCCATGAATCGGAGGCCCGGGGCAGACCTCCCCTTTAGCAACCAACCTTAGTCCCTTCCCCTTAGTCCGCTAGAGAAGCTTTACTCTAATTAGTTTGAACGTAGGTACGTACATTTTTAAATATGCTCTTAAGGAAATGTATCGATTATTCTATGTTTTTAGGCGTATCTATACATGTCTCATGGCCGCTATAACTAATACTAAGTATAAAAAAACCGAATATAAAAGGGGGTCGCCATACAAGAAACCGCTATTTTTCAGCGTTTTTCATTTTACCAATTGAAACTAATTTGGTAGACAGTTTAAATTTTCAAAATGCATTGATTCGTCTATATTGTGTGAGTGTCATTGGCTGTATTTTGAAACAGTTTTTTTTTTATAATAATTTCTATTTAGATCTTTTTAATAACATTAATAACATTGATAACATTAATAACATTGAAGTGGGAAAAGAGCACGCGAGGGATTGAAGTGGGGAAAGAGTCATGTATGATAAATTCCATATAGAACAAGAGTTCTACCTGATTCCGATCACAGATGTGTTGCAATTCCTGAGAAGTAAGATGGTCACTGACCATTACCGCATACCTACCATCATAATGGGAGCAGGCCTATTTTGTTGGATGCCGCCACAGATGCTGTCATAGATCGACGACCACAGATGGCCGAGTGAAAGTTACCAATGTTTTTACCCCACTGAACGGATTAACATCGGCTATGCATACAGTAGGCTAGCAGTGATAGCCTAGTGGCTAAGAAACGCGGCCTCTCGATCGAGGGGTCCGAGGTTCAAATCCCAGGCACGCACCTCTGATTTTCAAATTTATGTGCGTATTAGAAATTAATTATCACTTGCTTAAACGGTGAAGGAAAACATCGTGAGGAAACCTGCATACATGAGAGATTTATAAAAAAAAAATCTCAACGGTATGTGAAGTCTGCCAATACGCACTTGGCCAGCGCGGTGGACTATGGCCTAATCCTTCTCATTCTGAGAGGAGACCCGTGCCCAGCAGTGGGACAGTAATGGGTTGATGATGATGATGATGCATACATGTTATGCATTTGCATTAACATGCAAATTACCCATGCACGCACTTCCTACATAATATTATATCGAGGTTACCTTCGAAATAATTGACCGACGTAATGAAAGTTGAAGGCGAAAATGCGAATATATTGGACGAGAAATTTTAATTTAAGTTTTAAATAATATTAATTGTAACGTTACTTCTACCATAACGTTTTTTTAACCGACTTCCCAAAAGAAGAGAGGTTATCTGTTCGACACGTATATTTTTTTCTTTTTTTTTATATGGGTTCAGTTTTTTTCGGTCCGTTATAGAAATCATTCCAAAGAACTAAGTTGGAACGCCTCATATTAGCAAGACTACTTACCTCTTCAAAAGAATAGCAATGTTTTGCGTCGAACACTTTCAGGAGCTATATACCTGTGTATTAACCCAATACTGCCCTTCTTCTGGGCACAGTTCTCTCATCTTTTATCACCGCAAAATCAGACATCTCTGTCGGAGATTTGAATCCCAGACCTCTGGCGTGAGAGACAAATTTATATCACTAGGCTATCAAGCGAAGTCAAAACCATGTAGAATTCTACGAATTTATAATCTTTAAATAAATTCGCTATAAGTTATGAATATGATCATACCTAGAGACTTACGTGACTTTAGTCAGGAAAAAGTGAATGGTCAAATTATGAATCAGGATAAAAATATATAGGGTATTTCCGTGAGTCCTTTCCTCAAGAGAATTACAATAAGTAATGATTTCACCATTAACAAGGTTAGAAATCAATTGATCAATAAATAAAGTAATTATTTTTTACCAGATTAGCGTTAATGAATACACTGGTCTATTAATGTCCTACTGCTGAACAAGGATATATGTAGATAATACCTAGATCTAAAATCGAAAACCCATCAGCATTAAACTCCGGCGACACCACCGCTACATCTATTTCTGCCTAATAACATCAGCGTTAAGCGCCGCTGTGTTCTGGGTTGAAAGGTGTTAAATGAGAAATACAAGAGGCGTTTCATTTGAATTCTTAGAAATAGCAATGCATACGCTACATATCGTCACTGGAAAGAATAAAATACTAACACGCAAAGCGGTCCCTTTACATGTTAGTCTTTTTGCCTTTGTGACGATATAATCATAGTAAATATAATGAACCATAGTCAGCACTTTAATCTTATCTGGGACAATAGTTTAGGTATATTAAAGGCGCCCACGGACGTCAGATGCCAATTACCATTAGGATGACTATGACAATTTGTAATACAGTTCCTTATAATGCTTTGTAAAATGCTTTGCTGAATGATCTGACGGCACTGTTATTCGGCACTGGCTGATAACTCCAGCTCCAACATCAATAATTAATTATATGTACCACTACTTAAAATTGTATATTAATTACTCTTTAAAAATGCAAATTTGCACACGTATAGAGTTCATTGCGCGGCTTCTTCTCACTACCGAAACACCTTCGAAGCGGTGGTAGTTTGTTGACTTTCAAAAAGTGTTCTATATTAATTAATTTTGAATAAATGAATTTGAATTCGAATTATTAACCTGGTATTATTGCTGTTAAAAGACATAATTATGTTTATACATTATTACTGGTCAACTTCATATCGTTTGCTTTTTTAATTGAATAACATACAATGAATTACGCAAAATGAATATAGGTAATTGTCTGTCTATAAATAAAATACCGCAACGGTAATTTTATGTACAAGTATTTTTGTTTGACGCACATAAGGTTCTTCTTATTGTCAATATTCAATTATATACTTACGTTTGCAATATAACCAGTTTGAATATAATTTAAGATAAAAATGACCAACTCAAATGTAGTTGGTTGGGACGGTTGATTTAAAAAAAGTTGTTGAACTTTAAGGTCCTCTAATAAATACAATCATTTATTTATTTAAGATCCTCTTGTCGTGCAAAGTCTGATGATGTTATTCGAATTGATCTGTGGTAGAGATTGATATAATAGTTACTACTCGTAACATGTTTGTATAACTTGTATAAATGGGTGCAGCTCATTTCTTAATAAATGACCTACCAAATTGAAGTTTAAAGGCTTCTGTACCCTTACCATGAGTTTATTACGTTTTGACAAATATGACTATTTTGGTATTTGTTTACGTATATTCCAATCAGCGCCCCTAGCGGATTGTATCAGAACTATAGTGTCAGTAACGTAACATTAAATGTCTAAATTGACATAATGGCGCTTTATGTTTTGTCTCTCTTTTTTGTGAACTTTGTTACGTTTACTCAGTGTACTGACGCAAACGGAACAGAATAATAGATTGAGTAAACGTAACATAAAATTGTGGGATGTTTTGAAAACTCATGGCAAGGGTACTGTGGACAGGAGCGAGTTTATCCATGTGTGTCCATAAGCTCTTCTGTGACATAAAATCTGTGAAGAGCGTGGGAAGGGAATTGTACTTTTCCGAAAAATTCCAGCTTAGTTCTCAGGGGTAGCGACGAATCAAAAGCCAACCTCGAGTAAGAATCTAATCTTATCTAGGGTTGATTAAAGATGTCCATGGGCGGCAGTAGCCACTTACCAATATGTGGACTGTATGCTCCTCCTTTGCTACTCTTATATTATAAAAAAGATAATGATGAAATTGCGTCAACCCAATTATTTTAAGCAATTTTTCCTGTTTTAGCTTTGTGGTTTAAAAACGTATGTTCTACGTAATAATAGTCCAATTGATTCGGAACTTCCAAATATTTATAATAAAAAAGAACTCGGGAAAACCCAAGCCACATCTGTTAATAAACAAACTTTTGGGCTTTGGTTTAAAATAGAAAGACACTTCACCGCCTTGTAATTGAATGAAACCACAAAAAGCTGATTTGACAGTTATTTTTTTAAATTCTTGACAAATAAAAAAACATATTTAGAAATTACGTATAAACAACCAACACTGCCTAATTTACGTAATAAATAAATAAGTATTTCAAACATTTTAGGGACATTTTAGCACGACTTTATTTACGAAAAAATATTATTTCAATTTGCAAAACTGGTTACCCTTTCTTATTAGGATTAATCTATCTATGTTTTTTACTCATCTAAGGTCCGCAGTGATATCACTGTTTTATTAATGATCTTGTTTGTGAAAAGGATTGCTGGTATTCCTAGTTGATCTCACACTTTTAAATTACTGTAGTTGTTAGCGGTCTACTGTTTAGACTATTTTAAAACTATTGAAATATAATAATAGAAAAGAAATAAGACATAAGAATTCTTTGTATTTCGACTCCGGAGGCACCGCCGCCACAAGGATGCCTCAATTGTGCCTTGTACAATGCACAAGTAACGTACTAATTAATAAATATTTACTTCGTGCGACCGCTTTCAATTTTGCCGCCCCTCATTTTTGCCGCCGGGCAATTACCTGGCTTACGCCTAGATACAAATCTGCATGCAGATAAAGTCAAGTGAAAAAACTAGCAAGAATATTTAAAAAGCTATAAGTCTATAGCGTTTGCGTAAACAATATTATGAGGTGACGCATACCAATTAATGATTGACGTATATGTAACGCGCTTCCTTGAATTGAGAAATTTCGACAATGTGTAGTGGATCCATAATTTACTATAATGCAAGGTTTGTTCCCACTAGTACTACCAATGTTGCTTAAATTTTGTACTAGAGAGAATAAACCAACTGCGTCTAAAGGTACTAAAAAAATAATTTTAACTATTTAGGATTTTAAGTACATAAATTTAGTAGCAGTAAAATATAACAATTTAATTACCAAAATCATCTTCACCCTTTTACTGTCCCAATACTGTGATTTGGGTATTTTAGTAGGTAGTGATAGTAGTGATAGCTCAATGGTTAAAAACTCGGCCTCTCGACCGGGGCGTCTGAGGTTCAAATACCATCCCTGCCTCAGACAGACAGACCCAAATTTGTGATTTTCCAGAGTTATATGCGTATTAGATTAGAAATTATCTATCACTTTCCTAGACCACGAAGGAAAACATCGTGAGGAAATCTGAACGTCTCTTAAAAATATGAGGTGCCTCGGTTCCAAATCCAGTCCCCTATCGTGAGAGGCTTTCCTAACCATTATGCTGTAAAGATAAAAGTGTTTTATTATTTAATACATTGTACACATAAACTTTAAGCAGTCTAATCGCAAATGTGACGTTATCTTTTCCAATCTTTTTGGCTTAACAACATTCACTAGATAAGTAAGTGATGTTTTATATTTTTATTGTTTACATATACGTGAATAAGGTCAACCGTAAAGCAGTATAAATATTGAAATCTGCGTTTTTTTTGGTAGCGGTATTAACTTTTTATAACCTATATTGTTTTATTTATTTCTTGCGTTATACCAATTCCTTATACCAAGGACGAGGATGCTGACTTATAAGTCAGACTTAACTACCAGACCTACACATGAGCAATGATATAAAAAGTATATCATTGCAAACGAGCCGACTCCTCAGTAGCAAATAAGCGTACAGTTCACCTGACAGTACTGCCACTGCTGCCTGCGAACATCTAGTACCTTGCTACTCATGGATACTCATGGGTACTCATAGGTCACATAGAGGACCGAACGTTGCACCGCTGCCTCACGGCAGTTCACAACACCGGTGGGCAGTGTATCCACTGAGGAGATTGCCCGGGTAAGGAGGGATCCCTCGAGGCCCGAAAACCCTGCGCCACGCGGCGAAGTCACGCCGCGGCATAGGACGACCATATTGCTTGCTTACTCATGAGTACTAATTTCGAATGCCTCTAGTATTTTTTATTATATAGTGGTAGCAGACGAGGTTGCAGTCCACCTGAGTGGCTACCGCCGCCACAAGATGAGATTCCTACCTGAGGCAAACCATAGATGTGCCGCTGTTATTGACTGCCGATACCCCTAAGGACTAAGCTGGAACCTCGAAAAGTATATCTCTCTTATTACATCAATCCAGAAGCCACAGCAGCGTTTGACGTTGTTATTATAAGGCATTTTTCGTTTGATTACTTCCGGAATCAAACGAAAAATGATTCTATCATCAACACGCCTAAGAATTACTAGATTCATAAATGACCACGCAACGTCTTGCGTCACTAAATTAGGCAGTACTAATGGGCCTGTCTAATAAGAACAAATATTTGGACTATGTTTATATGTATAATAGAACTATTTTTACTGTGTTTGTGAATATTACGCACGTACACTCGTGCACAAAATTGTGTTAATTTTTTGGGGATGGTTATTTTTTATAATACAGGAGTAGCAGACGAGAATACATTATTACTGATGAGCAGACATCTGTTATGCACGCAAATAAGATTAGACACCTGACGGCCACAGGCGCGCCGCTAACCCTCAAGACTAAGCTGAAATGCCGCGGCAAAGTATCTCCCTAACCATAACCTTCAAACCAGAACTCAGTAGCGCTTAACACTGCCGTTATTTCACAGAAATAGGTGTGGCGGTTGTGCCGCCGGAGTCGAACCACGAAGGGTTCTACCACCTTCAAACTCTCTCTCCGTCTCTCACGGTCTCTTACCATCAGGACGGACATACTCGTTTGCTACTTCTTTATTAAAAATAATCATTTTTTGTATTAATATTGTGCATAATTTTATAATATGAGAAATTAATAATTTATCACTTTTCTATTTCGCGTCACTTAGTTTTGATGTTTTCGAGCGCAGACTAAAAGATGAATCATTGGCTATAAAATGAAATATGGACTTTCCACATTCATAGCGATTATTGTTTTCATTCATTCAATTGGGCTTTAAGTATGTTGATTGGGTGACTAGCCAAGTAACTAGAACGGCTAGTGCCTACATATCTTAATAATCTTGATATAATATAAATATTTTTTTATTATATATGAGTAGCAAGCGAGCATGCAGTCCAGATGGTAAGTGGCTACTTTCCCCATGGACATCTGTAATGAACGCCAGATAGGATTAGATATTCCTACAAAGTTCGGCCACAGATGCGCCGCTACCCCTGAGGACTAAGCTGGAACGCCTCAGAAAAGTATGTCACCCTT
This sequence comes from Epargyreus clarus clarus, assembly GCA_014595695.2. Lineage (NCBI taxonomy): Eukaryota > Metazoa > Arthropoda > Insecta > Lepidoptera > Hesperiidae > Epargyreus > Epargyreus clarus. The sequence goes on from JACTTY020000035.1 coordinate 1,510,576, forward strand.
ACTACACCCTTCAAACCAGAATACAGCGCTTAACACTGCTGTTATGAGGCAGAAATAGGTGTGGCGGTGGTGCCGCCGGAGTCGAAGCACAAAGAGTTCTTCCACCTTCTAAAATATATAAAAATAGTTAAAAAATAATATTATTATATAGTTTATTAGCGTGAATTATTATTACTCGGGCGACACAAAAACACTTGACACTTGAACATAAAATAAAACAGTCGTTAAACAGCCTGTCCTTCTAGTATGACTAAGCAAATGGTCGTTACGTCATTATTTAGGAAATGTTAATGAATCTGTTGTAATAAAACAAATCATTTATTTTTAGGGTTCCGTACCCAAAGGGCCAATGGAACCAAGTTACTAAGGTTCCGATGTCCGTCCGTTTGTTATAGGACTCTATCTCAAAAAAATTACCGGGAGGTCCATGGATAGACAATTAACTATTTTTGGCATTTTAGCTATTGATTGACCGTAATAGGTAGATAGACTCGTCATATCTAGGTACTTTTACGGCCCTTTTTCACAATGCATATAGGTACTTCTATAGCTGCGCTAATAACAAATACAAAATAATGGTGTTACGGAACACTTAGTTTGCGAAGTCGACTCGCACTTTACCGATCTTATATTTCGACGCTTTTATTACAATTTAATCGTAAAATTATTCTCTGTTCATACAGGGACAAGAGGGACCATATTCTATGGGTATTCACGAGGCGTTCTATTATAGAATTATGTCAATAAGAGACAGTGACTACTCACCATCAGGTGGACTGCATGATCATTTCCTACTTTAATTTAAAAAATGTATTTAAAAATATTTTCACGCCTTTGCTGCTATCAGCTTGACCTGTATGTATGTATGTAACAGTATCTTCGAACTCGATTTTTACCCACTTTGAACGGTCCGATTAATTTAAAATTTTGAACAATTATCAAGAACCAGTGACAATACACGATTTTAATCATTTTATCCCATTCACCTCATCAGGATAGTCAGGAATCAGGATTAACGATTTTCCTTGTGCGATTTTAGCGTGATTTTTAGTTTTTAAACTATAATTATTATAATAGTTTGTCCACTTGAACCAAAGTATTATTTAATGAAATAAGTAATATTTTAGGAATTTCAATTACTTTCAGAACAATGTAAACATAAAGTTAAGTAATATTACACTAGATTAAAGTATTTCAACGTTCGTGTACATAACTTTTATCTTGATTAACAAACTCAATTAAAGTAACGCCAAATTTTCCCCAAGAGACGGGAGTGTTGATGGTGATAAAATTATAGCGACTATTACAACTGATTGGTCACCCTACCGAGGACAATTAAACTTCTAATATTAGATGGGCTCAACTGTTATAGCAGCGTTTCTGAACCAATGGTTCGCAACCGGTAGTATAACTGGAAGTGGTCCGTGAATCAGTGAATTAGGGTTCCGTACCCAAAAGGTAAGGTACCCTATATAAGCCTCCGCTGTCTTTTCGTATATGACTCTACCCTTGGAACTGAAAAGATCAAAAGACACCCAAAATTTTAAAATAAAAGTTAAAAATAAAAAGTGGTCTCCATACAGGAAACAGGTGCTTTTCGGTATTGTTCGCACTAACTACTGAGCCGTATTGGTAAGGCATTTTATATTTTCAAATGCCTTTACTACTATGTTTACTAGAATACGAAAACTACAAAGAAAAACAAAAAAAATATTTTACTCACACTTACCAATTATTATTACTCGTAAACATGCCAAATAATCTTTTCTTCGTAAACTTATTTCTGGATTATTATTCCGAAATCTACCTTTATAAGTGGCAAAAATATTTGCCGATCATTGATTCATTCCAACTTAAAAGATATATAAAGCGGTCCGTTGTGATAAGAACAATAAGAACCCCTGCACAGCGACCATCATTTACCATGTCAAAAAACAGTTTCCACTTCGCGCCACTGCCTATGCCAGTACCTCAGCTAATGCAGCGATATGCAGACGTATCTATATCTGTGATTATCTACGCGCAATATACGTTATTCCTTACGATTTTCTCTCTTAGTATCTTCAAACAAGTTAAGTGTTCAGTGTCTACAAATATTAAAAGTGATAACACATAATCCAGTTCGTTAATGTCTTTGTCAATCACTTAATTAATTAAGCTATCATTGTTATCGCTTGTTTAACGTAGTCATATTTATAGTACTTTATCTTAAACTTAAAAATTCGTAAAATTTAAGACACATATTTAGATAAAATATTACTTGCGTACTTTCAACGAGCATGTTATTAGCATCGTTTACAAAGAAGTGTTTAAGTTTCACTAGTAACTTTTTTCGAATGATATAAAAATAGTGCGGTGAACGCGAACGAAAACCAGTTTCTATATTCAAACGAGTGTATTCCTTTACCTGTTGCGCGAAAACTGACGATATAAAACATTGGTTGTTATTATTATAAGCGAATTTGGGGCCATCGTTGTTTACACCAAAAACTCGACCTGCACCAGGTTATGATCAAAGCAGACAGTGCAGACTTTTGTCGAACACACCGAGATTGAACAAACATTGTGAATCGAAACTCACCTGCGAGACGCTGGAATTTCCTCATTGAGTAATCAAGAATGTCTACATTTATTTAGTAGCTACGTTCGTGCGACTATGAATGGTCGACGCGTTGCGGTTAAAAACAATTAAAAAGCAAATAACGTTGAATTAAATTAAGTTAATTTTTGAACCAAAAATGCATTTAATATCACTAATATTAGTAATAGTTTGTGTAAGTTCTTGCGCTTCTTATGATGAACACGGTTCCTGCAGTGCTGATGGGAACAACACAGATATATTTTACAAGTACGAGAAAGTGACTGACCGGGGTTGCATTTGTAAGGAAAACTTGTGCATATGGAAATGTTGCCCACTGGGAGCTGCATACGATCCAATGAACAAAACATGCATCAATACAACCGAAGAATTCAATCCTGAACTACGCGATGGGAACCTCAGGATCCAAAATGTTAAAGCAACAGATTTATTCCATTTAAAAATTGGCAGAGATGAGTGCATTGAACCCAATGTGCTGTTTAGAATGACGATGTTTGCGAACCTACGGCAAAAAGATTTCTATCTCCGAACGGTAAGCCTCAATTTTTTAGTTTAGATACAGTAAGTGGTAAGTACAGTGTGAAGGTGGTAGAACCCTTTGTGGCTCGACTCCGGCGGCACCACCGCCACACCGATTTCTATTTATTATTATTCTACCTAATAACAGTAGTGTTAGGCGCTGCTGTGTTCCGTTTTGAAGGGTGTGGTAAGGGAGACAGACTTTTCCGAGGCGTTCCAGCTTAGTCCTCAGGGGTAGCGGCGCATCTGAGGCTGACCTCAGGTAGGAATATCTAATCCTATCTGGGGTTGATTATAGATGTCCGAGGGCGACAGTCGCCACTTACTATCAGGTGGACTGCATGCTCTCCTATGTTATAAACAAAGTAAAGGTACCAGTAATTATTATAAAACAAACACCCACAGTTTAGACGAATCCATTGAGACCTCATATTTTAAAATCCGTCAAACCGTTTGGGCTGTAGTATGCCAGATTATGCCAGTACATATGTATAAAATATACATACACACATATGGGCTCAAAAACATTATTATTAAGCAATGGGATAAAAGACATGAATTTTACTATACATTCCGTTATACATATAATAAAATCCGAAATAATAAAAGTTCATAACAAATAAATAAGTTTTATAATCTGAATGGACAATTTCTATATCCATGTGCTATTTAATCAAAATAATTTAATATTTGTTATAAATCGTTATTAATTATATTAATTTAACTATCAAAATATTTCCGCAAAACCAATTTATATTATCATTATAATTATTTAAAAAATCTTAATGGGATCTTCCGATCTCGAAGATGTTATATTTTAAATTAAGTCATATTTGAAATCAGACAAAATTTACCATAATCATAAATATATTATCCTACTATATATCTATGACCATAATATATTTTTACAGACTTATTAAATATTAAGATTCTTAATTCGTCTAATATATTTTCTTCTCTTTTCATGATTCTCTGTAATTTCTGAATTTCACGGACTTTAAGATGTATTGATGTAACATATGTCTACAACCGCAAATCTTTAATTTCATCAATCTTTTCGAATCCGACGTAATGATTACACTGGAAAATGTTAACAGACTTAAAACGATTCCTTGAATTTTAATTCTGGCGTTTTACAAAAACAGGAAATGTTATCATACTGCAGTGTTTCTTCGACAAGAAAGATTTTTATGGCTCCGTATACAAAGGGTAAAAACGCTATTACTCCGCTGTCTATCCGTCTGTCACACGGGTCTGTGTCCTAAACCGTAATAGATAGAACACTTGATTTTTTTTACATAGTATCGTAAGTACGTAAGGGTAGCCGATATTGCGTATTATAAAAAAAATAAACAAATATAGTGTTATTTTTATAAATAACACGTATTTAATACTCAAACGCCCTTTGTATTATATTTCTATAATGTTTGCTATTAATAATTGTTTTTCCGTGTACAAAAACTTATACCTACATAAAATAAATAAATATTAAAAACTCAAAAAATACCCACTTTTCAAGTTTTCTATCAATTATCAGTATGAGTAGTGTTTACTCGTGACACACTTTTTGATTTTAAAGAAATATACGTTTATATTTCACTTAACCAATGTGAATAAGTATTAACATAGGAAAAAGTAGTACAAAAGCAACATCGTACAGTTTATTGAACCCTTGCAGCTGTAAATCGCAATAGACCATTACATCCACGGTTGACGGCTTCCCGAACAAGTTGGCGACATCTTGTTGTAATGCCAGAGTGGTATTATTAGATAAGTGTCTATATCAAGCACGATATTTTTGCTGTATTCCATTATACAATGTTCTAGATTCTTCTATGTTCCATTCGCATGTTAACTCTTAATTTAAAAGACTTATTGTTGGCTGCTTCTTAAGACCCATTGACGTACTGGCGCGGTTTTTATTTCGTTTTTGCCGTATCGTGAAAACCTATTACATATAAAAATGTCTCAATTCTGCGATAATATAAGTCCAATATCATGCAATGCTACATTGCGTATTGTTTGAGGTGGGATGGGTGACCAACGCGTGATTCTAGTAGGTAATTGAATATTTTATTTATATTTAGTCACACAATTATATTATGACGTGCTTAGGTATGTATTTGACGTACTTTCGTGAAATCTAGCCACCAATTCAGTGCGTAAATTGGAGCCTGAACTCATTTTACGAATAAGTCAGAGGTTATTCGAAGACAAATATTTGAATCATCATTTTAAAATGAGTTGCCATGTTAAAAGTCTTTAATTGAATTATGTTAGGTTTTTCCTTGTTAAATATGCCTAATATATCATTTATGGATTGTAAATATCACTGCAAATGTTGCAGGTATTACGGAAGACGACGAAATTTGTAATTTAGATTATTTTAATTGAAAATTTTTTGAATATATTATATTTTTATAGTCAATACTGACAGGAACTTTAATGCTGGTACCTACTCTTAGAATTAAGATATTCTAAAAGTAATACAAGAGAAAACAAATTTCCTTTTGCCAATAAAATTGTTGCATCTTTGCATACATAATGGATCGGCGATTTATAGTAACGTTGGAAGTAACATCTAGGAGAGTTTTTTACGATAATGGATTGTTATATTTATGAACCGGTATATACCAGATAGAACCAGTATCGGTTGACTTATTAGGCATCGTATTCAACATAAGTAGCAAGGCATGCATACAATCAGGGGGCCTATCACCGTGTTTTAAAAACCATCATAGTTCAGGAAAGTTTTATTTTAATATTGCATCGAAATTAATTATTTATAAATTTCATCGAATTATGGTACGAAATTTCAATGTATGATTACAATAATATTGTTTTAGAGGTGATACCCCCCGTTCCGATACAGCCCGCTAAGGGTTCTGATTGGAAATGTATTGGCAAATACGAAAACAAATATAAAAACAGTCAGTCTGTAAAAACGTAAAAACTCATAGTAAGGGTACTGTTCTACAAGGAACAACACAAATGTATGTAGTTAAACATATGAGACTAGTGAAGAAAAGAAAAAAGGCAGCTGGACTTATATAAAAAATAAAAGTATAGGAAGTTTATCGATGGTCTTTGGGAATTTTATACTAATAATTATGGATTTGGACAAACGTTTTATAATATACGGAAAAATTGAGAATTCGTAGTCATCATAATTATACTATTCAAAATCATAATTATTTATGTGAACATGGAAATTAAAATATACTTCGTGACAATTATTTGCTCAAGCAGGATAAACAATATGTTGTTACAGGAAAAATATTAATATTGTAAAAAATCCGTATCGCCCGTATCTATCATTTACCTAGATTTACACTGATAAGTTCACCTGTATTTTATATCCTCTTATCTTTATGTCTGTGATTGATATTATCCACGTATCGTATCATAATACATCACTATTTTATTGTATAGGAGTAACAAACAAGCATGCACTTCACCTGGTGGTAAGTGGCTACTGTCCCCCATGGAGGTGTGAAACCATAGATAAGATGACATTCCTACCCGCGGTCGGTTACAGATATGTTGCTTCTCTTGAGGAGTAAGTTGGAAAGTCACGGATATGTATGTCTCCTTCATAATTATAATTAGGATAGGATATATTTTATATGATATGAAAAAGCAGTGATAGCCTAGTGGTAAAAAAGCAGTGATAGCCTAGTGGTTAAGAAACGCGGCCCTTCGATCGAGGGGTCCGAGGTTCAGACCCCAGGCATGCACCTCTGATTTTCAAATTTATGTGCGTATTCGAAAATAATTATCACTTGCTTAAACGGTGAAGGAAAAATCTTGAGAAAACCTGATAGATTTATAAAAAAAATCTCAAAGGTATGTGAAGTCTACGAATACGCACTTGGCCAGCGCGGTGGACTAATCGTTCTCATTCTATAATGTGTACCTGTATATTTTAATAATACCCATGTCATCACTTAAGTTTTTTGTAATATCTTTAAGTATCTTGAGACAAAATTATGTTATATCTATATATCCTGCTTTAAGCCTTAACTGGTTGATTAAGTGCCTTCGAGCACATAGCTAAGTGCATCACGAATAATATAGGAGGTCAAGTTAAATAACACATAGAGCATAATTCTATTCGATTCGAGCATGACTTCTAGTGGCATATTTTCATAAGAATTGTCATTCTTCGAGAACTTACAAATAGAATATAAGAAGCAGTTTTTTAGTTAGGCGAATGGTGCTGAAGAAGGATCCTGCCCTCTCGCCCCAGGATTACTCGCACCAAGGGGCCGGATTTAGAGGTCTAGAGGCCTCAACAAAGGAGTGGAGGCTCTCTGGCCCCAAATTATTTTCCGAATAAAATGAACAATTTTTTCAGTTGAGTTTTTCAATAAATATTTTATTGTGAAACGCAAGTAGATTCTTCTAGTATTCATGCTTGTACAAAGTACTATAGATAAAGTTAAAATAGCGAAAAAAAAATCAAAGGATATATGTTTTTTACTAAAAAACCCGACGTCTTTATTGTGGGGGCCCCTCTTTTGTGGAGGCCCCGAGGCTGCCGCCCCGGTTGCCCTCCCTTAAATCCGGCCCTGCTCGCACCTCTTACTTATACCAACTTCGCATAGTAAAACATATAAAACATGTGAAAAATAAAATAAAAATAGTGGAAATCGGATAAAGAAAAAAATAAATGTATGTATGGATTATGGGGTGATATGTAAGAAATGGTAGAGTTAGAAATTATCATAATTATGCTATTCATAATCCTGTTTACCTAAACATGAAATAAAAATAAAAACGGTAGATATGTTTTCGTAATAAATATAAGGAAGAGAAGGAACTGAAATACAGAAGATAGCCTGCGACATATTTTGGGGACGGCTACTATAAAAAATCCTAATCCAGGAGAATCGTATGCGTAACGTTGGACGATGAGATGGTGCCAGTGAGTTCAAAGGCGGTAGAACCATCAGGGTTAAGCGGTGCTGTGTTCTAGTTTTAAGGGTGTGGTAAGGGAGACATACTTTTCCGAGGCATTCCAGCTTAGTCCTCAGGGTAGCAGCGCATCCATGGTCGACCTCAGGTAGAAATCTAATCTTACCTAGGGTTGATTGTTGATGTCCATGGGCTGCAGTAGCCACTTACCATCAAATGGACTGCTGGTCGTCTGCTACTCTTATGTTATAAAAAAGACATCGATTTTCGATTTGATTTGGACACATTCAAATTTTTCCCTGTGGTTAGAAATCCATCTTCACACTTGTTTTAGCCATTTTCCTCGTAATTTTTGGGCTTGTATTTCAAGAAGTCAGGCATTTGAATGGCCCTATGAATATTAATGACTAACTCATGAAGTCCAAATAAAATATAATGACCTCCTAGACGGGTCTGTTAACGTTTTTGAATCATTTGCATGTGATCCTTTAGCAATTTTGTTTTGAAATAAAAACTCTGCCAAATAAAGTATTACGATCTATTAAACTTGCCGACGGCTTTGTTATAATGCTGATTGTGTTAACGCAGACATCATTAAAGATTCTGTCGAATAGTTTAATGAATATAAATGAGGATTTACTGGCATCTGATCGCATAATAAACAATGTGTCATTGATGACAAATTTATTTAATGCATCTACTAAAACTGAACGGAAGTAAATTATAAGAAGGTGGTAGAACCCTTTGTGGTTCGACTCCGGCGGCACCACCGCCACACCTATTTCTACCTAATAACTGCAGTGTTAGGTGCTGCTGTGTTCCGGTTTGAAGGGTGTGGTAAGGGAGAAAGACTTTTCCGAGGCATTCCAGCTTAGTCCTCAGGGGTAGCGGCGCATCTGTGGCCGACCTCAGGTAGGAATATTTAATCCTATCTGGGGTTTATTACAGATGTCCATGGGCGGCAGTAGCCACTTACCATCAAGTGGACTGCATGCTCGTCTGCTACTCTTATATTATAAAGAAAGAAAAAAAAAGCCACTACTGGCAGTTCGCATTAAAGTTTTTGAATTGGAAAAGTACTACTTGGATGCAACCCTTTGTGTCCTACTGCTGTACACGGATATTCTATTCTACTGGAAGAAACCTATAACGTACTCCACGATACTAATTCAGTGATAGTTAATTGTATCAGGCGTTACTTTGCGGAAATCCATGCTATTAAGTTAAGATTTAAACTACTTCGCAACAATCCGCTACAAATATGTATGATGGTATATTTTTTTTCATCATACATATTTGTAGCGGATTGTTGCGAAGTACTTTTAAACTTAACTTAATCTAATGAATTGAAGTTGTACGGGTTAGTGGCCAACTTGTATCTGATGTTCTTTAAATCACCCATAAGGGCTCGGGGCTTTATTCAGATCACGGAACAACTGCCGATCTGCAGCTCTGGATTGCCACAATACATTAGTATACAATACATACATTAGTATTGTTACATCCGAAGCAGGGGAGCTTAGCCACAAACGGTTACCCTACTAATGCCCTACTCCATGAAATTGTTAAAACCCAAAAATAAAATCATTCATCTTTCTAGGATGGAAACCTTTACATCGAAGTACCAACAAAAGTTTTACCATGGATGACTGTCGGCCCCGACATGTACTGCATCGACAGCTTCGTGACTGACAACGCTGATGGCACCAAAACTTCAGAAATAGATGCCCTGGTCTGCTTCCCCCAGGACGAAGATACTTCAGACTATTTGCTTAGTAGCAGTTGTAAGTTAACTTCAATATATTTGAGTCGATTAATAATTTTTGGTTGGACGGTTGCAACACTGCCGCTGAATCCGTTTCTGATTTATAATAATTTTCTAGTAACTGACCACTGCTGCCCATGGATATCTGTAATAAACCCCAAATAAGATTAGAGTACCTTTTTTTTACTTAACGAGAGGAAAACCTACAAAAGGTACCCGACGACGTGGGAGCTACGCAGGGTTATGTGGGATTTTTACCGCACTAAAGCCCCCCCGTGGCCGTCTTCAACGCTTGTTGGAGAACTCCGGGATCTCCGACGGAACGCAACCGGAGTCCTCCAAGCGCGATGCCCCGATCGGGGCATGCCCCGATCTGCCCTGGGAGAGCAGTTTTCGCTCCTCCCACACCATCTAGTGTTCACGACGGTATGCGACCACACATACCGCCGTCCTTCCCGGAGTTAGATTAGAGTACCTAACTAAGATCAGCTACATATGCGTTGCAAGTCCACATCTGAAGACAAAGTTGAAACGCTTCCTGTAAGTTTCCCTTATCACGCCCACCAGAACGGAATAGCAACACTGTTATTTTTACTCAGGATCATGTGCCGGTGGTTAGTACCTCCAAAGTTAAATCACATGCTTCCTTGTTATGCCTCTTTATATGTTCATAGACATCTGCAAACGCAAAAAGGATTGAAGACCTAAATGAGGTCGTGAATAGTTTTGAAGTGGTTACTAACCAAGAGAATAATTAATATAGAGAGTAATAATTACTATCTTTTTGTTACTCTTTGCAAAACTTTACTCATTCAAAGATATTTTTCAGGTATGCTAGTTTCCTGCGTGTTCATCTTGGCTACCGTCGGGGTCTATGTGTGGCTTCCCCAACTGCACAACATTCACGGAAGAGTGCTCATAGCGTACCTCCTGTGTCTCTTCGTGGGATTCATCTTCCTCGCATGCATGCAGTTGCTGCTCCTGTCTGAACAAATGTCGAAGACCTCCTGCTTGGTTATGAGTAAGTTTTTCTGACTCTTTCATAATATCAGAATAAGGTTATTTATCGGACTAATTAATTTTATAGTATATTTCTTCACACGGGTTTATGTCCGCGTTATAAGCATGTGTGAATTTATACGTTGTAATATCTGCGTGGCCCACGTGTCTGTGGCTTATACGACAGGAAACGTATTTTTAAATCGATGGGATTCGAGCGACACGTATGTGGACCAGAAATATACCAAAGGACACTCACTTTACCTGTCGCACGTGTCTGTTTCCACAACCGCGTCCCACTTAAAAGCGCATCACTTAATCGTATCGTTTCTTATGTATATACCTACGTCACCTTTCCTTCATCGCACCACTCGCCGAAGGATTAAGTTCCATCCACATCAATGTGGCGTGGCGGTCCCCCAAGGTTCGGTTTGAACGTTCATTTTTGCCGCGTACATGCAAAATGTGGAATGAACTTCCTCCTGAGATATTCCCTCAGAACTATGACATGGGGCTCTTCAAGAGGGGTGTAAAAAGAGCTCTCCTTCTAAGCCGGCGATGCATTGGCGACTCCTCTGATGTTGCAAATGTCCATAGGCGACGGCGACTGCTTTCCATCAGGTAGTCCGTCTGCCTTATCGTTAGGTTACATATAAAAAAAATACGCATACGGGTCGAGAGACATTGCAGCGAGCTAATTAATGCATGCCGTGAAACGGCATTTTACGGAAACGAAGTCACGGATGGTACATAGTATGTTTAAATTATAAAGTTCATATTGTTTAGGAAACATTTCCATGCGATATTATTAATTTGGGAATTAGCTTTGACTCATTTCATATCTGGTTTGTATCTGGTTTTGATCAACAATCGCATGATATTACCTATACCTCAATTCCAAGAATCGACAACTGCCAATATAAATTGAAGGTCAACACCTCACGAGTGACAGGTTTTAGAATAGGGAGAATCTTACACCGTACAAATATAAACTTAGTACTTGATTTATATGTATAAAGTTTGGATTAAAACTACTTCGCAACAATCCGCTACTAATATGAGTGATGGTATATATTTTAAACCATGTAGTATGTACCACACGACCTCCCAAAAGGATGCATGCAGATGCAATAAATAAAAAATATACACCACCATACATACCACCACCAACACGTGTTTCGATCCAAAACGGAGCATCATAAGCAGGCAGGTTCTCTATATTTTCGGAAATAGCCAGCCACCTCCAGTTAAAAACTCACCCTGTATTATCAAACTATTTGTTGGTTGCAATGACAAATTGCATCATTTTACACGTTCAGTATAAAGTAGCCTTAATAACCGCCATCCTGTTTTTATCCAACTTTGACGTAATAAACTTATTTTAATGCGTAAATTTATATGAAGGCTACGGAAAGTACCTACTACTATTAAAAGCGCCTTCAATCAGTAAAGGTGTTTAATCAGTAAATACTAAGTTTTTAATGGCCATTAAAAGCGATCTTCAGCCATCTGCTTAATGTATGATAAGGATTTTATATCAAATTTTATAAATGAAGAACATACAGGGTGCTTTTTAAATTGGCCTGCATTGCTTAATCCGAAACGATAAGAAATAGAGAAAGATGCTGATTTTAATAATAGCTAAAACAGTATCATCATATTTAAATCTATTTCCCTAGCTTGTAAAACAAGTTCATTGAAAACAACATCTGGGAAGTAATAATAATGAAAAATTGAAGGAAACAGCTCAATTTATAACAAATACATTTTATTTCATACTAAGCCGCAACTAACTAACCTTGTTTTAAACATGCATTTTTTAAGCACGAACCTATTTGTTTCATGAACAAATTTTACACGAATCGAAAGGAATAAGCCTGTACAATATACAAACGTCAACTTTGCTATTTTTTCTAGCCTATCAATAAGGTAGGCAGTTATAAACAAATAAGTCGATGTTATTAATGTAGTAATTTATTAAACAGATGGGTAATTTGTTTAATAAATAAACGTCGTAAATATAGATGACTATTTTCAAACAACTGTGCCTAAAACTAGAGAAATTAAGTAAATAAAGAAGTAAATTAATATATTGGATGATTTTTAAAGTGTGCGTGGATGACCCATGAGTCATGAGTCCCATAAAGATAAAAACTGCATAATTAGGTATTTAAAAAAATATTTCTCTAGTCAGGAATGAACGAAGTTCATTTGAAAAAAAATCATCCTGTTTTATTAGGATATCGGATTGTAACGCTCTGTCGTTTATAAGATGAGATGCTGCGATGTACATAATATTACGATATCTAAAAATTATTTCATACTTATATCTCATTATTATTATATATTACTAGCTGACCCGGCAAACGTTGTGTTGCCATGTAAATAAAAAAATGTTAAGGGTGAACAACTCTTATCCCTTAGGGGTATGAAAACTATCTATAGTAGACTATCTATAGTAGCCGATTCTCAGACCTACTGAATCTGCATATAAAATTTGGTGAAAATCGGTAAAGCGGTTTCGGAGGAATACGGTAACTAACATTGTGACACGAGAATTTTATATATAAGATTTTATATTTTTATTGCATACCTATTCACAGCAAATTAATTAACATTTTTTGAATTTTTAATTAATCATAGTTTGGCAAAGTTTTTTAGCTTACCTACAAGCAATATATGTCTTGAGCTACCAAACTCAATATAAAATGCTTTTCATGTATTGATGGATGGATGAAGGCCGCTTCTAATCTATTATAGACGTGTGTATGATTACAAGTATTGGGAACAGAAAACAAACTTGCAGTCAATTTTGCATCAAAGCTCATAGATTTAGTAAACGACTTCAAATAGACCAGAAAATTTACTGTCAATCACAGATTTGTTAGTAACAAAATTCATAATATTAGAATTGAAACGCTTCATTTTTTTTTATAATATAAGAGTCGCAGACGAGCATGCAGTCCACCTGGTGGTAAGTGGCTACTGCCGCCCATGGACATCTGTAATCAACCCCAGATAGAATTAGATATTCCTACCTGAGGTCGGCCACAGATGTGCCGCTACCCCTGAGGACTGAGCTGGAACGCCTCGGAAAAGTCTGTCTCCCTTACCACATCCTTCAAACCAGAACACAGCAGCGCCTAACACTGCTGTTATTAGGTAGAAATAGGTGTGGCGGTGGTGCCGCCGGAGTCGAACCACTAAGGGTTCTACCACCTTCAAAATTCTGTAGAAGCGCATAAAGACCCAGATCTTAATCGTGCTGTAAAGTTAAGCAACCTCCGGCGCAGTCGGAAGTTGGATGGGTGACCGCTAGTGGCAAAATTTCATACGCGTTTTCATGTGTCGGGGAGTGCATTAATCCATCGATCTTTGTTATCATGATATAGAAATCTTAAGTTCGTGGGAGGTTTTATGGGCAATTTGACACGGATGACCACTAACTCCTAACACCTCCAACAATGCATGTTGTAATTTAGAATAGCGTGGTAGACATGCCCAGCCATTGCTGGCGTGGCGAGACATATGACCCGCGCGTCGGAGCGGTCACCATACCGGTCTGACGCGCACGGTCCCGGATAAAAAAGGAGTGATAGCCTAGTGGTTAAGAAACTCGGCCTCTCGGTCAGAGGGTCCAAGGTTCAAATCCCAGGCACGCATCTCTGATTTTTCAAAGTTACATGCGTATTATAAATTAATTATTACTTGCTAAACGGTGAAGGAAAACAACATGAGGAAACCTGCATACCTAAGAGATTTATAAAAAAAAATCTCAAAGGTATGTGAAGTCTACAAATACGCACTTGGCCAGCGCAGTGGACTATGGCCTAATCCTTCCATTTTGCGAAGAGACCCGTGCCCAGCAGTGGGACAGTGGGTTGTTGATGATGATGATGATGTGTCCATAGTATCCACGATACAGGGAATCCTAGTGTGGGGTGATGGGTGTAGAAAGCTTTTCATTTTTTTATTATTAGTTAATGTTTATATTATTTTTATTTTATTAACATACGGCCATATTTGTTAATTAGCTTCATACACCCGTGAATAAATGGAACAAGGCAACATATATCATTTTACTACGCTTTTTACAACAATAATACGTGTTGATATTAGTTACGATTTTATAACTGTGCTATTATGTTCGTTTAAACAATAACCCACTTTAGTTAGCATTATTTTATGACCCGACATCACTATTAAGGAGGCTAATGGATTTTAGATATCATACAAATGTATGTAGATTTGTGTGTGAGTGTGTGTGATGTGATATTTACTAAGACACTCTCTAATTTTAACTCAACACCTAGAATAATAAAATTTATTATTCTAGGTGTTGAGTTAAAATTTGCTTAAAAGTAGAATCATTTGAAGTTTTACGCCTATTTTTGCCTAATAATGCAGTGTTCTGGCTTAAAGTGTGTGGTAAGGGTCTTCCTTAGAACGAAACTAACCCTCAGACGTTGCAACGCATCTATGACCTCAAGTATATAATGTTATCCAGAGGTGATGACTGATGTAAATGTGCAGTAGCCACTTACCATTACGAACAGCATGCTTGTATGTTATATATTTTATATTTAATAAAAAACACACAGCTGTACAGCTGCTGAAGACACCAAACGTCGTAAATATATTAGTTTATGCAATAACTACTCGTATATATTTGTGGCGTTTGGTGTTGAGACTTTGGGTCCATGGGGTCCGGATGATTCGCAGCTGTTTAAACAGCTGTCAACTCGTTTGGTCGACGTCTCTGGGGACCGGAGAGCTGGCATACATTTCGCTCAAAGAATTGGTATAGCAATTCAGAGAGGAAATGCTGCCAGCGTCTTGGGAACCTTGCCCAAAGACAGTGATGGTGATAATTTTTTATGGTAGTGTTTTTGTTTATGGTAGTGTTTTTTTTTATATTTTTGTTTTTCATTTTTGTATATATGTAAATTTTGTAAATAAGTTATTTTATATTTATAGTATAATTTATTATTTTTAATTTTCTGTAAGTTTAACTATAATTCTAAATATTTTTCAGTTAATAAAAAAAGACATTATAATATACTTTCGATTTTGCTTTGTTACGATTCGTAATTTCAAGTGTTCGATCCACTACTACTTGCGAATAACTTTTCTCTACGAGCCAGATTCCAAGCTTTCGCGGACTGTATCCGGCCTGGAAGTAGGTTGTCCATGTAATATTTATAACAGGGGTGGCCAATTATTTCTTGCACCCGAGTGACCTATACTTTTTACTTAGCAGATCGTAAGATCTACCAATAATAAAATTTCGCATTTATTATTTTCGCCCTCTTAGGAATTTCAGTCGGTGAAAAAAAGGTCACTTTTCTCTTTGTCCTGTTGCAATCAACTGGACCTTGGCTCGTTATTAATAACCAATCTACCCAATTTTTTTTTATTTAAGGTCGAATATGATGTCTTATATTAAGATATTGTCAAAATCGATCTTTGGTAAAAAAAATCGATAGATTGATAATCGACGAGTTGTCTACCCCTGATGTAAATACCTCCTTTCTAAAAGTTAGATTCGCTTACCTACATCTTTAGTTCTATTTGTATGCAATCTGCTTTGTAAAATGATAAAATCTTTACACAGAGACAATACATATTTTCTAGAATAACCTAAGAAAACCTAAGAAATGAATTTGTATTTTTCGCGTAAATATTATTTTAAATTTTAGTTGTTAAATCTAACGAAAAGCTAAAGATATAATAGGCACTTACTTATGGTTATAAAAATCATTGATCCATAGATTATTGTTATGTTAAATGGGCGTAAGTACTACCAAGTAAACTAATTTGGTATTCAAATGTGCACATTTGATACAACCGGTTTTAAAGAGCACACTTGCAAAATGTTACGTTGTAGCTGTACACCAGATTGAATAATTTTGCAAATCGAACACCGTAGAATTATTTCTACTAACAAAAATCTCACTTAGAGAAAAGACTATGAAGTACACTTATTTCTGTCTCATAAGTGTATGGTAAGGGAGACATACTTTCCGAGGCGTTCCAGCTCAGAGGTAGCGGCGCATCTGTTGCCCACCTCAGGTAGGAATATGTAATCCTATCGATGGGCAGCAGTAGCCACTTACCTCAGATGCACTGCACGCTCGTCTGCTACTCCTATATTATATTAAAAAAGCTCTCCTTCATTCCTACTAGTACTATTCACAACTACTAGTAACAAATATTAAAAAATTAAGACCAATAAAAATAGTGTTACGGAACCCTTCGTTTGCACTTGGCCACTTATAATCGGAAGCCTCTGAGGAGGTTCGGTTTATCTGATTTAACTACTTTTAATCTTTCATAAATTCCGCGCTCGCCTATTTTGACTACAATGACTATGACTTGTCTTTGGCGAATATTGCCAGGAACAATGACCTTCGATCTTGCCGTTTTGTTGTGACAATCATCGGTTTACTCTCATAAATGTTTATGGCCATAACCCTTTTTTTCTCGACGGGGAAACCTTCAAAAGGTACCCGACGACGTGGGAGCGACGCCGGGTTATGTGGTTACCGGTGGCCGTCCTCAACGCTTGTTGGAGAACTCTGGGATCTCCGACGGAACACAACCGGAGCCCTCCAAGCGCTATGCCCCGATCGGGCTCTACCCTGGGGGGGTAGTTTTCGCTCCTCCCACACCATGTAGTGTTTACGACGGTATGCGACCACACATACCGCCGTACGTCCCGGGGTCGCTTGCTGGACGGTTCGAGCTCCCACTCTTGCCGCCCGCAACCCCGGAAGCCCCCTTTTAGTCGCCTCCTACGACAGGCAGGGGATACCGTAGCCCTATTCTAGTCCCGGAACTACAGGGACAATGGCCATAACCCTAAGAAATATATACCAAATAATACAAATATACTTTGTTCTGCGCCAAGAACAATGTCTAAAAGATTTACAACAAGAATTACTAACTAGAGTTAAAATGTTATACATATTACAATGTCGCATAAAGGCGGTCTTATCTCTAAATAGCCTTCCAAACAAAACATATTTCAAAAACATTACTTCTCGTATCTTTCGGAACTCATTGTCCGTGGACAACAGTTCTATAAATAGAAAACTTGATTCAAAGTATGGTTTTTCGCTATAAGCAATTACTTAATTGGCACAAAACCTTCGGAAATGGCGGTTTTCCCTCACCATTATTGTTTGTAATTGCATGGAAAATATCATCTATCAAGATACGGTGATAATAATAATAATAATAATAATATACTTTATTGTACCCAAAACAAGAAATAACAAAGTAACATACAAATATAAGACAATACAACAGGCGGCCTTATCGCTAACCAGCGATCTCTTCCAGGCAACCCTAAGGTGAGGAGTGAAAGTAAGGATGAGATAAAAATAGGTAGGGTGCAAATAGAGTGCAGTTTTAAATAACAGTAAAGTAATAGAATAAAGTAAAGTAACAGTAAAGTAATAGTAGTAATAAAGTAGTGAAGTTAAATTGATGATAGCATAGAACATACAATAGAAGGAGACAGTTTTAGGAAAAAGGAAAAGTAACGAAATTGTTAGATAAGATTAGAGATAGCGTGAAAGAATGGGATAGGGATAAAGACAAGGTTAGAGCTGCAAGTAATGGGATTTCACAAGTTTATTGAACAAATGTAAAGATTTTGCTTTACGTATTGTAACAGGAAGGGAGTTCCAGAGACGGATAGCTACTATGGTAAATGATTTTTTGTAAAAGGAAGGTGATTTGTCTTGAAAATGGATAACAGTCAGCCACCTTCATTTTTTTACAGTGAAACAGTGATGAAACAATGTGCGATATCAAAGGTTATCAAACTGCAAATATTGTTAAAAATTGACATTGAAATATTTTGGGTAATACCAAAGTGATAACTGATAACTGATAAGTAATGTGTCTGTTCGTCTTCAGTACGTCATATCTAAAAATATCATATCAAAGTTATGTCGCCGCAAATTCGTTATCACGCTTAAAAATGAAAAATCAGAACAATCAATTCGATTAAAATTTTAAGTCAGTGGTCTACAACTTGCAGGCTGCAATTCACGACCCTCGCTTACGGTCCGCGGGCCTTCTTAGAATCTCCCCTTGCGGCCCGCGGAACATCGTAGAACATAATTTCTTGTCGCCGTTACTTACATTATAGAGACAATTTATTCTTGAAGACCTATTTTTTCGTCGTTAATATTCAGAGACCTCTCAGGTCAAACAGAGGAGGCAGATTCTTGCCGACCGCTAATCAACGATTAACCATTAATTATTTATCTATCTATTGAAGTAATTTAGAAATCCATTTTTTGTAAAAATAGCATCGTAGTTTTTGTATAACTAAATGCATGCACACTACGAAGCTCGAGTCGATATGATCAATTTTTAAAACTTTCGTTTTGATAAAGTCGCAACCAATTTTAAAATAGCTAAAACGAAAGACATTCGTTCACAATAGATACTTACTGTTTTTAGAAACAAAAATAGCCGCAAAATACATTTTTTATTGGATAGTTCGGGTTCGGCTTTAAATCTGAATGAGGTTCAGCCGATATCGAATCGTTGCATTTACAGTTTATCACACAATAAAAAGTCTGTCGTTTGCAGGGGCTCTAAAACATATAAAATAAATACGACCATATTTTAAGTTTTAAGTGCTCTCAATTCTTAGTAGTTACGACTTCTTACGCACAAAGATCATGGTTATGTTTTTCGTGCGTGTTTTTCAGCATAAAGATATCTTCATAATTAAATGTGGGAACTATTGTTTCTACTGACGTCGTGTTAATGTTCTCGTACCATTAAAGTCATATCAGCTGTAAGCAGCTTGTTTTTCCCACGGAACACACCATGGTTGTTAAAACCATAGAGTTATAATTAGCATAGAATACGTATATGCTGTCAAAACCATGAGTCGTAGGCAGATGTGTTATGGGAGTTGTAAATAGGTTCGTTTGGACTGTAATTAGTGTTTACACGGTATATTTTACAAAAAAAATCGGTATATATCATTAAAACAAATATATTAGCTGAATTGTTCACTTTAAATTGTGACTGTTCGTCCTATATAGTCGAGGATCCCAGTATAGAACGACCTTCACCGAGCTGGTTAATGGATGAAACGTTTTTTATATAATCATAGTCAACCTAACGTTTGCATATTATATAGGCTTCATATTTTCGATTAGTATGTTATTTTTATATTAACGATACCAGTGAAATGTTTAAGAAAAAAAAACATATTCTGGACAAAATTTTTTTAGACAACCCGTTTGCAATATAATTGTCGACATATTTAATTCGACTTAAAATACTTTTCATCAATTAACCAGTTGGGTGAAGGTCGTCTTATATCGGGTTCTTAGACGAATACGGCGCATAGTGATGGTGTTCTGAGCTGTGCTTACTGTTCCTACCCCAGTACACTCGCTCTATTCTTTATTATTACTCTTCGTAAACAGCGAGTAACTTGCAATAACGTTAATAACGTTGCTCGTGATAATTACAATAAATTGTCTGAAAATACACTTTAGTACGTATTTGCGAAATCGGATGAATTTTGACTGTTTAGTACTTGGTAGCATGTTAATTTAGTAACATATTTATGTGGTGTGGATCGTACGATGTAAATACAATATTATTCTTCTTGTTCGTTATGTCGTGGTCCATAGATATAGGATGCATGTGTACAGTTGCACACATGCAATATATAATTTACACACGGAGATATGTAGGTGCAGTAATAGGTACCTACACATAAAATATACCTACGTAGTCGTACTATGAAAAATATATAGAGGCGGACATAGTACTATGGCTTAATGCTTTTCATTCTGAGAGGAGACCCGTGCCCATCAGTGGGAAAGTAATGGGTAACGGGAAACATAGTACCTACCTCCTTTTTCGATGTCGGTAAAAGGGGTGGAGCTACTTTTTAATAACAGTTTTCGGTCGTTGATGGATGACATTAATTTTTTTTTTAGTATCTGTTACTTATGTAGTATTTCAACACAATTACCTAAAAGATGTCGTTTCCATATAACGGAGATACCTACGTACCTACTATCAAATGATTTCTCATATTTTTTCACTATAAAGAAGTATAAGAGTAGGTACTTCTTTCTATTTTAAAGTCTGTAAAAAATGAATTAAACTCTCATCATAATTTTAAATGTTCTCACATCTTGACCCAAAATATAAGATCTTCTCTACACATGTTAGTACCGATGTCACATAAATTATAACTGAGAATTTAGACACAGAATACAGATAGTAAACATGTTAATTTGTGATCCACCATCTGTTTCAAAATGGGATCAAAGGGATTTAGCATTTTATAATATCATTTGTCTTACTTTATGTCTTTTTTACGCATTTGTTATGTATACTTAAATGCTTTTGCTTCACAAGACGTTACATAATAATAGTGTGATTTATTGAGTTATTTACTAGTATGATTTATTATAATAGCTTACGTAAAGAAATCAAAGGAAAAAATTCACGGATACGCCGGATTATGCCAGTCTTAAAACAAAATGTTTTACATCGCAGACTACGCATAGATGGTATTTAGATATTAACTAATATTAATTTTGAATAATATGAGTAATCTATATTCGGCTGTACCCAGTATCTTATCGCTGGGCAAGATTTTCTTCCTCAACAGAAAACGACTTATATGTTAATATAATGCGCCAATAATAATTGATGCAGAAGAAAAGTCATCGTTAATAATTTAACATTACATTCGTAACCAGCTATGTAAGATTATTATCCCATGTTTTCGGAAACAATTTCTTTTGAAGAGCATTTAATTATGTTTTATAATCACCATCAATAGGAAAAACAGTTATCTCGGCTTGCCCTAATTAAGAATTTAGGCAATTAATTTACTATGTTTAAACTGTCTGTAATGCCTCCGACACGCTTTATCAATATATTAATGATGCTATAATTATATTAATGATGATAACAGAATAACAAGTTGTTCGGAAATCCGAATTAGAATCGCGACCTTCATCTATCCATAATGCGTATAACTATCATTATTTATAATGAAGTAATTATCAATTATATCGATAACAAGCTAAAGTAAAATGAACTTTATTATGACATTCTTAAGAAAATAAACTTATTTTTATTCATTCTCTAAATTAATCATTATAAATATTGATTCAACATTTTGTAGCCAATCAAATCGCGATGTATATTTAACATACTAAATTTCATATAAAACACTTTTAATACATTAAACGGAAAGATAAAGGACACTCCTAATTAAATTTTAAGCCATTCTGCACTTTTATTATCATGATAATTAAAACTATCATTATTTTCACTTCAGCTTAAACGTGTAGGCCGTTTTTCGAGTAAAACCTTATTAAATAATAAAGTACAGTTGAAACTATAGATAAATATGTTCATACATGCTTATTGGCACACATGTAATAAAGTATTACGAAGGAATTTTACGATACTTAAGCTTTCATTCGCAGCTGTTTATAACGACCATAAATTTAAATGGTACTAGATTTTTTATTGCATAAGAGGCTCAAGTGCTCATTTATTACAATAAGGAAATCTCTGTACATCTTTGCAAATAATTTAAGATAGCCATGTGTCTGAGACTTCCAATTAACTACAGTTTGGGCAATCACATTTAGATATTTTTACTAAAAACCCGTATATATCTTTTTTATTTCGTGCTTTTTAAATTGTAATTTTAATAATTCGCCAAGTGCGAGTCGAAGTTCCACTTCGACGGTTCCATATCGCCAAATTCTCATTTTTTGTTTTTAATAAGTTGTATCCATAGATTACTAAAGATTACTCACTCCTAACAAGAAAATGTACCCAGTTTTGAGAAATGAAATAGTTGCGTAAAAAAGTTTTGCCACGTCTCCGTGCTAAAATGTCCCTAAAATATTTGAAATAATTATTTATTTATTATGTAAATTACGCAGTATTAGTTATTTATTCGTAATTTTTCTCTAAAAATGTTTTTATTTGTCAAGAATTCAAAAAAAGAACTTACTAAAATATTCGTGGCTTCATTCAATTTCAAGGCGGCGAAGTATCTTTACTAATCTATGGTTGTATCATAGAAGCTATAAAAGAATATGAATTGTGCTAAGTATCTATCCCTTTTGTAAAGTATTCCGTAAGCAGTTAACTGATATTTTTTGTTTTTTGTAGTTATAAGTTCCGATCGTACTAATGCACACTCTGTAAAAGTTTCGAGTATTTTTCGATTACGGTTCAAGACATAGAGCCCTATGACCTAAAGATAGACAGCGGTACCCTAAAAATAATCTAATCGTGTTTCGTGCATTTTTATCACAACTTATCTAAATCATGCAATACGACTTCGTGTGCACATATGAATATGTGAAGATGCTTATATTATTTTTTCAGCTTTTATCATCTACTACGCTCTACTGGCTGCTTTCTTCTGGCTCAACGTGATGTGCTTCGACATCTGGCGGGTGTTCAGGTTGGTACAAAAAAAATATAGTTGTTACGACCCGCGTGGTGGAGAGAGTGGATACCGGTCTGACGCGCAAAAGATCCCGGGCTCGATCCCCGGCCAAAGTATATTTGACTGTACGTTTTAGACATTTATCAATTACCATGAGTTTTTACGTTTTGACAAATATGAATCTTTTGGTATTTATTTACGTATTTGCCCATACAAATTCCAATCAGCGCCCCTAGCGGATTGTATCGGATTTATAGTGTCAGTAACGTAACATTAGATGTCTAAATTGACAAAATGGCGCTTTATGTTTTGACTCTCTTTTATGCGAACATGTGAGGCAGACAAAAAGACTTCGGCACTTACTTATTGTTACGTTTACTCAGTCTACTAAGCAAACGGAACAGAATAATTGATTGAGTAAACGTAACGTAAAATTGTGGGATGTTTTGAAAACTCATGGTAAGGGTACTTTTCTGGGTCTAGGTGTTTGTGTATTCATCTTTATGTGTGTTTATGGCATATACAACACAGGGCAGTAGGGGCTGTGAGCGTAGAAAAGTCTAGACAGTATTGACAAATAATAGTACCACTCCTTTTCATTGAGTAGGTTTAAGTTGAGTAAACGTATAAACCTACAAAGTTATTCATCTATGCGGTTAACTCTACATAGAGCAAAACGCGATGACTTCGCTAAGTAAATCTTTTCAAAGGATTGCAAGAATGAATGAGTAATGGGATATAAGTATTGCCTACAAATAATACAATGCATATGTATTTTAATACCTAAGACCATAGTGAATCAAAAGTTTAAATACGTTTAACAATTTTCGCGAATTTAAGTTTTGTGTTCCAAGTATATTGATACCAATTTTTTACCCTACTGCGAAGGGTAACATTTTTCGAAAATAAGTATGTCTCATTATTTGTACGCGTTACAGCCCGAACGGCTTTACGGATTTTATTGTGTTAAAATCGAATTTATTAAAAATCACTGGACATACATAAAAAAATATACGCGATGAATAAATAACCTTACTTCTTTGAAGTCGGTTAAAAATTGTCTATATCTTTAAGCAGTCGGGCCTTTTTTTATGATAATTATGTTTAATAATATGTCAAACTTATAATTCCAGTGGCAAACGCGAAATGAGGCTGGAGAAAATCTTCGTCCGCTCGAAGCTACGCGCCTATGCCCTATACGCCTTCGGGATCCCGACCTTGCTGACCATCGTGCTGGCTGCGCTGCACTTCTCCAGCTTACCCGACAGACCGTGGATGCCGATGTTACTAGTGACTGGATGTTTCATATCCGGTAAACCTATAATGTCTTGTTCTTCGTTTCACTTTTTAACACGCTTTTATTAGCTTGGGTTGTATGTATGTATTTAGGTATGTATGTAAGTATGTAACGGAATCTTTGAACCGATTTCTATCCACTTTGAACGTTCAGTTTAATTCAAAATTTTGAAGAATTATAAAAACCGATGACAATACACGATTTTAAAAATTTTGTACCATTGTTTTTCAACATCCTCAGGATTAACGATTTTCGAGACGAGATTTTTCGAGCGCCTTACACAAAGTTCATTGCAAAGTTACTAGATTGCAACAATTATTTTTTTTTAGTTTCAATAACTGTCATAGCGTGATTTTTAGTTTAATAATAATGTTATATCCCTTTACCTCAAATGTTCTGAAACATATCTATGTTTCAAAAATAATTCAAAAAACTAAGAAACACGCTTTTATGATAAAATCAACTAAAAAGTAGAAAACAATCTAGGAATCAACTAAGGAACAGTAAATAGTATAATTGTAAAAAAGCATGGGGTGCTCCATTTATCAGTTTTCGAAAAGCGTGTGTTTTAGTTTTTTGAACTATATTTACTTATTTATACAATATTGAAGCAAACGAGCATGTATTCCACCTGATAGTTATAGCTACTAGCGCCTATAGTCATAAGTAATCTATTCCAGGTAAGATTAGATTCCTAAATTGCCGTCGCTACTCCTGAGAACTAAATTAGAATGCCTCGGATAAATATGTCTCACTTACGTTTAAGGTTTTGAAGGTGGTAGACCCCTTTGTGGTTCGACTCCGGCGGCACCACCGTCACACCTATTTCTACCTATCAACAAGTGTGTTAGGCGCTGCTGTGTTCCGTTTTGAAGGGTGTGGTAAGGCAGACAGACTTTTCCGAGGCGTTCCAGCTTAGTTCTCAGGGGTAGCGGCGCATCTGTGGCCGACCTCAGGTAGGAATATATAATTCTATCTGGGGTTGATTACAGATGCCGCCCATGGAGCACTAGCCACTTACCTGTCCTATATTATAAAAAAGCCTATCCAACCAGAATAAAACAGCGCTTAACACTGCTGTTATTAGGCAGAAATAGGCGACGTTGCCTCCGGAGTCAAACCACAAGGGATTTATTTTTTTATATTTATTCAATTGTATTCCAGCAGTTTTGAGCAGGGTAGCAATTATATTAGTTATCCAGTACAGTGGCCCTGGCAACGTTACCATAATTGTGAATCAATATATCATTCTTTTTTTTTATTTTTCAATTATATACATTTTTAAACGTCATTTCCAGGTACCAGCAAATTGATCTACCTTTACGGACCAATCGTGATATTATGTGTGGCGAACATGACGTTGTTTGTCTTGACTGCGCTGAAGATCGCAAAGACGAAGCAGGAGACTTCGGTACTCAACTCCAGGGACAGTTCCCGACATGACCAGCAAAATGGTGACATGCAAAGGTGAGACACAATGGGCGTCTAGGTTCCTGATAAAGGTGGTGGGAAGTCATTGAAGTGTCGAGATATTTCCTTATTGCTGCAGTATCCAGTGCTTCTTTGGTCTAGGTTGAGGGTATGCTAAGGAATATACATTTACGTAAGTTTTAACTTAGTCCTTGCGCGGGGGTAGCGACGCATCTATGATCAATTATTGAATTTAAGCATCCTGTTATTTTTGTAATGCAGTCAAATAAAGTATTTTATATAAAACCTCTAATATCCCACAAAATTAAGGGCTATTACTGTAGTACACATATCTATCGTAATCGATCGGAGAAATCAATCGATCATACGTGCGTTGGTATCCCTGAAAGCAAAGCTAGAACTACTCATGTACTCATGAGTCAGTTTACACTAGAATACCGCGGGACCTGAACAGGGCGAGGCATGGAGCATCCTTCAGCAAGTTGTTACTAAGAATTTTCGGGGTCGTAGAAACTGCTGGCAGCGGATCCCATCCCAACTCGTATTGGTAAGTAGAAAATAAAGATTTAAGTAGATATCTTAAGGAGACTTAGAGCCCATCGTTGCATCGTTTCACCTTTAAATAATTAATAGTGTGAAGTTTTGGTTGACACAGTCAGCACTGAGCAAATAATTATTAACAGTATCCCCTTTTTCCATTTCAGGCTTTTCCTTTACGTTAAACTGTTTATCGTTATGGGCATCAACTGGATTCTGGAAGTCGTCAGCGCTTTGTACCCGAATACCTTCTTTCGCGTCACTGACGCCTACAACGTTCTCATCGGTTTAACTATCTTCATCATCTTCGTATGCAAGCGCAAGATCATCCAGCTCCTAAAGGAGAGGTTCGTGTCAGTCACGTAACGTACGATTATTATTGTTTTGCTACATATTATACTTTATGTTTGTACTATACGCTGTACGATCAATGGCATTAAATGCGTCAACGGCGAGTCATCAAAGTTACTCAACGCAAGATGTGTTTGTTTGACTCAGGTGAAATAACCGAATAGCCAAACAATAACCAAAATAGTTACTCGCATAAATGACGAATTTATAAAGTCCATGATAATATACATTTAGGTTTGCCTCGAATTATATATCACAATTTAATAAATGTACTCGATAATAACTATCTACAACTGTGTACGAGATCTACACAGTCGCGTGATAATTTAATTAAAACAATCATTAGGAAAATTATGAGTACAAACTACACCAGGGATCGTACAGATTATAGTCTTATATTGTAACCTGACACGCAATTTAAATTGTGAACAACAGTATCTATAGTGTCGACTTGTCGTAAATTTCAATTTCTATTATATTCATTAACATAATTGTTGAATTGCACCAACTGCACATACTTGTATCTGTAAGTAACTTGTTTTAGAGTAGGAAAGTTAATAAAATAAAAGAAATATTACGAGCTAACGTTGAAAGTACATAAAAATAGGAGAAGGATAAAAGATTTAAACGAGTGCATTCTTATTTAGGATCAAAGGGAAATTTCAACAATCTCGGAGAGGGGATTTAAGGAATACAATGCGTGTCAATTTACAAGACATCAGACACAGAGCAAGCCAGGAGACAATTCGCACGAACGCAGATTCTGAAATCAGCAGAGGACCTAACATAACAAATTTCTAGTATAAGCTCAAAGATTTCCTAAGTTTTATAAAGCCAAAGTAATCGAATAAGTAAAATTAAGATTAAGGTAAAGATATAAAAATGAAAATTTTAGAAGTGCACAAGTTCATTGTACAAGTCACGTCAGTTTTGTTTTTGACAGGGTACTTTAAAGATTAATAATTAAATCAACAAATAAGGTACTTAAAAAGTACATTATTCACTGTCGATGTTGATTCTTATATATTTTTTATTAAGAACAAATCTTAAACAACTGTGTTAAGGTTTTACCGTTTTGTGAGATGTGCACAGTTCAGACAAAATATTGCATCGAAACCATAGATTTAACCACAAAAAATATTGATGGCTAGCCTTCGAAAAAAGGAGCATAGGAAATACATGGACATATTGAAAATTAATATTGGAAAATTGTGACAAGGAA
The DNA here is from genome assembly GCA_014595695.2 of Epargyreus clarus clarus. Classification (NCBI taxonomy): domain Eukaryota; kingdom Metazoa; phylum Arthropoda; class Insecta; order Lepidoptera; family Hesperiidae; genus Epargyreus; species Epargyreus clarus. Next base: position 1,538,694 of record JACTTY020000035.1, read on the forward strand.
GAATAACGATAATAGACTGCTGTTTCACCCTGCGAAAAGTGAGATGTGCAAATAGAAATGAATCGAATAATATTAAAATATTATAAGATATCAGAACTAATTAGTAAAGCCAAATGTATGAGGCCCAGTCCAAAATCAAAGTTTGAGATTGATCTTTCAAAAATACGATTCGGAAGACACTCCAAAAGAAGAAACCTAACTAAGCCTTAATCAACGTCTATGGACATGAAAGAAGAAACTAGAGGTACTATTGAATATCGCTTAACTGGAGTGGACATCTTTTCTGGATAAAATAAATTGACAGCATATTAACTGGTGTTGTGTGGGAGAACTAACATCGATAATTAAATCATTAGGTTCATAAAAATGCTTCGGTGTTGAGCAAGACATCTTTCTTATTTCTACATGAATGAACGTGAAACTCAATGAATAACCGGTGTTACTCTGAATCACTAACTTTATTTTGATATGAAAAATTAACAAATAATGACGAAGAGAATGCAATTCCCTATTCAATCCTTTATTGCATTCTTTTCAAAACCGATGCTTGGGACTTTGAAATCTTTTTAAGAATTGTGTGTGTTTCCTTCAGGTTTGTGTGTGTTTTCAGGTTTTTATGTGTCGTAATAAATAACACATTTTTCTCTATACATAATATCATAATATCACAACTTCACGATAAACAATGTCTTCTTTTTCCACCAGTTTTCATTATACTTTTATCATTTAAAAGCACTTCTACTAATCAATATAATTATTATTTTCTCCGTCCCGTTAAAATATTTCCAACTTAATTTCTTTATTTCTCCAAATTTTCATATAGGTAATGGCCAATTTTAATTTATACGAATGTGCATCGAATAGACCTCTTTCTTCAATCTCTGTTATTTGGGAAATTTACTAATAAATCATGTTTGTAAGAGAAGTGCTCGAAAAATAAAATTATTATTTTTTGTACAGGTACAAGCAAGTGAGACGCGGCCGAGTATCCCAGGGTAACACGTCGTGGTCCCGTGGCAACTTGAGCAAGGACGAGATGACCCTTAACACCAATTCAACATAGTGACGGATTACGTAACATCGTCACGATCTTGTTGCATGACGAAATGATCCACGACGAATGTAGGCGTGACGAAAGTCGTAGTACCAAAAATGTTGTCGCAATTTTCTATAATTGCTGATGACAAACAAAATCTTGACTTGAATCTTGGAAAATATTTGAAAAGATATATAGAAAAGCCGTATACAAAGTATGAACGGTGATATTATCATACAAAGATACACAATAATCTGTTAAAACTGTAGATTTACGGACGAAATGACGAGAAAATTAATATAAATGGTCATTTGCCATTATAAGGTCATATAACAATCCTTTGAAAGTTGTGGTAGACAGAGATACTAATAAGTTATGTTCAAACTTAGTTTTCAGAGGATGAGAATCTATGAAGATGTTTCATTCAACATATATTTACTTATGTATATTAATACGTAACATTCTGTACATTCTGATGCATTTTTACGAATCTGTAGACCTATATTTGAGATACTCATAAAATCACTTTTACACTTGATACACCTGTTAAGTTAAGGATAAGTAATTTTATATATGTTTATATTGTATATATTATATATAAATGAATATTTTAATTATTATTATTCTCAGTACATGCCTATAAATGATACCTCAAGTTACTGGTTTATTTTCTAAAAACATAGGGACTTAAAATTCCTTTTATGTGTATTACTTTGTTTTATTACAAGCGATTGAAAGACGTGTATATGTAACATTGGAATAAAACTCAGCTAACATGGTTTCCATGACTTCACATTATATGATCTATCTACCTCTTAAATGTATTTTATAAGTAAATAACGCGTTGTCTCACAATGGCATATTATACATGAGGGATGTATTAGTTTTATCCTAATTGTAAATCTCATTTGTAAGACTCATTTCGTAATAGTTAACGATACGCAGCTATTATCTAGCCTTTGTTAATTAATAATGTTAATTAATTCTCATAAGCTATTTTGTAAAATAGAGGTCACATAGAAACACAAGTACATTAATATATTTTAAGAGAAAGAGAAGAGATTTATAATTATAACAAACTATTCAAACCCCTCACTAGACCCTTTTGTGTTTCATGTAGTGACTATTTTATCTGCTAAATTATACTCCTTCGTCATGTAAAGGGTAATCAGAATCACTATCATTTGTGATAGATTCATATTAGTAATAGTAATATTTCAGATAACCTTTTTAAAAGTGGATTGCTTATTGCTTTATACACTTGGCTTTTTTTAGATTATAATTAAACTAACATAGTAATTAAAATCACCGTAAACGTGAAATAGAGGTTATAAAACTATTTCAATTTACGTAAATATTTTTTTACAAATATAAAATAAAAAAATAATATAAGATTGATTTATAAAAATACGTCATAATGTTAATTTGAATAGTTTTATTATTGAACAAATTTTCTTAAATTTTATATAGTGGTAATTTAATTCTAAAAGTACGGTTCGTTTTTTAGATTACCTTTAAATACATTTATATTACAAGTACTTTTACTATCTCTGTTTCTACAAATAGAGTGATACGACATCTTGAGGGTCGCATTAAGTGACGAGTGACTCGAGTCACAGTATAAGGATATACAGTAATTTAACTCGGCCCTGACCTTGAATTAGATACCTACGGTTGCGCTGGGCACGGTAACGCGTTAGGGCTGCCTGCCTACAGTTTTTAATTACATCTGCATACTTTACTTTCTTTTTAATTTTTTGATTGTAAATGTTGTATTTTTTTATTTAAACAAATGAATGCTATAGTTAATTATATAGAAAGTGTTGAATGAAAATGCATGTTATGTTTTTTAATATGTATATATTACGTAATAGAAACTATTTTTATAATTGGGTACTTGACAGTTACAACAATAAAATATGAAATATGTTCGACATGATAGCTTATAAATTAACATAAATTATGCAAAATTTAGTTTAATTTTTATTACAATATTAAAATGTCGAAATATGCATGCAAATATGCACTAAAAAGGGCAAAACATGGCCAATATATGCGCTATTAGATTAACATTGTAACGCACTACAGAATAGGGCCCCTACAGAATAGTCCCTCGGCGGCATATCGCGCGAACAAACGGGTGCCGAAAGGCCGCTAAGCCACGCCCTCAGCCTTTGTTGCGCCGCGCGACGACGAATAAATACGACGGGTGCGTTGTGCAAGCAAGCCCTTCGTTTATCAACAGTTTCGAGTTTTATTTTGCGCGGGAATAATAAAAGTTGTAAATTGGTCGAAATCTAATTTAGTAGTAGTAGTACCTAGTAGATTAAGTATCTAGTATTAACATAAAAATCATTGTAATTGTCTTACCTTTAGGAGTTTCCAGGCAGTTTAAAAAATGTTATATCTGGATGTGTTATTGACGAATTGAAGCAACCAAAAACAACACAATATAATCTATAACTTTTCTTCGCCATATTATTCTTGAAACAACAAAATATCTTACAAAACCGTCACATCACCCGCTCGTCACCGTGGCACATTCACGAATGTTCGTGTACCGAGTTAGTACCGGCCCGAGGCGAGTAGGCGTGGCTTGCGTTTCGTGCGTTTGTATGAAGATAAAATACTGTATATCCTTATACTGTGCTCGAGTGAATGACGTGACGCGATAAGTGATGTGACGCATCACGGTAGTACTTTCTTCTTGAGTGTAGCGCATTGATATACTACTAAATTAATAGTATATCAATGGTTTACCGTTATTTTATGTCACTCATTATTTTGTCACATTATTATTACTAATTTTAAGAATGAATTCCACGGATTTAAAAATTGACCTCTTATGATGTTTATTTATTACTGTTAATGTCATACGTATATATTACATTATTATGATGAAACATTTTATTAATAATTATATTTTTTATAATAATGAGATGTACTCATGAAACTACAACATGAATAATCCCATCACTGCATAATCATAAGCATTTCTAGTCGCTAGTTCATAATCTTCTTTGTACCTAATATCTATATATTTTATTTATCTTAGTCATAGATTGGTAAAGATACTTCGCCGCCTTAAAATTGAATGAAGCCACAAACGGCTTATTAGTAAGTTCTTTTTTTGAATTCTTGACAAATAAAAACATTTTTAGAGAAAATTTACGAATAAATAACTAATACTGCGTAATTTACATAATAAATAAATAATTATTTCAAATATTTTGGGGACATTTTAGCACGGAGACGTGGCAAAACTTTTTTACGCAACTATTTCAATTCTCAAAACTGGGTACATTTTCTTGTTAGGAGTGAGTAATCTTTACTAATCTATGATCTTAGTGTAGTTATTTACAAACATTTTCTATTCACTACATTGAATCTAAATATTGTTAAAGCTATCTACATAATTATAATGTAACTTACGTGTTTTAATGTATCTTTGTGTCGTTTAGAACATAAAATATATTTACTCTACTCCACTATAAAAATAGGTAACAGTAGACACGACAAATATTGACAGAAATTGAGCCATATTTGCGTAGTGAAACTAAAGGAATTTGGTTAAACTTACGACAGTCAATATTACTACCCTTAGTATGAGTTTTTACGTTTGCTTGAAAACGTTCACCGTTTACGTTTTTGGACATACAGCGCCCCCGTGCACGGTATCGGAACTAAAATTTCCCATTATGAGTTTTAAATAACTGAATAGTCAATATTAATGACACTTAATTTTACAAATATTAATAGAATGTATTTATTTTTACATTTTTTTAATTTACTTTTGATAGCGTTATTGTTCCGTTTTTAAAACTTTTAACTGTGGAATTGTGGGATTTTAGTTCCGGTACGGTCCATGAGGGCGCTGTGTATTGTATTTGTGTGTTTATTGTGTAAATGGTGAAAGTTTTCAAGCAAGCGTAAAAACTCATACTATAACGACATTGTCTCATTCCTTTGACGTCATATTTTGTGACTCAGGTCGCACGTTTGTAATGGCCCAACTATAGTATCGCGAAGGCGTTTAAAAATATGCGAATGCCATTGTAATCATGACTTTGATTAAGATTAAATATTGTAGTAGTAGTAGTGTATCGTGTAAATTATAAGACGTTTTTTACATTTTCACTTTAAATACACACAAACAACTTATGTACTTTTGATGGTACTATTAATATTGATGCACATATCATAAAATGTGTACGCACTGCTTATTTTAGTATAAGACTGTAAGAACAACATTTAATTAGAATTATTATTAATAAATCTGCATTTATTAAGCACTTAGAATAAATTTATACTTACATAAATATCTTTTTTTGTTTTTAATGTGTTTTCTTGCCTTTTTAGTTTCAGTAATAATAACCCAATTATTAAAATTAGGCTATTTTTTTACTCGGATATCCGGTTCAAATCTGTGGGTAGAATTAGATATGAATCCTTGCTGGGAGTTTATGTATTATATCAAAACACCCGATAAAAGTTGATAACTAAAGGTTTAAGATCATTAAAAGGATTAAGAACATTTAAATGACAAGAATACCTATAGGTAATATTTTTTTTATTTTAATCAGTATACAGTATTTCTTACAAGAGATCACTTATATTCATAAAAATCTTAATTATTAAAGCAAACTGAGTAGTTTAGTTAGTACCTACATGTTGGGTAAGATGCTTAGAGGACTCCGGTTGCGTTCCGTTAGAGATCCCGGAGTCCTCTACGCAGCGCTGAGATTAGCCACCTGGGGATTAGTGCGGTAAAGATCCCACATGACCCCGTGTCGCTCCCACAGCACTGGGTACCTTTTGAAGGTTCCTCTCGTTAACAAAAAAAGGTACCTACATGTTAAATGTCAATTTGGTGTACAGATAGGTATTATCCGCAGGTTTTATTCCTTTATTTCACTAAGATATATTTATGTTAAAGTAATTACTGCATTACATTTTTGCATATCTCCCAAAACGTTGATTCGTTTGAAATTTATATTGATATTGATTCGTTTGGAATCGATAAACAACATAGATCGTGTTATAAATTGAAACTTGATGGTAAGGGTATAATTATATATGGAAATCCATAATTAACCCCAGATTGGATTGGAGTCTTGCACGTCTCTACATTTATTCTATGAAACTATTATTTTTAACTTATATGTAGATTTTTATTACTTATTGAGTATTACAATTATAATTATTAATAAGTACATTATTAGGCTATGATATGCATAGTGCATAATAATATGATATGCATAATAATAATAAAATTATGTTTGAAAAAAATAGTAATGATAAATTTGAGCATTAATTTGTACTTATAATTATATACGTATAAATATATATTGTTCGAAGAATTATTTACTTTGCCCGAAAATTAGTCTAGTCTTTGGTTAAGTGGCAACTATGAAAAAAGAGTAATTAGTTACTATTACCTAAGCCTCCTATATCTTCTTTATATAACTAGCATAAAGTTAGCGCCTGTGTAAATACTGTAAGTACTAGTAGTGTTATTCTTTGTATATGTTACTACTTACTACATAGATTAGTAAAGATACTTCGCCGCCTTGAAATTGAATGAAGCCACAAACGGCTTATGTGTTCTTTTTTTTAATTCTTGACAAATAAAAACATTTTTAGAGAACATTTACAAATAAATAACTAATACTGCGTAATTTATATAATAAATAAATAATTATTTCAAATATTTTGGGGACATTTTACCACGGAGACGTGGCAAAACTTTTTTACGCAACTATTTCAATTGCCAAAACTGGTTACGTTTTCTTGTTAGGAGTGAGTCATCTTTACTAATCTATGACTAACTAGTACTAGGTATTTCTACATACAATTATTCGAGAAAATCTACGAATATCAAGTACTGCTCTTAGGTAACTATCATCAAACCTTTTATTATATTACCTTAATTGTCAAGATACCTAAAAATATTGTGATTAAGAATAGGTACACTAAAAATTTGTTTTCATAAAATTAAGACGCTCCGGCTGCTTACAAATGTTCAAAATGATGCAAATAACCACTCAATTCTATACAAAACACCAGCGTTTGGTAACGTATAGTAACATTGTCACAGAAGTCGAGCTACGAAGCATGCTACACTGAAGTCATCGATGGAGAGGAAATTCTGTAGCATCTGTACCCTTAGTATAAGTTTTTACGTTTTTACATAAATTACTGTTTTGGTATTGGTTTACGGATTTGCCCATACATTTCCAAACAGCGCCCCTAGCGGAACGTATCAGAAATGATATAGAGGAATATAACAAAATATATGGGAAGTACGTAAACAAAAACGAAAACAGTGATAACGTAAAAACTCATAGTAAGGGTAAACGGCAAATCCAATGGATCTGAAGGCAATCGAGGGACAAATGATCCTAGCCGTTCAAAGCCTTCAGCTAATCATCCAAATGTTTCATCGCCTAACACTTGTGCCATTCGGGTGTGAGTACACTTGGAGTGGAGTATCCTGACTTGAATTAGATAAGGTGGTGCAACTTGTTTGACTCTTTGCCAGCGACCTTTGGGGCTTCTTGTAGTTTTTAAACCTATAACAAATACAATATTGGTAAATATTTAAAGCTAGACCCCTCTGTATTTTCACTCCGAAAGAACCACCGGAATACCTATTTCTGCCTAATAACAGCAGTGCTAAGCGCTGCTGTATTCTGGTTTGATGGATGTAGTAAGGATATGCTTTTCCAAAGCTTTCCAGCTCAGTTCTCAATGGTAAAGCATTTGTGGTCGACCTCAGGTATCTGGCGTTGATTACAGACGATCAGGAACGGAAGTAGCCATTTACCATCCGGTGGACTGCATGCTCATCTGCTAGTCCTACATTATAAAAATATCTTGGCTGAGTAGCGGGCATGGTCTACATGTCTATTCATAATTTTTATTTCATGTAAAAGGAGCACTAAGATACAATAGTAACAACTCCATTAAAATCAGAAGCGAGTTATATTATAAGCGTTACTACTCCACAAGACTCAGATGGAATACATAGAAATTGTGACTTACAATTTTACACTACTGGTATAAGAAATCGTTGTGGTAAATATAAAAGAACAATAATCTAGTGGTAATGGAAGGGAAAAAAACTTGAAAAATCTGAGTTTTGTACTATAACTTACCGATTCACAACTTGGTAGTATATTTTCTTTTTGCACACGAAGATCAGGAAGATGGCCAACCCGATGAGGAGGTTATAAGCGTCAGTTATGAACCAAAACTGGAAATCTGGAGTCACCGAGCTCACCACTTCCAAGATCCAGTTAACACCCATGATGATGGAAAGCTTCAGGTATATGAAGAACCTGGAATTACAAACAGAAAACCTTTTTATTTTGGTCATACATAATAAACAATACCTCGTGTGATTGTGTAAGTCGGGAAGATTATCCCGTTATGGTCACTTTTTGGAAAAAATAGAGTGGTAGTAATACGAATAAAAACTGTCATGGTCTAGGAGACCAATAAATAGACATGTAGTCCTTATGATAACCGAAAATCTGAAGAAAAATTAATAGCTGGCTAGATCCGAGCTAGCAAATGAATATTTGTCAAATCAGAAGATTAAACACGAACACATGTTAAGATAAAACTATCAGGGGAGTAAGTTTCAGGTGGACATTTTAAACAAGCTATAATTATTGTAATGCGTAACATTTCAAAATCAGAGATATATGTGTCTGGCATTCCGGAAGCCTCGGGATGCCAGATAGAGAGCCCGTGTTTCAAATCAGACTATAACTGGTTTAACAATATGATAAATACCTTTGTTTCTGACTTCTGTGCGCGGCCGGGGTGCCCGCGGCCGTGGAGTCTAGCACAGCGGTAGCGCGGTGCAGGCGCCAGATGTTGAAAGCCGTCATCAGGAAGAAGATCCAGTTTAATATTATCAGAATCAACATCGGCACGTACAGGTACAGAAGTTTCTGTCCACCTACAATTACAAATTACTATGAACTATAAAATGGTTATGTGGATATCTTAATAAATTTAATCAGTACATTGCAGACATACCACTGAGAACCTTCTATTATAAGAACTCTTAGGCTTGTAGCTTTCCCCTACGATAGCTTCTTCGCCGTTATGACAAGTGTTAATTAATTTGTAACATATAACGCATATTTTTTATTTATAATACAGGAGTAGCAGACGAGCATGCCTTCCACCTGATGGTATGTGGCTACTGCCGCGCATGGATATGTGTAATCAACCACAGATAGGATTAGATATTCCCTACCTAAGGTCGGCCATAGATGCGCCCCTACCCTGAGGACTAAGTTGGAACGCCTCCTAACTAGAGTTGCTGTTATGAGGCAGAAGTAGGAAATGCACTGTTACTGTCCCACTGCTGGACACGAGTCTTCTTTCAGAGTGAAAGGGTTTAGACGATATGATAAGTTTAACTCTCGGTTTAAGAACTTTCAAACGTGTAGGTTTCCTCACGATCTTTTTCTTTACTGTTTTGGCGAGTTATCATTCGGATCCCACTAAGAGGCTGAGTTTCAATCACTATCACTGCACATATTCAAATTCTTGCAAGATACCTTCGATAAAGCATCCTTGTTCTGGAACGAGGGGCTTAACCACCCAGGGCAGGTGCCTTAGGTCGGCCCTATTAACCATGACGAAAGCGATGGACATTGCGAGCGGCACACCAAACCCGTATAAGCAGTACATGAGGAACTTGAAGGTCTCACCCCGACGGTTGATCATACGAGCTTTCGCGTAACCTCTGAAAATACAAATTTATTTTTAAATCATATCTATATAATTAATTTTGAACAGCAAATCTGTGGTACCGAAAATTGTTTCATTTAGAAAAGATATTACATTTTTAAGGAATATAAGAATTTTATAAGTATTTACTATTTTCTGATCGACATGAAAAGTATACTATTGAACGTTACAAATTTTCGACAGATTCAAATTTTGTTGGATCACTCTTTCAAGGCTTTCAAAAATTTACATACTAGGTGACCTGTCGGTCAATTTCTATAAATCATATTTTTAGTAAAAATCAAAGTAGTAGGTAAATATTTTGAGCTGACTCATTTGAACTTACCGGAACGTCCACCAGATGTCGTATGACATCACGTTCATCCAGCAGAAGCTCGCCAAAAAGAAGAAATATGTCGTAGTAGCTGAAAAATATATTAAAAAACAATTAATTATCGAAATGCTATGACTCATATCATTCTATAGTGATAAATATATGTATTTCCGGATTAATCTTAACTAAATAGTCATACCTAAATTTTTAAAGCAATAAGTATGATGTAAATATAGTACACGTCGATTGACGATCGAGGTGGTGGGATCAGCTTATACCGATCTGACGTGAAAAGGGTTCGATCCCCGGCTAGACATTTATCTACGAATTTAGGTTTATGTTCTGGTCGTGGATGTTTGTGTATTCGTCTATGTACGACACGTGTTCGGCAAACACGAGATAGGGAATCCTAGTGTGAGGCTTTGAATAAAGAAAGCGTCTCTCCCTTGCAAATTAGTTAATAAAGTAGAAGCATTCTATAATGTTTTCAAAGATTTGGGAAGTCTACCAAACCGTCTCTTACTTACGTCACAAAACTAAATTATAACCCCTTACAATTATATACTTTTAAGGGACTTGGTAAAAGGCTTTGGTAAACAAACCCGAAACCCGAAGATCTACACTTTGCTCCTGTATTCTATTATCCTTTTTCGGATAACTTGACGAGATAATCTTCAAGAAGAATATAGAAGAATCCTCCAGACTACATCACAAGCTTTACATCACAAGGTTTATGAGTTCGATCCCCAGCCCGACAAATATCTAACTGATCAATTTGGATATCTGTTCGGGGTGTGTAGGGAATGTATGGGGGAGTGTATGAAACGTCTTTATAGAAACACATATATTTACTTAGATTGACGCAAACATCCGCAACATGTTCTCCAAGCTGGATGATGACCAGGTGTATGAAAGCGAACAGCAGACTGAAGACGTACGCCATGAGTACCATGCCGCCCAAGTTCCTCAACCCTGGCAGCAGCAGGTACACTACCAACACCAGTACCAGGAACACCGAGGAAACACATAGAGCTGAAAGGAAAATAACAGTGATGAAATATGAAACCTATTTTCTGTATCTTTAGTTAATAAAATATCGATGGAATTATTCTCCTTCAGGCCGATTTTGATGACTTTTTGGATTTGTTTTTTTTTGTCATAAAGCTGTCTACGAAATCCACTTTTTTCCTTATTTTTTATAATTTCAATGGACTTCCTACAAATTAAAAACCCTAAGGTCATAAGGTTTATAGGGTTAGGACTACATAAAGCTGAAGTTGCAGATGACAGAACGATTTCAAGTAGATAAATGGTTGCTGCCGTCATTGATATGAGTCATATGTGCCGTAACCATACATGGTATTTTGCCTGCCATTCACACTACGATGCAACGGAGAGGTCTACCTCTTGAGGTATACGTGCACAAGTACACCGGACTGTGAGAACAGACCTGTGCAGTGTGTAGTGATTTGAACCTGTGCAAGCGACTGGCGCAAGATCAAAAATCAATTCTTTCGTGTGACCGTACGGCGCGTCATCGTCTTTAATCGATGATATCGCAAAGAAACTGAACACCGTTACGTGCAGGCCACAGCTACGGGTGGTGCGGCGAGCGGCGCGGCGAGCGGCGCGGCGAGCGACGCGGCGAGCGGAGCGGCGAGCGGCGATGGCGGTGGACGTATTTAGGACCATTTAAATTTAAAAAATGTCGCCTTTGCCTTCAAACGAGTGCGTTCTTAGCTCAAGATATTATTCAGTCAAGAATAGGGGCGCACTCGCTTAACCAAAAAAAAAAAGAACTTGGCGAATTTCACACTCTTTATTATGAATACAGGAACTATTCCGATCTATTCTCAACGCTCACCGCGCAGCTCGCCGCGCCACTGTTGGCTGTGGCCAGGCGGTTACGGTACACAGAAACGTCCCCATACAGACGTTCGGTTGATTGCGCAAGTAAACTGTCCCGTAGGACTACCATGAGTTTACAAAAGTATTACTCGCTAGCGACTGCGTAAAATAAATGTATGAAAAATTGTACAGCGCCTCTGGTGGTTACTCGTAGAACTAAAATCCGTAGTGACGTAACTCGATACGTAAAAAACCTATCGAAATCAAATCGATAGCGAATGTCATTATGATCTATTGCCATACAAATTCGGTCCCATGAGTCATTAATTTGACAGACGTTGTCAAGAAATACCGTAACGATAGTAGTTATGTTATTCACTAGCAAAATGACAATAGTTTTCTATTTACCATTTCTATAGTGGCGTTTCTATGCCAACTCATGGTAATGCTACCGTAGACCGTATCGTGTATGGCTCTTACAACTCGAATAATTCTTCATTTGTACGAGTATTACATTAATTCGTCTTACTTCCAAGTACTATAATTACTTATAAATAATATAATACATTGTTTCGTACCTGCAGTGAAAAAAAGATTGGTCCCTTTCGGAGGATCTCCCATTATGTTACATAGGAATTTGAAATTTTCTGAAATGTTCCCATTCAGCAATTCGTAGTCAACGCAGTAGTTGCTATCATTTATGGGTATCCACCTTTCGTAAGCGTTAGGATACTCCAGATAAACAATTCCATCCTGAAATAAATAATATACTAATATATAATCATCATCATCATAATCAACTCATTAATGTCCCACTGTTGGGCATAGGTCTCAGAATGAGAAGGATTAGGCCATAGTCCACCTTTTTCTTAAGATTTCTTAGGTACGCTGGTTTTGTCCCTGTAGTTCCGGGACTAGAATAGGGCTACGGTATCCCCTGCCTGTCGTAAGAGGCGACTAAAAGGGGGCTTCCGGGGTTGCCGGCGGCAAGAGTGGGAGCTCAAACCGTCCGTAGAGCAACCCCGAGAAGGACGGCGGCATGTGTGGTCGCATGCCGTCGTAAACACTAGATGTGAGGGAGGAGCGTAAAGTGCTCCCCCCAGGGCAGAGCCCGACCGGGGTATCGCGCTTGGAGGACTCCGGTTGTGTTCCATTGGAGATCCCGGAGTTCTCCACCAAGCGCTGAGGACGGCCACCGGGGGGGTTTTAGTGCGGAAAAATCCCACATAACCCGGCGTCGCTCGTCGTCCCACGTCGTCGGGTACCTTTTGAAGGTTTCCCCCTCGAAAACAAAAAAAAAAAAAAAAAAAAAGGTACGCTGGTTTCCTCGCAATGTTTTCCTTCGCCGTTTAAACAATTGGTCATTAATTTCTAATACGCACATAACTTTAAAAAATCAGGGGTCGGGGATTTGAACCTCAGCCCTCGTTCGAGAGGCCGAGTTTCTAAACCATTAGACTATCACTGCTTTTCGATATCACAGGGCTCTATCACTTGAACCATAATCGATAGGCACTAGAATAAGTATGTATGATTCTCATAATTCATTTATTTAAATAGCTGCTATGATACCAAACAGGTACCTTTTTTTTTTTTTTTTTTTTTTTTTTTTTTTTTGTTTACGAGGGGGAAACCTTCAAAAGGTACCCAGTGTCGTAGGAGCGACACGGGGTTATGTGGGATTCTTACCGCACTAAAACCCCCCCGGTGGCCGTCCTCAGCGTTGCCAAGAGGACTCCGGGATCTCCTACGGAACGCAACCGGAGTCCTCTGAACGCGTTGCCCCTTCGGGCTCCTCCTAGGTGAGCTTCAGGACTCACCACACCGTCTGGTGTTTACGACGGTATGCGACCACACATACCGCCGTCCTTCCCGGAGTTGCTTGCTGGACGGCTCGACCTCCCAATCTTGCCGCCCGCAACCCCGGAAGCCCCCTTTTAGTCGCCTCTTACGACAGGCAGGGGATACCGTAGCCCTATTCTAGTCCCGGGACTACAGGGACAACCAAACAGGTACCTACTAAAGATAAAAATAAATGAATAATAGATGGTACAGAATCCTTCGTGTGCGAGTTCGATTATTTTTTATTCTGAATGATTATAGGTACTTATGTCTAATAATAATTTTGTTAAATTGATTTAAGTGTGTTTTGCTAAATTCTTGTTCAATTTTTATTTCTGTGATATATTTTATTTCTTATTCTTGTTTTTTTTTTTTATTATATAGAACTAGGTAAAAGAGAGAGAGATAACAAATCGGACCACAAAAGCGCTTAACACTGTTGTTATTAAGCAGAAATAGTCATGACGCAGGAACCAGGTCGAAATACGTAGGTTCTCCCTTCGATATATTATTTTTAATGTTGCAAAACATAAAACGATATATAATACTGGCTCACAAAGCATTGTTATTTCCTTTTATAATCATTATAAATAGCCTCCAGACCACAGCTAACGCAAAACGACATTAACTGGAACACTTTTATCAGTAGGCATTTATGACTAAGTGACCTACATGGTATATGTCAAAAGCTAAATCATTACAGTACCCTTAGTATGAGTTTTTACTTTTTTACAAAAATGGCTGTGTTTGTTTTTGTTTACGTATTTCCCATACTATTCCAATCAGTTCTGATACAATCCTCTAGGGGTGCTGATTGGAAGTGTATGGGCAAATATGTAAACAAATACCAAAACAGTTATTTTTGTAAAAACTCATTCTAAGGGTACTGCATTTCATTACCGCGTATTTTAATAGTTTAGTTATACAGAACACGCACTGTAGATGAGTGGCCGTTGCTATTGTTGGACATATATAATAAACCCAGATAGGATTAAACCCCTATTTTTTATAATACTAGAGTAGCAGACGATTATACAATCCACCTGGTGGTTAGTAGCCACTGGCCTTCATTTACATCTGTAATCATTCCAGACAAGATTAGAACCCTACCCGAGGACGACCACAGATGCACCGCTACCCCTGTTAACTAAGGAATACCTCGGAAAAGTACATACTTCGTAGTGTAGGGGAAAGGTAGACATCTACCTTACCACACCCTTCATACCACAACACAACAGCGACCCTACCTAATAATAATATGTGACATGCGAATAAGCAACGAGCCTAATGATTTAAAACTTTGCCAGTCAATCGGAGAGTCCGAAGTTCAAGCCCCAGGCAGGCTGATTTTTCGTGTTATAAATTAATTTTCATTTGCTTTAAAATAAAACGCGCCGAGGTCGGGGGAGCTTAAGGCCGCTTATTCGAAGAGAAATTGACACGCCGTCACTTTTCTTGGCATCTCTTTCTTTCTAGTAGATTGTCTATATGAGTTGACATATGTCTTTCTCATGCTTTGTTGGTCTTTAGCGTAGCGAAAAAATTCTAAATCTATGCTACCCACGATCTAGCTGCACTGCTCACACCAAATTAGAAAGTTGCGCACGATAGGTTGCGCACCAAAAACGTAACGAGGTCATTCGTTCAGTAGATTTTACTCCTCACATTTTTCTCATACCGGGCGCCTTATATCAAAAACCGATTCTTAAGGAGTAAACCAAAAATGGCGGCACGGAACCCTACGGGTGCGAGTTCAAATTATAGGTGTTAAAGGTGGTAGAACCATTTGTGGTTCGACTCCGGCGGCACCACCGCCGCACTTATTTCTGCATAATAACGTCAGGGTTTAGCGGTGTTGCGTTCAGATTTGAAGGGTGTGGTAAGGGAGACATACTTTTCCGAGGCGTTCCAGCTTAGACCTCAGGGGTCGCGACGCATCTGTGGCCGACTCCAGGTAGACATATCTAATCCTATTTGGGGTTGATTACAGATGTCTATGGGCGGCAATACCCACTACCATCAGGTGGACTGCATGCTCGTCTGCTACGCCTCTATCTCTCTATTAGGAATTTGTCATCTAATAAGGTAAAATTGGGTTATTTCATTTTATAATTTACGTGTACGAAGTCGTGGGCAATTACTAGTTTCATAATTATATTGTTGTTTAAAATAAGGACAAAATGTACCCATATTATATTCCTGTAAATTGTTCTTTCCTGAAATCTCATGTTGTTATTGTTATTGTAGTTAAACATAACGTCATAATTAGACTAATTACAGGAAATTGATAGTTATAATGATGATTCATAATACAATTCCATAAAACCCATTTTTCAACGATTTTTAGTATGAAATCGATTTTTTTTAATTATATCTTATTAAATGATTGCTGTCAAGGCCTAGTTATTATTGCTTTTTAGGGTTCCGTACCCAAAGAGTAAAAACGCAACTCTATTTCTAATTATAAGATACTGTATATCTTTATTGCAACAAACTTTATTAAATTTATATTATAAGATTGAATTTGCATACGGGCATGCAGTCCGACTGATATAATACGGGTTCTACCTGAAGCCAACCACTGATTGGCTTGCTCCTATGGACTTAGATGGTCTTCATTAATAAGTCTGGTATCCACACCCTTCCCTTAAAAGGAGGCTATCCATTTATATTAATAGGGGTGACGGTGGTACCTCCCCGCTCGAACAATACTAGTTCTACCGTCAGTAGGATAATATATCTATGAGTTCTACCGTCTTTGTACATGAGCAGTTACGACACTGTTAGGATTTTTTAATATAGAAGTAGCAGACGAGCATGCAGTCCACCTGATGATAAGTGGCTACTGCCGCCGATGGACATCTGCAATCAACCCCAGATAGGATTAAATATTTCTACTTGAGGCCACAAATGCGCCGCTAATCCTGAGGACTAAGCTGGAACGCCTCGAAAAGTATGTCTCCCTTGCCACGAAACCAGAACATAGAAGCGCCTAAATCTGCTGTTATCAGGCAGATATATGTGTGACGGTGATGACTACAGAATCGAATCAATGAGGGTTTTACCACCTTCAAAATTGTTAGGTGTTCTAGTTTAAGTGGCGTTGATAAACAACACCTATAGTGTTCTGTTTTATTAGAATAGAAGATACCCAATATTCTTTAGTGCCCAAAGTCGATCGTATTCGAGCAAAATTTATTATAGAAAGCCATGTAGTACCGTTAATGGTGACCCGGGTCACTTTGCCTTATTTTAATTTTGCCAACAGATTGGGATTATTAAATTTATTGGTGACCTTTCTTTCACCGACTTATATATTTAAGGATTATGTTAATAATAATAAAACCAACGAATCACTTGCACACTTAACAATTTACTTTTTTACACTCACCCTCTATCTAACAATATCATATTATGTTAATTGGCTCACGAATTTATTATTGGGCTGAGTCTATTAATACGGTTACCGTACGAATAATTTATAATTATTAATACGGGTACTGGACAAACAATTTATTATTATCCGATTCGAACCGGTAGATTTTGAGAAATCTCAAAAAAATACAAAAAAATGTTTTTTGAAATTTTTTTTTTAATAACTTTTAAAAAAAAAAAAAAAAACCTAACCTAACCTAACCTAACCTAACCAATTGAATAAATGTACGAATAAATATATTTAAAAAAAAAAAAAAAAAAAAAAAAAACAAAAAAAAAAACCTAACCTAACCTAACCAATTGAATAAATGTACGAATAAATATATTTAAAAAAAAAAAAAAAAAAACCTAACCTAACCTAACCTAACCAATTGAAAAAATGTACGCATAAATATATTTAAAAAAAAATTGAATTTGTCACATTGTTTAAAGAAAAAAAAATTGAATAAATGTTCGAATAAATACATTTAAAAAAAATTGAATAAATGTTCGAATAAATATATTTAAAAAAAAAATTTAATAACTGTACGAATAAATATAATTTATTAGTCCAGTACCTGTACAAATAGTCACATTGTTATTATTATGTAATAATTATAAGTTTCTCAGTAAGCGAATTTTCTAAAATCTGTTCAGAAAATAAATGTCTTAACCGTTAGTGTAACAATTTCCACCCCGGGTAGTGGAAAATTGAACTGCTCCATAGGAACCACTTAAGCCACATGGAAGTATACATACGATTTATTTAGTTTATTACATTTACAAATCGTAAAACAGACAAAATATAATTAGGTACGTACAAAGTATTGGTGTCATAATTGCAGATCTATACGTAAATACTATAAAAATATGCTCCTATAGCCGTTGTGATAACAAATACTAAAAGTATTATTTTCAAAATACTATTTACAAAATATACAGGCAAAATTTGATATATAATCATAGATTAGTAAAGATTACTCACTCCTAACAAGAAAGTGTACCCAGTTTTGAGAATTGAAATAGTTGCGTAAAAAAGTTTTGCGACGTCTCCGTGCTAAAATGTCCCTAAAATATTTGAAATAAGTATTTATTTATTATGTAAATTACGCAGTATTTGTTATTTATTCGTAAATTTTCTTTAAAAATGTTTTTATTTGTCAAGAATTCAAAAAAAGAACTTACTAATAAGCAGTTTGTGGCTTCATTCAATTTCAAGGCGGCGAAGTATCTTTACTAATCTATGTATATAATGATAATTTTCTACTCTGGGACTTACATGTGACCACGGCACAGCCCAAAATAATTCGTTACACACGGTATAAAAACATTTCATACTTAATTATTATTATTAACTTAATCTTTACTTACTTCGCTTAAATACGGTTGCAACATAAGCTCTGCGATCATGTACAATTCGGTTAATGCCGTATCATTAGGTCTCTTTTCCGGAACCACACGAAATATATCTGAAAACTGTTTCTTACTCTGTTTCTCGTGAATAATCTTATCGTAAATATCAAGGTTTGTAAACGGTAGCTTCTCTGGATAATCTTGGCAGCTAACGGTGTAATTCTCGTAATCCATAACGATAACTTGATATTCGGCACAACACTTCGGAATTTCTTTATAAATTGAACGAGTATGTCTCATATACCCCATTTCGTTATCAACATAGGCACTAAACACATCACCGATATAGTTTGTATTTAAAACTAATGCGACAAGAGTAAATTGGATCATGGTGACAGTCAATTCTATTGGCACACGTACATCTGTAGACAAGTCCCAAGGAACAACTGTAATGAGTAACCCTGCGGAAGTTACGATACGTAGAACTTATTTACCTCTACAAGTAATACCTACTTGTAAACTTGCAGCTATAAACGTACAAAGATGAATACACACATATATATTAAAACTGAAACTAATCGGTGTCCGTGCATTAAGATATTTTTTGAAAACTATTATGGGAGGTCTTTATACTCCTTATTTAATAAGCCACAAGCGATGACTATCTTGTTTTTTTTTTTTGTTGTTTTCTATACGTTTATGCATGTACAATGTACATGTATAAATCGTTTATGCACGCTATCAGAAACGGTACAACCAATATGGGTGATGTGACTCAGATATTATAGTAACATAACATATTGTTTATTTTACTGTAATTGATTCAAAAATAAAAATAGTTATGTTATTGAAGAGTATCGTCAACCATTTATTGGAAAAAATATGTCCGGTTGATTTGACTGAAACATTGACTACAGGGTGCAAAACTATGTATATAATAATTTGACATGAACACAAAGATTTTTTGATATTTTAGAGGATGGGATACGAAAATTTGTTTCAATATCGGCCAATTTTAAAGCAAGTACTAGGAAAATTAGTATTTTGTTTTTTTTTCAGAAATCATGAAATTATTGTATCTATGTTTATGAAAAATCAACTCGTAAATATTAAGAAAATATTTTTATTTTAGATATTTAATGATTTTGCTAATATTACACTTATTCATTGTGGTAAACCTATGAATGAAAATAAATTAAGTACTCTAGATTCTGTTTTAAACCGATATCCTAAATAAAATATAATTATTATCAAAGATATATGAAAGTTTCTAGTTTTTAATTCAATTAGAAATAAAAGCGTGTTTCTTAGTTTTTTTTAACTCTTATTTATTTTTAATTTTTTAGTCTGTGACAATCTCATAAATTGGGGAATTAATTAATTATTAAGATTTTTTAGAAAGAACCACTATTGGTCTCCGTATGATCAATCATCGGGAATTGACTAGCTCTATCTGTCTTACTCTCGTACAGAGGAATATAGTATACTCGTAGTTACTATTATATTATAGTATCACATCATCAACCCATTAACGTCCCACTACTGGGTACGGGTCTCCTCTCAGAATGAGAAGGATTAGGCTATAGTCCACCGCGCTGGCCAAGTGCATATTGGTAGACTTCACATACCTTTGAGATTTTTTTTTTAATAATTTCTTACGTATGCAGGTTTCCTCACGATGTTTTCCTTCACCGTTTAGCAAGTGACAATTAATTTCTAATACGCACATAACTGAAAAATCAGAGGTTGAGCCTGGGATTTGAACCTCGGACCCCTCGATCGAGAGTATAGTATATGCGTGCCTGCCATAGTATAGTATAGTATACTACTAGTATACTACTGTATTATAGTATAGTAGTGGTAACTAATGACTACAGTTACGTCAGGGCGCTACACATACCTACACCTACTCATTGACTTTTCCATTTAATTTCAATACAAATTATAATCATATTGTAAATAAATTTTGTCCGCGCTTTCCACTTGACGGTGATTTAACACTAAACATTAAAACAATGGATTCCATTTTTTATTATAATACTTATATTAGCAGCAGCAGACGCAGCAGCAGCAGCAGACGAACATGCAGTCCACCTGATGGTAAGTGGCTACGGCCACCCATGGACATCTGTAATCAACCCCAGATAGGATATTCCACCTGAGGTCGGCCACAGATGCGCCGCTACCCCTGAAGACTAAGCTGGAACGCCTCGGAAAAGTTTGTCTCATTTACCACACCCTTCAAATCAGAACATAGCAGCGCTTACCTGTTGTTTGGCTGAAATAGGTGTGGAGGTGGTGCCGCTGGAGTCGCACCATAAAGGGTTCTACTTCTACCACCTTCTTAATTAAATTTCAGACCGGCTTCAAACACGGTTATGGATATGGAATTATCTCTGATTATTTGAAAGTTTCGAATATTTTCCAACATGGATATTAGATTTTTAAGAAATAATAAATAGAAATATAAAATAAAAAAAAAACATAAAAGCATAATGTTTGTATTTTTTTTAAAGTTTCTGAAAGCGTGGCCTTGGTCGGGTGAAAAGTTTTGATGTTTATGTCTCATTTAAACTACGTGCATATCCGAAATTATCCGAAATTTTTAAATCGGATTCAGTTACACTTAAGTATACTTTTGTTTCGATTATCCGATACTTTCGTATACGGTTACAGACCTCCATAACATCATTTACTTGGTAACGAGGGGGAAACCTTCAAAAGCCGGTGCTGTGGGAGCGACACAGGGTAATGTGGGAGTCTTACCGCACTAAAGCTACTTGCTACTCTCAAATTTAAAATAAATACAACATACACACTTTCTACAAATCTACACTAAAATTCACCAAATACACAAACAAATTTACACCAAATTTTATAATCAATACAGCTAAATCTGAAATACTAATCATTACATCAATATCACGAATTATGTCTAATAAGAAAAACATGCTTAGATTGGGCTTATTAAATTCTCGGTCACTTAATACAGGAAAAAACGAGCTCCTTGTAACAGTTATAAACCATACACCCGATATTTTAGCTATTAATGAAACTTGGCTAAAAACAGGAGAAGAGGCACTTGCGCCAGCGATTCCAAATTACAAGTTTATACACAGAGCCAGGAAATCTAGAAAAGGCGGAGGCGTTGGGTTTTATGTTAGACGGGGAATCACTACAAAGGTACGACGCCATCCGGCATCTCCACTGGAACAGATGTGGCTGGAAGTCCAACTACCAGGAGCGACAATGTCTTTGGGAACTGCTTATAGGCCAGAGAGCGTAGGAGTCCCAGAGGCATTGGATTCACTTAGCGACTCATTGAATTCAATGGTACGCTGCGACTACGTCTGCATCCTGAGTGATTTAAACATTGACCTGGCCCAGACGGATTCTCCAAGAGTAAGAGAATTTAATTATTTTTGTCATCAACATGATCTGGAGCAATTGGTTAAAGAACCAACAAGAATTACGGAACGATCCGAAACTATATTAGATCTTATCATGTCTAACAATTCTTCGAAATGTAAGAACATCGAAGTAATACATAATCACTGTCTTAGTGACCATGCTCTAGTGCTATTAGACTTTGACATAAAAAAGCCAAAATTAAATAAACGGGTAAAATTACAAAGGACATTACATAATATTAATCTTGACTTATTTAAACATGACTTACATAACAAGCTCATGTAAGTTACCAAGTTGCTACTTTGAACTTAAACCGACTACAGAAATAGAAATAAGGAAAATCTTAAACAATATAAAGACTAAAGCAGCAGGATATGATAACCTAAACATTGATATGATTAAGCTCACATTAGACGTGACTCTGCCTGTTATTACATGGATGGTAAATAATTGTATCGTAAAAAGTATTTTCCCGTCGTGCTGGAAAAAAGCACTAGTTAGACCTATTCCCAAAAAAAAACCCCATTAATGAATTAAAAGATTTGCGGCCCATCTCTATTCTACCAATATTGTCAAAAGTCGTAGAAAAAGTGGTGCTAGATCAAGTATTACAGTATGTAGAGAGTGCAAATATAATCCCAAAATTTCAATCAGGGTTCAGAAAAGGTCACGGCACGGAATCTGCTCTACTTCATGTCACTGATGACATTACCGAGGCCTCTGATATGGGGCTGAGTACGATTATGGTATTGCTTGATTACTCTCGGGCATTTGACTGTCTACACCCAGAACTGCTATTAAAAAAACTAGAACTATACGGATTCTCCAAAAATGCGTGTGCCTGGTTTAAATCGCTTTTAACTGATAGACAGCAAATGGTAGTGACTGATGATGTCGACGGCAATAGGAAATTCTCGTCACTCAGAGCGGTGGAAAGAGGCTGTCCTCAAGGATCTTTGCTTAGTCCTATTTTGTTCTCGCTATTTACAGCAGATCTACCCAAATAAAATATTGCAAATACCATCTATACGCAGACGACACGCAATTATACTACTCGTTTGAAAGCCAAAATTCGCGCGAAGCAATTAAAAAGATCAATGACGACCTTAACGCCATCTACAATTGGTCGAAAAAATAACCAACTGGTTCTTAATCCAGAAAAATCCCAGGTCTTAATTTTGGGGACTAAAAACCAGATCAAAAAAACCTTGGACTGTAAAGAAAACTTAACCATCAATAAGGTCGCGCTAAAGCGGGTAAGCTCGGCGCGCAATTTAGGCCTAATACTGGACGGGGAACAAAAATTTCATGACCATATCAATAATAAGATAAGAATCGCATACCTAAAGTTAAAGATCTCATATAAAATCAGATTTTATTTGAGCGAAGAACTACGCCTACTCTTGTGTGATTCCCTAGTTCTGTCTCAATTCAATTATTGTAGTTCCATCTATGGCCCAAGAATTAATGCGAGCACAGATAAAGCAATACAAAGGGTACAAAATGCGTGTATTCGCTTTTGTTACAACGTACCCAGGGGAGAACATATATCCCCATATTTATATAGAAAGGGTATCCTCAACATGAGAGCTAGGAGAGATCTCCACCTGGCAACCACGGTTCATAGAGTAATCTGGAACAAACGACCTGAATATCTTTTCGAAAAGCTCACTTGGTTCGAAGACTCTCGTAATCGAAGCCAAAGATCTAGATTACAGACTCTCCTTAAAATACCTGCTCATAAAACGTCAAGATTTAGAACTTGCTTCAAGTTTTCCGCGGCAAGTATTTAGAACGATTTACCCCCTCCCTTAAGAAACAAAATGACTACAGATACGTTTAAATTAAAATACAAAACAGCATTACTAAGGAAACAACTTGCAACAGAAAACTTGAAGCCTGCCTACAGTAAATATTTAAATTTAAATAAATATTTTAGTCATTATTGATAACACACACACACACACACGCATACACACACATACACACGCACACACCTACACACAATTACGCATTAACGCCCTCACGCATGAGTTACATCTCTTCTTTTGATTGTGTCCATAGTTTGTTAAATGTTTGTTTGTTACTTATTTCTCTATTTCATATGTTTGTCTCTTTGCATGATACGTTTTTTATTACGTTTATTTATTTACGTTTTTTATTGTTTCGAGTTTCGATCTAAAGGTTAAGGCGAGTGAATGAGTGGGAACCCAGAACCTTTTCTCCCGCATAACACCATAGGGAGAAGGGGGTGACTGAAAACCAGCGCTGCACAGGATAACAATCTCTGTCAGTAAAAGCTGAGGCACTTCCTTTTGCCCAGTATTAATTTTAAGTTATCTTGTAATGTGTATATTTTTATTTTAATGGCAATAAATGTTTATATTATTATTATTATTATTATTAAAGCCCCCTGGTGGCCGTCCTCGGCGCTGCGTAGAGGACTCCGGGATCTCCAACCAGAGTCCTCTTAGCGCGTTGCCCCGTCGAGCTCCGCCCAGGTGAGTATACTGCTCGCCACACCGTCTGGTGTGCCGACGGTATGAGACCACACATACCGCCGTCCATCCCGGGGTAGCTGGCCGGGCGATCGAGCTGGCACTCTTGCCGTCTGCAACCCCGAAGCCCCCTTTTACGACAGGCAGGGCATAACGCAGCCCTGTTCTGGTCCCGGAACGACAGGGACACCGCGCTCCATAATATAGCTGGTATACATTTGACCCAGCCGCGGGCACAAACAATGAAACATGATATTTTTCTTGTAGGGACCTTATAACATAAAACAAATTCTATCACTGTAGAATGTATATAGAATCCTTTGTGGAATACTTCCTCTCCGGGCATCACCTAGCCCTTTGCCAAACCATCATATTTCATCTCCGGACGCACAACCGGTACACCCGTATAAAATTTGTCTCCCATAAAATATAAATGTGGTCGAATACCATACACTGAACGTATTAATAGTTAATTAGATTTTTCCTTGTTGAATTATTTATATATTAATGATTCAAGGAAAACCCAGAACAAAACAAAATATAAGTACAATAAATATTGTAATTACCAGGGGAGAGGCGTACAAAATGACATACTAGTTGTAAAATCAATCATAAAATCTTTATTATCTAATATTTTTCAACACGTTTCATAGCTACATATTCTTTGTTTCGTTACCAAGTTAAAATTAGTGAGGTCAATCTACTTAAACAAAAATAACAGAAACATTAAATTATTTTTAAAACCTTACGAAAAAACGTGTTCTCCACCTTAGGCGGGTAAAATTACACACGTGGTGTGGACAAAATGGCAATACATTTATACTGAAAATAAAAGTAGAACATTACAACCAGTGTTCGTACTTAAAATACTTCGTCTTTTTGAGAACACCTGTACCCTTATTATGAGTTTTTACGTTTTACAAAAATGACGGTTTTTGTATTTGTTTACGTATTTGCCCATACATTTTCAATCAGCGCCCCTAGCGGACTGTATCAAAACTGATAGGAAATGTATGGGAAATACAAAAACAGTCATTTTTGTAAAAACGAAAAAATTAATACTGCGAGTACTGCACATGATGCATGAACCCTGTTTTTGCCGCTCACACGCCTCAACCAAACCTCTTTTTATAAATGCAATAAACGCAAGGATATCGTCATCATCTCCGGTTACAGTATAAACTTGTATGGAAGTAAAATAGTTTTAAATGCCCTAATCCTTGTTTTGAAGAAAACCAAGTGTGTCATTTTACAGCCTATGTCATTTTGTACGTTTTTCCCTATATTTGTTAATAAAATTATTAATTGATTAACGGATGAAGAACCGCAGAAAACCCGAATATTAAATAAAATGACAGTGTGTGAGCCAAATAAATCGGCAATTCACGCAGTGTTTCGTCCCACTAGATTAAATACTTTTGCCGTGGTGCACACTGCACGCGAGTTGCATATGACCCAGTGTCATTTTTTTTTGGATTTCATAAAACACTTTAATAGTGCCGTTTACTATGCTCCCAATTGTGCTTGTGTTGTTCTTAATTTTAAATTCATCCAACTTCATCAGTGATGTCCTTAGTGCAAATGTTGAAAACAACGAAATAATACTTCTGAAAAGAAATATCCGTTCAAATTCTCATGAATTAAAAATAGGGATTGCAAAATGTTGTCCCGAAAACCAAGTAATCAAGAAGAAGGGTACTTTTGGCTGTAAAGATTATGATACAGCGTTGTTGTCATTCAACATGTCAGTTTACGACAAGATACAAGATACAAGAAACAATAGTCTCGACAAACAGATCTTAAAATCGTTTTCTGAGATTTTGTATGTGTCGCCGGACAAAACACCTGATAAAGCCACATTTGAAAAATATATTATACCTTTAAAATCTTCAGTGGAGATGGATTTAAATGAAGTAAGTAAATAATAAATCCTCCATAAATTAATTAAAATCATTTAAAACATAATTAAATATCGATTAGTGTTCGATACAATTGAACATACAGAGTGTACCGAAAGTAAAACGCTTTCTACACTCACAACCTCACGCTAGGATTCCCTGTATCGTGGGTGCTAGGATACACAGAGACAAATACACGAACACCCAGACCCAGAAACAGAAACCTAAATTCATAATTTGATCATTTAGAAATTGTATATCTTGCCGGGAACTCGGCTCGAACTCGGGACCCTCTGCGCGTCAGACCGGTATGGTGACCGCTTCGCCACACGGGTCATCGATATGTGAGCGGAATTTCGTATCGTTGGCGGTCAGTTTCTTTTAGAACAAAACGAAATACAACACAAGTATATCAAATCAAATCATATCAAATCATTTATTTTGCTTAATATAAGTATATCCTAAAAATTGTCCTCTATATTACACCTCTTAGAGTTATGCAAAATTTTAATTAATACATATTTGTCTTCTTAATATTCAAATTAAATTTTAAATGGTCAATTTATAAAATCAAAATATAAACATAACAATATTATTAAATTATTATTATTAAATTAATTATTATTAAATTGTATATGTCATTATCATTTTATACATTGTCGTTTAAAAATTCTTTAACGGAATAGTATCATAAATATATAACGAAGGGAGAGTTAATATTTTTAAATTTCGAATATACCCGACTACTTAAATAGTAAGACGAATAAATATAAAATTTGCATAAAATCTGCCAACCCTAATATTTCCTGCCCTACGCTCCACCTTATTGAACCTGTTAATAAATCCATTGAGAAAAATAACACAACCACGAGAAAAAAACTCAACATAAAGCTCAACCACGCTTCCTAATTCATACTGTGTGCTTTAAATTCAGTGCCCGGCCGACTCACCGAACCTTCTTTTTATTTCAGGTTAGAACTCACTATATCTCTGAAAAACAAGGTGACGAAAATTGGAAACCCATGAACCTTGACCAATATTGTGTTGATTATATATTGAAGAGGAATGGAAATCTGAAAGACACATTTATATTCTTGTATTACAATCCCCCTCCTGCTACGAATCTGCTATTGGTTGTGGGTACGTAGGTTTTTTTTTTTTTTTTTGTCGGCCACAGATGCGCTGCTACCCCTGAAGACTAAGCTGGAACGCTCCGGGAAAGTATGTCTCCCTTACCACACCCTTCAAATCGGAACACAGCAGCGCTTAACACCGCTGTCATAAGACAGAAATAGGTGACCTTTTTTTTTTACGTGGGGAAACCCTCATGGGTTCCTCTCTGCCGCGGGGGCAGCTGTGAGGATATGCCGGACTCTTACCGGCTAAAACCCCACGGTGTTCCTCTGGACGCCCATTGCCGGGACTGCGGGTACGCTATAGCATTCGTCCGCGGTCCCTGCGGCGTTTGCCCACAGCAGGGCCCGTCTCCGTTTGGGATGGAGTTGGAGTTAGAAATAGCTGACCTAACCTAAACCTAAAGTAACGCCTGATTCTATTAAATATCAAAGAAATGGAACCTTTTAAACTGAAATATGAATAAACAAGTAGAGCAAGTATTTAAAATTATCGTTGTTAACAAATATAAGTATAAAAATAATTTATTCTGATATGTCTTATGAATCCCAGATAGGATTTGAATCCTATCCTATGTTATGCGTTATTCCTAAAGACAAAACTGGAGCGCTTATTTGTATAGTAATCTTATATATAAAATTCTCGTGTCACAGTGTTAGTTACCATCCTCCTCCGAAACGGCTTTTCCGATTTTCACCAAATTTTATATGCATATTCAGTAGGTCTGAGAATCGGCTAATATCTATTTTTCATACACCTAAGTGAAAAGGGTTGTTCATCCTTAACATTTTTTTATTTATATGGCAACACAACGTTTGCCGGGTCAGCTAGTTTGTTTATATAAAACTTTTACTTAACCATTAAGGCTATACTGAATGTTAATGGCACTTTCTTCAAAATCGACCGATTTTCGAAACAACTTTCATCCCTTATTTCGCCCTCTTAGGTGTTAAATTAAAAAAAAAAACATTGAAATGGATTTGTACTTTTTCCTTTTTGTAACCAGAAAGCCAAATACAAATTTTCATATAGGTTACTCTAAGATTTTCAAATATATTATTATGAATTATTAAGATATAGGCCACTTGTCCAAAATATGTACAATTGAAATAAAAGCAAAGAAAAACAATCGATATTTATCTAGGTATATAAGTTGTTACGCGATGCATGATCAACGCAAACCTCTATATTTTTTTATTTATGTACGTTTCTAAATATTCAATATTTTTTATCTGACGTATTTTGAATATTGGGTCCAGTATTAATAATATTTTTCTTTGCAGGTCTATATATATCCAGTGGATTTCTTTTCTTGGTGCTGGTAGTGTATTCGTTGCTACCAAGTTTGAGGAATCTGACCGGCTTGTTGCTGATGGCCTACGTCTTTAGCCAGCTACTCACATTTTTATTCGTTGCATTCATGCAGGAACCGCACACACATGGAACCTGCGTCAGATTACGTAAATAGTTTTTTTCTACCACCCTTAGGGTTACACCGACGGTTCATTTAAAATTCGCGTTAAAGTTAATTATAACAATAACTTTGACGATAGCGAAATATGTAACGATTCTGTGTTAACCTACTTATTTGTTGTTAACGCCATTTATGTAACTGTCACCATAATTTTAGTCCAATTTGACAGATATGGAAGTTGATAAAAACTTTAAGCGATGGAAGTCGAGCGGTTAATATTAAGTGTTAGTTATGAGGTAATATCAACATTTTTTTATAATATAGGAGTAGCAGACAAGCATGCAGTCCACACGATGGTAACTGGCTACTGCCGCCCATGGACATCTATAATCAACCCCAGATTGGATTAGATATTCCTACTTGAGGTGGCCACAGATGCGCCGCTACCCCTGAGGACTAAGCTGGAACGCCTCGGAAAAGTATGTCTTGCTTACCACACCCTTCAAAACGGAACACAGCAGCGCCTAACACTGCAGTTATTAGGCATAAATAGGTGTGGCGGTGGTGCCGCCGGAGTCAAACCACAAAAAACCTTAACTGCAATGGTGTAACAGATTTTTAACCATTAATTTGACGGTTGGTTAGGCTTTTGTAAACGTTAAAGTTACTGTTAAGTTTTGTTAACGTCAGAAATTGCTGGAAGAAGAACAGTTAATGTAAACTGCCGTAAGGCTTGTAAGGTTTAACGATTGCTATCCAATTGTGGCAAATTGTGGCAACTATTAAGTAGACATATGCCTTTGTATGTAATGCTAAACATACTGAATACTTTGCTATCCGTTTAAATGATATATTATGTCTGCCTGTCTGTCTGTCTATCTGTTTTTTAAAACATTAACATTTAACAATTAATTCGTATAAGACATAAATATTTTTTTAATTTTGTTATATAAGTACCGATCTTTTGTTATAATGATTTGATCCGACTCACTAAATAATATTTTTAGACCTGATTTTAAGATATTTTAAAGGCAGGACTAAGTTTGCCCGAGTACTAGTAATGAGGATCTTTGAAATAAATAAAAAGAAGTGTTTTTCTGTTTTATGTTTTAGTTGTCACAATGTACTTCTTCAACTTTGCAAGCTTTTGCTGGATGAACATAATGGCCTTCGACATCTGGTGGACGTTCCGGTAAGTCACATCCGGTTTGGAGACATACCTTTCCGAGGCGTTCCAGCTAAGTCCTCAAGGGTAGCGGCGCATCTGTGGCCGACCTTAGATAGGAATATCTAATCTTATCTGGGGTTGATTACAGATGTCCGTGGGCGTCAGTAGCCACTTACCATCAGGTGGACTCGTCTGCTACTCCTATATTATAAAAAAAGTCAAATAGTTAAATAACATTACCTTATAAATATTAAGTATATAGTTTTCAAAAGATTTATTCAAATTGTGTTAAGTAAACGAATTAATAGTATTATACGATATTGGTAGTACATATGGCGATGTACGAATATGTTTTATTTTGCATGATTTCATGTCCTATTTATTATTCATATCTCCCTTACCACAACCGACCAACCCTTCAAACCAGAACACAGCAGCGCTTAACACTGCTGATACCAGGCAGAAATAGGTGTGGCGCCACAAATGGCATTACCACCTTGCATGCTTTGACGACCCGCAGCCTGACACGCAGAGGATCCCGGATTCGATCCCCGGCCACACAGAAATCTAAATGATGAATTTGGATTTCTGTTTCTGATTCTGGGTGTTTTTGTATTTGTCTCTGTGTATGTCCATTGTCCATAGCACTCACGATACAGGAATTCCTAGTGTGGAGCTGTGAGTGTAGAAAGCGTAAATGCTCGTTTGTTACTTCACACTTATGTTAATCTTCTTTTCAGGGGTTATGCTAAAGCTCGCCCGATACACCGTCGCGGCGAGACCTTCAAGTTCCTCATTTACTGCATATACGGGTTCGGGCTTCCATTGGCAATGACCATTGGTTTCGTAGTGATCCACAACACCCCTATGGACCACATTCCCGGGTTTCTGAAGCCCCTCGGTAAATACGAATGCTTCTTTAAAGGTGAGCTACGATTTCAGTCTACAGTTTACAGTATACTATTAAATCTACTTTTAAAGAATTTATTATAATAAGTTGCTTAAGTTAAGCTTAACTTACTGGACATATACTCTACCTACCTCTCGTTACTAGGTGCTTAACTATTTCTGCTACTACTACTTACTACTTACTAACTATGGGCGACAGAGTCCTCTTAAAATAAAGATTGCATGCTGCTGCCTGCTACTTCATCAATTACAAAAATCTCTATGATTTTTTAAGTGAACACTTCTTTAATGGCGTTGTGCACTTTTTGTGATGGATAAAAAATGTTAAATTCGTCAGGAAACGTGGCCTGATTGAAAATTCATAAGACTGTCATGCTTGTGTACGATAGCGCAATAAATGAATATTGTATTTTACCACATAAACTTTTACTTTTACTTTATCACATAAGTTCTTTTATACTTATCAATAATTAAAACAATTCTTGCAAAATTATTACCTAACCATTCCAAAATATCAAAAATGCACAACGTTCATATTCAAGTTTTCACTTCAGCCGGCACTCCCGGAGTGCAATCCGTTGATTTTCTTATAAAATTGACGAATTATATTTTATCTTACGCTAAATTAATTATAATAACACATTCACCTTTTTTTATTGTTTAACCTAATGATTAGGCAGACGTGCTACCAGATGGGAAGTAGTTAACGCAGCCTATTGACATTTGCAACACTCTCTTTTTGCACCTTTTTTAAAGAGCCCCATGACATAGCGCTTCGGGAGAGGGAACTTATGGCCCTCCGCAATCTTAAAGGTCCTAACCGATCGGAGATCATCGGGTCGTTGACGATTCGGACCGCGCGTTTCTACACGGAGTGAAGTGGGTTGGGTTGGCAGTGCTCCATGTGGGGTCTCACTTGCGCCTTATAAAGCAGAAGGAGTTGCCCCGCACTGAAGTACCGCTTCACTCTCTTTAAGACGCCAAGCTTCCTTGATGCCAACTTGGCCTTAATGTCCAAATGACCCCGGTACTGCACGTCACACGATATGTCAACTCCCAGGATCCCCACACTGGTCAGCGCGGAATTCTTTGGAATCGTGGCGCTATGACAATAGGGTATTTTTAACGGTAAACGCGCGGACTTGTGTCTTCGTGGGATTAAACTCAACAAGGTTAATTCGACCCTCCGCATTGGTGGGACAACCTACCGGGCCAAAGGTTGACGGTGTTGCCCGGGTTGGGGTCCGCAACTAACCGGCGGGCGGCTAGCGGAAAACCGTTTCACCGGGTCTCCCTAGCCCCGCGCCACGCACAACGCCCCCGGGAGCAACGACGCTTAAAGACACCCACCGGACCCGAAAGGTACGCCGTCGGAAGCACCACAAGACGTTAGGAAGGGGGGATTAGGGGATGAACTGGCTCCCAAACGCACTACCAAAACACGACGAGTCGTTATTAGCGGTAGACCGGCCTGAGGGTGGTAGCTAGCCAGGCAGTTCCCACAAAGAGACCTTACCACCGAGCGTCACCTATTTGTGCTGAATAAACTCAATTGATTACCTACGAGTATATTATTTTTTGTTGATATTAAAGGGTTACGAAAACATCTATACCTGGACTTGCCGATGGCAATCCTGATAGCATGCAACTGGATGTTCTTCCTGATGACGGCCTTCAACATCTGGCGCTTGCACCGCGCCACCGCCATGCTGGACTCCACAGCCGCGGCAACTCCAACAGCGCACAGAAATCAGCGACAGAGGTGCTCATTATTCTGGCTGATTCTATTGGTTATTTATACCTAATTACAGCAGCGTTCTTCCTCCTCTTATGTTTTGGTTTGAAAAGTGCAGTAAGGGAGACATACTTTTTACGAGCAATCCTCCTTAGTCCTGAGGAGTGGCGTCGCAACTGTGGTCGACTTCAGGTATAAATCTAATTTTATCTGGGGTTGATTACAGATGTACATGGGCGGAAGTAGTCACTTACCTGCCTATTCCTATATTATATAAAAAAAAACTTATAATTACACATTACATATATACAACCATCTGACAAATTTTGGGGTGTTTGGAAAAAAATATGAGAGTGAATCATCACATCGGTACCCTGCGACATTTTTCGAGATACATTTCTAGATTATAGACTCAATGATCCCAACTACATAAATATTTATACCTAATCATAGAAGACTGATTTTTAAACTTTGTCACGATATTGCCTGCACATAATCAGCTAGCATGGGCTCTACCTGGTTAGAGTAAGTTATAGCAAAGTTCTTAAAACATCACATATACAATCTGAGCCTGAGATTCAAACCTCGGATCCCTAGATTAAAAGGTCCAATTTCAAATCACTAGGCAATCACTGCTATCAATATCCTGGCACATTGTCTTTTAAGAGGTAACACTTACGCTAGCCTTTTAGATTTTCATTATCATTAATGTATCTGTAGTCCACATTTTTCCCCACCTGAAACAAATCCTGACTGATTATGCTCATGAATATTTATAATTTTTAATTTCAGGTTATGTATATACCTGAAGCTTTCTTTCATTATGGGTATCAGCTGGATTCTGGAGGTTGTAGCCTCCCTGGTTCAAAAAGACACGTTTCAGAGCATTTCTGACGCGTACAACCTCTTCTCTGGACCTGTAATCTTCATTATCTTCGTCTGCAACAAGAACGTATTTTCTCTACTTAAGACACGGTAAGTATAGTATAGTATAGTTTTTATAGATATCCATCGGCCATAATGGCTGCCTACCATCACTTGGATATTCCTTTGTTACTGTTACTAAAAAAAACAGATGATATCATAGAATTATTACAAATTTACATTCATCGACCTGACTCCTGATGACATTCATCGTCTAAAAAAACAGTATAGAAACGATTTTGTTATGAAAATAAGCACGATAGATATTATTAAAGGAAATTATCGACATAATTAATGACGTATTCAGACTAAAGAAAAATTTTCCCTCTAAACACACTTTAGCTTTCGGATTTTAGTGTAAAAGGACTTTTACATATTTATTTTTATTTTTGTTGCAGATATCAACAGCTGTTCGGTTGCCGATTGCAACGTACCTCCACGAACAAACAATCGAATTGTACTATTTCATCTGATTCTAAATCAAACAAAATTTCCTTATCAACACCCGAATATAAGAAGTGTGGCGACCCTTCTCCATAATTTTTAAAAATAAAAATTACATGAAAGTAAAAATTGTAATCTAATCTAATATATTACATAAAATGCTAATGTTCGTACGTAAATTCACAGTTTTCTCTATCATCCGCAACTCCGATCAACTTCCTGTTGGAATGGTAGATACCCCTTGGTCTCCTGTTGTAATCGTTCTAGAAAGTTTCAGAGAACTTCTAGAATGATCTAGAAAGTTCAGAAATTTTTTGTACTGATCTAAAAACTTCTAAAGATTTCTAAAATTATTTAGAATGTTTCAAAATGAGTGCAACTGTTAAAATTAATCCAAAATGATCGAGAAAGTACTAAAAGTTTCTGGAATGACCTAGAAAGTTCCAAAATATGTGCGATTGTTACAATTGATCTCGAATATTGTAAAGGCTTCATGAATGATCTAGAACAGGGGTTGGCATTCTGTGGCTCTTTCGATGTGATGCTGAGGCTCTTTAGTTCCATGCGCAAATATGATTTCATTTATTTAAAAAAAAAATACCATTGAAATTGTTCGCTCAATTGTTTGTTTTTGAAGTAAAAGTTAGTGATATTTATATAATTTAAGATTTTCTAATCTTAAATTTGTTTTAATTTCTTACTTAAATAAAAAGTGATTATCTAATAATTTTATATACAAGTCATAGATTAGTAAAGATACTTCGCCGCCTTGAAAAAATGTAAATTTTCTCTAAAAATGTTTTTATTTGTCAAGGATTCAAAAAAAGAACTTACTAAAATAAGCCGTTTGTGGCTTCATTCAATTTCAAGGCGGCGAAGTATCTTTACTAATCTATGGGAATGATCTAGAAACTTCCAAAGTGCCTACAACTGTTAAAATCGATCCGAAATGTTCTAGAACTTTCTAGAAATTTCTGAAATGATCTTCAAAACGCCCAAAATGTTCTTTTTAGTAAGTTCTAAAAAAATCCATGATTTATGCGCGAATTTTTATGAAAATTTCCCCAATAATACATTTTATTATTGAGCTTTATGAACTTCAATTTATTATTAAACTTTTTGAACATTTTTTTTATTTCTTGTTTGGTGATATATTTTTTGCGTTTTTTATACCATTAAACATGCGATGTATTTTAACCCAAGCAACGCCGGGTTTCGCTGCTAGTTGGAATATAAAATAATAACTAAAAGAAGAAATTAAAATAGATTTGTTAAATAATTTTCTATACCTACGTAAATTTTGCTTTTCATATTTTACAGCTTTTGTAATTCACAAGTGTAATGTTTATTTTTATGAGATTATGCTTGTGTATATATATGAGAACTTTCTTTCCTGCATTTTCTCGCCCTGCTTCCCCTTCTGTATTTCTAAATAGTGTACTTTGATGTAATAAAATTATGCGTTCTAAAAACCGGACTTAAATTATCCCTCCATCGCCACTCGCCGAAGGATTAAGTTCCATCCACATCAGCTGGACTCATGATGGCCCTTCACGGTTCGGTTTGCACGGACGTTCTTGCCACGAAAGTGTAAGATGTGGAATGAACTTCCTTCTAAGGTATTCCCGGAGCGCTATGACGTGGGGATCTTCAAAAATGGTGCAAAAAGAGCCCTCCTTCAAAGCCGGCGATGCATTGGCGACTCCTCTAGTGTTGCAAATGTCCATAGGCGGAGTTGACTACTTTCCATCAGGTAGCACGTCTGCTTAATCGTTAGGTGAACAATTAAAAAAAAATCGTGATCTCACCACTACTCTGACCACTTCCGTACTTCTGTATGGTCGTATTATAATATAAATCGCTATTTAAATAATCAATCTGTGTGTGCCAACTTCAACTCTACCACAAATAATTTAATTGTGTCTATATACCTATATCACACTTAGTGTCCATGTGTCCACACATGTCTATGTATTTTTTAATATTTACTTTTAAATGCTTTGTACCAGTATGGAGCTTTTTTCGCCGCGTCTTCTCTATAGCGAAACACCTTCTGAAGCGATGGTAGTTAGTTGACGTTCAAAAGCGATCTACATAAATTAATTTTGAATAAATAAGATTTGAATTTGATTATTATAAGAAATCATTATTAAAAAAATAATACACTTAAGTAAACTGTAATAAAGTAGTGATGAGATGCTTTAATGTGGTGAAGTACGGTTACTAAGTAGACGAGGAGCAGAGGCGGCGTAAGGCGAGGGCGACGTGGGCCGTCGCACACGGCCAATCTATTATTTTGTTCCGTTTGCTACACAGACCTATAATACAGGTCTGTGGTTTGCTAAGTAGACTTAGTAAACATAACAATAAGTAAGTGCTCAAGTCTTTTTGTCTACCACACATGTTCGCAAAAAAGAGAGACAAAACATAAAGCGCCATTTGTCAATTTAGACATTTAATGTTACGTTACTGACACTATAGTTCTGATACAATCCTCTAGGGACGCTGATTGGAAATTGTATGGGCAAATACGTAAACAAATACCAAAACACTTATATTTGTCAAAACGTAAAAACTCATGGTAAGGGTACAGGGGGCCTCGCGCCTCTATAGGCCCAGAGAGCCTCGCACCTGTAGAGGTCAACGAAAAAAAAGGTCGCCTGAGAATGAACCCATCATCAACTTTTTAGATTAAGGTACCTTCACTGCTTACATTGAATTGTGGCACAGGGCCTCGCAAAATGTTTTTCGCCCACATCAAATTTAGGTCTTACGCCGCCACTGGCGAAGGGAGAGAGATAATTGATATTCGGAGGAGCTAACATATTTATTTGAATATTGAAAATATTATTTTGGGCTAAAAGGTTGATTAAAATATGTTTTGCACTGCTTCTTTTACTGTAATACTAGGGAATGCAATCCCGATCTCGCGGGATCCCGATCTCGCGAGATCTCGTGTAATTTTTCGGGATCGATCCCGAAGCACAATATGACGAGATCTCGTTCGAGATTGACGGGATTGTGGATGAACTAGGGAGATATTTGCAGTTTGTATATAATTGCTTAATCACGCTATTGCCAACCAGTGTTGAGTCGGAGAGGGCCTTCTCAGCAGCTGGCTACATTGCAAGGGATATTACATGCCGGTTGACAGATAGTACACTTGATACACTTTGTTTTTTAAGAAGCTATTTTCAAAGTCACCCATAATTACTTTTTAATCTTTAACTATTCTATACCTTGTTTGGAGCAGTGATAGCCTAGTGGTTAAGAAACTCGGCCTGTCGATCGAGAGGTCAGAGGTTAAAATTTCAGGCATGCACCTCTGATTTTTCAAAGTTATAACCGTATTAGGAATTAATTTTCACTTGCTTAAACGGTGAAGGAAACCATCGTGAGGAAACCTGCATACCTGAGAGATTTAAAAAAAATCTCAAAGGCATGTGAAATCTACCAATACGCTCTTGGCCAGCGCGGTGAACTAATGCGTAATCCTTCTCATTCTGAGAGGAGACCTGTGCCCAGCAGTGGGACAACAATTGGTTGATGATAATGATGATACCTTGTTTTGATTATTTTAGTAAAACTGTTAATTATTTCGTTACTATAGTTAAATTAAATGAAAAGGCTTTTATTTCCAATAATATTTTGTTTTATTTAACTTCTCTATAACCAACAAGCAGTTTTCATCGTTTACAGTGATGTGATTTTTTTAACTAGACGAGATTGCGAAAATCTCGGGATCCCGCGGGATTGTGATTTCTAATCCCGCGAGATCTCGACTTTACGATCTCGAGTCGGGATTGCATTCACTATGTAATACACTCAAGGAATATATCGTCAAAAAATAAGAAAGAAAGAAACATTTATTCAGATAATTGCAACACAACTGAAATACTATAATAGAGAGAGACAAAAAAATAGAAATAACACAAAACAAAAGAAAAAAAAACATAAAAGAAAAGAAAAAAATAAAACAACAACAAAAGGACAATAAAATTTACATTCAATTATTACAATAATATGTGTTGCAACGACCACGAAAAACAAATACAAAATAACATTTTAATTTTATTTCTGCAGTAATTTTAATTACCTAAATTGAACCGAAATCCGTTCGTCTTTAGTCTTCGACCACCGGCCGAACCCCTAGTGGTATGGTGGGTCTGCTCTGTATTAAAACCGTACCACCGTTAAATGTGGTGGAACCATTTGTGTTTCGACTCCGACGATACCACCGTCACACAAAGATGCCGTCACAACTATTTCTGCCTTTTAACAGCAACATTACACGAGTAGTCGTATTTTTTTTGTAGCAGACGAACATGCAGTCTACCTGATGGTAAATGGCTACTGCCGCTTATGTAATCAAAACCAAATAGGATTAGCTATTCCTACATGAGGACGGCCAGATGATGCGCCGCTACCCCTGAAGACTAAGCTGGAATGCCTCAGAAACGTACTAGTATGTCTCCCATACCACACCCTTCAAACCAGTAGAACTTAACACTGCTGTTATGAGGCAGAAGTAAGTGTGGCGGTGGTGCCGCCGGAGTCGAACCACAAAGGGTTCTACCACCTTAAAAAATGAGAATATTAAGAAGTAGATACTAAATTACTGAAAAATATTATTAAGTATAACGTAATAGTTAATAAAACATGAAAATAATTTAGTATTATATGTGTATCAATAATTTAATAACTTTATTCGTCGTGTTTTTAATTGGGACTACAGTAGCACTACCATGAGTTGACATAGAAACGCCACTATAGAAATTGTAAATAGAAAACTATTGTCATTTTGCTAGTGAATAACATAACTACTATCGTTACGGTATTTCTTAACAACGTCTGTCAATTTGTATGGCAATAGATCATAATGACATTCGCTAGCGATTTGATTTCGATAGGTTTTTTACGTATCGAGTTACGCCACTACGGATTTTAGTTCTACGAGTAACCACCAGAGGCGCTGTACAATTTTTCATACATTTATTTTACGCAGTCGCTAGCGAGTAATACTTTTGTAAACTCATGGTAGTGCTACAGGTTGACCTTGAACAATAGTCGAAATAGTACCGCGCGCGCTCTGCCCTCTATCTAAAAAACCGTTTAGATACAACAAAAATAAATAAAAGTTGTAGAAAATGTAATCCTCCTATTCTTAGATATTTAACGTACACACAAATAGCATAAAACCCATAGAAAACGAGATATTTACAATAAAGGTGTAAAAATGGCTTTTTTAAGCTTTGACCTTGGAAAATAAAAATAAAGGTTTTTTGAAATTTACAGCCGACTATCTCTCATTCCGTGATTTTTGCCCTTATTTAACTAATTTGCCTGGACTAAAAGATGGCAGTCCAGTTTAATTATATACTGTTATAGGGCGGATAAATACAAGCACATTAAGGATAATGGATGGATTTTAGGTTTATAACATTAATTCAGATTCGTAAACCTGTACTTTCCTAATATGGAATATACAAATGTAATACATTGTTCAATAATAATAATTGATTGTACATGGATCGGTCGCTAAAATAGATTTGGTAACAAAACAAGGAAAATGTGAGTCACCTATATAAATTAATCATGTACTATTATATGCATTACTAAATATATAGGTAATTTAGTATACATATAGATCTTTTATAACTTTGTTTTTATTAAATAATACATCATTACCTTGTTGCTTGTAGCTAGTTAGAGGCCAGCTGCGTTAATCGTAAATTTCATATTCCAATCATTCGTTGGAACATTAGCTAACAAAATTTTAGGGCGTGACCCACCACGCATACTACCCTCCAAAACAGTATAAAAGAGCTTTATTATATAATATAGAGGTAACAAACGAGTATGCAGTGCACCTGATGGTAGATACTGCCGCCAGATAAAATTCGAATTGTTATTACCCCTGACGACTAAGCTGAAAAGCCACGAATAACTATGTTTCCCTCACCACAGAACACACACTAGACGCAGCAGTACCTACTTGACATTGCTGTTATTGGGCAGGATATGTGGCGAATATCTCCGGAGTCGAACTACATCTTAAATCCAAATCTGTGAGGATTACAGTCAAATACCATATATCTCCCTAATAACAGCAGTGCTAAAAGCTGCTGTGTTTTGGTTTGAAGGGGTACTTAGGATGGGAAGGCAATAGGTACTTTTCCGAGACATTCCAGCTTAGTTCTCAGGGGTAACAGAGCATCTGGGGCCGACGTCAGATACGAATCTAATTTTATCTAGGGTTGATTACAGATGTCCATGGGTGGCAGTAGCCACTTACCATCAGGTACACTGCATGCTCGACTTCTACTTATATATTATTTACTAGCTGACCCGGCAAACTTTGTACGACCTCAAAATCTATTTATCAAATATATTTCATATAAAATATAGCCTATGTTACTCGTGGATAATGTAGCTTTTGAATAGTGAAAGAATTTTTAAAATCGGTCCAGTAGTTTTTGAGCCTATTCATTACAATCAAACAAACAAACAAAATTTTCCTCTTTATAATATTAGTATAGATATAGATATACAAAAAAGATAAGCAAAAATATTAATAGGAGTACCGAAAAACTATTTCCCTATAGTAATTATAGGTACCTTTTTTTTTCTTCTCGAGGG
Organism: Epargyreus clarus clarus; assembly: GCA_014595695.2. Taxonomy (NCBI): domain Eukaryota; kingdom Metazoa; phylum Arthropoda; class Insecta; order Lepidoptera; family Hesperiidae; genus Epargyreus; species Epargyreus clarus. The sequence continues at coordinate 1,579,446 of JACTTY020000035.1, forward strand.
GGAAACCTTCAAAAGGTACCCGACGACGTGGGAGCGACGCCGAGATATGTGGGATTTTTACCGCACTAAAACCCCCCCGGTGGCCGTCCTCAACGCTTGTTGGAGAACTCCGGGATCTCCAACGGAACACAACCGGAGCCCTCCAAGCGCGATGCCCAACGGGCTCTACCCTGGGAGAGCAGTTTTCGCTCCTCCCACACCACGTAGTGTTTACGACGGTATGCGACCACACATACCGCCGTCCTTCCCGGGGTCGCTTGCTGGACGGTTCGAGCTCCCACTCTTGCCGTCCGCAACCCCGGAAGCCCCCTTTTAGTCGCCTCCTACGACAGGCAGGGGATACCGTAGCCCTATTCTAGTCCCGGAACTACAGGGACACCGAAAAACTATTTCCCTATAGTAATAATAGGTACCTAGTGCCAACTAAACATGTAGGTACGTGTATAATGTAACGATCGATGGATTTTTTAAGCGGAAAACTCTATTTGGCAGGCAGGTAACCACAGTATTTAGGTTAAAGCCAAAGTGATAGATTCTGATATTATACATAATATCTAACCATTATGTGTAGGTAATGTCTATTCAATTGGTCAAAGTGAAAAATAACACGGAATTAACCACTTATCATATTAGCCCTTATAATATTTTCAAAGACTTGGATAAAATAATAAAAGTATAGATAAAAATTAGAAGTTTCTATTTCAACTTTCCTTAACCATCTATATTTTTGTAATTTTATAGTGATGCACATATCGAATAATAGACAAGATGATGTTTTATGCCCAGTCCTGTAGGTGCTCGATGTACGTAAATCAGCTATGGGGTGGAGTATTAAAATACATGCCTTACTTTTTTAATCCTAAAGAATTTCATACAGCCTTGGTATTGGTTAGGTTAGGTTGGAACATAAAGTCCAATTCACAATAATTCGGACCTAAACTATAGGTATGATTCGTTATTACTATAATACAACAACCAAGATACGTCGATACAACATAATTCATCATTAATAATTTTAGTTAATATTTAAGATTTACTGTATTTCGAAGTTTTACAATAGCATATGTATTACTTTGACTAACTTTAACATGCTATTATGGGTATATACCCGCCGGATAAAGTGATTAATTTATCACATTGTCTGGACAAGTTAGTTATTATACATATTAACCAGTCATTATGTATAATAGCTATTTGATAACTTTGACTGTAACATATATATCTTATATTTACCTATATAACTAAAAACAAGACATAAGCAACCATAAACTAATAATAATAATAAAGATCAAAGCAAAATAAGGGAGCTACTTAGTTCGTTACAACTATTTCGAACACATCATACTCGGCATTATATTTTATACAAATTGTACTTCCCGATAGCATTATCATTTGTATTTCAGAATATAATTTTCCTACTCATTATAATATTACGCAGGAAATACAGCTAATTTTAATCCATACTAAAATTACAGATACATTTGTTTGTTTGTTTCGCTTTCATGACTAAACTAAACTAACTAAACTGAGAAACTGATTCAACTGAATTTTAATATGTAGAAAACTTAAACCCAAAAGGCTAACCGAAAACGTAAACCTTTTAGGAAATAATATAGTAATATTTCCCGAGTGGCCTGAGATTTGGAATTAATATCATAGAAATCGCTATTTTGTTTCAAATTATTCAATAAATGTACAACCGTTTTTAAGAAATCCATACGTTATTTTTTATAATATAGGAGTAGCAGACGAGCATGCAGTCCACCTGATGGTAAGTGGTTACTGCCGCCCATGGACATCTGTAATCAAACCCAGATAGAATTAGATATTCCTACCTGAGGTCGGCCACAGATGCGCCGCTACTCCTGAGGACTAAGCTGGAATGCCTATGCCTGAGTATGTCTCCCTTACCATACCCTTCAAACCAGAACACAGCAGCGCTTAACACTCTTGTTATAAGGTAGAAATAGGTGTGGCGGTGGTGCCGCCGGAGTCGAACCACAAAAGGTTCTACCACCTTCAAATCCTATCCTATCCTATCCGGGCAAAAAAAAACCGTATATTTAGCATAATATTTTATTGACTTATTTAACCTGAAATCCAAATAGTATTCCTTTTGAATTATAAAATATTAGCTTTTGTAAGCTTACGGCGCGAATGGCTGAGCGGTTGCCATACCGGTCTGACGCGCAGAGGGTCTAGTTGAAAACCCGGCCAGACACCGCGTTTCCTTGAAGTCATTTTATAACTCAAGAACGGTTGAACCGATTTAGCTGAAAATTGGTAAAGAGGTAGATTAGAACCAGGAAACGGACATAGGATACTTTTTATCCCGTTCGACCGCGTTTCCGTGAAGTCATTTTATAACTCAAGAACGGCTGAACCGATTTGACTGAAAATTAATGGAGAGGTAGCTTAGAAGCAGGAAAAGGACATAGGATACTTTTTATCCCGTTAGACCGCGTTTTCGTGAAGTCATTTTATAACTCAACAACGGCTGAACCAATTTGACTGAAAATTGGTGGAGAGGTAGCTCAGAACTAGGAGACGGACATAGGATACGATACGTTTTATCCTGTTCGACCGCGTTTCCGTGAATAAATAAGAGTTGAAAGTTTGTATTAAAGTCCCCCAGTTTTGATGCAAATCTATATGAAAATGGGGATTTCGATAGAAAGCAATTAAATATCTATTTTACGATATTTGCAAAATCAACCCTTAAGTTGGTTAAGTAGGGGTTGGAATTTTATTTTAAAATCCGTTAATTTGGAAGCAAAGACTGTAAAAATTTGCATTTGGCTTTAGGAGACACTTCGTTTAGAAGTCGGCAGATTTTGAAGCAAAGTCTATGAAAATTGGAATTTAGCTCTTTGATTCAAAATAATAGAACACATTTTTCACCGTTTTTGGAAAATCAACCCTTAGGATCGTTTAATCGGGTATGGAACTTGAATTTAATATCCGTTAATTTGGAGTACTAAGATAATTATCATAAGACATAATGAAGCATCTGAGTCACTGTTTGTTTTTTTAGATCAACCCTTAAGACTGTTATAAACCGCCTTTCTATTTACACACCTGTTTCAGCATTTTTAGCTATTCAACAACCCGATAAGAGTACTATAAGTAAATAAACTTTCTTTAAAAAAAACCGTTATTGAAGTTACAGTTACTTCTTTTCGCGTGTTTCTCCAGAACCCATCGATGGATCCTAACCATATTTAAATGGGACCAAATTCCAGCTCGTCTCTACACAATAAAAAAAGAATTATTAAAATCGGTTCACTAACGGCGGAGTAATTCGTGCACATACATAAAAAAAAAAAGATACCGGCCTAATTGATAACCACCTCCTTTTTGAAGTCGGTAAAAAAATAACAGAGTGCAGAGAGGTAGAGTGAATTTTATTTAATTGTATTTTTTATTTTCCTGTTCTCCTGTGGCCATTTCCTAATATTTACCAGTAGTTTATGGACATAATACATAAATTACACGAGTGAAACCACGAGGTACAGATAGTCACTCATAATTAGGTGGTACGAAGTTCACCGGGTCATCTAGTTAATCATAAAATTTCGCGGCATTTTGACGCAAGCTGTTACCATGTTCCGACATACGTTTTTAGTACTAATAATTTTAAATACGGGAGATTTTCTTGGTAATGTGCGAAGTGAAAATATTAAGAAAATAAAAATTCCCAAGTGCTGTCTCGAAAACCAAATATTACAACGGTCAAAGGGATATAAATGCATATTATCACAAAAAGATATTACCACAAACTCGTTTTCAAATATACCAGTTTACGACAATATCTACACACTAAATATTGAAAGAACATTTAACGATTTATTTAGCTTGGAATCGAGTATGAAACCAGATAATGCTAACTTAAAAAATTACCTTCCTTCCATGAGGGCTCACTTGTTTAAGGTATGTATTTATATTTATAATACGATAGTTACATATTAACGTCTTAATACATCTCGTGCACCAAAACTTGAGACCTAAGGGTGAACATGCCGCCGTGAGGCTCCGGCGTTGTAGAATAAGGCCTCCCCCTCTCTTCCCGTGCACCATCCATGCACAGCCATAGATTAGTAAAGATTACTCATTCCTAACAAGAAAATGTACCCAGTTTCGAGAATTGAAATAGTTGCGTAAAAAATTTTTTGCCACGTCTCCGTACTAAAATGTCCCTAAAATATTTGAAATAATTATTTATTAATTATGTAAATTACGCAGTGTTAGTTAATTATTCGTAAATTTTCTCTAAAAATGTTTTTATTTGTCAAGAATTCAAAAAAAGAACTTACTAATAAGCCGTTTGTGGCTTCATTCAATTTCAAGGCGGCAAAGTATCTTTACTAATCTATGTGCACAGCATATATATTTTTCATTTTTATCGCATTTTATTTTTTTCTATTTATGATATAGTATATTATACATTTGAACTATTTCGGTTCAAATGTATGTATGCAGATGTTCAAATGCATTGATCGAGACATGTCCCATCGAATCTGTATCAAATCGCGGTGCGATGGGGCATGTTCTCTTAATTCTAACAAGGGGTCATGCATATTTGTATTGGTCATGAGGAAAAATGTACCGATCGAGACATGTAGAGGCGCACTCTTAATTGCGGGATTCGAGATCGTACGAGATGCAGTTATAGGACATATACGTACATAGTTTATCTTTTTCTTCATGTTTATTATTAATTCATCATTTTTATATTTATTTTATTCTTGGATTGCCGTAGCCACTGCTATCTTTTACTAGGATACACAAAATTGTATATTATAATTAATATTTATCTATATTTATGTTTATGTACCTAATGATTAATAGGTTCCCGTATCCAATCGCGGTCCCACGACGCTTTTCATTCCCAATATGAAACCAATACGCTTCCTTGAAACGACCCAAGGAAACGAATAATGTAAAAAATTACCCACTAGTGAAACCAAATCAATACAAAAAAGGGTAAACATGTGACACCAGATTGTAAAATATAAAAAAGAGAAGCATAATATAATAATAAAATAAACAAAAACCCGATTGTACTAAAAGGATCGAAGGAAGATTTACAAAAAAAAGATGAAATAGGCGTTTCATTATTTTTATCTAAAAAGCCAACCCTAATATTTATTTCAAAATAAATAGGTTTTCAAACAAATTTTCAAATCCTACGTGTTCTCATGTACAAAATTTCAGAACTTAATTCAGCGGATTCGGCATGCGTTGATTTCTGCTAGGGCAAATTAGCCAAAAATTAAGCTTTCAAAGCTTTCAAAAAAATCTTTTAAATTAAGCTTTTTTATTTTGTCATTCATTATTATTACTTCCCAGAATTTGATCCCTATAAGCGAACTCGTGCGATTCCTGGTTAGGACGACATATATTTTATTTGATTTAAAAACTAATGTTGCAGTTATAGTTTTTATCAAAATCGGCCTCGTTACTTCTTTCAGCATTTTCGCTAATCCTTATAGATTCGGATTTGGCCCTGAAAGCTCATTTTAAATATTCATCCTGTATTCCTTGATATAATAACTAAAGATACATTACTAGCGCGCAAAACTTGAAACATACAAAAGCAACCAATTGTGTAATCGACTCTAGTAGTTCTCGCGCGGAGTAGTAGGTAATTGATACGTATTACACTGTACACGTTAAACATTATTATTTTAGTCTTCTAAGTCTCAAAATACCTTTTGTGCAGTGCGTTAATGTAAAAAATATGCACAAAAAATAAAAATGCTTCATGGAATCACATATCTTAAGTAAAAGAGGAGAAATTATTATATTTTGATTATTTTTCGTGTTTGGCCCGCCATGATTACGTAACTGACAACGACAACAGTAAAAGACAACTTAGGTATTCCTTCCACATTAATGAAACTTGAAACGCAATATCAAACACTAGTTTTCGTTTTATCATGTTGTTCTAATAGGTCTGTCCCTTATACATATATTAACATTTGTCTATGTAGTCATATGTAAGTGAAATGAAAAGCGTGCGTGTGTGTGTCAATGCGCTCGCGTTTGGCTCACTTTTTTATGATATTCAGTGACCATGTAACGTATCTATTTTGTATATATCATTGCCCTGTTTATATTAATGCAGATTTTTGGAATCTCTTTAATCTTTTAATTTCCTTTATTTTGATTCTCTACTTGATGTATTTGGTTAAGTTTATTTAAAACATGTTCTTATTTCGCGCCAAAAAATCTGCCATTTTGTCATTAGCCGCTTTTTTCAAACAACTACCTGAAGACACTTGGTTAATTGAAATAGATTATAAATTATAGAAATTCATCCAGCCGTTTGGAAGATCAGAAGTTATAAGGAAATTTACGAACATACAAGATATGCACAAAAATCATAACCCTTCTTTGGCACTTGGACAATGAAGCTTGTGTAAATTTATATTTTATTTATTTATTCCAGAACGGGGATCTATTTCTGGAAAAGCCTAATGAATACCAAAGATGGCTACCTGTTAATAACAAAAGTCATTTCTGCGTGGAATTTGATTCCGAAACATTCGCTTCAAGGTTTTATTTCAGTAAACATGCGTATGGCGTTCGGAAAGCAAATACTCAAAATTTCTCTTGGGGTGCGTACCTACCTAATTTAACACTTCACACATCCATGAAAACTTTTTAGGAACTTCCCAGATGAGGTTCCCTTTCAGGTGTGCTCGCGATGTTTTCCTTGAACGATAAGCAAGTGTTACTTAATAAATTAATTACTTAATAAAAACAAAAGATGCGAGCCTGGGATTTGAACCTCAGACCTCCTAATTGAGAATTTCAAAAAGTATCTAAATGTTATACAGGATACCACTTTTTTAAAAATATCTAAAATAATTATTTATAGGAAACATACCTTTTTTTTCTTAACGAGGGAGAAACCTTCAAAAGATACCCGACGACGTGAGGGCGACGCCGGGTTTTGTGGGATTTTTACCGCATTAAAACCCCCCCGGAGGCCGTCTTCAACGCTTGCTGGAGATCTCCGGGATCTCCGTCGGAACACAACTGGAGTCCTCCTATCACGATGCCCCGATCGGGCTCTGACCTGGGGGAACAGTTTTCGCTCCTCCCACACCCTCTGGTGTTCACGACGGTATGTGACCACACATACCGCCGTCCTTCCCGGGGTCGCTTACTGGACGGTTCGAGCTCCCACTCTTGCCGCCCGCAACCCTGGAAGCCCCCTTTTAGTCGCCTCTAACGACAGGCAGGGGATACCGTAGCCAGAGATATTAGATGAGTGAAATAGCCCCCTAGGATACTAAACGGGGATAATTCACAAATATGGATGAGAATGAGACACGCACGTAGATATAAACTAGCGTGACAAAAAGGCTGCTAAAATAGTATGAAATAAAATGACTTAAACTTTCTATTCTAGATATATATTATAGATAGATATTTTATATACCTCAGCATCTATGAAAGAGATTTGATCAAATGTTGGACATTGAAATTGGACAAAGGTATTTCACGAGAGGACCCTCAGCGTCAGACACGTATGAAAACGCTCAGAAGGGTTTCCAAATAAGTTCAGTATTTCTACCAACTTTGGCTCTATTCTACAAAAATACCGAAATGCATTGATTTTTCCACGATTTTAGAGGATTTAATTATCCCAAATTTTTTTTTTTTTATTTTGATTCATAGCGCATTTTAAGAAATTGTTAACAAATTATTCGTGATAATTTAGAACTATTTTGTGATGAAGGCCGTTTAGTCAATATCAAAATAAAAAAAATACAGTGATAGCCTAGTGGTTTAAGAACTTGGCCTCTCGATCGAGGGGTCCGAGGTTCAAATCCCAGGCACGCACCTCTGATTTTTCAAAGTTATGTGCATATTAGTAATTATCACTTGCTAAACGGTGAAGGAAAACATCGTGAGGAAAACTGCATACCTGAGATATTTATATAAAAAACAATCTTAAAGGTATGTGAAGTCTACCAATACGCACTTGGCCAGCGCGGTGGACTATGGCCTAATCGTTCTCATTATGAGAGGAGACCCGTGCCCAGCAGTGGGACAATAATGGGTTGTTGATGAGGACATATTGTGTCATAAACCGATTTTTACTGGGCAACTCTAACTTTGCTTATTTTCGTTCGAAAACATGTTTGCAGGACATTTTGTCGTTGCATGTTTGTCGCGGACATAAAATAGGGAATATAGGAATTACCCTTACTATAGGGTATATAAAAATACTCTATCTCCACAATTTCATCTTTTATATAGTGCCCAACATCATAACTGATAATAACTTAATCACAAGTTTAGTTTGCAGATGAACCAATAAAAATATAACATTTATTTCAGGTCTTTTCATCTCCTCAGTATTCCTTTTCTTAGTGCTGGTAGTCTACATGCTGCTACCACATTTGAGAAATTTAAGCGGAAAAGTGCTAATATCATACGTCTTCAGCTTGCTGGTAGCCTTCCTATCTCAAGGCATCCTGTCACAAATAGTACGTCCTGGGATACGTCCTAGTACTTGCATGGGACTAGGTAAATATTATTCTCCTTTAAAATGCATACACATACTCGTACTTAGGGCGAAAACACAAACCCATGTTACGGCTCGGTAGGCTTTCCCGTCAAATCGAACGGCACCGTGCTGTAAATTATGTCAGACGCCGTGAGTGCTCCATCGTTGCGGTATTCTGAAGCACAGCGTCTTGGAATTACGGTGTGACGGCGAAACTCACGTCGGCGGAGATTCCACAGCACTGCCGATATTTAGATATGGACAACGAAGCCACATATTAGTGACAACAGCTCCAAAGTACCGCAAAGTAGCAGTATTTTTCGAGTTGGAATCGACGATACATACTTATAAAAAATATTGAAATCTATAGAGCTGTTGCGAAGATTACCAAGTACGAACAATTTCTTATGCACCGCAAATGACGAACAGACAACGGAGGCTTAGTAATAAGAATCCGTTTATCTTTTGGGTACGGAACCCTATAATAATGTACTGAAATAGCAACTTCACCATAAAATGTATATTTCTTCTCCTGTAAAACATTTTCTCATTATAATTAAGTATTATCCCTAATAGTAACTTGCATGAAAGATTTACTTTTATTTCAGGTACGACTATATATTGCTCCTTTTTGGCAAGCTTTTGCTGGATGAATGTGATGTCGTACGATATATGGTGGACGTTCCGGTAAGATCAAATGATAGCAGATCTAAAAATAAATCAAATTTAACCTACATGGCTTTGATAAGTAAAATAGAAAGATACTTCACTGCCATGAAATTGGATGAAGCCTCTTAAAAAATGAGTTTATCATTTATTTTTTGAATTCTTGATAAATAAAAACTATTTTAGAGAACCAATAAAAAAGTATTTCAATAATTTCAGGGACATTTTAGAACGGAGACGTGGCAAAACTTTATTTTCAAACTCAAAACTGGTTACACTTTCTTGTTAGGAGAGATCAATCTATGTATTTTACTAATCGAAGCCACATGGTTGTCATTATATATTTATTTAATAAAGGCATGGTCGAATTAAGTCCACCACACCTAATTTCCAACACTACTCTGCCTTAAATATAATCATATAACGTCGCTATATTTTGTTTTTAAGAGGTGTAAGAGTCACTTCAAGTCTTTTTTTAAAGTTCGCAACATCGAGATGACGCGAAAAATTCTTATATACTTACTTTCAGAGGATACGCCAAAGCTCGTAAGATCCATCGCCGGGGCAAAACTTTCAAGTTTTGCATGTACAGCTTATACGCTTGGGGAATTCCATTGGTCATGGCTATAGCATACGTTTGCATCAATAAAGCCGATTTGAGAGATAAACCGTGGATCATCAAGCCCGTAGCGCCGAATGAATGCTACATGAGAGGTACGTCTTCACATATACACCTACTTAGGTACTTCAAAAATAAAATGTTTTTCTGCGAAACATACATCTAGTATGGTTTTACCATTCAAATACGTACCAAATGCGAGCCAAGCAAATATACAAACTGCCAATAGCGAGTTCTTCAGTTCAGTGAAGCTTACCGCGAGCTCGACTCACACTCACACTACTTATGCCGATTTTTATAGCAGTAGATCCGATTTCAAAAATAAATGACGTACAGTCGTCCGCTTATTGGATGAAAAGTATTTAAATCAAATCCTATGTGAAAAATACACCATGAGTTTGCTAAAAAAAAAGTCCTGGCCAACCTATGATTAATTAAAGAATATTTTCAAACATTACAGTACTAACAGGTATACACATACGCTGTTAGAAATAAAGTTTCTTGATAATTCTGTACCGATAGGAGGGGCAAAACTGCTGTACTTTTTCGTGCCCATGCTGATCCTCATAATATGTAACTGGATGTTCTTCTTGATGACGGCCTTCAACATCTGGCGCCTGCACCGCGCTACTGCCGTGCTGGACACCACGGCCGCGGGCACTCCCACAGCACACAGAAGTCAGAAACAGAGGTAATATTTCAAATGTTAGGTTAGAACAAATTAAATGGTTATAAAAACAATACTTTTCAATATTTACGATAAGATACGAGATAATTTTATTATAACATGCTTAAACGGCGAATAAAATACCGCGCGCCAGCACCAACGCCTCCAAAGTAAAAGTTCTCTAAAATATGCTAGATCCACATGGTTAAGTAGCCAAATGCCAAGAAACAAATGGGTCGATGTCAATCTATTACAACACGTAGGTGCTATGTGGCCCGCGCCTCACAGCATTCATTCATTCCATTTTAAAAGTGGAAAAACCCTCTATAGTTCGACTCCCGCGGCACAACCGCCACACCTATTTCTGACTAATAACAGCTTAAAGCGCTGATGTCGCCTGGTTTGAAGGGGATATACTTTTTCGAGGCATTCCACCTTGGTCCTCAGGGGTAGCTGCGTTTCTGTGGCCGACCTCAGGTATGAATGTAATCTTATCTGGGGTTTATTACCATGTCCATTGTTCATAAGAGGCATTTGCTACTTGCCATCAGGTGGACTGTATCTTATATTATAAAGAAATATTTTTAAATTTTATTTATATTTTTTTTCAGGTTTTTTATATATCTCAAGTTATCTGTTGTAATGGGTGTAAGCTGGATATTGGAAGCAATAAGCTCGCTGAAGCCGGAATTGGGAATATGGTACATATCCGATTGGTACAATGCACTCATTGGCGTGTCAATCTTTCTGATATTTGTGTGTAAAAGGAAAATATATAATCAACTTAAAGAACGGTAAGTGTTTTCATCGGCGACGTTTTATTTATCATTGAGTATTATCTGGTATTATACGAGTATGAGGTATATACCCATAATAATTATGCTGATTGGTCATAAGCAATCAATCAAAATAATTATCAGTTAATTTCAAAATTATTTTCGTAATAAATTGTCGAATTTCGCCGATATTTTGACGTTTGTATAAAGTATATTTTCTACGGAGCCCTTTTTTGAAGAGTCATCATTAGACTACATTGTTCACTTTTCTTAATATATTTTTCTTAATTCTTAATTTTTGTCTATTCCGTTACTTAAGTGATTTCAGGAGAAGTTGGAATCCTAAAACAATTCAACCCCGTGCTAACCCTGAGGACACGTAAAGTAGGAACACCTCCAATAAGTATGAACCCTTACCACACCCAGATCACAGCAGCGCTCAATAATCTTTTATGGCTGAAATAGTTGTGGCGTTGTGCCTCCGGAGTCCGGTTAGCCACAAAAGGTTGCACCACATTCAAATGTGGTGATATAATTATTCAAACGAAAAATATTTTTCCAGACTTTCTCGGTGGTATAGCCGGTCTAACACGAAGACATCCTGCGATGGCACTAGCATATCCTCTAAAAGTCTAGAAGCACCGAACGAGGTGCAACAGAATCCAGTAGGAACGAACGTTAAGGCTTTGGCTTAACTAATGAGTGCCATTATTATAGATAATCATAGACGGTGCCTGGTTTGGGCAGTAGCGTGAATCTTACATCGGTAACGGACTAAGCTCGTCGGAGGCCCGTGGTGGAAATATCCATCCAGCGCCACATTTGTATTTTGGATTTTCGTGCTCATACTTTTTGGTCTCTTGCTAATATTCTTTGTGTTTTTATACGGGAGTTTTACTAATATGTATATGATTTACCTGTCCTTGTTTGATGATAAAAATGAATTATTTTTCACCGGATATTATTTAGTTTGAGAAAATTATAACATCAAAAGAAAAGCGTAAAGGTAGAAATGAAAACTCTTTATCACCGGACTTAATTTCCCAAGGAATCTCACTGATGAATAAAAGTTAATAATAAAAGGTGTGAAAAATAGTTATGGATATTCCGAAGAAAAATGCTTCGGTAGAACAACAAGCTTAAATTAAGATGAAATAAATGTAAGACCATAATGAATACCTACTAAGCTATCAAACAAAAAAAGAAGCAGACCGAGAACAAGAAAGATCTTACGAAAAGAAGATATAAGACTACAACGGTACAGTATCATACTCTATGATGCCTACTCTAGCTCAGCTTCTGCGATCTGCGGTCCATTTGTAATATGTTGGAGATGAAGACAACTTGTCATTTGTTTACTCTAGTTACTATATTATGGAGATAACTTCATTGTGTTTTGTAATATTGTCTTTAGATACTGGGGGCCTACGGCCATCTTTTAAATGCCATCATAGTTCAGGAAAATTATATTTCAATATTGCATCAATATTATTTTTTTCTAATACCCCGATCCCCATAAATCAGGTTTGTTTTATTCCTGCCGTGCGATGTAAACTTAAACCCTTATTAATTTTTCGCTTACCCATTGTATAATACCAACTGAAATTGTCATATTTTGCTTAAAAAAATAATTTTCCAGCAAAAAAAGAATGAATATGTTCGACCGACATGCAAAACTGCTTATTGTAATATTATTAAAACAATCTTATTTTAACGAGGTCGTGGTACAAAATTCCAATGTATGATTAAACTAATATTGTTTTAAGAGATGGTAGTACATCTGTAATCAACCAAATCAAAAAAGCTATATTTTCTGATTGATATAAGGATTTATCAAAATCGACACGTCCAGTCTCGCTTTCCTCTACTAACGCTTCACCGTTTTCGGTACATCAACCCCTACGGGGTAGAATGAGAATTGGTGAAAGTTTGTATCATTATTTAATTTTTAATTTACGCATACGAAATCTCGGACTAATATTAGTTTGTTAAAAAAATACTAGATTACTAAAATATTGAATCGTTAATAGCGTTAATTTTACTATTATATATTATAATTAAATATTACTACGTTTATAATGTATAAAATTATAGATCAATCCATCAGTTGTTTTATTTCCTTTAATATAAATACAACAAGAATAAGAATAATTGTCCGCAATTCAAATATGTTTACTTATTTTTCCTTTTTAAATAACATCAAAATATACGTTAATATCATGTATTTTTGTATAATCATTTGAGTTATTTTATTAGAGAAATTACTGTGAAACAATTTTCCGAATTGCTGGAATAAATAAATTCATACCGATGAACGGATGTACCTATTGTTATACCTACATGAATACCTATTGATAATACGTAGTATAACCCGCGTAAAACTACTAGTTCGCTCTGAATATAGGAATCGCATCATCATAGTAAATTGTATGACTACACCTGCTCGCAACAACTTCAGAGCGGACTACCAGTTTGGCGCGGACTATACCTATTCGTAGTCGCCATGTAGTAGCATAGAAAATATACATATTATTTTGTAAGCAACTTTACTTCCGCTTAATTCCATTGTGCGCGCATCGTGAATGTCTTATTCCTTCAATAATATCGTTATAGGTAATAGGTACATCTATGTATTCCTCCGAATAATTTCAATAACTCTATTTTCACAAACTAGAAACATATTTGGCCAAATAAATTCAAGTATGGCATCTACACAATCGTGCGCGTGAATGTTGCCGAACATACTCGAATGTGTAGGGGACTCTATAAAGAAATTAGGCACTATATAAGTTGTCTTGGCAAAACTGCAAAACTCTGAACGATTTTATTTTAGTAATTACTATAGAAGTTTTCATACGTAAGCTCCTACATAAGCGGTTATTTCATCATGCTTATACAATACCATTACAATACACATACATTAATACAGTATGACATATTTGATGATTTTAGATTTGTGTGATTCATGATTCAAGATTCGATAGATTCCTTTTTTTAATAGACTGCATCTGGATTTAATGTTGTTCAGGGACAAAAACGTGATAGCGGCAACACATACAATTACGCTGTATCATCTGTGGATTTTGATGATTGATTTTTGTCGAGGTTATCTTCGGAAACCAGCTGTTCTACTTCTGTGCACTGTCTGCATTGCGCCTGCCTGAACTGAATGCATTTGTAAAAAAATTGTATCCCAGACAGAGCTCAGATTTATCAGGCAGTCCAGTTCGAACCCGGCCGCCGACGAGATGACTACTGCCGAAGAAAGGTGTGTACCGTGATTTTTACCTTGTTTTAGATGTGGAATTTAGTATTATGAGTGTTTTGTAATTTTTCTAGAGTATGCGAAGAGATCGGGGCTCTAGAGGCAATTCTTATGGATGATGTGGTAGTGAGACGTGTTGATAATGTGCCTAAAAGTTTGGAAACTGTGGTACATCCATCCACGGGGGATGACACCGAGCAGCAGTATGTTTGTGTGACTTTGGAGGTCAAATTGACCCCGGAGTACCCCGACAGCAGCCCCGTCGTCATTCTGAAGAACCCAAGAGGCCTTGACGATTGTGTACTCGCGAGCATTCATTCACAAATCTTTGAGAAACTCTCCAAAAGTTTGGGGCAGCCAGTTCTTTTCGAATTGATTGAGGTAAGAAAAATATAATAATATTTTTTTTTATTATTTGCTATCTATTAGTTTGCAACTCATACCTTATTTGCTTAACATAAATAGTATTATTTATTCATGATTAATAAGTAATGAATAATTATTAATTTTCATCTTCATATTCTTCAAAAATTATAATCTAGTAAATAATAATCAAGTTAAAAGATATTTTTTTTATTTTAGTTCTTCTCAAACATAATTTAATTTATATGTGAGTTTTTTAGAACATAGAAGTTGGTGGTACATGATCATTGTAGCTTTAAGGAGTATGTTCAAATGCCTTGTGTCAGTGTCTCTCCCGTACCACAGTCTTGTACTAGAAAACAGCAAGTCAACACTGCTGTTACTAATAACAGCAGCGCTAACCTGCTGTTTAACTCTGCTAACAGAGAGGTGTGACATTTGTCCCAGAGTTGAACAACAAAGAATTCTACCAACCTTAGAACCCTTTGTGCTTTTACTCCAGAGAAACTAATTTTACAATTTGCTTAATAACACCAGTGTTCAGTACTGCAGTGCTCCAGATTGAAGGGTGTGGTAAGGAGACATGCTTATCCGCAGCATACCATGTGTTGATCACAGATGTCCATGGGCTACAGGAGCCATTTACCATCATTGGACTGCATGCTTGTTTGGTTATTCAATATCAAATAATAAAACTGAGCAACTGTTTCATAGTGTTAATCTCAGCTAAGGTTCTTCATTTGTACCAAATACGTCATCATATAAAACCAAACAATTAAATTCTTTAGACTGGAGTAAAGTAGTGATTTTCAATAGGCTCATTCTAAAACCTGAAGCTATCACAAAACTTAAAGAATTGATTGTAGATATTGTTTGCATTCATGTAAGGACAGACCAATTGATGTCAAGAAATATATTTTCTTAACTAAATTTTAGATTGATCTTTAAATTTATTTACAAATATAATATTCTTTAAAGTGTCCTCTCTCTTATTATTTTCTATTGTTTAGTGTATATTAATTTATAAAATGACTGAAGATGTATGAAACTCCATGATGTTGTGATTTTATAATACGTCTGTACCATACCTACATAATTTGCAATTTGAATTTTTCATGTTGAATGAATTGCATTCGAATGAGAAATAAATCTTAAACTGTAACCTTAACTTGGGACAATCAAATATCGAGCAAGAATAAAGCACAATTGTCTATCAATCAAGTGTGGTAAGGGAGACAGACTTTTCCGAGGCGTTCCAGCTTAGTCCTCAGGGGCAGCGGCGCATCTGTGGCCAACCTCAGGTAGGAATATCTAATCCTATCTGGGGTTGATTACAGATGTCCATGGGCGGCAGCAGCCACTTACCATCAGGTCGACTGCATGCTCGTCTGCTACCCTAATATTATAGAAAAAAAAAAATGTAAAAAAACTCTTTACACCTACAATGTTTATGAGGCTCTGAATATAATTAAGAAAATGTTTGACATCAAGGTTTGTATATGACAAAGGTAGTAAGTACATTGTTATGCAACAGGTTTACAATGACCTACTTTTGAATACAGCTCACAATATGGCTGGATGTGTGTGTGTTAAGTATCCTGCATTATTAACTTCAATATAAGATGCTACTGTGATATTTTGAACAGGGACACAAATACTTTATTGATTTCCTAATGTAATATTATACAGTTCCAGTTAAGTAACATAGTAAGCATTTGGGACAATGAAGCATTTATTTATGGATGTTACTGCAAACTGATATTACTAAAAAATGAATTCACATCTTTTTAAATAAAGATTGTCAATAAAATCATATATTTTAGTCAGTAATTGTCTTGAACTTGAAGATGTTATTGAAATGGATGAATTGGTTTAGATGAAACTTTCACTAAAATAATACTTCTAAAGCACAATTTATTTACAAACATTTACTATTCAGACTAGTTTTACTTCAACCATTTGAAAAAACACCAAACAATGTTGCTTTTGATCTATTAAAATTAATGTAGCCTCACTTCAAGTTTGCATATAAAGTTTATATATTTCAGCTGGTACGTGAGAACATAACTAAATCCAACCTCCCAAGTGGGCAGTGTGTGATATGCCTTTACGGTTTCGCTAATGGTGACGCCTTCATCAAGACTCAGTGTTACCACTACTTCCACAACCACTGCCTAGCCAGCCACTTGATTGCTGGCAAGAAGTATCATCAGGAGGAACGGGAGAAGTTGCCCAATTGGCAACAAGCACAGTTTCCACAGTATCAGGTACCATTTTTCAAGATTCATTGTTTCTACTACTTACAATAACCACTGCCTAGCCAGTCACTTGATTGCTGGCAAGAAGTATCATCAGGAGGAACGGGAGAAGTTGCCCAATTGGCAACAAGCACAGTTTCCACAGTATCAGGTACCATTTTTCAAGATTCATTGTTTCTACTACTTACAATAACCACTGCCTAGCCAGTCACTTGATTGCTGGCAAGAAGTATCATCAGGAGGAACGGGAGAAGTTGCCCAATTGGCAACAAGCACAGTTTCCACAGTATCAGGTACCATTTTTCAAGATTCATTGTTACAACTACTTCTTCAACCACTGCCTAGCCAGTCACTTGATTGCTGGCAAGAAGTATCATCAGGAGGAGCGAGAGAAGTTGCCCAATTGGCAACAAGCACAGTTTCCAGCATATCAGGTACCATTTTACAAGGTTCAATGTTACAACTACTTCCATAACCACTGCTTAGACAACCATTTGATTGCCTGCAAGAAGTATCATCAGGAGAAGCATGAAAAGTTGCCCAATTGGCAACAAGAGCAGTTTCCACCGTATTAGGTAACATTTTTCATGACTAAATGTTACAATTACTTCCATAACCTCTGAAAAGGATCATCAGGAGAGAGAGATGTTGTCAAACTGACTGCAATCCCAGTTCCTATTGTATCAGTAATGTATTTATGTATATTTCGATACTAACAAGTTCTTAATTCAACTTGTACAATGGGTTATTCCTTAGCCTTCGTATCCAAGAGATGCCTTGAACCATTCACTCACTTGTTTCTCCGTGAGTGAATGATAACTAAATGTTTGCGGTGTTGCAGCAAACCTGCCCAGTTTGTCGGAGCGTGCTGAACTGTGACGTGGAGGTGCTGAAGAAGGCGCCGCCGCCCATTGACTCTACCAATGAACCACCCTTCCACCTGACTGATAAGATGAAGGTGAGTTGGTATTCGCTTCTTTATAAGACAGACTTGATGATGTTTTTTTATAGATTTTTGGACCCGTTCTTTCACACGCGACATTTCGACTTAGTCCTCAGGGGTCACC
The DNA here is from genome assembly GCA_014595695.2 of Epargyreus clarus clarus. NCBI lineage: Eukaryota > Metazoa > Arthropoda > Insecta > Lepidoptera > Hesperiidae > Epargyreus > Epargyreus clarus. The sequence continues at coordinate 1,597,651 of JACTTY020000035.1, forward strand.
GCGTCTGTGACTGACCTCAGTACTATCCAGGATTGATTATACCTATAGGACCTTTTATTATCAGATGGTACTATCACAAACAAACAGATATAAGGAGGTAGAACCCTCTATAATTCCACTCCGACGGTACCACCGTCACACCGATGTCTATTATTAACAGTATTAAGCGCTGCTGTCTTTTCTTGTTTGTATGATGTTGTAAGGTTAACTAACATACTTTTCCGAAGCATTCTGGCTTAGTTCTCAGGGACAGCGGCGCATCTATGCCCGACCTCATGAATCTGATCCTATCTGGGGTTGATTGGCGGCAGAATCCACTTGCATTAGGTGGACGGCATGTTCTTTTACGACAACTATATAATTACTATACTACTATAGTATACTACTAAGTATATGATTTTAGACTGAAATTATCGCGGAATTGAGACATTTTATTTTGTAACAGGTACCCGTCTCAATCTCTCAATTACTAAGTACTATATAATGTATTGTGTGTATTGCTGTTGGCATGTAAACAAAATAAATCAATTAATTAAAAAATAAGTAATTATCTATGTTTTTTTTATTATAGCAACTTCAGGCAGATATGGCCGCTATCCTCGCGAGGCAGAGGGCTAAGGGTGGCGTGGTGGGATCTGGTGACAGCGGTCCGCCACCGCTTACCATCACCACTCCTGCTGATAATGTAAGCTTCTATTTTATAAAATACTAGATGACCCGGCAAATGTTGTGTTGCCATATAAAAAAAAATTAAAAATCTAACATCAAGCGGTATGAAAAATGTTGAAATTACTGAAATGGTTATTAAAATTAGGGGTTGCTAACAAAAGAGTAAAAATTTTGGGTTGTATGTAGTTTTATGGCCACATTATAGAAAAATAAAAACAAACAAATATTAAGGGTGAACAATCTTTATCACTGAGAGGTATGAAAAATAAATACAAGCCGATTCTCAGACCTACTGAATATGCATATAAAATTTGGTGAAAATCGGTTAAACCGTTTCGGAGGAGTACGGTAACTAACATTGTGACACGAGAATTTTATACATAAGATTTTAATTTTACTGTTTATATGTCACATATATATTTATCTATATTGGCTTTTGTCGAAAAGTCAACAACCATAGATAAAACACTATTTAAATTATTGGTTAATTATTGACGTCTTGGCATAGATTAGTAAAGATACTTCGCCGCCTAGAAATTGAATGAACCCACAAACGGCTTATTTTAGTAAGTTCTTTTTTTGAATTCTTGACAAATAAAAACATTTTTAGAGAAAATTTACGAATAAATAACTAATACTGCGTAATTTACGTAATAAATAAATAATTATTTCAAATATTTTAGGGACATTTTAGCACGGAGACGTGGCAAATTTTTTTTAGGCAACTCTCAAAACTGGGTACATTTTCTTGGCGAATTATTGTTGATGGTGTTGTTATATGTGAAGAACGCAACGACGCCGCCGTCGCGTCACGTGCAAGCGTCCATCAGCGGGCAGGGCGCGGCGAAGGAGGCGGGCGCGCGCAACGGCCTGCCCGCGTCGCCCGACGACGCGCCCGGCTCGCCCACCGCACGCCCCGAGAAGGTGCCCTACAGGTAACTAATGTTACATTATTGATTTAGATTACTTATCGTTACTTACAGCAGTGATAGCCCAGTGGTGAATAAACTCGGTCTCTTGATCGAGGGGTCCGAGGTTCGAAACCCAGGCACGCACCTCTGATTCGTCAAAAATTATGTGCGTATTAAAAAATATGATTATCACTTTCTTATAAGTGAAGGAAAACATCGCCTATGGATTGCATGCCATTTGCAACACCAGAGGAGACACCAATGCATCGCCGGCTTTGTAGGAGAGCTCTTTTTACACCCCTCTTGAAGAGCCTCGTGTCGTAGTCCTGAGGGAATACCTCGTACGAGGATATCGCGAGGGGATTGCACGTACGCGGAAAAAATTACCGTGCAAACCGAACCGTGATTACTTTTTGTGAAATGTCCATTCTAGGAGTTTTATTTTTACTTTTGAAAAGTCACTATGTCGATCCGTCATTTCTTTTTATTACATAACAAACTAATCAGAAATTTTAGTTTATTCTTGAATATTAATATAAATTTTGTATGATAACTTAAAGAAAGTATTATTACAAAAAAAGTTTAAAGTTTAGGTGGTATAACCCTTTGTGGGATTATATAGGATTAGCAGACGAGCGTGCATTCCACCTGATGGTAAGTGGCTACTGCCGCCTATGGACATTTGCAATCAACGCCAGATAGGATTAGATATTCCTACCTGAGGTCGGTCATAGATGCGCCGCTACCCATGAGGATTAAGTTGGAACGCCTCGGAAAAGTATGTCTCCCTTACCACACCCTCAAACCAGAACACAGCAGAGTTTAACATTGCTGTTATGAGGCAGAAATAGGTGTGGCGGTGGTCTCGCCGGAGTCGAACCACAAAGGGTTCTACCACCTTCAAAGACCTGTATTATTAAACTTTTTTTTGTAATAATACTTTGTTTAAGTTATCGTATAAACTACTCAGCAGCGTTTAACACTGCTGTTATTAAGCAGAAATAGGGTATTCTACCACCTTTATAATGTTTGATTGATCGTTGTATGCAGGGGCTTCAACCGGCGCGGCAAGCCGGGCCGCAGGCGCGGTCCGCGGTGACCCGCGCCGCGAGCGCCGCCGCCCGCGCCCGCCTAGCGCCGCCCCCGCCCCGCCGCCCCGCTCCGCAACCCCCGCAACTACCACAACCCCCGCAACCGCCGCAACCGCTGCAACACCCGATACTGTCTACGTTTGAGGTCGCACACGCGTCAAGAGAGATATACACAAAGCGTGTATTCCTTCTGTCTGACGTCACACTCGCCTGAAGACAGATGTGTACAAGGTTTGTACTGTCTGTGTCTGACGTCGCACACGCGTAAGGACAGATGTGTACAAGGTATGTTCTATCTCCGTCTGACGCACACGCCTCGGGACAGATGTGTACAAGGTGTGTTCTACCTCCGTTTGACGTCACACTCACCTGAAGACAGATGTGTACAAGGTTTGTACTGTCTCTGTCTGACGTCGCACACGCGTGAGGACAGATGTGTACATAATTTGTATTTCCTCTGTCTAACGTCACACACTCAAGACAGATGGTTGCAAGACTTGTATTGCTTCTGTCTGATGTCGCGAACGTGTAACCACACATTTGTACAGAATGTGTATGGTCTCTGTCTGACGTCGCTTACGCGTGAGGACAAATGTGTACAAGGTGTGTACTGCCTTCGTCTGACGTCACACTCGCCTGAAGACAGATGTGTACAAGATATGTCCACTGGGTGTTTAAAGGTCAATAATTTACACAGACAACACTTTAAAGATCTATCTGTAAATCTGGTACGTCATCGCCTTCGCTGCCTTCGTTTGACGTCAAACTTGTATACTGGTAGATGTATTCATATACCACATATGCCCAATGTGAGCTTAGAGAATTTGTCGAGAACCCACAAGCTGGATAACCAAGTATCCTTAAGAACTCTACTCGCTGTATGTCTAGTGCTCTACTGTCATCGTTGCCTCCGTTTGACGTCACACGTACACCAGGATAAATTTGCCAACCATGTGCAAAGTTTTTCTTCTATGAGCTTAGGGATTTTTTTCACTAGCAATAACCTACATAGATACCAAATACCCCTAATAGGTACTTCCGCCGTAAGCGTAGTAAATCGCTATTGCTGCCTACGTGCGACGTCAAACGCACAACAGAAAAAATATAACATTTATGTACAAGATGTATTCAATACTACAATAGGAAATTTGGTCGCAACAAACAAATTGAATGCGCAAAATCTGCTTGTTCGAAGTCTCGGCTATTGTTGCCAGTGCCTCTGTTTGACGATGAACATACACCAAGATAAATATCACGTACATGTGCAAGATTTATACGCTGGTTTAGGGAATTTATTTAGAAGCGATAAGTTACACAGCCACGAATTACAATTAAGTTCACCAAGAGAGCGAGATAAACAGTGTAAAAACGTAAGAGAATTATTCAAGGGTCGCGTAAATCGCTGCGTCTGTTTGACGTCAAGCTATCCGCTAAGCAATGAATTTAAATTAAATTACATCCGCGGTTTACATGTTGTAAATACACTACAGTCAGTATTACGAACAATAAATATACAGTACAGTAGATATTGTTACCTTTTTACAACAAACAGCTATGCTACCAATACATTAGGCACACACGAAAATATATTGCATGTACGAGATTTATATGTGAGTGTAACTCAGTGTCATTTAAATATAAACCCAGTGAAATTAAGGTTTCAACTCTCAGAGAAAGGGTGTTTGCAAGCAGGCGGTTTAACTTTTAGTCAGCTTGCTCAAAATAGTAAACAGAAATTACAGTCCATAAATTTAGATATAAATTATTTGTCCTTAGATCTTGTTTACAGTAAACTAAACTTACAGTGCGTAAATGATAGAGATTTACAGACTGTAAGATTAGTGTATTGGCGTGCGTCACAGTCCGTAAAAATACATTTCCTTTTATGTCAAAGGAAATATAACTCATTTTTAGATTTTACAACAATATTTTTATGTTTACAATTGTCGTCAATATATTTACCTCCGCGATATAAGAATATAAGTTTACATTCCGAAGATATTCTAAGTTTAACCTATTTTGTACCTGGTAAACGATTTATTTACTTACAAACTGTAAATTTACTAATTTACTCAATACGAACATTTTACATAAAACGAAATATTACTATCAATAAAATAAAATTACTTAAAATTTGTATTGTAAATATTTTGGTTCAATATACATTGGAATATCAGGTACAACTTATAGGAATATTTAATGAATTTAATTTCAATATAAATGACAATTTACCACACATAACACAAAATATGCTGAGTGAGAAATTATTAAAATATTGTAACGCAAATGTATTTACACAATTATTAGAATTACGTTACTTTGAGTTTCAATCCGAATTATATTTTATATTTAAAATTAACTCTAACGTAATTACATATTGTAACTTATATTTTAAACTAAAAATCGAAAGATGCATGTTGTTTTTTCAAAACAAATCGTTTAATGGGTTTAAAGGTTTATTTAAATCAGAATACCAATTAGTAATTTATCTATATATTGATAATTTACAAAATGTAATTTTTAAATTTGATGTTTTAAAAATGTATATGTATATATGTGAATGGTATTATTGTCATTTACTATTGAATACTATCGCGAATTTTAATTTTCTTCTAGAAGAAAATAAAATCATAGTAATATGTATTAATATGCAATATTCCCAATATTATTATGGTATATTAAAGTTAGTAGGTAATATAAACCTACTAGAACTTATGTTAAATAATTTTAAATTGGTTGTGAACACTATTGCAGTGGTTGCACAATTACTAGAGACTTGTACATTTAACTCGAAAAAGACTTCGTTGCGGAGTTCCTATGAGGTGGATGGAAAGAGAAAACCAGAAAGGTTGATACCATCCCAATGGCATGTTAGGACAACAGCGATGATCGATAGTTGTGTGGAATCGAAGGCTGATTTTCATGTAAATGATAACGTTTCGGAGTTAGTGCTAAGTTCTAATACAGGGTCTTATTTTCTTGAGTTGACCGACCAAAGTCGGGTTGAAACGAACCACTTAAGACTGATGATTTACCCAAGGTCATTATACGTATGTTTACGCGAATCCTTGACTGCCAAATATATAACGCCTTACAACCATATCAAAAATAGTATATCCTTAAAAAGTATATTCCTTATATCGTGCAACGAATTTATTTGCAGCTTTCCTTTCACTTCTTATGTTTGATATAAACTATTATTATTTTATTTCAATAATTTGTTGATGAACCTTTCAGATTCATGGTTATCATATTTGTCAAAAAGAAATGGTAATATTTATCCTGCAATAATACTACTATACTTATATTAAATAAAACATCTCTCATAAAATACCTTATTGTAAAAAAGGCTAATTAATAACTTCAAGTACAAAATTTTATGGTTTAATTAATATGAATCTGAAGGGACATATATTTTTATACCCTGTTGCGTAAATTGAGCTCTCGGTAATATTAAAACAATAGATTGGGCATGTGAATTTATGAACCATTGATCAATCATCCAATCGCGCGATTGGTTATAGGAATTTTCCAGTTGGATTAGGCCGTGTTATTGGATGACTCATCCAATCATGGTTTCTGACGGTTTTCGTTCATCACGTTATGTAATAATTAGGGATGAACGTTAGCCCTTCGCTCCATCTTTCAGTCGATTTCGTACAATCCAATCGCGCGGTAAAAATATCACAGGAACCAAAATAACTTAAAATAACTTCTGCAGATAGTAAAATTACTACATGAAAACTTGAAAACGCATTGAAAAATAAAGACCGTCGAATAGAAGTGACAGTTAAATAATTATTCCTCCAATGAAACCTGTTACGACGTTATCACAGCCTCCCAAGAAGGCCAGAGCTCAATTTGCGTACTGGAATTACATTATATATTCATTACATATCAATTACTAAAGTACCTTTCTAATCCTCCCAGCTTTAATGTTTCTAACCCTTAAACTATTTATTCAACTATGACAAATAATTCCTAGCGGTTAAAAAACGAACTGACACAACATGCCTTCTATTTATACGTATGTAAATTGAGCTATGTAAGTCCTCAGTCTTATGATAAAATTATAATTCGTAAGGTTGGTTAGGGTAATATCGAAGCTGGGTTGAAATAGCACAATAAAGTTGTAGGCAAATTTGGCCATCTTTTTAGGGTTCCGTATCCACAGAGTTAAAATGGCACGTCTGTCCGCCACAGTGTATATAGAACTAATACAGTAATAATAACAAATACTTAAAATAAAAAAGTTAAAAAGGAAATGAGGGTACCATACAAGAAGCCGGTATTTTCGTATGAACGGAAATTTTAATATGGCCAATTTATCCTACAATTTTAATCGTACGGTTTTACTCTAGCTCCGATAATACCCTAAGTGACATTATATTTTTTCTTTTTAAGGATTGTAAGTGTTCCTATGGCTATGTAAAGTGTACATAGACGGTTCCTTTGAAATGTTAAGTAATTTATAATAACATTGTGTGACCTGTACATTGCTTTTTTATTACACTTTTTTGTTAACGAAGACAGCTTTCGATTCTGCAAAGCATTGGCATAGAATCTGGTTTACATCAAGAATGAGCGAATGACAAGTCTCACATAAACAATTTAAAAAATCATTACATTCATATCGATTCATTTTTCAAAATGTTTAACTCAGTGACGATGCGTACGATAGCGATTATAAAAAAATGTGTAATCTCAATGGACTTGTGAATTTTCTGCCCATTAGCTTACATTGTCTCTATTACCAAGTGGGTGGGGCGGCACCACACATTTAATAATATTAATTATATTATAGATGTTCATGTATTCTTAGATTAAGACTTGTCTGTGACGCCCCCTAGTCATTTCATAGATCCCAAATTGTTGAATATTGATGTGACGAGTGTCAAAACTATTTGTTTTCGTCAACTCTGTAACTTGAATGTTAGTATGCAGTTATCAGTCTGCAATAGAATAAACATGCAATTTCAACGTATAATTATTTTTAATTAGGTAAATTATTTCCTTGTAGATTTGACACGCGAAAATGACACGTTTATTTTTAATAATTTAAATAAATTCATATTTTTTTATTAATTATTTAATATTTACTTGTTATTAGTTTAATGTTAATTTTATGACTTATATAGTTGTATTTATTGCGTGCGTGTGTTTTTATGTATCTATTAGATTTACCGTTGAATAAACACTGACACAAATATTATTAAGTACTTAAGTTTAATTTTTAACGCAATTCTCACGTTGTGTATGATTGTACCTACACTAGGCTTTATAGGACGATGGTTGTGGTTGGTTACTGACGTAACTGCGAATGATCGTGATCAACCATTTTGTCAAAATTGGCGTACTTTTGGTTTTAATGGTTTGCTCCATTTTGCTTCGCGTAACTGCTTGATTTAAGACATGCTAAGCTTATGCTTTCTTTGTAAAATGTATTATATAATTAAGGCAAGCGGTGAGCTTTGTATAATGATGATAGCGCAGTGGTTGCCTGTTCGCCGAGTTTAGGCCTTTTCTGGCTAAGCGATGTATTCAGCAACTAATCGTCTGAATAATTGTGTATTTATCATATTTTATTTTTCACACAGCAGACTATTCTATTGTGAGGCTGCGCTACATATGGAACAATTTGTTTTTAATTATTATGACTTATAATCATAAAAATTAAAACGTATAAAATGTAAAAATTAATACAAATGTAAGCTCTATGCATAAGAACTCAATGTTTGTCATGCTAGCACAAAACGGTTGATCATGCATGCATGTTTGTCAAATATGTATGCATATGCAGTGACGTCGGTATCTGCATTATTTTACGGTTTTACTTTGCTCCGGTAGCTATATATTTCGTTTATTATTACAATTGACTATTCACATTTCGTCACTAGTTCTTCTTATAGGAATTAACTCTTTATATTTTTTTGAATTTAAATTCGAAATTGAATGGTTAGTTTTCATATATATATCTAATGATATTATAGTATATATAAGTATCTAGCTTTTATTCCTTATATAATGGTATGTATATAGTCCGCGCCAAACTGCTAGTCCGCTCTGAAATTGTTGCGAGCAGGTGTAGTCATACAATTTGCTATGGCGACGCGGTTCATTTCTATATTCAGAGCGGACTAGCAGTTTTACGCGGAATATACTTAAGTTTAAGTTTTGAATAACGACATGTAAGGAGAACTGGATACGCTTAACGACCATCTCAATTTAGTTAGTAATTTACGCACCAGAAACAGCGATATTCAACCTCTTTTAAATATTATCTCTAAACTATATAATATAGTTTTATCTGACTACAAAACATAACATTATTGTCTGTAAAAAATGGGTTAATAAATTTAATATATCATTATTATTGAACCTATTTTAGCAACATTATTTTGTAATAACAATTGGTTCATTCAACATTCGATATTTTTTATTATTTATATCTATGTATTGATTTAAGACCCGGAATAATTATGCAAACATTTCCGGACTATAAGTTTGGCGCGGATTTTACTTAGTTAAAGAGGTTAAAATGAAATATACTACGTACTTAGTTTTAAAGAGGTTGAATATCGCATGTACATTAAAACCAAATCTTGCCAATCGGAAAGATATTATTAATTATCATTATATTTCAAGCACACATCGCGTGTTTTTCGATTATTTTACATTCCATTGCAAATACTTTGCAATTCATGAACTGTTGTAGGTACATTATAAATTAATTATTAGGGCTCTAAATGGTCTACGGTATACATTCGGCAATTGTCTTTTTATTGTGTCAGCGCTTTTGCCCAATCTCGTGAATTGCAGAGGTAATTTCGCAAATATTACAGCACAATACAGTTGCAATATTTGTTGCAGTGTTGCATGAATGTTGTGGTTGAATGAGCGTTGACATTGCATTATTTATATGATATTCTAATAATAATATTTATGGTATTCGGTAAAAGATATTATAATAGCTCTTCAAATTTATACATGGGCAATTGACATACAAACATGCCATTATGGAACTGAAACGAAAAAATATGATATTATCATATTATTTTTGGTGAATAAAATATGGCTACGTGAGGGTAGAAATTACTCCTATGTATTGTCAGATAAAACGTTACTTAAATGTCAAAAGTAACATTAATTTTGTATCTTCAAAGTATATGTCATCATAAGAACGCTTTAAATGTAACAATTTATGGATGAATTCCGTGGACCATTGTGTTCTAGAGCTATTAGCGTTAGGATTAATGTGTTTAGAGGCGCGAAACATCTTTTGGGAGATAGAAAAGTACTTAAATGTATGTTAATCTTTTTTCGCATCGTGGCATTATTCGTTTAGAATCAAGCTTTCTGCTAAATCGTTGTGTATAAGTATGTTCTAGTTATAAATATCGTGTGTTTGTAAGCGTCTCAGTACTTGAACAATATTGAGTAGACTTACCTGATACAAACAAAAGAATGAACAAAAAGGACATAGAAAAATGTTCTTAAATTACCTAAACTACAAACAAAAGAACGAACTTAAATAATCTAAAAAGCAAATGTAGAGAAATGTAGACTATATAAAAATACTTGTCAACTTGAAAGGTAGGAAATGTAGGTCAACTAAAAAATTCAGACTCCTGTCTTCTCGGATTTTAATTGTCAGTCTAGAATTATTATGCGCAACTTTATACGTAAAATAAATTTTTCATTATTTTTTTAAGTTTGAAAATATAGTCACAATATTATCAGATGCGTAAAAAATGGTAATGTAGTTCAAATGGTTAGTATTTTATGTTATGGATGTAACTGATCAATTCATATCATGTGGACTGCATATCGCTTAATCCTCTTGGAAAGTACTGCTGCATTGCTACTCTTAATTAATACAAAGAAGGTACGCCATCATCAATAAATACATTTCTACACTACACTATAAGAAGTGCGATTGTATGAACTTCTTGATCTGATTATAATACAGACAATCGAATTTAAAAAAATAACTGTGTCATGTTATTTTATGAAATCGAAGCAGCTAACGAGCATTTACTCCACCTGATAGATAAGATGGCATCCATTACATTACATTTTTGGACTCTTCCTCCCCCTTGATGAGATGTACTGAGATTTAGCGCAGCCCCCTCCTCCCTCACCTAAGATCTCTTGAGTCCTAAGTTGCCATGTACCATTCTCGAATCTTCGCTAACCATACAAGATTGAATAACACAACTGTTGTAAGGTAGAAATAATGACCCAACTCCCTACCGCAAAAACCGACATCTCATCACAAAACATCGCCTTAATCATTACCATGTATCGATAAATGTGTACGTTAATTGTATGATTATAGTTGTTCATTAACCTCCACACAATACTCAATATGTTCAAGTAATGAGGAACGGATTAGCATAGATAGGCGTACATCCGGACCGACAAGGAAGGTACCGCCGGTAACATGACGGTTTTAAAATGTATTTTATCTTTCTAGGTGTATTGTATTTCAATATTAATAAATCTTACCAAAGATACTTTGTTTTTATTTCTATACAAACCCTTTTATAATTGTACATTGCGATCTATTGGTCAGTGGTTCAGATCGTGCTCAAAGGACCAATGTTATGGCATACATGCTGTGAAAGGTATATAAAATATAAAACGACACAAAACAATACATTTTTCAATACATACATATTTCAATACAGAGTTTTTTATTATTCTCCAATATAAGCTCCAATAAATATAAGCCAAAAGTTAGAGTCCACAGTTTTCTTGCTAATAAAAAAACAAAAACCTTTAAACAGGAGGAAAAATTAGTTTCGAATTTCAGAGATTATTTATTGGCTATGACACTAGACGATCTCGACTACGTGACTGGTGTTCGAACTGACGCCTGTATCACACTTTTGAGTAGGTATACTTGACAGGACCAATAAAATAAATACGAGTTAATGACTAGCCTATCCGCCAAAGCGAAGGCTTTCTACAATTTTGAACAATCGAATCTGCCGTGACTCGCAAAAGTTTGTCACTACCAGTCACCCACCTCGACAAGGCGCAATAAATATCGTAGTTAATAAATGTCACACTATTTAACTTCAGTAACTTTAAGATTACAACTACCCATACAATTAAATATATAAAATGGAACTTTGAAATTAAAAGGCAAAAAATAAATACCCTTAAAAATTATTTAATCCGGATTATCTTAAATCAGTTTTTTTATTTTTATGTATTACCTATTTCTAAACTTATTTCCATGTCATTAATCTATTTGTTCATCAGCTATTCTACGGATATACCACTACATAAGCTTCCCTTATATAGGAGGGTTTGTTGTATTCGCCACGGAAGACCACAATTGGTCACGACAGAAAATAATCTGTTGAGATGAATACCTACCTCCTATCGCGTGACTTCTGATTTCATCTCTCATTCGCCATGTATTTCACCAAAAAGATAGAGAAGATAGGCAAGTCCTTGCACCAGACATAGGTATTCAATTTAGTCAATCTGTTCTAATCTTAACTTGTTATTCTATGCTCTTTTGGTATGTGCGTACCAAATAATATTTTAATAGCTACCCACTGAGCAACTTCAGAAACAGGTAGGTGTACGATAATTTTAGATAAGTTGCATTTGATCGGTTGACCGCCACGACTAATATGGCTGAAACCTTCATTCGCTTCCGATAGAAGCAGTTATTTGCATGTGGCCTGCACTAATATGGAATTGTCCAGATCGTTCCTGAACCGGTAAATTTACTGATATTTTTATTGCTAGTTGACATTGGCAAGTTGGTTGCGTAAATTGCTGATATTCAGAAATAAAACGCGGTGCCAACGACCCGACAACCTCTAAAGTAACTAAAGGAAATGCTTTGGATCGTATGCTGAAATGCTTTTCATTACATTAAGATATAGGTACGTCGTTGTCTACACTTAAATTACATTCCGTTAAAAGTAGTTAATTCTTGAAAATTATAAATCGCTAGAGTTGAATATTGGGTCAAATGTTCTCAATATTATCTACCAAGGATTTTTTATTACAGAACCTATAACTGCACAAGAACGATGATGCATTACCAAATGTCACTATGAGAATCATTACTTTCATTATGTAAGGCAAGTATGTAGTTACCTGTAGTTTTAACGTTCGTACAAATTTTAGTACACATAGGATACGTCCTTAATCTAAAATTAAAAAAAGCAATGCCTTATAATTATTTGCACGCCATGTTTCCAAATTTAAGCTTATTTATCTTCGTGGGATGAAGATTGCATCACATCCTCTCATCTCGTGAAATTATTCGTTACCTCCTCCAAACTGGTTTATTTGGCTATCGTAACGACTTTTGACTTCGTTAAAGGCAATAACCGCTAGCTAACATTTAAACCAAATTACATAATAAACAAGCCTGACATCCTGGAAATAATGAATGGGATATCAGTAAGATAGACGAAAAATAAGTCAACTGCTGTATAATTTATGAAATAGGTATAACGCGATAGTAAGCATTTTACCCTATTTTCTTTCGTGGGGAAACCCTACATGGGTTCAATTCGGCCTCATCCGCGAAGAACTTTACCCTTTACTTTACTTTACCCTCGTATTCAAAAATGCAGCCATCCAATCTCTAAGGTACAATACAATACAATACAATACAAAAACTCTTTATTGTACACCAAATTTAGGTTTGTTACTAACAAATACAAAATATTTACAATAATTAAAGGTACAACTGGCGGCCTTATCACTAAATACTGATTTCTTCCAGGCAACCATTTCCTTATTGCAAGAAGGAGAAAATTATATAAAAGAGATCCAGGGTAGGAGTGTACATGAGAGTCATATTTTAAATATATCAGCAGCTAGAGTAAATAAGAATAGAAGAAAAAAGAGAAAAAGAGGAGAATACATAAAGTAGGAAATAATAGAATAGTATAAAAATAACAGGGTAGCTAGGAAGCAGATTACAATGAAAGATAAAATTCTAAGATAAAGGTAAGTGCTTGTTAGCTATAATATTTTTAACAATGAATTGGTCTACGTAGGTATATTTTGTTATTAACAGTAACAGTTGAACTCCTTTGTTATATCTAGTATGCAGAGATTTCTGTGTTTGGTTTTATTGCTTAAGCATTTAGATTTTTTCATAATGAGGTAAACCTAGCGATAAGGGTGACGGGTTACCTTATGACTAAACTCATGACAACTATGATAAATGTTAGCTCTAAAACAAAGATTCAACTAAAACTGAAAGTCGTCAGTTTCTAAGTTTAGTACGGTGATGCATACAGCATAATGCCGATTCATATTGTTTGTGTTAGCTTTGTAATCTACGTTTGTGCTTTCACAAACGCATTATCGCTTAATGTTTGCTTTATTTCAAAATGAGAATAAATATTTACGTGCAAAAATTTTTGCTTTAAAATACCTAAGATTGATGTAAATGCCAAGTCTTTGATACAGCTACCTTCATCGGTATTTGAAAATGTTTTAGTAACACCTTGATGATAGTTGTAAGTATGTACGAGTAAGTAAGAGTAAGTAAGTAAGTAACCATTTTATAATATGTAATGGTAAGCTATTGCTGCCCATGGATATTACCTAGTAATCAGCCCCAAATAAGCTTACCCGAGTTCAGCCACAGATGGGATGCCTGTAAGGACCAAGTTGGAACGTACTGGACAGGTCATTATTAGTATCTTCATTACCACACCCTTCAAACCAAAATATACACACTAACAGCATCGCTTGATACTAATGTTATTAGGCAGAAAAAGGTGGGAAAATAGCATTGACGGTAAATATGGTAAAAATTTTGTGTTGATAGAAAGTGGCGGTGGTGACTCCGGAATCAAACCATAACGGGTTCTACCACCTTTAGAGTTTTAAGTTTAACTGTTATTACAGCTAGGTAGGTACAGTATCGGAGTGGTTACTAGTTGACAACAAAGCCAAACGCCCGTGACCCTGTTAGACCTTGTCTTGCGGTCGACCACAAGAGAGAACCTATTTAAAGAAAACTTACCCATTTGTTTAGATAGCGTTCATAGATTATGTATATTAGATTGCATAATTGTCATTTAGTCTATCTTGAGATAAAAATATTTATGTTATATGTAAAATTTATAAAATTTACTAAAACGCCGCCTCCATATTTTTACAAATTAACATTATGTAAATTGTTTATTATTATATATTAACTAACTGCGTGATAAATAGGAGAAATCTAATAAAGCTATATGTAATTATATTATCTTTATTAATTTCTTTGTTAGATCCCGATTTGACTGTCATTCAAAGCAGGAAAAGCTTAAAGAAATAGTGACCTATTTTGAGATTTTAGTTAGACGAATGCACAGACGACTAAACTGAACCTATTTTTACAGTATGGAAGGTAGAGTAACAATTTGAATAATACCTATTTAAATTCAACTCAAGCTTCCAATCCAATCCAATCCGTGAACGGTAAATCTTATGGTATAAAACACATAGACGAAGTTACTAAATAGACCACTAACAGGTCATTTTTCATACACTTAAGTGTACGCGTACAACATAATATCGCAGTATACAAGATACGATGAAAACACGATCAGTACCTTTACCAGGAGTTTTTACGTTTCGACAAATATGACTGTTTTGGTATTTAAAGGTAGTCAAAACGTGCGGCACAACAATTGAATTAGAATTTTTCAGTAATTCACTACTAGATCTATTTGTTTGTATTATAGAAAGAAGCAAAAATATATTTATTTTGTTACATTTAAGCTAAGTATATTTATATTTGATTAAAGCAAATATGTACCTACTAGCGTGAACATCGAAGCATACTTTCCTTTCGAACCAAGTGTGAAAATAGCCTAGTAAATCGCACTTGGAGTCTACGCGATTACTTCATCAAAAGATGTGCAATATAAGATTGAGAATATTGCGTTGGCAACAGATTTAAATGGCGACACGTCCTCTACTGAGTCACGGCGTACGGATATGGAGAAAACATCCGAGGACGGATCGATTGGCGATGAGTAATGTAATTATAATGTTCTACCAACTGGTCAACCGACATTTTGAATTGCGCACTTTCTTATTAATATTCACTTGTGCTTAAACTGTATGCAAAAATACGATTACATTGACACGTATTTTAGACTTAATAGGCCAAGGTGTAGGTGCTAAATCACAGGTATACTACCTGATCCTACAGTTCGCCTAGTGGTTGAAACTATGCCTCTCGCTCGAGGAGTCCGAGGTTCAAATCTCAGGCTCAACCTCTTAGTTTTCATATAGTTAGGTGCATATTAATACAATATAATATGCCTAGTGCTTAAGAAATTCGGCCTCTCGATCGAGGGGTCCGAGGTTCAAATCCCAGGCACGCACCTCTAATTTTTCAAAGCTATGTGCGTATTAGAAATTAATTATCACTTGCTAAACGGTGAAGGAAAACATCGTGAAGAAAGCTGCGTACCTGAGAGACCTTAAAAATAATCTCAAAGGTACTCGTATATGAAGTCTACCAAATATCTATCCATTTGGCAAGCACGATGACTTTATTCTTCTCATTATGTGAGAAGACCCGTGGCTGCTGTTCCACTGCTGGAACGTAATAGGTTGACGAAAACTTATAATTTTCAACCCACTTCTAGTGTAAACAAACCGACTGGCTAACGGAGTTTTGAATGACTCCATTTGACGTTGGCTAATGGAAACAATTTATTTGTCTTCGTCATAACACGTTAGCGTAGTTTTCTGGATTTAGAATTAACTGTGTGTCAAGGGTAAAGTGTACCTAATCATATTACATGTACCTACTTACGTATTGTACATCTATATTTCTGTTGTTTGTTTGTTTAAAATAACAATGACTATTTTGTTTAAAATAACATTTTATTTCACATGACTACCACTGAAAATATAACAAAAATATCCCGTTACAAATACACCTGTGTCAAGAGGGTGAGTTAACTCCCCTAACACCCACTGCAATTTTTCACACAAATTACATCCATAATAGTTCACAACATAGAGTAAGCAAGTACAATATTCTTAATATACTTTTATTTTCAGTATAAAAAAGCCAAAAATTAGTTTCGCTAATGACTTTATTTAATCAATGGTTAATTGCCTACATTAATATGAACTGACTTGCGAGAGGAGACTAAAGACACCTTTTGATGAGTTTCATATTACATGCACTGGTATGCGACTTGTCAACAAAGCTAACACTCTACCTAGATTCTAGATGTGGTTCTAGGAAGAGCACTTGTCTTGAATATTTTTCTCACGTAGCGTTAGTATGTGTACCTACCTTTTGTATAATTCCTAGGTATTTATTTCTTTGACGTGTAATTTTATAGGTAATATTAGAGTAGCGTCATTTTAGACCAACGTCATGGAGGATATCTCAAAGCTCTCCCCGTTGTTGAAAAGGTGAAGAGAGTTTATCTTTTTTTTTAGATTAAAATAGCAAGCGATACGGTCGACGTATTAGTAATAGATACTGCTGCCATTGGATACATTTGATCAAAATATATAACAGCTTTTACCTAAAGCTGATCACAGATGAAAGCCAAAGCAGTGATAGCCTAGTGGTTAAGAATCTCGGCCTCTCGAACGAGGGGTCCGAGGTTCAAATCCCAGGCACGCACCTCTGATTTTTCGAAATGATGTGCATATTAGAAATTAATTATCACTTGCTAAAACGGTGAAGGAAAACATCGTGAGGAAACCTGCAAACCTAAGAGATTTATAAAAAAAAATCTCGAAGGTATGTGAAGTCCACCAATACGCACTTGGCCAGCACGGTGGACTATGGCCTAATCGTTCTCATTATGAGAAGAGACCCGTGCCCAGCAGTGGGACAATAATGGGTTGATGATGATGATCACAGATGGCCACTGCCCACTCCTGAAGACTAAGAAGTAAGCCTGTATATAAGAGTCAGTCAGTTTCAGTCGGCGCTCACACCCTTGCACTGAAACACAAATGCTTCTCGCTATAAATGGGTGTGATCATGGTACACTTCCCAGATAAAAACATAATGGCTCTACCACCCCTAAACGTATTATAAAAACAAAAAAATATATAAGTTAGTTAACTAACTTTTAAAAGTTAAGTAAACTTTTATAATTAGTAAAGTTATGTACGAGTAATAATATAATTTATAGCACTCTGTGACCTAAACCCGCATTTTAGCTACGCATTTCTGTGTCCAAAGTAGCCGATTTTTACACCATACGAATATTAATACACTACCCTCACAGTTGTAAAAAATAAACATAGCTATGAACGTTTCATACTTTTAAATGCCATTTAAAAATTAAAAGTGAGTAATGAGTATTTTGTTTAAAGCTATAATTATTTTAATATTTTATTTTGGACGTATTTATAAATGTTTTTGCAATTGTGTACATACTAAGCAATAGCATCACTATAAGACTAACTATTGGGCTTTATCGAATTTTATTGTTTGTTTTGACTGTGTATTTTCGCTACACACCATAGTAGGAGATATTTAAATTAGGAATCATTATCAAAATTAGCCATAATACTACTCCAGTAGAATCTCGACTAAGCGACCTATTTGTTGTGTATTTGTGGCATTCGGATTATCGGAAACTTGGATAATTGAGTTTATGAAGAAAAGCTATTTAAACCGATTTAGGAAGGTGATGTTTTTCGACTATATGTTTGTTACGTATGTATTTTTCATTATTTCGCAAACT
This sequence comes from Epargyreus clarus clarus, assembly GCA_014595695.2. NCBI lineage: Eukaryota > Metazoa > Arthropoda > Insecta > Lepidoptera > Hesperiidae > Epargyreus > Epargyreus clarus. The sequence continues at coordinate 1,616,041 of JACTTY020000035.1, forward strand.
CAAACGACTTCATTAATTTTGATACATGATGTGTCGTTGGATTCGTCTTGATTGTGGCGATAACATAGGTTATATTTTTAGCAATCGGGTTTTTGTTTTTTATAGTAACTATTTTGTTGCGATTTGGCGACTTTTCGGAATTTAAATGCACATGTCACACAAAATATGGCTGATCTGTAAGGGTTATTACAAAGTTACTTGTTCACGTTTCACAATCCGAATAATCGTGAATATTTATAACTGAGGTCCGGATAATCGATTTTCTACTGTCTCACTAGTATTAGTTATGTATTAGTACATTATGTGATTGCTTATCATATGTTTCTTTATACGTTTAGGTGGAGTTCCCATTATAAGTCATTGGTCTAGACGCCTGTATGTAGACTAAATGGCTTGATAGATTTCGACGTACGTGTGGTGTTAGATTTGTCTTTATCACAAGAGCAGAATAATTACTAAATTTTCTAAATTTCAATGGTTTTGGTTGTGTCACATTTTTATTGTTTTTTTAGTTCATATTTTTTAGTTTCAATCATTTATAAGTTTCAAAATAATTATCATATTTTTTCATATTTCTTCACAAGTATAAGCGGGTTTATGTCACACGAGCTATAAAATAGTATACGATACTTGTGACAAAAGTAGCCTATTATCTGCACGGCGTTTAGCACCCTCGCTGCGCTCGGGCGCTAACTTCACGCCGTGCAAAAATAGGCTACTTTGGCCACGCGTATCGTAATGTACTATTGAGGCACAAATGAAAACGAGTGTTAGGGGCTCTATTACTGCATTCCAAAATTAAGAGTATTATGAATGTCCTATTTACTGCTATCAGATTATATTTGCAAGTTTTACATAAGTTCTTATCGTAAGATTTATTTTCGCAAACAAAGGACATTATCTAATTTCCTCTCTGATTAATTCATACAATGTTTACGCATCGTTCATATCGGTCAATCTGCTGTTAGGGTGGAGGCATACTGAGCGATAATTAGGAGTTTTAAAATGTATTTGTATTTACCATTTACTGTGTAATTGTTTTCTGTGTAACAATCAATCAATCAAACTGTGTGACAATCAGCAACAATCGCTGGCGATCGGCGTCTACAGTCAGCAACAGTCGCTGGCGATAGCCACCGACTTGCATGACCGACCGACCGACTTCATGTATCTTGTGCGAATAATCTCATTGCTCGGTATCTACCTACTTAAAAAAACTGGACAGTTTTATACGGTTCCCTTTACCGTGAAAGGCGTTTCATTAACTATTCTTAATATGCATAATATTTTTTTCTACGATATAATACTTACAATAAAAAGTAGATTTCTAGTTATAGCTGAAATTTAAAAAGTTATTTATACCCAAGTTAGACTGCAATTAATCCATAACCATCGTAACATACATTATCGTTATCAGTAGACACGATTATACCGTAATCAATAATGTATATCTTTGTATGTTTGCATTTTCTATTTTATTTAGATAGTGCGATAAAATACTTTTAACGACAATTTCCTCATTATATTGTTGCAAACTATCAAGGTGGATATAAAACAGTTTCAGCTAATTAAATGAAAATAAATGTTTATCTTGAGTGTTTATGTTATGTACTATACAACAAACGTTACAGAATATGCTATAAGGTTAAGAGTATATGTGGTTATCTAAATGTAGAACAAAAATGTTCATGTTTCTGAACCGGCTCTACTTACGAGTACTTCCCAGAAGCAGAAATGAACCCCTGGCGTTGTCAAGTTAATCAAATAAGCTATTAAACTTTTTAATGTTTATTAAGTTTCAGAGCTACAGTGAGAATAAAAGCGAGTGTTAATTTATTTCTATTTAACCATAATTTTGAATAATCAGAGATGCGTGCCTGGGATCGAACCTCAGACCCCCCGATTGTAAAGCCAAGTTTCAACCACTAAGCTATTACTATACAGATCTATTATCAGTTATCTCAAAATAAATAATCAATATTCAATCGCGCTACGTGTACCCACAACTTAACAGTCTTGCGTTCTGCTCCACTCACTTCCTTTTGCCTGATATCGCAAGCTGCCAGTTGAAAATCGAACGCGAGGACGAAGCACGCGTCGTGCTTTTAAAAAAAAAGTTATTATTTTTAATTGTCGTTGATTTTTTCATGTGAACAAAAGTGCCAGTGTTAAAATGTCAGTGTTGCTAAAAAACGTTACTAATTGCATTTGGCACGCGTTTGACTCGCTCCAAAACAACGATGTGGTGCACAAATCGAAGTTAAAGGTGAGCATATAAATTAACTTCGACCTTCTTTACAGTTCACTTGGCAAATTTTGTCGGCGTTGTCATGCAACTGGCAAAAAATATCCTTGACATATCGCTAATATGATCAACGGCGTACAAGATTAAAGAGCCAATTAGATACTTACTACTTATTCAAAATCTAATTTCTAAACGACTATCGTTTTTATTTCAAATTCATAATAATGCGTGTTTTTGCACGAAATAAAACAAGTTTTAATTATTTTGATGTCTCTCTATCTGTATATTTATTTTGAAAAAAAGCTGAATTCATTTTGCCATAACTTTCACTTAAAAAGTTTTCTTACAACAACATGTTTATGCGAAAACTTTTATAATTTTTAATTTACATAAAAATACTTACAAGCTCAATAAAGCAGCGTGTTTCAACATATTTAAGCTTAGAATGAGTTCCTTCAATTTGTTTTCTAAAATGTTTTCAGTGTTTCAAAATCATGTTTTGTTACTTGAATGACTCATTGTTGTATTTTCTGTGTCACCTCATTAGACAGAAGGAACGTAAACATAGAACCTCTTTGTTTTAATTGGCGTTTGTTTTGTAACTGTTAGACTAATTACAAACAATTATTAAACTAATATTTTGCAAATTGTAATATGTTAAATTTAAAAGTTTTTATAACACTGAAGTAGTAAAAGGGTTTACAGTTTGCCCAGTTGTTTACGCATTCCCCATACATTTCCAAACAGTTCTGATACAGTCCGCTAGGCGCGCTGATTCGAAATGTATGGACAAATACGTAAACAAATACAAAAACAGTTATTTTTGTAAAAAACGTAAAAACTCATACTAAGGGTGCAGATGTTCACCTGATGGTAAGTAGTCACTACCGCCCATGGACATCAGCGCCCCTAGCGTATTGTATCAAAACTAATTGGAAATATATGGAAAATACGTAAACAAATACAAAACAGTAATTTTTGTCAAAACGTAAAAACTCATACTAAAGGTACTGTAACCGTAACTCTACGTATAACTATAGTTCTATGTTATGCCTTATCTAAAAACCTAATTTGTAGAAATTAAATATTATAATTGCCCTTATTAATTACTATGTAACACGTTTAATATAAGTTATTTTTCCTTATGTAATAGAATATACATGTAAACAACTATGCGATGTTGTATGTTGTGTGTCATAAGTCGTAAGAAATATATCTGAAAATTACATATTAGAAATAGATTTACGTAACAGTATTTATAAGCGATAAGCTACCAAAAATTATCTTCTAATCCTAAAGATATGTTATAAATAATGTAACTATACAGCAACTTGACATTCCTTAATAATATATTTACGATAAGAAATCGTCCAGCTTCATTAATAATATAAATCACTTAAGCCAGGGGTTCCCAATCTTTTGTAACCCGCGGCGCAGTTACAAGTTTAATATTCTTTCACGGCGCCCTGTGCCCTGTCCTAGCTAACTATTTGAAGAAGACAGTCGAAAGAAATAGGTAACTACAATAATAGTAGTTACCTTAGGTTGATCGAAACGAATTTAAAACACCACAATATGAAATTGTACAATACGTTATTATAAAATAATTTAAACGGAAAACAAGAAGAAAGACTTGAGAAAAAACAAAAATTAAATACGATATGTATTCAGTCAAATCAATGTGAAGGGTGAGCTAAGTGATCTCCGCGCAGTTTTTCAAAGCGGGGAATATCACTTGACACTGCTATTCTCATTTCTTGCGATATTTGTTTTTTATCACTGCTACACCTGAAAACCCAGCTTCACATAGATATGATGTTGCAAACGGAATGAAAATTTTTAATGCTTTGGATGTTAAATTTGGATATTCATTTTGAATCGATAACCAATACGCCAATATCTGTGGTTACCAATAATTAGAGGATCGACTCACGGCGCCCCTCTTTACTTTCTACGGCGCACCAGGGCGCCGCGGCGCACACTTTGGGAACCCCTGACTTAAGCATTAAATAACCTAGGAGCGTAAGTGTCCAGCTTAAACCAAAGGTTAAGTAATGACAAGATTAGTCGGATCGGCAGTGGGTTCAACGTTCGATCTTCGGTCAAGCAAACATTTAAATGATGAATTTACTGTTCTATGTGTCTGTATTAGTGTGCCTACTCGTCTTCTCTGTACCTGTCGTTCATGTTCATGTGTCCAATTGTCCATAGCATCCGCGACATATGGAATCTTTGGGGCTATGAGTAAAGAAATCTTATTTATTTTCGTATAAGGGGGATCAAATAAAATCGATAACACTTTTTTATTTATTTTCTAGTATTTTAAATACTTATTTCAGTCGATGAGAGGCATTTTTTAAACAAAGGTCTCTTTTTAATTTTTATTATTAGTTATAAAATCTACTTCAGCATATTAACCCTAAAATATTCCTTCTTTCTCAATGTACCATAAGTTGTAAAGTGTACGAGCTTTGAAGGATTCGTTCGAAAGCCGTGCCTTAGCCTTTTTAGCGCAAAGCAACAAAAGGTTTAGCCTAGTTAGAGCTGCTCTTAACTCTACAAAACGCCAGCTTGCTAATGGCAAGACCGAGTCAAGTGACAGGCTTAATCTGAGGATTTTTACTCTTTCCTAATACGTAGGTATTGTTAAGTAGGTATTATGTATAATTATGCGTAGGTACTAGGTGCTTTATATTAGTAGGCGTGTTAAGGAATCAATATAACCTTATTAATTTAAAACGATAAAAAAAACTTGAATTTCTTTCAGTGTTTTTAAATATCTACTAGTGGTGCCTGCCGCTTCGCCCGCATTTTAAAGAAATAATATGACATACCTACATAAATCGAAAAATTTGTACCTGCATTGGAATGACAGTGGTGCCATCTGTCGAAAATTGGTCTTACCAACTCCCAAACCCTCGTGGACTCTTGGACAACAACATTGTTAAAGATCATCACTTGATCAAATGCATAGTTTCCGATTCTATAACTACTTACGAATTAAAATATAATTAAAAAATCCTTTTCCCACGGACTAAATTGTGAATCTAAACCATTCTCAAGTCCTCTTGAACACACACAACAAATTTCATCAAAATCAGTCCAGTCGTTTAGGAGGAGTTCAGTGACATACACACGCACATAAGAAATATATATATAAAGATGTATTTTGATTAACCTCAATTAAACCTTTTTCTTTCTAAAACTAGGTACGTAGGTGGTATGTTTAAATTTTTTCGATTATACTTTTTTACGATTATTTGCAAATAAAATTGTCTTCTATATATTTCTTTAGAATGTATTAAGGGCCGGGTATTTTAATAATACACAAAATGATTGATATGAAAAATTCAAGCCGCTCTTCCAATACCTACCTGCTACTATATTGATCGCAAAATATTTGTGCGCCAATACTTTGACCTTTCAAAGAATTAATTTTAACTGTTGACTTATATATCTGTGATCAAATAATTGTTTCCTTATATGCTTAACAAGCTTTTGCCCGCGGCTACGCTCGCGTCACGAGCGAAGCCGCGGGCTTACCTATTTTATCCCCTTGGGGGTAGTATTGATCAAAATCCTTTCTAAACGGATGCCTACGTCATAACATCTACCTACATGCCAAATTTCAGCCCGATCCGTCCAGTGGTTTGGGCAGTGCGTTGATAGATCACTACGTCAGTCAGTCACCTTTGAGTTATATATATTTAAGATGAATAAGATTTTAATTATTGCTACGATAATAAAGCTTTGGTATATTTGATACCTGCTCATGAATAAATAATGTTTTATGCATATAGGTCATGTCTAACTATAGTACATCTAGATACAAACGTGCCAATAAAATTATCATTTAAAGTGAAGTATTCCATTTCCATAAAAATAGGTGCATTTGGAATGGAACCAACATTTCTGGAAAACAGCTCTATTTCTCAACATCGATATGCGGCAATATTATTGTTGTTTTTTTTCAGTTTGCAACATTCTATTTTCAAGTTAAAATTATTTATTATTAGTAGTTTTATTAAGATTTACTTGAATTTAAAAAATAATGTTAAGGGTGAACAACCCTTATCACGTAGGGGTATTAAAAATAGATAGTAGCCTATCCTATAAAATTTGGTGAAAATCGATAAAGCCGTTTTATATATAAGATGATGTACCTGAGTAAGATATCGTATAAGACTCGATAAGTTACCAGACCTACTATTTAAAACAGAACAAAAGACACGTAAAATGAGGAATTCATTAGTTACGTCATTCCTCTATTACCCGTCATTCTTCTATACCCAATTCAAATGGTTATATCATGATGGAGAACCTTTACGACTATAGCAGAACCTAATGTCGAAATGGGGGCGGACGGTCCGTTAACGAGTTGGGGTGGAGTGACTTTTGATAAACAGGAGATAGTCCCCTATTTAGATTACTTCGCAAGTATGTACTGACTAGCGAGAGCAAACTAAAGACACAGTATGTAGTAGGCACGTATGTTCCTATGTGAGGACCAAATCTTGCAACTGAATTTTAAGTTAACCCCTACCGATTGCGCTCGAAATTTTGCTTACAAATTTCATTTAGATGCCGATTTTAATTGACATTTGGATAACTTGATTGAACATGTGTTTTTACTGTTCGAAACAAGACTTATATATTGTAGATATCTAAATAATTTTAACGCAAAGGTTCAGTAGAGATATTTATAACAATAAATAAATAGAAATGACTTATATAAAATCTATAAAAGTTGTTTACTATAATCTGGCCAGACTTTACTAATCAAGATCCAACATTAAATTAAAGTTTAATTTGTACATAAAATCTCATTCTTTATGTTATGTCGCTGTATTACAAATTATGATAAAAACATTTCCTAAGTGATACATTATTTATTAAAGAGAATATTCCGTAAAGCGTAGAACGCATGGTACCCCTAGCAGAGGGGTGTGTACCACTGGCGTCGCGTTGTCGCCTGAAATGCAGAAACTAAAACTAATAGAGATGTTTTTCTTCCAGGAAAGATAACCAAATTTTTATTTCCTTGTCATTTTGAAGTTCCATTTACAACTGTTTCGTGGTTCGGTTTGCACGGATGTTCTTGCTCTGAAATTACAATTGTGTAATGAGCTTCCTTTTGAGGTATTCTTGGAAAAATCTGATGGATTCCTGGCTCTTTAAAAAAAATCTCCTCAGACGCCAGCCATGCATCGGTGACTCCTTTAGTGCTGTAAATGTCTGACTATTTACCATCAACCCCTCTGCCTTATGGTGTGGTTTAACTATAAAAAATTAAATCCGTTCCTGTTTTCTTGCAATTTTAAACTATTTTTTCAACTTTCAACCTACTTAAGTATTTAGCTTTTAGATAATTTTAAAAATTATTTCACAGTTCTTGGTCACAATATATAAGGACTTATATAAGGACTTTCTGTGAGTGCAAAGAAAATGAAAAACAAACTTCATAATATAATTGTACATGTCAATAAAGGACGCTATTTAATATGCCACAAAAGGCAAATTCGCTTCTTCCGGCTAAAAGTGCGCAAGGATGAAGACACAGTGAGGCCATGACCGGGTCATGACAGGGCGGATGGCGTCGCCATGTCGGTGTATCTGACTGCTATAATACCAGATAAAAGATTCCATAACAGATATAACGAAATAGAAAGGATAGATATAATAGAATTTGATAACAGTCTCATATTTGACAACATTTGTGGTGCTTTTTGGGTTTTTAAGATAAGATACTTTTTTTTAATATACCAACAGCAAAAACATTAATTCCGCCTGAGAGTAAGAGCAGCCTATAGACATCTGTACTACCACAGACAAAATAACATACCTTCTGAAGTCGGCTATAGATGCGTTGTATGATGTATGGTACGCCTCAGACATATATTTATCCCCTACCACTTCAACCACAACCCTTACACCCTTCACTTCTATGCTTCAAACCAGGACATACGAGTGCTTAACACTGCTGTTAAGCTGCATTGCCTAACAAGTAACAATTCAGTGTCTAATTGATTTAAAATACATAAGAGCTTACTTCGTTTAATTCGTTAAGACTTTCGTATTATTCTCAAAATGTTTTGGTGCATAAAGAAAGTATACAGCCATTAGTATAAAAATGACTGACAATTGTAGCAGACAGTGACGCCACGATACTTTTATGTAATGGGCTAGGTCACCTCGGTTAAAATGTTTTAGGTCAAGTGATTCCTGTGAATTGCGGTGCTATTCATTTTATACCGGCCCTACTTTATCCTGCAAGGCATAAAATTTTAATGATTTATTATAGGTATAAAGCAAAATGCAGTAATGGGCACCCATTGCGTGGAATATTCCCTAGTGGTTAATTAACTTTGAAATAAGGTTTTTCAAAGTAAATTTGTCTGCATCACATTTTTTAGTGTTAAGCAGGCTTGCTCCTTCCTATTTTAAAGATTTTATTATATCCACTGACGGATCCAATGGGAGCTTAGGGTGTTCTTTGATATAAACTATCTTCGGCTGGGTCAAACCCCTCCCAAACGAACCCTAGACCAGATTCTTAGAGCTATTTCATAGTCAGTCACAATATTTTTTAATGCTTTTTAAAGAAAAAAATGTTTTTTTTTTTATAAGTATATATGAGTATCACCAATGACGCACATATCATGAACTGTTTTACCACTGCTATTTATGTACCATAAATTTGTATGTTTGCAAATATATAAGTCCTGCATTAGCCTTATTGCCTGGATAAGACCATAACACCGTAATTGTTTTAGCACTACCAGTACCCCAGCTATATAAAGTAAAACCACAACAACATTACAAACTTTACATAGTAAATTACTATTAATAGACACTATATAGTATAGTTACTTATTTATAGACGCAATAGCTATAAATATCAAAGGTCACAATACTAACATCAGCTCAACAGAGTGGAACAGTGAATCACTTTGTGTGCGTTTTAAATCCAGATGTAGGGTTCTTAAAATGGTTGACTGTGTTTAGAAACATAGGCTAAGAGACGATGATTATAATTACAGATATCATAAGAAAACCTGACTGCTTAAAAATATGGCCCTTGTTATCCCTATAATACTGTTCCAACAACACCTCATATGTTGAAAGGGCCACTGTCGCCCAATAACCTCTGTAATAAATCTAAGATGTATTGGAGCTCTACCTAAAGTCACTCACAGAAGCATTACTATCAGACTTAGTTGGAATAACATGTGTAATCTCTTACTTACCACACCCTTCAAACCGTGTCGCCGCCGCCATTGTCAATAGTCATTAGTAGTACCTACTAATTGGTAATTTGTCGTTATTTTGTGTACTTTATACCTCTATGTTGGTAAATAAATATAAATATTTTTACCTGACGGATTTTAACATAATAGGTTTCTAAATTGTGGGAGTGACATTATACTTTAAGCAGTAAAAGCTCATTGATTTTTATAATATTGTAATTCCAGGTTTAGATAAAGTATGATTAGGTAGAATAAGGAATTATCTTCTTGTGAATATTTTTAGATAAAAATATAGTAAATCATTAAATTAAACATAGATAAGTAAAGATTTCTCACTCCTAACAAGAAAATGTACCCAGTTTTGACAATAGAAATAGTTGCGTAAAAAAGTTTTGCCACGTCTCCGTGCTAAAATGTCTCTAAAATATTTGAAATAATTATTTATTTATTTTGCAATTTACGCAGTATTAGTTATTTATTCGTAAATTTTCTCTAAAAATGTTTTTATTTGTTAAGAATTCAAAAAAAGAACTTTCTAAAATAAGCCATTTGTGGCTTCCATGTGGCTTCATTCAATTTCAAGGCGGTGAAGTATCTTTACTAATCTATGAAATTAAAGACCAATTTACATAAGAGTAGTATAATAAAAGTAATATTTAAAATAAGCGATAGAAACAGAAGGAGTCATGAAAAGTAGTCTTCTTTCCTATCGTTCAAACATGGTTTAACTCATGTCTCTAATTAAAGTAAATTTTTACAATTAATCCGAATTAGTGCGTAAGTGCACTGACACTTGACCTTCGCTCCTTGCTTCATAACTGAAATTGTTCACAGCTTTATATTATTATCTATGTAGCAAACTAAATAATTGTTTTAAGTATAAGAAACCTCACGACTTAAAAATATAGAATCTAACGACACCTAATTTGATAAAATCCATTAAGTCGTTTTGGCTGCAGTAAATGAGACATACGTATTAATAAAATAAAACTATTGCTTAAACCAATTTACAACATTTTATTATTCCCGCGTAAAATACAACTCAAACGTCAAGAGCGTTCTTTTTCTTTTTTATGCTAATTCATACAAACGTACCAGCCAGTGATTATATAAATAAGAACTTACTATTATAAAAGTAACACATCCAATTAAAAATAGAAAATAACAAAAAAGTAACACTTCATGAAAAGAACACAAAATAATTAATTAAAATAATAATGTATAGTTAAATTAGGTATTTTATAATCGAATATATTTCTAAAAATTTATACTCTTGAAAGACATTATTACCTCCGCACATAGATAAGTAAAGATTACTCACTCCTAACAAGAAAATGTACCCAGTTTTGAGAATTGAAATTGTTGCGTAAAAAAGTTTTACCACGTTTCCGTGCTAAAATGTCCCTAAAATATTTGAAATTATTATTATAAATTATTTAATTATCATGTAAATTACGCAGTATTAGTTATTTATTCGTAAATTTTCTCTACAAATGTTTTTATTTGTCAAAAATTCAAAAAAAAGAACTTACTATAATAAGCCATTTGCGGCTTCATTCAATTTCAAGGCGGCGAAGTATCTTTACTAATCTATGCCTCCGCAGTCAAAATTCAGCTACCGTATGTTTGTGACAGCAAAAATGTTTTTAAAGGTGTTAAACCCAATGTTTCCATGAGCATGGAAATTAATGTAGGTTAACTTTAATGTCGGTACTAAAGATTTTTATACTAACCCACAGGCAAGTGGAGCCAAGTTTAATATTATTATACAATATTATTCTATAAATACAAACTATTTTATCGTTGTTAACCCATTACTGTCTATACCTACTATGTTTACTGAACATACTCTTTGTTATTTGTAGGTACTTATATAGGATTTGCTTGCTATTTGTTTATTTTGTTCGACTTTAATTTTTATCTAAGTTTGTTACTAACAAATCGAGTGAAAAGCGGAAGTTTCAATGTATCAAAAATTGACCTAAATGTGCCATAATTAACGAATACCTACTCCAAATGCTCCGTAAACGTTTCGAAATGAGTACCAGCTTTCGTACGTGCTCTCTTGAGTATGTATTTTAATAATTAGGCAACGTTTATGTTGGTTGTAAATTTAAACATGTGCAACATTGCGTTTCGTAAAATAAATGAACATAAAAAGCACATAATTTACGTTCATTACATTTTTAAGTACTAAAATTAAAGCATTGTTCATTGAAACCTTTTTTTTTTTAATTTAAAATGAAAGTGTAAAAAGCTACTTTGTGTTACGGAATGAAAGTGATAAAATATTAAAATATTATTACTTATATGTAATTATTACTCTACAAGCTATTGATATAAGGTGTCGAAAAACAAAACATACTAAAGTGACGACACAAGCTATAACCGCGCGACTTAACTCAAACATGTTTAATTCATTACTTGTTTTAGAATTATGTAGTAGGTGTAAAATACTGCAATATTTCAAAACAAATTTAGAACAAAATCGGTGTTTCTAAACCGGTTCAGAGATTCTCAAAATTATTCTATAAATTTGGGTTCCCCAAAGACCGGGGAAAACAAAAAAGATTTTTTCCATATAAAATGGTTACAAAGTCCTACTATATCTGCTAAGGGCTTCTAAAACATTTGTCGCTGAAGTTCGTTTTTGGACTATTTAGTGGACACAAATCAATCTTTGCCCACCAAAAGCTTTAACGCACTTTGATTTTTATAAGCCCTTTATTACCATTACAACGCCTTTCAACGCCCACAAGGGCGCGTAAACGACGACTTTGAGAAACACTGTTCTAGACGAATAGTTGAATATTTAGCGCTCGTAAGACTCTTGCAACTAATACTACAAATCTACAAACACGTAACATAAATAACGAATGTTGCAGGGCCGTTACCCATATGCTCTAGAAGGCAAGACGGCAATTCCAATGTATGGGAACAAGTGTAAGATATGGTCTTCGTGAAAATATCATACGGTGTCTGTTATATGTATTTCTAATCTCTAATCTCCCATATTTCGAATCTCTTATATTGATAATAAATGAATACCAACATTTCTGCGTTTTTTATTTCTGATAGTTGTGAATCGAAAATTCTATTTTATTAAATACTAAAGTACCTATGTTTCACAAAAACCTTCGAAAGTTTTAAATATCTCACAAATGGACAGCTATAGACTACATACTTTAGTACCTACCTATATATCCAGACTTTGAGTTGGCATCTAAATGAGAACATAATAGGACAAAAACAGTCCATAACTGTGAAACGAACGCTGAGGTACTGTCTGTAATGACACCTAATGTGCCACAAACGATTCGAAAACATTAGCCGGAGGCAAAAAGACGTGTACATTTCGCATCATCGCACCTTGAAAGCACTTCACAAATCATTATTCAGTTTATTTACCCTTGGGTACAATAACGAGTTTTTGTCAGTCATTGTATATTTGAAACCGCAACATTACTTATACGTAGCCAATATCTTTGTGAAAACAAATTGCATGTTTTGACAAACAGGAAATCAGACGTAAGCCCTATTGTCCCTGTAGTTCCGGGATCAGAATAGGGCTACGGTATCCCCTGCCTCTCGTAAGAGGCGACTAAAAGGGGGCTTCTGGGGTCGCGGATGGCAAGAGTGGGAGCTCGAACCGCCCGGCCAGCGGCCCCGGGAAGGACGGCGGTATGTGTGGTCGCATACCGTCATACGCACCAGACGGTGAGGCGAGCGACGGGGACGGAGCCCGACGGGGCAGCACGCTAAGAGGTCTCCGGTTATGTTCCTTTGGAGATCCCGGAGCCCTCTACGCAGCGCTGAGAACGGCCAATGATGGGGTTTGAGTGCGGTAAGAATCCCACATAACCCTGCGTCGCTCCCACGGCACTGGGTACCTTTTGAAGGTTTTTGCCTCGTAAACAAAAAGAATCCTATATGCCGCACCGAACAAGGAAAAAAACAGCTATAGACTACATACTTTAGTACCTACCTATATATCCAGACTTTGAGTTGGCATCTAAATGAGAACATAATAGGACAAAAACAGTCCATAACTGTGAAACGAACACTGAGGTACTGTCTGTTAAATTAAAGACGTCATTTTGATTTTAGTAATATACCTATATTTTTTATAAGGTTGCAGTAACAAACAAGCTTGCAGTCCGCCTGGTGGTAAGATAATCTATGATCAACTTCATTTACAAAAGGTTGTACCAGAAGCCGATCACGGATGCGTCTCCTGAGAACTAAGATGGTCGCGGCATATGTAAGTTAGACATATCCACATTCTTCCACGAAAACCCAAAACTATTTCACGCCAAATTGGATGTGAGTGTGGTACCCAGGTCGAATCATACTGGCTCTACCATCTTTCTTTTGGAAAACATTTTATGACCATCTGTCGCAGTCGAGTAAAAATATTGGATCCTATTATAATATGACATAAACATTTTTTTTCACTTTATACGTAAATTTTAAAGTAGCAAACTTCTTTATGAACTACTAGTTTTTGCCCGCGGCTTCGCCCGCGTTTAAAAGAAAATAATATGACATACTAACATACATAAAACTGAAAATTCGTACCTTAATTGGAACGACAGTGGCGCCATCTGGTGAAAATTGGTCGTAACAACTCTGGAATCTTCGTAGGCTCATGGACAACAACTTTGCTAAAGATCATCACTTGATCAAATGCATAGTTTACGATTCAATCCTTACTAATATGGATAAAAATAATCGATTTTTTGATCCAAAAGATCGATTCTCCGATTAATAGATCTTAGATCGCCATCCCTAGTTCCCGTGGGATTTCCGGGATAAAAACTAACCTATGTCCGTTCTCGGGTCTCAGATTATCTTTGTACAAAATTTCATTAAAATCGGTTCAGTGGTTTAGGCGTGAAGAAGAGACAACCAGACAGACAGACAGACAGATAGACAAACAGACAGACAGAGTTACTTTCGGATTTATAATATTAGTAAGGATTAGGTGCTCGAAGATAAAATGAAACGAGATCCAAATAAAAACCAAACAATAACTTTCACATAACGTGATCTATTCTAACCTTGGTTTCCTCGAAATGTCAAGTGAATACGCCCACTTTTGCGTAAAAGCCCACCGAAACAATAAAAGACTGTCAAAATAGGTATCTAATCAGATGGAGATATTTTGCTTAGGAGTGCTTTACTCGCAGTTTTTATGGAATATCTCCTGCTCTACTAGGGCTAAGTCCTTATGTGCTATGCAAATAAATAATATGTTAATGTTTCTTTTCCACAGCACAAACACATAGAGTAGAGGTAATTTAAACGATAAACATCAAGAAGCACACAGTGCGTCACTAAATTCCTATAAATTAATCCGCTACTAAGTAGGAGTTATTCTAGTATGACTTAAGCAAAATTTCAGTATTTTTCTATTATTTAAGCGCCTTTACTAAGCAAACCCTCATCCTTTGGATACATTTAAATTAGAACCTTCTACATTTTGCAGAAAGCCCCCGTATCTAAAATAAGAATCAAAGACTAATGGTGCTTATGGTATACCTAAATACCCCCTTAAGTTGTAACTACAAATACCATAGTTCAAAAAATGTATACAATGATACACATTAGTGCCGTCTCAAATCAAATTCTAATTGACAATAAACATTAAATGTGCAATAAATATTTCAAATTGGTAGTCGTGATAACTTGGTGTATCTAGGATATTTTTGGAAAGGACATTATAAGACAATGATGGTAAGAGATGACAGTTCGTACATTATTTCCGAATGTAATATTATATCGCATATACGCCGATAACTCAAGCGTGTATTATTATTCAGATAGTTAATTATTAAGCCATGCATTAGGTTGACAGCGTCACTTAACGATTAACCGTCGTAGAGTCAACTTACCCTGATGATGCTCCGTTTTTGAGCGAAACACGTGTTGGTGGTGGTATGTATGGAGGTGTATATTTTTAATTTTTGCATCTGCACGCATCCTTTGAGGGAGGGAGGGTGGTACATACTACATGGTTTAAAATATATACCATCATACATATTTCTAGCGGATTGTTGCGAAGTAGTTTTAATCTTAACTTAATATTATTATTCAATTGTCCTATCATTAGTGAATACTTAATATGCGTTAGTGTAATTTGTATACAATGTACAATGTTTTACATCTAATATTTGTACAGATGTAGAAAATCACATTGGCAGATTTCGAATATAATCTAACTTTGCCACTCGTCGGTTGCTCACATTAGAACGGCTTAAGCAACTTGTCAATAACTGTAAAATAAAGTGTAAGATAAGTTTATTTAAAAGCCTACGTCAGGTAGGCTATCCAGCTATCGTCCAGGCGATATTAGTAATTAGACAGCCAGACTTATTTCCAAGGACTCTCAAATGTTTTAAATCACGTTTTTTAGTTTTTTTTTTATTATTAGTAGATGGAAATAATATAAATCAAATCAATTTCTTCTCGCTCCATATATCGTGATATTTTCGCTTATCAGTAACACTTTACGCTTATATTCATTTCAAATAAGCAATGAAAATTAGACCGGCTTATACGAAGTTGGCCTTAATCTTATTTCTTGCTGCCCACTTGTAATCGAATTTAAATATCGTAGTTTCAGACTTTAATAAGTATAAATATAGTTAAAAAAACTAAAAAACACGCTTTTATGATCAAATCAACTAAAAAGCTTTCGGTATTCTATTTCATTCTTTCATGCATGCAGGGTAAGATAAGGATGTATTTTGATCTCTTTCTACTGAAAAACGGAGATACTCACTGACAAACATACAAGTGAAGCTAATATAAAGCGTGTAAAAATAGAGAGATACTTCAACGCCTTGAAATTGAATGAAGCCACAAAAGGATGATTTTATCATTTATTGTTTGTATTATTAACAAATAAAAACATTTTAGATAACATTTATGTATACTTCGTTAACTAATACTACGTATTTTACGTGAATATTAAATAAGTTTTTCAATCATTTTAGGAACGCTTTAGAACGGAGACGTGGCAACACTTTATTTACACAAAAAATTCAATTCTGAGAACAGTAAACTGTAACTTTCTTGTTAGAAGTGATCAATCTATGTATTTTACTCATCTAAGATTTCAGATTGAATATTTATTTGTATTCGATAAATAATATGTTGTAATTCGCAACTAACATGATATAAGGATGGTGGGCTAAAAATGAATATGTATGTAAGATTATACCGAATCAGAATCTAATAGTGGTAAAAGGAATTTACACAAACATTCAATATCATTCTGCACCGAGCATAATGTACTTTAAATACATACATGATATCAAATAGATTAGAATTGAGAAATGTTTCTAATAAAATACCTGAGAAATGTTAAATATTCTAATCTTGACATGCCGATGGTTGATTACATACATTATGGATAATATAATCATTATCTTTGACAAGCAGATAAAACTTGTTATGTTAAATGACTGAAAATTTTAGATAATAGATATTTTTTGAAGATGCACTAAGAATATGAATAAGATAGGTAATATGCATATCTGAATTTTTGTATACCTACAGTTTACTTTACTTTACTTTTATAAGGTGACAGAACTTTTATAAGGTGACAGAACTGGTGGTTCGACTCCGGCCGTATCACCGCCACACCATTTTCTGCCTAATAATAAGAGTGTTGTGTTCTGGTTCGAAGGGTGTGGTAAGGGAGGCATACTTTTCCGAGGAGATCCTGCTTAATTCTCAGGGGTAGCGGCGCATCTTTAGCCGATCTCAGGTAGGAATATTTAATCCTATCTGGGGTTGATTATAGATGTTCATGTGTGGCGATAAACTTAATAATTCTACAACAATATACCTACATAGACCTTTGACTCTACCACTGATGACTAAATCTGAAACGCCTTGTTAACATTGCTAAGATTACTACTTCTAATTTAACCTTTTTACGGAACCCCTGTTAAACCAGAAGGAAATATAGTTATAATTTTTTATTATAATATAGGAGTAGCATACGAGCATCCAGTCCACCTGACGGTAAGTGGCTGCGTGGTAACTGCTGTTATTGGGCACAAGTTAGGTGTGACGACAGTGCCGCCGGAGTCGAACAACAGGGGTTTTACAGTCTTCTAATTGTATACATAATATGTAAAAATACATTATTTTTATAAGAAATAGATGTATCTAGCGGTTGTATCAACACAGTCTCAGTCAGGACACCTCTTCTATTTTTTACATTATATTTATTAGCAATTGCAAATTGTTCGCTCTAGACGATAAAATACAATTTTAAGATGTAGTAGTAAAGCATAGCTATGATTAATTTGTTTACTAAGTTAGAACTAAAACATTTACACCAATATCAGCGGTAAAGCTCGGTCGAGACTTGAGACACGCTCGTAGGTGTAAGGTCATTCCTCGACACGTCATCCCACTTACATTAGGGCTGATAGAAATGTATTTATGTGTTAGAAATAAAACTTATATTATTAAAATAAACTTAATATATCTAATTATCTTTTTATTTATAAAATATTTTTTTAAATAGAGTTGAACTCTGGTTGAACTACTTACTTTATTTTTGCTTTCATATCGGAAAAAAGGACCTAGTAGAAGGACCTAGTACCTGAAGACTTCTCAAATTGTTAAAAAAGTAGATACCTACCTACTAGTGTTCCATAAAAAATATTGTATATAGTTTGTGCCAATTTAATTTAATTGAAAGTTATTCTGCATTGATGTCATCACTGCCAAATCAATATTCAACGCGACATTGAATTGGAATGCCACCTGAATTAAACTAAATTTAATTGGAATACCTTAGTTAAATCACCAAGACTAAAATAAGCAAATTTAATATCACTTGTTACTTGTTAACACTTTAATTATATAACTTAACTAAATAATATTTTAAATAAGAAGCATAGACATTTATTTAGATGTATGTGGCAGCCCTAGATCATGCCAAGTGAGACCCATGAGTCATATTGTTTGTATCGTATTATGTCTAAAGAGGCTATTACCCAATGGTCCATGAGCGACCACAAACAACCGTCCGTATATTACAACCAGTATATACCTACTCATTCTCATTTTTTAGTCTTAGTGCGATGGTCATCCATTGAAATTTTTACAACAAAGCTTAGTCTCCATGATTTTAGGTAGCATTTAGGGTATATACTATGAGTCCGTCTTAATATAACTTAAGTAATTTCCTTTCATTAATCTTGTCCTAACGTAATTAATAGAACATTAGTTAAATAGATCTTATGTAAGTTATATCTACAAGTAATTCTTGGTCCTATACACGTTTGGTTTGTTCGAACCAATCAACGTGCAATATGAATCAATAAGCATGTAGTCTGAGCCAATTTGGTTCACCCACATAACTGTCTCCATACTGTATAATGTCTTTACAGATTTATCTGTACTTAAGAACAATTTCCTATTCAGACTATTCTGTTACTATCGGATTGGTATCTCTACTTTTTCGCTGGTTATCTAGTTGAAGTTATGTATGAGTAAGAAGGAAACAATGCACAGTGTAATTTAATGAACCGGAGGTAGCTTACTTATTTTTCAAATTACTTGTTTTTTTGTCTCTTTAAGCCTTTATAAAGAATTCAGTGTACGAAGTATGTACATAATATTCTAACACTTACTGATTTATAGACAAAACGCTATATATATACTCATCTCAGATGAAATATCATAAAATTTTGGGCAGAAGTATCTAAATATAGCTACATGAGAGCTACATTAGCATTAAGCTTTGTTTGTTTTTGGCAGTTGATCCTTTTAACGATAAACAGAGGATAAACACTTGTTTATACCGAAGAAAACCCATAAAATTACCGGTAAAAAAGAAAGCACCAATGAAATGATTTAAAAATTGTTAAAAAAATAGTGACTACTACTTATATTCGATAACATTTTTAATTTGTTGCATTTCGTATATATGATTTTTATGCTATTGTATTTAATTTAATAAAATCTTTAACATTAAGTTATCCGATATCGTTAATATTCTACATTTATTTATTCATTCTACAGTAAGTATGACATGAGAAGCGTTATAATTCAAACTGCATGACGTATCCTGCGGCTATCGAGTCGCGGCTTATCTAATGAGTAAGATGAGAACAATTCATCGTAACTGTACTTGCCGGGATGTGGGTTCATTTGTAATGTGTATGTTATGTACGGATGTCGGTACTTGGTAGTGTACGGGTTGTTATGTAGAGTTCATTACCATAGCTTACAGTATATAAAAAATACAATGTAGTATTTGTAAAACGTTTTTTGATTGTTTATGGGGAGAAAATGTATGGTAGATATTTGTGGTTCGACTTGAGAGCTTTCTCTGCCACACCTATTCCCACTTAAAAATAGTAGCGTTTAGGGCTACTGAATTCTGGTCTGAAGGGTGTTTTAAGAGAGAGATACACAATTACTCATTCGGAGCGTTCCAACTTAGTTCTCAGAGGTATGTGACCGTCCTCAGATAGGATTCTAATCTTATCTGGGGTTCATTACAGATGTCCATGGACGGATGTAACCACTTACCATCAAGTGGACTGCGTGTTCTATGTTGTAAAAAAAACTGTCGTTATTGCTACAATATAACAATTCATTTTTATTACTATAAAAAAATGAATTCTGCGCTTGATTTTCTAAAATCAGTCACATTTTCCAGGTGTTGACAGCGAACATCGGTACTTTACTGGACTTGTATGGAGTGGAGAAAGGCCTGGACCACTACAGGTCTTCGCAGGAGCTCACCTTCGACGAGTTCAAGTACTACCTCCAGCACGAAGTGTTCAGCTCGCTCCCGAAGACCGTCACGCTGCCGGTCATCAGGGATTATGAGAAGAAAATAAGCGAGGTATTTTTTTTATGTAATACCCTATGGACTTATAGCTGGTGAACATTGGCCTACGCCTCCATTTCATCTCCATTAAAAGTATTATAAGGCGAAAAAAAACTTGTCTGTCGGTATTAAATTTTCGAGCGACACATTTAACGCCGACAATACCATTTTTTGTACCTAATATACAAATAGCAAATGAGATTCCACCTGAGTGTTTACTGCTTACTACTCATGACCATCTGTAATCAACCCTATCTAAAATAAGTAGTAAGGACTAAGTTAGAACGTCTAGAATAAGTATGTCTAATTGTCTAACCACACCCTCCTAACTAGACGGCAGCGCGTAACACTGATGCTTTAGGTCTTAGGTGAACCCCTTGCTTGAGGTTTGCTATGTGGAGTTGATAGGCCCAGTGACCACTCACCATCCAGACTTCCGACGTGTTTTCTACTTCGGTCTTTTACATGGACGCCTAAAATTAAATCCATACGCCTGATCAATATACCAAAGGTTATCCGTAACTGACAGACATTTTACTCCAAAGACCGTAAAGAATAGACCATTGTTATCTTGCCCTACTTCCGTCAGTTGGATAATATTCTCTTTGTAATACCGTTTAGAACAATTAGTGTATCGTTTTAGTACTTATGTTATGTAAAAGCGAGAAATGTTAACAAAGTCTATATTGATTATTCGAGACGCATAAGCCATGTTCAATTTAACTTACTTAAAGTTATTTTCTTCTTACTTAAAGTTTTTATCTTAGTGATGTGATTAAGTATAAATAACCTATGTCAATCTCATGTCTGACAAGAAATGTTTATTTTGTTTGTTCCATTGCCCCCAGATTACAATTTTTTTCAAGTACTCTTGGATAAATTAATATAAACAATAATTTCTAAATAATATTAGGTTTATTTTATATCTACTAATAAAACTAAAATTTAATTAATCTGGAAAATAAATTATATTTCACTGTCATTTCAGTAAAATATAATTAAACTAGCTGACCCGGCAAACTTTGTACCGCCTCAAAATCTATTTATCAAATATATTTCATATAAAATGTAGCCTATGTTACTCGTGGATTATGTAGCTTTCGAATGGTGATAGAATTTTTAAAATAGGTCCAGTAGTTTTTGAGCCTTTTCATTACAATCAAACAAACACACAAATAAAACTTTATAATATTAGTATAGAATATAGATTTCTATGATATGTTTCTTATGAAATAGAATGAATGAAACTAGTTTTTTCGCTACGTGGCGACTCTTTCGTTAAATATCGACCTAAGTCACAAAGTACCTAGCTTATCTTACTGTGAAACAATGACTCAGTAGAGCAGAATGAAAACAAGGTTTCATTCCATTAAGGTAATGGAATAGTGAGTGCTCAATGAATCGCATATCTCTTATGGTAATTTCGGTGGTAGATATAGAACGAAAATTAATGAATCATTTTATTAGGTATTGTTTCTTATTCATGTGAATTGTTTTGTTGGTATACTACATGTTTATTGTATTGCGTTTGTGCCGAGCAATCCTGTTCTGTTCTGTTTGCATATTTTTTTAATAAAAGGGGAAGTGATGTTCCGAGCAAAATTAATATAAGTATGTATTGTCGCTCACAATAAATAGTCAATCAGTCAGTTGCTCGCAAGTACTCGCAACCAATGTACTTGTACACGGAATAAATCAGTTCGCATTATTGCTGTTACGACGCCTCTTCTATACACATCTACACGCAGCGAGCACACGACTATATCCTTCAAACCTTAATTTTTCGGTTGTTAAAAAATCTAACACTTTTATATAAAACTATGAAACTACTGTTATCGCTTTAATTCATTAATATCTGTGTCTTGTTTTCTGCATGATTGGGCTTAAATATAAATCTTAAGTAAACATAGAGACATTATCATTAAGTTTACATTCCTCCTCCAGCTCCCAGAAGTCCAATACTGATTATAAGTTTCTTATAACTATGGGGCCTGCAATAAACATAACGTGAAATTATCCAGAAGGTCTTAAGTGGGTTAGAAGTTCAACAGTGAGTGAGTGTGGTCACAGTTGGGAGTGACGTTCAACATCACACACTCGTCATGGATATTATCATATCGTCTTCTTAGTCATTTCACTGCTTAACAAGCCTCCCGCAAAGTATGTTACAACATCCGGTGTTAAACACATCTCATCTAGCCACTACCACTCGCTTTCTTAATTTATGGTTTAGACTAGAAGGATCAGTACTTCTCTTACCGAGAGGGTTTTACTTTTTTTGATATAGGAGTAGTAGATAGTCATGCAGTCCACTAGATGGTAAGCTGGCAGTAGCTTACCATCTAGTGGACCCATAGTCATCTGTAATCAACCCCCCATAAGATTGAATTCCTACCTGAGGTCGGCCACAGATGCGCCGTTACCCCTCCGGACTAAGCTGGATTGCCTCGGAAAAATATATCTCCGTTACCATACTGCTTTAAAACATAATAAATAGCAAGTAAAACGATTTCAAAAATTGTATTATGTTGCAGGTGTGCTGGTTTGTGTGCCGAAAAAACTTGTTATCAAGAGACAAGCCAGTGTTTGGCGACGACTCCGTGTTCAAACTCTTCAGGATCTTCTGCCTGCTGGCTGACCTGGTGCAGGATGCTGAGGAAAGCACGCGATATGTGGTAAGGAGCCTAATTTCTTAATACCTATATATATATATCCAATACCGATTTTAGCTTGAACACGTCTATTGTAGGAGGTTCCCTCAGAACCATCGTAAAGGTCGGTCCTATTGATGTGCTACCAACTAGGAGCTAGAAAATATTTTGTAGTTCAAGAAGAGCTTATTATCATTTGTCAGTTGCTAGATAGAAAATTTAAAATTTGTACTACTTGTAAATTTACTACTAGCTCGGTTACTTACTTCGATTTCCTATACGCCTTTAGATTACGATCAAAATCACAGCTGTATTTATTGTTGCTTATTTATCTCTCAATAGTGCTTAATGTTAGCTAAATACGGTAAGGGTTTTTATAGTCTAAATTACAGTGCCTTGGATAGAAACACCTATCTAACCTGTCAGTCCTGACAGTGAGTAGACAGTATCACACGTACCATTACCATATTGTCGAACGTGTTAACATTGATCGACGTTCACTTGTCGTGCCAAGTTATCCAAACAATAACTTGACATTTACATGAACTTATGACGTCAGTTGTCTGCATATGTATGCCACATGGTGCCCTATAGGGATTTCTCGGTCGGGGTCGTTGGCATGATAATTACGAATTATAAAAATGTAACTCAATTGTCTGTATAAGTGAGACATTCATTCTTGGGTTATGTTATGTGCGTAAAGTTAATTCAGTTAGCTAAAATAAGCTCTTATATTGATTAAATTGTTGTTGTTAAAAGCATGACTTAACAATTTTTGTGTAGGCAATGACTTTAGTCTAGTCTACAGTTATGGTTTTCACTGAATATTTTTTCCGAAACTTCTCTCGATCAGTTGTATCAGTTTTATGCGTATAAAATCTGACTCCACTATTCTAGTAATAATATATTTTTATATAAACTTAACTTAAAATTAATCCGCTAACGCACTTCTTTGAAATTACAAATTTTCTCAGAATACATTTTTCTCATAAGAAAAATAGCACTCAGAATTAATTTTTCTCATTATATTACGGCAGGTAGTGCTCCAACCATCAGAAGCTGGTATAGTGACAGAGCAGCTAGTGCACTGTCTCGGGCTCCGCTGGGACGCCGCGGATTGGGAAGCCCTGGGCTCCTCCATCGGACACTTCAAGTGGGCAGCCTTCCTAGCTGTCCTCGAAGCGAAGTACTGCTGCGACCAGCAGATACACTCCGAGGCGCTTGTCGAAGCCGTTGATGAGATCTACGATGTCTTTATCGAGGACATTATTAAGAAGGTACTAGACCGTACAATTCACCGAGTATCAGATTAATTTGTTTATATTCCTAAATTAAGCAAAGAAAATATTTCGGTAGCTTTATTTATTGTTAAAGCAAACGACAATTTTGATGCGCGGAAGTTTGGAATCCTGACTGAAAATTAATTTTTATTTTAAAATATATTTTGCAAGACGGACTGACTGACGGAGGGATGGATTACGGATGGAACCGAGGATAGGTGAAAGTAAATAGAGCTTTTAATGGAATTAGACAGGACGATTCATTTATAATAATAATGATACTAAAAAATTGTTACATGAGCAATACTTTATGATCCATGTGTGATGACAAAAATCTAAACCTTTCAGGGCTACTTATTCAAGCGCGGATATCTCTTGCCCACTATGCGTGAATACTGGTGTGTGCTCCAACCATGTGCACTCACGTACTACAAGAGCTCATCCCAAAAAGACCAGTGTGGCAGGATCGCAATCGATGAATACTGTTCAGTGGAGGCTGCAGCTGGCGAGGGGAAGATACAGAGGTTCCAGTTGATCACACCGGAGAGGACGTTTGAGTTCGGCACTCAGGATCACAAGTCAGTACAATCGCCTATACTTTGGTTTAGAAAGCTGTAAGACCAATTATATAACTTAACCGTGAATTATGGTTAAATACTTATCCATTGTTGATTTATTCTCGCTAGTCTCACAGAAAAAAAGACATCCGCCACAATTCTGGAAGATAATATCGCATTCTATTTGGCGTTGGTTACAGATTACTTCTGTTTTAGGAGTGAGCTTATCTAAAGAAAAAAATCTCTTATCAAAAATCAAGGAGCATTTTACAACAAGAAGCAAAGAAAATAATAATTACTGACCACCGATTTTAATTCCTCAACAGGAGTCGCTTACAATGGGTATCGGCTCTACGTCAAGCGGCAGCTGTATCTGGAGGGGCGGAGGGCTACCAGCGACGAGCCCGAGCGGGGCGAAGAGGAGCAGGTGCTAGAAGAGAGAAGGAGGCACGAGAAACCAAGGCACGGCTGCAACACGAGGTTCGGGCGAGGCTGGCAGCTGAGGCTCAAGCACAGGTACAAGAATGATTGTACAACATAAATGGTAAAAACCATTTCATAGACATACTAACATATAGGAACCGTGGTTTACAAATGCTGAGCGAGATAATATGTACGTACTTGCATGCCGGTAATCAGAAAATCGAGATCATGTCCATAATACATACCTCATTATATTTCAGAATAAGATAATGAGTTTGGTAAAAATCTGGATTGATAGTCATTTAAACGTATTTTACAGGAATTAGCAGAATTATCACAACAAGACAACAAAAAATTAGAAGAATTAAAACATGCGCAAACAGAATTAGAAAGATTGTTGCAAGAGGAAACGCAAGCGAAGCGAGATGAAGAAATCGTTAGAGCGCTACAAGCCAGGTAAAAATTAATCCTATACGTTTCCAACAAGAGTACAATCCAAAATAATTGGCTAAGTAGCTCTTCCATGGTACGAAACTACCTTCAGTTACACTTAAAAATAATCAGGCTGCCGTTCCATTATAAATGTGCAAGACTATGTCAAATCTAATAGTATTGCTTGATGTTAATAGCTTTGGAGTATTTAACAGAACTAAGTTTTATATATGGATATAGATTATAGATGCAAGCTATGGATTGGAACTACTGGTGCGAGCTAGGAATCCATGGCCGTCAGCATAGTTAAAGCTTGGGTGGAAACAGTCAAAAATATTTTTGTAACTCAGCTTGAAACTGGCTCACCACTTAGTTACCTCGCACGTTTCTGGTGGGAACGATTTTATACTGATTCTATAGGTAATTAAAAAAAATGACGAAGTTGAAACTGTGTAGATTGTACTTGACTGACTGTGTACCTTTATTTGTCACTCTAGGGTTCTAGCAGAAGAATGGGAGAGGCGAGAAGAACTAGAAAGACTTCAAGAAGAACAGAATCGTATGCTAGAAGAAGAAAGACTGAAACGCAAACAATTCGAGACGTTGCAAGCGGAAAAAGAAGCTCAGTACCGAGGTATGTATTATTATCATAGATTTTTTAAATATCATTAATAAATTAAGACATTTTAGTCTTTAATCCTTTGAACTTTGTCTCCTGGGAATTGGTGCAGCTAGGAGCATATTTCTATACGATGTTAAAAAGGCATATCTTGACCGAATTGTTTTTCATTAAAACTATTATTGATACTTAAGAGAGGTATTCAAAATGGTGTGTTATATGTGAGAAATGAGGTCAATCAGATTGATTGATCAAAGTCAAATCTGTTCAAGATCAAATCAATTTAATAAGTTTTTATTTATTTATTATTTTATTTCTCATGCACATTGCACCTGCTTACTATAGTAATGGTACTATAATATGTTGTGTGACTGTGACTGTGTACAATGTGCCTGAAGTGGAAATATACGTTTACAGAAGCTGAAAAACGTCTAAGGGAGCTAGAAGAAGAAAAGCAAAGACTAGATGCGGAATTGAAGGCAGCTCAACAGAAGATTTCGAAAACTGAACACACTGCTCAAGCGTTGCACGTGCAATTGCGGGTAATGATCATTAAAATTAGCTTTCAAAACGCTTTTTACACTCACGGCACCACTAGGACTCGGCGTCGTGGATGCTTTAGATACAAATAATGAATACACCATAACCAGACCTACTCAGATCCAAAATAGATATCGAAATTCATCATTAAGATGTCTATGTCGCCAGGGATTGAACCATTGTGCTCTTTGCATGTCAAATCGGTATGGTGACCGTTAGGCGCGTTGTCAATCATTCTATCTCTTTGTTTGTATTGTCTATCAGCACCAAATTTTATAATTAAATTAACATTACTTCTGTATTTGTATATAATACGATTATAGATAATAAATATACGTAGTCTTAATTACACCCGTCAATGTGTTACGATGAATGAATGAAGATGAAGTTGAGGCGCTATATGTGTCTATTTGAAACTTATTCATCTACCTATTTCTCATATAGAAAAATATATTATTTCAGGACTTAAACCCAGTACTTCGTAACGGCGAAAGGGCAAGACGCGCGATCTCCTTCGTCCCAACCACCAAGAGCTCATCTGACACGCTCATCGATATCAAAGCAATTAGGCACTTAAAAGTTTTGGATGATGAGGAGAAACTATGAGTAATCATTATGCGATTACCTGATTACGCGTAGCAGAATTATTGCCGTGCTAATCGTCGATCTTGGATATATTTACCGACGAAATTTGTAATAAGGCAGCTACTTCTGAATAAGGGCCCTTGAAAATGATATTTATATCACGGCGTGCGTAAATTGACGTTTTACGCACGCTTCGCGTGCGCAAAACCCCCATTTCCGACCCCGTAATATAAAATTTTATACAACACGCGGACGAAAAATGTTTTTCTGACTCGTGTGATTGCAGTCCTCGCCTCACACTTGTCAGAAAAAAATTTTTCGTCCTCGTATTGTAATGTACTATTTTAACACCGGCTATTTACGCTTTGGCGAATTCATCGGTGCTGCATCACGTTTTTGACGATGCGTGCGGTTGGCATATCTAAAAGGCATTTTATCGACTGCAATGAATCGCGATTTTTGCGTTCAGCTGATACATCGAGCGTATAAAAGCGGCGACCGACACTAAAACGCGTTCCGAAAACCAGCAAAATCGTCAATGTTTAAAGAGCATGTCTGTTGGATCCTTAAAATAGCTTACAAATGTGCCAACAAATTGCTAGAGTCAGAATAAAACATAAATTACTTAACTAATATATCAATGGGCATCTGTTGTTTATTTGATTGCTTGTAGGCATGTGACCAAACGAGGTCGTAATTAAATCTGAATCGTTTAGTGCGAATAAAAATATCGCATATTGTTACAAAAATGGATGACTTGGAACTCCAATGTAGGACTACTTTTAATTAAATTGTGAATACTTACCTACATAATAAGATGTAGAATTGTATTTTAATAGAAATTTAGTGTTTTTTTAAAGTGCGTATGAATTGTAGATGTTTTATAGATGTGTATTTAAATAAAAAGTAAAAATGATTTTCTTCAAGTATGTAATAAAGAATATCCTCTTAGAGTGGAGGCGGATTTAGGCCATAGTCCACCGCGCTGGCCGATCACAAATTCGTAAAATTGTTTGTACGAATCAAACGTAAATCAAAATCATATATTCACATTTTAATGTTTTACAAATTTATATTATGAAAATTAATTAATGAATCATACACTTATTTTCACGAATAAAATAATGTTTCATTACTATTATCGTGAAAATTTGGTAAAATAAGTACCTATACATACATACCTACATACATATATACTCATTTTATAGTGAATTAAGCTTGGTATGTACTTTATACTGTTTTACACAGTGATCGTTATATAATTGGTACATAGATAATGATAGATTGTTATATAGATAAATAATAACTCATTATTTTGGTATGCAATCCCTACCTTCTTTATATTTCTTCATGAGCAGACTTATTAAAATAGTAATTTAAAAATAAAAAACAGTATGAGGCGAAATTTCTTTATTATATAGTTAATAACTATTTACAGCAAAGCTTTCAAAAACATTTTGAATTAATCCGTTTGAATAAAAAATAAATAACTAGACATATTGCATTTTGATCCAATTGTAAAATAGTAAAATAAAACGCATGAAAACACAATAAATATTTATTTTTTGCCCCCTTTCTTCTCCACTGCTGCGGCTGCGGCTGCAGCTGCTTGCATTTTCTTTTGCAGTTTTTTCAGCTGCAAATCAAGATGGCCGACTCATGATAGGTTTGGGTAAGGAAGGTAAGGGTAAGGAAGGTAATGGTAAGGAAGGTTATATATAGGAAAAGAAAAAAGATGATAGGGATTGAAACAGCCGGTAAATATAAAAAGTATTAAAAATGTTTAGGCTTTTTTCTTGCCCTTCTTACCTTTCCCTTTTTGCTGCTTGCAAGAAAAACATACAGATAAAATGTGTTAAACATTACTTGTCAATTAATTTATATTATAATAACAATAACATTTAAAACCTAAAAACATTTTCAACTTCAATGGATGACATAAAATAAAATATTTGTGTACTCTCAAATTTATATCAAATAAACAATGTAATATTTAACAAACAAAACAACTCTAACAATACCAATTAATTTTAACAACCTTAAAACTTATATTTCTTCTTTACACACTAATCAACAATTTTAAATACTCTTCTCTTATTTTCTTTACACATTTCTAATTCTACACTCTTCTACACTTTACTAATTTAATTCTTCTTTTTACTAGCGCTTACCCGTTTCTTCTCTGCTCGATTCGCGAGCACCTCTCTCCAAGCATTCTGGATGACTCTGGCAGCGTGTTCTAAGAGGAATTTGTTCATCTTCTCTGTCATTTCTTGGTGATATTCTTCTTCTCTTTCTGCCATTAGCGGGATATATTCTTTGTCTTGTTCTGCTAATTTCTCCTGCGCGGAAATATAGTAGAAATTATTTTAATTATGTAAGAATTATTGAATTTACTAAATTTAAGAATAATTACAAATAATTAAATACGTACATAGGTACGTATGAATATAATAGTATATTCATAATAATAATATTATAAGCATAAAAGTTATAGGAAACGGAAGCATTAGCCTACAGCTTGCTAAACGTAAAGTTTATTACAAAAATAAGTAGATTGAAGTATGATCTTTATGAAAATTATTGCAATGTCGTTTCAATACAATTTTGAGATTAAGTACATCAATTTTGACATCGATAATTTACTTGTTTATTTTTAACAATTTCGATCACAAAATTGCATTGTGAATGAATTAAATTCAGATGTTTCATTGACACATGACAGACATTTAATGCCGCAATGACTACACATTTAAATGAAAAAATGCGAATTTAATTGCAGAAATTCGCCACAACAAAAACATGCTGAAATGAAACTAACCTCTAAGTCCTCACACTTTTTGAGTTCGTCCTCGTATTTCTCCGTAAAATCATCTAGCTCCAGCTGCTTGTCGCCCATCTCCGCGTCGTACTTCTGCAGCCACGACAATAACTGAGTTTCTACTTTGAACCTGTAAATTTACGAATTTTAGAAAACAACCTTTTTGCATACCTAAACATAATTTCAGGAGAACAGAAAGTGGAGGCACCGATGATAAAATCTTCCATCAAAACATAGTCCAAAATCTAAAGTCGATTTTTAAAATGCTCCCTTTGGCACTGAGTATTTAAGGGTATGCGGACAACTTTCACCAGTTTGTCACCAATTTTAACCAGCAAATTCGTTATCACTTGCTACATGCTTGAGTTACTATGAAAAAGTTGTCAAAGTTTCGAGAAGCTTATTAAATCTTAGTTGATCAACGCGTTGTACTATGGACTAAATAGCTCTCACGCTGGTCCAGCACAAGGGTAAAAATAGGTTGCCAGTAAATACCTGCGCGCTCTTTGGTTCTTTTCATCTATCAAGTGCAATCGTAGTATATTTTCGTAGCCTTCTCGACTTTCCACTTCTTCCTCCTTAAGCATTTCATTCTTTACGAGGTGAGCTCGAGTTGCCAGTACCATCTGTCTGTCAGAGTCCAGGCTGAAATAAAAGATGAAGTTAGATCATGAAACTCATGAAATATTATTTATTTACTTAAGAGACAGATTTTAATACGGTAATGGTTAGAATAGGTTTTTAGAATGTATATAACCATAAGTATCAACAACTCAGAATGGTAAAAACCTTATACCATACAAACCATAGAACTTTCAGGATATTTAATGAACATAAACACAGTAGTTAGAATATATTCAAATGAAATTGAATGATGTAGGTAATCATATTCCGACCAATACTAAATAAGACATAGTTACATTTTTTTCTGCAGTTTGACTGATGCTTCGTGGTTCAGAAGCTCCAACTCCTTCTCAAGACTTGCGATGGTGTCCGCCTTTTTCTTCATTGTATCTTCGAATTTCTCGTTCTCACCCTTCAAAGTGTCCGTATACTCTGTAATTACCAAGCGTTTTAATAATACAGTGACCGTTCTAAAACCATTATGCTTAAGTATTTCTTTTATAATGTAAGAGTAGCAGAAGAGCACGCAGTCCACCTGATCCACCAGTAAGTACACAAAATATAGACATATGTATTCAACCACAGATAAGACGCCGCTATCCCTGAAGACTAGGTTGGAATGCATTGAAAAGGTATGTCTTCCTGACCACACTCTTCAAACCATAACAAGGGCAACACTTCACACTAGTGTTATTAGGCAGACATACGTACGGCGGTGGCACCTCCGGAGTCGAACCACTGAAGCTCTGTTAGGAGTATAGGTATTCTGGGCACTGAAGGTTCTACGATCTTTAAAATTTTATATTGTTGGACTAACAATAAGGCATATAGACAGCCTGTAGTTGATGCGTGGCTCCATTTGATAAAAAAAATGGAAAGAATGTGTTTTGTCAATTCATTCTTCAACCCAATATAGTTCTACACTGCTGCTATAGAATTTCTGTTAACCTTAATAGATTTTCTATTCTTCAAACATGAAGTCCTATTTTGTGATTAGCATATTTATTATGATACTAAAATTACCTTTGATTTTGCTTATAAGCTTCTCATTAGACGCCTGCAGTTTTCTAGTATTGATCTTAGCGGCCAATTCTTCTGCTGCAGTGGTCGCCATTTGTTTCACCATCAGCTCACGGAAGTGCTCAAATGTTAGCAAGTAGTTAAGGCTTGGGTTTGCGTGCTTTTTCTAAAATTATAGAAAAGAAAGAGATATGTATGGATTGACTAATAAATGTAATGGAAAAGTGTGTGAGTAGATACCTACCTTCTTACGACTCTATATAGAGTCTTCAGAATGTTAATAAAAATATTTATATAACTTAAAATAAACTTAAAAACTGGACACCTATTGTTTGGAAAACCGAACAATAGTTGTGATAAATATGGATGTTAAACTTCCTTTTATATTACAAGTCAGTATATAATATATTGTATTAGTTACAGTTATTCTAAACGCTGCTAACAATAACTGGTTATGGTTGGCAAAATAGCGATTTAATATATCTCAGTTTAGAGGTCTGATTAATTTGTATTCTTCAGATTTATTTATCGCCATTTTAAATAAAAAACAAATTATTGTAATTATAAAGCTTTGTAAATATTGGTTTATTTTAAAAAATGTTGATATGCAACCTAACTTAATAGAACTTTAACGACGTATAAATTAAATATAAATTTTCAGTAATTCATGAAAAAAATATATAAAATATTTTCACATTTTTACCTAATTTGTTAACCATACCCTGAATCGAAGTTTTTTTTCTTATCCTGATTTACCATTACCCACATACCTAATCGTTAATCTACTGACGTCATTTCACGACATAATTATAAAAAGACTTACGTCACCCAACTGGTGATACTCTAGCTTCATCTGAAAACAAAAGAAATAAATTGTTAGCAACAAAATATTACTTATTATTGTTATTTTTATGCTAGTGTTTTTGACTTTATATTTTAGTTTTTCTTTTTTGTATATATGTACAATTCTCTAAAGCCAATGGGGGTCAACCTTACGCACAGTGTACTAGTAAGTGTACACTGCTGTCGAAACAGTATAAGTTATATTAATGATAAATTGTGTCATGCCGTAGTAAGTAGTTACTTAATAGATACCTCTATGTGTCTAAAATCCTATAGAAAGCACGAGGGCACTGTATTGTGGGTACACGAAAATAAATCTATGTTTAGCAAGATAAGCGCTTGTATAGATTTTTGCGAAATTATCCATTAATTTTAAGGAGACTGTTATAGCTGACTTAAAAATATTGGGAATTTTGAAAAAAGTTGAAAAAATGGTCCAAATGTTTTTATACGTCTAGAAGCCCTTGCTAGGTTTGAAATCAAAATACCTCCTGCACCATATCCTCAACCACAGGCTTCAGTCCTGGGTAGCTGTTCATGATGTACATCAAGTGTCCCAACTCTGGGTTTAATCGATTCTTCAAAGACATATCGCCCTGAAAATATGAGAAATATTTTTACACTTAAGTTCTATATCAACATCAATATATATAAGAAAGAATATATTTAAGAAAGATGTGATCATAATGGCGACAGACATGTTATTATTTTTTAGTAATATTTATGTTAGTGATTAATCCCAAGTTTCCTTCGTAGAGCGGGATAAAGTGATTCGTCCTCACTTATATCCAAGAAGAAATAGTACAATCCTCTATGGTTCGACCCCGGCGGCATCACCACACCTATTTCTGCCTAATAAGAGCAGTGTTAAGCGATGCTGGAATCTGGTTTGAAGGTTGTGGTTAGTCCACAGAGGTAGCGGCGCATCTGTGGCCGACCTCAGGTAGGAATTTAGTCTTATCTGGGGTAGATCACAGATGTCCATGGGAGGCAGTATCGACTGGAGGAGAAGGAGTCTGCTACTCCTATATTATAAAAACAAAGATATGCTTATATCTCATGAAAAGAGCATTAAATACGAACTTATAAATATGAATATCTACAATCTATAATTCCCTCAATAAGTACTCGTATAATACAATGCCCTGAAACAATGTCTATCTACTACAATCATTAGTAAATACTTACCGCCTTAATATCTTCCATAGCTGCCATATTTAGCAAGCTCGTAGAAAACAATGGATTGTCATACTGCTCGAATATAAAGATCAGATCCTCCATATGCTGCCCTGACAAGATGGAGCTGAGGGTTCTATACTCCTGCACCAGGTTTGGTAAACAGAGAGCTAGTTTAGTTTTGTATATAGCTTCGTCGAGTATTTTGGTGATTCGTTCAGCCTGAATGTGGCATTCCAGATCGATTGGAGATGCAGCTAAAATAAAAAATAGTTGAATTTAATGTTGTTTCTCCATTAAAAATGCATTAATGCTCTCCTCCTCCGGAATACATATAAAACTATTGTTATTACTATACAGACAACAGCTAATGTAAAACCGGGAACCTAAAACCAAACATCTTCTAGGTATTGAGGCATTCTTGCCTTGATCCCTGTACCGGCGTTAGTTACTTAAGAACAAAATATAAGTTATTTTGTCTGTAATCAAAGACAAGTGTCGGTAAAGACAAGTGTGTACACGAATTCACTTCTGGACGCACTGGTCACGAACAACTTCTGGAAGAAATATTCATCAAAATGAGTAACTAACGCGACGACAAAAGGTCGTGCTTTTTTTTGTCACAAGCCTCAGTATTATGGGAACGAATATGGATAAATAAATGGGTGGTTTACCATTGTCTTTCGTAAGATCTTCGTCTCTTTCCTTATCACCTTCCGTAGCAGATCTGCTACTGCCTGTTTTAGAACTCTCCGAGAAGGTGGATGGCGACTGAAGGGTGCCCACGGATTGAGCATCCATTATTGACGAACCTTATTAACTTCACGAAGTTTAACTGTCTCACAATATGCCTATTTAAGAATTAATAATATACTCTTTGTGTTGAAAATTCTTGAGATATTTCAAATGGAAGTGTCAATAATAATGCGTACTGGTTACTATAGCAACGAGGTAATTAAGTGTAGAGATTAAATGTGCCTGGATACCTTTGTGTTTGTGTAGTACGTAGGTTTAATATCCACTAAACATAAGCAAAAGGTTTGCAAAAAAATGTTTTATTTTTTTATTATCATTTTGAATCATGATCTTTTGCTTGTTCTATTACATAATAAAGGAGGGAAGGTATAGATATTACATTTACATATATAATATAAAACGTAGGCGTTGAAAAAGACAGGCATATATAAGTATAGTCTCTAACTGCCAGTTTGATCGATATTACATCTACCCACATTATACAGAATCTTTTATCCCAGTCACACGAAAGAAAGAGACAGAAAATAACACGATAAAGTGTTAGATTACACACCAATAAGGGACAAAGCGTGTTGCTGCGCTACGTTAATTAGTTGGTTCAATAAAATCAACTCTCATACCTTAATTGACGCGAAGAGTTGTACTTTCTCTTGCTATAACCAAATATCTGGCATAAATAGTCATTTATTGCTATTTTATACTTGGTTTTATAAAAAGCTTAACCGAATTGGTGCAGTTTGGAGATTTCAGGTTTCCGTGGCATAATACTTGACTGCAGAAAAGGATTTTTACTGGACGCAGAGATTAATAAAGCCTAAAAATGCCCAAGAAGAGCAAAGTGAATAAATTGGCTCGGATGTCAGATGAAGAACGTGCTAGGTAATGAACAATTTAAATTACAATTTACATAAATGTTTTGTAAGGTCATAAAAATTGTATTGTTACCATAGTGGTATGAGCTTAAGAATGTCATGCTGATTTTGAAAAGATATATAATTTTATTGTAACTTGTTGAAATTGACCCGTGTGGCAGCGCGGTCGCCTGCCTGTTTCACGCGCAGAGTTTTCCGGATTCAATCCCCGGCCAGTCAGATATCTGAATGATGAATTTAGATTTCGGTTCTGGGTCTGGGTGTTTGTGTATTTGTCTATGCCCATGGCACCCACGACACAGGGAATCCTAGAGGTAAATAAGTATTATACTAAGAATTCAATCACTAACAGGTATCTCCAGCATCGCGCAGATCTCGAGGAGGAAGCGCGCCGAAGGAAGAGGGATCTAGTCGCCAGGTTTATTAAGGTATCAGTCAAGATTTCTGTGTCTTAATTTATTAATTAAGTATGATAGTTTTGGAATATGTTGTCCCTATTATAGCATATTGTTAAATATTCTACTTTGACTTTGTACTATAAAGCTTTTGACATTGCTATTATCCCCAAAAAGGTAAAAGGTTGCAACTGTAATGAGGGTATTTAGTGTGATGTGCAGACACCCATTTTGGATGAAAATCCGGCAGCGGTAATTTATTTTTTTAGCTCTAATCTCATTATATCATTTTTTAGAAAAAGCTGGATAGAGAGGAATCTTACAGCAAAATGAACACAGCTAAGATTAACCAACAGTGGCGATATATCCTACGTAAGATTAAATGCAAACAAATGGCGTCAGACATACAGGTAAAATTATTATATAGGTATTATAAAGTCATTTACATACATACATACATTATATGAGCGAATTGCTACACATGACTATTATATGTATGTATGATATGTATGACTTAGCATTTTTTAAATAAATGTGAATATATATGGAAAAAGTTCATGCGAGAAATGTATAATATTAGGTATATAGTGTACCTACATAAAGTAACTTTTTAAAACTTATTTTTTCTAACCACTAAAGGCACGTAGTTATTTATGAGAATATTTCACTTGTTTGCCTCCCTGTTTATCCACAGGGCATGATTGTGAGCTTCAACTTCCTGACTGAGCGAAAAGACCGTTTGATAGGCTCATTGGTAAGAGCCATAGATGATTCGGACGAGCAACATCGCAGGGCTTTCCAGACACATACAGAGACTTTGAGCTACTTTCTAAGTACCTTTATTATATATTTATACCTAACGATAAGGCAGTCGTCGTACCTGGTGAAAAGCAGTCCCCGTCGCCTATGGACATTTGCAACACCAGAGGAGTCGCCAATGCATCGCCGGCTTTGATGGAGAGCTATTTTTGCACCCGTCTTGACCCACCTATTATATTTATTATTGATGCAATTATGTGCGATAAAGTTTTGGTAATTGTAAAACAAAATATACAAGGAGAGTTTTAGTATATAATTTAGGTACATCTCTATGTTCCTACATGACGATACGGTATACAAGTATAATATACCTACATGACGATTGTTTTTTTTCTTTAACCCAGGAATCGGTAGCCAACGTCTTGATAAGCTGCAGTCAGAATATGACCACCAAAAGAACAATCTCCTTGAAAATTGGGACAGAGATGAAATGGACATCGCTGAGAGCCAAGACAGGGCCGAGTTCAAGCTAACTCTCATCACCTATATCCAGGACAGAGATTTCCAGAGCTTCAAGAAACAGAAAGAAATAGAACGAGCGACTTCCAAGAATGATGCTAGATTGGAAGTAAGTATTTTTTTATAACGCTGTTTAACATACTGATATTTATTGGTATAAGGTTTGATAAGATATAGCCATTTTTGATTTTCTTACATTATCAGTAATACTATCTAGGAATAGGAAAAAGGAAATAACCACGATCTTAATTTAATAAGTGTTTTATTTAGATTAGTATATACCATAATATTTAACTAAATCAGT
This sequence comes from Epargyreus clarus clarus, assembly GCA_014595695.2. Lineage (NCBI taxonomy): Eukaryota > Metazoa > Arthropoda > Insecta > Lepidoptera > Hesperiidae > Epargyreus > Epargyreus clarus. The sequence goes on from JACTTY020000035.1 coordinate 1,653,576, forward strand.
ACCTTAATACTAAGCCTACAGTAATGATTTGTGCAACACAACAATAATATAAATACATTGCCTAAATGTTTTAGAGTTACAGAGCAAATAATTTTTAACTTAAAGGTAATAAAATAAAATCTATCCAAAACAAAAATTGTACCATAACTGCATTGTACAACTTTGGTCAAATGATTAAGTATATTTGTGAGTATAAGATTAAGTACATCTATCTTAAAACTGAAAATCGTCTTTCCAATCGTCACAGTTAGCTCTTCCTTTTTCTGACATACACATCAGCAAGCTCTTCGAAAACTCACATTTATCTTCAGAGTTTTCTGCAAGAACACATAATAATATAGAAAACACAAAAATATAAAACAAAGTAAAATTAATTATTAGTAGTAGAACCGCGACACATAAGGAGAGCTTTTCCTGGGAAAAGGTCTACGTTCTTTATGTACCTATCTATCTGTCTGGCCCAAATATTTTTCTGAAAATGTTTGTCTAGCAATGATGATTATTGATCAAAAATAAAATATTTTTGCCTTGCGATTTTACGATCGACTGGACATATCGCCGGTCTTATCGATCGACGGTTTGGTGAACCCTAGTGTCGAGCGTATCTCTATTAGATACATAACTAATGTATGTACGCAGAACTTACCATTATTCAATATCTGAAAACACTCCTCAATTGATTCCTGCAAGAAGTCCTTCAAATCATCGTCATTAACATCTTTGGTGATTACGTGGGTCACCAAATACCGATCTGGCATTCCGTTTTCATCTGTCTGAAATTTAACCAAAACAATAGCATTTTATCTTATTTTTATTATTTTCGTGGCAAAAAATAATTTAATAATTAACTTTTAAGGGATCAACACAAATAGACCAACAATTAGTCGATGCATATGATGCATGATTGTATCTGTATCATTATAATATACGAGCATCTCAGAATCTCGATATAAAGATTTTTAAGGCCGTCTACCAGAGCAGGACCTAGCACTAAAGTTCGCATTGTTCACCAATCTTAGAAAAAATAGTGAACAATTCTAAGGAATGTAGATTTCCGCACATTGCAAATCAGGGCGCTCCAGAAAGAAAGCCGAATGTTTGTAGTTCAAAAAAGGCAAGGTATGGTTACCATTTGTAAATTGTCCAGTAAACAGTGTACAGCACATGATTTGCTATCATCATCCTCGTTAGAATTATTTTCACTTGAATTTTTATCTTCCTTGCTGTACTTTTCTTCATATCCTGAGAATCTTTGTGGGTTAGGATTGTACTGACTGCGCTTCCCAGAGTTCATTTCTACTCGCCTTTCACGTTTGTACCTCCTTGATGGCTGCGTTGAGTATTGGTTGCTGTTGTATCCCTTCATTGAAAATGGAATGACTTTATTTATTACATCAGGAAAAATAATTAGCTCTACTCGATTCGATGGGGGCATACCTATTTTACTAGATTTGATATTCACTTTCAGCGTAAAAGTAAAGAAAATCTACATAAACATTAACAACCCAATCAAAGTAATTTATCCGTAAATACACTATTACAAAACAATAAAAACGAATCATTTGCTATTCTTAAAAATAATAAGTACTTTGCTAATCGACAATAAAAATAACAATGACATGTTATTTTGTTACTTACGCTGTATTCATCATTTTGGAAGAAATCGTTTCTACTGCTCACGCCATTGTTTCTTTGAAATCTATTGTCATTATTATTATATCTTTCATCTCTTCCATTTCTTGTGTACCCTTCATCTCCATCCCTTTCATTATGCCCCATCCGATTGTCTCTCCTGTTATCCTCTCTGTCCTGACTTCTCATTTTGTTTTGACTCCACGACCTATCTCTATTTTCCTTCCTGTTTCCTTCATTTCCATCATCTCTCTCCCCCATTCTATAATCTCCATTACTATCTCTATTCCGAGCCATATTATCTTGAGACCATTGGTTATATCTTCCTGTTCCACGCCAGTCTTGATCTGCGTCTCCTCGACTATTACTGTTTTTGTCATTGCCTTGTTGTTTCATACAAATATTGTAAATCTTTTTAAGTTCATTTTCTTTCGGACCTCCTTCCGATCTGCAGTTGAGAGCCTATTAAAAATTGTGAGTAAATAAGTATACAGATATTTAAAACAACTGCTTATCTGATAAAGTTTATATTTTTGCCTTACCATGATCTTCAAATTAGAAAACAGCAATACGATTTAAATACTGGTGTTATAAAATAGGATTTTGTACAAATAATAAAGTGTACTTACATTGCAATTCAAAAATATGGAGCATAATAGCAAGAGAAAATATACTGCTTTACGCATTTTCTCTCTGGCTTCCACAAGAACACTGCGGAGAATGATCACAATACGCCATATATAATGTAATTTGGTGCATATAACAATGCCCCGTATGGTACAAAAGATTGAAAAGGGATCTATGTCTAACGAACCAAATATATACCCTACTTGCTTTAAATACCATCTGAATAATAAGGGATATAATTATTCAATTTTTGTATCCAAATCTGCAATTATTCTGTCGCAAACACCGCAACTAGTAATTATGGAGACCATGACTTAAACTTAAATAATCATGACATTCTTGAATAAAAGGACTGACTTGCCACATAATAAAAGTTATAAGTAGATTTTTTACCCGTCTGCGGAGGGTAATGATAATAGAACGTAGTTAGGATTGTATCATTCTTTGGTGTGCCCTCTAGCCAAAAAGATTGATGGATTAACCTAGAAGTGTCGTTGGGTCCATCTAAATTCTGGAAATGACATAGACATAATTTTGGGCCGTCGGGTAGTTTTTATCATTTAAAAATTAATTCAAATATTAGAATTTTAACGAAAAAATTGGAATAAATAAGCCTAGGTATATCTTAATCGCGCTGTCTATTTAGAACGTATGTCCCACGGCATATTTGCTAATGCTCAGGGCATTTTACGAAAAAATCATACAGAAATAATAAAAAATCGAAAACATTCTCAAAACCTATGAAAAACGTAAACGCATCATGGTGTAACGAATCACATTCATCATGCGAATTGACCCACACAATGGTGGTATCTGACATGCTTGTCCGTCCATCACGTGTCAAATGGAGACGGAAGCATGTTGGCACCCTAATTGCAGGAAGCTGGTCTGTGACCAATTGGAAAATATCCAGCTTGATACACCATCCACAAAACACTTAATTGCAAAATGCCTAAACTTATTTATACCGAGTTATTAAGTTTATTGCCTACTAACAAGGTCTAGACATCATCAAAATATAATTACGCTATGTTGCATTTATTCACTGTATTTTTGCATCTTTCAATAACGGTATAGATCTTTGTAAATTGTTTGTTTTCCAAATTAACCGCTTTAACAAACTTTGAAACTGACAAGCCGATCTTAACAGGAGTTTGCCCCCAGAATTTTTTGTATAGTCCCGAAAGTTTACAGAAATTGACGTAACTAGGTATTTTAAAGGGCGTTGAACCCTTATTGCTTCCACTCCAAAGACACCACTGCGACACTTATGTCTTCTTAATAACAAGAGTTTTAGGCGCTTATTTGTTTTGGTTGCAAGGAATATCCTTGCTATCGTATAGTCATTTTCCTACACATACCGACGTCTGACCGATTTAACATAGGTCTCTTATTTTGACTGGGGGTTACATCCAGTGTCGCTGTTTCTACGCCAGGTTTATTGCATCCTTTTCTACTTTTATTTAATAAAATGTGTACTATACCTACTAAGAAATATTTAGATCTGCTGAATAAAAACTTTAAAACACCTGAGTTTACGAGAGCAGAACCAAATTCGTTAATAACTTTCCAATATCAACAGCATGAAGAAGACATGCGTATCCTCTGCCGTCCAAAGCAGCTGGAAATCGAGACGTACTGGAGCAAGCTACGCGAGGTGTACGATACTTACCTGGAACGACACAACCCCATCATGGGTCATTACCAAACGTTGAGGGAGAAAGATGACTTCTATCAACGAGATATAGCGAGGAATGAGCTTCAGATACAACAAGCTACGGTAACTAGAAATTTATTTTTAGTATAAGTTATAGCTGCGGGATAAGGGGGTAATTAATTCATGTTTAGTTGATCATTGAAAGGCAAATTTTGGTTTTATAACAACTGAGTCAACAATACTTCTCTGTTTTGTGAAAGGAACCTTTAATTTGATTAGTCTTGCATTGCAGTCACTAACTGTGAGGTGGTTACGGCGCCTATGGACGTCCGCTTAGAATAGATAGCGCGTCCCTATGCGATTTTTATGGAAGAAAGGCTCTTTGATTAATCTTTGGCGCCTTACATCTACTTAACACATTTCTATTATTTTGGAATTTATGTACCCTTGCAGTAGCCGTATATCTATTTGCTAAGTACTTACACTTGTTGGAGCTATACAAACTAAATACATTGTTGCAACAGGAAGTGTTGATAAATCTCCAAAAAGAATGGATAAAAACAACGAACACGATGAGCTTCAAGCTGAAACGCATGAACTGCCACAAGGAAGAGCTGGCCAAGAAGTACTGGCAAATGAAGAAAGACTCTAAAAGCGAGAAGGAACACGGTGACGAAATGCTTGCCATCCTGGTAGACGCTAGCCAGGACGCGATTAAAGTAAAATCTAATTTATTATTTTGAATTATGATAATCATTGAGTTATGTTGCATTCAGTTCTGTGTTGAAAATAATCCTTTGGAGATATACATATGTACAATTAGACCTTAGGTATCCCGTAACTCTCATTAGCCGCACTGGGACACCATATAGGAGTTTATTCTCAGATAGCAGCATTAGTATCGTAACATTGGGTGATTTGCTCGATGATTTACAAGCCGCATGACACTACCGACTGAAAAGACAATTATAATAATTTCAGATCGGAATGACCTAAAAAAAACCTACATTTTTACAGAGACTGGAAGATGTTGAAGACAAAATAGGCAAGATCACTCAAATGGCTCAGATTTGTAGCAAATATGAACACGAGAATGATGATATGTACCTTGAAGATATAGAGGATAATGGGGTTTATACAGATTTCGAAAACCTTGACGGAGCAATGATTGTGAGTATTAAACAATTAATCTTATTGTTTATTAATATAATTGTAGTTCTTTAAATTATTGTTAAAAGTAGGAGACACAATGTTCTGGTTTGAAGGGTGTGGTAAGGGAGACATACTTTTCCGAGCCGTTCCAGCTTAGTTCTCAGGGATAGCGGCGCATCTGTGTCTGTGGCCGACCTCGGGAAGGAATATCTAATCCTATCTGGAATCGATTATAGATGTCCATGGGCGGCAGTAGCCATTTACCATCAGGTGGTCTGCATGCATGTCTGATACTCCCATACTTATTATATATAAAAAAAAAACACAAAAGAATAGAATTCAAGATTATATATTCATGCATGTTGATTATACAGTCATAGGGCCCAATAGGTTCACTCATTTCGATATTAGGTACAGTCTCTTATCTATAGGTACTTTTCTGAACCTACTAAACATAGGTAGGTAGGTAACATACTAATAATAGGTTACCTAGACTCAAACCTACAAACATAGCCTACAAAGCGAATAAAATATATATTTTTTTCAGGAAGAATGCAATGAGTACAGTAAAATGGATAAGTTTCTGTTAAAAGTAAACAGAGTCAAAGTGCAGACTATGTGTTTGAAAGTTGAAAAAGCTAAGTTGGCTAAAGAGAATGTTCAGCTAAAACAATACATCAAGAGGTACTTGACGGAACTGGCTCTCAAAGGTGGAAAGGACAGGCCACTGAGCGTCCGGATACAATCTGAGGTTAATAAAATAAAAATGTATGTCATTTCTATTTTATCCTTAATAGTATCTTTCACCATATGACTCTGAAGGCTCATCGCTATATTGACTTCGGCTTATAACATCAGTATTGAGAACTGCTGTAGGTATTCTGATTTCAAGGTGTGATACGGGAGAGACACTTATATGAGTGTTCCAACTTAGACTTCGGGATTAGGAACCGAGTATTATCTATCGCCACATTCAAGTAGTAGTAGTAGTAGTAGTAGTAATCCTATTTGGGGTTGATTGAAGGCGGATGGGCAGCAGTTGCTATTACTTTATAACACTGAACAATACCAAAATATCAACAATATTAACAAATGTAGCATTTATAGATTGGTTTTCCAGATGGACTATTTTCCTATAAGCCACTATGCCCACATATATATTTTATATCAAATTTGCTAATATGGCCTACATCAGATCTAATTTAATGGGGTGGTGAAATAATGTTTATGTATCAAATTTCTTTCAATGTTATCTTAACCAGGAATCGTCCAGTCACATGTATCGAAGGAGCTCTCTCCAATGCTGTGATGCACGAGAAACGGCTTAAGGTAGAAGCGAAGAAAAGCAAGGCGCTGGGAGGTATTCAGGCATATTCTAGGATTTACTGCTGAGTGAACAGTGCTGGCAGATTTACGATGTTATTTTATTAGTTAATTTCTTTAGGTCCATTACATATTACTAATATTTTAACAATCCATTTGTAAAAACTAAATTAACAAATGACTAATATTAGTGGGTAGCTCATATTTAGTCAGTTTCAAATGGGAACATGTACTTTCTAAATTATATTTAACAAGTATTTTCCATCTAATAACATGACTGTTTATAAACTTTTGCTTTTTCAACTTTTATTTTATATTGTCTGAAATAAATGATTATTTTAGTATAAAATTGTGAATAATAAGTATTTTTATAATTACCTTTGTTGTAGAACATACCTCATGGGGTTACTTTATAATTGATGTACCATATAATATTTTTTTGTAATTTGTATCTACTCTATCCATTGTGTTGTCCCGCCCTTTGTTTTGGTTTAAGTTAGCAATACTTATTGTGTTTCGTTTCTAAGATACAATACATGTATGTGTTTAATCGATATTAATTTAAAAATAAAAACAATGTTAGTACAAATTAACTGCATTTTTACTTAACATATATAACTATTACAAACTTACAAAAAAGCAGTTTCAAAAAACTGAAAAAACACGCTTTTATTGCTAATTGAAGTAAAAACTAGAAAATAATCTTTGATGACGAGTTTAATATTACCGTAGTAGAAGATTGAACGATCAATCATAATGAAAAAGTTCCAATGACAATTCATTATAGTGGTAGTTTTTTGACTTTCAAAAAGTATTCTATATGAACCAATTTTGTATAAATGAGATTTGAATTTGAAATTTGAATTTTTTGAGTACACAAAATACTCAGACTGCAAAGATAAAGTAAGATTACAAGGACTGACAATAGACACATATTTAAAGTGGCAATCCCATATTCTAAATATTTCAAATAAATCACCAGATTAACATATGCACTTAATGAACTAAATAAACAATAGTTTAAAAAACTAAAAAAACATGCTTTTATTGCTAATTAAACTAAAAGTAATTAATTTAAGTTATTAAAATAATAATTGAATTCAGAGTAAAAAGCATGGGGTGCTTAATATTTTAAGTGTTACAATCATTCTATTGGCAATTATAAATGAGAGAATAGTTATGAACCGCAGTAAAATACACCCCACACTTTTTACTCTGAATTCAATTATTATTTTAATACTAAAGCTAATTAATTTAAGTTATTAAAATAATAATTGAATTCAGAGTAAAAAACATGGGGTACTTGATATTTAAGTATTACAATCATTCTATTGGCAATTATTTATGAGAGAATAGTAATGAACCGCAATAAAATACACCCCACACTTTTTACTCTGAACTGAATTATTATTTTAATAACTAAAATTCTACTATAATTTTATTCTGAGGCGATTCATAATGTTTGAATGTTCAGTCTTCTACTACTGTAATATTTAACTCTTTGCCATTATAGATTATTTTCTAGTTTTTAGTTTAATAAGCAAAAAGAGTGATTTTTTTAGTCTTTTTAAACTATTATTTATTTTTGATTTCTTAGATAATGGGAAACTGTTATCTCAATATTGCATTGTCATCGGTCCTTGACGTGTGTGCAAAGTTTCAAATTAATCAGACTTGTTGAAATTGGTGAAAATTGACCTTACAGATTCCATTACATACATAGATACAACCCAAGCTAAAAGAAGCGTGTTAAAAAGAGATATTATATTTGCATCGGAGTAACGCCTTCCATACCACCAGAGCTTGTATCTCCGAGGTTCCAGGGGTCATCCAACGCGACCAACATCTTCGCAAGACTCTTGTGACCCTCAAGGTCAATATTCTTTGTCATCTCTTCAGAAAACGGCACGTACTCATCGCATACTATATTCTTCCCTTGACACACTCCGTGTATTTCATACCAACCTTCAAGTGCTTCGCTCAACGGTTTCCGTAACTTTATAAGGACTTCTTGATCGTCTACGCTCTTAATATAGAATCCTTCGCTAGCAGAAACCTTCGTAACCTTCCCCCAAATGGTCACTTTCGCGCCATTGCGTTGAGCTAGGTTACCGCCGGTAACGTAGGGTACAAATTCATCATTGTCTGGGTACTGATTGTCTTCAAAATCATCGTGGTCGCCCATAATTACCTCAAGTTCTTCTAATTCGATTTGAAACAATAATAGAAAAATGTAATATGAGAAATTCTAACAAGTTTTTAATTCAAACTTGAGCAATGACGTTCGTTCGTTATTATAATTATTGATTTTATGATTTTATCATTTTTGAGTTTTGACATCTCATTAACAAATTTCAATTTAGTGTTACCAGTTACCACAGTATAAGCACAGTATAAGGATCTATACAGTATTTTAACCAAAGAGTATAGTAACCTATGATAGTTACTAATACAAACTAGTTCAAAACACGCTCCGTGACGTCATTCAATGAGCGCGAAAAATGGCTGCGTTCAAACATGGCAAATTTTATCTATACTTTAAATAATTTGTAAAAAAATATTTCATACTCTATTTTTTTTTTTACTATGTTCAAACCATAATAAAATAAAAATGTGCATATTGCAGGCCTATTGCGTACCGATTTTTTAAAAGGAACATTATAGTTAAACTTTTGTATATTTGTAGTTGGGGTTTTTAAATATCTGTCATAATATGACTATAGCTATATCTAATGTGTAATCTGTGACATTTTGTCGCTCTGCATGTTTTTATAAAAAAATATATAAATGCAAATGGCCGCAAGTTTGTTGAATTTGCGCGTTTGCTTTTAATTTGTTAATGTTGTTACAGTGGAATTATTTTCTTTGTGGACATTAATGTGATCGACAATTTAGCCCATCGTAGATCAAGTGAGTTGTTTTTCTTATAACCAATTTGTTGGTTACCGGTGGCGTTGGTTTTGTTGTGTAAAATGCTCACGTGTTTGTAGAAGGCGGTTAGCATGTCGCTGCCGCCGTACCTGCTGGGGCCCAACCCCTGGGCCACTATGATGGCCCAGCAGCAGTTGGCTGCGGCGCAGCAAGCCGCGCTGCAGGCGCACGCTGCAGCCGCCGCCGCTGCCCCGCCGGTGCCCCCGACGCAGCCACCCAAGCCACATCATATCCCTGAAGAAAAGATTAGGGAAAAAGGTAATTAATATGTAATTTAATTGGATTTTATAAATACAGATGTGGAAGAAACGCATTGATTTATTTATAAGGCTTTGGGAGTAAAGTAGTTTGTAGTTATTTTAGATAGTAGTATTCTATTTAGAAAATTTACAATTAGCTGCAAACAATTCTATTTAAATAATTAAAATTATAACTAAATGTGGCTAATGTTTACTTAATTTTGAATCACAAATACTAAAAATGTCATTTAAATATGATGGCGTTTAAAGCTACTGTGAGTATGTACATTTTATAATTATTTGTACAAAACGTGATATCAAGAGCACCAGTATTATTGCATATTATTGCACCATCGGGTAGTGCCACTTAAAAGGGACAATACTTGGGAGTAGTAATAAATAATTAAGTAACAAGCTGATTTTAATACATATAGCTGTATAAAAAGGTGTGAATGGGATAGAACCCTTTCTGGTTTGACTCCGGTGGAACCACTGCCACACCTATTTCTGCCTCACGACAGCAGTGTTATGCGCTGTTTTGTGTTGTTCATTTGTTCAGGCTTGTGGGTTTGGTAAGGGAGACATACTTTTCCGTGGCGTTTCAGCTTAATCCTCAGGGGTAGAGGCGCACATGTGGCCGACTACAGGTAGGAATATCTAATCCTATCTGGGTTTGATTACAGATGACTATGGATGGCAGTAGCCACTTACCATCAGGTGGACATGCTCGTCTGCTACTCCTATATTATAAAAAAAAGTATCTTTAGAAGCATTTTGATATTCTCCCCTGGTCTTCCAAAATTTCAATACTAAGATTTGTATTGAAATTATTAAACGGGGGTAAAATAAATGCAATCTTAATAGTACACTTACATTACATTCAGTATAAGTGTCAGTTAGGAAGCATACATGTTTTATCTTCAGTTACTACTAGATACTATGTATATACCATATGATACTATGTATTCCTTATGGCAATAATCATTACACTATTGTGATTTGACATATTGTTATGAGGATATAATATTTATGCAATTGATATTATTGTCTATTTATTTATAAATGGATTAAGCTGACAATTGCAAACATTTTATAACAAAATTCAATATAGTTTGCAAATTATTAAATGAAAATTAGTGCATTACTATTTACCTCCTTTACTTTACACATTCTTCATTGACATTACTTATATTTTAAATCATAAGTATCAGAAGAAATAAACACATATTGGTTAATTTCATTTTTCCACAGCTCAAAAATGGCTCCAACTGCAGTCAAAACGTTTCGCCGAGAAGCGCAAATTCGGTTTTGTGGACGCGCAGAAAGAAGACATGCCGCCCGAACACATACGGAAGATCATCAGAGACCATGGAGACATGACCAGTCGTAAATACCGTCATGACAAGCGAGTTTACCTTGGTGCATTGAAATATATGCCTCACGCTGTTATGAAGCTACTGGAGAACATGCCCATGCCTTGGGAACAGATCAGAGACGTGAAGGTCTTGTACCACATCACCGGCGCCATTACGTTTGTGAACGAAATACCATGGGTCATTGAACCTGTGTACATAGCGCAGTGGGGTACAATGTGGATCATGATGCGTAGAGAGAAGCGTGACCGTAGGCACTTCAAGCGAATGAGGTTCCCGCCCTTCGATGACGAGGAGCCGCCGCTAGACTACGCGGATAACATCTTGGATGTAGAACCGCTAGAACCGATCCAGATTGAGTTAGATCCTGAGGAGGACGCAGCGGTCGCGACGTGGTTTTACGATCACAAACCATTGTTAGGTACTCGCCATGTCAACGGGTCGACATACAGGAAGTGGAACTTGACGCTACCTCAAATGGCGACGTTGTATCGTCTCGCGAACCAACTGCTGACAGATTTGGTTGATGACAACTATTTCTATCTTTTCGATTCTAAAAGCTTCTTCACTGCTAAAGCTCTGAACATGGCGATTCCCGGCGGCCCGAAGTTTGAGCCGCTTGTGAAAGATAATTCAGCTGGCGACGAGGATTGGAACGAATTCAACGACATTAACAAGATTATCATCCGTCAGCCAATCAGGACAGAATACAGAATCGCGTTCCCATATTTGTACAACAACTTGCCACACTTCGTACAACTTTCTTGGTAAGTTACAACTAACAGGTTACCGGCAGTACGCTGTATCATTCTACGATTACATGTCTGTTCCTAAAGTCAACCAAATAAAATACGTTATTCTTTGCGTGATAAATTATATACCTTATCTTATGATGCATATCTTTGCCACCGTCTTCAGGTCGGAATATATTCACTGTTGTAAAACAAAAAGACGAATGTCGTGCTTCAATGATTAAATGCTTCTATGGAGTTATTATCACCTTCAATTAAAACCTCTATGTTATCCATTTTATTTCAAACATTTAATCCCCTAACTAGGTACCACACACCAAATGTGGTATACATCAAAACCGAAGATCCCGACCTGCCGGCGTTCTACTTCGACCCGCTGATCAACCCGATTTCGCATCGGCACTCGGGCGTGAAGTCTCTGGACCCAGTCACCGATGAAGAGGAGTTCCTGCTACCAGAAGACGTTTCTCCATTCCTGCAAGAGACTGCCTTGTATACGGATAACACGGCGAATGGTATAGCTCTCTTGTGGGCGCCGCGGCCGTTTAACATGCGATCAGGTAAGATATATACCTAGAATTATTTATTGTGCGATCTGGTAACATATATTATTGTGTTATAGCTTTCGTCCAATCATTCTACGCAACCTGTTACAATATTGTCTCCCTTCCTTAAACTTCAATCAGAACAGCCTTATGAGAATCCCTATTAAAATGGCGAAAGCCATTCCAAAATCCATAAATTCCTTGAAAATTTTGTTGAACAAAGCTACAATTGTTCAATTTTGAGAAGGTAGATCAGCTAACGAAATATTAAATCAATATTTTTTAATGGTATTATAGCTGCTTAAAACCCATTTTTGATATCTTCTGTGTCCCTGCAATCTACCTGTCTATAAAAAAAACCTGGCTATAAACATCCATGTTTTTGAAGAAAATGTGTGCTTAAAATAAAAATAGCAATTTTTAATACCCCGTTTGTGTTGTAGGTCGTTCGCGGCGCGCCATCGACGTCCCGCTTGTGAAGACCTGGTACAAGGAGCATTGTCCCCCAGGACAGCCCGTCAAGGTGCGCGTGTCTTACCAAAAGCTGCTCAAGTACTATGTGCTCAATGCACTTAAACACCGACCGCCAAAACCACAGAAGAAGCGGTAAGTTGGACTTAGTTAGAATTAACAATTATAACATACTAGAAATTGTCAATTTCGATCTTTGGTAGAAGGAAGTTTTTGGATAGATTGAATATGAATAGCGGGCATAACTGCATTTAGGATATAAACACATTTGCAGTTTCTTTTTCATATGGATTTACTAAACTGCAAAGATAGGATTGAAACTAGTCCTATAATTGATTTCAATATTGCCATTGTATTATACTTCTCATTCAAATAAACAGTTCTATGCATAAAAAGAATCATTTGTAAATGTTTTAGGAAAAGCACTGTAGTGGTTAAAATTATGATTTTTAAATCAAAAAAAGTTATTTTGCGAATCTGTATCCATTAGATATCTATTCCGGTCCTTCAAATCAACGAAATTCTTCCAAACAACAACCCTGGACTGGGTGGAGGCTGGTCTCCAAGTATGTCGACAAGGCTATAACATGCTGAACTTGCTCATCCACCGGAAGAACCTCAACTACCTACATCTGGACTACAACTTCAACTTGAAACCAGTGAAGACTCTCACCACTAAGGAGAGAAAGAAGTCGCGGTTTGGTAATGGTAAGTACTTAAATTCTTTTATCTTCGTCTTTATTTTAAACTAATAGTGTGCCGAGTTACTTATTTATAATTATTGAAATGGAAATATAAGTTGTATAAGCATAATTAAAATCTTTAAACATCTTGTTTTCAAATCATAATGATCTGCGATTTTGATTGCGTGTATGCATTCCGCGTATGTGTATTCGTGTACATGTGTGTTCGTGCGCTTGCATTCGGACGGGCATGTGTTATTATGAAGTTAAAATATCTCACTCATTTTTTCTTAAATTTTTTATTAAAATTGAATTTAATGTGTACTTTGTTTATGGAATCCACAACAGAATCCGAATATGAATATAAATCAATGACATTCATATTTGGATTGATAAAAAAGACGAGTCATGTAGTATAGTAGTATACACTCATTGATAACTTTATTAAATTGATAATTTCCTCAACAGCATTCCACTTGTGCCGCGAGATCCTCCGTCTCACGAAGCTGATAGTGGACTCGCACGTCCAGTACCGGCTGAACAACGTGGACTCGTTCCAGCTGGCCGACGGTCTACAGTACATTTTCGCTCACGTCGGGCAGCTCACGGGCATGTACAGATACAAGTACAAGCTTATGAGGCAGATACGTATGTGCAAGGACTTGAAGCATCTCATCTATTACAGGTTTAATACTGTAAGTATTGTATACAAGTGTTTCAAACACAGTTATTAATTTTTTGTAAAGACTTTCAACATAAAAAAATGCATGAAGTGTGTGTTGCCCCTAATAATTGTATTTTCTAATATGTGAACTACCTGATTTTAGATAAAAGTATTATCACAATCGCTTAGTATGTTTTGTAATTTTATTAGCTTCATATTTAATTGAACTGTCAACATTTTTAATGTTCATATTTTCCTAACAGAATTTGGTATCACACAAATAAGCATGTGAGCTTAGAAAAAGGCAGTTTTAAAAAGTCCGCCTTTATTTTATTATCCCTGAATTTATTTTGGAATGAAGGTCTACAACAGTAGACATTTGTTATGATGTGAAGTGATAATGCAGTTGTGTTTTCTTTAGGGTCCCGTGTCTAAGGGTCCCGGGTGTGGGTTCTGGGCGCCGGGATGGAGAGTGTGGCTGTTCTTCATGCGCGGTATAACGCCGCTGCTGGAACGCTGGCTCGGCAATTTGCTGTCCAGGCAGTTTGAGGGAAGACATTCTAAAGGTAATAATATAATGGTTGTGTGTTCAGTATTTATGTGTTCAGGCGACGATTAAAATCATTGGTGATCTAAGTTTTACATCGTTGAAATAATAATACAATACGTAAATATGAATAGAAGCTTAGTTTTCCTTAGTGGAAATAAATTTAGAATGAGTGATCAGTGAAGCTAATTTGGATTTAGATTAGAAATACAGCAATTTCCGGATCCACCATTACATTATGTACATCAGTTGTTTCAATTAACTACTTATTGATACCTCATTCTCATTACATTTCCATACGAATTCAAATCTTTGCTCTTTTTGAAAATTTCAGGCTCTTGCTGAGAATACGAAACATTTGTATATAAAAAATGTATATTTATCAATGTAACATAATAATAAAGCTAGTTATAGACTGGCAACTTTAACTTTTACGACCAGTAGAACATACATAATACTTTAACAAATTTATCCATTCCTAGGTGTGGCAAAGACGGTGACGAAGCAGCGCGTGGAGTCCCACTTCGACCTGGAGCTGCGCGCGTCGGTGATGCACGACATCGTTGACATGATGCCGGAGGGCATCAAGCAGAACAAGGCCAGGACCATCCTGCAGCATCTCTCGGAGGCGTGGCGGTGCTGGAAGGCCAATATTCCGTGGAAGGTAGATTTTTAAATATAAGACGTTTTTAGCCATTGTAAATCAAAAAACCAAAGTAAACGAAAGGAGATGCTTCTTTTCTCTTAAATCGAGCCTTCGATGATGGTATTGAGTTTCGATATATAATTTAGTGGTCTAACCTGTCATTATGTTTTTACATTTGGTAATGCTTCGCTTTTTAATAAAAAAATGTATCTGTTAAACATAGTTGCAAACATTACGTAAAATACGGCAACTGCTTTCAGAGTGTTCTGATGTCTCACGTGCAGGATGTAATAATGTACACACATAATTTTGTCTACCATTTAAACTTAGTTCTTAGGGGTAGTTATTTCTGTTTGCAATATTTTTAGTAGGTATTTACTGAAATTATTTCTTTAGTATCATCACTTGCTTGCTTTTAAAAGCTAAGATAAAAACCTTAGCTTTTAAAATGACTTAACTTCACCGACACCAATAGCTTTTCCTCCACGTGACGTTTATTCCAAAATATTTTTACTCAGGTGCCCGGTCTACCAACGCCGATTGAGAACATGATCCTCCGCTACGTGAAGATGAAGGCCGATTGGTGGACGAACACCGCGCACTACAACCGCGAGCGGATCCGCCGCGGCGCCACCGTCGACAAGACGGTCTGCAAGAAGAACCTGGGACGCCTCACGCGGCTCTACTTAAAAGCTGAGCAGGAGAGACAGCATAACTACTTGAAGGTGGGATGGGATGCCTTTCTATTACATTTAAAATGAAAGCCCTTATATATACTTGTGTAAAATACATTTGAGATTGTTATATGCTACAGTTATGAGTATGTAGTGCTTTAATTCAATTTATTCAATATTTTTTTGTACTTTCCAATTATATGATATTCCATTAAATTTTTATAAGATATTGGAATCATTTTTAACCGAGTTCTTGTACACATTAACTCATCTTTAAGTATTAATAGTCCAAATAAATGATCTTAATGGACGCGCGATATTTTTACTGCTGAAAATCAGTATCACGCGCACTTAAATTTGAGTATTTTCTTAATATTTTCAACTGTTAGTAAGCCACGCTCAAGCAATTATTTGAACATTGTCCATAGGATGGTCCTTACATATCGCCCGAGGAAGCCGTAGCGATCTACACAACAACCGTGCACTGGCTGGAGTCGCGGCGCTTCGCCCCCATACCCTTCCCGCCGCTGTCTTACAAACACGACACGAAGCTGCTCATCTTGGCCCTGGAGAGGCTCAAGGAGGCCTATAGCGTCAAGTCCAGGCTGAACCAGAGCCAGCGGGAGGAATTGGGTCTGATTGAACAAGCCTATGACAATCCGCACGAGGCCCTCTCGAGAATCAAGCGTCATTTGCTCACCCAGAGAACATTTAGAGAGGTACGTGTTTATGTTTTTGAACTTCAGATCTTAAATAAATACGAGTAAGTTAATATGAAAATGCAATTGGTTGATGTCACAAACTATAGTATCATTTTGTACTACTGAAAAATGAATTATTTTGTTTACTTATTTAAATAGTTTGTTGTTTAAATTAGTAATCATACATTGATTAACAAAATATTTTGTTAACAAAGAAAAAACTGTTACATAAAAATAATTTATGAAATGTAATGACAGGATCAATCTTAAATCTCTTTCTTCTTTCTTTCTTTTCTTTGAACTGGTATACCCCATTGAACGAATGATAACAAAACAAACTATGGGGCTTAAACATTATCTGTGTGGTTATGGAGAATGACAAAATATGAATAAATATTGTGGTGAATTAGAAATGATGAGTAGCGTAGGGGTCCTGAATCCAGAGAGTCCCTGTGCTCTGGGGGCGGGCGGGGGCTGCGGCCGCGCTGATCGCGACGAGCCAACGCCTCGGCCGTCTGAGACTACGCTGTCTGATCTAATTCATCACAAACTCATATGTCCCATATTATAGAAAGGGAATTGTAATAATTTAGTGAACTTGCCTCTGCATACACGAGTCGAACTATAAGTTTATTTTGGTTATTCACGACATATATGACTAATAATTTGTATTTGTGGATGTGGCAATGCTTCAGTCAAATCAATATTGATTTGATTAAAGGAATAAAGGCAGTTTTTCACGAATTTTATGGCAATGCTTCAGTCAAATCAATATTGATTTGATTGAAGCATTGCCACAAAATTCGTGAAAAACTGCCTTTATTCCTTTAATACGATGCACTTAAGCAAGATTAACATAATTTTCCTAGGTCGGTATAGAGTTCATGGACCTCTACTCCCACCTGGTCCCAGTGTACGACGTGGAGCCACTCGAGAAGATCACAGACGCGTACTTGGACCAGTATCTGTGGTATGAAGCGGACAAGCGCCGCCTCCTGCCACCGTGGGTCAAACCGGCTGATACTGAACCCTCACCGTTACTTGTGTACAAGTGGTGTCAAGGTATGTGCATATTAAACCTCTTAATATTAGGAAATATGACTTTTTTTTTTTAATCGTAATGCTGTTAATCGATTGTGACAATGTTATTGATATTCGTAAAAATTTGAATAAAATCACAGTGATGAATAATGAAAGCATAGGTCATATAAAGCCGAATTATTATACAGTATAATTTATACTACACATCTCGAAGACAGAAGACTGTAGTGCCAGTGTCCAAAGTGTGCGTTTTAGCAGAGGAGATCAGTATAGTCATACAATCCCCTTGTTACAAACCTCACTTTGGATGCTTGGCATGCTCGTCGGTTGCTGACCACAGGTTGAAATGGAAGAAATTGTAGTGTGGTTTGATATTGTACTATCTTGTATGTTTAATTACAGGTTCTTTGAAAGTTAATTTATGTAAAATTTAGCCTAAATCAAACATTGAATTTTTCAAAATTGACTTATGTAAGCTCTTTTATTTATATGATTTATAATATAAAAGACCATTTTTACAGAACGAGCGAAAAATCTGTAATTAACTTACTCGTCGTCTTTTACACTTTTACTATTTTCTGCGTGCCATAAGACTGCTCTGTATAAACTAATTTAAACTTTAAGTGTAACTTCTAATACACCCAACACCCTTTTCATTATGATTACAAATAACCATGATTTGAATTAATCATTTAGCATCAAGCGTATTTCAAATCTGTCTATCATCTGCTTAAAAATAATTTCTACGAAGTTTATAATAACGTTTTTTTTTTTCCAAACAGGCATCAACAACCTTCAAGACGTATGGGAAGTGGGTGAAGGCGAGTGCAACGTGCTGCTCGAGTCGCGCTTCGAGAAGCTGTACGAGAAGATCGATTTGACGCTATTGAATAGGCTGCTGCGTCTCATTGTGGACCACAACATCGCCGACTACATGACCGCTAAGAACAACGTCGTTATTAATTACAAGGTGAATAGTAGTACCCACTTTAACAGTGGTATTTAGTAGTAGGTGCATTTATTTCACGGTTCCCAGTTTATTTATCTTTTACATATAAACTTTTGATATGTTCAAGTTTAATGATGAATTACATTTTGTTGTTTGTTTTTTCAAAATTTAAAAGATTACTCTAATCTTTTGTGTTGCAAAAGTAAGGATAAATAAGTTTTAATAATTGGCTTTGTTTAAAAATCACTCACAGATAACGTGTGTAAGTCCATAGCTTAATACAATTCTTAAATGATTTGTTATGATAAGTATACAAAAGTGAATTATTCAATGGTGATTTGGAAATGATGAGTAGCGTAGGGGTCCTGAATCCAGAGAGTCCCTGTGCTCTGGGGGCGATCGGGAGCTGCGGCCGCGCTGATCGCGACGAGCCAACGCCTCGGCCGTCTGAGACTACGCTGTCTGATCTAATTTCTTTAAAACTAATGGTTTTTATTGTTATAACGAAAATCTGTCTGAATATAATATTTTGTCCTATATGACCACTTGATACAATTATCATAAACTTAATTTCATAGGTACCACACAACTGTTTACAAAAATACCCTTCAAAACCAGTCATTTAACATGTAATGTTTGTTTGAATAAGTCTTTTATAGCAGTAATGTGTTTGTCGCAATAACCAAGCAATGTGGCAATGTGGTATCCCCACATTAGATACACTGGACTAAAATATTCATAATTATGTCATGTTATGCATACATTTTTAAGTATAAAAATAGTTAAAAAGTCAAAGTTGAGTTGCAACAATCTTACAAAACATACTTGTACATATATAAAGTGCTAAAACATGAACAATATTACAGGACATGAACCACACGAACTCGTACGGCATCATCCGCGGGCTGCAGTTCGCGTCCTTCGTGGTGCAGTACTATGGTCTGGTGTTGGACCTGCTAGTGCTGGGCTTGCAACGCGCTAGTGAGATGGCGGGCCCGCCGCAGCTGCCCAACGACTTCCTGTCCTACCAGGACCGAGCTGCGGAGACGGCGCACCCTATACGACTGTATTGCAGATATGTGGATCGGATTCATATATTCTTCAGGTTAGTGCAGAGGAACAAGAAAAAGTTATAGTTACATAATGCTATGGCTCATGCTCGCCTGCTAATGCTGGGATTGCAGCACCCTAGCAAGATGACTGGCCCACCAAAACTTTCCAACGACAGACTTAAACCTATACCTATTATAATGAAAAAGGGTTTTTTGTTATTTTGTCAGATATAAGTATCCGTGTTTCGATTGAAATGACATGGATAAGATATAACAGTAAATAACATTCTATAACTTTATTATTTATAAATAATATGAGACAGGTTGTTGAACCATTTATGTTTTCAATGCAGAGGTCACTGTGTATGTGACCTAATCGAAAATGCAAAATATACATGAAGAGTCGAAAATAACCTTTCTATGCCTATATCAGCTAAGCTAATGACGACAATATTTCAATAGATTCACAGCAGAAGAAGCCCGAGAGCTGATCCAGAGATATCTAACGGAACACCCGGATCCAAACAACGAGAACATCGTCGGCTACAACAACAAGAAGTGCTGGCCGCGTGACGCTAGAATGAGGCTTATGAAGCACGATGTTAATCTGTAAGTATTTATTATATTTCATCTATGTGACTAAAGAATCCCGGTTAGCACACAAGACTGGTATTGGACATTAACTAGCCATACTTCTTGTTTCGAATTTAATTGTACCAGTGTAGATTTATAACAAAAGTTGTAGAATATTTGTCTTTAGCTTTTGAGGTAATTTCTAGCCCAAAATTTCAATATTCTTTGACTATGAACACTTAACAAATAGAAATTGATATTGGTATGCTTAGGTATATATCCTTATCCGAAAATTAAAATTCAACTGCGTTAGTTCTGTCATATTTCCACTTTACCTTCTAATATGAAGTATTTTAAACTCAGGGGCCGTGCAGTCTTCTGGGATATCAAGAATCGTCTGCCTCGCTCCGTGACGACCATACAATGGGAGAACAGCTTCGTATCTGTATACTCTAAAGACAATCCCAACTTGCTGTTCAACATGGCTGGGTTTGAGTGCAGGATATTACCCAAAGTGAGTATTTTGTTTTTGAGGTTTCACATACAGATTGTGAATATTTGCTCAGACTTGATTCTCGTTAAGTAAGAAAAATGTATAATGAATTAATTACTTTTCAAATAATTATTATTTAACTAAGGATTTTTTTTTGTGTTAGATTCAAAGTTACATGCAGTACAAGCCTAATTTTTTGCGCTTATTATTCAGTCTACAATTGTCCTTCTGGTTGTTAGTATCTCTTGTAAAATTATAGTTTTACTTTTATATACTTCACCTGATAACTTTTTTATATTTATGAGGTATCCAATAAGGGCATTGCATTCTTAGGCAATAGTGTTAGAACAATCTGTGACATGTACTAGTATTTTTGTATATCTTTATTTGTCCAAAGTATTTTTAACCTTTATTACGGAAAAAGGGGTTTTGTCGCGCAATGATTATGTCACGACCAACTCTCCTAAGAAAAATCCTCTTATTCCCCAGTGTCGCAGCCAACACGAAGAGCTTTCCCACCGCGATGGCGTGTGGAACCTTCAGAACGAGGTGACGAAGGAGCGCACGGCTCAGTGCTACCTGCGCGTCGACGACGAGTCGCTCGCGCGATTCCACAACCGCGTGAGACAGATTCTCATGGCGTCCGGCTCTACCACATTCACGAAGATCGTCAAC
This sequence comes from Epargyreus clarus clarus, assembly GCA_014595695.2. Classification (NCBI taxonomy): domain Eukaryota; kingdom Metazoa; phylum Arthropoda; class Insecta; order Lepidoptera; family Hesperiidae; genus Epargyreus; species Epargyreus clarus. The sequence continues at coordinate 1,674,976 of JACTTY020000035.1, forward strand.
AAGTGGAACACGGCGCTCATTGGTAAATATCAGCACTATATGTTTTATTTTCATATTACTGAAGTTGCAAACAAGCGTGCAGTCTACTTCATTCCAGTGAATGAACAGTTTGCCCAAAGACATCTGTAACCAATTTTATATAGGACAGGGGTCCTAGCTGAAGTCGATCACAGATGAGATGCCACTCTTGAGAACTAAGGTGATCTCATATTATTATGTAAGTCGGCCGGTATCCACAAACTTTCATCTACTACTACTACTTCAAGCTAGAAAAAAATAATAGTGGCAATTGCGCTAATTGTTTGATCTATTTTGTCAATAAGTAAATATGAAACAAATTTTCCCAAAACCCAAATTATTAGAGTATAAGTAGATTCAAAGTTTTAAACTTCAATTCACATGTTTTCAGTACTTTCTAGTTATCCATGAGGAGGGCATATTTATTTGGCTAGAGTCAGTAATTATTTTAAAAGCATTTTATCATTATACAAATAAGTTATAACTTATAGCTATTAAACCGAAAGTTTTCTTAAATCTCATATTTTTCTCAGGTCTCATGACATACTTCCGCGAAGCCGTAGTGAACACACAAGAGCTACTCGACCTGCTGGTGAAATGCGAGAACAAGATCCAAACTCGTATCAAAATCGGTCTCAACTCCAAAATGCCTTCCCGTTTCCCGCCCGTCGTGTTCTACACGCCTAAGGAGTTGGGTGGCTTGGGAATGTTATCCATGGGGCACGTGTTGATCCCACAGGTATTATTTTATACATATTGCTGTAAAACATATAACAATTAAATCATAGTTTTGTAGGAATAGTATCCACCGTTACATAGGAATTCGTAGATGAATCATTCAAAAACATTTTTTTTATCTCAAACTTTGTGAATTAGTGTAGGGTATGCTACATGTTATAAATAGAGATTGAAGTAACAAATAGACATTTAATCTACCAGATATTGAGGATTCCATCCTGCTGATGGGCATCTGTAACTTACTTTTGCCAGGATTAGAGATCTGAGATTGGCCATATCTACTTTAGTTTTGGATAGTTAGAAATTCAAACCAGAACACAGTAGTGTTTCACACCACGTTTATTAGACAGGTGCTATTGGTACCTTCAAAGTTAAAACACACAAGGTTCCATCGTTTTAAATAAATACTTATAGTCCTATTCTCTTCGCAGTCCGATCTCCGCTGGTCGAAGCAAACGGAAGTGGGCATAACGCATTTCCGTTCGGGTATGTCCCACGACGAGGACCAGCTGATCCCCAATCTATACCGCTACATCCAGCCCTGGGAGGCTGAGTTCGTGGATTCTCAGCGCGTGTGGGCCGAGTACGCTCTCAAACGGCAAGAGGCCAATGCACAGAACAGGTACTAATTTGTACCCCTTTGTAACCCTTAGTTTAAGGTTTACAAAAATAAATAATTAATGTTATTCTAATATTTGTATAGTTCGCGCCAAACTGCAAGTCCGCTCTGAATATAGAAACCAGTCGCGTCGAATAGCAAATTGTAGATATTAGCTGCGTTAGTATGCCCTTACGTTGCTACGGAATATATGCTTGTAATTGTACGCAACAACTTCAGACCGGACTAGCAGTTTGGCGTGGACTATAGCTGCGTACTGATTGGCGGATTTAGTACCCAAACTGAAACTTCTAGGATAATACGATTAATAATATTAGACATAATAATGAACTAATGAAATGCGTAGTAGAATATTTTGATTTAGAATTATATCTGTTAAACATTTTGAAGAATTATAAATAAAATATGTATAGGAGAAGAAACATACATAAGAACTTTTTATATACTCAGAAAATCGATTATATTGATTCTGAAATGATGAATAGCGTAGGGGTCCTGAATCCAGAGAATCCCTGTGCTCTGGGGGCGGGCGAAAGTTGTGGTCGCGCTGATCGCGTCGAACCACCGCCTCGGCCGTCTGAGACTACGCTGTCTGATCCATTCAAATAATCATAATTAAAACCAAAGTAACTTGATACAATAAAAAAACGTGGATTTCTTCATTATCATTGTCAAATATAACTCAAAACAATACAAATTGTGACTACACAACTCGTCGCACTCATTGAACACCAACATAGATTAAATTATCATCTATTATTTCCACCACTTACGAACATGACAGTTAGTTTATGTAATGTAACTGTGTTTTCTCAGGCGTCTAACACTAGAAGATCTGGAAGATTCGTGGGACAGAGGCATTCCGCGTATCAACACGCTGTTCCAGAAAGACAGGCACACGCTCGCGTACGATAAGGGCTGGCGTATACGTACCGAATTCAAACAGTATCAGGTAATTTTAATTTTAAAACATTTTCTTTTATCTAATGAGTATAATCATTTTAATCTAGTCTTAGCTATGCATCTAACTAGATTTATACTATATTAAATGAACTAGCATTGGCTTAACTATTTAAACGACATAACAATCCTTCACTTCAATATTTTTTTAAAACAAAACAATTTTATATAACTTCAGGTATGCTGAATCAATATGCCATGATTGAAGATACCATGAAACTATAAGAGGTATTTTACATTTTACTTTGCCCTCAGGTACTGAAACAAAATCCATTCTGGTGGACGCACCAGCGCCACGACGGCAAACTGTGGAACCTGAACAACTACCGCACGGACATGATCCAGGCGCTCGGCGGCGTGGAGGGCATCCTCGAACACACGCTCTTCAAGGGCACGTACTTCCCCACTTGGGAGGGTCTTTTCTGGTAAGCGTATATTTTATGTTCATAGGTCCTGTTTTCTATAAGGATTTTTTGAAAATTTGAGCCTTACACACAATTAATCGATTTTTTCATGTATATTTGGGACGTGGGGAAATGATTGGTATAAACAGTTATCAAGCATGGATTGAATATATGCAGTTTCAATGTGAGTTACAGTTGAAAATGTGAAGCCAGAACAAGTACACATTTTTTTTGCTGTTGTTATAAGGTGGATTACAAATTAATATTAATCTTTATTCGAAAATCCCTATGTTTTATGCTACAAATACTCTTAATAAGATGTACTAATGATCGTGTGTTACTTATTTTCATATAGGGAGAAGGCGTCAGGTTTCGAGGAGTCGATGAAGTACAAGAAGCTGACCAATGCACAGCGGTCCGGTTTGAACCAGATCCCCAATCGGCGCTTCACTTTGTGGTGGTCGCCTACCATCAATAGGGCTAACGTGTACGTCGGTTTCCAGGTAAGATGTACTTCAGAGATTTTGCGATAGGAAGTTTACAAATTGAATAACAACAATGATTTGATTAAATTATCTATAATAGTTCTATTACTACAAATTCATTTTTAACCTCAAAATAATTTATTATATCCTCTTTTTTCTGTATTAATATACAATCAAATTTTAGTCACATAACCAAGGGTACATAACTGTCCTTTCTAATGTCATAACTTTTTTAGGTGCAACTGGATTTGACTGGAATATTCATGCACGGCAAGATTCCCACGCTAAAGATTTCCCTCATCCAGATATTCAGGGCTCACTTGTGGCAAAAGGTCCACGAGTCTATTGTCATGGACTTGTGTCAGGTAAGACCATCATATAAATGTATGATAGAACTTAATTTGTTACTGCAAACATTTCAAAGAGTATATTGATTACTCCTGGTTTAAACTTTTACTTACTTATCATATATTATTGGTATGCAGGTGTTTGATCAAGAATTGGACGCACTAGAAATCGAAACTGTCCAGAAGGAGACTATTCACCCTCGAAAATCGTACAAGATGAACTCGTCCTGCGCCGACATTTTGCTGTTCTCTGCATACAAGTGGAACGTGTCGAGGCCTTCTTTGCTTGCCGATACTAAGTGAGTTTAAGAAAGTAATAAGATATATTGTTTGTTTGTATCCTTGTTGAAAGCCTCTGTGTCTGTTAGCAAAACTATAAAAGTAGACTAAATTTCACAATGTTTCTAATCTCTAAATAAGATTTTAATATACTTTCTGTCCTTGGCATGGGAAAAACTTGGCATGGGCACTAAAGTTTATCACAGGGAAGCTTGTAAGACTTTTCGTTAGTTACTGAGGCTTACTTATTATTATTTTTTTTACAAAATATCAAATTTAAATTTTGTAATAGTGACCATAATACTTGTTCACGGTAAAAGTAACCGAAGTGGCTTACATTTTCTATTATTAAGCTACTCTGTGGTTTGCAAAATACTAATTTCACATAACACAATCACAGAGACACAATGGACAACACAACGACACAGAAGTACTGGCTGGACATCCAGCTGCGTTGGGGCGACTACGACTCGCACGACGTGGAGCGGTACGCGCGCGCCAAGTTCCTCGACTACACCACCGACAACATGTCCATATACCCCTCGCCCACCGGACTGCTCATCGCTATCGATCTCGCTTACAATCTGCACAGGTTGGTACAACTCATGTGTTTAAGTGGGGCTTTCCACTGTCGGTCATTCCTTACATTTATGCTAGTACGACAGACTACCAGGGAAGAATCTTGTGCATTACAAGATTCTTCGAAGCAATTATGTCATTTCAAAACGTAAAATGTTAGGTCGCAACGCATTTTTGAAGTTATTCTGAACTCTTCTGTTATCGTATATTCAATGACAACAGATTCACGAGATAATGGTACAACTATTTTTGCATAAAGTGTTAATGATTCAATAAACTTTGCCTTCAAACAGTTGCTACTCTTTAGCTGAAACAGTCTTACTTAACATGGGAGTTAGCATGGGAAAATTTTGTTAAAAATGCATCTACATCCTCTAATAAGAAAGTTAAAATTCCATTTCAATTAATGAATACATCCTTTACTTTAGATATCAAATTTACGTCTGTGTTTGTATATTTGTCTCTATGGTGTAGATTATGATAACGAGATTGGTTAAATAGGTTCTATTAAATTTTACTAATCTGGTATGTTTTATAGTGCATACGGCAACTGGTTCCCCGGCTGCAAGCCGCTCATCCAGCAGGCGATGGCGAAGATAATGAAGGCCAACCCGGCGCTGTACGTGCTGCGCGAGCGCATCCGTAAAGCGCTGCAGCTGTACTCCTCGGAGCCCACGGAGCCCTACCTCTCCAGTCAAAACTACGGTGAACTGTTCTCTAATCAGATTATCTGGTGAGTTGTTTGTTACATAGATAAGTTTATTTTTTTGGCGAAAGAACGAATGAATGAGTGAATAAAATGAAGCAAATGGTAGAAGCTAATCAAAAATTAATTTAATGTGAATCCTAAATAATTTTCACGCGTAAGTCAAAGACACGCGCAAATCGCAATATACTACAAGAAGCTCTTTTTACATTAAAAGTCTGTTACGTTAATAAAATCTATTAAAAAGTATGGACCAAGGTGTAACCGGAACTTTCTCGCCTGTCTTCGATAAACCAAGTCCTGTCTAAATTTCCTTTGATTTCGATATATCCGATATTAAATTCACTTGTCATTACGCAGGTTCGTAGACGACACGAACGTGTACCGAGTGACGATCCACAAGACGTTCGAGGGCAACTTGACGACGAAACCCATCAACGGCGCCATCTTCATCTTCAACCCGCGCACCGGCCAGCTGTTCCTCAAGATCATCCACACCAGCGTGTGGGCGGGACAGAAGCGTCTCGGACAGGTAATTATTATGCATTTAGTTAAAAAATAATCAAATAGACTGTTGATTCTATCATTTAATAATGAATAATAGAAATAAGTTTGTCATATGGATAGATTCACTGTTATAAATGGGGCAAATTTCTTACGGGATTCATTCTCCTTTAAGGAGGGTACCAATCAGAAGGCTTAATTCATATATCTGATCTAAGCGTGAGTGTTGCTAGTGTATTTCAATTAACTGTTTATTTACATACTTATTTTCATAACAGCTCGCAAAATGGAAGACCGCCGAGGAAGTAGCCGCGTTGATTCGATCTCTCCCAGTAGAAGAACAGCCGAAACAAATCATCGTCACTAGAAAAGGAATGTTGGATCCTTTGGAGGCAAGTAATATCAGTATAATTAAATAGAAACACGATTCAAGTGTTTTAATTTTAAAACATTAAAATTTAGAACTACTTGGATATTTTATGACTACACCAGACAGACAGACAGAGTTACTTTCGGATTTATAATATTTAAGTTAAGGTGCTCTTCAAAAAGGAGCAAGAAGTGCTCTTTTCAGCAAATGGCAATGCTTTCATCATTATCTTGTAATTACAAATATTCATAAAGCAAAAACCTTTTGTGGTAAACCTTATCCTATGTTCTTTATTTGGTAGTGTTATCTAGTTTGTATTTTCTTATATCTTGTAGATATTTTGCCTAGTCCGTTATTTTGATTTAACTTAAGACTTAGACTGCTGACTTACTTTAGTTGGCTTATTTTAATTAATATTGTTGTAAAAATGAAATGTCATTCCACAGGTCCACTTGCTCGACTTCCCAAACATTGTGATCAAAGGTTCAGAACTGCAGCTGCCTTTCCAAGCGTGCCTCAAAGTGGAGAAGTTTGGTGACCTCATCTTGAAGGCCACTGAGCCCCAGATGGTGTTGTTCAACCTTTACGATGACTGGCTCAAGACTATCTCGTCATATACTGTAAGTTTTGCAACTGGACTTTTATTCATTTAAATATATTTACATTTAATATATACAAATACTTCAATGCTGATTTCTGTATGTTTCTTAACAATTATACATAAATCATTTGTTATGTATAATCTTCAAGGATTAGTATGCCAATGTATAAAAAAAAATATGTATTTTCTTAAAAAAAAAATCCTTTACCTTTAATTTGTCACATAACATTACTTCTCAGATTCAAAGTAATGATGCAGTTTTAGTTTTTATTAAAATCGGTAACTCCTTTCAGCATTTTTCGCTAATCCTTATAGTTTCGGATTTGGCACTGAAGGCCCGTTTGAAAAAATCACCCTGTATATCAGAAATAGGTGTAGCAGTCATACCACAATAGGCAAACCACAAATCTTCAACAACTAACAAGCCTTCGTGTAAATTTATGTACTGAACGTATTCTGCAACATAATGTCACTGAATCTCCACAGGCATTCAGCAGGCTGATTTTAATCCTGCGCGCGTTGCACGTGAACACGGAGCGCACGAAGGTGCTGCTGAAGCCGGACAAGACCACGCTGACGGAGCCGCACCACATCTGGCCGACGCTCACCGACGACGACTGGATCAAGGTCGAAGTGCAGCTCAAGGACCTCATACTGGCGGACTATGGCAAGAAGAACAAGTGAGTTTTTGTTACACATATTGTTAACATTTTTTTGTGAAAAGAAAATGTGTTAAATGTTATTAAAGCTTTATTTATTGAGAGATTATTGGTATAGTGTTTGTCTCGGTAAGTTATGCTAAATACTTTAAGATTTTATAGTACAGCAGTAGGATTAATAATGTTTAAATGACTGTTATAAAAATACGATTCTATTTAAAACACTAACATTAAATCTTACTTTTCTTTTAACGCTATTATATTTTTTACAATTAGGAATTCACACCAAATTGACGACATTTTTAAATTTTGGAAACCATGTTTGTAGTTCGAGTCACGCGTTATATTTATGAGGTTATTTACTTGGATCATTCAGTCGTGCACTCATGCAAACTCCAATTTTAACCACTCTCTAACCTTTACATTTAATCAACAGCGTGAACGTAGCATCTCTAACTCAGTCGGAAATCCGCGACATCATCCTCGGTATGGAGATATCCGCGCCGTCGGCCCAGCGGCAACAGATCGCCGAGATCGAGAAGCAGAGCAAGGAACAGAGCCAGTTGACGGCGACCACCACGAGGACAGTCAACAAGCATGGCGACGAGATTATTACCTCCACGACCAGCAACTACGAGTCGCAGACATTCAGGTGAGATAATAATACTGATTGTAGGATAGGATTACACGAATTTTAGCTTGCGCAAGCGGTAGATATTAAAATTTTGTTACAGAAGCCTAGTATTTCTTCAGAGAAAAAGAAACATAGCCTACTCATTTACATTTTCTATAAGTTTTAGTTTAAAAAAAATTGAAAAGAAGGATTCTAATTTTTCGGTACTGTTCTATTGATGGTACAGGAAAAGGGAAAACTCAAAGCTGTTATTGTAAATGGGTCTTAAGTTTTGGTATACCGCGGCATTCGAGTAAGCGTTACAGTTGGTTACCGCCGCGATCGAATTACGTCATAGCGCGCGGGCCACTTGAGATCGTTTATTTATGTTTCTCAAGTGTCGATTGCTTGGATTAGAGGAGTACGGGTTATTATTCTTGAAAGTCAGATAGATAAGCTTTAACAAGAAACAAAAACAATACCATTTAAATGTTTGTTTAATTTTGTACGGCTCTTTGTTTTGAGCGGATCTTGTAAAAACAGGCATTATTTAGAATAAATATTTATTACGAAGAAAAACAATGTTTGTTTTATGTCATATCTATTTATTTATATTGTTTATAGTATAATCTTGCTACAAAAAAATAAAAATATGCATGTCTCTATTATAATAATTACACTTTTTTACTCACAAACTTCGCTCAAAATTCGGCGAAAAACAGATTTAGCGCGCGAAGCGAGTTACATTTTCAATTTTTTTTTGTGACCGTATAATGGAGTACAATTTCGTATATTTTATAGTATTACATAGATACAACATTCAAGAATACTGTAATAATTTTATCCATTGTAAACAAGTAACCAATTTTTAAAAATAAGGTTAAACACCTCAAGAGGTACATAATTATAAGCAAATCATTAGGGTTTGGTTTTGATCAAATCTGTGCCTGATAAATGTCCCATACTGGATAACTTATTCATTTCTCGAATAGAAGATGAAATTCTGAACTCATTTCTGTATAAAAACAATACCCTTGTGATATAAAAAAATGTCGCAACAGGTTTACAAAGTTTTCGTTTTTATTACCTACACCCAATGCGACGTCACGTCGTACGCGTGTACACGTACACACACACGCGTACCTACACAGTCTTATACAGCATGTTCTATTTTATAACGATTTACAAGTATTATAAAATTATTAGAGATGCGAGATTTAAGTGTATGTTTGTAATGTCAAAATAATAACATTTTACTAATAGCATATAACATAAAAGGAAATTGTAGAATAAAAGGATATACGATACTTATAACGAAAAAAATATTATTTAAATATTGATTTGTTCCGGCTAATCTTCAAAATGGCTGTATTGATTTTGACGGGACTTTCACTGGCAATTAGCTGATGTTATAGACAGTAACATAGGCTACATTAATTTTGGAAAAAGAATTAGGGATAAGCGCAAAAAAGTTAAATCCCATGAAAACATCAGAGTATTTACACTTTTAACGCGGGTGAAACCGCGGTGCACAGTTCGTAAGTAATAAATATGTGCTTTTGAGGTTTCAAAATAAATGTTGCATGTGACATTTTATCTCAAACTAATAAAAAAAATATATTGCTTGGAAAAAAAGACCATCCTGTATCTGTATCGCCGTATTCGCGCCATTTTGAACGCACACATACAAACGTAACAAATGTGCTTGTGTGAGTGTAATTTGACTCCTTGCACGTTTTAGAAAGAAAATACACATAATCATAGAATTTCATCGAAAAAGAATTATAGAAATAGATTCCTGACGAATTTATCTATAAGAATAAGGTTTTGCAATCGTATTTCAATAACAAAATAAACCATATTTCTTTCAATAAAAAATCGTTACGTTGTAAACCGTTTACCGCGCGGTTTTCATATCATCGTTTTTATCACTTGAAACACAAATATCACTGTTGTTTTATATTATATCGGTTAAAAATACTATCTACTAACGATAATAAGCATCACTTGCCGTTTTCCGTCAGTAAAATTCGCGAAACACCAAAAAAAAGAATCACATCACACTTTTCGCGCAACACCGAGAAGTCACTGAATAGAACTGTCATAATTTTATTTTTTTGTACTAGGGACGTGAAGGAATTTGTTGTATCGGTAAAATAGGTTCACAGACTACATATTAAAAGTATTTTTAGCCACAAATAAAACATAGATAATTTAAAATAAGCCAAATACGAAGGTGCTAAACTCGGACATGTATACATGTCCGTGGACGGTTACGGTACTTTCGTCTCGGACATGTATACATGTCGCTGGGACGCAACGTATAATAATTAAACAAATAATATTTTACAATTAAAATAACTATTTTTTTTTTATATTATAATCTTAACTCCTTTCGATATCTTTGAATATGATTTTTTCCTACAGTTCGAAAACAGAATGGCGTGTCCGAGCAATTTCCGCAACAAATCTACATCTTCGTACGAATCACATTTATGTGAGTTCGGACGACATCAAGGAGAGCGGTTACACGTACATCTTGCCAAAGAATCTGCTCAAGAAATTTGTTACTATTTCCGATTTAAGAGCTCAGGTTAGTTAATTTTTTTATGATTTCTTGAAATTTATTTAGTTAAGAACTACAACATTCATCGACATCAGTAATCAATTGCTAGTAAAATCAATCCTAACTTCCTTTTGCAATAGATTATTTGGTAGAGTCCGCGCCAAACTTCTAGTTCGCTCTGAATATAGAAATGAGTCGCGTCGCAACAGCAAATTGTAGATATCAGCGGGACGAAGACGGCGCGGTTCCTCTCGGCACGCGTCCGCAGCCCGCTTTCGCCCGCGGGTACATATGTAGCTGTGTTAGTGTGCTCTTACTGTAGCTATGGAATATATGCTTGTAGTTGTGTTGGACCCCATTAGCTCTCTGATTACACCTGCGCGTAACAACTTCAGAGCGGATTAGAAGTTTAGCGCAGACTATACATCTAAGGAACAATTTTAAACAGCGTATATAAGTTTCTCTCACCACCTACCACACTCTTCAAATCAAAATATAGCAGCGCTTAAAACTTCTGTTATAAGTCAAAGATAATCTCTCCAATATTATTATATACCTATACAATAGTAAAATAAATAATGTGTAATGTCAGATCGCGTGCTACCTGTACGGGTCGTCGCCGGCGGACAACCCGATGGTGCGCGAGGTGCAGTGCGCGGTGCTGCCGCCGCAGTGGGGCACGCACCAGGCCGTGCACCTGCCGCGCCACGCGCCGCGCCACCCCGCGCTGCAGCACCTGCAGCCGCTCGGCTGGATGCACACGCAGCCCAACGAGCTGCCGCAGCTCTCGCCGCAGGTAGACATACTTTACATCGTTAACCACAAGGCTATCGCTGCTTTTATACGTACTATTTACGTACTACATACATTGGGATACATATTTTATGCATTTTACATACTAGTATTTAATCATAGCTAAACTATCTAAACATCATGACTGTCTTTTCTCAATAGATACATTATTGTAAGTACTGTGACATGAACATTAAACAGGATTGCAGCTAACAACAATATTTGTTAGCTGCATGTGTTGCAATCCTATTCATATCCTACTACTGGGTCCAGTATTGAAACTGGACCTACAACTGAGGCAGATCTAGAAAGTAATAAAATTTTGATAACTGCCAGTAAGTCATGTAAACACAACTTTTCATCCTTGCTTTCATAACTATAGTAATTTATTGGTTTAGAAAAAATATGTATACCTATTTATAAAATATTAGTCATATCTACAATTAGCCTAACTCTTAACCCGTCTATTTCTTTCTCCAGTTCTTTGTAGAGTAGCCTTATTTAATGTAATTATTTCTTTTAGGACATAACAACCCACGCAAAGATAATGGCAGACAATCCATCATGGGACGGTGAGAAGACCATCATCATCACGTGCTCCTTCACGCCCGGTTCCTGCTCCCTGACCGCGTACAAGCTGACTCCTAGCGGTTACGAGTGGGGCTCCAAGAACACCGACAGAGGGAACAACCCTAAGGGCTACCTGCCCAGCCACTACGAGAGGGTGCAGATGCTGTTGTCTGATCGCTTCTTGGGATACTTCATGGTGCCGTCGCAAGGAAGCTGGAACTATAACTTTATGGGTAAGTGTTACTTTATTGTGACGAAAAAAGCAATATGAATTTCTTAAGCATATTATTTAAAGAATATTCAATTAAAAATTAATTTGATCGAATTACTCTGGATTGTCCAACTAGCGCTAATTCTGAGTGAGAAAAAGTAAAACTTTCTTTTCATATAGAGTAAGCATTTTTCATTTTAATAATATTATTTCTGTGCACAAACGATTTCACGCATGCTAAATGTTTTCCATTTGACCAGGTGTAAGACACGACCCTAACATGAAGTACGGCATCCAACTCGGCAACCCGCGGGAGTTTTACCACGAGGTGCACCGGCCGGCTCACTTCATGAACTTCGCGGCGATGGAAGATGCCTCTGCCCCCACACTCGCCGCGGATAGAGAAGACTTCTTCGCTTAAGTTTATTTTCAAATCTTAATACAATTTTATAGGGTCCCTACAATAGACGAAAGGTTTTGGTTGAAGACCCCTGAGTGGAATAAAAATTGTATATAGCGTAAGGATATTAATAAAATTTGGTAATTATAACGACCTTTTTATTTGTAACCGCGATAAAGCCAAACAACAATAATTGAAACTTAAACAGTATCAACTTCACTACTAAAATCTATACTAAAATTATATCTATTCTACTTTAAAAATTCAATAACAATTTAATCTTGGAAATCAAAAGGAGGAGGAAGTATTATATTATCAACACTCATAGTAATCAACTCTTCATTTATTTCATTAATGGTTTCTATAATTAATTCTTCATCTGACCCACCCGTACTGTTAGTTTTAGACTGAGTGACATTTTCGTCCATACCTATAACTTGTGTTAATTCATCTGCTAGGTTTGATGATTCAATACCACTGTTTATCATTACTTCATCATTGTTTGTATTTAATTCATCATCACTACTTTCTGAATATATACATAGAATATCTTCAATATTTTCATTATTTATATTGCTGTGATCCGAACTACGGTTACTTATTTCACTTGTATTATTATTTGGTAATAAATTAATATTTTCATCCATATTTGTATTTAATATGCAATTTCTTGCTTCGCTTTCTTGTTCATGAATAGATAGACGTTCAATATTTGTAAAAGTATTAAGAAGTTCTGTGGATGATTTAACTGTAGCGTAGTCTTCATCGTCTGCAATAAGGGCTGCAATATTTTTAGCACTAGATTTAATGGCTAAATTAGGATTATTGTTATTAAGTTCTATGATGTGTTCAACATTAGAATAGTTATTCGGAGGAGTATTCTGATTTTCTTCATTAAAATTAGCGATGGAAACATCGATTACATCATTTGATTCTCGCCTCGCAGAATTAACCTCTGAAGATTTATCTGTATTTACAGACTTAGTACTTTCACTCTTTTCTAATATCAGTCGTCCTAACAATTCAGGATTATCTTGCTTGAATTTTTGAATAATACGTGCAATATGTTCATCGGCGTTTGCATGTTTCCTACTCTCCAATTGAACATCTGCATTTAATTTGTACAGTAATTCTTCATTTCTTTTTTGTGGTGTTCTTATCTGTTGTGGCTATATATAAAATAACAATAAGTTAAATTTTTCAATGAAACTACACATTTTCTATGATTTGAGTGCATCTTTTTTGAAATTATTTTAAAAATTAATAGATTAGAACTAAGTATAAACGTTGAACATTGTTAAGCTTTTGGTAATGGTTGGAATTGAATACTTACCTCTGTATTCTTGTTCATCAGTTCAGCTAGTTCTCTAGCGAGATTAACTGTTTCTTCCGGCAAATTTGTTTTAGCTGCTAACGCTAAGCCGTAATTTTCGACTTTTGATGTGCCAAGCTCGATTTTGTGTGTGTAGATTAATCTATTATGATCATTCTGCGTGGAGTCAATTTCTTCCTCAGTGACTACGGCATGCCGACTAAAATATTTTAATCTATTATCTTTTAATTCACTTTTAACTTATCTAAGAATCGATACTGTTTAACTTTTTAAATTAATGTGCATTTTTACAAAAACAATGTTGGATTAAAAATTTAAAATATGTAAACATATATTTGATTCCCGTTGATTATTTGGAATTTAAATGATTAAAATATAAAATAGATTTTATTAAATCATATCTTACTTTACAACATTAAAGTATAAATCTTGCAACCTAGTAAGGTATCTGAAATGCGTCGTAAAGAACGTAAATGCTTCGCATGCTAGCAGTTCTTCACAAATGGCCCAGGATATACTGGTACCCTCTTCTATACATGTTCCTCTAAAAATTGATCAATGTTTAGTTTTACAGAATTTGGTAAAATTTGTGCGGGCAGTTCGGTAGGGTAGTAATTGTACTACGTATATTACCAGTTTTACAGGCGTTATTTTACACGACAAGTAAGCAAACAAAAAGGAGGGTTTTGATTTGCTCCGATATGTATGTACGTATATGTATATATGTATGTATTTCTTGTAAAATTCAGGGTTAATCGTATTTTTGGTGTATATTTTTAGCGATAAGTATTCCGATAAGATAATTGCAATACGGTGTAAGAAATTATGTTTATTATATTCTTTAATTTACTATACGTAGTTTTACCTGCAAAGTTCATCTATTATAACTAAACTTGTTGGTGTCAGGCCCTTCAGTATATGCTGCATTTCTTTCATCTGTAATATACACGGTAACCATGATTAAATACACACAAAACATAAAATATCTGTATGATAAATTGAGATGCTATTGCTATTGAGATGAGAGAGAGATAGAAATGCAAGATTTACCTCGAAAACATATGTAGAAGCATGTAACTCTACACTGTCGTTGAAACCTATTCTTGAAAATATTCTATCACATAATCGTAATACAGCATTGGTAGCGGGTACGAAGCAGCCTAACTGAAATTAATGTAACGAATAATAACCATACCTATATATTATGTTAATGTTAGTTTTTTTTTGTAGTAAACTCTAATTTTATTCTTCTTGTCTTCTTTTTACCCGACTGCCAAGGAAGGGTTATGTTTTTCGCGCGTATCTTGTATGTTTGTCTTTCTTTATTTGATCGGATCTAATAAACGGCTGGATGAATTTCGACAGTTAAGGTGTCATTATATACGTCTCAATGACCCGAGTGTCCTTAGATAGGTGTAAGAAAAAAATAAAGAAAATGGCGGATTTTTGGCGCGAAATAGTAACACATTTAAAAAAAAAAGTTAACCGAACCTATCGAATAGGGTATCAAAAGAAAGGAAATTAAACGGAGATTATGAAAACATATTTGTATATATATAAAACAGCAAGGTGACTGACTGACTGACTAACTAAATTACTTTTTCATTTTTTAGAAATCAAAGTACAGCCAAAACCGCTCAACTTAGAGTTCTGAAATTTTGCATAAAGGTTTGCTATATAGCGTAAATAAGTACTAAGAAAGGCCTTTTGGAAATTCTACCCCTAAGAGGGTAAAATAGGGGAAAACAGTTTTTCTGAAATGCTTTAATTTTGTAGCAACTGCTACAAAATTTTGAATTTGGCTTTCTGGATAGGAACAAGGACACACCTATTTATCCCCATCCGAAAAATTAACCCCGTAGAGGGTAAAATAAGGGTTAAAAGTTCATTTAAACAATCGTCAATTTTGAAGCAAACACTATGAATATTTGTATTTGGCTTGTTGGATAAAAATAATGAAATTCTACCGATTACGAGGTAAAATAATGACCGGAACTTTGAATTACTGAAGTTATATACTTTATGGAGCGTAAATGGTGGATTGTTTTTGCGAAATAGTAACATGTTTTAAAAAAGTTAACCAAACCTATCGAGTAGGATATCAAAATAAATGAAGGAACTTAAAAGAGATCACACATACATTTTATTATATATACATATATATAACTCATCGAGATGACTGTCTGACTAAATGAGTAGTGTTGCTGTGATAAAGATCAACGCAAAGGGAAACCGCAGAACTTTAGAGTGCTGGATTTTTACTCATAGGTTCTTTATATAGCGTAAATGCTATACGAGGATAAATAAAATAGGATATTTAGGATAATATTGTTTAAACATTTTTGATTTTGAAGCAGATACCTACTATGAAACTTTGTATTTGGCTTTCTGCATAAAAATAATAAAAGGCCTATTTCACCGTTTTTGGTAATTCTACTTCAGCTTTTATAGTGCAGTCGGGTTTTTTGATTTTTTAATTATTTATAATGTCATAATATAACGTTTCGCGTAGCACACACACGCATAGGTACGCGTTGGTACACATGCGTCATGATGGTCAAGAGGCAAGACTAATTTTTTGATTAGTGCATCAAGAATTTCAAATCATTTTTATTCAATTATTTTTTCGTTCTTAAGAAAAATGTAAGTATAATAAATACATACGTGATGATTTTAGCTTAGGGCATACAAATATAGGAAACTTACTTGCGCCATAATTTGTAAAATAGCAATCTGTTTAATGTAAATACTTTTGCCTCCCATATTTGGACCAGTTATAATCGTAAAGTTATGTTCAGGCGAAGCAAACTAGAAGAATAAAAACTATTACGTTTAAGGATCAAAACTTTAGACTAATATCACAATATGATTGATATAAATAAGTACATAATTTCTTACAATATCATTTGGGACTGGCAAAACTTGACTGTTGTAGTCCAATAGAGGATGAACGCTGTTTCGTATGTCTAAATAGTTGTTGAAGTCTGGTCTTATATACGATCCAATACTGCTAGCCTAGTCAGAAATACTAGAATTAACATACAGGTAACACTGCAATGTGTTATATGCATATAAGAAACTATACAAACAGAATTCCACAAATCATCTTTTATTTTAGGTACGTTTAAATATTTGGAACAAGTTATCTACCTATTGGTGATACGTATGTAGGTAGTCTCAGTAATAACTATATTTGGAGTTTCTCAGGTATACATGTATGAGGTAAGAGACTGGGACAAAAGTAAAGATCACCTGAGCCAATGCTAATAAAATATCCAACTCCGCAACATTCTCGCAAAGTTTATACAGACTGGACATAAACGGACGGAGTTCTTTCAGTAGAGTTGAGATTACGCTGAAAATATAAAATTAAATTTCATTTAGATTTTTTTCATATACCTATTATTCCATTAAAATGTTTGATGACTTTACAATGACTCGCGTGGTTCAATGATCTCAGTACAATATAGAGAAACTCGCAGATTCGATATATCTTAAATTAAGAATTTATTCGTGTCATGTGTTTGTGAATTTGTTATCGAGTGTTTACTGCACACGAACAAGGAAATCTAATGAGAAGCTATGTATAAGTGGTGTATGAATGTTATAAGGATATTAGTAGGTACATTTTATAATATTTACATGTTGCTCATTTTCTGTATTTCATTGAGGGATTCTTTGGCTTGATGGTCAAGTACAACTAATTCTTCTGTGGACATAGTAACGCTTGCTCCGTTGAAGACCACCTTCAAATAATTAAAAATAACTTACTTTTGGATTATGTGTTTCAGACATAACAGCGCTAAGATGTTAACACAAGGAGTAGGTACTGTCCCATCTTAGTGGTCAAGGCCAACCAACGGACGTGTAATAGACGCCTCCTTCCTTTTTGGGATCGCCTACTAATGACCATAGGTGGCATTTACAACTTAACACAATGTGAGTTGCACTTACTTATTGTTATAATAAACAAATCATTAAAAATGTGCAAACAAAAAACATTTCTTTAAGCCTGATACCTGAATAAAAATCGGCGGTAGATCTTTCACATCGAAATGCCGTCTATTTTTCGGTGCAACCGGCAGCACAATGTGGAAGCCTTTCATGACATTTTGGTTGAGTCGTAGAGGTAAATCGTAGGTCTCGCTGAGGTTTTCCACAATCTTCTGTATATCTTCTATCAGCTCGGAGTATGTTCTTCTAGCTACGTCTAGAAGTCCGTTTATCTCTGGTTTGACTGCAAAGCAGCGTTGGAGACTTCCCATTGCACCCTTCTCTGGGTGGGCATCGTCTTGTATGATGCTGCGTATGCGATCGGCTATTTCCTTATAGTGCGGGTTTTCTAGGTCCTAGGAGAAAGCACAGTATGAGCAAACATAAAAACAGCGACAACCAATTGAATTGGTAGATTTAGCGGAATATTCAGGCACAAAGTCTAATGCTTTGTTTCTCTAAGTGCAAGCGTGTTTGACTGAGTGAAGTGAAGTCCCTAAAATTTATTGGGCTTTAGCTAAGTTTTGCTACTCATTCTGATATGTCTATACCAGGATTTCCTGTGTCAAGAGTGTTAAGGACATAAATACAAGTAAGAGCGCCAAAATATAGCATAATTCTAAATTCATCACATTATACACTCGGGTTCAATCTTCTTCACCGGGGATTGAACCCGAAGCACTGCGTATCACACCGGCCTATGACCTTGCCACAAAGGTAGAAAAAATACTTTGTAACATAAATCTTACCGTTTTAATGTTCCTCAGAACAGCACTTTCGGCAATATTAAGCGCCTCTACCATACTGGGCACCATATCCATAGTAGTTTTTAACAGTAGTGTTTGGTATATCTGCGCTTCACCATACTTGTCCATGTTCTGATTAGGGGTCTCCATACAGAGGAATAATATTTTGTCTACTTCTGACAGCTTCTTAATTACGTTCTGAATCGTGAATATTTTTTTTTGTATTTTTTTTTTGTATTTTTGTATTTAACTTGTTGTTCCTAATTATTAATACTTTAGAGAAGTACAACAGTTATAAGGCGACATTTGGCTTTTACTCCTTTGATGAACAATTTGGTATTATTGATCGAGTTTTACTAATACTAAATATATTCTCTCTATGCAATAGGCACTTTCACATATTAGACAAATTCACATACTATTGCTTGCCAACATATACGAGTAGTATAGTCCGCGCCAAACTGCCAGTCCGCTCTGAAGATGTTGCGAACAGATGTAATCATACAATTTGCTATGGCGAGGTGACTCATTTCTATGTTCAAAGCGGACAGCAGTTTCGTGCGGGCAACAAGTAGTGTAGTAACGTGGGTAACATACAGTTACTTTGTCTTGAACTGAGACATATTCTACCTGTAAATCGACCATCAGGCCATCATCATTATCAATCAGCTCTTGCACAGCATCCAGCCTAGCTTCAATGAGCTGCCGCTTGCAGGAGGGCTGCAGCAAGCTGGCTCGCAGCGCGCGGATGCCGCCCACTGTGTACGTCGGGCCTAGCACTCCGAGCAGGCAACACGTAGGACCCGCTGATGGGACCAGTGGTTGGACTAGTTCTAACTGAGTTGCTGTTCCTACGTCTTGGTTTATATTTTATAAGTTAGATATATATACAACGAGGATAACATCAGCCCATCATCATTCTCAATGAGCTGTCGCTTGCAGGAGGGCTGCAGTAAGCTGGCTCGCAGTATGTGTACGTGGGGCCTAGCACTCCGAGCAGGCAACACGTCGGTCCCGCTGATGGGACTAACGGCTGGACTAGTTCTAACTGAGTTGCTGGTCCTACGTCTGGTTTATATTTTATAAGTTAGATACATATATACAACGAGGATAATATCAGCCCATCATCATTCTCAATGAGCTGTCGCTTGCAGGAGGGCTGCAGCAAGCTGGCTCGCAGTGTGTGTACGTGGGGCCTAGCACTCCGAGCAGGCAACACGTCGGACCCGCTGATGGGACTAACGGCTGGACTAGTTCTAACTGAGTTGCTGTTCCTACGTCTTGGTTATTATTTTGTAACTTAGGTAGGTAGGTTTTTTATTATGGTATTAAGTGGATAGGATAGCACAAATAATTACACTTGTATTGACTCAAAATAAAACGACGAGATCTACTTATATATAAGTAAATAGAAATGACAAAAATCTTCCAAGAGAGTAGGTACTTATTGAGATTACTCAGTCTCAATAGGTAGTAGGTACCTAATCTCTCGATTATTTACATGATGAAAAACTTGAAATCCGAATCAGTTTTGCCATCAACCCATTACCTAATGTCCCGTTACGGGCTTTTTAAAGAACACTTAGACATGTAAGTTTCCCCGGAATCTTTTCATTCATCGTTAAAGTAAATGATGATTAATTTGTAATACTAATACATTACTTTGAAAAGATAAATGTGTGTATCTGGGATTCGAACCTCGAGCCTCTCGATGAAGAAGCCAAGTTTTAAGCCACTAGACTATCACACGAAAAAATTAAGTAACACTGGCATAAAAATTATAATCAGAATAATTAAGACAGTTCATCAGTGTGATGTAAGAAGGTATCGGTATTTCTTGTATAAGTACCTACGTTTTAAGCCCACTTATGATTTTCTCGATTCATACAACCAATAATAGAATTCGATATCTATTGAAATTAATTTCCGCAAAGTAACACCCGATACCTACTGATTATTAATTTACATAATAGATGCGTGGTTATTGGCACTGTTGATTATATTAAAGTGCTATTAACCTTTTGTAATGCTGTTGTTATAGCCAATAGGAATTACAGACATAACCTTCGAGCGATATGTGAAAGTCTATTAAATGTGGTTCTAAAAAATATTTAGACTGTAGAGAGTGCGCGATTTGCTCAAGTATTCCTGATTCATTATAATACCGAAAAATAATACAGAACTAGTTTATCGTGGCTGTAGCAATTGAATTAAGAGGCTGGAAATATTAAACCAAACACTCGCCTATGATCATGGTGTTTTCAGAAGAATGGTATTCGATCTTCAGAGATTCTCTTGCGAAAACAATACATTGGATGTATTCTACGTATTTTAATACCGCCGCCGCTGCTGTCAGTGCGTAAAATCTGTGGAATTAAATCAAGTAGAAATTTTTGACGATAGTTTTTTTAGCCTCATATAATGTAGCTAAGTTAGCTGGCAATGCTATGCTGCTATGCTATAGGCACAGAAATGCAGAACTGCTTCCCGCTAAAATAGTTGTGGCGATGGTTCCTCCCCATTGAACTATATTGGCTCTACAATCACCATTCAAACAAATTAAGTAGGTAAATAATCATCAAGCAACAAACTAGAACGATAAATATAACATCATCATCATTAACAACAACCCATTACTGTCCCACTGCTGGGCACGGGTCTCCTCTCATAATGAGAAGGATTAGGCTATAGACCACCGCACTGGCCAAGTGCGTATTGGTAGACTTCACATACCTTTGAGATTATTTTTATAAATCTCTCAGATATGCAGGTTTCCTCACGATGTTTTCCTTCACCGTTTAGCAAGTGATAATTAATTTCTAATACGCACATAACTTTGAAAAATCAGAGGCTTGGGATATGAACCCTGGATCTAGAGGCCGAGTTTCTTAACCACGAGGTTATAACTGCCTACATACATACATACCACACATTAATACATACCTTTCCAATATAACTTTTTGGTAAGGTACTAAGTATTTTTTGACGCAGTTCAAGAAGACAGATAAATCTACCTATTTTTATTAATGTAATGGTTCTCAAATGTTTGCTAGCATAGTAAAGACTATGTTTTTTAATTAAAATAGCAGTATTTAAAGTAATAATACTTATGCAGAACCTGTAGATACACAGCGCTGTACTGTGGTGCGCATAAGCTCTGTATTTGATGTCTGGCAGCCGCGTCGTTGAAGTGGCGGCGCTGGACCGCCGTGACGCTCGTTAGAGGTTACTGCTCCTTGATCAGTTGGTACAGCTGACTTGACTGAGCTCCCTCGCAGGATGTGTGCATACATACATACATACCAAAAATTAATACATACCTTTCTTCAATACCTTTTTGGTAAGGTATCTAAGTATTTCTTGAAGCAGGTCAAGGAGACAGCTAATTCTACCTGTTTTATTAATGTTATCGTTCTCAAATATTTGCTAGCATAGTGAAGAGTATGTTGAACCCTTTTAATTAAAATAGCAGTATTTAAAGTAATGCATACTTATGCAGAACCTGTAGATAGACAGCACTGTACTGTGGTGCACATAGGCTCTGTATTTGATGTCTAGCGGCCGCGTCGTTGAAGTGGCGGCGCTGGACCGCCGTGACGCTCGTCAGAGGGTACTGCTCCTTGATCAGTTGGTATAGTTGACTTGACTGTGCTCCCTCGCAGAATGTGTGTGGGACTATTATCTATTAATGGAGGTAGAGTCAACGTATGTTTTTTTTATAATATAGGAGTAGAGTAGCAAACGGGCATGAGTTCACCTGATCGTAAGTAGCTTTTGCTGCCCATGAACATTTGTAATCAACCCCTGATAATATTCCCGATTCCTACTTGAAGTCGACCACAGTTGCGTCGCTACCCCTGAGAACTAAGCTGGATCGCCTCTGAAAAGTATGTCTCCCTTACCACATCCTTCAAAACCAGAACACAACAGTGCTTGACACTGTTTTAAGGTAGATATAGGTACGGCGGTGGTGCCGCTGGAGTCGAACCAATGGATTTTACCACCTTCAAGAGGTATTAAATTAGAGGTAGATTCAAATTTCAACGTATGTTTTAGAATTTGTTGTTATTTTAGTTTTTTAAACGCGAGGTAAGTCATAGATATAATGCTAATTTGTAATTTCGAAA
This sequence comes from Epargyreus clarus clarus, assembly GCA_014595695.2. Taxonomy (NCBI): domain Eukaryota; kingdom Metazoa; phylum Arthropoda; class Insecta; order Lepidoptera; family Hesperiidae; genus Epargyreus; species Epargyreus clarus. Next base: position 1,697,596 of record JACTTY020000035.1, read on the forward strand.
TGGGCTTTCACGAAACGGTTTTGGCCGTAAACGTTTTTTTGCCAAGATTAAAGTTATGTCATTTCCGAACTTGTCGGGTCGAAATACTTTTAAATAATTATGTAAATAAGCCTAATCTATTTATCATGGAGCATTTAAATATACATCAGCCACTCACGCCGCCTAACTTTATAAAAAACGAAATTATTCTTAATCACATAGCTATAAGATACACATTGTCATGTCCGAGTAGTGTAGGCGCCAAGACAAGCATTAACATAACATGACAACGCAAAAATATAGCATAAATTACGACAAAATACGTAATAACCAAACAATATTTCTGCTTATTGTAATTGGCAATTGAATGACAAGGCAACAGTGATACTGGTATCTAAAGTGTTCATAAAATTAATCAGCGAAAATGCTAGTCACACGACACGAAACGACCAGTTTTGCACACCTACACAGCATTTTTGACGATATCGTGTGAATGGTCAAGGGCAAACACCACGTGCTGATATGACTTAGCCGTTTCTTAAGTGTCATGGCACTTCTCTGATTATTCTAAGTCTTGATAATGTATAAAACTATAAATTTATAGGTAGATATAGAAACATCATAACGAAAACTGCAACAGGAAACGATGGTAGAGCTCTAAGTCTATTAAATACGAAAGTATCGCCGTAAGATGTATTTCTGCCTATTCTATAATATAGAAGTTACAAAAAGAGTATGCAGTTGAGCTTATAGTAAGTGGCATCTTCAGCCCATGGATATGTAATCTATCCCGGATAAGAAGAAGTAGAGACTAACCTGAGGTCGGCCTTGTTAGCCCTGAGGACTAACTTGGAACGTCTCCGAAAAATATGTCAAACCCTTTAAACCAGATCACAGCAGCACTTAACATTGATATTATTGCCAATCTCAAGGATTACAATCCTACTTGGGGTTAAGTTGGCAACAGGCAGCAATGCTCACTTTCCTTCAGGTGGACGCCATGTCTTTTTCCTACGTAAAAACAGTACGAGTATGTTTGCCTTCCCTCTAATAGGTGTTATTTCTATATTTGTTTAAGTATAGGTGCCTACTAAGAGTACATTAAGAGTGTACTAAGGCACCAGAAAAATAAAAAAAGCCTGTCAGTCCTTTTCTTTAAATATTTTTTCCACGTTCATCAAACCTAGAGATAACGTATCTGTATTAAACTTAGTGTAGGATTTTAGTTTAACTAGTCTAGTTTTCATTTAAAACAAAGCATCTTCGTATTAAGGAACTCCATGATGAATCAATCCATGTACAGCTGCACTGCACTGTGAGTCAGACTATGGTATCTTCTTATTGATATGTCTAACATAACTACAGTTTAATGTAACTAGTTGTACATACACACTTTACCGTGTGTAGGTAAATTTATCCTGTAATGTAGGTAAACAAATAATAAGGAAAATACTCGTACCTAGACAAAAAGCTAAGGAAAACATGGTGAAACGTATTACAAATTATAGTCTTGATTGGGTCAGGTCCATAGAACTACAAGCTATAGTTTATTTTATAATAACGTCACATAAATTCATAAACTTACTCCATTCATATTATGATAACATTAACGTAGTTAACCTAAATAATTGAAAAATACCACTGACTTTCAGACCAAAGGTAGGTTGTATTTTTAGTAAGTATGCAGAAATTCATTTTCCTGTTCATACAGTCCACCCTATAAACGCCACATACATGTAAATTCTGAAAAAACGATCTAAAAACGATTCCAAATCCGTTATTAAGTACCACTAATCTCTTCGTACAAATTAATAAAATGCCTTGACACCTTTCAACAGCGCAAAATTCTATTACAAGTTGTCGCGGAGTCTCTAACCACAGAGTTCTATAAAATGTACGTCAATAATTCGTGAATTAAATAACCAAATTAAAAAGAGCTTACCTCAACAGGATTGAAGTAATTGATCTTAGTAAGTGCATGGGTGTAGAGCAGGGTATCGCTGAACTGACAAAGCACTAGATGGGGATGCTTGAGATCCAGCGCTGCCATTCCTATCTCACCACGAGCCATGCCTCTACCTTCTGATATTGCTGTAAGTTTTATATATAAGTATTTTTCGTTTTGCATTAATAGAATATTTAAATATATACCTACTCTTATTTTTTATGTTATAAAATAGCTCATTAACATTGGCAACCATTAAAGCAGATTATTATAGGCGGAATTCATAGGTGTAATTCATGAAAATCTATGTAAAACATTGTGAAAAGAATTTTGTGACAACAGAGTAGACGTGTTAGTACTATTTGTATCATCATCGACCCATTACTGGCCCACTGCTGGGCACGGGTCTCCTCTCATAATGAGAAGGATTAGGCCATAGTCCACGGCGCTGGCCAAGTACCAAGTTTTTTTTATAAATCTTTCAGGTATGCAGGTTTCCCCACGATGTTTCCTTCACCGTTTAGCAAGTGATAATTAATTTCTAATACGCACATAACTTTGGAAAAATGAGAGGTGCGTGCCTGGGTTTTGAACCTCCGACCCCTTGATAGAGAGGCCGAGTTTCTTAACCACTAGGCTATCACTGCTTTTTTTTTCGATTTGTATATTTGCGAAAAAATAATATTACGTCGACTTCCTCCACCTAGTCAAGAGATGTTGCCGATACGATTCTGAATCTCGATATCGCAATTTGACTGACTATCAGACCCCAAGCATGATCATCTAGGCTGGCGGGAGATCTCCCTTTGCCAAACGGTCAAATTTAAACCAAAATATGTACAACAACGCACTGTTGCAATGTGGTAATAGATTTAAATGTACGGTAACATATTTATGCTTACCTAGTATAACACTAGCTTCAACTATTGAAGTGCTAGTGGACCTTGCTGATCTAGTACCGCTGTGACCTCCTGGAAAATTATATTCTTAATAATATTTATAACTCTACATATATTCGGAGTTATTTTAAAGTAAATGGGCAGCATCACTCTTTCTAAAGTATAAAGTATTTTTAAGGTAAAGGTCCCCTTCAGTTCATGTACTTATAAATTGATGAGCTTAGAAGACGATATTATTTTTTAATCATAGACAACTGTTTTGATTTTTTATATGTAGGTATAGCAGGTGCGAATAAAGCCACAGAGACTGTTTTCCTTAAAGGTTGAGGATAATTGGCTGCTATCATTTAACTAGAGCATGAACAATACAATAATTAACCAACGTAATTTTATAATTGTGTCTTAGTTTGCTGGTAAATAACGCTATAATAATTACTTAATACACGAGTCTTCGTAACTTCCCTAAGACACCACGTGGGGTATTTCCCTATGCAGAGTAAGTAAATGACAAAGCCGGGGACAAGAATAGCAATACGTATAAATTTATCATGACAATATTTTTAGGTATCATTGTTGCATTATATTTTAGCGACAGACGGGACAGAACAGCGGGTTTATACCCAATTCCTTATCTATTTTATATATTATTTAGTGCGGGATTCCTAGTCATTGACTTGGTATCGTCAATTACGTAAATAAGTACTTTCCTGCTATGTTTATAGAGTTTAGACGTGCATTTCTACTTCAGTGTACTTAGATACTCATATTTTATCTCTCTTTAGTCTCTATTCGGTTAAAGTAAATTTGATTAAAGCCCTCAATGGCTAACTTTAGATAAAGACCGGGGCTAGAGAATTAAGGTCTGATTTATATCTACAGGGACTGAACGTATCGTGTCACACAAACTAATATTTTTAACGACTTCAAAGAGCTCACATCTGACACGCACTATGTTTCCATATAAATATTGACAATGTCTTCCACCAATGCACATTAAGTCCCCTCTAATTGGGGAAAATCCTGTACCTACCTACTATCTAAAGGTGTTCGTCGCTCGGTTGTCATTGTAAACACTATATTTGTGAGCTTGTTCATTATTACCTCTGCTACTACTGCTGATGTACCGAAGCGCTGTAGGTCTATTCTTAGGAGTTGTAACATCTAAGGACGATTCAGCAGCCGAGTCACTTGCCAAGATTCGTTGTCTGTTACCACTGGATGATGATTCTGGTCGCGTTGAACTTGACTGAATGATTCTACAACGAGTTTGAGATTCTACAACATAATATTTATGTCGACTTCTCATACTGTACCCTTACCATGAGTTTTTACGTTTTCACAAATATGACTGTTTAGGTATTTGTTTACGTATTTGCCCATACAAATTCCAATCAGCACCCCTAGCGGATTGTATCAGAACTATAGTGACAGTAACGTAACATTAAATGTCTAAATTGACAAAATGGCGCTTTATGTTTTGTCTCTCTTTTTTGAACATGTGAGGCAGACAAAATGACTTGAGCTCTTACTTATTGTTACGTTTACTCAGTCTACTGAAGCAAACGGAACAGAATAATGGATTGAGTAAACGTAGCGTAAAATTTTGAAAACTCATGGTAAGGGACCCGACTTTTGATTTCTTTTAGTTAGCCGCCCAATAAAAATAATTATCAACAACTTCAGCGACGAGGGAAAATAATATTTTAAAACAAAACCTATCTACAAGTCCGGCATATATCTTAATACGTTAGTATCTTATTAACACGCGTCCATGCTACTGCTATCACTAACATTTTATATTGCACAGTCACGAGTACACGACCATTATGTTATTAATTTCACTTTATTGCAACGAACAATCATGAATAGCTTTACCCGCGGTTATCCTAACGTCCACTTTTTCAAAAGTACGAAGGAACTCTAGATTAAAATTCTGTGTGAAATATCGAACAGCCGAATCCTTTCTTTGTTTCTAGATTAACGTATTCGAAATAATATGTAGTAATAAACAACCACACATCACAACAATGCGAAACATAAACAGACAGACAAAAAATTGAAAACAGCTTTTCACGTTTTTATATTGTCCAAACACCTAAAAAATATTATATGAGCAAAGAAAATTGTACTCATTTTAAAATTACATACTGATATTTATATGGTAGGTAAATTTCTCGACATGGAGTGACATTGCTGTTTTAGAACAAAGATTGCGAATAGGTAATATTTACAGCGATTTTGCGATAAATTGTATATCTTTACTGATATGGATGGGGATTACTTATAAAAGGAGCTTCTCTTTGTAAAGTAGATTATAGGTTTATTGTTTTTTTCCGCTTGTAATGCAAAAATAGCGCATTTAGATTTAGTTCTGTGATATATACCTACTTGAGTTAAAGTGGATTTTTTCATTCTTAAGGTAATACATTTTAAATAAATATTTGTTATAGCACAATATTTTATATATTGATAATGACAGTAAATCGACATGTACAAAACAATCCATCTGCAAGCGTATTTTTTACTTTTTTTACCAAAAAAAATTTCTTTCATTCTCTCAACCATTATATCGTCCACATAATTAGTAGATTATAGTTGAACTATCGAACTAATATTACGATTAGGTATCCCTGATCATAAAAATACTTTGACTACGTACTTGCGTTTCAAGCTTCGCGGCGAGGCTATTGGCGGCCCCATAGAGGACCGCTTAGACCCTGCAACATCGTTGCTGAACTGGTATCTGGGGACTTTAACTGGCCCTCGGGTGGCATTGGGGTGGAATGACGTCATTGGTATGGTAGACGCGCGGATACCTGTCATGTTAATGTACAAGTTGTTGAGTTTATTAATTTTACACATAGAAAAATTGCTTTTTACAGAGAGGTGTAAGTACAATTCACAAGTAAATTTATGTTAATAGTATGATTCTTTAAAGTTAATAAGTATTTAATTAAATATTTTAATTCATACATATTACAATTTGTCGAAAAAAGGTGGGTAGAGCGCGCACAACTAGTAGTTTAACAAATTAAATAAAAATGCGAATGACATGCGTACTTATCGACATTTTGTTATATTTAAGTAAATCATTATGCATTATTAAGAACGGTGTTTTTTTTGGACATCATCGGAGCCTTCAACCAAATTGGTATTATCCGTGACTAGGACCATATCAGCGCTCTATCTAAGTAGGATGTTTTTTTTTTATTTAGTCAACTTAAAAATCTTTTACTCGTAATAACTTACATCAGTCATAATAATAACTTTGCATATTTTACTTCTTACTTTTAAAACAATTAACATACTTCTTGCTTCAAATATGAAAATAATTTATGTCTGACTATCAATTACGCTGAGTGTTGTACGAAAAAACTTAGTAATTATTAATAAACATTACAATGAATTGTACATAATTTGATTCGATTATAGATTGATTACATCATGTTAATTGACTTATTGCTAAATATTTTTGCACTCGGGAGCTACGCGTGCAAAAGTTTGCACACGTAGCATTGACTTAAATATCATTGACACGTACATAGACCAGTAAATATACTTCGCCGCCTTGAAATTGAATGAAGACACAAACAGCTTATTATAGTAAGTTCTTTTTTTGAATTCTTGACAAATAAAAACATTTTTAGACAAAATTCACGAGTAAATAACTAATACTGCGTAATTTACATAATAAATAAATAATTATTTCAAATATTTTAGGGACATTTTAGCACGGAGACGTGGCAAAACTTTTTTACGCAACTATTTCAATTCACAAAACTGGGTACATTTTCTTGTTAGGAGTGAGTAATCTTTACTAATCTATGGACACGTAGCATAATTTTGCACTCCTAGCATTTACATTTTGTTTTACGAAAAAAATGTTTTAATCATAATTTGTCGCTTAGTTATGTAAGTTGAAGAGATATTATATTATAGGCCGCGTCCTAAGACAACCTTAAATAATTAATAATAAAAATAGATATTTTTTTACCAACACACAATCTTAAACATTATATTTATTGTGCGTAATTTCTATTTCTTACCCAATGAAGCATCTCTCCTAACCAATTCATTTTTATGTTTTGGTTGATATTTTATTGATCGTGAATCTCTCTTCACGACATTCATGATGGTATCAGTTTATAAAAAAAATCTACTTTTCTAGCATTTGACTTTTCCGAGGCACAGTAACAATCCTTTAAACTAGGTTTCAATATAATATTATTAATTTAATAAAGTGGAAATTTCAAAGTTAGGTCTCTCCGTTTCATTTATACTTTTCCGTTTCCCGCCAATCGCCCTACATTCTGTTCGTTCGTAAATTGAGACAAAATGTAACATAAAATAAACAGCCAAGAATAAGTAAATTATTTTAGATCAGTACATATTTACTTATTCTGATTTTCTGGGTTGTTTAAATACAGTATATTACAACAATAACAAAGTAAACAAATAACGAATTCATTACTTTATTTTGTCTTTTAAAACGTTTGCTTTGACATTTACTGTTACTGATATATCGTTCTTCCGTCAGTGTCTTGTCTTGTCTTTCATTCCAAAATCCAACCTTAAAAATAGAAATAGATTGATCAGCTGTTTTAGTTTATTTTCATTTTTACAATTAAATCTATTTTTACGAGGTTTATAAGTATTTGTTGGTGTTTATTTTATAATCTAATTTTATTTAAAACAATACAGTTATCTTCCTTTGGAAATAATATGTGTGAAAGTAACAGCAGGTCCAACGTTTCTTTAATCGTGAGTATTGCCTGTTTTATGTTTGCTTTCGTTTATTTCTAATTAATATTCATCATTAATGTAAAATGGAATAATGCCACAGCATTTGCACAACCGAGCCTAGCCTGTGCAAGGTCGTTTTAGTTACCTTGTTGACCGATGATAAATGAACTAACTATATCCTTATTTATAACTCTAGTTGAGGGTTTCTATTGGCAACGGAATAACGTATTGTAAATTCCAATATTGAAATACTATTGTTACTACGAATAGCAGATGTGACCTGTTCCGTTGAATCTATAAACGCTGTGTCATTTGGCTGATAAGATAACAAATTGCCTGTCTTATGTAAAGGATACCTCGCTGATAATGTGAGTTTAATCGATAATCATTTTTTATAATTAGGATTTTTTAATAGTCTATTATTATATTTTATAATAGGAAAAATATTTTTCATTAAATAATAGTACTGAAATGTAAAAATAATTATTTAGGTAAAGTATTTAAATTAAGCTTTTTTCTTTAAAATACAAAAAAAAAATTATATAAGGTATTTTTATGTATTTTTTCGTTAAAGGTTGTTTCCCCTGTTTTTATGATATATTTTTTGGAAAAATATTTTGGTTTGCAATTGTAACATAACAAAATATTTTTGTTTAAATAACATTTAATATGAAATAGTTAAATGAGTATTACTAATGAATGTGGCGTTATAGGTTTAATTAAAAATATATATTATTATAAATTTTTAATACCATGTAAATTACTATTTTTAATATATTATATTTGTATATCCATACCGCGCATGAATATGTTGATATGTCGATCTACTGTAAATATATTAATGTACATTATTTTGTTTTAGTCATAATAAAAATTAGGATTGTTTAATAATTTTAATTTATAGGGTGAATAAGTAAGTTAACGGGTCTTAATTTCCGTACATACACAACTTGTAAAATTTTAAAATAACCCTCTCACCAAAGAGTACTAATAGCTGGAATGAACATTGCGCATTTTCAACTTATTAACTTCTTCACGTGTGGTACGGATATATTAACTGTGTAGTAAACAATATTAAAACATTTATATATTTTACTATCTGGTAACAGCTTCCAATTAATCTTTGGTCAGTTACTGCCTCGAACCGGTTATGCAATATATCGGGCTCCCATTCTGCCCAGTCATATTGATCATTGACATCTTGAACTGCTTGAAACCAGTTATTTACTTAGAAACAGAAACACCACTATTGTATGAGAGAGAAATTACTGACAATAATAATGTGAGTCGAACTCAATTTCTCATTCATTTATTTTATTTTTAGTATTTGTTATCCTAACAGCCTTAGAAGTAAATGCATTGTGAAAATTTGAACTGTCTTTAATAGATAAAGCAAAAAACACTGAAAACTAGCAGTGTCTCGTATGGGAACCCCCATTTAATGTCCAGAATTTTTTTTATTTTATACATATTCTGTAAAAAATTGGAGTATCTATTTATGGTTCAAGAGATAAGAGTTCTGTGACAGACGGACAGACAGTGGAGACTTAGTAATATATTTCTGCTTTTAGCCTTTGGGTATGGAACTCTTTTGTTCTGTTCTGTTCTATATAACAATTTATTGACAGCTATTGATTGGGCTAAACATGAGCTAAACTTAAAAACAGGGTATATATTAATAGTAAAATAACTATCATAACTATCATAATTATATAATGGTTATGTCACTACTCTTAGCTGGATATTACATAATATTTTTTTGCCCGAATATTTTTTAAAGTAGATTTTTCCCAAACAAATAGTTGCATGTGAGTAAATCATGATATTGATAAGCTTGTTTATGTGGTAACGTTTGTGAAAATAAAATGTTATGAGTATTTCGATAAAAATAATATTTATCAACTGATCTGATAAATAATAAAAATGAAGTTGTATTATATATTTTTACAACATCTTAGTAATAAAAAAAATAATTCAATGTTTTCTATATTTATCCTCGGCAATATCGCCGCCCGTTTTTTAATATAGGCACTTGATTGTCTATTTTAACTATGCTATATTTATTATGCTATGCTATACTTATATTTTATTATTTTATTAGCTTGGGTTGTACGTTTGTATGTATGTACGTAACAGTAACGGAATCTTTGAGCCCGATTTCTATCCACTTTGAACGTTCAGTTTAATTCAAAATTTTGAAGAATTATCAAAAACCGATGACAATACACGATTTTAATAATTTTGTACCATTGTCCTTATGAACATCCTCAGGATTAACGATTTTCGAGGCGAGATTTTTCAAGCACCTTCAGCAAAGTTCATCGCAAGTTTAGATAAATAATTATTGCTTTTTAATTCAATAGGCGTAACTTTTACAGCGTGATTTTTATTTTAGAAAATAATAATGTTATTTCCCTATAACTCAAATGTTCTAAAACATATCTATAATGCCCTCTTGTAGAATGATTTTTAGGATTCCGTACTCAAAGGTTAAAACGAAACCCTCTGCGGTCTGTTCGTGTGTCATTGTGCTTTATCTCTTAAATCGTAATAGATAGACACTTGATTTTTTTACAAACGATGCATAATGGTGGTCGCTATAACAACAAATACTAAAAATTAATAAATAATTATAGTTCAAAAAACTAAAAAACACGCTTTTATGATAAAATCAACTAAAAAGTAGAAAATAATTTTCAATCTAAGAATCAATTAAGGAACAGTAAATTGTATAACTGTGGAAAAGGCGTGGGGTGCTCCATTTATCAGGTTCGAAAAGCACCCCACACTTTTATAACTGTGGAAAAGGCGTGGGGTGCTCCATTTATCAGGTTCGAAAAGCACCCCACACTTTTTCCACAATCATACTATTTACTTAATTGATTCTTAGATTGAAAATTATTTTCTACTTTTTAGTTGATTTTATCATAAAAGCGTGTTTTTTAGTTTTTTGAACTATACTTATTTACTATTTTTTTCACCTAACACCATGTGTAATTCGAAATCAAACTGACAAGCCACACCCTATATCTACTACTCATATATAACATACTATATTGGATTGTATAGTCCCTCAAAGAAGCAATGCCAATAATAAACAGGATTTTTGGCAGGGTGGACATTTTTGCACCATATTTTAATTTTAAATTTAAATTGATAGTGGTAGCGTATATTATTTCCCAAAAAGCCTTCTATAGTCTTGTATAATTCACGCGAATTTTAAGCCTAGGTAGGTACAGTTGTTTACAAAATTAATCCAGACAGATACTTATGAAGATCGTTTTCAGATATTTATAGAATACAACTGAGTTATATAATTGTTATCATCTTTCAATTATTTTACATAGTAATAAAGCATCATAGTAAGTAAATTTTTAACAACCCATGCTAAAGCCTTTAAGTAATAAAATCAATCTTAATTAATGTTTGTAAAAACAAAAGACCAAAATTTTCCAAATTTCGCATAAATACTTATATTTCACATGACTTATTATTATTAGACAGTAGGTACTAACATGAAGAAAAGTGTGAAATCAATTTTACTCTCTTGCAAAATTCACTTATATTTTAATGGATTTATTTAAAATAAACTGAAAAGTAAAAGTAATCATACATCTGTCATTGTTATATATCCCTGAGATTTTTCTTGAAAGTTTATAAAAATATCCTACTTACTTGAAATTAACACTTCTTGAAATTAACACACTTGAAATTAGTAATTCTGTTATATTTTCTAATTTACATTTAAGATTTTCAAATAATTTCAAACTCTAGAAAGTGTATTGACTATCATAACGTCATTACCGTTACATTTAATTGTTAAATTGGTATTATTACCCTCTTCAATATATTATATCCATCATTGTTGTAACTTAAAGTTAAATGAAAATCGTTATGTTAATGTAAACAAATTCATATTTGTGTTTTTTTCTCTTTTAATAAACAGTAATTATCATAATATGCAAACTACGTAGAGCTCAATTGATAACATGAATTGGCGACCGACGCAATTTGCAAAACAAGTGTCTCCACAAATATTCCATACGTTTCTATCGCGAGTGAGCGAGATAGGCGCTGGTTCATCGCCCCTACTCGAAACGATTTCAACGTCTAGCCATATGTCTTTAAGCGAGGATGACGCTGTGACGTCATTCATAGTACGTAGCTCTCAGATAGAAGTGTTGTAGCTCGCATCACAACGTTATCTTGGGGAGGCTGGTGGATATAAGGCGATAACGAGCGTATGAGTGCACTGTACTGTATGATATCACATTCGACGCAGGCGTGCTCGCGGTGTTTCCGGTTAAGTGGGTTCCCTTTGCCAATCTCTTAACCTTATATTAACGATACATCGTAACTCGAAAACTTTACAGTATCAGTTTATTCTCAACCTCTTAAAGAAGACGACGAAAATGGCCCTATACAGGTATTTAAAAAGAAAAAAGTAATTGCATGTTGGGGGTACTAAAATAATATTTAATTTGCACATTACTAAAAAATAAATTAGATAAGTAAAATGGAACAAATAACAAGGCTTTATATTTTTTCTTAACGTTAGTGATATGTTATTTGTTTTTACTTTTTAAAATAGACTGTAAATAACATAATTATGAAAATTTATTTATTTACGTGATATGAAATCAGTCGCTATTTTTAATTGAGCTCATGGTCAGTAGTCTGATCATGCAATGCGAATAACTTATTTCTTCTTGTTGTCATTGTACCTTGTTTTCATTGAATAATAAGGACAATAATGACTAAGCCTGCAATTGTTTCTTATTTATATATTAACAACATAACGTTATAACGTCAACGGTATAAACCGCGACTAAATAACGATACGTATATTGTTATTCGCATAAGCACTTAATACAACTTTTAGTTGTATTGGGTAGTAATAAACTTACTTAGATTTAAAGTAATATTTACGTTGTTACTATTGAGATTTAATTACTTTTATAATGTGTATTAAAAATATCAACTATAGTCATTAAGGTGAGTAGAAATACAGAGCAAGAATAATAAATATTATGTTTTCGGTTTCGTTTTCAAAATCCCTCTCGAAATCTTGTTTGCAAAAAATCTGTACCTTTTTGAGTAATTTAAATTCGTGACCATTCTTTGTAGTTTTCCATTTGACAAAACAGGTTTGTCCCTACCGGCGATTTGGATAAAAATATACCTGTTTGCTGAATCATGTTTTTAAACGCTTGTTTTTGGCTACAGCTTGAAGAGTAACCTTCAATACGCAACTCTGAAGACCTTGTCGCTGGTCTCCATCAGTGTGATGTCTCCACAGCAGAGCGCCCAGGAGTTGTTCCGCACGGCGGACTGTGTGTGCTTCGACGTGGACTCCACTGTCATCCAGGATGAGGGAATCGACGAGCTGGCCAGGTTCTGCGGGAAGGGGGATGAAGTTAAACGATTGTGAGTAATTTTGAGTATTTTTACCGTCAAAAATTTTTGAAAAATATTTTTGACAGTATTTTTGTGTATAATAATACTTTTAGTATATTTATGATACAATTTGATATAATTCTTATTTATTTTATTCAGGTTTCAATCATTTAAATATTTTATTATCTGAATAAGGAACATTTTATTAGATATTCCTTCAAGTGTAAACGTTTTTACCACGATTTTGTTTGTTTGTAATTAACTACAACAGACGACCCGTATTTATAAAATAAAAAATAATTTTAAGCACTTTTGTCGGTCATTGTACAAGCTAAGTGAGAATATAAATAACACATTTTTATTATTATTAAATTTTATAATTATTTCTACAGAAATGGCAAACAGATCGTATTGTAGCTACTTATTGTATTATTTCATAATATGATGAAGTCTTTTTTATTTAAAAATGTGTGAAAATTGAATTCAATTAAAAATCAATTAAATCCTGACACACATTTGTATCATACATTGTTAGCGTGTTTCAGTTGACTCCATTGACCCACAACCACTGATCGGTTACTAATCTTTTAAACGTCGTGTAATCAATTCGCATACTGGTTACGGGTCATTCATGTGAAGTCAGACTAAATAGTAATTATAATTGTAGCAATTAGTGTCACACGTGAGTCGTCATTTCCACAGCTCAGTAATTATGTGGTATTTTAGCTATCATGTAATTTCAATTTGTCTTATAAATTCTACGAGTCAGGACCGACAGAAGCCTAAGTACGAATATCCAGTTTTGTGTACTGCAAAATAAAATAGCTAGTTCTTGTTTACGTATATATATTAAGAAGTAATTTTGAGTGGTGAACGATATGACTTATTCCAAGAATTTTTCGTATTTAAAACTAATATTGTACTTAGAAATGAAAAAATGTACGTGTCGATAGTTCGTTTCGAAACTTCGAGCCTTTTCGATAACATGTTGTTGGGTTGTGTGTGTTTACTTGTGATATTTACGTACGCGCCCATATTTATTATTTGGAAGATTTCTTAACTCGTAATCAAAAAAATGACATCTAAATCCTGATAAGATAAGTCTATATTTTTTGATTATACAACAAAACTATCAACTAACAGTTGTGGTAAATTGTTATCTTTATAATTGTTTATCATAGCAGTTACCATGCGATTTACTTAAATTATCTATTAATATGTTATAACGTGACCCTGGCCTTAAATGAAAGTGTTTATCAAATATGGATACGACATAAATAAATTGTTTATTAAATAAATAATTACGATTTTTACGCTCGTAGCGCCACAATTGGATCTTTTCTGTGGATGCCAAAGACACACTAAACGACGAATGAACACCCAGAACCAGAAGGGAATAAATGTATCATTTACATATATGGTGTCTATATAAACTGTATTATTTAAGTATAACTATTTCAAAAATCTTAAAACAAAGTAAAATGATTATTCCAATTGTTTTTCTTTTCACCAGGACTGCAGAGGCTATGGGTGGTAGTATGACGTTCCAAGAGGCTCTCAAGAAGAGGCTAGACATCATCAGGCCGAGCGCCACTCAGATTAGAGACTTCTTGAATACTTTCCCTATCCATTTCACACATAGAATCTCGTAAGTATTACGTGAATTATCATATTTAACTCAGTTTAATTCATTGGGTAAAAAGGAACTTATGTAATACCATAAAAAAATATTTGGTCATTTTAATTGGCAACTTTGAGCCAAATTTCATTTACACTGCACATATTCGTAATTAATATATTGATCGCTAATATATTGATTAATATAATCGCAGCAAGTTTATTAACATACGAGTATCTGTATCAAAACCGCATTAGATGCTTATAAATCCGATTTGTTTCCCCAATTTTGGGTATCTCTGCGTCTCGACCTGACCTCAGCTGATGCAATCGTATTGTGTAAACATTATTACACATACGGACTTTCCAAAATGTAGTTTATACTTGTTATGGTAACAGAATTCCATTTACGAGTAGTTCGTTTTTATCTATTAAAAGTATATTCGCGTGAATTTTGTTTCCATTAAAACCTTATCGAAGACTATAGGTAATTATAACTTCTAAGGTTTATTTGAATTCAAACAAAATATTTTAAGAGATTCGATTTTTTGGAGAATGAAACATTTTCGTTGGGACAAAATACAAAAATAAAACCTATAAAACGTGTTCCTTTTCATCCACTTAAGAATGGGATGTTATAAAGATAGGAAAGGTTAGTCAATACCGGATTTTTTGTGTGTAAGTTATTAAACACACAAAAAAACAAATACCAATTTTAATATTTCAAATTCGATAAAGAAACAGCGGCTGATTAAAAACAAATCGCCGTTCCCCATTATTCCAATTAAGAAAGATAAAATGTAACTTTCTTACATTTTTTTCTTCAAAATCGTTCAACGATTAGTTCATGCTTTCTAGCTCTGTAGTACAGTGAAATAATAGACCTGTATCCTTTCAGTGAACTAGTAAAGAAGTTGCAAGAACGAGGCGTGCCCGTATACCTGGTCTCCGGCGGGTTCCGGTGCCTCATCGACCCCGTGGCGGAGGAACTAGGCATCAGCACGTCCAATGTGTACGCGAATAGACTCAAGTTTTATTTTAATGGTGAGTTTCTTTGACTTTTATACTTGCTAATATGCGATCAAAAGGTATAAAACAGAAAAAAATCAAGTTGTAGGTATATCGATTACTTTTAGAATTTGGCGTATATTAACATACGGGAATTATTTTTTTATTAGACGAACGGGTGAAGTTCATACTTAATAGCAATTAATAGTACATATTGTTAAGGTGGTAGTTCTAAATATTCTACTTATATAAATGCTAATTTATTTGTTATTTGTTATTAGTGTGTAATTTATAAGTTCAATGTAAATGACTTTGAATGGAAATAGTTTCTCATAACAAACTTAACATACAGCATTGTTATGTTTAGAGTTACACTAAAGAAAATGCCATAACAGAACATGGAAACATTGTTTTTATTTTCATTACTTAAAATGTGTGACCATTCCTTAGGCGTAAACATTAAGCATAAACATATTTTTCATCATAAATATAATAAAATCACAAAATTGGCACATCGGCCTCTCGCAGCGCGTTTTAATGATAATCAAATAATAATTATATTTATCAAAATAACATTCAAAATAATCGTGTTATTGTCTTTATCAACGGGAACTTCGTCCTTTCTTTAATCAATGCGTATCATTGCATACCCAGGTGTGCTATTGAGTTCACTGCATACAAGGTTTTTGAACGGAAAATCAGATACAGTGTGTTATTGAAGTGATATTGCGCGTTAGCTCTTCAATAATCCCTCGTAAACACTCGTATCTTTATCAATATCAACATGAGCCTTGTTTTTTGCATTCGTCATACATATTTGATCGGTGTATTTTTGTTTGTTACTGCGTCGTTACTGTCTATCAGGACGATTATTGTCGTCAATTGGCACTTATCATAACTACTAAACAACAGATGGTTTTCTACATTATAAGAGTAGTTTCTGTTAAGTTTTATTCCTGGAATTCGGTGTCATTTTTAAAAGATATTTACAACTACCTACTTAACATTAGATAGTCTTTTCTCTTTAGGAGTAACTTTAAAACACATACATTTATAAATAACATTATCTAAAGATGAATACCTATATCAATTCTATTCATCTAAGTTCTAAATTTGATCCTAGACATAACCCTGTAATGGTTCCATTGTTAAAAATTGTAACATTACGAACGTGAGCTCAAAATGCGTTAAATTTGACTTTGTACACGATATTGGAATTAGGCTGTGCTTCTCTTACCTAATATAAATAAAAATATCCAAATATGTTACAAAAATACTTATTTTTTTTTTTGTGATGCACAGTCTAGATAAAATTTAATTTAAGTTAATGAAAGTTAAATGCCTTCGTTGTACGAGTAGATGTCATTTCTGTTTTATTATAGCCCTTTATTCTTTGATTACAAGATATGAATAGTTAATGCACATAATTAAATCCATGTTTTGTTTTGTCTTTACGATATGAATATATTTTTATTCATATTATGAAGTCTACGTTCCGATATCAGTATAAATAGGAATTTGTCATTTATTTAGGGAGATACGGAAAATTCAAAGTAAATAACAACAGTTGCCAAGGTAATGAACCTAATGTTTATCTGGAGTAGTGAAGTTCGTGGCTAAAGGATGGTACAGCTCTTTGGGGTTCGATTGTGAAGGTCTTTTGGGAAGGTCTATCCATTTCACCTATTTCTGGGTTTGCAAAGTATGCCAACTTTGTTTTTGTTTATTTTTTCGTATACAGAACACATGTTCTCCAAATTTCATCACAATTGGTTAAACATATTTTAAGAAAATATTTTGGTTTTATTTCGATCTTACCAACGCATCCTACATAGGCAAAATTTTAATAGATTGCCTATTAATAACGGGTTTAAGTTTATTATACACTGATTCTACACTCGCAGCCGTACACTTTGTTTCCCTGTGTCATAGGTAGCATGGATAACTTACAAAGACAAACACACAGTCAGAAAATAAATTTAAATTCATTCAGTTATCTGGCTGACCAGGGATTAAAGCCCTCTGCCTGTCAGACAGATCTGAAAAAATACCGTTTTGTTGTATGGAGAATGCCCTTAATATTCAACTTTATTTTATTTTTAGTATTTGTTGTTTTAACGGCCACCGTTATGCATCCTCTGTAAATTTCATGTGTCTATCTATTACGGTTCCGGAGATATATCCCTGTGACTCACGGATAGACAGCGAAGTCTTAGTAATAGGGTTTCGTTTTAACCCTTTGGGTACGTAACCCTAAAAAGGATGCTAGTATAAATGAGAGATATTGCTAGAATTTATTTTCTAACATAGAACATATAAGTTCGTGAATAACAAAGCAGTTATATATCTCGACTTGGTTACATATGTAGACGGGCACGCCTCCTCGAACGAGGTCGCCGTGTTATCAGCCAGTTGGCCGCATATGATGCATCACAGACATTTTCAATAACAAGATGGGTTTTTTATAACATTATTAGGAGTTGTTTATTATTCTAAATTAAGCGTGCGCGTGGAATAATTATATTGTGATATATAAGATTGTTTTACCTGATGTATGTATCTGATGAGTCGTGTCGTATTCAATCCTAACTAATATTATAGGTAAATGCGAAAGTATGTTTGTTCGCTACTCTTTCAGGTCTTGACTGCGTAATCAATTGTCACAAAATTTTGGGCAAATGTTCAGTTTTTCAGAGAAAAGCAATGTTCCCAAGGGCAACGAAGGAGGATAAATAAAAAATATTGATCGCGAGCGAAGCCGCGGGTAAAGACTAGTAGGTAAATAGATATTTGCTTCCATTCATTTTTGTGATTTATTTAACTTACAAAATTTACTTTTTCCGTCACAAATCCAAATATTGCGTTGTTTACTTGTGTCTTAAGACAAATATTTGCTACTATTCAATATGCCAATGACCAACGAGATATGAAAGTTGACTGAGCATCTTACTTCTAGAAACCGAGGGATATGTAGCTACATGGCCTTGTATCGCAAACAGCTGTTCACTGCAGATAAGGAAACTTGGTTATTTTTCCTTGTATTATAGGTACTTAGGTGTCTATTTATCTGGGTCGGTTCTAGTGATTTCTAACGTCTATATTTTTATTTTTTTTCTGTTGTGTATTTTGTTACGGAGATAATATTCTTTATACTTTAATTAATAGTAAAAATGTTACGCACGAATTCTGTACTTTTGGGCATATTTTGATTAAGTAGTTTCTGTTGGTCTCTAAGAGGTAACAGATGACTTGAATATGCGATAGAACAGTGCCTAACTCTGGGCGGATTAGATCATAATTATACTGACCCGTAGGATGATAGCTAAATGATGGAAAATAATTTATTGTCCATCCAATTGTGAACCCAAAAATTGACAAATTGAATTGTCAAATAAAATAATCCTAGTTTAGTCTTCAAACCACTGACGTCGTGCCCTATATATTTCACACAAAACCAAAATCAGGAGCAAGTGCGATAAAGCAAGACGCAATCACGCCCCAGTTCGCATACGCACGCCCGTCACCGACCCACTCGCTCGGAGCGTGATCGATAACCGATTGTTTACACTCCACCCCGGTGACAGTTAAATGTTTTTATACATTGCATCATTGGGGGTCACGGGGCACACCCAGGGGGTCTAAATAAACGCTATCTTACACGACGCGAGTGAGTATATATTTAGATCTGTACATTAGACGAACGCGTGAAATTCGCGCGTCATCTCTCATGACCCGCGGGCTTATGCAATGCTTAATAGTTTTTAATTATCTAATTTATTTATACTGATGGAAAAGGATTTAGTACGTAATTACTTATATTAATATTAGATCGTATTAAAAATTCAAAGCTATTCAATTATTAATCTACAATTATATTATATAAAAATCAATTCCTGTTCGTTAGTTTCGCTAAATCTCGAGAATCGCTGGACCAAGTTAGCTAATTTTGGTTTTAAATTATTTGTGGATATTATGTTAGGTATATTATATTTATATTATTAAAATATTAATCTATGTATTAAAAACATTTTCAAATCGTATTATGAGATTCAAAGTGTATAGAAGTACCAGCAATAAGTATTATGTAATTTATCTTATGAGTATGTAGACATGAGGAAAATGAAGCGGTTAAAGGACTTCCCCGGCCATCTAAATATTGTTTTTTTCCTTAATTGATGGTATACTGTTAAAGTTGAAAGTATATAAATATTAGATTTTAAAATATTTAGACGGCGTTCCAATACCTGTCCTTTTATGTTTTCTTCTCTGCCAATTTTAATATTTTGTCGTATTTCATATTAAAGTAGCTGAATCCATATATTCTTTTACACGTTTTGAAGAACATCAATTGTCATTTATCTTTTAAGGTCAGATCTCCATCAAACGGCAATGATTGTAAGAGGACAGATAATCTGATTAGATTATATCAGATTATATCAGAAAACAGTTTCAGGTGCGTCGATAAAATTTTATCGCGTTCACAAAAATAACATAATATGCTAAATACATTAAAATTATCTTGTTTTTGTTATTTCAAGAAACTTTTCCATTATTGCTTATATGTTTGCTAACTCATACTAAAATAGATAATAAAATAATCTGATTATATCATGCCAAATAATTCATGGATAAGTGTAGGTAGATATTTATTTTGTGCTATAATTTTTGTAGTGACATGAAATCTTGTATGCAATTAACTACAAATATCGCTAATAATAGGAAACATCAGAATTTGTAATGTCACGGTCATTAAAATTTATATTGATAATGATAATCACTTTACATTAATATACGCTTTATAATGTTTTATATACCTACAGTGATGATTCTGTATTATAATAGACGTTCAGATGCATAATAATTACCAATAATAATAATTTAAATGTTTTTTAAATGTTTTTAAGGTAATTTTAAGGTGGTAGAATCCTTTGTGCTTCGACTCCGGCGGCACCACCGCCACACCTATTTCTACCTAATAACAGCAGTGTTAGGCGCTGCTGTGTTCCGGTTTGAAGGGTGTGGAAAGGGAGACAGACTTTTCCGAGGCGTTCCAGCTTAGTCCTCAGGGGTAGCGGCGCATCTGTGGCCGACCTCAGGTAGGAATATCTAATCCTATCTGGGGTTGATTACAGATGTCCATGGGCGGCAGTAGCCACTTACCATGAGGTGGACTGTGCATGCTCGTCTGCTACTCTTATATTATAAAATAAATAAAATAAAATAATAAATTAATAATGCATGTTAGCAGTGTTAGTACATTTTAATTTTAGTAAAATGACCGTATGATTAAGTCGTTATGATGGCTATATAAAAATATAATTGTCTTTAAACAAGATTACAAAACAACCTATGCTAACCCCTCTTGACCTCAAAAAATAAAATTGCATCCTCTGCTCTGACTTTAGCACGCTACGAAAATAAAACTGTAATTAATAACAAGAAGAAAATTAACCAATTTTGAATATGTGTGTAAGAAAATATCACTCTCTACTTCAACCAGAGCTCTGTCCTAAAATATTTCCTCTTTCCAGCTTTCTGAATAAAATACATATCCTATAAATATTTATATTTAGAAACGTGCATTAAATTATCATATCATATTGGAAACAAATTTCGCTTAGTAATGTATCACGTTGCGCGCACACTGTTTTAATAATATTTGATAAGATACCGATGAGTCATTTCAGTCAAAACTTATCCTTTAGTAGACTTGATGATGTTCGGCGAAGATTATTGTTGTTGTGTATTCGAGACTTTTTGTACAAAGTTTTTTTCCGGATGTTTTAGGTTTTTCCACGTGTTCCAGTGCTGATTGTTTAGTTCTACCGCAAGATCAATACGAAGTTCTTATTCTTTTTAATAAAAAACTTTTCAGTATTAATCGGTAAATAATCAAATATTGAACGTATTATTAGAACTTTAGTGAAACGGCACTACCGCCAAATCTAGCAGTACAGAATGTGTTCTGGCTTGTTTCGAAGGTATACATTAAAATGTAACTTTTCAACTAAGTCCTCATGACTTCCAAATCTTTGGCCTATTTGCTAGTAGGCTAGTAGATAAATACCAGTAGAAACCATTTGACGAACGATACGTAGCTCTCTGTTCGTTTGTTCACTGTGAATAAAAATAAATCTTGTTTGTTTCAGGTGAATACGCCGGCTTCGACGAGAACGAGCCTACGTCTAGATCAGGAGGTAAAGGGCTGGTGATCAGGCGGCTAAAGGAGCAGCATGGCTTCCAACGGCTGATCATGATTGGAGATGGCGCCACCGATGCGGAGGCTAGCCCGCCAGCGGACGCTTTTATTGGTGAGTCTACAACCATTTTTATATTCCACTTCTCATTGGTACTAGTTTATCCAAATTATCCGTCCATCTAATTTGAAGATGGTGGATTCCTTAGTGTTTCGATTCCGGCGGCACCAACGCCACACCTATTTCTGCCTCATAACAGCAGTGTCAAGCGCTGCTGTCTTCTGGTTTGAAGGGTGTGGATAAGGGAGACATACTTTTCCGAGGCGTTCCATCTTAATACTTAGACTTAGGGGTAGCGGCGCATCTGTGGCCGACCTAAGGTAGGAATATCTAATCCTATCTGGGGTTGATTATAGATGTCCATGGGCGACAGTAGCCATTTACCATCAGGTAGACTACATGCTCGTCTGCTACTCCTATATTTAAAAAAATAATAATTTGACTAATTTCCCGGTATCCAATTGAGTTAAAATTTTGCATACACGTTTGCTAAAAAACATCATTCTAAATACAAAATGGCGACGGCCCTAAAATCGCGAATCATTTTTTTCTATGCACCTACATGATATGGGTCAAATCAAAGGTTTTTATAAGACTAATAATAATAAGTCTCTTTAAAAAAATTATTCAGACTTATCGAATGTAATTTTAACGTATTATAAATTTTTTACAGGTTTCGGTGGAAACGTAGTACGTGAAGAAGTGAAGAAGAAGGCGGCGTGGTACATCACTGACTTCCAGGACCTAATCGACTGCCTAGCCATCCAGACTAAATAAGTAGCGAAACTTTAATATTTATGAGCAGTTGAAATAGGCTTTAGGGCTTCGGGTTAGACCCTCTACTTGACCTATTTCAGACTTGTAACACTTTATAAGGTTCATAGTGACTTGTAAAGGTTGACTTACATATTAGGTGATCTTGGGCCTCAAGGGGCAATGCATTTTGTGAGCGGCTTTAGGTAATACCTCTGTTCTGTGTAAAGTTGGTCGCAAATGTCCATGGACAGTTACCACATACCATCAAGTGGACTCCATGCAGTTGAAAATAGAGTGTTGCGCTAGTGGTCTGTTTTGAAGGGTTTGGTTAAAGTTCGTTTACACCATGCTTTCAAACTTAGTACTCATGAGTAGCATCTGTAGCCGACCGAAAAGGACTCCGATTGCGTAGAGTCCTTTTGTTATTTCCACGAAAATATCAGTTTTAAGCCCTTCAGCCTTATAAAGATTAAGGAGTCAGTTGCGTACTGTCTTTTGTAGTATTAAGCTACATTGTATATAGAATGATTTTGATTTGATAGTTCTGTACCCTTAGTATGAGATTTTACGTTTTTACAAAAATGACAGTTTTGGTATTTGTTTACGTATTTGCCCTTAGATTTCCAATCAGCGCCCCTAGCGAATTGTATCAGAACTGATTGGGAATGTATGGGGAATACGTAAACAAAAACAAAAACAGTCGTTTTTGTAAAAACGTAAAAACTCATACTAAGGGTACAGTTTCTTAATCAACTGCCATTTGAATTTCAACTGTTAGTTTGTAAGGCGATAATCGATTGTGCATTTATAAAGATTTTGTGATCGTACTGTGAGTACAAGATGTTATAAGTATTTCAGGACATAGTCCCGTTTGTGACTTCAAATTTTATATAAACATTTGTTAAAAGAAATAATACTAATAATAATAGAAAATGTAAAATGTTGTCGTTTTAAATATGTGCTTCCGGTTTTAGTTTAAGTGACTTATGTATGATTAGTGATGAAAGAATCATTTTTTAAGGTTTAATAATAAGAATTGCCCCCATTTTACAAGAATGGTCTGTAAGAGGCCAAAGACGCGTGTTTTTTTTAATAAGTCCTTATTTTTAAAAGTGGTAAAATAAATCAAGTCTTTTTAAACAATCTTCAAAAATTGAGTCCTTTTCATCACTACTTATATATTATATATAGTACAGAATTAATAATTTAGTACAATTTCGTATTTGTAATTAGTTTTTAATATAATTATTGTTATAATATGACGTATGTCTAAGACATTTATTTAATTGTTGTGCGTTTTATAATTCAGAGGTCGGTGACCTTGACAGCTGTGTTTACAGCACAAATTTCGATTTATGTCAAAAATGGCTGTGTACTTCGTATTTTTAAGAAATATAGATATTACTTATACTATTATATCGTTTTGATGATTTCTACCTTCCTATACATTTTCCCTCTAAAACTCTTATAGAGTTATATACAGGGTGAATTTTTAAAACGGGCCTTCAGGGCCAAATCCGAAACTATAAGGATTAGCGAAAACTGCTGAAAGGAGTTACGAGGCCGATTTTGATAAAAACTAAAACTGCATCATTACTTTTTTAAAATATTTTTTTCCTTAGCCGGGAATCGAACGAGTTCATTTTGAAAAAAAATGACACCTCTATATTATTCCACTATCTGATAGTGTCGCTTATAAGGATCAAATTCTGGGAAGTAATGTTATGTGACAAATTAAAGGAAAACGAAAATTTTGAAGAAAATACGTATTTTTCCATACATTGGCATACTAATCCTTAAGAATTATACATAACAAATGATTTATGTATAATTCTTTAGAAACAGACATAAGTCATACCATTGAAGAATTTGTTGGTTAATCAACTAATTATTCGATGTTATGACTATGACATACGGCTTAGTATGAGAAAGTAATAGTTTGGCAAATAAGTTACCGCCGTTTTTAGGATTGATTTTTAATGAAAATAGATAACTGATTAAATAGTAAATTCTTATTGTTTGTTGATTACAACTTCGTTTCAACGTTAAATATGATTTTCTATATCTCTTTTTTTAGTAATTACTCGGATTTGACTCTAAAAAGTAATTCTCGCAAATTGTCAACTTTACATCTGTATTAAACGATACTCCGCCCATAGCAAGTAAATCTATTTTAATGGACTTAAAAATAACCTTAGCTAAGTCGGACATAAAAATATAAATTATTCGGAAACAAAACGTCCATTTCGAATGATTAGAAACATTGAGCCAACAAAAATGTTAATACACGAAATGTTTCAATTGATGAATGGCGGGAACTTAACTGCCAAATTAATATGAAAAAATATGTATTTTCTTAAAATTGAGGCTTTTCTTTTAGTTTGTCATTTATCATTACTTCCCAGATTTTGATCCTTATAAGCAACACTATCAGATAGGGGAATAATATAGAGGGTGCATTTTTTTTTCAAAATGAACTCGTTCGATTCCCGGCTAGGGAAAAAGTTATTTTAAAAAAGTAATGATGCAGTTTTAGTTTTTAACAAAATCGGCCTCGTAACTCCTTTCAGCATTTTTCTAATCCTTATAGTTTCCGATTTGGCCCTGAAGGCCCGTTTTAAAAATTCACCCTGTATACTCGAGAGTATTAATACAAAAATAGTGCATATGTAGCTGTGTTGTAATCTGGGAGATGTTGGCAACACTTGGTATTCCACTTTAGTCTTTGGATTGGAACATATCAGGACTGAGCGGATTTTGTGGAAAAATAGTAAACTGAAGGGTAGGATGTACATAGATAGTTAAATAGTTTGTATTGGTAGTGTTATTAAACAAGAATAAACGCTTTCTACACTCACAGCCCCACACTAGGATTCCCTGTGTCGTAGGTGCCATGGACACACACATAGATAAATACTCAAACCCAGAAACAGAAATCTAAATTTATCATTTAGATTTCTGTCTGGCCGAGGATCGAACTCGGGAGCCGTTGCGCGTCAAACCGGTATGGTGGCCGCTCCGCCACGCGGGTCGGAATAAACTGTAAATATCAAGATAACAAGACAATTATTAACAAGTAATACATTTGATATTATTAGTTGAATTGATGCTGCGGAAAAGCATGCATACCTATGGGTTGTTTAATTAAGCGTGCACTTTGAGCTAATCGGCGGACAGAGCCGCGTCCTCGAAAACAATGACAATTCAGGCATTGGTAAATAATCTAACTTCGATCGAAGAATTCTTTTTGTTAACTGGTATGGTTATTTGAAAAATAAAAGTAATACAACATGAATTTTAGACATTGATCAAATCACAGACCTGTTGTACACGCTTGTGGATTAAATAAATTTTTACGCCGGTATCGCATTCCTTAGCATTGCCATTCAGAATGCTTCAGGAGTTCGCTTTTTAGGCACACGCGTATACCCGTTCAGGGAAGTAACATGTAAATTTCGCTGTAAATTTTGAAGATTCTTATCGATTGGATTTTCTTTGGTATATCACCATGGTAATGGTATGACATTAATATAAATTTTACGAACATTCATTTTTATACCGATAATGACATTTACAAGCGTAACACCGTTCTATATTGTGGCGTCACTTTAGGCCACACAAAACGTTGGCATTACATAGGTAAAACTTTGGAGTATTTTTATACCTTCCGAAACGAAATTAAACATTCATGGTAAAATAAAAAGGTTTAGAACCACTAATTTCTGATAAACGTAATGGTTTTTTTTACTTTGAATAAAAAGCAAAAATTGGCTTGAGGCCATTGCAATTTACATATGTAAGGCGTTTATTCTTAAAGCCTCAGATATAATAAACAAGTTACGCAATATGTCCCAAACGTGAGGTTCATCAACAACAACATTGCTGTACACAACTAGATAGGAGCAGTCCCTCCTGAGCCTCCGGTCCTGTCCCTGTAGTCCCGGGACTAGAATAGGGCTACGGTATCCCCTGCCTGTCGTAAGAGGCGACTAAAAGTGGGCTTCCAGGGTTGCGGGCGGCAAGATAGGGAGGTCGAGCCGTCCGGTAAGCAACTCCGGGAAGGACGGCGGTGTGTGTGGTCGCATAGCGTCGTAAACACCAGACGGTGTGGCGAGTCCTGGAGCTTACCTGGGTGGAGCCCGAAGGGGCAGTGCGTTCAGAGGACTCCGGTTGCGTTCCGTAGGAGATCCCGGAGTCCTCTTGGAAACGTAGAGGACGGCCACCGGGGAGTTTTAGTGCGGTAAAAATCCCACATAACCCTGTGTCGCTCCCACGGCACCGGGTACCTTTTGAAGGTTTCCCCCTCGAAAACAAAAAAAAAGGGCCTCCGGTCCGCCCGGTCCACCACTGCTGTACCTACACAGTAGACATATTGCAGGGATGCTGTCCAAAGTGTTTTTAGTGCTGCGTATGCCAGGAAAAGGTCGTGAATGTATAATTACTTACTAGAATGATAAACAAGAGTACTTAATGTTTTTGTAGGCTTAAATTTGTCTTAAATTTTCCTACATACCAATTCTTAATTTTTAGTGTGACTTACCTATGCGAATGTTTAATCTTGCAAGTTAAATTTGACTCAATTTCCGGTATGCGATTAAGCTGAAATGCATACGTGTTTATATGCTGGTTACTTGCTTTGAACAACATTTTTAAATATTACAAGTTATTCTCATCATTCTTGGATCCTATTAGGTCACAAATATATTTCCAAGCATTAGAGAGAATTTTAGATAATGTTTATTTATAGTTGTACCTTTTAACCCCCTCCATAACAAAGCCTAAAGCATAAATACCCCCGTATAGATGTACCTACCTACCTTCAATAATATAATTTTGTATTTGGAAAATCTTAAAAAGTTGTTATTGCTCTTGATCTAGAATTTTTACTGGTAGTATCAATAGTCTTCGAGTAAAATGTTTGTGGCAGTAATACGAACGAACAGAAGGGCGGACTCTCTCTACATTGAGTTGATTAGTACATCATACGACTGAGATTGGATAGGGTACAACAACTATGTCCCTGTAGTTCCCGGACTAGAATAGGGCTACGTTATCCCTTGCCTGTCGTAAGAGGCGACTAAAAGGGGGCTTCCGGGGTTGCCGGCGGCAAGAGTGGGAGCTCGAACCGTCTGGTAACAACCCCGGGAAGGACAACCAGGCAACCAGGTGTGCGGGAGGAGCGTAAACTGCTCCCCCCAGTGCAGAGCCCGACCGGGGCATCTCGCTCGAAGGACTCCGGTTGTGTTTCATCGGAGATCCCGGATTTCTCCATCAAGCGCTGAGGATGGCCACCGGGGGAGTTTTAGTGCGGTAAAAATCTCACATAACCCGGCGTCGCTCCCACGTTGTCGGGTACCTTTTGAAGGTTTCCCCCTCTGGGTAAGTGTACAGAAACTTAATTCTTCCTAACAAGTTCATGTAATTTAGCTTACGATCTTGCATATCATCAAAAGGTAAACGCAAAACTTCAATATTTTTGCCAGTCTTTGTGTACAGGCTAATCTTGTGCTCATTTGAATTTGTTTTGTCGGGTATTCACGCAGACGTACACAGGACTTTATAAATAATGGAGGAGGTAAAATAGGCACCTTAAACTTGAAAAAAAAATGAAAAACAAGTGTCGGGAAACTCAAGGACACGCGCGAAAACTTGTTTTAAATAACAAGCAGCGGCAAATGACGCTTTGGCGGTGAATAATTTTCAGACTGAAAACAACTTATTGCTTATTTTAGTATACCGACACAAATACGACGTATTTTTTTTATGTCAAACCTTTTTGAGAAAACGAAGACTGTGTACGATGTTAAAAAATCACTCATAAACAGTGAGCCACGAAACCCGCATCTATTCATTTATTATTATATTTATGTGATATGTTATATTTAAAAATATTTATTTCATTAAATGGAACTTTAATTAATTACAAACGGTACCTAGGAAATTAATTATAATTATATGTTGCATTGACATTATAATGATAAATGCCTATAAATAGATCTATGTCTATTTAGTTCAATGATATGCATAAAACATAAATATGACCTATCATTTTTGTTGGATATTTATATTTTAGATATAAAAGGTTTTACATAATGTTGGCTATAACTTATTTAATAAATACACAGTAGAAGCGATCTGTGTGGGTAACGTAAATTTTATCTTCTACCAAAAACCTGAAAGCAGGAAAAGCGCGGGCCGCATAACGCCAAAGCGGCGCCCAGCGGAAGCGCTACGTTTCAGCGGTCACAAGCGTGAATAACCGTCGTATTTCGAACTTTAAACTCTAAAAATACATCCGATGTGACCCCGCGCGACTTGCTCGCAGTCTCGTCGCCTTCTGAAAGGTCATGCCACGCTCACCGAGACGCTATTGTCTGCCCGATAATATATGTTAAATCGATTAATTAATAAACGAAACTGACATTAATAACAAAAATAACCTTCCAAAACAAAGTACGAACGATGCTGTGACCCAGTTCAATGAAATGGAGTTTCATAAGTGCAAAGTGCGTGATTTCAGTGATGCGTGTAAAGAATTTAAGCGTGAAACGTGTTGTGTTGTGTTGAGATTGCATCTGATGTGAACTATTGAATGAACGTGCGTATCCTATACTAATACCTACCTACAATACATTACTACTATGTTTATAAAGTCAATGTATATAAACAAAGTAAGGTTAACTTTGTTTATATACCGTACGTAATAATTATTACGCTTTCTAATTATCCTATTTCAGTTTAGCTATAAATAAGTGGGTACTTAAATACATAGTTGTTTATTTCAGACATACGTATTACTTGATAACTGTTGCACGTATAAGTATACCTACTTGCAAAATAATCGTAATATAATCAAGTTGCTTTTATAATTCTGCAAAGAGTTCGATCACAGAAGCAGATTTTGTTATAAATGCCCAAAGAAGTCAGGATCAACGACGTACCTTATAAAACTATGGATGAAAAACCATAGATTCTTAAAAGTTTATCATTTATTCTTACAAATAATACGGATTCTAGACGGAAACTTTGTTTATGGTTCAATTCTTTCTGAACTTTCCATTAATTTCATAGCAATTTCGTCCGGTATAGGCATAATACCATATTTGGGTATCCAGTTGGGCCGTTTATTATTAATTCCATAATTTTGATTGGGTACTGTTGGTCTTATTATGCCTAAGTCCCGATAAAACTTCTTTTGTTTATCTGTGTTATGATAAAAATTGTCTCTTCTGTAAATTTCGTTTTCATTTAAACAATTACTATTTATTAGAGGGCATTTCTTATAATCTTTTATATCAAATTCAGTAAAGGCGGAGGCTATGTAAGGAACTGTAGATTTCGACGTCTTCATCGTTTCTATTGGCGTTGTTGCTTTTGTAGTTGTAGATGTCGTTGTTGTTGTTGTCGTGGTCGTTGTAGTCATTGTTACAGTACTCGCGACGTCTTCACCTGTTTCGATTTTAGGACTTGATATATGGACGATTACAGGTACTGGATAGGGCACTACGACTAATCCTGGTGGTCCTGAATAGCAGTTCACACATACAGATTTACAACAAGGCTTTAGTTCTTCACATCGTTTGCAAGAACATTTGCATTTCGCTTCTTTGCGAGCATAATCGTGTTTAGAATCGATATATTCGGGATATTTTAGTCTACCCCGTCCAGGGAAATTCCTTCTAGCGTCTAAATATCGATTTTCTTTTTGCCAATTGTAATTATTGTCATCATAAACCTGGTAGTAAGCGGTTTGAGTGGGACGTTGAAAGTATTCCTCTTGAAGTTTATAGTCGTATTGGGAAGTTACTTCTTTGAAAAATAAAAATAGAAGAATATCTGTAATCTGTAACAAACTCAGTAGTTTCATATTTGAAATTGCCCTACTTGAGAATTGAACATCTTTGTTAAATATTTATTTGTAATCGATATAATATTTCGCTTTTAAGCATAGACCTCATAACAATATTTTAAACTGTTCTTTCTATATATGCAATTTTGAACGAAATTGCTAGAAAATGGGCCAAATAAAACTATTCGTATAATGTTTATACGTACCATATTTTATCGGTCTAACGTCTCATGATAACAAATACAATATACTTATTTTTATTCGTAAAATAATATTACTTAAAATTCACTTTCACATTTATACATAAATCCACTTCTCCAATTCGTATTAAATTGAAAATTCACAGGGTTTGTAACACTTATTTTATATCGTTAAAAAATAATAGCAAATATTACAGATTTGGTCGTTATTTTCTATGCTCACTTTAACTCACAATTTACATTTACACCAGTTATACTGTTAAAGGAATTAATTCTTATATTTATTCAGAAAGTCCATTGGCCTCATGTTATTGTGGGTGGGGTGAAGCACTTTCATATTTCGTAGCTGTAGTAATATTTTTTCCGCTAATTGATCTGGAATCGGTACTATACCGTATTTAGGAAGCCAATTCGTCTTGGTACGCCTTATAGACGTCATCACGTACTTGCTGTTCCTATCAAGTAATTCATAAGGTCCTTTAGCCACATCACTTGTTAGTGTTCTAGGATTGTTAGGTATACTTGCTATATTATTTTGTATGTCTATTTTTTCTATATCTGGTAACATAAATCTAGCTTCTGGTTTATTTTCTGGTATTGTTATGGTTTCAGTAGTAGTTTCGACTTTAGTTGTTGCTGTAGTTGTTGTGAATGTTGTTGATGTTGTTGTAACTGTTGTTTCTTTGTCTTTTTTATCTGCATCCTTGTTATCTTTAGTTACTATAATTGGGTATGCGTATGGTACAAACATAACATTTGATTGTGGCGTTGCACAGTTTGCACATTGATTTCTACAACAAGGTTGGATATCCACGCATGTGTCGCAGGAACATCTACATTCGTTGAAATCATCTACATATTGGTTGTAATCCTCAGTATTTTTTTGTTGTTCGAAATGTCTCATGGGTTCATTTCCATAGTCTGGATAATCCTCTATTCGATATCCATTCATTTGATCTTGGTGGTAATATTGATATTCTACTTGTGATAAAGCATTAGGTAGAAGGCACAAAGACACGACTTGCAATATCTGAAATTTGTAACACGTCTATATAATCGACAGCCTACGATTTAAAAATCCAAGTATCTCAGATGTGTTTATTAATATTTACGTACCAATTTAATGTCCATCCTACCCCTTTACTCCAATATCTCGTTTTCAAAATCCAGGTTCCCTAGTCCTTATGATTGGATAAGACCACACATTAGGTACATTACACAAATGCTAAAGTTAGTATTAATTATTGCATTGCCTGAAACAGGTGTACTGTGGGTAAACATTGATTCCATTGTACTGTAGGAACATTGTTCTAGGTCACATAAGAACGGTGTTACGGAAGCATTTTGAGAACTATTGTGATTATGCGAATAGTATGAATAATGAGCGAATATTTCCAAAATATGCTCTTACGGTGGCTCGTGTTTCCAACTTTTTTTTATTTTATTAGTGTTAATGATCGCTGGGTTTACCGGTAATCTGTTAAGGGCACTTGGACAGCGTGGCGGATCATGGCTTACACAGTTGTCTTTCTAAGAGGAGAGTAGTGCTTAGCAGTGGGAAAATAGAATAAATAAAAAAATTACGAAAAACAAAATAATTTAATCATAAAGGGGTATTCCCATAGATTTGCTGGCCCAATTTTGATCAGTTACCCTTTATAATTACTCATTACTTATATCATTAATAAAAAAAAATATTTATGAAATTGTGATAGATATTTTTGGCAAAGCTGAACGATTTATTTGACGTAGTTATGCATCGTAGATGAGGAAGGTAGGAGGTCACGACCTCGGCCCGGGGCTCCTGAAATATCCGCCCAGCCGTGGAACCACGCCAAAACCGCCCAAACAAATATCGGAACGACCGACATCGATGTACACACGAATAATGTTTGGACATACCACAGAAAGGGGACGGTAATTTTTAATGAACTAGAAATATTTCACTGTCAGGAGTATAGAGATTTATTGATTATAGATTTTTTAGTATGTTCGTGTTACTACTACGTGAAATGTAGAGTCCCAGCTTTCGTGATAAGGTAAAGTTTAAAGAGAGAAGGAAGGAAAAAAATGATATTATCATGGAGTTTTTTTTGTATTTCTTGTTGATGAGGTACGAGTACAAACTCGAAGTTTCTTTACGTATACCTACCATATATATGAAAGGTATTTAATGCGTTATTTACTGATTATATGACAAAGAAGTAAGTTTTTGGAACCATAGGAGCTTGTATATGATTTAATTAATTTTAATGTAATTTTGGGATACTGCTTTATTTTATCTACATAACTATTTAATTATCTATCAAATGAAACACGTATGTACATAATTATGTAGGTAAACTATTGAAGAAGATCTTTTTGGTATGGGTGAAGTCAAAAATAGATAAAATGTTTTTAATGATTTTTTTTTATTGTTACGTTTTATAATATACAAAGTTATAACATATGAATATAAGCAGTGACAGGCTAATGGACTTCGGACTCTCATGGTAGAGTCATCCGCGCCTTTGAGATCTTTTCTTTTTCAAATACTTATATAGGTTTTCTCGCTAAGTTTTGTTCATTATTAAAGTATGAAAAACAATTTCTAACATTATATTAATAACTTTAATAAATTAAATATCCACTCTCACTTTTACTTTTGCATTCGAACTCTGATCACCTACTGTGAGAGTCCAAACCAGGCTATCATTGAGTTTTATTTTACATCAGATTTTTTTTTATAATATAGGAGTAGCAGACTAGCATGCAGTCCACCTGATAGTAAGTGGCTGCTGCCGCCCATGGACATCTGTAATCAACCCCAGATAGAATTAGATATTCCTACCAGAGGTCGGCCACAGATGCGCCGCTATCCTTGAGGACTAAGCTGAAACGCCTCGGAAAGTCTGTCTCCCTTACCGCACCCTTCAAAACGGAATACAGCAGCGCCTAACACTGCTGTTATTAGGCAGAAATAGGTGTGTCGGTGGTGCCGCCGGAGTCGAACCAAAAAGGGTTCAACCACCTTCAAGATTCTTATAATAACGGAATAGAACTTGCCGCCGTCAACTATTTTATGTGTATTATACAAAATATTGTTGCATAGTCGTTTCATACGCACAGACCGGCAGGTCACGACCTCGTGTTGCCCAAATTAGATCAACAACACGCGCTCAGCTAGGTGCCAAGTTGCAAACGACAAATACATATACCTCCTACAACTATTTTCATACATAATACCATGATTACCGTGTATGCATAACATAAATAAATGTTCAATAGGTACTGATGCCTTCTAGAAGCATAATAGCGTTGCTTGGGCAGGGTAAGTCGTAACTGTACCCGTTCCATGAGTTTTTACGTTTTGACAAATTTTGACTGTTTTGGTATTTGTTTACGTATTGGCCCATACTATTTCCAAGTTCTGACACAATCCGCTAGGGGCGCTGATTGGAATTTGTATGGGCAAATACGTAAACAAATACCAAAACAGTCATATTTGTCAAAACGTAAAAACTCCTGGTAAGGATACTGTTACAAAGGTAAGTAAGGTCGGTGCTTAGGTGTTGGATAGGTGACCATTAGTAGCACTTTTCCGTAATTTGGGGGATATGTTAAGCCGTTGATTGTTGTTATTGGATATAATTCGTTAAATCTAGTCAGGTTTTATGATTTTGAAATTGAGATCTCCTTTCACGGATTTAACTCTAGTCCACACGGATTAAACACTTATTATCCTCCAATAATTATCATTATAACAGGGTTGTGATTTCAAAAGTTGTCAAGGTGACCTGTGCCCTTACACATAATATACAAAAATCAGACCTTAGGATTTAAAACTCTAATCTCACCCTAAGAAGAAATAAGTCATAACACACCATAGCGTATACTATTACACTACCAACTTAGATATTAAAACAAACAGATAATATAACTGATATTCCATTCCATATTCCATGGGCAGTCCATGGCGCCAGGTCACGACCTCGCGTCGCCAGAATTAGACCGGCGACAACGCGCACTGCCAAGTGCCAAGATGACATGTCAAGAAATATTAAAATGGATATAAAATGATATCAAACGATCCACGCCTGTTATAAGAACTCATAAAGTACGTTTGAGTTTTATCTAATGTTCTTTTTGTAGTCTAGGTTATATCTTTGCAACCTAGTTAATGTATATCATAGGAATCCTGTATTCAAAGTTGTTTGTCGTAGTACAAAATCGCTTTATATTTTTCAATACAAGCTGAAAGTACAGTTGATTTTTTGCAAACAACAGTTTTCTTGTAAATATTTATTTTAGCCCAGCCTTGTCACTGTGGTAAGATATCGGTGTGGAGCTGTAAAACAGTTAATTATAAAAATAATGTTGTTTTCATCAAAATAATAGATAATTAATTAATTATCATACTATGTTTCTTCATTTTTGTAGTGAAAAGTACGTAATATTTTAGCGGCATTTTAGCGATAGCGGGTTTAAAATAACCTATCTATTACAACGACAGTAGTTATAAATAATATATGCGCATGCGCATGATTACAGAAACGTGTAAAGATACATATGTTACACGATGCGACAGTTTCAGCTGCAGGGGCCCGAGGGTCGTGACCCGACGGTCACGACCTCGCGACGCCGGGATTAGCCCGCGACGCTGCCAACTAACGTAAACTACAATTAAGTACCTAAATTAATTATTGAGTACCTAAAACTATTAACTATTACAATATTTTTTCTTTATTCTCGTCGTAAAAAATACGTAATATTTTCGATATACGAAGTGGTTACTCACGTTAGCAGATTTACAAGACCTGTCTATATTTTTATATGCGCATGCGCATGATTACAGACATGTGTAATGCTACTCATATGCTACACGATGCAACAGTTTCAGTTGCAGGGGGCGTCGGGTCACGACCTCGCGACGCCGGGATTAGCCCGCGACGCTGCCAACTAACGTAAACTACAATTACCAAAATACATTTGTTCTTTGGGATATGGGATCGGTATTGATTTTGGTTGGTTGAAAACGGTGTTCGTAATTTGAAATGCTCAAAATATAATATTATTCCGGCTAGTAATAATAGGAATATAATTCAGATAAAAATTTGTATTATGTTATTTCGTATTTTTTGCAAACTTATTTATCTAGTTATGTTAGACTCTGATGTAATAAGTAAGATCAATGACATAAGACTAGATTAAATATTGTGATAATACCTAGTTTAAAATGTATTTTAACGAAGAATTTTTTTTTTATAGGGTACATTTACCCAATTAAAAAAAAAACATTATCTTCGTTGTAATTTTATTACAAAGATATCCGCCTTAATTTACAAAAGCGGTAATTAGCTTTGATGAAAGTTCTAAATAATTTTTAATCCTGTCTAGTATGTGAGGCAAAATAAATAGGTATGTGTTACAATACAATTTATTTATTTTAAACAACTATTTACATTTATTTGCTAATCACTACGAACACTGGTCAAAATTACCCACAATTATAATTTCAATGTCCTAATTTTAATCATAAAGCAAGTGGCAGATTGCTGACAGGCTACAGGAGTCACTAGTGTCGCAATAAGCAATACATTATTTTGTTTCCTGTTACTTGGGAAATGCAATCAGACGATAAATAAAATGACTCAGCTCATATTGATTTAGTATCTTGTCGGAGACAATTGCAAGATGACAACCCACGTGGATAAGTTATAGTTTGTTAGCGAATTTCGTGACAACCTTGCGTTTACATCTCTTTGTAAGATTAGATTGATTCAATTATTTATGAGAAATATGTAGGGACCTGTACCCTTAGTATGAGTTTTTACGTTTTTATTTGCCCGTATCCAATCAGCGCCCCTCGCGGACGGTATCAGAACTGATTGGTAAGTAAATACGTAAGCAAATACAAAAACAGTCAGTTTTGTAAAAACGTAAAAACTCATACTAAGTGTACTGACCAAGTAACAACGTATTTCTCATAAACAAATGAACAAGCGGAATGCTGATTTAAAGGTGGTAAGGGAGATTTTAAAATACGGCATTCCAATTTGATTCACAGGGATCTGTGGTTAACCTCAAGTAGGGATACAATTTTCATCTGTACTTATATCACTTTAAAGTTAGGTACAAATTTCAAATTTACTGTTAACTTAAACACGTTGGATAGATATTAATAACAAGTCAAGCAATAAAAGCAAATAGTCTGTTACGGACATATGGGTTCTGTATTTCGTTTAAAAAACTTTGTTAAGTAATCAAAGTTAAAACTCACAAGTATCATGAAGAGACATGAAAACCCACTATCTAGGTTTTCTTGGAGCGACACGGTTTTCCTTTGTCCGCTCGTGCAGCCGATATCGCTGTTATCAGCTTATCAGCCGTCACGACACTGTGACCGGTCGCGCGCCTTCATGCCCTTACGTGAAGTCAACTAATCATTGTTGAATCATTCTTTTAATTTAGTATATAATAGTAATATAGCTGTTAATATGTTGGTTTATGTCCTTACGAGCATTATAAGTGCTCAGGGTGACGGTTAAGGGTAGAAGATCGTGATGATGATGAATCAATGATGATATATAGATACTATTAGTTAATTTCATAAAATATTTTCTTGATTTAATGAGCCGCCGTCAGTAAAAAATGTAATAAAAATGTGGACCTTTAATAAGCCAAAATATTAAAATTAAGCGTTAGTCTTAATCGGATTAATATTTTAAATATCTGGAGTTACTTATTACATTTTCTGTGCAACTTTCTACAGAATGGTTCAGCTCTACTACAACAAGACAATTAAATAATTACTGCGACTGTTTAAAGAAAAGCTACACAGTATCGATGAATACGTAAACAAACTTCCGAGAACTCAATGAAAATGTAACAGTAAAACAAACTAAAATATTTTTAATGGTTGTCTAGCATTTCCATTCCTTCATCTTTCAAGGAACTAAATGTACATTAACATTAAATTAAAAAACAAATACACAAAAACACAGATTTTTAATTTCCACACAGAATCTTCAAACTATGTATTTCTAATGTGAGTTACGTCTTTATGTGCCCTTATGTGGCTATAGCAAGCATAGGTAACTAAGATAATATCAATCTTCTAATACGTAAACCGGGAAACCCGTATCCCACAAAGTTAGTTGAATGATCGTACTGAGAAGTACTTACTAAGCATTTGCTAAGCAATGAAGCTTGTGAGTTATACGGGTTATGATAAGCGCAGTAAGTAGTTATTGTTAAACACATTTTTGTCGTATCATTACATTTTGTTATTAAGTTGTACTAAACTGTGTTGTGCTATACAAGTAAACAAACAGAGTATTAATAAAAACAATATTTTAACTCTTGCGACATGCGATGTAATTTTTTCTGAAA
The DNA here is from genome assembly GCA_014595695.2 of Epargyreus clarus clarus. Lineage (NCBI taxonomy): Eukaryota > Metazoa > Arthropoda > Insecta > Lepidoptera > Hesperiidae > Epargyreus > Epargyreus clarus. The sequence continues at coordinate 1,735,617 of JACTTY020000035.1, forward strand.
TTATGAAGTACTAATATGCAATCATAAATAGACCAATTGGAATGAAATCAAAAACTCTTAAAATCTAGTAATTTTGTCAAAATTTTGTATGCATGTTAATTGCTGAAGAATTTTAGATATGGTTTTTGGCTTAACTGCATCGAAACTGCTTACAGACTGCGCAGTCCGATACAAATCATTCGTCAGAACTGCACGGCGACTACAAAAGGAATGTGCCATCTGCACTTACCATTTTCGATATCAACTGTATAATACTGCATCTGAAATTCTCTCAGCTGAATCTTCTCGGAGTCCAAATGCTGTGTGCATTGGCCAGATGTCCTGAAAACTTTGCAAGCATTGTCAGTTTCAAATGAATTTCAGTCAATGAATTTGTCCCTTTCAGTAGGTTAGCACGATTCCACCGTCACCGTCGGAAGGTTAAGAGCCCGTTATCGGCGCTTATCAGGCCGTACGTACCGGAGCCGCCCCATTTGTTCGTTTGACCTGACACCTCAGTTATCAGTTGTACGTCGCGATAAACTGCTGTACCGTCACTCTACCTGTTGAATTTACCTATATCGTTTTATAACAAAACTAACAAGTTGATCCGTGGTCTGTTATTCGTGTATGATTGTCTAGTGCTGTGTTGTGAATTTGAATACGGGGTCATCAGAGGTCAGGATTTCGGGAGCGGTCTATGATTAATAGTTTGTTTTGAGTGCTATGTCGTTCAATGAAACAATAGGAGGTGGACCGTAGGACGGAATTATTCGAATGTTACAGTAAAAGCATTCTCTTGTTGTCGTAGATGTCTCCATCGGTGATTGATTGCAACACTTGCGTACTATATTCTCGGACAGTCTATATTCGTAAGCAATATAGCTATATTTGTTGCGGATTACAGTCAGTTAGTGTTTGAAATGTATCCAATGATATCTACGGAGTTGTCTCTAATCTATATTTAGATCATGTATGTAGAAATATGATTATTGACTATAAATAGTTTGACATTTGTACTCCGAGCTTCATATTGCGTGTATGTATTCTATACTAGATAGAATATTTTACAATTTGTTATATTTTTGACCTAGTGAAAAAAGGATTAATTTTAAAGAGTTCAAAGACTTTATTAATAATAGGAGATGTCAAGAGCTTATTTTCTCGAATAGTTGTGACCATGACCGCTCACAGAAATACAAACAAAACCACGTGTATAGAGCAGAAGCGACCCACGTCTCTCACACAACAAATGTATCTAGTTATCTACTTAAGAATCGAACTCAATACATGTAATATATTTGACATTGTATCAATACTACGTTATTTGGTCGTGGGCAGTCATACCCATGGCTACTTACTATCAAGTGCATATTCCTTTGTTGCTTCCATTATCTAAATAAGTTGTTTGAAATTTTTCTCTCCACGTTTTTCTTCATATTTTAAGCATAAGATAAATAGTTCTTATGAGCGTATAACGTAGAAAAATCAAAGCCGTGTGCTCAAGATTTGAACCCCAGACTTCGGGCGTAAGTGGCGGAAGTTTATACATACGACTAGGCTGCTCTTCGATCGCAATTATTATTCAAATTAAAGGAATTATCCTTTACAACTCTTTTTACTTGACTGTGAAAGGTACTCACTTGTTTTCACAAAAAAAATCCTAACTGTCTATAATTTTTGTACGTGTCATGTAATGAAACTCACATAAAAATGTCTCATGTCATAGTGTACTTGTTATAAGGTAAAGTGACTGAAAAGTACCTAAGGTGCGATGAGTGGTAAACTCGAGTGTTTGTTATCTGTTTAATGTATTTCCACAGTGATTCTAGCTCGGCCAAGTCACGCAATCCTCTGGCATACAAGCATGATTTTTTTATCATGACATGCAGGCGCACATTGTTTAAATATAATACAGAGTTGCAATAATTGATTTACGTTGATAAAAGGTTTTTGATCGGGTTAAAAACTCTAGTGCAATACTATTCTAATTAATACAAAACGTACGAAAATACTTATATAACTTATAATTAAACAAATATTTCAATGCAATAAGCTTCATCCAAATTTGTCCTTTGGAAGAGTCCCCAAATCGCTGGGTTTACCCCGCAGAATAGATAAGTTAATTCTTTGCCCGAGGTAAGCGCCATCCCTTCGGTATTAATTGCCCTTGTTTATAAACATTTAATATTATAATTACAAAAATAGCTTATGAGTTATGTCTGTTTTTTCGGTATATTACAGTTAAGTTTGGTAGCTTAGCTCAAAGGATAATAGAGGTACCTAGGTGGCCCCTACATACGAATACCAAATTTAAGTATATTCTAAATAACTTTGAATAGTTTTTCGATCATATAGCTATTAATTTATTCGGACTGTGTATTCTTTATTTTGGGGCGATTCCAAAATACTTAAATAATAACGTTTACAACGATTAAATATCTACCTCATCAACTTTTTAGGGCACCGTTACATTATGTATGCTAAAATAAACATTAAAAGAAACAAGAATTTTATCTTTCTTAGTGATTTTATCAACATAGTATTCATGCTTATTGTTGGTAAAGATACATGAAAAGATAGGAAATATGTTTGATTCTGTGGTAATAATATCACTTATGCGCCTGAACCTAATAAAATGTAATAACCAGTTTAAAAATGTTGCCGTGAACCTAGAGCTAGGCTCAAGCTACACAGGATAGATACATAAAGATCGGTAAATAGGGTTTAATAAACATAACACATGAAGTTTTTTGTAAATATGTACATGAATTTATATACACGTTTATTTTATTTAAATGTCGTCACTTGTTTCTCTGAGGAAATAGTACTATTCTCAACATCGGGTTGATTAGAACATCATAGGACTGCGATATGATGTGATATCACTTGCGGTACTGTGGTTAAAATATTCACGATGTCTATGTAATACATAACATAACATAAGCATTTGATAATAATACTGATTTAAATTATTACATACATCGTAGTAGTCAATCTTATCCAATAATTATTTGACTATTGAGCAAACATCTATTAGTGTTACATTTTTATTAAAGCATAGCACAAAAGTGTGAGGGATAAGGTTCGAGTCCCAGCTAAAAATATATGTAACATATGCCACACATGTTTTTGGCATGATTTTGGCCAAAGTAGTTTATTTCATGTTTCCCCTGTGATGATTCTTCGCTTGTCTTTAGACCCTTAGTAGGTAACTAAACTTATTTATGTACTTTTTACAGTTACGTTTTGAAAATTCATCTTTGAGAGTAACAGTCTGAAATTGAAAGTGTAGGTAGATAAAGTGCAATGTCAGAAAAAGTGTTAAATAAGTGTCCAAAAGTGCATCACACGATAACTACTCAAAGCGATGACAAGTGCAGTGATGGTGATGAGAAAGGTGAAGTGTTAGTGAAGGTGGAAGATGATGATGAGGTGAAGGTTATGTGCCATCGGGAGAACCGGCTGACCAGCATCATCGATCAGCTGCGATGCCAGAATAAGAATAAAGGTATGGAGATTTTGCAATTTTTACGTTGACTGCAACGCTTTTCATTGTTAATGTATGGTACAATATTTTCTTTCTACAACTGGAGTTAGTCAGTCACGAAACTTAGATTTTTTTTATTATATAGGAGTAGCAGATGAGCATACAGTCCACCTGATGGTAAGTGGCTACTGCCGCCCATGGACATCTGTAATCAACCACAGAGAGGATTAGATATTCGCAGCAATCCCACCTGACCTCGGCCACAGATGCGCCGCTATTCCTGAGGACTAAGCTGGAACGCCTCGGAAAATGTATGTCTCCCTTACCACACCCTTCAAACCAGAACACAGCAGCGCTTAACACTGTTGTCATTAGGTAGAAATACATGTGGCGGTGGTGCCGCCGGAGTCGAACCACAAAGGGTTCTACCACCTTCAAATGATCTATTCGAGATATTACTGATAAGGTACCAAAACCTATTTCTACCTGACCAGTACTATGAATTGCTAGTCTGCTTTGTAGGGTACAGTAAAGTATAGTTGCTGGATGCGTTCCAACCTAATCTTTAGGGATAAAAAAATACCTGTGACCAACCTCAAATAGAACGTAATTCCTTTTTGGAGTTGATCCAACATTTTCATAAATTGACCATTCTTCATTATGTAGACGGCAAGTTCTTTTACGCACCTTTGATTTTTCAAAGTTATGTGCGTATTATAAATTAATTATAACTTGCTAAACGGTTAAGGAAAACATCGTGAGGAAACCTGCATACCTGAGAAATTTATAAAAAAAATAGCTTATAGGTATGTGAAGTCTACCAATACGCACTTGGCCAGCGCGGTGGACTATGGCCTAATCCTTCTCATTGTGAGAGGAGACCCGTGCCCAGCAGTGGGACAGTAATGGGTTGCTGATGATGATGAAGTTCTTTTACATAAAACACGGAATAAAATGAATTACCATTAGGTATTTCGTTTTTATTTTATTTTATACGAATTTATGTTTAGGTACATTATTTTGAATGAATAATCATTGTGTAGCATCTATATAAAATTGCCTTAGAATTATTAGATAAATGATACAGCGTAATGAACAAATGAACTTTTAACGTAATCACAGTTTTCCATCACGAACAGATTAGTAGGCGTGATGAATAATAGTGTATCATGGTTTGTATGATCTCAACAGGGTCATGGGCCCTCGGGCTAATTGTGGTGTTTGCTAATAATGGACTATTAACGGACGGGGTATCATCGTAATCTGTAACACACCCACCACTGGTACAAACACGGGAATTAACTCTTTGTTTGTTGAGTATATAAGAGTAATAAAAGAAATTAATTATCACTTGCTAAACGGTGAAGGAAAACATCGTGAGGAAACCTGTATACCTGAGAAATTTATAAAAAAAATAATCTCAAAGGTATGTGAAGTCTACCAATACACACTTGGCCAGCGCGGTGGACTATGGCCTAATCCTTCTCATTCTGAGAGGAGACCCGTGCCCAGCAGTGGGACAGTAATGGGTTGATGATTGTTGAGTATGATTAAAAATGTGTCATGAAATGATAATGTGGTGATGATATAAAAAAAAAAGTTAGGATATTAGGATAAGATGTTGAGATATTGAGTCAGTGCTCGATCTCATATTTTTTATAATATGGGAGTAGCAGACGAGCTGCACGTCCAGCTAATGGTAAGTGGCTACTGCCGCCCATGGACATCTGTAACTCCAGATAGGACTAGATGTCCTATATGAGGTCGGCGACAAATGCGCTGCTACCCCTGAGGACTAAGCTGGAACGCCTCGGAAAAGTATGTTTACCTTACCACACCTTTTAAACCAGAACACAGGAGCGTTTAACACTTCTGTTATGACGCAGAATTAGGTGTGGCGGTGATGCCGTCAGAGGCGAACCACAGGGTTTTACAACATTCGACTTTTAATTTTAATACTTGAGCACCAGGCCTGCAATGGCTTTTGGAGTTTGATTCAATTGTTTAATATTGATATGAACTACTTCTAATTACCTTATAAGGTCAGACAATACATTATGCTATGTGGCCAACATGGTCCCTCGCCATGAACCGCCACGCCGAGCGTAAACGAAACAAAGTCGCAACCGCCGCGATACCATCGCGTTTCTAACATGTAAATCGCTTAGATTTATAAATATCACTAGCTTGCCCGACGGATTTGTTTAAAAACTAAGCAAAACTCCACTAGAGGTCATATGACTTCTACGCTCATGGTACACATATGACATACAACTTAACGGAAGAACCTCCACTGTAGTTGAGGGTACGACTTCCATACGCATAGGTACACATATGATATGAATTTTGGTGAAGTGCACTAAATTTGATTTAAAGCATGCGTATTATTTTTTTTAATATCCAATTAGTTAGCAAAACTAGGCAGTCCACCTGATCGTAAGCGGTCACTGCTGCGTATGGACATTTGTGACCAAGTCCATGTAAAACAGGCCCACCTGAAGCCGACCACAGACGTCTCCTTTCCTGTCAGGACTAAAATTGTCGCCTCATATGTACGCTAGTAGGCATTTACATTCTTCCACCCTAACACTGAACTGTTTCCGATTAGAAATAAGTGTAGCGGTTTTACCTCTTGGTCGAACCATGGTGGCTTCACCTTCTTACACCTTTCACTGTAAACATTAAAAAGAAACCAACTCTTATAACTTTGATAAACAAACAATTTTACTTAATCTACAATAGACAGACAACAGTTGAACACTTATAGATAAATGTAATTACCGGTGAGACAAAAGGCACGCGCGCACAATTAGGAGTGGTACCGAGTCTTAAATCTAGCAACAATAGCACGATGGTAGATAGTGGTATCGTGCCATCTCGATGTTCCTGCTTGCCTGCTCTGGATTGGTTTGTTCTGCACATTCGTATTTGCGTACTACTGTTATGTTGGGAATAAAGGTTATTTATATTTGCAGTAATGAATGTGCTTTAAAGGATTTTCGCGTAAAGTTAAGATGGTCGTTTAGTAACTTAACGATGCACTTGAATTGACAAGTAACGGACAGATTAATTATTATTAGCTTCCTCGCTCGACTCCGGCGGCATCACCGCCACACCTATTTCTGCCTCGTAACAGCAGTGTTAAACGCTGCTGTGTTCTGTTCGGTTTGAAGGGTGTGAAGGCAGACATACTTTTCCGAGGCGTACCAGCTTAGTCCTCAGGAGTAGCGGCGCATCTGTGGCCGACCTCAGGTAGGAATATCTAATCCTATCTGGGGTTTATTACAAATGACCATAAGCGGTAGTAGCCACTTACCATCAGGTGGACTGCATGCTCGTCTGCTACTCATATATTATATAAAAAGGTGTAACTTTTAAAAAGAGATACAGACAGACAGACAGCGGAGGCTTAGTAATAGAGTTTCATTTTTACGCTATGGGTCTTCTCCTACTCAAAGTGCCGTTCCGATTAGCGAAGTTTGGCTGTCAATTCAGATCTTTACTGACGCGTGATAGTTGGGCATCACTTTTAAGTACGTAACCCTAAAAATCAGTCCAATAATTTTGAAGAAGATTGTTACCAAAGCAAAACGGGACGCAAAATTAAGTTATCACTGTTATCAGCCATTAAGTACTGATGGGTGCGATAATACGATGACGCGTAATGCATGTGACGATTAGTCATAATTTTTATTGTTCATCGTAAGGACTTATATACCTAAAAGCCTTTTTTTAATAATATAGGACCATCAGACGAGCATGCAGTCTGATGGTAACTGTCTACTGCCGCCCAAAGACAGATGTCATTAGATTCCTATCTGAGGTCAGCCACAGATGCGCCGCTACCACTAGGGACTAAATTGGAATGACATAGAAACGTATCTCTACCAAAAAAGTTTAACACTGCTGTTATTAGGCGGAAAGAGGTGTAGCGGTGACCTAACACCTACTTTGTAATTATACATTTCAAATATTAAAACGCCTTCGATATGAATATAACAATAAATAAATTATATTCCACTGAAAAACAGCTTTACAATTACCGTAAAGAAATGTTCGAGACTTTGTTAGAGACATTACAGCGTCAATAAGTATTCAAGCAACGTGGCCAGTGGACATTAGCTTTAATCAAACTGAACTTTACAATCGTAAAGAGTGGGCCGCAGACAATTTAAAAGCAATGCGCTAAAAAGGGTAGCTTAATCAACCGCCCCAATTAGCGGATAAAGCGATTATTTAGCTAATGAGTGAATAAATCGCTGTCGAAATGTGCGACCGCGCTTCCGACGAGATAATGTTAATCAGTGCGTGCAATTTATACGCCGACGCCACTAAAATACGGCAAATGGTACTCAACTACGACCACTGCATCCTCGGAAAAAATGCGATTTCTTAAACAACAAACTCTCGAAACTCGCTCATATTGGAAAGGGAGAAAGAGCCAATTGAATTGGACGCTCAGATTGTTGTTAATTTCTATCGGTTGCAAGTAAATATAGAGAGCAGGCGCATTGATCTATAGATGGCGCGCGGAGCACGGAGCAATCTGCGCGCGCAGTAATGGTGCCAGAGATCAGCTAGTCAAAGAGTGATTATTTTTTTTATTTTACTTTTTTTTTATTTTTACATTAATAATGTTTCCTTTTGTAATCGATAGGAAGTTGGATAAAAAACTTCATATTTTTCGGTTTATAAAATTATAGAGCCCGATGGTAGGATTCCGTTTGTAAAAAGTAAAGATGGATAGTGGATACACACGTAAAATTCATCGTTTTTTTTTAAGGTTGATATAGCAAATGAGCTCGCAGTCCACCTGATGGTAAATGGTGACTGCTGTCCATTTATATCTGTAACCAACTCTATATAAAACAGGGGTTCCACTTGAAATCGATCACAGTACCCTTACCATTAGTTTTTACTATTACGTATTTGCCCATACAATTTCTAATCAGCGCCCCTAGCGGATTATATCAGAACATGGAAATTACATGGGCCAATACGTAAACAAATACCAAAAGTCACATTTGTCAAAACGTAAAAACTCATGGTAAGGGTACAGATGTGTTGCCATGTAGGCAATAGATCTACAGAAATATCTAACTAAAATCATAAATTACTATAACCCTCAAAGTCATACTATTCTTTCCTTATCCTTACGCTTGATATAGATAAGACTGTCTACATTATTTTGGCTGTAACGTTTTATCTGCACTGACTTCATGGTTGATTAAGCAATTGAAGTTATTTATGATATGTTATTATTTACAAAGGAAATTATAATGCGTTTGGCTGGATTTTATCAACATTAAACTTTAGTGAATTAATTTTGCAATACTCTGTAGTAAGATATCATACAGATTTTTGACTTTATTTATAGATATTTTTTATGGAGAAGTCTCAGGCATGATATTTTTTATATAGAAATGATTAATTTTAATTGATAAATTTAGTTTCTACGGCATATTTATAGGGCCAATTCCTTGTTATTCTATCTTAGTAAAAGTATCATTAGATCGATTAGTTTCAAGTCTCCTCTGCTAGGAAAATCTCCTAGTCTTTGGCACGAGGTCGCGTGCGCGGACGCCGTTAGCTCGGCAACTGGAAATTTATAATGATCGATACTCGCCTCATTTCCACTGGACCTTGCTCTGGTTACGCGGGTCGAACTGGCTTCTCTAAACTGTCTGACATGTTTTATTACACCTGACATAACGTGCCCTGCGACTACTAGGATCGCATGAACAGTTTACGGTAACACCTGTGCCAAATTTATTCGTTGGTTTAATGGAATTATGGATTACTTTTGGTAGTATGGTGATAGTAAGTGGTCAATGCTACTTATGGACAACTATAATGAAATCCAAACGTGATTAAAATTCTACCTGGGGTTAGCCATAGATACATTAATACCTCTGAAAATTTACTTTGAGTACCTCGTATGTGTATCTGAATACGAGGTATCTACGTTTTTCTTTCCACATGACCAGATCCAGCTTCTTCTTCTACTACTACTGTATTCTCCTCCTGTATGTGTTATGTATCTCTATTCATTTGGTATTAAATATAACATTAATCTATGGAAAGCTTCGATCACTAATAAGAAATATTTTCTTCGAAATTCAATTTTCAAAAATAATTAATTTACGATAGCCACTGATATCGAACAAATAAATCATTGGAGCTCAGAAAAATACTATAATTTTAAAAATTACAACTAATTACTCCAGTTCAATTGGTTCGTTTGTTCTTGTTCTACATTTTATTTTCATAATTGATTACAATAATTTTATCATTTATTCTTTTATTTGCAATCCTATGTTCACTGTGCACGAATTCTTTAATTAAAATAAGAATTACTCAAGTTACGAGAATAACAGTTAAAGTAACAGCGGAGATTAATGAATGTAACAGTTCAGAAACGATATTCATGCTGTACGAGTATACCTAATTAATAATAATTGTAGGCACGCGTAAGATTGTAAGTTTACGATATAATAAGAGCCACTGCTGTGAATCAGCGCAGATCAATCCTTATGAAAGATATTTAATTACTCGTGTTGCCATATCAGTGGTAATTTGTGGATTGTACTCTTACGTTTGGTAGTGCTTTTTTTGTGATGTGATGAGATCTGTTTTTTTAATCGAATACGGTATGCCCGAGTGTAATTTTTCTCGAGCTTACTCGTATATAAGTCTTATTCCTTGAAACGCCCTACAGCCTAAATGGCTTTACGGATTTTTCCACATATGAGATGTCGTTGGATTCCTTTAAATTGTATGAATGGTTCCAGGTTCCATTACGTCACTTTTCAGTGAATTATTTTTATGCAGCCGATTTAAATATGGACAACAAATTTAAATTCACGTAAGATCCATTAACTTAAGCTACATACTTAATACAAAATGTATCTCTTTCATTACTAGCGCATATAGATACTTATGACGTAACGCAAAAATACCTAATTATTAAATACGGTATTTTAATATAATAAATAATTATGTCCTGTTTTTTAATAGATGGTGAACCTACAGAGTTTCTTGAACGATCTTTGCGCGGCCCGTGCAGATGAAGGAGATGATAGCATTAATTTTATAGGGTTATATAGTAATTAAACACATTCGCACTCTCTAGATATGTTTGCGTAACATTTATTATAAATTTCTTTCGCGTGTTTGTATATTTTCTCGATTATTGCAAAATATATTTTAATAAACCTTTGAAAATCGTTTAATATTCTTACTTCGCACTAAGTTTCCCAATCGTTACAGTCCCACTACAGTCCACGGGAGGAGCTCCCGAATAAGATTAAGATCATGTTCACAACATTGATCAAAGGTAGAGGTATGGTAGACTTCACACACCTTTGAAGGTATTACAGAACTCTCAGTATTCTTTGGAGTGGTTTAATAAGGCGTAACATGATTTAAGTCGTAAAAAAATATTGTATTGATGTTATTTTAAAATAACAAGTTTATTTGTACAATTAAACCTACGTACGTCCGTTTTTAATCTTGAAAAATGTTGTATTGACTTTGACGTGACTTTCGTGAAAGAAAATATTTTGAAATCACAACGAACCTGCTCGGTTTTAGTGTAAACGCTGAAAATGTGGTCTTCATCGACGAAAAGTCTTGAAACACACATAGGAACTGTCATCGTAAGCTCGTTAACTGTAAGTCTATTTGCCATTTTATTTCCATAAAAAAGTCGTAATGCCGTGCGGAGGTTGCGCGATAACACGCGGCAGTCGCTGCACACAATGCACGCGGCGGCTTATCTAGCTCCTATTGGGCTTATTGTTCACTTAGTACAATGCATTTGATTCGAACAATCTTGCTAATTTACGTTAGTCTCTTAGAACTAACTGTTAACGAATTAGAAGATGTTTTGATGATGCCATTTCGTATTGAATAATATATACTCGAATGTGTTTCATATTGGATACGTACTTATCAAACACGGATCGTAAATAATAGGTTTCGAAATTTTTAAATCACTTATAAAACTTACGTTGATATTAAATTACTGCTAATCAATGACTGTCACCGTGACCATCGTTTTAATTTTACCTTCGAAGCACAGTTCCAAACTCTCCACTTTTCTCGATATTGCTAACTTTGTAAATCGGTTAAGTGTACGCAAATCACGGGGTTATGCGCTTAATATAGCAGTTAATATGCAATTTAAGTCGATTTGCATTTTATTCCCATAAAAAAGTCGTAATGCCGTGCGGAGGTTGCGCGATAACACGCGGCAGTCGCTGCACACAATGCACGCGGCGGCTTATCTAGCTCCTATTCGGCTTATTGTTCACTTAGTACAATGCATTTGATTCGAACAATCTTGCTAATTTACATTGCACGGGTCAGAAAGTAGTACTAATGAATTGTCTTTGATGAGTCTATGTTATCGTGATGAACATTAAGGAGGAATTTGTTATTTATTTATGAAGATGGTAGATCCTTTGTGGTTCGACTCCGGCGGCTTCACTGCCATACCTATTTCTGCCTCATAACAGCAGTGCGAAACGCTGCTGTATTCTGGCTTAAAGGGTGTGGCAAGGGAGACATACTTTTCCGAGGCGTTCTAGCTTAGTCCTCAGGGGTAGCGGCGCATCTATGGTCAACCTCAGGTAGGAATATATACCTATCTGTTGATGATAACAGATGTCCATGGACAGCAATAGCCACTTACCATCATGGACTGCATGCTCGTCTGATATGTAATTGCTTTAACGCATAAAATTAGTTTTAGAATAATTTTATGTGCTACAAATGACAAAGCATCTGTAATTGGCAATATGTAGAACCCCTGTTATACGGCGCCCTTAAGAAGGTGTCGGTCTCACCCAATCAAACCCTGGGTTTTACTAGTTAATTGGCTTTTCTCAATTCACTGACCACATCCACCACTGTCAAGACCTGGTGGTAGATAATTATAATGGATAGGAATTGTTGGTGCGTACACCGCATTCCTCTATGGTCGGCTGCTGTCCATGCGCGGTCGTGTGCATCTTCAGTTTTTATCGACTCTGGCGGTAGGGTTTATGCGCACTGATGTGTCAATTAGGCATTTTTATTTGAGGGAATGTTTATATTCTTTGTAATGATATTAATTAACAGCATGGAACTACGAAGGGCACGGTAAAAATGTTATATATTTTTTGTTAAATCACTAGTATAATAACCATACCTACCTATTTTAGAAGCCATGTATAGAAATGAATGCATGAAGGAACGGATATTCTTAAGCGCAATGAGTTTTTAATTTAGTACTAAAATTTAAATAGTTTTCATTTAAACTTTTGCTTTTGAATTAAAAACGAGTGTCATTAAATCTTTAGATATAAAAATTTTGATATCCTTCATTGTTGGCCTTTCAGTACTTTCATAAAAAATATACGAAACTGAGCTAGCTATAATATGACAAATCTTCAGCCGGAAGGGATTGAGTTATTTTTATTCTTTTTTCCCGTAATTTGGGTTATCGCAGTTCGTTCCCTGATTCCCGTTCCCGAGGTTTCTACCAGTTACCACCTGGGAGGTTATGGGTCAATAAAATCTGATGCTGGTCCGGGGACTACAAGCCGTAGCAAAGCGCGACCAGGTTACGTTGGACAACTAATCATGAGCATTCACATTTCAAACTACGGTAGTGCGAGCAGAACCCCCAGTTGCATCGCAGTAATGGATTTCTCCGATACATCTCGCGGGCGCGGGTCACATTTGCCGGTGAATGAGAGCGTGGTGGGTTGATGGCCGGGGTTTTTTCGCCACGGTCAGGCATCGTTGCTGCAATTAATATACTCAACTATACTTCTTTTGAAGTTTCGTACGAAAAAAAATTGCGAGCATGTACCCCTTTTTACAATGCCCAGCGCAATGGACTAAGGCCTAAAACTCCTCTTGCTCTGAGAGGAGACCCGTGCCCAGCAGTGGCAAAGTAATGGTTTGACTATGAACATCGGTGTTACGTGCTGCTATGTTCTGTTTTGAAAGAAGGTAGGTTATTGGTCCTTTTCCGAGGCGTTTCTACTTAGTTCTCAGGAGTAGCAACGTATTTATGGCCCACCTCAGATAGAAATAAGATTTCTATCTGAGGTGGGCCACAATACTTATTTGGACTTGAATACTGTGAGCGGCAGTAGCATAGAATTTACCATCAGGTAGAGTGTATGCTCGTCTGTTACTTCTATATTAGAAAAATAATATGATTGTGAATCCATATGTCCTTAATGCAAAAACATTTAACTGTACAGTACCAGGTAATTAAACCAAGATAATATTAGTGTAAAATGGGAATTAAATACAGTACCCTCAGTATGAGTTTTTACGTTTTGACAAAAATGACTATTTTTGTTTTTGTTTACGTATTTCCCATATATTTCCATTCAGTTCTGATATAATCCGCTAGGGACGCTGATTGGAAATGTATGGGCAAATAGGTAAACAAATGCCAAAACAGTCATTTTTGTAAAAACGTAAAAACTTATACTAAGGGTCTGTACCCTTAGTAGCTCTATTTAACAATCTACAGCCCTATTTAATATTTTATCTGAATATTTCTTGTCATAAAACTCCTGTTCCTAACTGGTCTTTGGGTGGTACGACAAGTAATGATGAAACGAGGACTCTAGTTGCATATTCAGGCTATGAATAGAGTAGAGCTGCCTAACTATCGCATTCCGGCCGCGGGGCTGTCGTTACGTCACGGGAGCGGGTAATATTTTATCTGTGCCGTCTTCATTCCACCCGGGATGGGACACGATCTAGTGATGGGCTAGTACATTTCAATTATATTTTTTTACCATTTTTATTTACAATGATAGTGAAAATGCATCAGATATTATCGGCATTTTACAAATAACAACCTTACGCTAATTTGAGAACTTATAAACTCCATTATGGATAAACTCTTATCATCACCATCATCATCAACTAAAGCATTACTGTCCCACTGCTGGGCATGGGTATCCTCTTGGAATGAAAAGGATTAGGCCATAGTCCACCGAGGTGTCCAAGTTTTCACATACCTTTAATTTTTTTTTCTAGGTTGACAATACAGGCTTAGGCAATACAGGTTTATTGCCTTAGCTTTGCGAAAATGTTACTATACTATATTGCTAAGTATTTATCTTAAATAATATATACTTTTTTAATTTGTCATTCATTATATAATCATATTGTTGAATAAAATTATCTTTATAATCGTATCAAGATATTTTCAATAAAAATTACGGCAGTTTATGAAGTCCCTTGCTCAAGTTCTAGTGTCAGAGGATTTAAACTATCTATACGACAAACACTAGGCGTAGATAATAAGAGGCGTGCGAGAACTGCTCTCATTACTCTTACAAGGGGTATGTTTCCATTGATCGCTAATGCACGTCAACGTTACAATAAAAATGAACGTATTATAATTTATTTACTAAGCTAACTTTGTCAAACTTCGCTTTCATGGCTTAGTTAATGATTAGTCATTGCTTGAAATTATCGTTAAAAGGAAAATAGAAAACTATTTATCCTAAAGGAATAACTCCTATAATATCGAATAATATGTACTTACCTATTTCATTAATTCATTCTTTTAACCTAAAGAAAAATCAATGAATCAGAAAAAACAGCTAAAAATATTACCTAATATAAAGATTTCAAGATTGTCATAAAAACTACTGTCGGTCCAAAGCGGTCAGTGGAATCGAACCCATTCCTTATATTATTGAAGGAGCTGGTTTGCTCGCGGCGAACCCGGCTGAACCCGCCGCGCACCTGCCGCATCCGGTCTTAAGGTGCGTTTATATGGATACTGGTTGTTTCTTACCGAATACGTTTATTTTGAATTATGCTTAGATTTATTGAAAAGAAAATCCAAAGATCCAGTACCATTGAAGGTATTCCAACCTAAGCTTTAAGAATCAATAAATTAATCATCTATGCCTCAGTAAGAGGAATTTATTCATATCAATTTAGATTAAGTATTCATAAAACCAATATACCAATTAGGTAGGTATGTTATGGATTTTTACGTTTCAGAGTCAGGTCATCTGGATCAGATTTGAATCACTATTAATTAGGAAACTAACAGTAATACCATGTGTAAGAGTTCATCGTGCAGTTGTAATTTTATTTTCAATTATTATTATTTATTTCAAATTCATACTTTAGCATCAAACAAAACTAGGGTATTTTTGTTACATACCATATTAAAAAGAAACAGGATGCAGGCTTAAAGTATACCCTAAGCTACCACAATGTCGATAAATCCAACGACACCTTAAATCCCTTAAGCCGTTTAGGCTGCAGACTGCCTAAGACTTAGACATACGAGTACATGTTCGAAAAAAAAATCGCGGTCGCGTTAAAAAAGAAATATAGGTATTATGTAACTTCAACAGTTACTCAAATTAAATTTATCCGAGTAGATGAAAGACTAACTTTATTCACCATTGCGTGGCGGTGCTCATCAATGTTTCATGCGGGGTGCGGGGTGGTGCGGGGCTGCGGGGTCACCGGTAGCACCTGCCGACTTACCCCGCCAGTTTATATCGGGTTATGTAACCTTGGATTATTGTAACAATCCTTCGAGATTTTATACTATGAGACTCTTAGATGGAGTATGTTTTCAAAAAAATATCGAGATGCGATAAAGAATACTTTTCTATTTAGGTATATGTTTATTAAGATGGCTGCTTTGTGAAATGGAATATGATAAGGCGTTCCGATTTAATAATTAGCAACACTACACTTATTTCGCTAACTTAAAACATGGTATTACGGAAACTCAAAGAAACAAACCTAGTGTTAATTTGGAGTTCATACATACTGACTTACCTACATGGAGTAGTCCTCAGGAGTGGCAAAGTATATGTAATTCACGTTGAATACCTGTGAGAATACCTTGTTGGTTTCCAAAAAAATTTGGTTCGTTTGGTTGGATCCCTGGTAATTGAATTGAGGTTAGTACTTCAATCTATAAAAATCATGAAAGATAATTAGAAAATTTCGATAGCGTGATTCAGGATACGGGCAGCGCCATCTCTTGGTGAACAACAGAAAGTCTTTAAATGTATGAAATGTGCTAACTTCTAAAGAGGTTCCTAGTACTTGCGCGATTTGAACGGCGCTTTAGAAACGCTATTATTAGACTCCTACGTATGCCATCGTATTGAAATCTTAATTAAAGTAATGCTGTAAATATAAGAGGAAATAGACCCCATCTACGATAATTTTCTGATTAACGTAAGTGCAAAATTAATTAAGTGTATGGAATCTGTGATAAATGTGAAACTTCGTACAGTTGGGAAATAGGTGACACTCATTAAATGTTAGAAGATATTGATAAGTAGGTAATTTAACTTTTATGGATTGATAGCGGTCACATCACCGTCACGCCATTAATTTCTTCTTACTTATTCAACAGCATATAGCATATTAATATGCCTTACTATAGTATAGATATCTAGGTTTTCCGTAGAGACCCATATCTTGAGCAGCAAGGAGCTTCTATGCTACCCTTGTGATAGTAAGCAGCGACTGACACCAACGGACATTTGTTAACTACCATAAAACCTTTGCCACACCTGAGGACTAAGTTGAAACTCCAAGTATATGTCTCTCCATAGCACAGAAAAGGATATGACGGTGGTACCGGAGTCAAAGTAGTTGAAAATTGAGTTATCGATGTCCGTAAAAATATGTATTGTTTATGTATTGTCCTTGTCTATTGTATTTTCTTTGTAGATTTGCATATGTAGTTTATACTAGCCGACCCGTGCCCACTTCGTTGAGCGTTCATTATATTTTTGTGATGCAATTATGTTGTGAGAACTAATAGAGAACAACATTTTTGATGAACATTATGTTCGTCCATACCGAACCGTTTAGATAGCTCACGCCGGTAAAGCGTCACATTTTTTCCAATTTCCGCTGACTTGATATACATAATAATATGCCATTATTTTTCCTCTGAAAATTTTGTTGAATTATAAATATATTATAATAAAATATAGCCTATAACACTGCTGAATAGTGTAGCTTTCTGAATATGAAAGAATTTTTATGATCGGTTCAGTATTTCCGGAGATTAGCCCTTAAAACGAATAAACAAAATCAAACTTACAAACTTTACCTTTTTATAATATTAGTATAGATCAGGGGTTCCCAAAGTGTGCGCCGCGGCGCCCTGGTGCGCCGTAGAAAGTAAAGAGGGGCGCCGTGAGTCGATCCTCTATTTATTGGACACCACAGATATTGGCGTTTTGGTTATCGATTCAAAATGAATATCCAAATTTAACATCCAAAGCATTAAAAATTTTCATTCCGTTTGCAACATCATATCTATGTGAAGCTGGGTTTTCAGATGTAGCTGTGGTAAAGAACAAATATCGGATCAATGTGGAGCAAGAAATGAGAATAGCAGTGTCAAGTGATATTCCCCGCTTTGAAAAACTGCGCGGAGATCACTTAGCTCACTTAGTTCACATTGATTTGACTGAATAAATATCGTATTTTATTTTTGTTATCCTCAAGTCTTTCTTGTTGTTTTCCGTTTAAATTATTTTATAATAACGTATTGTACAATTTCATATTGTGGTGTTTTAAATTCGTTTCGATCAACCTAAGGTAACTACTATTATTGTAGTTTCTTTCGACTGTCTTCTTCAAATAGTTAGCTAGGACAGGGCACAGGGCTGTCCCTGTAGTTCCGGGACTAGAATAGGGCTACGGTATCCCCTGCCTGTCGTAAGAGGCGACTAAAAGGGGGCTTCCGGGGTTGCGGACGGCAAGAGTGGGAGCTCGAACCGCCCGGCCAGCGGCCCCGGGAAGGACGACGGTATGTGTGGTCGCATACCGTCGTATACACCAGATGGTGTGCCGAGCGCCAAGCTCACCTGGGCGGAGCCCGACGGGGCAACGCGCTAAGAGGACTCCGGTTGCGTTCCTTTGGAGATCCCGGAGCCCTCTACGCAGCGCAGAGGACGGCCGTTTTTACCGGGGGGGTTTTAGTGCGGTAAAAATCCCACATAACTCGGCGTCGCTCCCACGTTGTCGGGTACCTTTTGAAGGTTTCCCCTCGACAAAAAAAAAAAAGTTTGGAAAATCCAAAAGTGCACGACTCATAATGCTCATTTAACTATGAAATATAAAAAAAAAAAAAAACTCAAGTCGTTCAAAATTAATTGCCGAAAAAACAGCTGTAGTAGGAAGAAGGTACTGCACAAGCGCCCCTGGTGGAATAAATGTACATAATATCTATAGATATACAGTCTTGTAGTTTTCGTTTTTTATTAATTGCAATTAAACGACACTGAATTAATTAATCATTCGCATTCAGTGACCTACAATCGTCGATTTTCTACAATCGAATTTAAAAAAAAAAAAATAACTCAAATGATGGATTTTTTCACAAGTTACAGTGTTTTCAGGTTTCACACATGACGGACAGGAAATTTTTTTGACCTATTTTGGTGTTTTTTTCCAATTCTATTGCAGTAAATCAATTTTTAAAAAGTATGGAATTAATCTCCATTAAATTATCTCGACAATAGTATGCAAAATATCTTGATTCCGTGAACTATCAAGGCTATAATAATAAAAATAGCCGCCAAAATGAGGCGAAAATAATTTTTCGATCGTAAAGCACTCTCTGATGCTTCGCATCATGAGTCGTGCAAAAAAGGACAGGGCGCCGTGAAAGAATATTAAACTTGTAACTGCGCCGCGGGTTGCAAAAGATTGGGAACCCCTGGTATAGATCGTATAGATTAGTATAAATCTATAAAAAATAAAAAATAGTACATACGAAAAATAGTGCATACAAAATAAATTATAAAATTTAAAGTAATAGTAAATTTAAAAATAGTATGTACACACGACATACCAAGTGAAAATAAGTATTACATTGTATTCAGATGCCAAATATATATGCAGACAAGAATGCAGGAAGCTGAATTCATAACAGAACAGCAGTTGTAAATCACCGTGGTAAATACTATCGAGTTGATTTACTCCACTATGCGCCGTTTTCGACTCGCTCACGTTGCTTCCACTTGTTAACCACTGGGTTCTCGTTGCGTGTTGTACGCGGGTTCTAGTAGGGTGGCCATGATTTATATTTTCACATTTGACCATAGAATAGTTTTAAATCTTTTTTTTTTTAAATTAAGCTCCGGGATAAATTTGTGCTCTAGTGAATGGAGAGCAGGTATCGTGGCGTATAATTTTGTACCATCAAAAGATGTCGTTATTTCTTCTCTGGTTTAGAACGAACCCACTGAATAATTTTCCACCTTGGTTTTATTTCAGGATCACCTACAAAATGCCAAATCTGTCGAATTTACCTAAAAGTTATAAGACCTGTCCAAGTTTTTTAAACTGTTATAGTTAAAATAAGATTTGATCATATATAAAAGAAATGTAGACTGAAATACAGGGCTTTCCATTATGGTTTATTTAGGTATAGTTTGTTTAGGTGTAGAAGATGAAAGTTTCTTATGTAAATTAATTGAAAAATGACAATGGCTTCTTAATTAAAATTATAAGCAAACAACCGTAAATAAACGTATATTAAAGTCTCACATGCCCACATACCATGGTGTCCCTACAAGTGTTGAGGCGTCCTCCAATTACCGGGTGTGAAGGGCGCCGCGTGATAATTGAATGCATGCTTTATGGCGACCAGTCCTCGGCCAATAAGGACCAACATAGCGATTATAATAAAGCTAAGCAATGCATACAGTTAATCGAGCCTTATTTTTGCATGCAATATTTTATACAGATTCGGTGTGAAAATTAGCGCGAAAGAGGCGTAGAGATTAGTTTAATCATCTATATAAATATTTTTTATTTGAAGATGGTAGAACACTTTGTGGTTCAACTCCTGCGGCACCACGGCCACACCTATTTCTGCCTCATAACAGCAGTGTTAAACGCTGCAGTGTTCTGGTTTGAAGGGTGTGGTAAGGGAGACATTTTTTCGAGGCGTTCTAACTTAGCTCAGGGGTAGCAGCGCATTTTTGGCCAACCTCAGGTAGGAATAAATAGTCCTATCTGGGGTTGATTACAGATGTCTATGGGCGGTAGTAGCCACTTACCATCAGGTGGACTGCATACTCGCTACTCTTATATTATAAAAAAGGTTTATTTGACAAGCAATTTTAGAATAAAGGAATAATAAAATAAAATAAGAGTCACCGTCTTTTTGCCGTTATAATGTTAATATAATATTAAGGTTTTCATGAATCGATGTTTAGAAATACGGAATTATTATGACAACATCAAAGGACGGCCTTCGCCCTTCCCATTATAGTCCCCGTGGATAAATCGCAGAAATTCCACTAACAAATGGACGGGATTGAAAACTTTCTACAATTTAAGATAAGATGAAATCTGCATGATAGATCGATAGTAATAATCATATTAAGAAGCCGCTACACGTTTACCCGTAAGCTAAAAAAGTTAGCTATCAATCCTACTACTGGACAAAGGCTTTCTATGCAAGAGGTAGGACTACCGTGTTTTCCTATGATTCTATTGCATTGTCGGAGATTTTATCTAACAAACATAGGTTTTCTCCAAACGTTTTCGCATTGCAAAGTGATTGGATTATAAATTACATTAAAATACAACTTGACGACGTTTACCATAATGTGGACGGACGTTGCTACTTTAACTTCGTTATAAAAATAATTTTCATTCAAATTTCAACTGACAGAAGAAGATGAAATAATAATTTAATAAAATCCTCACTTTTTTATATTGGACATCTTATGTACATGGAGTTGTATACACATATATCTACGTAACAAATAATCTTTGATTATTATGTATGTATGTATGCATTTAAATTATACCTACTAAAGTCAATTTGTTTGCAAAAGCGAAAAACATATTATTGCTTTACATTAAGTTCCTAATCACACATTATTAACACGCAATATTTATGTTTAAAGAATTTATTCTCAAAAAAAAAAACTATTATTTCATGACATTAATGCTAGACGACGTGTATTACGTCGTCAGTTTGCAACAATAGCAAATTCATCAAGCACTGCAACAACTTAATAAAAACACCATGAAAGCGTTCATGTGGGCTAGTGATGTTATGGATATGAAATTTCGGATCTACATATGGATATATAAATAAATATTATGGGTTTCGGGTATGGTTACGGATGTGGAACTGGATTATCCGATGGTTTCGGATAATTTCGGTTGCGAATATTAGATTTTTAAGGAATTGTAGCAGCGATCAAAAAACAAATGGGTAACGATTTAACTTTATCTGTGTGTGTATCGGTTTAGTCAGACGAAAACTTTTCATAATAGTGTGTCATTCAGACTCCGCCCTTATCCGCAATTATTCGAAACTTTTATATCGGATTCGGTTTCGGACACTTTTTTTATAATACGGGAGTAGCAGACGAGAAAGCAGTCCACATGATGGCAATTATATGGCGACTGCCGCCTATGGACATCTGTAATCAACCTCAGATAAGATTACATATTTCTACCTAAGGTCGGCCATAGGATGCGCCGATACCCCTGAGAACTGGAACTGGAACGCCTCAGAATAATATGTCGCCCTTACCACACCCTTTTAACCAGAACACAGCAGCGCTTAACACTGATTATCAGACAGACATAGGTGTGGCGGTGGTACCGCCGGAGACGAATCACAAAGGGTTCTACCACCTTTAAATTCAATTTTGTTTCGGATATCCGATAGATTCGGTTACAGTTACGAAGTAACATCCCTGTGGACGCAGCAGAGCGTCACCGCACGCGCCACGGTCACGGTATCAAGCATTTAATCGGTTCAATTACTATAAATCTGAGAATGAGTAACCTTTGAACACTTTTATTAACATACGCTCTGTTACAGGTCTATTGTACTCATAATCGTACAATAATTAAGTACAAATATCGCTGTATTTAGCGAATGATGTTTCTTACATGACTTCCAGATCTTTTGCCTGAAATTACTTGATGGAATGAAAAACTTTCGATACAACTTTAGATTACAATCTTTAGAATACAAATGAAACAGATTTAAAATTAATGCTACTTTAAGGCCACATTACAATCTGTATAGTATATCTTTTAAAGGATAGCAGTGCGTAAATTTGACTTTATGTTATTTTATAATCGATAGGCGGCCCTCGCTGGATGACACTTTTTAGGGAATTAAAAATAGCTTTTTCGGATTATATAATTTACAAACAATTAAAATTGCATTACACAGCAATCAGCAGTGCAGTGCATAACTTTGAGGTAAATATCCGTAATATACCTTTACGATGGGTTTCACTTTATTATATTCATTAAGATAGGACGTTGTATTGACAATTAATGGCAAAAAACCTTGTAGCTTTTAACATCTTGTAAAACAAGGTATTTGAGCTCCATTTATTAGTTTAAAAGAGCTTTGATCATACTTGTTTTTTGCGTGCTTGTTGACAGGAATTTAACCTGAATTAAATCAAGGAAGATAAGGATATTTTATATAATTAATATTGCGCCTAGTATTTTTAAAACTTATCCTCAACGAAGAAGTTAATAAGATTTTAGTCAGTTTGGAGAACTTTTATTGTTTAATAGCAGAAGCAGCAGAAGTTTAATAGCAGAAGCATATAAACGTGTAGACAAACTGACGTTAAAATATCATTTTTCTATTAGATATCCACTTATAATTGAGCCCACATATTTCAAAAGTTTTGTCTAAGGATTGAACTCAGATTATACGTTTGAGAAGTCCGATGGAACCCTCAAAAAGTGAACCGGAATCGAATAAAATGCTTCGGAAAAATTGAACAATTTAACGTTAAATTTTGTATTCGAGCAGTAAATAACTATATCAGAAAACGTTCAAGAACAGTTCACTCAACAGTAACTTGAACCTGGTGATTTCTTACAACATTTTCTCGACAATAACCGACAATAATTATCAATATTAACGAGTTGCGGAAAGATAGAGCGATGGAAAAAATCCTCATCAATAAAAACGTTATCAGGAACACTATACATTACGACGTCTATCACAGTTATGGGGAATACTTTTATGGTATCACGGGGTAATGGTCTTTATTGCTTCAGTAGTAGAGAGTGGATTGGTGTGCAGTGTGTTGGTCTACGACCCGCTGCCAGCGAGTGCCGGTAGACGTGTAAATCAACGCGAGTAGCAAGCGCGTGTTACAAAGTAGGCGCGTGAAAGGGTGCTAATAAGAGCGGTGCAGAGTTGCATAGATTCGCCATTATCATTGTCTTT
Source organism: Epargyreus clarus clarus (assembly GCA_014595695.2). Lineage (NCBI taxonomy): Eukaryota > Metazoa > Arthropoda > Insecta > Lepidoptera > Hesperiidae > Epargyreus > Epargyreus clarus. The sequence continues at coordinate 1,759,352 of JACTTY020000035.1, forward strand.
TGAAGGTTTCTTGGTCTACTGACCACTGACACTGACTGGTCTATTGACTCTTTGTGGTTGGACTTCACTATCGCCACACCTATTTCTTATTTCTGCCTTATAACAGCAATGTTAAGCACCGCTGTGTTCCGCATTGAAGGGCGTGATAAAGGAGACATACTTATTCGCGACTTTCCATATTAGTTGTAAGGGGTTTCTACCCCTAAAGTAATAAACGAGCATGCAGAATACCCGATGGTAAGTGGCTACTGTCTACTTGGGTAGACAGTAGCCACTTACCATCGGGACGTCCTTGGGGACGTCCGTCATCAATACCAGATAATTTAAAAATCTTCGTTCTAATTTAAGCATGTTCGTTTGCTATTATGAAAATAAAATACAAAACCGCTCCCGCTCCTCGCCCGCTATCACTGACGCCACACGCTTAGTATGTTAGAAAGGTGTGCTCAGAAGAAGCGTGGCTAGCGCGTGCAGCCAATTACACTTCTTTACTTTTATTGCCTGTCTTCTCATTAGGGTCCGATCACTACAAGCACTCGAGTGCATCGCCGCGGGTCAAACTTTTTCTAAGACTAGCTGTTGTTTGCGGCTTCGCTTGCGGGTGCCACGCGGAAGTTATATGCGGGATAATTTATTAAAATAGCGAAAGAAAATGATGTAATGGTGGGTCATTTGGAACGGAATTGAATATTCTGTTACATTTTATTGAGCTTGTTTTATGCTTGCTCGGTTTACGGATTTAATAATCTGCTTTGATATTCCGGGTTATATAACTGGTGATATGAAAACAATTGGTAGTAAAATATTAATTTTGTGTATTATATTTTAGTGTCTTAATATAGTAATATAGTTTTGAAGGTGGTAGAACCCTTTGTGGTTCGACTATGGCGGTACCACCGCCACATCTATTTCTACCTAATAACAGCCGTGTTAGGCGCTGCTGTGTTCCGGTTTGAAGGGTGTGGTAAGGGAGACAGACTTTTCCGAGGCGTTCCAGCTTAGTCCTTAGGGGTAGCGGCGCATCTGTGGCTGACCTTAGGTAGGAATATCTAATCGTATCTGGGGTTGATTACAGAAGTCCATGGGCGGCAGTAGCCACTTACCATCAGGTGAACTGTATGCTCGTCTGCTACTCCTATATTATAAAAAAAAGTAATAAAAATAAATGTAATTGAAGTGTCCGCCAAGGAGTTTAAAATATTTCTGCTTCGTCTATGCTAAATAGGTTATTTATACGATATTTGCCGTTTCTGGGTTTTCGTGTTAATAAATATAATGTTATTATTTAGATACCCGTTTCTCACAATCATCCCGGAATCTTGTAACCTTTCACAACAGGGGACTTTTTTCACAATTTATATCTATTGCATGTAAAATACTTTGTAGGTACCATTGTTTCTTACGAGATAACATTTAGTATTACTTAGCAGACACACAGACAAACAATTTTTATACATGTCTTCCCTATTATAAATATGATGACCGTTGACAAACTACAGAGCAACGACCCGGAACGAGCTTTCGGCACACTTCCGGTAATAGCGGAGAAGTCTACCGTGAAGGCTACAGTTAGAGACTAAGATTTTGTCATATTTTTTTAAGTTTTTAAAAGTGGTAGAACCCTATGTGCCTGTTCTCTGCCTAATAAAAGTGTTAAGCGCTGCAGTGTTCTGGTTTGAAGGATATAGTAAAAGAGACATACTAGTCGGGTGGCCGATCTCAGATAGGAATCTAATCTTATATATCGACGGGTCCTACGTGAACTGGTGCAAGTGCGTTTTCACAACTTTACAGTAGAGCGATTTGAATGTTCTAATGCGTGTAACTTTAACATTATTCACGTATAATGCAGTTTTTTTCAAAAGGATTCAATTATACCATTTTAAAATTTTAACTATGTACGTTGAATAATGTTAAAGTTACACGCATTAGAACATTCAAATCGCTCTACTGTAAAGTTGTGAAAACGCACTTGCACCAGTTTACGTAGGACCCGTCGATATGTTTCCGTTAGTATACGTTGGTGTCAAGTTATCGGTACCGCTTGTAGATGGCAATAACCAACCCCAAATAGGTACTACCTCTGATGACTAAGCCCAAAAGCCTCGTACAGATACATATCTGCGCATTATTAGAAAGTTGTGCATTGCAAAAGTTTAATCCGTATTGTTTGTTAGAAATAAAATCACGAATTCAATCAATTGTAATCTCGCCAAGACTAGCATAATGTGTTAGTTAAAATTAATTAGAGAAATGTATAATAAAATTAATGTAGATATCGAGATATAGGAAGCAATACTTATTTAATAACAGTTAAATAACTATTTCAAAACTTACGACGTCTTTGCTTTAGTTTCTCAATTAATATTCAAAGTATTATGTCTATATTTTTATATTTTATCGTGATATTTTAAATTATGTTCACTTAATAATCATTGTATATTTCCATTTCATAAAAATAATATTGACCTGTATTTCTTTGATTCGCTTTTTTCTATACACAATATACATTCCTAATAAGCCGCATTATTGATGACCTAATAAATTGGAGCTTGGTCTCTCAATCGGGGAAGTTTAAATATCAGCCAATTTCAAAGTTGCTCATGTCATAATAAAATTAATAAGTTTAACTTGATTAAACGGCAAACGAAAATATTTTAAGAAAACCTACACGTCTCTAAAAAAAAGGTGTATGGTTGATAATACCCATATTCACTTGACTAGCGCGATGAACTATGCCCTTTGAGACTAACTATGTCATGATGAACTATGTCACTTTGAGAGGAGCCCCGTCCCCACTAAGGGAACAGTAACAATTTGACGATAGTTCCTAATTACTTAATATTGATACTAATTTTATAATCAACATGAAAAGTGACTCCATACACGGTTCATGTCACATAAACACAACTCATCATTGAAACGGTTCAGGTTTCCTCAACGTACGTCCCTTATTAGTTAAAGTAATAACCCATGAGGGCACAGGCTAATCTAATTGCTACCCATATTGTCCCCTGACATTTCTTGACCAGTGCCAAATCATAGGTTCGCTTGTACCGGCCAAATGATAGGTTAGATCGCTATAGGTATAGGGTTGTCACTTGTTCGAAATATTGCAAAAATATAGTACTAAAGAAATATAAAGTTGGTACTAATTTATTTTCTGTATACTCTTTATAATAATAATGTAGACTAAGATTGCCTACATTTTTCTTATGACTATTTTAGATTTACGTCTTTTATTAATAATGAATGTATTGAATGTTTTGGCAACCAAAAAGATCCAAATTATAAAATTTCTGCCTATAAAAAATTGTCAAATTTCGTTATTTAGTAAGCAGAATCGAATAAATAGCTTATTGACGTACGGGCGTATCTAAGTCGACATACTGATATAGGTACTCTGATGATAATGATTTTTTTCGCCTATTCATTTGTAAATGTTGAAAACTTAGCTATTTAAAAGGAGGAGCACGAAATATGAATGATCGATAAAAATGTAGTATTGTTCCCGTATAGTATTGTTTTAAAATGGGTGACAACCCTCAGTATAACCTACAGCAAAGTTGCGTATACGCACTCTAAAACTCTATAGCATTCTGAGCTTTATATTGTTTGGGTTTAGTATAGAAATAGCTTGCACATATTTCCAGGTTCTGTATAACTTCGTGTGATGATAGTAGGGGTGCAGGGCGACTCCGCCCCAGCATATCTCACAACCCACTTCCGTTGTGCGATTCATGGTGACTTGACGAGTTAAGTGCTACTGGGTTCGAGTTCAATACCATTTTATATCGCAAACCAAAAATCTATTTGCTTTTTTATTTTGAACAATTGCACATTCAGTTCATTTGATGGTAAGAGAGAACTGCCGCCCATGGACATCTGTAATCAATCTTTCATACGGTTAGAGTCCTACCTGAGGATTTGATACCCCTAAGGATTTGGTTCGCTGTGTCTTCCTCCACAGCCTTTAAACTAGAACATAGCAACGATTAACACTGCAGTTATAAGGCAGTGGTCGGTGGTACTTCCAGTGACGAGACACGAAGAACACTACCATCTTTACAGTAAATAATACGTATAAAGATATCGTGACACTTACTAATATGGATTTTTAAATTTTTAGGGTAAGTGGTAAAAACGGAACCCTATTAGATACTAAACCTTCACTGTCTGTCCGTGTAACAAATACTAAAAATAAAAATAAATGAAAATGCTGTGGTACGGGACCTTCCTTGTGCGAATTCAACGCACTCGGCCTATTATTTTACTAATAGTCAAACGAACAGACTCGTGGGAAACAACTAGTATAGCACGAACGAACTTAAGTTGCTCTAAATCAGCGAGCCATATGGTTGGCAATTCTATTCAAAATGCAATTTGTATAATAGTAGTGTGCTATCATACCGTAGCCGCGTTTTCCCGCCCAAAAGCACAAGGCGTCATGGGAGAGCGCGCTGGACCCACGGGACCATAAACCACCATGGATACGTGTAATAAAGTTGTACGCATTTACATATCTCAGTGATTTTAGTGCATTTCTTGGGAATGGAAATAGCGAAATTTTCGTCATTTACTCAATGACAAAGTAGTGCACAACAAAGGAGTTCAACGTCTTCTACGCTTCCTTCAATAAATGATTATTTAGCTGTTTAGTTAGCTGTTATAATTCATTGCAAAATTGTATTTTATGCCAAATTCTACAATCTGTTATTTGCACCCTATCTATCATTCCATATCGCTTCACTTTAACTCCGCACCTAAAGGTTGCCTGGAAGAGATCGCTGCTTAGCGATAAGGCCGCCTATTGTATTTTGAAAATTATTAATTTTCCATGTGTTTTTATTCTGTTTATGGGTACAATAAAGTATATTATTATTATTAGTAGTAGTAGTTAGCGTATTATTATGTTATTAATATAAAGTACCTTATTTGCTTATTCGGTACTTTATCCATAGAAAGAATAAATTAACTTAAAGTCTACATGTGTGCCTAATTCAGCGTCAACTTGTACATATTAGGTCCATATTAGGTCCATTATAAACACTATATGGTATACTGCTTAAGCACAGGTAGAAAACTGTAATAGGTGAGGCAGTAGAACCACAAGAGGGCTTTAAGTCATAGTTTAGGTATCATGTTGCCCAAATGTGGATTGGAGGACACACACTTTTGTAAACTGTCTTAATGAACTCTTAAGCATCTATATTTCCTCACAAGCGATCCTACACCATTTTAACAAGTGATAATTAATTTCTAACACGCATGTAACTTTGATAAAAACTGGAGTGACTGATTCGAATCTTGAACTCCCAGATTGAAAACCAAATTAGACTATCACAGCTTCACAGTCAACGATCTGCTTATCTGCAAAAGCAACGAAGGTATCTGCATAAGCCGATTCTCAATTCGCAAAAAGGCAAAAACGCAATCTTATCGCGTTATCCGAAGACACGTCACCGCCGCATAAACATCTTCTGTCACGTTGTTTACGAGGCACTCATATTTGCAAACATCACAACCATGCTTGAGAACACCGGACAAGCGTATTCTCACGCAGGCGGCGATGTACGATGCTGCCGACACATTTTAGAGTGTAAACTTATTTCGCGGTATCGACTACAAGTGAAACACGACGGGATCTACTGCGTACGGTAGATCTTGTCTTGTAGCTTGGATTCGACGGGTTTCTGAAATTTACGCCAGCTGTTTGAAGGTTAAAATTGAGTTGCTATTTTCTTTCGCTATTTTTACTCTCGTGTGATGGGAAAAAGAGATAATAGGTATGTAAAAGACATCGTAATTTCTAGTGTAATAAATATGAAATTCATTTGTTAATTTATTCTAGCGTCATTCACAAATTGTAGGAGTTATTTGAATATATTAATTGCATTTTATTTATAACTTGCACATTTAGTGAACTCAACTTATAAAACTAGTTCGTTAACACAACTAATTTAAATGTAAAACTTGTAACAAAAAATGTATAGATTTTTTTGGACATTATAATAATTGTTGACTCGGAATCAGTGGACAACTCCCATTTTTCTGTCCCCGTGATATATGCACATGCAAATTATGGAAGCAATTGCCGTAAAAGACAGTGTTTTGTGACGTCCAACACAAAAGGGGTCTCGTTACGCTGATTACCTTGCCTTGTACTGTTTTCATTTTTGCTGGACGTAATGGGAACTGTTTGCTTATGTTCAAGTTAATATAAAATAGAGATACAAGTATATTTTCTGTGTATTTTATATTTATTCTCATAATTATTAAACTTTTAACAAGTTTTTAATCTTGTCTTAGTATTCTAATATCTCCTATCTTGATCTTAAAGTAGACACATACTCCAAAGTGTTCATTACTGGGCACTGGGAGTCGATCTATGCTGTCTCCACGAGAAATGTGAAAAGTTTAGGTCATAGTTCTCCAGTAAGATTGTTAGTTAGTTAGTGGAATTTACGTACTTTTGTTTTTTTTATAGCGCTCTCAAACATATCATTTTCGTTACAATGTTTTCATTCACCCTTAAATCAAGTGTTAATATTTTTTAATACGCTTATAACTCAAAAATCGTACTTGTGAATCATGTCCTGGACCCGTAGTGACTAGTGTGAATAGCCAGATTTCAAACCATAAAAATCGTACTTGTGAATCATGTCCTGTACCCGTAGTGTATCTGGATTTCAAACCTTTAACCTATAACTGCTAGCAACGATGTTACTCCGAAACTGTCCTATTGCTTTGCTAGCACCAATCATACTATTTATTTCACTGGCCGTTAACCGGCACAGAACAGTAAAGTAACGCTGAACCATATTCACCCACATACAGATCACGTTACATGATAGTTCTTTGCGCAAATTGCGAGCATTACTCGCGTCATTGTAAATAAACGGTGAAAGAAAATTGCCCACGAACCGCTCCGTATTGTGACATTGATACCTGACTTGAGAGCTTTGGATATGTGTGACTTTTATATATAATATTGTAACTGTAATCATATTTTGCCCTCTAGTAATGCTGTGCTAGTAAAATTATTTGACTCGTTTCAATGTGGACTACATTGAAACGAGTCAAATATGTTTATCTGGCGTAGCAACCCCTTTTATCTACCAAACTAAAATTCTGACAATGACTTTCCTCGGCATTATCTAGAGTATTGCCGGATCTCCAAGGTAACGCTACCAGAGCCCTCTGAGTGCAGTGTCTCTGTCAGGCTCTCCTCTGGAAAAGCTTGCGGTCATAACACACAATAATTGTAAAGGTGATAGAACCCTTTGCAGTTCGACTCCGGCGGCACCACCGCCACACCTATTTCTACCTAATAACAGCAGTGTTAGGCGCTGCTGTGTTCAGGTTTGAAGGGTGTGGTAAGGGAGACTGACTTTTCGGAGGCGTTCCAGCTTAGTCCTCAAGGGTAGCGGTGCATCTGTGGCCGACCTCAGGTAGGAATATCTAATCCTATCTGGGGTTGATTACAAATGTTCATGGGCGGCAGTAGCCACTTACCATCAGGTGGACTGCATGCTCGTCTGCTACTCCTTAATTATAAAAAAAAAGGTTAATACGACTATATGCGACGACATATACCGTCATCCTTCCCGACTTTTGCCGCTTGCAACTGCGGAAGCCCCTTTTTAGTCACCTTTTACGACAGACAGGGAATACCGTAGCTTTATTCTGAGTTCCGAGATTAAAGGTACATAGGAGTAGTAAGCAACGTAAGTAGGATTCATATCTATGATTGTTTTAGACACTTGCCATTTCTCATCAACTGGATTGCAGGATTTTTACCACTTTTATAATAAATAAATCGCAGGTTGAGGCCTTTGCTACAATTTTGCTTCTTAGAAATGGACACCTTTCAGACCAGAACATAACAGTGTAGGTATGGGCTTCGCAATCGGACCGTGCAATGTTCTACCTTACTTCCCCTTCGTACCTTCTTTTCAAACTAGGTGAGTTTAAGCGATGACACTTTGATTAGATAGAATCAAGACTCTAACAGTATTAAATTTAATTCAAGTTAGTTCGTAGTACTAAGGTTAGCGTGCGTCACGCCTGAGTGCGGGTGGCACGCGACCTTTAAGTAGATACTTACCAGATACTTTTTTAACGTAGTTCTTACTTGAACCTTAGGGTGCATGGCACGAGCCGTGTCTGTTTTTATAAGTTTTTTAACATGCCTTGCTAGTTCGTTATTATATGTTCAAATTTTAAAGCAATTAGCTTCAACCCATTTATCAGAAATCAGAAATTTAAGGATGGTAGAGACTTTCGTGGCTTGACAATGAGGGGCACTTACTCTAAACTTACTTATAACAGAAGTTGTCATAATCTATTTGCTATAATTTGAATGATTTAGCATCTTCCATTTACCATTTCCTTTCTAAATTGCAATTTTTGCCTACTAAATATCTTTGGTTCTAATGATCTCTAGCGATTTTTGGTAGGCAAAACGTGGATAGATTGATTATTAATAACGGGTATTCATCCTTAAGAGAAGCAAGACATCTGCGGCTTATCAATAAAGTATTCATATAACAAGTAATTAATTTAAAAAACCAAAAACCCGACTGCACCAAAAAGGCTGGAGTAGAATTTCCAAAAGCAGTAAAATAAGTATTTCATTGTTTTTATCCAGAAAGCCAATACAAAGATTCATAGTAGGTGTCTGCTTCAAAAGCAAAACATGTTCTAACAATATTAACCTATTTTATCCTCGTAGTGCTCATTTACGCTATATAAAGAACCTATGTGTAAAATTCCAGCACGCTTAAGTTCAGCGGTTTCCCTTTGCGTTGATCTCTGGCACAGCAACTCACTCATTTAATCCGACAGTCATCTCGATGTGTATATATGTACTAGCTGACCAGGCATACGTTGTGTTGCCATATAAATAAAAAAAAGTTAAGGGCGAACAACCCTTATCACTTAGGGGTAAAAAAATAGATAGTGGCCGATTCTCAGACTTACTGAATATGCACATAAAATTTGGTGAAAATCGGTGAAGCCGTTTTGGAGGAGTACGGTAACTAACACGAGAATTTTATATAAAAGATATATTATATAATGTATGTGTAATCTTCTCTCAATTTCCTTTATTTTGACACCCTACTCGATAGGTTTGGTTATTTTTTTTAAAACGTGTTACTATTTCGCGAGAAAAATTCACCATTTAAGGTCTATAAAATATATAACTTCAGTAATTCAAAGTTTCGGTCATTATTTTACCTCGTTAGAGGTACAATTTCATTATTTTTATCCAACAAGCCTGATACAAAATTTCATAGTGTTTGTTTTAAAATTGACGATTGTTCAAATGAACTTTTAACCCTTATTTTACCCTCTACGGGGTTGATTTTTCGGAGGAGGATAAATAAGTGTGTCCTTGTTCCTATCCAGAAAGCCAAATACAAAATTTTATAGAAGTTGCTTCAAAATTAAAGGATTTCAAAAAAATTGTTTTTCCCTATTTTACCCTCTTAAGGGTAGAATTTCCAAAAGGCCTTTCTTAGTACTTATTCACGCTATATAGAGAACTTATGTGCAAAATTTCAGAGCTGTAAGGTCCTTGGTTTAGGCTGTACGTTGATTTCTGAAAAATGAAAAAGTCATTTAGTTAGTCACTCAGTCAGTCACCTTGCTGTTTTATATATATACAAATATGTTTTTATAATCTCCGTTTAATTTCCTTTCATTTGATACCCTACTCGATATGTTCGGTTAACTTTTTTTTTTAAATGTGTTACTATTTCGCGCCAAAAATCCGCCATTTTGATTTTTTTTTACTAACACCTATCTAAGGACACTCGGGTCATTGCGACAAATATAATGACACCTTAACTGTTGAAATTCATCCAGCCGTTTGTTAGATCGGATCAAATAAAGAAAGACAAACATACAAGATACGCGCGAAAAACATAACCCTTCCTTGGCAGTCGGGTAAAAAATTACAAATGCGTTACTTTTTCCAAATACAGCTTCATCTCATCGTTACAACCTTATAACCCGATGTAAACGGAAATGTTTCCTCCACAACTTGTAGCCACAAAAACTAACCATCAAAACGCAACACGAATATCATGACCGAATCCTAGCGTCATTTTTTGCGTTAACCGCAGCATCCAGCGAAACTGACACGACGACTTCTGTGCAGGAAAAATCAACGCTCAAAAAACGAGCGGATACACCCATCGCAGCTATCTGCCTGCAGCCATAGAAGCCTGTAATTATTGCCCTCACCGGATGCGCGGCAAAAACTAGAACTGACTGCTGTATCTGATCCACGCAAGTTTACTCAAGAACACACAAACATTGCAAGGGATTTTCTTGCTTATGTGAATACTATAAAGCAGTATAATCGCGTGAGGTGGTACCAAGATTGATTCGTACTTCAGTGATAGGTTGTATTTGCAAGAAAGTACACGCTTCCGAATGCGACTAGCTAATAACTGGCACGAGCTAAACATTAATATGATGGAAAAAAGAAAAACGCGGGCGCACGTTCCCCTGTTATTAGCAGAAAAATAATGTTATAGTTTTTGTTCAAGTAATAAATTCTTCGACACGTTCTCATTTTGAATTCATTCTTTACTTTTAACGCAATTAGTGTTGGGTCTGTTGCAGGTATTTATGTAAATTAGTCTTTTTATGTTACGTTAAGTATAGGGATTTTTCGTATTGAAATTTATCGTAAATTTTATTTATAACTGATTACATTATTTTTATACCAAACTCTAGATACAAATAAAAACATTTCAGTATTACATTAATAATATCATTACTTCACATTTTTATTATTATTGTTTAAACATATTATTATTTGTTTATTAGATTAATTTATAATAATTGTTAACTTTAAAAGGCCTACATTTGCAACAATTTAATATTTAAGTTATTTAATAATAATTTTGTATTTTTTTACGAAAGTATGTTGCGTTTAGCGATATAAATTAAAATAAAATTGTTCCAAATTTTCATTTTTACAATAAAAACAAACCTTAAAATGTTTGTCTTACTATTTCGATTAATTTATCATCTGTTAGAAAACGTTAAATTAAATCGCATCTGTGTTTTTCACCGGGAATGCAGAGATTACCATTGCCTCACGTATTCGTAACCAATATTAATTAGTTGGTAGATACGGAACGGAAAAGGGCAGTTGTTTCCATACCCCAGTATTACTCGTAAATAATGTGCTGCCGGCCTTATCCATGTAACTGGTATGCATTTTAGAGCTACTTGTAATTTGTACCTAGAAAAGAAAGTACCGTACTATGTGGCCGCGGATATTAGTCTATGTCTAGACACGGTGGAGTTAACTCGAAATTAATTTATGAGAGAAAATAAATGTCTAATAAAAATAAGTAAGTATTAAAAATGACTGTTGCAAATAAATTGATTTTTTGTCGTAATTGATTTCAATAGGATATGTTCGATATAGAAACATTATTATTTGTCTGTTTGTATGTGAGTGGTTATTTTGGAAACTATGCAAAATTTGACGTAACTTTTACGTAAATACCTATTTACAATTTACAGTCTTTACATATTTACAATATGGCAATTTTATCAAAAACTTTCAATATTTTTTCTATGATTGAAACCGTGAGCATTGAACGTAAAGTTTGTTAATATAAAGTGAAAAAAGTTCAATTATGTAAATAAAAAATGCGTAACTGCGTATAAATTTAATGATCCTGAAATTCTATGTTCAATATTCTCATATATATGCATACATTGACTCCACGCGTGCACGCATGCATTTTTCACACTTCACTGACTAACTTTAGTTAATTTGCATTTCTGGGGGTCTTGCCAAATGGTCTACGCCTCCAAGCGTAAAACGCTAACGCATTTGTCAGTAGTGTCATTATTTTCGCATGAAACTTATCCTTTTTATAAGCCTGATAAAAAATCATGAACTTTGGTCAACAAACCAATTTTTAACGGTTCGAAAACCATTTTATTTGATTGCTACTGAAAAAAGACCATACTTAAAAATATATCACTTCCACAACTTAGACGACTCCAACTCATATGGTAAAATCTGTCAAGATGTTTGATCTGCGAGTAGTGCCAAAGAATGAAACATAGGTACATATACATATATATAGCAATCAGGTAGCACATGTAGTGTTTTGCTGTCAATTAAGTTGGTACTCCTAATAATATGGGCATTATCTTTTTTGATACTATAAATAAGTTCGCTACATGATACTATAGTATGTCGGCGCCTTCCTCGTTAACCCTTCACTGTCATCATTGCATTGATTAAAGATAAGGCAAATGCCCAATGCGGTTAAGTGCGTAGATTTCACACATCATTGTGAATTTTTTTTCTGTTAGGCGTGTAGGTTTCCTCAAGATTGTTTCCTTCGCCGCAAATTATAATTAATTTCAACTTTGAAAAAATCAGAGACATTCTTACCGAAAGAGACCAAGTTTGAATAACTTCTTCTCCATGCTCTATCGAATCTTTATTAATAAGTTCAAAATTGTTCTATTAGGTAATTTGTCAATACGAAAAATAGAACATGTGACCTTTAGCTCTGAGCGTCGTGTGGCGATCCGTCCTGTGCTATATAGGAGTGGATCAGCGTGGTATCAACGTGGCGAGCGCCGCTAATGGTCAGAGCCGCCGATAAATATTCATCGCGGCAAAAACACGAGCGCGCACGCGCCGCCAGACATCGCGCTTTCTTCTCCACGAGATACGTAGCGAATGGTTTTGGATGTGGCATTTTTATCTATATTTATTATTATTTATTTTGAAATTTGAAACCAGTGATAGTCTAGTGGTTAAGAAACGCGGTCTCTTGATCGAGAGGTCCGAGGTTCAAATCCCAGGCACGCACCTCTGATTTTTCAAAGTTATGTGCGTATTAGAAGGAAAACATCGTGAGGAAACCTGCATACCTGAGAATTCTTTAAAAAACAAAGTTTTCAAAGGTATGTGAAGTCTACCAATTCGCACTTGGTCAGCGCGATGGACTAAGGCCTAATCCTTCTCATTCTGAGAGGAGACCCGTGCCCAGCAGTCGGACAATAATGGGTTGATGATGATGATTTTTAAATTAACGTAACGTAAGTTGCTAAAAATCAATTCAACCATTACTTACCAAATATCGACATTTAGATAACTTTTGTATACTAGACATTCACAACGTCTGCATAATATAAGTTGTCAAATTACGATCTTTAGTAAGCTAAATTTAGATAGATTGAGTACAAATAATGGGTGTAGTGAACGAGCATGCAGTCTGTTTGATGATAAGTGGTACCGGTCATGGATATCGATAATGGACTCCGAATAGGAGAGTCCTTATTTGGAGTCGGTCAGAAACTAAGTTGGCACGCCTCATGCTTTTACCAGAAAACTAGAATGCCGGCGCTTAATGTAATGTTCAAAGTTTTAAGTCTAAAAATAATACTTTGCATTTTCAATCTAATGTGCTTTAATCTTTTATTCAAAGTAAATTTTTAAAACCAGTACGTAGGGTGATTTTTATGGAGATTTAATAATATTTATTCTGGGTAAACTTATAGAATTTAGACACTATTTTTCAGACTCCATCTTATCGTTTCTTATTCATCGTCATCATCATAAACAACCCATTATTGTCCCACTGCTGGGCACGGGTCTCCTCTCCGAATGAGAAGGATAAGTCCATAGCACACCGCGCTGGCCAAGTGCGTATTGGTAGACTTCACATACCTTTGAGATTTTTTTTATAAACCTCTCAGGTATGCAGGTTCCCTCACGATGTTTTCCTTCACCGTTTAGCAAGTGATAATTAATGTCTAATATAATCTTTTCTTATTCCCAAAGTTGTTTTACAAAAATTCTTCGTAGCTCCTAGCAGTTGCAGCTCGGAGCGCTCTCGTTCGCCGCAGGTCAGCTGCTAGAAAAACTTACGAGGCCGATACGCTCCTATGTGTGTGTAGCTGTTACATTTACTTCACTCCGCAGTCACATTAGGGGAAAATGTGGACGGGTACGGCCTGACTTTCTTTTCTACTTTAGATTTTGCATTCAAGAACCAAAATACACAATTGACGGGGAATGGAAAAATGTCAGAAGGAGAAGACAAAAATAATAAAATCAAGAACTCGCACAAGCTGAAATAAGAAAAAAAAATAATAAAAAAAACATATAACATATATTTTTAATAACATTTTATTTATAAACTTTTAATCAAAATTAAATATATACAAGTAAGTATTAGACAACTTGATGTTTTTTTATTTCTAAAAAATAAACGAGGAAAACGATCTTCATTTGAAAAAATTTCTACCATCTTATTTCTCAGAGATGGCAATGCGTCTATAGCTGACCTGGAGGACTCGATTCCTGTCTAGTATAAATTTGGTACATTTATCATATTTTGTATATTAAAACTCCAAATATCTTGACATTCACCTCGTTTCATTAAAGTAGTAAACATAATTTATTGTCATTGTATGGTCACTTTCAAAACACGGAATGTTGCTATTGCCCTAATATTTGCTAGTAGGAGATGGACACAACTTAAGCGGCCCCTATCTTGTTAACCTCTGCTTATTTCTGTTAATCAATTGGCTTCATTTAACTTACGTTTATTACCATAATGTGGTATACATGCTCGTTTGCTGCTGAAATATTAGTGAGCGGATACCGAAACATTTTAGGTAACAATCATTACATTTTGATTAACACAAACAAGGTGTAATCTTGCAAATTACAAACTTTTCTTAATTTCCTTTCGAACGTATCTCTACACCTATTGAAAATCACACAGCGAACTCAAGCTCGTTAACCTCTGCTTATTTCTATTGAACGGTTGTTTCTATTGCCTCTATCTAAAGTTATTAAGGCCCATTGAAAGTAAGAAACTCAGCAATATATAAACTATTCATTGTTATTTTACGGGTACGTTCAAGACACGCGATCTCGCTATTGCCCGACACTGGTGGCAGATCACTTTAGCGGGCCTCACCTTGTTAACCTCTGTCTATTTCTGTTCGGCCGGGGCTGTCACAACTGAGGTCTAGTTTTGAATTTAAAAAACGTTACTAAAACGAATTAGCAAACGAATAGGCGGATAGTCCATTTTAAATTGAGTGGTAATAACGGACAACTGAAATTTGCTGACGTTTAAGCAATAGGTATTTAAACTTTATTGGTGGAACCAACAACGACTCTTATTTCCGACTTCTTACGGTAAATAACTTTTTGTAAAATATTTACAAATTTTCTAATTAATTTAAGATGTTTCCAGGTGATAGAATGTCAAAGTAACAAACGAGCGCCGCTGTTCTTCGATTTGAAAGATGTCATATGGTACAAATACTGACACAATATAAGAAGGTGGTATAACCATCTGTGGTTAGACTTCGGCGGCACCACCTCCACACCTTCGCACTATTATATCAGCGGTTTCTGGTATGAAGGGTGTGGTAAGGGAGACAGTTATCCAAGGCCTTTTAGCTAAGCCCTTAGGGGTAGCGGCGTATCCGTGACTGACCTTATCAGAAACCTATATTTATCAGATGTACTGCATACCATCAGGATGACTGCATGCTTGTCTGCATAAAAAAGTTCCGTTATTGGTATGTATGAGAGACATGTAGGATTTATGTGCCATTAAAATTAATGGATTTTTGATTGTGTGAGGACTAATATTATAACGAGATTTATTAACTTACATTTTTCGGCTTCTTTAACATACATTTCTTTACTTGTAAAGCAATTGCTAATTATTTTTTTAAATAAGTTTATAACTACAAAGATCAGAGGTTTGGAATTTATTCCAATATTCGAACACCGAGTCTCCATCCGGTGTCTCTAAATAATAGCAATGGAATATTATTACCTACTGTACTTACTGAAATGTGTTTCCCCTTCGTGTTATTATTTAATTAATAGTACATTATTAAATTTGGTACAGTCCGCGTAAAACTGTTAGTCCCCTCTGAATATAGGAATGAATCGCGTCGCCATACCAAATTGTATTACTACACCTGCTCGCAACAACTTCAGAGCGGACTAGCAGTTTGGCACTGACTATACAGACATATAAATACATTTTTATGGGTACGTGGGATTATAAATGTGCTCTATATTTTTATTAATATAATTTTGTTTTAATATTATTAACATCTGTTACTATTAGTGGTTTAATATAAATTGAATTAGTAAGTAATTTTCTACAACATGACAATTGCTCCAATAGTCTATATAAATTATTGTAGAGTGAAATGTAAGGAAAGCCACATAATTTATTATGACCAGCCGAGTACAAATTCCACTCGACACGTTTACATAGAATGGAATTGTAATTGTATACCTTCGTTCTGAAGAATTCTTGAGATTACTATTGGGAGCTAAACGTGTCTTAGAATCGAGAACTGTGTAGAGACATAGCTTACTTGCTTCGATTCCAAAGATTGTAAGGCAAGAACTCATGGAGCGGCTTTTAAACACACACGCACGAACGCAAACAGTTGATTTATATTAAAACTCATGATGCCGCAGGTTTGTGCCGCCGCGGTTATAAAACACCCGCAAATTTAGCGGAACACATCATCATCATCAAGCCATTACTGTCCCACTGCTGGACACGGGTCTCCTCTCAGAATGAGAAGGATTAGGCCATAGTCCACCGCGCTGGCCAAATGCGTATTGGTAGACTTCACATACCTTTAAGATTTTTTTTTATAAATCTCTCAGGATTTCCTCACGATGTTTTAGCGGAACACGATTGTGTCTAATTCGAGCAGAAAAGATCGAATACATCAAGCCCGCGGGTCCAACTGAAGCCGCTGACAACAACGCCGCGTTAAGTGCCGCGCCATGAAATTGGCAACTGTCTTTATTCTACAATTTCATATTCTACGTGTGAAAACTGCTCCGTGTGGACGCAGCCTAAGCATATTCACATTAGAAGTCTACTTGAATACTCTGATAAAGCCAGATGCGTTCACATAATAATATACTGAGTCAAACCATGAGATTCATATTAAGAAAAGCAAACAAATTTGAGCGCTATCGAAATTTTACAACACGATCATTCTCTGATGTAAACGGATCAATATATACTTAATTTTAATCATTGCCAATAAGGTAAAGACTTCAAGTATGTTATTCCGCGTTAATTAAAACTTTATATTTATCGATAATTGAAAAATTAACCCGAGTCTTGCATTTGAAATGCCAACGAACTAACCGGCTATCAATGAATATTGAACCCACACTCGTCGAAAACACCTAATCTATTCAAGTGGCTAGTCGTAGGGGTCGTGACATGAGCGACAAGGACGGCTTATTGTTAAAAACTGACGATAAAAGAGGACGAAGCGAACGCCGATGTACGGGTCATAAGTCGACCGATATGTCATAACCTGTACGAATGAAACAACAATACGCGTGTTGTTTTGTGAAAGAAAAGGATAGGAATTATAATGACGTGAAGGGTTAAAAGTCAAGCAAAGTGTCGCGGCCTGTGTAAGCAGGATAACAATATTTTTTTGTCGTGTGTTGGTTAGAGACGGGTGTATGGGGGTCAAAAGACGAGCGTCGGCAACCCTGACCTCCAACGGCGAACTATGGGCCGCACTCAGCGCTTACAAGAAAACTGTAAATAAAATACTTAAAATGTTATACAAAAATATACGTAATAATAATACGTAATACATAATACGTAATACGTAATACGTAATACATAATACGTAATACGTAAAAATATACGTAATAGTAATATATATATAAAATATGTATACAAAAAGGATTGTTTGCGGTATTCAATGGTTAGTAATACTTATAGCTGTCGTTAAAATAACTACACATATTGTATTGTTTTAGTGTTGAATGGCTAATGATTGAATATTCAGCGCGATTGATCTGTTTCTATGTTTAAAATTTTATTTACATGTTTTTCATCATTGAAAACCTGCTTGGGTAGAATGTGTAACACTTTTTAATGAATTAAAAAGGTACCAAATCTTATATAAGTAATGAATTTTATTATTACCAATTCTTTTATTTACTCATTAGGTGCTATTTTGAAAAATATTTCAGGCGCACCTGTACCTGTTAATAACTGATTTTTTAAATGCATAATAACGAGGTATTATTCTAAAGGTTAAAAGAACTAGTTAGTAGCTCGTAGTAGTTAGTAGGCTACGAATACGACTCAATCTATTGTAATAAATTATTTAATAATTAAATAACTGAGTTCATATTATGTAATCCATATAAAACATAACATAGACGCATAATCATAATTTGTAGGTACAGAAAGTCTGTTATTTTTCTATGTATTGTTCCATTTTTTTTTAATTTAGTTTGACAGCCGTCCCTGTTCTCCCAGTGCACTAATGAATCGGGACGGCGGCATAATTAAACAGTTCGCGACAATCGGCCTCCGCCGATGTTTCAGAAAGTAATATTTGTGACACAATAACACGCGAGCGGCCACGAATTGTTTCGAATATCTTTCGATGTTTATTTGTTTTCTTCGAATAAATCTGTCATAACCTTAATGACGCTTCGAAGTTCGAATGACGTCCGCGAAAGAAATTGACAGTTTTAAATTTGGAATACGTGTTTGTTTTTTTTTGTTGTGAATTATTTGGTGGTAATGGGTGCGTTCAAATTAAAATAAAATGCTTTTATAAATTATTATTGATTGTGATTTAAGGAGTGATATGTAATTTTTATACGAAATTCATTGAATCGTTTTTAATGTGCGTTTACTTTTATAATGTACTTAATCTTTCAAATTAATGGTTTTTAAATTATGTTTACACCGGAATTCCATTTTTCGAGTAAGTTGCTGGAGTTGCTAACTAGAGGTAAATATTTATCAGAAAGTATTTACGTCATTTACGTACTTCAGATGCAATATAATTGCACTTTTATATCTTATCTGACTTTGTAGTTGTATTGTTTTGAGACATGTAGCATACGTTTAAGTATTTACATTGATATTGCCGAAGCTACAGCGTTGAAGTTCGCATCCCAATGGAAGTATAAATTTATACATAAACAATCAAATGTAGGATTATAAGAAGAGCTCTTGTCCACGAATTCCATAATTTGGGGTTGTAAAACAATTCTTTTTTTTTTCGATGTAACTGGTTTCAAGGAATAACAAAAAAAAAACATTCTATTTTTTAAATAATAAAAAAAGCAAATGAGCAATGATCACTTCTATTTCAGATTTTAACGTTAACTACGACGTAAGTAATGAAGAAAAGTGTAATTTTAATGGTTTCCCGTGTTTTGTTTCAGGGACCTCACAGCGTGATAATTTCTCCTTAACGACGACTAACGGTAAGCTGAATATGATCTTAATAGAAGTTAATAACCTATCTCACATTTTTTTGAAAACCACAATTTATAGAAACCTTTATATAGTTATCTAGGTAATAAAACATTTGAAGAAAGAAATTAAGTAAGTAAGTTTAATTACTTTTTTTTGTGAAACTATACAATTATAAAAAAAACATTATATTTAACAAAGAAAACTCAAATAGCCGTAAAGTTTCCACCAAAAATATGAATAAAATATCAAAAGATTTACCCAACCTTATCGATCTTGTTTTCGATCTTCGTAACTGTAAAAAGATAAAATGTTCACTGTTATAATGTAATTTGAATAAAAGTAAACATTTCTTTATTAATAACGAATATTATAAGTAGTGAATAGTTTCGGCTTAACTCGTTTCGGTCTAAATTTAACTATTAAGTATATACATATATATGTGCAGTATAATATTACCATCTACTGTGGGCTACCACAACAGGAATATCAAGCGCGGTAAATATAACAATACACTCCATTCTGGGTGAGTAGTCAGCGACGGATCTTGATCCGAACTCTTGAGTTCTGACCGCCCTAGGCTAATTACGAAGACGCGCCCCCACCGTTACGATGGACCTCGAAAGTAATATATTAGTTTTGACTTTGTTTACTAGTATGAAATTAAAAATGTCGAAGACACAATTTTGGCGCGCCTCCCCCGATCCTCGCGCCCTAGGCTGCAGCCTAATTAGCCTAAGGGTTAATCAAGCCCTGTGAGTACTGGACTTTTAAAGGCTGAAATGACCGAATGAGTTGTAGGACGTAAGCCCGCTATTTGTACTCAAATTATCCCAATTTTGTCTATCAACGATCGCAATTTGTCAATTTCTAGCACGCAGAAATAGTCTAATATCTCTAGTAGGTAAATATTGGAATGACTGATTATGAATAATAGGCATTTTTTAACGAGGTACTACAAGGAGATACTACTTTATATAGGGTAATTCTGGGAGGTATTTGAGTGGATTCTGAACACTGTTTAATGAATCAATAAACTGTTAGAATGCTACTTTGATAAGCTATTACCACTTCACGTCTAGTACTGTTTGGTATATTTTTAACAAGGTTGTAACGTTATATTTTGATCAGAGGGGTACCGCCACTTCTATTTCGAGCGTGAAGCAGTTTTTGCGTTTTGGTGGAAGGGTGCAGATACTGACTGTCATATATATAAAGCGAACACCATGCCTTAATGAGTGGTAATGCATCTGTGATCGGATTCTAGAAGAACCCCTATTAGATAAGGAGTTTGTTTTAGATGTGAATGGAAAGATGGGCAGTAATTACCACTTAGCATTACATAATTTACTCTTTAAAAAAAGTTAAACTAAACCAAATATGTACCTTTTTTTTGTTGACGAGGGGGAAACCTTCAAAAGGTACCCGACGCCATGGGAGTGACGCCGGGTTATGTGGGATTTTTACCACACTAAAACCCCCCGGTGGCCGTCCTCAGCGTTTGGTGGAGAACTCCGGGATCTCCAACGGAACACAACCGGAGTGAAGCCAAATATGTACCTACCTATTAAGACATAGTACACATATATAGATTCAGTAATTATCTATGTAAATTGATTCTTTACATAAATTTATACCGAAATTTGCCGCATAAATCACAATTATATGATATTTCGTAGCTTTCGTAAATTTCAACAGTTTAAACTAAAATTATAAGTAAGCCTTGCTATAACTGTGAAATAAAAAAATTTTTTAACAAAAAATACAACCGACTTCTATGTCACTACAAAGTAAAAAATAATTCAAATAAATGTTGGTTTAGTACATATTTCTGAAGTCGGCGCTCATATTAGACACGCTGTTTACATCGTTATCCAACTAAATATATTGAGCGCCGACTTAGACACGCACACATATTAGACACGCTGTTTACATCGTTATCCAACGAAATATATTGATACGCTCATATTAGATACGCTGTTGACATCGTTATCCAACGAAATATATTGAGCGCCGACTTCAGAAATATGTACTAAACCAACATTTATTTGAATTATTTTTTACTTTGTAGTGACATAGAAGTCGGTTGTATTTTTTGTTAAAAATTTTTTTTTCACCCTTTTTAGTGATGACATAATAACATTTATATTAATACAATATAAAATTGTATAAACGAGATCACGAATTAAGGTAAGGTCTGAATTTACATTGATTGGAACCGCCCGCTCGCAGGGCGCTGCCGCGCCCTGCTCGCTTAGTTTTATATTGTCTTATATGTTCCAACCTAACCTAACTAAATAGTCAATGATGAACTGGCTTTGCAATTTCATTAGAACCTACAGCAAATATCTTCAAACACAACTCAACTATTCCCATTGGTTGAGGAGTTACATATTTTGTCTCCGAGCCACATTATCAGATCCTCAAATAGTCAATGATAAACTGGCCTCGCAATTTCATTAGAACCTACACCAAATATCTTCAAACACAAGTCAATTATTCCCATCGGTTGAGGAGTTACATATTTTGACTCCGAGCCACATTATCAGACCCTTAAATAGTCAAAGATAAACTGGTTTTTCAATTTCATTAGAACCTACACCAAATATCTTCAAACACAACTCAATTATTCCCATCGGTTGAGGAGTTACATATTTTGTCTCCGAGCCACATTAGCAGACCCTTAAATAGTCAATGATGAACTGGCTTTGTAATTTCATTAGAACCTACACCAAATATCTTCAAACACAACTCAATTATTCCCATCGGTTGAGGAGTTACATATTTTGACTCCGAGCCACATTATCAGACCCTTAAATAGTCAATGATGAACTGGCTTTGTAATTTCATTAGAACGTACATCAAATATCTTCAAACACAACTCCATTATTCCCATCGGTTGAGGAGTTACATATTTTGACTCCGAGCCACATTATCAGACCCTTAAATAGTCAAAGATAAACTGGTTTTTCAATTTCATTAGAACCTACACCAAATATCTTCAAACAAAACTCAATTATACCCATCAGTTGAGGAGTTACATATTTTGCCTCCAGAACCCACTCTGATCCTCATCATATTTAAATGGGACCAACTTGTAGCAATTGTCCACACACGAAATTAAAGGCATTAAAATAGGTTCATAAACGGCGAAGTTATGGCTGTTATATTTACATGGGTGGAGGAGTTCCCCTCTTTTTCTCCAGAACCAATCGATGGATCCTAACCATATTTAAATGGGACCAACTCGCAGCTCGTCTCTACACAATAAAAAAAGAATTATTAAAATCGGTCCACTAACGGCGGAGTAATTGCTGTACATACATAAAAAAAAAAAAAAAAAAAAAAAAGATACCGGCCGAATTGATAACCTCCTCCTTTTTGAAGTCGGTTAACAATTTAGACGAGCGCGCTGAACCCGAGATATTATTATAATAGTAGGGTTAAGGTGTTATTTCACCATCTATTTACAGGCTTATATAAAGCGCTGGTCGCCTTGTGACACCACAATGATACCTTTCACTAGTGTTACCATGCGTTCGTGTCAATAGCGGATTCCTACTAGATACAAGGAGAGGGTTACAAGGTACAGAGTACAACTTGCTTAATGAGTATATAAAGGTACGCATAGCATGTATTTGATAGATAATTTTTTGAAGAAATTACCCCCTTGTCCAGGTAAAATCTATTTGCGCGTACATTCGTCCATTGTACATCGTCTAATTTGATATTTTTTTCTACAATACCTAATTTTAAACAACAAGGAGGTCAAAGAAGCATTGCAAATATTTAATCATAAGTATTTCGGAAGTACAATTACAGTATTAATTAATTATTTGAGTATTTAAATGGGGAGCATTTATCGACTCGCATCAATCTCTCTTTTCAAAATGATTGTTTTTTCTCTTCTATTCCTTTTCTTACTAAACTAATTTACGCTAAAATTCCCATTTAACAACATTTAGATTACGATAATTCAATTTATTCTTCTCTAATAGGAATATATTTTCAGGACTGTACCCACACTTCAATGAAACCTTCCCGTGTACACCTAGCTAGTTTCAATTCCAAACAATCGCATGGCCACACTACCTTTCACCCACTTACCGCTACCTGTTGCATGGCTACCTGCAAAATCTAGATCTCCGATTATATTCACAATCGAATTACCGGACAAACGAAATTTCGTTGCACAGATTACGATCTGACAAATAAACAAAGAGTGAGTGACGGCTGGAACCACAATCTGGCCAGTAATTGGCACATGTCTATTGAGTTATATAAATATTTTGGTAATCAAAAGGTATAACAGATATTCGAGAACTAAACGTTTGAATGCATTGTCATAAACAATAACTAAATCGATTTTATGTTACAATATTACACACATTTAAAATGCGATATAATTTAATAGAGCTGATTCGATGAAATCAAGTTATGTCATGTCATGTCTCATGATGCGAGAATGAGTAGAATGGGGAATTATGTCAAAGAGATATGTGTATATAGGATGTATGATGGGCATATATTGAGGGGTAATGGGGGTAGGTTGTCCGTACCCGGCCTTAAAACAAGAAAGACTCGAATCACCCCTTAGCACAGAGTGACAAACAAATTCAGAGACAAGACTTTTTTTTGCCGGCCTTGACTAGACCGCTGTTTTCGGCCTTCCAATCCCCCCGGTCTCTTAACTAAGGTGCCTAACTGCCTATGTTCTCTCGCGTTGGTGATGGTGGCAAGATTTATGTATCGTTGAAAGCATATATTTTGCTATCATAATAACTTGTAGTACTGTATCCAACAAAAAAGGTTAGTACTCGTATATTCGTCGTGCTAGAAAGCCTAGAGCAATCAGCATAAACATAAATAAATGTATACCTACAGTTGCAGAATATATAAGGGAGTGAGAAAAATATACGCTTATCTATGCTTTACTACTTTAACTACTTTTAGCCATTTCAAGTTTGTTTCCCTTCTGTAAGTACATTTGTGCAATCCAAAAGCTTCTAAAGCACGAGTATCATTAGGCTAAAGCAATTAAATGCGTCTTGTGAACACAATGAACGCTGATAGGACTGAACGAATCGATCCGTTCCAATATGGCATGGAGATACAATGCGAATCGTATCAAACGTACTATCGGGCCGTTCTCACACCGTTGACGCGATGAATCGGCCCCATTAGCGGCCGGGAACATCGTACAAGAAAACTATAAGGTTAACTATGCCCAAAAGTAGTAGTAGATATGCCATACAATTTGTATGGAACGACCCGCGGGCAGCAGTTACCAGCTCCCCGATCAAGATAACGCCACGGTTACCGCGGCGCGACTGCTGCGATTTTATCTGAACGCGCAATATATACCCTCGCTACACCGGGCAACGCATATCGGCGATTGATGGACCAATAAGAACAATGCTGCCTCGAGAATTATATGATGATTCTTTACTTCTTCCTTATCTTTTAACTGGATAAACCGTATTGTTTAAGACGTCAGCGTCTTAAAGATATTAACTTCGTTGTCCATTATTTTCCACTTTGCTGACTACTTCCTTACTGTTTCACTTGTCTCAAGTACCGCCTAGTGACCCTGGTTAATAAAAAGTAGTAGACCTTTTCTTGTCAGGATAAAAGATATCCTCTTTAGATTCCAATGTTGAGCACAGGATTCTTCTTGCAAGCGTTCTCCATACTGCTCTCATTTGGATTGCTGGAGGACCGACCAGTACCCTAACCAGGAGTTTTTACGTTTCGACATATATGACTGTTTTGGTATTTGTTAACGTATTGGCCCATACGATTTCCTAGTTCTGGCACAATCTGCTAGGGGCGCTGATTGGAATTGGTATGGGCAAATACGTAAACAAATACCAAAACAGTCATATTTGTCGAAACGTAAAAACTCCTGGTAAGGGTACAGGTTATCGTTGAACTATCTTCAGATAACGCCATTAGGGCCCTGGTAGACTTTAACGACTACTAACTAAACCTGATTACTAGAACTATTAACGAGCCCTCCGAAGCACGGACGAGCGTCTGTTATTTCGACCCTAATCATTACTTTTAATTGAAAGGTATAATCACTAAGGATTAATCCAGCACATACCACGTCAACATAACATATTCCTAGCGTCAAACGGTGTAGATGCCAGCTGTCTTTAAAATGAAGCGACTATCTTTGTCTTCAGAAGTGGCAAAACATCTGTGATCGGCTTCAGGTAGAACCACCGTATATAGGGAGTTGATTAACCGATTTTCATGGACGGTATTGATCACGTACTAACGACTGGATTGCATGCTCGATTACTGATAAAAAGAATTATTAATACCAGCAAAATGTCTTTCATTCGAATATCTTCAGCTCTGACCAAGCCCGCTTCGCAAGTAACAGTAGTGCCAATTTCACGTCGGCAATCGATCCTTCAACTCGTAGCATACATGCTTTCTCATTACTTTGGATGTAATCATAAACGATAATGTTCTGAGATATCTACAAGGATTGATAACGTTCAATTTTGTACCGCGGAATGACTTCATACGGATGATAAAACACCTTTCAATGTCTTGTAGAGGTCTTATTCGTTTTAAATTGCATTTCTTGAGCTGACTTTTTGTATTTGCCTAGAGTCATTAAATAGTCGGAATTCCTCAGTTTTATCTGATTTTGAACTGGTTCTGTGTTTCGACAAATATTTATTGTAGCCAAAGGCGGTAATAGCTTAGTATATAATAATCATTACATCAAGTATATCTCAGCCGAGGTCAAATTCTGGATATATCCTCTAAATTCTGAACCAATTTTCATGGCCTAAAATCCGTCAAAACTTGGTATGTCATTGCGAAAGAGTCGTTAAATGTTATCGGAGATCTTTGACTAGATTCCTATTTATATATCCTAATCTTTATTTACTAAAATTTAATTTACAAGTTTTTTGAAGATGTGATATGTATTTTTGGTTATATGGCTATTGCTGTTAATGGATATCTTTAACCAACTTATATAGAATAAGAGTTATACCTGAACCCAATTAATCTTTACTACTAAGATGGACGCCATATTATTTTTCTGGAACTCACGTCATTTCACCGAAACACAAGCAATGTTACTTGCTAGAAAGAGGTATGGCGGTGGTAACCCGGTCGAAACATACACATTCTACCATTGAACATTTTAAGTCTAAAATATTAAAATTCTAGAATTTCTCAAAACGCTTAATTCAACCGGTCTTCTCTACGTAATTTTTCGAATGTTGGTGGGATCTTGCTAAATTATACGACGATTTTAATAACCATAATTACTGTAAAATACACGGCGTCAAATTGTCGTTAATGGCAGTCAATCTTGCTGATCTCGTTTCATTTGGACTTTGAGCAAATGAAACAAGATCTCAGGCTTAATTTTAAAGAACCTCTTATAAATATTTGCGATACTTCCTTTATACTCCCATATGTTAACTGTCTATAGTATTGATTTCAAATAGGTAATAACTTTATCTTGTATTTCGTTACCGTTCATTTTAGTTTTCAAGATTTGTTTATGATTCGATAAAGGGCCAAATCATGATGGGTATTTTAAACAAGCATGCAGTTGTCATAAAAAAATATCTGATGTATTTTATGAGCATTAGTTCTAAGCTTTGTAATATCATTCGGTAAGACTAAAAAATAATTAGTACTTAATTAAAGCAAGTATGCAGTTACCGATATCAAAGAGGATGAGGCAGTTTTGTTTGCTGTGTGCATTTTTTAGTGTTAAAGAGACAAAAGAACGGATTTTGGTGGGTCACCTATATTACCATGAATATATGCATTTTGGAAATATCGCATAATCGTAGTTCTGAAAATTATCATCGTAAGACACGGATTATGACTGTTTTCCGGTATTCAACGTAATTGTGTTTATCATGACTTGACAAGTCACAAAACACACAACTTTAATACGCAAGCATCAAAATTATCGGTAATAGCAGTCAATCGGGCTGATCTCATTTCCTTGGTCCTCGCGGGTTTTAATTTTAGCTATAAATCATGGCGGCCTTTCCCCGAAGTTGCGCGGGCAGACCGGTTCAGCGGCGCAGCCTCATTTAAACTATAGCACATTCCATCAGTGCCCTTGTATTTATAGTCTGAACCTGAGGTCAATTTTGTGCATATTTCTGGTTAAAGTATCCCAAATTTTACAAACTTTAGAACGTGCTTATTATGTACGAGTATGTATATTGTTACTTTGCTCCATGTATGGTAGTGCGGCGTCGCCAGCATGCACAATACTAACACTACTTTCAGCTACAAAATATAAAATACAATATAAGTCACTTCTTATAGAGTCATCTCTTTTATCAACGAAATATTTATGATTTTTTTTGCATTAGTCATTAAAATGTTAAATAACATTTAGCCCTTTTTCTTCGGCTGATATAAATAATATTGTATGGTGGTTATAAATATTTTTTAGTTATGCTATAATACTTAAAGGTAATAATAATAATAGTACAGATAAATAGATCGCTTAATAAGTACAAACGTTTTTCGAAAAGTTATTCATTAACACTAATTTTAATGAGCTACGATGCTACGAATGATGATAGCGCGTAGCACTATGTGGATGATTTATTTTACTTTCATTGTCTCATTTGAAATTATGCCATATTTTTTGACAAATCTATTTTACCCACATAGTCAATTAAGATTTTAAGAGTATATTTATCAAAACTAATTTTTCATTATAAAAGATTAAAAAAATAAATATTATAGATTAAAGATTATTATAAAAGATTAAAGTATTTTTTTTTTATATTTTTATTATATATTGGGGATTTTAGAATAAAACAAGCATTCACTATGATAGTAAATCAATGCCATCTATGGACCTACTATCTTTTATAGACTTTATGTCGTCCCGAGGCCAGCCAATAATACTTTGCCTTCCTTCAGAACGAAGTTAGAGCACCTCGTAAGTACCATTCTTTTTCCTACCTCTATCCAATATGTACCTCATATTTGTACCTAGTCGAACCGCGAAAGGTTCTACCTTTACAGTTCAAATTCTACTACTGTACCCTTACCAGGAGTTTTTACGTTTTGACAAATATGACTGTTTTGGTATTTGTTTACGTATTGGCCCATACTATTTCCAAGTTCTGACACAATCCACTAGAGGCGCTGATTGGAAATTGCTAGGTACAGATATGAGGTACATATTGGATAGAGGTAGGAAAAGAAAGGTACTTACGAGGTGGTAAAAGCTCATGGTAAGGGTACTGTTAAGATTTAGAAGCTTGGATGATCCAAGCAACACTATGAATACGAGATGGCGCGTAAGTGCAGGCCTTCTTTTATCTCAGCCGATACTCCGCGTCATATTTATACGTGTTTTTATTAATAAGCATCGACACGCTCTCGTTATTGCTCCACCTCACCAAACGGCCGGTAGCTGGACAACATCGCTTAAATAAGTAAATAAGCTTTAACGAATATTGTATTCGAGGTTGATATTAAGTGAACTTTATTCCTTTATTTAATATTTTTATATTTAAATAAAAAATAAAAGAGTGCTGAAAATATTTAAGAAGATCGATCCGATTTATTAAAAAGATAAACATTTATTCCACCACAACTATAATTTCTAAGAACGGATACGATTTTTACGATATATTAGCATTTAAAGTAACATAACTAGCTGTGATTGTCATTTTATATTTCTTATAAGTACTTAAGTAATGCTTTAGGTTACACTAAAATTATCTGCGCATTTTTATATTGTTATACAAGTAGCAAGCAGGGACATCTATAATCAATCTCAAACAGGATTAGTCCAACCTTAGGTTGGCTGCAACGCATTACTATCTCTGATAAGTGAAATGTCTCCTATAAGTGTCTTAAAGTATTTGGTTTGTATATATTTATTTACGTTACTATTCATAGGTACGTAACATAAGTGTCTCTTTAATTAAAAGAAATATAAAATGCTGTTAGATTCGTAACAACTTTGTTATGTAACAAAATAAATGTTTATAACCTTTTTAAAACCTTAATATTATCCCTCGAAGCCACTTAACACAGTGGCTGATATACCAACATAAAACGGCATAAGATAACCAATTTACGTTAAAATCAAAATCGATAAAATCAGAAAAAGTTAAAAGTTCGTGAGAAAACTAGAGTACGGAACTGGTTTTAAGACATCGTATGAATTAAGTACTTAATGAGAAAGGAAATGGCATGAAAACTGTATCAGTGGGATCGATAACCTTTAGCCCGCGGCCGCTACCACTTAACCGGTCTTTTTGTACTGCACTAATTACGAATACTTAAGCTCGTTTCATAAAAACACTTCATATGTCTTTACACACGAGAATATAGAACTTAAAGTCGCGTGACCCATGTGTTGCGTAAGTTATAGCGTATACAAAGAAAGTGCCTCACATTTTGTACGTTTTGCGATTGCTTTTTCGTTAATTATCGATTTTTTCTGAATTAGCATCCTGTAAGTTCAGCCGTGATTGACATAATGGGTCGGTGAGAAACGTTAATGCGTGTAAAGTACGTTCAGGGCTTGTAGAACAAGTTGCAAGACATGATCAGAAATGTATTGTGATACCTACGACTTCGGCTTCGTTTACTTTACTACTAGTAGTAAAGTACTTAGGAGTTTAGACTCCTAATGACTACTACTTAATGGGATGTCTATATCTAAATTATGGTTATGGTCCTCCATGTTCATTTTTTTAAGTTTTAGCGGTAGAAGTCTGTGTGAAATCTACTTTATATCAGACTTCTATTCGGAGAATCCCAACCTAATCTGAAACCAATATTTATTAGGATTATTTCAGTCGTAGCATTCAAATCCCTTCTGGTTTTAAAAATGTAAGTGATAGCGATCATTTTTACGTCAAAAAGCCCAATTATGTTCGTAGTTTTAACAGTACTAAATTGTAACGAAACATTGAACTTTAAGTTTTTAAACAGCAAAAAGAAACAGCATTAAGCAATTAATATAAATTATGTATATAATTGTGTAGATTACATTAATATTACCTTACCCAATAAATATTACATAAACGGAACCAATAAACAATGTAAATAAAGGTAGCGGTACACGCTTCTGTACTGATATTTACTAAGGCCTGAGTATATATGGCTATATACCTTTTTGGTTTGACACTGTGTAATCCAAACAATGGTATTTATACCCCGTGTTGGCCGGGTGTCGCTCCGTTTTGGGCATTGTTAGAACGTTGCGGTCACACTTACGACTCAATAGATTGCTCATTAGTTTGAGCTCGAAATTGACACGGCCATTTTGATCATAGTCTTAAGAAGAGAAGAAGTTTTAGAACATGATATTGAAGCGTGCTAAATTCTGCAGTTTTGTGCAGTATACCCGAATTGTGCATACATACATAATAATATTATCCTTAATGCATTCGGCATTGCAATGCTCTATAAACAGAATCGCGGAAGGTTTGTGTATAAATATTTAACGTATGGTTTGTCCTACAATGGGCAATCACAATTTAACTTCATATAAATAATTCCGAATAAAGAATTAGAATTTTTCACTATGCTGTCTAAGTCTATATTATTACGTATAAACGTTATTCAAACAGGTGGAATTTGATCTTAAATGCTATTTAACCTAATTTTTTTACGGATGAATTTACATGGTATAATTTCTACTGGAGTAAGTAACTAAAGCTTTACTTATACGTATTGATTGGAGAAATTACCCACTTTTCAAGATTTGTAACGTAAATAAATATAATACAGTCATTAAAAATCTCTCCTTTTATACAAGAGCATAAATAAAATAGTAAAAACAGTTATCCAACTGTAGATACAATGCTACGGAATGGTTGCAACTAACTGTTTGGCCTGCAACTATAAATAATATCTCCTGATACAGATAGACTGTACCAGTAATACATGCGTTAGAGTAATGTTTTATGTCAGTTTATGTTTACTGCGATACGTGCGTGAAAGTAAACAAACAGTATTGTATTAAGTAAAACAACTTTTTTGATAGTAAGTGGTAACCGCCGCCCATTGACAATCTCTGAACTCCTTACCAACTCCATATAGTAAACCGACCTGAAGCCGATCTCAAATGCGTTGCAAGTACTCATCTGTGATTTGGTTCGACTCCGGCGGCACCACCGCCACACCTATTTCTACCTAATAATAGCAGTGTTAGGCACTGCTGTGTTCCGGTTTGAAGGGTGTGGTAAGGGAGACAGACTTTTCCGCTCATCGGCATTCCAGCTTAGTCCTCAGGGGTAGCGGCGCATCTGTGGCCGACCTTAGGTGGGAATATCGAATCCTATCTGGGGTTGATTACAGATGTCCATGGGCAGCAGTAGCCACTTACCATCAGGTGGACTGCATGCTCGTCTGCTACTCTTATATATAAAAAAAATCAGCATCGAGAGCTACACTTCCACCAAAGCGCAAGTCCTGCTTCACGCTAGAAATAGCCGCGGCAGTATCTCGCGGGTGGAGACATTTCACTAGAAGTAGGTTGTTCTACCACTTTCATGTACTTTTCACCAAAATAGACGTAAGCTAAATTTATTAAGTTTAAAGATTATTTTTATGCTAAGCTACTCTAGCTAGAACTCTTTGTCTGTGATGTGCGAAGATTAATAAATTCGCTCTTTGGCCTAACCACTCCCACTCAGAGAAGACCCGTGCCCAACATTAGGACAATAATTACTAACGACGCTATATAAATTTAAATTTTATTCAAAACTGATTCCTTGTTGAAGTAAAAACCATTGACTCTAATAAATCTTTAACGCTTTAACATATTCTGACCGTATCTAAGTTTATTTAAATCTCCAATATCACCTAAAGGTTGCTCTTCGATATCGTTTACAATTCTCCGCTGGTTTTTGCATTTCGCTCCAAGCACGCAAGGGTCGGGTGCAATTAAGAGACGTCTTGCAAGAATGCAAATTAAGGAAAGCGGCCACGTGTCAAGTATCTGAGAATAAATTTTGTTTGGTACAGTTATTCAATAGTTTATGTTAGGCCTTGAGTTAAAGTTGGGTTGGTAATTAATGTTTAATTTGGCCACTGATTTTAGTAAATAACACAATTGTCCCCACTTTTCCATTTATACATTTTGGTTATATGTATAGTCCGCGTAAAACTGCTAGTCCGCTCTGAATATAGAAATGAATCGCGTCGGCATAGCAAATCGTATGACTACACCTGCTGGCAACAACTTCAGGGCGGAACTTTATTTCGTTTGTTATTATTGGATAGCAGTTATTAAATCAGAGGCTTTACGCGTGGTTTAATAACATCCAATTTGATGGATTCGAACTAAATTCATAAACTAAATTTAGCTGTGCTACTAACGTGTATACTTTGTAAGTCCGCACTAGATCTGGTGGAGTAGATATATTCAAGGATTCTCAGGAGCATAGTGATATTTCCGCCCTACCATACTTATTAGAAGAAACTTGTACTCAGCCTTGCATAAAAGCTTGTGTAGTACCGGCGCCGTCAACCCACGTACAGCAACATTTAAAACAAAACATGTTTTACAAGCACACTCCCTTGCATAAAACGGCTACTTTATTCCGCGGCAATAATTTCGACAAGCCGCGTTGTCAGCGCAATCGGCTCGCCCACGACACCCCGTCAGTTAGTCTAGCGAATTGATAAGCCCTGATAATTTCTCGATTACTGAAGGCGAATGTGTTAATAATTTAAAAAACGAATTATTGGTCGCCATTTTTGTACGTCTTTCGTTGATTGATGGGCTACAAAAGTTAGCCCTATTACTTTTGTTAATATAAATGACTTACATATGTTGGTCAATAACTCGTAGATCTGGACCTAACCGTAGAAGCGTGGTGGAAAATGCTTCTCTTTCCCTCAACAGTCTAAGAATTCGTGCCCAGCCCTAATAAAAAGCTTGTAGCACCGGCGCCGTCAACCCACGTACAGCAACATTTAAAACAAAACATGTTTTACAAGCACACTCCCTTGTATAAAACGGCTACTTTATTCCGCGGCAATAATTTCGACAAGCCGCGTTGTCAGCGCAATCGACTCGCCCACGACACCCCGTCAGTTGGTCTAGCGAATTGATAAGCCCAGATAACTCCTTGATAACTGAAGGCGAACGGGAAAGGTTCGCGTTAATAACTTAAAACGAATTATCGGTCGCCATTGTTTGTACGGCTTTCGTTGTTGCAAAGGTTGACTGAGATTGTGATAGATAACCAACTTCCGTAGGTTTTTGTTTAAAAACTTATTGACAGAGAATTTACGACAACTTGAGCTTTAGCCTCAAGCTTTATCTATGGACGCCCTTCTACATCATTTTGCTAATAAATAAGCTAAAGCTATTATTTTTGTAATCTTACAAAATTATATTTAGACAATTATTACTGTTTTAATTTTTAATTTTAGCAACTTTCGCTTACTAAATTCAAGCGATGTTTAAGCAAATTATTTATCTATATTACAGTATTGTATATTTTTACTCCAAATAGGATTTCTAGGCGGACATAAATGTATGAATTTTCCAACAAAATTGAGATATTTGAAATTGTTTCATTTGTGTGGATACGATTTTCTATTCTCTTTCAGCTCGAAAGGTGCGCTTTGATTGTTTGTTGTATTGTAATGGGTCTGTAGGTATTGAATTGTAACAGGATAGAGTATCCACACCATAGAGTACCTACATTTGCACAGTTCTTGTAGTTTTTTTATAATATAGGAGTAGCAGACGAGCATGCAGTCCACCTGCGTGCTCTGCAGTGGCTACTGCCGCCCATGGACATCCGTAATCAACCCCAGATAGGATTAGATATTCTTACCTGAGGTCGGCCACATATGCGCCGCTACCCCTGAGGACTAAGCTGAAACGCCTCCGAAAAGTAGGTCTCCCTTACCACACCGCTCAAAACGGAACACAGTAGCGTCTAACACTGCTGTTATAAGGCAGAAATAGGTGTGACGGTGGTGCCGCCGGAGTCGAAACATAAAGGGTTCTACCATCTTCAAAGTTTCTAGTAATAATAATAATGTTATTCACTGCTCAAGCGTCTTTAATTTTTTAATGAAGGTGTTGGCTCCTTGTGGTTCGATACCCACCACTAAACTGCTACATATTTTTTGTCTTAAATATGAATTAAATAAGAAGATATGCTGATAAAATTTCTTTTAACAAGTACTTAGTAGCAGCAACTGTGTTTTTAAGGGAATTTGTGGCCAACCTCAGGTAGAACCCTATTCCTACTTTTAATTGATTTTAGATGTGCGTAAGCGGCAGCAACTATTACCTACTCTTATGTTTTACTTCATCGACTAGATAATTATTATAAAAAAGCAGAAACAAAACTGTTCAAAAAATGGATTCTAAGTTACTGTCACAATTTAGACGAATCCAACGAAACCTCATAATTCGTATATTAAATCAAGCTGTTTTTGGTCTTGGACCATGCCAAATAATTAGACATACATACGTACATACGTTCGAAAAACATTACCTTCCGCAGGGCAAGTGTCTATCGGAAGCTACCCTATACTCCAATTGCGGGGACAGGCTAGTTATCTTATAATAAGAGTAATGGCCGGTGGGCGATGACCATTTAGAACGGACCACTTTCCTAGTATTTGTCCCGGGTCACGTGAAAGTGAGTAAACAATGTAGCGTTTCAAATCTACCGATATCTGCAATTACTAGTATCAGCAACTCCGTATAAAGTAGGTTCAGATCGGCTCGATACGAGTTCTTAGATAGGCAGTTATTGTTTAGTGGCCCAACTAATTAATAGCGGACTGAATGTCCGCTGATAGGATTGTGCTCGGAAATTGTATTGAGACTGATTTTGATAAAACTGACAAATATTTTCAGAATTAGTCTCAGCGATAAAATCGTTTAACGTCAATTATTTTAAACCGATTTTAAAAGTTATTTTGTTAATAATGGAGTGAAACAGCTTAACAAGATTAGTGCATCACTCTGGAAGCAACGGTGCTTCACTTGTCTTAAATCGTAGCACGATTATTTATGTTAAAAATTTTCCTTCAAGCTGGATTTCAATTATCAATTAATGAATTATCTATGTAACAAATATCATAACTTCGTCCATTCATGCGTTCGATTTGGATTTTAGAAACATATTTAACCAAGCGACTAAAACTAAACTAAACTAAAATAACCAACAGCGTCAAATATGTAAGCTTAACGTCACAACTTGTATGTAAATTGTAAACGACGTAGCTAATACCGGATAGCGAGATTCAGAATATTTTAGTCATTTACGGAATACTTAAGCACAATGGCAGAATGTTGCCACGCCTAGTATAGTAAAGGAAAGCCAGTTCGCAAGGCCGGCCGCATTGGCAAATTCTAGGTTTAGGGTCTAAGACTAGACAGTCTTCATAATTTATAGCAGTGGTTTTCAAAGTGTGTGTCACGACCCCCTGGGGGTTTGTTGAGTATAAGAGGGCGTGTATATTGCGGGGTGTCTTAATATCTGACTAAAGAAAGACAATATAAAGTTAACGTGGTATTTAAGTTAATTAAAGCATATTTAGAGGCACTTAATTATTTATCTAAAAACCAATACAAAATGATGAAAATAACTAAAAGGTTTGTATGGATTGGTAACATAATAAAATTCAAGCTTGAGACGATTAATAGCAGGAGGTCTCAAAATATATTCAGACAAAGGGAGTCTAGAAATATGTCTACTATGGTTAAGTTTTCGAGCATATGTATGTATGTATATATCATTCTTATCTCATCCCTACAGCCCAAACGGCTTTATGGATATTAACATAATATTACGTTTCGTGCGATTTGTCTAAGTTGTGGAAGATTGTCTAAGATTTTTTTATTTCTTTTAATTAATTTGAATTCATAATGCACTTTGAAAAACGCTGGTTTATAATAATCAAACAAGTCTAGGCACACTTCATTAATTTTGTGTTACGAAGCTATGTCGCGGCGTGAAATATCGTTGTAGTTCAAATTGTTATTACTTATCAATCACACCAACAATACAATTTTAATGAAGGACGTATATTGTTTTGTATAACGAGGTATTGATAGCGACTGTACTTACCATAGACTTCATATTTCTTGCATACTATTAGTTAATAACCTAAAAGTCTTATTCCTCTTAATAATAATGTGATAGTATGTTGATTAGGTCTTACTGCCGTCATAGATTTGATTAAACTGCAAAACTTTTTTAAATAAAATTGAAAATTAGACGAGCTTACCTGTAAGCGAAGTCTGATTATAATTTTATGAATGGTGATCTGAAATATAATTGAGAATTACAATGTAGTATCCTTCTTCCCACTCGTCGGCATCGCGATTGTTTAGCCTTTAAAAAACAAAAAAGTTTTAAGACCATTGACACTGCGTATGACAGTGACACTATTGACAGCTACCTCACTTAATTTAGAGTCTATCATTTCCAACTTAGTCTCCTTGATAATATGCATGCTGTCTATATCTAGGAGACTCTTTTGTTCTTGTTGTTGCAGTATGGGTTTTGATTTTGGGAGGGTGGGTAATTATATTTCAGATCACCATTCATAAAATTATAATCAGACTTCGCTTACAGGTAAGCTCGTCTAATTTTCAATTTTATTTCATGGTGATCTGAAATATAATTGAGAATTACAATGTAGATGTTTAGAGACAACTGCAACAATGGAACATGTAATTAAATTAAAGATTTATTACCATACATATATATTATTATATGGATTTAATTACATTGCTGAATATTTATTCGTTCTGCATCATATGGATGAGATGTTGTGAAATCCATAGTGCTTAGTGAGATTTATTCTCAATAATAAAATATATATAAAAATACAACATGAAAGTATCATATTAATAAGATTTTTTTCTCTTAATTAGGTATAATTATAAAATATACATAATTATTAGGATTGCTAACTGAATATTTACTCTTACTGTATATTATGGATGAAATGTTCTGAAACACATAGTACTAAGTGAGATTCCCTCTGAATTAGATGAAATAATATTCAGTGCAATAATAATGCAATATTTTTCTCTAAATATATTATTACTAAAATTGGCCAACAATAATAATAATAGTAATATTGCAATTTAGTCAGTATTAATGATTATTCAATTCAAGCTTTTGCACCTTGCAAAAAATAAATACATACAAGGTCGAAAATATGTTTTCTGCCCTCCATAGTATGTCATAATTATGTGTAGAATTAATTACTTGGTCAATTTTATTGACACAAATAATACTATTTCCTTTGCTATGTGGCAATATATGTATAAATATGTTTCATATGTGATGTGCATTATATAATAATGTACTTTTATATAATACTATACTTATATGAACCAGTAGGTACATTGTATGTATTCCAATATTATTAAAATAGGAAGCCATCCCATGTTGAATATTTAGGAATTAATACCATTATTTATTGACAAATTATTATTGGGTATTTGATTTGATCTTGGGATGATGTATGCCCCATGTGAGATAAATTTATATTTTATGTTGTAGGTATACCCGGTATAATATTGGGTGTTATACCTACTTTGTTTCTTTATATTAGTGTGCATGTTCAAGAGGGACATGATCATTCTTAGATCAATGAAACATTTTAGTTTTATATGACTTCCTGTTTTTGTAGGTATGTATTGGATTTGCAAAAGTTACTTATACTTTTTGCTGTACCATGCTTATGCATGCCCTCTGTAAAGTTACATATCTATATGGTTGGTTGGAAAGCTTATGATGCGTTTCCTTTTGAAATCCAATCTGACTTTCGATCTAACATCTTTTCCTAAAAATGTGTGTAACTATCAGTTATGTGTATGTATAAGTTGATATCAGTTTTCATAACAGTATTTATGTATATGATTATTTCAAACCCCATTCATGACTAGACCAGAAAAGCTTATCTTTACTCAAAAGTATTTGTGCTGAGCATTTCCAGGATTAATTCAGTTTTAATAAGTCAAATATTTTATAATTTCCATGGGGTTCTGGCTTACTTAGCCTGTAATGATTACTATCACAACAGGTTCTAGTTACAGCTCTGCCAGTGATAAATTATAAAGTTATTACCCACATTTTTCTCCATCTTAATTCTTTAAGAAAAGGAAATTAGATAAATCTTCTATATATAATAATTATTTATATATATAATATAGTTTTCTTTGTTCCAGGTAAGATGTCTGCCATGTGTGTCCTATATAGTAATGTTAGAGTCCTATATAGTAACGTTCATCACACATACCCCTAAGGAATTCCTATTAATTGTCCTATTAATTCCTATTAACTAAAATGTAAATCTAGCATCCCTAGGATGCTAGATTTACATTTGAGAATTGATTGGACATGCAGCTTACTTTCTTTGTTTTATGTTTTATAAGAGCATCTAGGTATACATACTAGGCATAAAATACCCAAAGAAGATATCATATTAATGGCTGGCCATTCACATGATATAATAATATTGTTATTACTTTTATATCGTTAATGTGTCACATATTACCATGGTGGACATTATTAAATTTCATTATGAAATGATAACAATTTCAGTTTTAGTGTAACTAACATAGACATTATAAAGACTTAAGTGCAATAGCAATTCTCATATTATGCTTGTCTTTATTCCAGGGTTAATGGGCTGCTGTGTTATTTGTTGACCTGATTACTGGTGTATAAATGTATGATGCATGTTTCTATATAAACCCGGTGTTGCTAAAGGAAATGTTTAAGCAACAATATAAATAATATATTATTATTTGATTGCATTTTGTAATGTTGGGAGTACCAGGCTTCTGTTGTAAAACATTACATAGGTACTACCAATCTTTAGTCAATTTTTTCATGATGATCAACCTCATATTTTAAGCAGTTATGTACAGTAAAAGTGAAAAATATGTGCAGATATTTAATAATTAACCATATGTTTGTGGACTGAACTTCCAAACCTTTAATTATTACTGTATTTATTCCTATTGAGTCACTGAAAGATAAGTGTAACGAAATCCAAACTGTTAATTTTGTATAAATTCTCACATTTGTACATAAAGTTCACTCTTGACACTCACATATTTGCATTTATGTCACATATGCCACATAAATAAGTAATACTAAACAAGGTTTTTGAATTATTTACAAGTATGGACATTTATTATTTAGCACATTTGTATTGTTATAGTATTGCAGGTATTGTTATAATACCTGGCCTTAGCATAAATCATAAAGGTATTTGTGTCCAAAGACAACTCCAGACTTCTGGATTGATTTTATCACTGTAAACCAGTGTATTAAATAGATAATTTAAAAACTTCAATTCAAGTTACATCTATATATAATAGAGTTATATATATTATGTAAGCTCAATGACTTTAAGTAGGTACTCTGTACCAGTAGTTAAGTGGTGCATTATAGTTCTGATTGTACTCCTTGATACAAATCTCCTTAGAGTTATACCTTAATAATACGAGTATTTCCTGAAATCCGCAATATCTTGAAATACACCTAATCTGGATGTTAGGATATTCATATATGCCTAGCCCAAAAGATATCAAATCAAACAGCTTTATATAGCTGGTAGCTGATTAACTTTTATTATACATAATTTGTATATATGTGAGTAAGAGGTACTACAATATAACCCATGTAATATTGTTTACTTTGAGCCATGTATAGGTACCTGTTATTTGCTTATAAAACAGCTGAAATTGAGTAGGAACTATAGAGTATCCATAACAAATCAATGAACTCTGCTCGATTGTGTTGAGGTATTAACACAGAATGCTACTATCAAAGCTAGGACTTCAGACGCTGGATCCAATATATGGGATACTTATAGTATTCTTTCTTCATGTGACTAAAAATATATTGGACAGATATGTGTCAGTATCAATAAGCCGGAGTCTTATTTGCTTAATCATTGTCCTCCTGAGGTGGTTCTTTTGAGAGAACATGCCTTCTGTTCTATATCAGGTTAACATGAAACAGTTGTCATGTATATACACCAGTGTGTATGTGATAATGTGAAGAGCACATCTATTACCATTTGAGATCGAGCGTTGGATTAACTAGTATACAAAAATAATTTTGTCATCAATGTTGTAAGATTTTTATCTTGACGCCATATATTTAATTTTAATATCATATAACACAATTGATTTGTGTGGAACAACCAATCTCAACCAATTTAAAATTGGCAACGGGGTGCTGCATAAAACATTTATGTCACAAATGTCTATTTTAGACATTGTTTTCTGATAAGATAGCTAGTCTTCTATCATTTGTAATGCAGCTAAGTGAGTTTCAATGTCTTCAGTATGATTCCGTTACATGAGCTCATGAGCATCACGCTGTGCAGTGAATCCTGATAAGATTCTTATATGCACGGGGTTATATTTGTTTTGGGTTAGCGCACCAGCAATGTGATGATTCCTATTTTCTGTTCTCCACCATGTATTACATATATTTTTATCGTGTGTATTGTGGTGGAGCATAAATGACCTATTATGACCTTTATAGGTAGCACTAGTTAAAGTGTTATTCTGAGAAGAGCATCAAAATGTACCAGGTTGCTTTCCTCAGTTCTCATTGGAATATGTCATTCATCCAGTTGCTTCACATATACCTCCCAATTTTAGAGAACTCTGATGATATTATTGTATTCACTCGTTGTCCCAGTGTGTTGACATAATATTTTTCATTTCTGTTAGGACACTGTTTTGTCATATAGTTACAAATATGTTTTGCTATTTGCAATAACTCCATGAATGATTCCTGAAATTATAGCTGGTTCTGAAAATTA
Source organism: Epargyreus clarus clarus (assembly GCA_014595695.2). Classification (NCBI taxonomy): domain Eukaryota; kingdom Metazoa; phylum Arthropoda; class Insecta; order Lepidoptera; family Hesperiidae; genus Epargyreus; species Epargyreus clarus. The sequence goes on from JACTTY020000035.1 coordinate 1,800,493, forward strand.
TTTTGTCAGAGTTGGTATAGCAGGGTTGGCATAACCTTGTGTTGTAGCAGCTCTAGCTTGGTGCTTATAAATCATTCATGCTTTATACTGTGTATTGTTAGTGCAATAGCTAGTGATGGAAGCATTCAAGCCATTTGCCACATATAAATGTTAGCGCAGGTATCTCATACTCAATGGCGAATGAGTGAAACGTTTAGTGTCAACAAAGTAACACTTGGAGTATCTCGTACTCGACGGTTCTGATGCTTTGTATATGCGACCACTTGCCACATAGAAATGTTAGCGCGAGTATCTCGTACTCAATGGCGAATGAGTGAAACGTTTAGTGTCAATAAAGTAACACTTGGAGTATCTCGTACTCGACGGTTCTGATGCTTTGTATATTCGACCACTTGCCACATAGAAATGTTAGCGCGAGTATCTCGTACTCAATGGCGAATGAGTGAACCGTTTAGTGTCAACAAAGTAAAACTAGGAGTATCTCGTACTCCACGGTTGTGACTCTTTGAATATTCCAACATTTGTCCCATATAAACGTTAGGGCCAGCATCTCGTGCTTAATGGTGAACATGGGAACCATTTAGTGTCGACAAAGCGACGCCACGAGTATCTCGTACTCGGGTGGGTGGTACTCGTGGCTCGGGTGCATTTTATATTTGGACCATTTAATTCCTAAATTATATGCATAAAAATGCAAGCATCTTACGGTTAATGGCGAATATGAGCACCGTTTGGTGTCTGTAACGTGCAAGAGCGAGATTGGCGTGCGTTAATAGTTTTGAAGTTGTAGATACGAGAAAGTTTTTCAAACAATATAGTTTCTTTCTAAGCATATGTTAGTTATTTAGGCATTTTTATAGTTGTGCACACATAACTGTAAAAAATGAATACATTATTTTCTTACATACCTGGTAAGTGATTTGTACATAACCTATGAACCGGTGATCCAATCCGAGGAATTGCTTCGTAAATTCTTGCTACTGCGACCACAACTACGCGGACGTGATTCTTCATTCCTAGTTTCCATTTTTTCACTAGTTTTGCTTCACTATACACGTTTAACAAAACTTTGAAAAAATAATATCACGATGCCTTGGAAGCGCGAAAAAGAAGTGAGGTAGCTGTCAATAGTGTCACTGTCATACGCAGTGTCAATGGTCTTAAAACTTTTTTGTTTTTTAAAGGCTAAACAATCGCGATGCCGACGAGTGGGAAGAAGGATACTACATTGTAATTCTCAATTATATTTCAGATCACCATGAAATAAAATTAAAAATTTCTTTGTGTAAGTGAGCATAGCCTTTTCATGGCCAGCGCGATGGACTATGAACTAATTCTAAGATACTCCATCCCAACAGTGGCACAGTGGGCTGACGTAAAGTAATCATAAGATAATATAATACCAGACATTTTTAATTCACTGATAAACATTTAATTTTTCAATATATTTCAATAGATTGTAGAAGAAAAAGCGTTCACATAACATTAGAAATCAGTTTATATGTAAGTAAAGAAAAAGTCAACGCAATTTCCGGCGGTAGCGCTGCAAAAAGACAATAGATAGATAAAGATAGAATAGAAGATAATATGTGATGAAAGCTTCAAGTATGTAGATCTATGGGTTCCTGTAAGGTGACCATATATTTATGTGAATTTAATTCTATATATCTTTTATCATTGTTTTAACGTAATAATTTGCTGTTGATCACTGTAGGGCCACATAAGTATACAATTGAAGTTTTTATAGGTACCTGATTGAAGTTTTACCACTTTTAAATAACCTTATCTTATGGGGTCACTTCTTTCGTCAGGTTATATATATACCTAAATGAAGACCAAATTGGACAAAGTGAATTGCGTTGCTGCCCCTGAGGACAAGTAGAACCTGTTGATCTAATCAATTTGCTAATTTGGCAGATTAGATGTGATTCAGATTTTGAATCAGCTGAGTCTGGCACTGAAAATAATACAATAATTGCACAACTTAAGCCGAACTCTTTCAACGGGTTGACTGCAAATTGAACTAGCAGTTCACTGATTACTAGATGTCGATTTTGCAACCATAAACAAGCCTACAATCTCTTATCATAGATCTCGGTCCGTCCCATCCTATGTTCTCGTCATTGTCACCCGAGCCCGATAGGCCGCCGATACTCGCACAATTAGCGGTCGCTATCGATAATTACGATCGGCGAACGGTCGATGAGCGATTGTCGCTGGTTTATGAGCAGCTCACTAGATTTAGTACTGAGTTATGTAGCTATAATTAACGAGTTTAACTGCTGGTTGGGCCCTGCGTGAGAATCTATACTATGTACAGTAAGCCACAAGTGAGGTGCGTCGATGATTAAATCTGCTGCATCTACACGCTTGCTAAACACCAACAAGCTGACGGAAATTTAAACATATAGCTAGAATGTTCGTTTTGTGTAGGTTTGCTAGCCCAACTTTTAATTGAACAAATCAAACCCAACATTTGTAGGGAGCAGTGATAAGTGCCAAGCATGAAGACGCGACATAAAATGTGATATATAATTTTGATAAATTTTCACAATTAAATAATTTTACAGTAGGAGCGCCCCAACTACAGTTTATTACGCTTTCTAAATGTTAGACCGGATAATAGCATAAAGATTCTTCAAACAAAAGGACCTTTTATTTTCGCCGACAATGGCTGATAAATTTAATAGACTACACGAGCTCTTTTTTACATAAGCGGCGCGAATACGTCTATTACATATCGCAATATATAATGTACAAAATTATAACATGTCAACATACGAGAAAATATCATTCTCTACGTATATCTTAGTAGTAATGCTACTTCGCTCAAACATAAAACAACAAGTCACATACGCTGTAGTATCTGATAGTCACGTATTATTAGTTACAATGTCATTTCTAATTACCATACAATTTCCATTTGCATGGGCAATGGCGTTAGAGGCAAGAATGCGACGTCCGCTTTGTGTATTGGGGAAGGCAATATACTAAATTAGTGCGATCTGATGTAGTCGACCCACTTCTTAGTGTATGTATCTATGCAAATGGGCACTGCTTTTGTAAATTTAATGATTTTAATGTAGAGTAAGTTATTTGCTATTCTGTTATGAATACAGTGTGTTGTGTTATAATCGTTTAGTGTATTGTGTTTTCTTGTTGAAAATTAAACTATAAGTAAAATTAGAGATCATCAATTACAATTATTGAAATTTATTTGCTAAAATGTAAACCCTGTAAATTTTAACTAAACTCTATATAATTAAAATGCCAGGTTATGTCATTCATTAGATTTCTAAACTCTACATTAGATAACTCTACTATGCTCTACTATGATTTAGGAAATATTGCCGTGTGGTTTCTGCCTCGATTAGAATCATACTTTTTTCGTGGATGTCATAGAAGAAAACTAAAGGATTCAGAATCCATTTTAGATGCCAAAAACCAAAACCCAAACCCATTATAAAATAGTAATGACATATTTTCTATTTGGCAATTTACTTATGAGAAAAATATCTTTGTCTTCAGGAGTGGCAAGGTATCTCTGATCGACTTTATATGGAACCATTGTTTTATATAGACTGTATCCTGGTGTGCCACAGAATAATAGTTTTTTTTATAATATAGAAGAAGCAGACGAGCATGCCGTCCACCTGATCGTTAGTGGCTACTGCCGCCCATGGACATCGGTAACCACACCCAGATTAGATATTCGTACTTGAGGTTGGCCATAGATGCGCCAATACTCCCGAGGACAAAGCTGGAATGCCTCGGAAAAGTATCTACTCGTATTTTGCCAAGGCGTTCCAGAGATCCCTTACCACAGCCTTAAAACTAGAACACAGCAGCGCTTAACCCTGCTATTATTAGGCAGAAATAGGTGTGATAGTGGTGCCGCCAGAGTCGACAGGGTACTACCACCTTCAAAAGTATTATAATATTATATCTTTAGGAAACACACAAGCCCTAAAAGATAATAAAGCTCGCAGCAGATAAACCAATCGATATCGTTAGCTATACATCTAGTCCAATACTTAGTCTTAACCTCCAACCTGTTATCAGCGGCCCAATAAATCCCGGTATACGTATCATCACGACAGGGCTCCGGGTGGCTGCCGTACATTTTTCATCGCACGCTTCCTGCTCCGAGATTTACAGCCTCTGGAGAGATAAGAGCAATCTGTAACGGCTAGGGGCTTATTATAAAACAGATTTGTACTTACTTGTATTGTAGTGATGGTTTTTCTACAAGTTAGTTTAGAAATTGTGTGTTCGCGTACAAATAAAAATTAAATAATATTTTTAATTAAAACATGGACCTACAATATCATAGTTCTTCTATTTTCTCAAAGGTGTCAATTTACGAAAATTCACTAATGTGATATAATAATGAAAGATTTTAAGAGCAGAAAATGTTTGCCAGGCAAGGCCTTCCCCGAATATCCGATAAAAAAATCCTCTCTATTATTTGGGGTAGATAACAAACAATCAAAAATTATACAATAGTATATAGATAGGATCTATTATAAGAGTTCTTTATGAAAACAGATGCTGCTTGATGCTCCTGAGCAACCATACATTTAAAACAAGAACACAGTAAGTTTACTAGACTAAAAGTCTAACTTAATAAGTAGGACGATGTCGCTGCCACAGTCGAAACACGTTAAGTTTTACCTTCGAAGTTTACCACCTTTAAATGTGCAGCATATCGTTTTATCTTTAGTTCAGCTGTCATAAATATAAACCTCTAATATAAAACCGAGCTCCTACACTACCGACACTCGCTCTACGACATCTAGGTAACTCTCGTTGATATACGGCCTTACAGACATATAAATCAAGATGAATCTAAAACCGTCGGTGGGTTTGCAGGTGGAACTTCAAGCTAAGTGGTGCATCAGATTGATCGGCTTGATGTCGGCAGCTGCAAACGTCTTTGATTATGTACTTGTATATGTCAATAGTGTATAGATAGTGAATTAGTTTTGTAGGTAACTTCATGTGTATTGAATTAGTAGATGTTAAAATGAAATGCTATAATAGGATTGAAAATAAGACCGTAGATTTGTGACGTCACAATGCATTATTTTTATCCAAAATAGAATTTGTTTATGCATAGATTCACAATAAAGTACCTACATAGTATGCCATATATGTATAGCCATGTATTTCGACATAGCTATAGAAAGTATAGAAGAAGAGTTATTACTCTGGTTGACTCTACTAAGTTTATTCTATTAAGTTTTTAGTAGAAGATTTTCAACAGTCCAGGTAATCATTAAAATAATGTATTTTAAAAGTACACGTTATACCTGACCAAAATATGTAAGTACTTCCATTAAATGAATTTCGCTACATTATAAAGAACAAATAAATAAACAAATATTTTTTTAAATATTTCTTTATTTATTATTAGAAAATAAAGACATAAAACATAAACGAGTTAGTATCTACATGTTACTGCGATGTACGATCTTTACGATATAACGAATAACTGCAATGTAACTCTTAATACTGCTTACTTTCAACTATTACGTATTATGTAGTCCGCAAAACAAAGCCATTATACAATTTTATTATTTCCATTTAAATACATATTGCTATCACTTTGAAATAAATCGACTGTCTTGATCGATTTATAGGGACCGTGGTTTAATTTAAGCTAGCTTGTGGAGCACAAATATACTGGGCAGGTCGTTTAAAGACCTAATTAGTACGAAGGTCGTAACTAACCGAGTATGCATCATAGGAAAATGAAATTATATTCAACTGATTACGCGGGCATAAGGACTATAATTGTGTGGGCGATATCGAATTAGTGACGTTACGGGTCGGTTAGAGCGGTCGGAGAGCGAAGGTCGTTGAAGGTTGGCGCGCTTTTCCGCGATCAACGGCACTAGATAAAACAAGATGGCGGGAGTGGCGCGTGCGCACCGACCGCTGTTACTCTGCTATGATACTAAAATGGCGCTTTATATGATTTATTACGCAGCTTATTATAGTATAATTTTGCGCTGCGAATAAAATTTACATTATTAATTTAATGAACGCGCTTAAAAGGCACTCGGTATTCAAGTTGTATTGCTGTAAATATTTTAATTACCGCCCCGCGTATTGCTTTTGACTCCTATCGTAAACAATTCAATTCGTTGCCTCAGGACAATTAATTATTATGCATAACTAAATGCCTAATTGTGGCAGAAATAGCTGACATTGTTAGGTATTTCTGTAGTTTAATCCAATTTAATGCGAATATCCGTGAAATCTGGAAATTTATAGATATAATTTATATGTTATATAGAGTATTCTAATCGTAAATTAATTTTATGTATTACTGAAAGCTCTATATATTCAAGTGTATATTAAAAAAATTGACTACGGTAACAATTATACTTTTACTTTGGATTCTCCAATATTGAATGTCCACTATGAAAATTTGTGTTATACAGTTACGAAATATCAACTTACAAACTATATATACTTAAATTATATTAAAGCATAAAACATTGTAATCTCAGATCTATAAATTCAAAATACTGTTACGCAAATCCGGTACCCGATCTTCTAGGGCAAGACCAATCCCGCACAAGATTATAATATGTTAAAAGCAGATCATAATTACCCAAGCGGCATATTAGCGGCGCTGATTTAGGTCTAAGCTGCGGTAATAAATGTGCTTTTAATGGTACGATACAGCGGCACGAGCGTACTTGGATACCATTATGAATTTTGTCGAGTGAGCTGCCCGCAGTAAATAATATATAACGGAATCTATCGCCCACTGCTGCTTATTCTATTTCGATTAGAAGCTTGATAGATTTTGCTTTGAAGAAAAGATATTACAAAGTTGTGACTCACACTTACAAGTTTCTGGTGCAAAATGATGCTAGATTGTGCAGTGTTTTGCTCTAGATCGCGCTGATTGTTTACAAAATATTAATTGTCATAATAACGTATTCTTGGATTAACGTACCGTGTTTGCTTTAATGTTACTTTATGGGATTAAGGTAGTAACTTATAACTATCATTATCATCAACCTATCACTGTCCCACTGCTGATCACGGGTCTCCTCTCAGAATGAGAAGGATTAGGCTATAGTCCACCGCGCTAGCTAAGTGCGTTTTGGTAGACTTCACGTACCTTTGAGATTTTTTGTTTTGTATATAAATCTCTCAGATATGCAAGTTTCCTCACGATGTTTTCCTTCACCGTTTAAGTAAGTGATAATTAATTTCTAATATGCACATAATTTTTGCAAGATCAGGTGTGCGTGCCTGTGATTTGAACCTCGAACCTGAACTAATAACTATACTTATACTTTATTTGAAGAATTTCCACCGAGTCATTAGTTGTAGTCAGTACTTTATGTAAAATCCTTATACTTAGTTTTTTAATAAGATAATTTTAAACTACATCTCCATACCGTAGGTCTGTAAGTATGTCAAGTTTTAGCATGAGATCTAACCGCGTGGTGTTTAGTTCATCTGATTTTTATCTAAATTAAATTGTTAACATTACTTTGCTAGGTTAGTTGTATATTACTTTTATTTACTTTACCGTTTCCTACTATAAAGCAAATAAAAATAACCTTTGTTACATTGTACTGAATTTCGAATAATATAAATAAACGGATTATTCAAATAATTATTCCATTTCCTGCTTCTGAGTACAAAAAGTATATATTTTTGGATAAGATATAATAATAGCAGTTAAACTTTTGTTAAGTTGCAGTGCATATCTAACAACTGAACACGCATTTCTATTATTCGAATATCAATTCAAAACGTGATATTTTTTAAACCGTTCTTAATTGTACTGGGCAAAGGTTATGCATGATGAATGGTTTTGTCCAAATAAAGCATTCGTGAGCATTGAAGGCTAATCGACTTTTTCTGATTAGTCAACGCCTTAAAATTAACGTATGTGGGTGATATAAATGGCTTGCACATTATCCTGTTTAATATTAAACGTCATATAAGTATAGTATTTTGGTAGGATCGGTTATACTCTTAGCCTTTAATTAGGGCTGTACAATACTGTACATAACTATTTATTTAAGTTTTTTTGTGTTAAATCATGTGGCATTGCGTTGCAAACTGCGTTGGATGTATTAAATAAATAAATATTTTGTCTTATATCTAAACCAGCATATAATAAGTACAATATGGATATAGAAAATTTAAATACAGGGGGTTCACTCCCATACTTCGTTCCATAGTTAGCAAATAAATGATAAATGCATTTTATTTATATTAATATTACAAATATAAATATAAAAAAGAAAGCTTTTTCGTTGTTTCGATGTAGGATTGCCAATTTCCGGAAATACTAAACACACTTATTTTTTGTCATAAATGAAAAACTACTTTAGAGATCTGAGTACCTATGTAGCCTATGTTTTACTTCGTATCAAAAATACTTGATCGCCTACATTTACAATTACTCCAGTACCCGATTTTGGTTATAATGCAAACAAAGTCGCGAGCACAAGTTAGTCCATAGATCGCCGTTCTCAATCCCATCCGCACCGGTATTACGCCAGGCGATGTTGTCATAGTTACAACAATAACGGCTTTATTATATATGTTACGTACGAACGGTATTAAAAGAATAAGATCGACTGTTACCACCGCAGTTACGTGATCAAAGAAAGTACTGGTTCGATGCAATTTCATCAATCCGCCGTGTTCCGTATTAGATTACACCGTAAACAGCATAGCTCATAATTGCTGCTAATAATTATCTTGTTTATAGCTTAAAGATACAGTATTGCAAGTTTCCTCATAATATCTTTTAACGCGTGCTCTTTTTACGTTTACGAAGTCAATTGACTTGCAAGTGAAGCGGTAGACTACCGCCCTTTATTAAAAATCAATCTGTATATTATTATCAATATCTTAATTTCTATCTAATAACAGCAGTGTTAGGCGCCGCTGTGTTCCGTTTTGAAGGGTGTGGTAAGGGAGACAGACTTTTTCGAGGCGTTCCAGCTTAGTCCTCAGGGGTAGCGGCGCATCTGTGGAGCCGACCTCAGGTTGGAATATCTAATCCTATCTGGGGTTGATTACAGATCCAGTCCATGGGCGGTAGTAGCCACTTACCATCAGGTGGACTGCATGCTCGTCTGCTACACCGATATTATAAAAAAATATGTATATTATATTCAACTATATTTTCTCATAATATAATTTGCCATCTATAGTAGAGAGAATACTAGAAATGACAAAATTTTATTTTTAGAAGGCAAAGCAATGGCTAGATATATTTATCATTAACGGATGTTAGTCTTCAGGACTGGCAATGTACCTGATGGGCTTCAGGTTGAACCCTGTTCAATATGAAGTCAGTTGCAGATATTCCTGGGCGGCGCTGATCACTTACAATCAGGTATACTGCGTGCTTGTTTGTTAATTCAATCTTGAAAATCATATCCTATTTATTTGGGGGTAAATAAGGTTTCTGTGAAATACATATATTTTGACAAGGAACTTTTCTGTTAATTTACCTTTCGTATATTCACTGCCTCTCATACTTACATTATGTACTGGTACGTGTTAGTCCCTAAGCTTCAAAACCAAACAGCCAATCAACAGCTAATCCAACAATTAGCCCTATAAAATATTACACAGCGCAACTTCCACTTAAATTAAGGCACATCAGAGCCATTGTACGGCGAAATCGCAAGGGTCTGCGCAATAAATTATTATTTTTGATTACTGCGCCGGCCGATAGCCGGACGGGTTGCTGTTCCGATGCAGATAGCCCAGTTTGCGTGCACAATTGTCGCATCTGCGCCGCGCACCCATTGTGTTAGTGGGAACACAGCCTTAATTGCGAGCCTGAATAAATTAAAACTAGAATGCTATCGTGTACGGACGGCCTAGGATCTGCGAATACTTGGCTTTGAGTATTCCTGGATTGTTAATGTTTGGATATTCGCGAATGGTCAATGCTTGCTGTTCGTAGTGCTATATCGGGATTATATTGTATGTACCTATAGGTCTGTACTAGGGAAGTACCTTTTGAATTTTACATATGTTTTGATTTTAGATTGAACTTAAAGATTAAGAGTTAAATTAGACCTTTCATAAATACGTCAGGGACTGCAATGTAGAGTCATAAAGTTTAAAAACATTTTCTTATATAAACTTCATTTCTCGTTTTGTTATTTTAATGGAATGTAATTTGAATTTATATGAATTTAGAAATTTTTAAAAAGTGTTTTTTTTTTTTTAAATTTGGTGTGTCGTCGATATAAGTCGATTAAAAGCAATAGGCTAATCCATATTGGAAAAGTGTGGTGGCTGCTATAAGCCTCTACAATTTATGTAAATAAAAATGCGTTTCAACCAGGCATCGATTCAGTAAGTTAAATAACCGTCTTCCCAAAGGAAACAGGCTACCTATTCGTTGCGTATATTTTTCTATATCTGTCAGTTTTAAAAATCGAACAACTACTTAACTAGAATCAATAGCAAACACATGCACGCTTCGAAATAAACAAGCACTTCTATAACAAAACTAAATGATCGCTTCTCCATTTCATAGCTGAATGGCCGCATACGTTGTAGTTATTGCTTGTTGTGTGCGATGTTAGTTAATTGAAATGCGTGTAAATACCCGCGGCGTTCGTGGGGTTACGAGACGTGTAACTGCGCTTTATCTGACTGTCTGTAGTTAGGTGCCTATTTCGTACTATTGTATTATTGAATCCCATTTTGGACTTGTAAACGGCTCAACACTTTGTGTTTGTGTTGAAATTTTCGATATATAGGTACGAATTTTCTTTTCTTAAAATAACTTGCAAGTGTTTTTTTAAAATGATACGAAATTCTACTTAGTTTAATATTTGGCAAGAGTTGACTTCAATCTATATACCGTGTGTGTACGTACACTCCAAGTTTAAACTCATATGAATTTTAGTATGAATGATAAATCAATTTTCGATTTTCGATAACGATTCAGTTTCGAAGTAATTATAGATATTTGCAATATAAGACAATACATTTAATACATCGTAGTAAATCAACTGAACTCAATAATATAATATATATTTTCAAAACAGGTAACTGTCTATCCACTTACAACCGTTGTAGCTGGTGCTTGTTGTTTAATTGAAATGCTTGTAACTACTAGCGGCGTTCGCAGGGTTATGGAACAGACGTAACCGCGGTACGAGTTGATTTATATTTGTTATTGAATTTCAGTGTATTACGTAACTTTAAAATACCCATGTTTATTGTAAGCACAAGGATACTCGTACACTTATCTCGTAAGTAATAGGTATTGTAGAGGTAATAAATAAAGTAGGCGATTTTCCTTTTGAAGGAAAAGTAAAAAAAATCGAAGCGAGCATGCAGTCCACCTGATGGTAAATTGCTATTGCCGTTCTCGGACATCTGTAATCAACCCCAGATAAGATTAGATTCCTATCCAAGGTCGGCACAGATGCGCTGCTACCCTTGTGGATTAAGTTGAATGCCTCGGAAAAGTATATCTCCCTTCCCACATCTTTAAAACCATCATAGTAGAGCTTAATACTGCTGTTAATAGGTAAAGGTGGTGGTGGTGCTTTCGGAGTTGAACCACAGAGGGTTCTACCACCCTCAGAAAGTGTATATCTTCCTAACACGTTTCTCAAAATAGACTAGTTTAGCGTTTGCTACTTTTCTTATTAACCAGAAATAAGTGAAGCGGTGATAATCTTTCTTAAAAGAAACTACAGAAGATGCACTTCAAACAACGAGCTTGTCAACAATGCCATGAATTGTCTAAAACATTGCGGGGAACAAAAGAGGCTCAATCAACTGTGGAGCGTTCCGTATAGCCGATAATCAATCTAGTTTTACATCTGATTAGGTGCAAATTACAATACAAATAGCTTGGTCACGATCTTACTGTAATGTGGAAAAAATAGCATAAGTGCTAACCACCACTCAGTACAATTCGAACTGTATTCAATGTTAGTATAGCTTCTTTCACCTTACAGTAAGAATGGTCGTGTGTTCTTTGGTCACGAGTGGTATATTGTCCATAAAAGGGCCTACAGTGTACTTATCGGGTAAGTGATTGGGGCTTTTAAAGTCTACACGCTAAGGTTTAATTGTTTCGTTGTTATGATGGTTTTACGGCGTTTTTTCTTGGGAACGAGATGACAATGTCTTTGCACTTACGTCAAGGTGACATGAGATGTTAATAGGTATTGTATTAGTGCTAAAATTCCGTGACCTTACGCCGTATAAAGTTCACTTTGTCGGTGATCTCACTCACATATGCAAAGAGTCGTCTTCCGATAGTTATGTATTTCCTTTACCTGTGTGTATATTGAGAAGTGAAGTGGCAATGAGTTATGTAATATATCCTTTATAGCCTTAGATGAATAAAATACATAGATTGATCACACTCCTAACAAGAATGGGTAACCAGATTTGATAATTGAAATTGTTGTACAATAAAGTGTAGCCACATCTCCGTTTTAAAATTTCCCTAAAATGTTTGAAATACTTATTTATTTATTACGCATATTACGTAGTACAACTTATTAATATGTAAATTTTCTCTAAAAATGGTTTTTATTTGTCAAGAATTCAAACAAGAAATGATAAAATCATTCTTTTTTGACTTCTATCAATTTCAAGGCGGTGTAGTATCTTTCTATTTTACTTATCAAAGTTTATAGCACAGATGTTTTCATAGATGTGTATATGTTGATAATTTGTTACCTAAACTATAAAATAGAAAGTTTTTTTTCATAATATAGAAATACTAAACGACCATGAAGTACACCTGATGGTAAATGGCTTCTGCCGCCCAAGAGCATCGTAATGAGTCCTACCTCAGGTTGCCTACAAATGCGTTGCTAATTTATTATCTAAAGTGATGACCTAAAAAGCTGAAGAGATATGAAGTATCTAAAGAGTTTTGTAATAAAATTGGTAATTCCATCTAAACATACTCGTATAAGTACAATGGAGTACTTACATTCGAGATTTATGTCCAAGCAGTTCCCTCTGAGAAAATGGCCATGACATTAACTGATTAATTACTTGGTTTCATTAAAGTACTTTACGTTTATATATTTTGAAGGAAGTAGAACCCATTATATTACGGCTCCAGGGGCACCACCGCCGCACCTATTTCTGCCTAATAACAGCAGAGATAAATCCTGCTGTATTCCTGCTAGATTTAAAGGACGTGGTGAAGGTATTCGTGGCATTCCAAATAGTCTTCAAGAGTATGATCGCATCTGTGGCTGTCAGGTAGGACTCTAATTGTATCTGGGGTAAATTACAGATGTCCACGGGCGGCAGTAGCCATTCACCATTAGGTGGCCTGCATGATATTTCTATATTAAAAAAAATCATCGTCATGTGAATCACAACACACAAGTATGCTATTTTACCTGAATTCACCTAAACCATGTTTTTACACTTTTTATCCGAAGGTTAAATCGCGCGCTTACCATACTTTTGTGCAGTTCGTTCAGAAATTCTAATCTTACTTCGCAAAAATATTTGTCTTAAAAAACATTGTGAAACTCTAAGAGGTATTTAAAAATAACTATTACGTACAAGTAAATGACAGTACAATATGAGATAAAATTTCGAGTCAATCGGTAGTTACCAGTGATCGATGATAAACAAGCGTCGATATACGAGTAAAGTTTAAGATAAATTTGTTTGAACTCGCCCTGACGTCAAGACAAAGTGACAGTTACTTTCAATTTGCAAATATTTTTTGCAATGTAAAGCGGTGTGTACATTATGAGACTGAAAAACGGTTAGGTTTTATTATTAAACGAGCTTTTGCCCACGGCTTCGCTCGCGTTACGAAGTAATATTTTCATCCCCTATTTTAGCCCCTTGGGGGTAGAATTGATCAAAATCTTAGCGCATGCCTGCATGCCAAATTTCAGCCCGATCCGTCCAGTGCTTTGGGCTGTGCGTTGATAGATCATTATGTCAGTCAGTCACCCTTGAGTTATATATATTTAGAAGACAAAGACAATATTTTATATTTCGTGTGAGCAATTAATTCTTCTAATCCTGAGCACGTGTCTCTATACAGGCAGTATAGAATTTAGGCCTTAGTCCACTGCGTTGGTCGTTTTTTTAAAGATCTCTCAGTACTGTAGGTTTCCTCAGAATGTTTACATTATGCACAGATATTATAATTATTTAAAAGTTTAGTAGCATCTGAGAAAGGCTCCTGAATATAAATAGAATTTATTTATTACTGGCGCATAAACCTTACTTAGTTCAATTCAATAGTTAATTTTTTGTGAAACCTGTTGATGCAATCCGTAATACAATCGTATGCAAACAATATACTACGTACGAGTATATAATGCTTGGTTTTAATTTGTATTTTTATGGAAATAAATTTCAAAATTGATTACTAGCTAAGACATACAAATTTCAAAATTAATAAATGATTAATGTATTAAAATATCGCAAAACATACAAAAAATTAAACTCAGTGCGGATATTCTAAAATCATCATCATCATTATCAGTTAAATTTGTATTCTTAAATACATACCATAAATTGAAAATTGGCATAATGAACAAATACTATAAAACATAAGTAATTTTATATTCTTTGTTGCATTTAAATACCGCTATGATTTACGCAATTTAATTTCCTGTATTAAATAATGTCCGGTTTAAAATCTTTCTAATGCAATTATTTGTTAAGACCCATAAACTGGTATCCGGTGTAAACATTTATTAAATATTTTTTCTCACAAGCTTGCATCGATTTCCGATTAGTGCATATCCTTATATTTGTTTCAACATCGTTTTATTATCACTTATAATTATGAGTTTGTGTGATAGTAGATACTACCATCGGAAAATCTATAAAATAAATATCGGAAATACTAAATTAAAGCGATTACTATATCAGAAACAGTGTTGTTTTTTTAGGAAATGTTATTAGCAAACAACCATGTCATCTATGGTATCTATGGTAAGATGTCATTGTCCCTAATAGACATGTGTTTACAGTCCCAAATAAAATTGGAGACCCACATGAGGCCATAAGGACATATATGCGTCACTACCCCTGAGGACTAAGTTTAAACTAATATTGTGGCATTTTTGCAAAAAAACAGCAACAAATATTCCACCACATATCTACTACATATACTCATATAATATATATTATGTAATAATTATATGACAACATAAAGTAAATAATTATCATAAAAGCATAGTTAAAATCATAACATGTACCCCGCTATTAGTAGGAAAATATTATAAGCAATCTGCAATTAAACGATTAAAACGTTTATGTAGTAAAAACCGCTGATTTTCCTATTCATTATATAAAGTGGTATAAGAGAGTAGCCCGATAGAATGAAATACGGTTACGCATTTTAGACCACGGTTCGAATCAAACATATGTTTTTTGATGTTATGCGAAGAGGCAAAATTATTATATTTTTTCATGTGGTTAATTAGTTTGAACTCGCTTTTATATAAAGGGAAATAATATGAATATTATTTACATAAATATTCACATACACATATAAAGTATTCGTAAGAATAGAATCTCAGAAATATCAGATATAATATCTGTTTCGTTTCCAACTCTATATCGTAACTAACAAAAGCAAGAAAAGTAGAGTCTAATCAATATAGAACTTTGTACTTCAAATAGTATTTTTTTTAATTTTGACTCTACTAAATTAACTCTACATATTTTTATCGATTTTTTTTCTACTTATAAGATACAAGCAACAGTTACTTATCGTTCCAGTATCTCATGTCGATAACTTTATGATTTACAAGAAAAGTAGTTGTAGAGTCATATTTATCTATGCCATCTCATAATATAACAATACAGGTACACGAAACATTATTATATTACTTGTTATTACATATTACTAAATGTACCGAAAACCTATATATATAAATGGATGTATGATGGTTTGTCTGTTTGTATTTTTTATGCAATACTAAATCCGGTCGTCATGAATCTTATTGTCATTAATGATCTTGATGAGTACACTCCCGCGAAGGTTTTTAGACAGACAGATTATATGAGAGTCCTTTAAAAAATCTCAAAGACGTATGAAGTATACCACTTCGCACTTGGTCAGCGCGATGGACTATGGCTTAACCCCTCTCACTTCGAAAGGGAACACGTGCCCAGCAGTCAAGCAATAACAGGCTGACAACAACAACAAGAATAGATCGGCAGGAAAATTCTGTTCTGTAACAACAATGTAATGCGCTACTGTGTTCTGGATTGAAAGGTGTGCTAAGGGAAAAACAATTTTTTTTTTTATAATATAAGAGCAGCAGACGAGCATGCAGTCCACCCGATGGTAAGTGGCTACTGCCGCCCATGGACATCTGTAATCAACCCCAGATAGGATTAGGTATTCCTACCTGAGGTCGGCCACAGATGCGCCGCTACCCCTGAGGACTAAGCTGGAACGCCTAGGAAAAGTCTGTCTCCCTTACCACACCCTTCAAACCGGAACACAGCAGCGCTTAACACTGCTGTTATTAGGTAGAAATAGGTGTGGCGGTGGTGCCGCCGGAGTCGAACCACAAAGGGTTCTACCACCTTTAACACTTTCTTCGAGGCGATCCAACTTAGTCAGGGATTAATCAGATTGATTATGGTCTATGGGCAGCAGTCATCACATAAAATTAGTTGAACTATATCCCTGTTTGTTACTTCTAAAATATATAAATAAAAAGAAGTACACGTGAACAAAGTCGCGGGCGGAGACCAGTAAAATATAAAAACTAAAAGTGAGGCAGACAAGCGAAGCCTTAAAGAACTAACGGTAAGCCTGATCGTTGCAGACTCAATCTCGGCAGGAGATGGGCTTCCGGATAAGCACCGCCGCCGGCCGCCAGTGACCGATCTAGATTCAAATTATAAATCCTAGCTTTAAGTGCAGGCCTTTATTTACACCTAAACTGTACTGGTAGAACTATTGAGAAATCGCTTTTATTAATAGGTACTTGAAATCGGAAAATCTGATTTACATTTTCCAAATTCAGATCTGACATCTGTAAATGTTGACGACTTATGAATTGCTTATAAATTGCATGAACCTGTGATTAGTATAACAAATCATGCTTAACACTTTTTGATTGCGTTTCGATTTATATGTTTTGTGTGTGTTTTCATCCAATATTTTTTGATCACTTTTTTCGCTTCAACGCAACTTGCAACCCCTGAAGACCTGTTTCCCAACGACGCTCTAATTTAAAACCGCTTCTTGTTTACTGACGCTGTCTCAACAGCCGATGCCGGTTGCGGCACAAAACAATAACAAGCAAAATGTATGTCTTATAAGATAATACATTTCTTACACAACCCTAAAAGAAGTACAAAACTGATAAGTTGCGGGGGCACAACAGGTAGGCAGCACACACCGACACGTGACTTGTGACCGCGCGTAACCACGTACAAATACAAAGGAGATCACCTGTAAATATCGCACACATGCGCCATTACGGTAATAAATCTGCCTAACACGAACGAAATGGTTCACGCACACATGCCACTTCACCTGAGTTCGGGTTCGGGTCGGACACGAGTGACACACTGTTGCATTTTCACCTGTTGAGTGTGAGTGTAGGTGTGACTGACTCAGTGCGGTTCAGTCGAGCTGACTGTTTGGCGCGCTGAGGTCGTACACAACACGCTTCGGCGGCGCGTTCCGGACCACGTGTGGAAACTGAATGCTAATTGTAGTGATAAGTGGGTAGACTTGACCGACGATAACATTTATGTCCTGTTCGTATAAAAAAATAGTTCGTTCTCAATTTTGACTGCTCGAGGTTCGAGAGGACGTTGAGTGGACAGTGTTGCGAGTGTTTTGGTGACTTTATCACACTGTTTTTATCGGACAAACTGAGGAACATTTCAGCAGCGGAGGACTGCATTTGGAAATACCTAAAAGGTAGGCGTTTGTTGTTTTAACAGGAATTCGGTCCAAGTTACGAAACTAACAATTTAACTTGTAAATAGTTCAGATTATCAATTAATCAGTTAGCTATTTTCGCTGTGATTATGAACGGAATGACGGTATTTAAATGCTAATTACATGCATTTACGAAGAATATGCAGATAGATATTCATATAGTTTTCTAATAGTTTTAAAGTGTGGTGAGGTGCAGTGCGCAATTAATCTTGAATCAATGACCGCTATCAATAAATGCAGTGAATCATAAATCAATTTATATGACTATTTATTAAGTAATTAGCGAACGCAATTTTTATTTGAAAGCGACACGTTTGTAAGGACGACTGGAATTATGGATACTATTAAGTTTAAACTCCTACTATTTAAATGGGACTTTAGGAATGACAATTTTATAATATTTTAATATTGATTATAATAAAGGCTGACTTACATATGAGGCGAGCATCTTACCCTTCAGGAGTGCAGCGAAAATATAATCGGCTTCAGGTAGACCCCGATTTTCAAAATTGCACATCTCTATTAATGACAGTGACCATTTACCATCAGGTGGACTGCGTATTCCTTTGCACTTTCAACTTATAAAAAAGTTTTTTTTTTTAAATTTTAAACCACTTCTTGGAGTGTCTATGTTTTTTTTCTTAAATAAAGAAATTAGCAAGCATTGAATGAAATGACGTCAAGTGGTCTCTCCCGTCCAAGAAAATCAGTAAACAATTGCATTAAACAGCAGTCCTCTTTGAAGTTCATCATAGTTGCGTTATTTTCGACTTATTTTGAACGCCTGATATAAATAAGTCTGCCTTAACAAGTTTAAATCAAAATTCGCTTCAACCTTTAGTCGTTACGGCTGATTACGGTCCTAATAAAAAGATTTAGCAAGGCCGTAGTAGACACTTGGTAACCATAGCATGTAGATCAACTTCTAGACGTTGCAGGACTTCTATACCTTCGGAAGAGATGTGGTGCTATTGTAGGCATAGATTAGTAAAGATTACTCACTCCTAACAAGAAAATGTACCCAGTTTTGAGAATTGAAATAGTTGCGTAAGAAAGTTTTGCCACGTCTCCGTGCTAAAATGTCCCTAAAATATTTAAAATAATTGTTTATTTATTACGTAAATTACGTAATTATTACGTAAATAGTTATTTATTCGTAAATTTTCTCTAAACATTTGTAAAGTTGTTATTATTATTGTGTTATTTGTCAAGGATTAAAAAAAAGAACTTACTAAAATAAGCCGTTTGTGGCTTCATTCAATTTCAAGGCGGCGAAGTATCTTTACTAATCTATGATTGTAGGCATCAACACTCTCCAAAACATAAACAAAATAACAAACTGCTTTTATCAAACATAAATAGATGTCGCGATGGTGACCAAAACACTAAGTGTTAGAATATAATGATAAACATTATGAGCTCTTATTAATAGCAATTGCCAAATTCATCCTTTGAGAGCAAGCGATAGTTAGTCAATATCATCGAAATATAAATTAAGCAATTTAATTAGCACGATATAATGCGGAATTGTATGATTTTGAAGGTGGTAGAACCCTTTGTGGTTCGACTCCGGCGGCACCACCGCCACCTATTTCTACCTTATAACAGCAGTGTTAGGCGCTGCTGTGTTCCGATTTGAATGGTGTGGTAAGGGAGACAGACTTTTCCGAGGCGTTCCAGCTTAGTCCTCAGGGGTAGCGGCGCATCTGTTGCCGACCTCAGGTAGGAATATCTAATCCTATCTCGGGTTGATTACAAATGTCCATTGGCGGCAGTAGCCACTTATCATCAGGTGGACATGCTCGTCTGCTACTCCTATATTATAAAAAAAAAGATAACTTTACTATTCCTTATTTATAAATAGTTCATCTGATTATGTTTTATTACATGTTAGTTTATGATTTTTTCAACCGATATAATACTTAGTTATATCGGCTTTTTCTTGCGATGTAATATTTATTTTGATTTTCGTGCAAGTTTTAAGTACTTACAGAATTGCTTAAGTACCTATATAGGTAACTTTATCGGTATAACTTATTTAATAATACAATTATATTCATATTTATGACCAAAAATGCCGCTTAAAAACATTACCGAAATTTATTAACATAAGTGTCATATTATTTACTTAATTAAAAGTATTTTTTAAACTGTAAGATAAAAGTTTATTGCTTTTAATTTAGTTAACAACTTTATTCGTAAGAAAAACCTTAAGTTTACCTATTTGTGGTAAAAACCTCAACTTCGTTCGACATTTGCTCGATTTAGTTGGAGATATTTTTCAGCTTTCTTACAGACCATGCAATATGTAAACATTTTAATAACTATAAAAGCATTGAATTAAAATAAAGGTTTCAATAAAATATTTTAAAGACTTCTTATATGCGTTAATAAATCAATGGTTTAATGTTTTCCTGTGACACTGTTATTGTTTATAATTAATAAAATTTTAAGGTAATAAAATGGTGAAAGCAAAGTACAAGTAAATAACCTTCAATTTACCTACCATAGAAATCAATGTTTTATATTCTCGATTCTCAGACCTACTGAATATGCATATAAAATTTGGTGAAAATCGGTAAAGCCGTTTCGGAGGAGTACAGTAACTAACATTGTGACACGAGAATTTTATATATTAGATTTTCCGACTTTTTATTTGTTTAACACGACAATCGATTAACTTTATAAAAATGGATTTGCATAGACAATTTCGGTTCGTACACGTTTTTCCTATCTATATTTTTTAAAATCTACTGATACTACTTTAAAATCATCTGCAATCTTAATTTGAAAAAGTTAAAAGAAACGTTTTTTTTTTTCAAAAACTTTCATTAATATCTATATGATTGGGGATGCATGAAAATGATTTGTCCACCATCTTAGGGTGTTCACCAGATTTAGAATGACGTTACTATGCCAATTTTATATTATCATCCAAACCAAACGTAATGCAAAATTTCAGCTCAATCGATTGGGGTTAGATAGTTACTAGATTTTACTCTTACACGTATGCACTAACAAGGCAACTTAAATAAAATCTTGTAAAATTAGAATAGTTAGCTAGCATAGTTAGTATAGCCCTGATATTAGGTGGTTTTAAGCATTTAGTTACAAGTCAATTACGAATCCTTTCACAAAGGGCCAACTGAAACCGAACTGGAAAATAGTTTTATATAATATAAAAGGATGCTAGAACCAGACTGGCTTAACTGCATTTTAATTACTTTTGTAATCTGTATTTTCGTAATTTAATTTTCTCTATATTGTAAATCATGTTTTTTGTAGTTAGGCTACTCTGGTTCTAACAGCGTCATATAAAGATTTAGGCTTAACGATGTTCATAGGACAATATGTTAACCAAACAATATTCCAAACATATAGTATCCACCAGTTAATAATTAGCATACTAATGAAAAAGTAAATAAAAATAAGAAAACAAAATAACACCTAGCTTTACTGGAGATGTCTAGGTCATATGAATAACATACTTATTTTTATGGTTTAACAATAGTTACATTATGTATTATGTACAATAGTATGTATTCATAGTATAACATTTAACCTAACGTGCTAGCTTATTTTTGTAACTTGTAACAATATTTTCAAAAATCATTGTCATCTTTATTCATAGATTAGTAAAGATTACTCAGTCCTAACAAGAAAATGTAACCAGTTTTGAGAATTGCAATAGTTGTGTAAAAAACTTTTGCCACGTCTCCGTGCTAAAATGTTCCTAAAATATTTGAAATAATTATTTATTTATTATGTAAATTACGTAGTATTAGTTATTTATTCGTAATTTTTCTCCAAAAAATGTTTTTATTTGTCAAGAATAAAAAAAAAATAACTAAAAAAGCCGTTTGTGGCTTCATTCAATTTCAAGGCGGCGAAGTATCTTTACTAATCTATGCCACCAGTTAATAATTAGCATACTAATGAAAAAGTAAATAAAAATAGGAAAACAAAATAACACCTAGCTCTACTGGAGATGTCTAGGTCATATGAATAACATACTTATTTTTATGGTTTAACAATAGTTACATTATGTATTATGTGTAATAGTATGTATTCATAGTATGACATTTAACCTAACGTGCTAGCTTATTTTTGTAACTCGTAACAATATTTTCAAAAACCATTGTCATCTTTATTCATAGATTAGTAAAGATTACTCAGTTCAAACAATAAAATGTACTCAGCTTTGAGAATTGAAATAGTTGCGTAAAAAAGTTTTGCCACGTCTCCGTGCTAAAATGTCCCTAAAATATTTGAAATAATTATTTATTTATTATGTAAATTACGCAGTATTAGTTATTTATTCGTAAATTTTCTCTAAAAATGTTTTTATTTGTTAAGAATTCAAAAAAAGAACTTACTAATAAGCCGTTTGTGGCTTCATTCAATTTCCAGGCGGCGAAGTATCTTTACTAATCTATGTCTTTATTATATAATTACGTAACTCAATTTATTATGTTATTTTTTTTAAATATAAAGATGTCATTTATACAAGTCAAGTCAATTCATTAAAGACTAAATAAAAATAAATTAATGTACTGAATACAATGGCGTATTATTACCAGACGTTACGAACAAAAAAACGGGATAAATGAAGCTAAAGGGTGAAAAACAACATTACATTTGAAGTTTTACCTTTATGAATAGGGTGAAGCAGGTCTTGTCTACTGTGGCGCGCGCGGTGTTCCCGCGCGCAAGAAAAAAAAAGGTCTCTACTGACTTTCTACTAAATAGCAGGACATTTTACTTCTCAGGAAGGGCAACGCATTATTTTATATGGAGTTGATTACTGATGACCATTTAGCAGACACTCCCTCAACAATAAAACTGACTTACGTTAGTAATTAATTTGATGCGCTAAATGTTATAAAATTACTGAACATCGGAAAGCGGCTGCTAGTATTCTGTGAAAAATTGTTCATTAATAAAAGTCTGTTATTTTATCTCTAATTCTTATGAGTAAGTAAATAAAAATGAAAACAAAAGTGTTATATGTTCTGTCTAAGTGTATACGCAGACATATTGCTATTTAAGATTTGTGTTTCATACAGCATGTTTTTTTTATTTCTGAGAGTTTTATATTGCTTTCGGTTGTAGGAAGGTAATAAACTAAAAAAATCGGGACATCCAACAGCGCAGGGCACCTGAGTAGTGACGTCGTGCGAACAAAGGTAATTAGTGGGTCATTATCTCTAATAGCCAATAGATAACACGTGGAGTGATGGACGATCCGAGTCGCCTTCGTACAATGGTCACGTACATTTTACGAATATTGAGTTGGTATAATGATAAAGTAAACATAATGAAAAAAAATCTTGTATTTAGTCATATACAGTACTGTTCAGGTACTGTTTACTTCTGCTCATGAAGTATTCTTTGACAAATTTTTACCCGACTGTTTTCATTATTTTCAACCCGATAAAACATGTTTCAATCGATTGATTTTAGTAGTGTTGTGAGTTTGAATTATAATCTGTGGTACCTAACAATAACTTATAGTGGTACAATATTAGAATGAATGGTCGGACCACAAAAGTCGATCTATAAAAATCCTCTTTTAGCGATTAAGTAATGGTAACGCGACTGCGTAGCATTAATCGGTGACTATTCAATAGCTCATGCATCTATATAAACGAGTAAATAATCGACTATTCAACGATTTTTCGAACAAAATAAAATATATAACATCGCTCAAATAATAACAAATTGAAAACCGAGTGGCAGCGGATTTAGCGATTTCTCATTAGCTTAACCGAATAGTTGCCAATACACACTCAGCCAAAGCTACCAAATAAAAAGAAAAAAATCGGTTAACAAACAAAAAAGAAAAATTATTTGCCATAGACATCTATCTAACACATAGAAATTTGTCCATAAAAACTTCATTAACCAAAACAAAAGCATCGATGCACGATAAAGTAAAATTAACGAATAGACTCTTTATACAATTGTCACGTCGCTGACTTAGAAATAGAAATCTTCGAGTCTGCTCCGAATGAAAAATTGTGTGAACGCGACTGGGTAACGTTTAAATAATTATATAGGCTTATCAGCTATTATCGTATTATTCGAACGTTCTCAATTTGAATTTAAAGTTCAAGATACGTATGTTATCTATGGTTGAGTGGTTAGGCTTACATTTAAAAGACTTAACAAAAATCTAGTTGATTTGGAGACCATTTACAATCAATTTAATTGATAAGATTTTGTTGTCACATAAATCTAGCAGATGCCATTTAGCCTTCAGACTAATCCAGAATGAAACCTGGAGTCTGAAGGCAAAACGGCAGGATTATTTTTTCCATCGGGCTTTCAACATGCCTTTTGAATTAGTTTTATACAACCCGGATTGTGATTTTTTTTATATTTAATGGCTATTAATTTACATATTTCACAGACTATTCCGGACATTGCTTTGATCAATAACTTTATAGTCTCCGTACTTCTATGACGGATGACGCTGATTAGGAATTATCCTCATGTCCATATTATATTGTTCTCAAATTTATTATTACGGGGCCGAGTCACGAGTTGTTCCGGAAGTGACATCCGAAGTTACAACAATGACAAGAGACAAGATGTCGTGGTCTACGCATATGATTAAGACTAGCTTTTGTCCACGACTTTGTACATATTGACTGTGACATAATATAATACAAACTTTTATCCCTTGTTTTACCCCTTTAAGAGTAGTTTCCAAAAATTTAAGGAACTCCACCAAGGTTTGAATCATCATTAAGGTCAATAAGGTCTTCATCGAAGATTCTAATCAAAATCGGCCAACGTTAGTCCTTTCAGCATTTTTCGCTATTCCTTATAAATATATAAAATAAATAAAAATGATTTATTGCATCAAATGGTTTTGTATTTTTCGTATCTTAACGATTTAGGTACAAAGTTCACGTCTAGACACTAAAGTGAACATCAGTAGTGAAGACGCGCCAGTGCAGGCACTTATAAAGTTACACGAATGCTCACAGCTCTGTTTCGCCCACTGAAAATGCCATAATTATAATACTTTTTTGCGAAACTATAATAGTAAGATATATTTTATCACCCAAAATTCATATATTTACGTTAAAAATATACAATAATAGTTTTCGTCATGTTTAGGTTCAAAGTACGTAGTTCACTTTTAAAATAGTACAATAACAATACACTTACACGTGTATGAGCAAGTATGTATTAGCATATATTTAGGTACAAAGTTCACGTTTAGGCACAAAAGTGTACATCAGCAGTGTAGACGGCCAGCGCAGGGACGTGTAAGGTTATGCGGATGCTCGCAGCGTGCGTGCGCGGACTGCGGAGTGGTCCCCGAGGTCGCGCGCCGACCCAGGAATGTCTTGCTTTACATACCGCTTGCCTTTAGCCTTTGTTAGCCAAAGACTACGTTTTATTTTTATTGCTAGCTTGAACGGTAGAACTGTGTGGGTAGGTAGGCTTAGATCCAATTAGGAATTCTAAGGATTCTTTTTGGTATTTTTATTAATAAATAAGTACATTTTTGTGGGTAAAAAGCAGCCTCGAAATGCGTACATGAAATTGTCCAATCGTCTGCCGTCACGTAAAATTTTAGTCAAAATAAATTAAATTCTGAGATGTACTTAATACACCAGACGGGCAGTCATTTATTAGACTGTTATGTACAAGTATTTTGGTATCGTGCGAATTAGCTATAGGTATGTGATTGATATTTTGAAATTTTGAAAAGACACTTATTTATTTATACGCATGTACGTATTATAAATATTTACAAAATTCAAATTCAAAATAAATTTTTTATTGTTCATGCATACAGTACATAATTATGGTGTTACAATTAGGGTATTCGAACATGCATGTACCCTGCTAGGGCATTGCAATGAAATACATTCACATTAGCTTATATTTATCTTAACTTAGAATCGTCATTGTTTATATAAAATGGAAAATACATTATTATTATTTACTCACGTTTGTATCTACGCACTCAAAGTCAAATAAAAATATATGAAGAAAAAGGTTGCAAAATGTATGTAAAAATATATAGGTACAGTCATAGGTCAACGGTCGTTGAAAGAAGAATGTTA
The DNA here is from genome assembly GCA_014595695.2 of Epargyreus clarus clarus. Taxonomy (NCBI): domain Eukaryota; kingdom Metazoa; phylum Arthropoda; class Insecta; order Lepidoptera; family Hesperiidae; genus Epargyreus; species Epargyreus clarus. The sequence goes on from JACTTY020000035.1 coordinate 1,826,533, forward strand.
AAGCTGGCGTAACACCAGTGCAGTGCGGTTTGTAAGTTGACACCACGCGGTTTGAACCCGCGGACTTTGTCAACTCTATCTACATTCACATATAATATTGTTATAACACGAGCATTGGTTTACCTGTCTTTAAGCCATACTTATTACTTATATTTTTACCCGACTACGGATGCTAATGTTTTTCATACGTATGTAGTACGTATGCATGTTTATATGTAAGTCACATACTTTATATGCCCTGCAAATCCAACGTTCCAGTCTGAATGAGAAGGAATTCAAAATGAGAAGGATTAGGCCATAGTCCACTGGCCAAGTGCGTATTGCTAAACTTCACATACGTTTGTTTTTATATAGGTTTTTCGTGTTGTTCGTATCTCCTTCACCGTTAAAGCAAGCGAAAATTATTTTCTAATACGTATTATTTTTGAACAAATTATTTATGAAAAATCGGAGATGTAGATGCTCAGAATTTTAACCTCGGTCTCGCGATCGAGAAGCCGAGTTTCAACCACTGGGCTATCACCCCAGCTTTTTAACTTATCTACAATTTCGGGAGTTCTATATGCCAGATTCTCAGAAATCTTGAGTACCTATCTATATCGAGAATTACAGAAACCAAATCTGTAAAACATAATATCACTTCACTTCGAATTGCACTTTCTAAACTACTTCATCGTCCCTTTTGCTGTAACACTGCTAGGCACAAATCTCCTCTTATACTTAAAACTACTATCTAAAAATATAATAATAATGTAAGAAAATGTTTTAAAACTCTAAAAGTGAGGTTGTAGGTAACATTTAATCCGTTTCGTATATTAAATAAACAAAAACTTAAATGACGACTGACTTTAGTGTCATTTATAATACAATAAGTTGTAAAAACCATTACAAACCTAAATTACTTGACCTAAGTAACAAGCATTTATGTAATTAGCGTTTTTCTGCCATAAATATTAGCATTACTAAGTTAGGTCCCGACCTCTATTCGACCTTATTTTCATGTGAATATCTATCTTTAGTTGAAGCAGAGTAAACTTTGCATACTTTTTATATCGAAGATGTACAGATTAAAAAACAAGGAAAGTCATTACAAAGGTCAGACCTAAGTACCTATATGTTGTCTTTGCTACCGTTCCGCGTTTTTATACTAAACGTTAAGTATTAATGTTATGTGTTACTTCCTCACATTATTGTTAAGGATTATGTGTTTATCCAATAAAGGTACCTTTTCATATTATTGGATAATGTCGAATACAATTATTGCACTGTTATAATTCATGCAGAAAGCGGATTATATTTGTTTCTTAAAAACCTATTTATCAGTTATATATATTGTTAAATATGTTTATAATAAAATAAAGTAACGAACGAAAATAAAAGTACATAACGAAAATAAATATAAACTAAATATTTACATATAAAGTTTTTGAAGACATTATTTTTAATCCGACTAAATAAAATCTAATTATTATGGCATCCCGCTCATTGCAACAAGACAATACATTTGACAATATTTGGCAGAAATTGTCGATGGATTGGCTTGGAAATTGACTATTAAAAAAATAGCTGTATGAATGACAACCAACTAAGGCGGCCATCTTGGGCATACCTGCGTCGCTTGGATTATAAAAAGCGATGAACCTGATGAACTGTCGCGGAATAAAAATAAAAGCGATCGATTCTCGGTAATTCGAGATCACGAGTGTTTTTTACCGGCGGTTCCGCGCGACGGCACAGGCGCGGGTCGCGACCGGCGACCGCACTACGTGCCAGACCAGTGGGAACGGGATGAAATCTATGGTTTCCTGGTTCAGTGCTTACGCTACATAAATTAGAAATATTCCATTTTCAAAAACATCTGTGGCCTACCTCAGGTAGGAATATCTAATCCTATCTGGGGTTGATTACAGATGTCCATGGGCGGCAGTCCCTACTTAACATCAGGTGGACTGCATGCTCGTCTGCTACATTCATTACGTTGTCATTAATATTGGCACGCTGATATTATAAAGTTTTGGCAGCCAATTATCAGAATCACTAAACTTGCATGCATGTGCCCTTTTCTGTTCCATGATGTGCCCCACAATAATGTATGCAAAGTCTACTTTACATGCTGATGAATTATGATTATGCTCATTTTTTTAGAAGAATTTGTGCAAAAGTCGTTAAAGAACACTTTATTTCTTTATTTGCTTGAAATATAAGGAAAATATGTTTAACTCCATTGACATGACACAAATAAAAACAACAAATTAGCCAGGAAAGTTTTGTAATTTTATTTTATATATACTTAATATAATTTCTGTGAATTATTTAAAAGATATAGTTGCTAATGGGTGGCTGAGTAAAATCTAGGACCTTGGCATATGTCATTCGTCGTGATTGGTAAACTGTGGTTTGAATCGATCATTCATGCATCACAGCCCGGTGAAATGTGCCTTCAACCTAAATGTCAATGCTGCCAACGTGTAGGAAGTGTAGCAAAGAAAATTTGTATGTGGCGAGCAGATAAAATCCTTTCGCGTACAATAAGCGACTTTCGCTTTATCAGATATGCAAGTTTGCGCTGATTTAGGGCACGACCACATTTAGCGTGTAATCGTAATGTGCGGACTTAGTGTCGGCTTAAGAATCATGCTAAATCGTTTTAATACGAGCCAGGTTAAATTGTAGCAGCACGCTTTGTGGTCTACAGCGCTTACGGAGTATATCCGCGTATTGTTGAGTGGGTTATGTAAGAATGAGGTAAACGCAAGTACGGTATGTGGTCCCCTATAAATGGATTCCATTAGGTAAATAGGGACCAGTTTGAGTGATCACGTTCGATTGTATCATTGGCGCTCAGATTAATGGCTTTTTGAGTTATCACTGCTAACTCTGGTACAGTATCATTCGTCAATACTTTTTAGTGAACGAAAATAATTGACTACAAGTAGATATCAAACATTTACTTAATATAAGAAATAATATTGAACAAAAAACTGTTTATTCCATTCAATGTAAATGTAAATGTGTAGGATTATGGGCGATTTTCTTAACCTCGTAAATATATATGAATCTTTCAGCGAAAATATTGAAAATCGGGAAGATAAGCGGAAGTTTTTCAAATTGCATTTTTGACCGGTACTGACTAACTTAAGGGTAACATTTGTGTTTTATTAACAAATTTAATTAGATGTTACATTTTTATCTATTGAAACTCAGAATGAAAATATTCATATATTGAAATCATTGTCTCTATATACCAAGTCTTACATTCCTAACCATTTCAACTATTTCCTGCGACTTTGTAGGTAACCACGTTCTACAGGCCTTTTAGGATTTCGACAGGTGCACATAATTTATGTGTTTCATCGGATGCAAACGGACTGGTCACGTCTGGCATAAAACTGACAGTGATCTTACCATTGAGATGTTCCCGTTAAGCATAAACTTGACAGGCGCTCGATTCTATTACCATTCAGCATTTGAGATGCATTTTTCAGTGTCTCTCTCGTCGTAAGCGGACATTTATAGGCTTTGAATTAGAGTAACGTTTGTTAAATGTAAGGTTCTCTTATCAAACCGTATGTTGATTTGTGTTTTGATGTATGTATTTGAAGGGATCTGCACTATTACTTTGATGACTAAAACTTTAGCCGTTTAGCTGTAACAGGGAATCAGTGCGATTTTAAATATAGTGTCATACCTTTCTTATCTTTTCTCATCTTATTAACTAATTCATACTCGATTTCTGATATTTGAAGTTAGTACCGTTTGCTACATCCGTTGAATAAAATATAAGGCAAACATAATTTCACTATGTATTGATATTTGTTATGTGTTAAACCAAATAATAACCTGTTTGAATTTGTTCTTAACATGTCGATAATTAACACAATATTAAAAATAAACATCAAGTTTATCACAAAGGATGCGCTTGTCGCCCTATTTCTGTCACTGTGAGAACCCCATCGTAGATCTATCTCGTTTTATTTCATTCACCATTTTTTTGGATGTGCATCGTAAACCCGATGTCCTCCGACCGATTGATTGGCTCCATCGTGATACAATTTTACAATCCAGTGGTTTTTATGGACATTTTTCCGTGTCTTCAGTGACAGGTGCAGGTCACGATGTCGCGCTGTCAGGCGTTGTCAGGTGGAATGCCGTCAGGTTTCGCTTTTTTATACATTCGAATTAAGTTTTGGGCGATTTCCTGTGTTGCATCGTAGAGGAACATGTTGCCAACAAAAAAATTTAACTTTAAGCAAGACTTAAAGGGTTTATTCATCAAAAGTAAAATATATTTACAGTGGTAATGTACGATTTGTTTTTCTCAAACAATGTCCCAAGTAAAGGAAACTAAATCTAAATCATTTAGTTGTGTGCAAATATTGTAAAGTACTAGCTACCCATGTAAACATGATTCAAAGCTCTATTTACCTGTTATATTATTCCTACAACAAAAGTACACGCTATTACAGCCTACAAAACCTATAACAATAAACCAGAGGCACGTAGCCCGATGATTGGTGGAAACCACTGAATTGGAACCGACGAGAAAACTCGAGTTATTACCATTGGTTGGTTTTTGTTGCCAGCAGGTGCGGGTCACGTTTGAAGCATCATGGCAAGTGGATTCCTGGCTTTTGTCCTGAATTCAATTAGTCGTGGTTGCAGGTTGAGGTCGACAAGTGAAGTCACGAGCAAAGTTTTGGTTTCTTTGCAATGGAGTAGTGGAATCTGGTGTTGAACGCTTGATTCGTCCCGGTTGGAGGTCGACAAGTGGCTAGAGAAGTCACGAGCGTGAAACTTGATTTTATTCTTATTACTGACATCTCTTTGTTGCGCTTTTCCATTGATGAACCTGAGAAATTACCTTCGAGAATACTGTGTGTAAGGTAGATTTGTTCCTTTTCCTGTACATCATTGAAGTAGGTAGACGTCTATAAATATGATAAAGTGTATGGCCCCTTGTTAGCATATGACCCACAACTTCTTACTGGTCCTCCCAAGAGTGATCTTCACATACATTTTGAAAGCGATAGAACACTCCGTGGTTCGAGTCCGGCGGCACGACCGCCACATGTATTTTGCCTAATAACAGCAGTATTAAGCGCTGCTGTCTTGATGGGTCATTTGATGGGTGTGGTAATGGAGACTTTTTCAGCTTAGTCCTCAGGGGTTGCGGTGCACCTGTGGCGGTAGTAGCCACTTTACATTAGGTGAATTACATGCTCGTCTGCTCCTCCATTATTATGAAAATATCACTTCAACTGACGAATCCGCATTTATATCAAGGAAAATCTAGACCTATTGATCTTTGAAAGCCGTTACTGGCTTTTCATGACGTTTCCATGCTTCACAGAGCACGTTAAGCAATCCCAGTTATCATTAGGTACGAGTAGGTCGTTAAACCTTCGCCTTCAGGCGGTTTGAAAAGTTTCCATAAAAGGATTGGCTAATATCCCTTATCTGCACGTTAGTACAGTTCGTTTAAGCATATAGTTAACAGAGTAAGGTCTACAAGTTGCAACACAGTAAATGTAGATGATTTTGACTGACTGACCCTGAACGGTTATCACACCTATAGCGTAGAGGGTTTCGAGTTCTATCTCTGTTCAGACTCACATCTAAATAATTGCTTTGGATTTATATTTTGGCTTTGAGTGATTTTATTTTTGTCTTTGTGTCCGTGCTACTCAAGATACATTTTTTTATATAGCCACACACTAGGAATTCCTGTGTCACGGGAGCTGTACACATACACAAAGATGAATACATAAACACTCAGACCTAAAACAGATATCTAAGCTTATCATTAAGACATTTGACTGACCTGGGGTGGAACCCGGAACCCTATATGCGTCTGACCGCTATGGTAACCGCTTCGCCAAGGGATATGTCAATAAAATCCTAGTAAGGTTTGTAATATGTATACTATAGAGATATTATAGGTGTAATATTCAATACCTTATAAATATACTTTAGACCTTAAGTACTCTTTGTTTCTTTGGTTACTAAGAAAATACAATTCCCGCAAAACTGGTTCAGTAGCGTATCTTTTCATTTTATTGCCAAACTGTTGGACTTTGGTAACAGACCAGCAAATAATTACCTTAATTATGCATGCTAAATTTAAAATTAAGTTGTAAATAATATGCCAAGAGAGTGCATGAAGAACATTTTGGCCTGTGACTGATGGACGGAGTGAAGCGAAGTGAAGGTTTTAGTAAATAAGGCGTCGCACACACGATCAGATTTTATTTATTGTTGTGATAATGATTTGGAATTGAGTCCAAAATTTTCGGTTATTATCCGCTTTAATAACATGAATTTTAAAGTTTGCGAAAGTTTTTAATAGCATTCTTAAATTGTTTATTTTTATTACAAGAGGGGAAATGTAAAATTTTCCTTTAATAATAAAACAATAATACAATTGCTTTAGTTCAATATTACAGAAGATAACAACGTAAAATACATAACATCACTATCTTCAGCACATAAAATCATGGTATCACATTAATGATTAATAAGTGTTATTCCAGATAATACTAAATACTGTAGTCAAAATATTCAGTACAAGTCGACCATCTACAATTACCCTTATTCGTAAGTAACATGTTTCATTGTGAACGACGAGTGAATTAAACAAATTACATAATGCAATGTAAGCAATGGTTCAAAGTTTAATTAATAAAACAGAAAAGTGACAGTCTTTATTCCGCTAATAAAAAGTGTATATTGAGGTCAACAGTGCGTATTTATTTAGTTAGGGGTCGACGGTTCTGTATTATTTTATTTAGAGGTCAAGTTTTAATTAATTGGTATGTTATATAGCATTTTATAGTGTCTAAAACAGCACCACTTCGTATTTACATGTGGATACCGTAGCTTACAGTGTAGAGGGAGACTAAGGAATCCCAGAGATGATTAGTAGCATCTTCCGTCCGTCTGTCCGACTTTCGTCCGAAAATGTTTATTTATGATGGTCACGCAGTGTGTAAGGGTCACCGTCTATCAAGTCAGTATCTTTATAATATACAGTATCGTTTTAACCATTTTTGGGTTTCATTGATCTTGTATTCGGTTGTGATGAATACGTAAAAAATAAAATATATTCTGTCGCTTGTAGCTTTATCATTGTCAGTGAAACAAGTCCATTACTTGACCGTCACAGTCGCTGTGCTCTTTTTACGTACTCAAATTTCATGTGCTCTTTGAACTGGTTTAAATGGATGTAAAAAATCGCTCCACATTCGACTCGCATGTTACAGATCGATGCTTTATGCTCTATTTTATTAATTACGGAACAAATTCCCTGGGTTATACAAAAGGTGTTATTTTTTTAGTGTTATTCACGTTAACTGCTTTATGTTGTCTAATCTGCTTTTAAACGTTCGGAATAGATCATAGAACTTTTTGTGAAGCCATTTGTTTAATTAATTTTAATGTATACGAATCGCGTGGCGGGGGGTCTCAACCGGTCTGACGCGCAGAGGGTCCCGGGTTCGTTCCCCGGCCAGATATATCTAAATGATGAATTTAGGTTTCTGTTTCTGGGTCTGGGCGTTTGTGTATTTGTCTATGTGTGTGTACATGGTACCCACGACACAGGGAATCCTGGTGTGGGGTTATTAGTGTATCAAACGTTTAAGCGGTCACTGAATAAACAACAACAATTTACGGATATAAAAAACAAATTATTCTGACAATTATTTATTTCTGCTTATCAAAAGCAACGTTAAGCGATGCTTTATTTTGGTTTGAAGGGTGTGGTAAGGGAGACATACTTTTCCAAGGTATTCCAGCTTAGTCCTCAGGGGAAGCGGCGCATCTGTGACCGATCGCAGGTAGGAATCTTATCCTATCTGGGATAGATCACAGAAGTCCATGGGTGGCGGTAGCCACTTACCATCAGGTGGACTGCATGTTCGTCTGCTACTTCTATATTACAAAAAAAATGAAGCGCTCTTTATCGATAAACTTTTTTCGAAGACTTCATTTGTTAAGTAAATTAATTTTAATTTTACTTTGAAATGAAACGCATATAGTAACCGTTTATCATTGTCCGTACTAGCAGAATCTGTTGACTATAAACATCTCAGCTAAACGAGATGAAACCGACATGATCAATCACTGTAATTAATATAATTTAGATATAATCATTAACAGAGGATTTATATTTTGGCGATCTTGTCGCTTTTACGTGAGAAAACGAACAGTACCATTTTAGTGGTTTCTAACACGTTTGTCATCGGTCAACAAAATAAATGGTTCAACTTTAAAATTTGATTTACATCTACTGGTATGTTTATAAATGTCAAATATTAGAAATAGTTCCGTATAAAACGTGTTTTTTTATATAAGAGTGTGATAAATGGAGTGAGTCTAGTTTAGTCTACGATCGTAAGTAATTTTTGTCTACACTGAATATCTACGAATCATTCTAAACCCCTAAACTTCTTCTTGAATTCAATCATTTGAATCTTCTTTGAATCTTGAAACTTCTTGAATTTAATAATTTGAATTCAAGGAGAAGTCAAGGGTGTGATTGACTTCACGTCATTTTAATAAGAACAACACTAAACACTACTAAAAGGCAAAACTAGAAGCGGTGACGATACTGCCCAAGTTTAACTTAAACATTGACATACAGAATTACAGATAGTATCAATCACGAATTAATTAAAAATATTCAGACCTTGGTAGCATGACACCAAATACAACCAATCACCAAAAGTTGACTTAGTTTCTTAAATTAAACACGTTGAGGTTGCTGAGGTCATGAAAATCAGAGCGAAAGTAAAAATCGAATTTTTGGCTCGGTGACAGGCGGAACTGAACCCTCGATTGAAGGCCTTACCTCCCATAAAAGGGCCTCAAAACAGAGATTAAGACCTAAAATTGTAATCCAAAATTAAGTAAGAAAAAACCTTTACGAATTTTTTATGACTTATTTCTACTTTCGAACCGCACTTAAATATACTTCAGTAATAAGTTTTAGAATTGTTTATTTTTTATTTTTTTTTTAAGAGACAGATTTTTTTGTTTTTCGTGATAGAAAGTCATGTCGCCCAATGTTATATAAATTTGGTTTGAACGATTATACGTTTAAACACTTTACTAAGTGCTATTTATAATAATTTTCATCTTTAGTAGGGAATCATATAATTGATTCTTAATAACTAGCGTAATTTCTCAAGTGTTAGTATTTGGATCAGATTACAATACATCTTTATAGGTAAGTGTGGTGATTTAGCAGTCAATTTTTATAGGATTAAAGTAATACGAATCTTTGTTTCTTTTATCCTTTAAATATATATTTATTACAGAGCATAAAATGGCGCATTTAATTATCCAAAAATTTGCGATTGGCGGAACTGAACTCTCACCTCACAAATCGAAGGCCTCCGATTCCAAAAATGGATGACAAACATGGCCCAGTAAATATTACGTTCTGTAGAGCAAAGTTGCGTCACTGCCGGCCCAAGGTTCCATAACAAAATAATTATATTTAACAGTACAGTTTAATGCATGATCCAATTAACGGAACTGGAGCACTTTGTGCGCCGGCGCAGCCTTCTTAGGGTTCCACTTGGCTGCTTGTTAGTATTTAACTTGAGGAATATTGGTTTCATTTGTGGTAAATGTTGATAATTACAGGATTAACAAAAATGTTTATTAAAAACAATGAAAACATTGTAAATTTATTTCAAGTTAACTTTAGTTTTAATATAATATAATTTCAATAGCAATCGTATTTATTTACTTTACTTTTAATTTATTTAATAAGCTTTTTTACATAAATTATCTAAGAATACGAGTATATATTTTATAACACAAAATATGCTGAGCTAAAAGAAATCTTAAGTTAACTTGTTGCAACTTTTTTATTTATATCCAACTAGTTTCTGCCCGCGGCTTCGCCCGCGTTTAAAATAAAATAAAACTTTGCTAAGAAAACCGCGTTTAAAACTTTGCTAAAGATCATCACTTGATCAAATGCATAGTTTACGATTCAATCCTTACTGATATTGATTAAAATAATCGATGTTTTGGGTCCAAAAAATCGATTCTCCGATTAATCGATCGTAGATCGCCATCCCTAGTTCGCGTGGGATATCCGGGATAAATACTATCCTATGTCCGTTCTCAGGTCTCAGACTATCTTTGTACAAAATTTCATTAAGATCGGTTCGGTGGTTTGGGCGTGAAGAAGAGACAACCAGACAGACAGACAGACAGACAGAGTTACTTTCGGATTTATAATATTAGTAAGGATTAGTAAGGATTGCTGGGCTTGGTTGTCATCCCACAATTGTAGGAGACATATTCAAGCATGCCTCTCCTATTGGTGAAGAAGAAATTTATTAACTAATATGTACTAAGGCAAATATATACACGCGTCAAAAGGACTAGATATTTTAATTAAACAAAAAAAACCTATTGATACTTTTTTTTTCTACAAGCATTTTTTTTACAATAGTGGTATTAGAACCTTCAGTTGAGTTTCAGTATATCGACAAAAATGTTCATATTATGTCCATTAAAATATAGTACGGAACATAATATCAATTCCACGATACAGTTATTCCATCGATGTTTCGATTTTTATATCGTGATACGTTTGTTACCCTTTACTTTCATGAGAAAGCAACCTCAATGAACTTTCTGAATGTCCACTGCAATTAACAGACAGATTAAACATACACTTAGTTATTTACATGTCCGTTTTTTGATATGTTTATTTATTTCCTGAACCTTTTAGACCTACATTTATTTTTTCTCCTTTTTTAGGTTTTTTCTTGCAAAATATTTCTTTTTATTGTAATGATAATTTTGGAAGCTAAGTCTGATTATTCTCTTTACGATGAAATGATGTATAGATATAATATAAATATTTTAATCTCAAAAAGTCGTTAATTTAAATGTTTTTTTTTATATTTCTAATTTCAAACGTCGAGAATGTTATCTACAGAAAAAATATAGTATATAGCTTTATTTTTTTGCAATTTGTTGTTTTTTAATGGTTTATTTACTTATTTACAAATTTTATATAAAATATTTCTATATAATTCAATTCAGCATTAAAATGTCACTGGCAAAACACAACTGGATAGAATATAAAAAAAAAACAAATCGACTGTTCTCTTTTTAAATTTCAGTTTGTCGGAAATATCGCAACTTAATTTTGTTAAGGCTACTCCACAAGCATGGCAGTAGCAGAATAAATTATGTAACTCAAGCGAGCTTGTAAACCTTATCGCCGCTTGTAAGTGTTCATGACCACTGACCAGTCAATAATTCTTTCATCAGAATTACCGCTACTTAGTTTATCAACGCTACGTAATCCAATGATTATATATAGGTACAATTAAATATAGTTGTTTTTTTTATAATATGGGAGTAGCAGACGAGCAAACAGTCCACCTGATGGTAAGTGGCTACTGCCGCCCGTGCACATATGAAATCAACCAGATAAGATTGGGTATTCCTACCTGAGGTCGACCACAGATGCGCCGCTACCCAGGAGGTACGCCTCGGAAAATTATGTCTCCCTTACCACACCCTTCAAAGCAGAACACAGCAGTGCTAAACACTGCTGTTATTAGGCAGAAATAGGTGTGGCGGTGGTGCCGCCGGAGTGGAACCACAAAGGGTTCTACCACCTTCAAAGTTACAGTTGTTTTTTTTAGTATAGTAATATTTTAACGATTTAAATAATTTTAGTAAAGAAAAATACGTATTAATTACTGAACACTCCTCCTTTAGCCTTGCACTTTTAAATTTTTCTGAAACCAATTTACTATTAAGAAGAGGTGTATCCTGTGTATTCTATGAAAACAAAATAGTTTTTGGGCTGCAGTTTCCCTTTATATAGAGTCAAATTTTGGCAATAATTGAATGATATAAACTAGAGAATTATTATAAAAACAAATGAGACTGCTTGAAAATATGGCCTTTGTCACTAACGATTTAGACGAAAAATGTTCAGAAACGTTAACCCAGACGGGTTAAAATATTACCTCTTAATAACTGCTTAACAGTACTAATCATGTCATTTGCGGATAAATCGTTCTTACATAATAAAAACACCACAGCCTTGCCATTGCATTACAAGTAGCCATTGCCAGCGCTCTCCGATACGTGGTAATTACCTCTCGAAAACAACATTTGGTTACATTATTCGCGTGAGGTAAATGAGACAGCAAGGACTCTTTAGCGGCGTCAAGTGTCAGTGTCGGCGTGGTCGCGTCGTGGAAGTGTATCGGGTGTGTGTAGGGCAAGCGGTTACCGGCGCTGTGCCGACTTCGTGCGGCTATGTCCACTGAACAAGCAAATGTGAGGTAACAAGCCAATCAAAGAGTGACTTTGTTTCCGTGTTGTTTATTGATGATAGTAAGCTTATTACAAAAAAATATTACAAAATAGATAAGATAGCTATTTGGTATATTTAATAGATAATTATTTGGTTGTCACTTAAAACTCTATAATAATAAACACAAAAATAATACCAAATGTTGTATGTTGTATCGTCTCGAGGATACTCTATAGAAATGTAATGAACATGAACAGTCGAAGCTAATTATGACAAATAACCAGCTGTTTAAACTTCGAGAACGGTTTTCGTTACTTCTTCTTTCTTCAACTAGTCCCATTGCTGTTCGTAGATGGACCGAAGTCGGCACAAAAGCGACAAACCTCAGCGCACACCCGTATCCCGAGTCCATGGCGAGTTCCAAAGTCATTAATGCGATCGACGAAACTGGATCGCGGCGGATTGACTGTTGGTTATTTACGGGGCGAGTGGCGCGCGACAATGGTTCTAATTGACGTTTAATCGCGATCAGTCGACGGCTAACGAAGCGACCAGTTCTAGTCGGCCGCGTCAGATGTAAAATATTGCCCGAAACATGAGTCGTACTTCTTTAACAAAATTCCCATTGCCATTCGTAGATGGACCGAAGTCGGCACAAAAGCGACAAACCTCAGCACACACCCGTACCCCGAGTCCATGGCGAGCTAAGTCATTAATGCGAGCGACGAAACTGGATCGCGGCGGATTGACTGTTGGTTATTTACGGGGCGAGTGGCGCGCGACAATGGTTCTAATTGACGTTTAATCGCGATCGGCCGACGGCTAACGAAGCGACCGGTTGTCGTTGTCGGCCGGGTCAGATGTAAAATATTGCCGGATCGAGAGCTAAAAATAGGATGTTAGATTTTGAGCTATTTTACTATGCAACCCTGTCTATCTCCAATGACTGACCATACGAGTACGTCCTTCCACGAGTGAAGAAGGCCTAAATTTGGGCAGAAAAGGGTATCTACTGAGGTGTACCTTCGTGAAAGCGTAACACAGGGATTAGTGGCCAACGTATTTAATATTTTCAAACAAAATATACGGCCCCCGTCAAGATTTTACTACTGGTATCCTAAGATAACAATTGGGATAGATGACTTAATGTTTCTTCCCAAATATGAAATCGCCCGTGGAAGGATGGAATCATTTCGGATCCACCCCGAACAGAGTGCTCGAAAGGCCACGTCCGTGGAAGTCCATGACCGGACAAAGTGCCTTCAAAGAAACATTGTGGGATTTTAGCTATTAACGGACCGGTATATCCTCTACGTTAACCTCGCAACTGAGAAGAACCCTTTGATAACCCCACGTAAAAAGGTCAAGCATCCAGCCATCATGTTCATACTAGTGCAATAACAACACCCTTTCCAATACGTGCTAGGCAACCCAAGGAGCTGTAGGACTAGAACCAAACTAATTAGTACGCTATGGTCTTGCGTCATTACAGTTCAGCGACCCGAAAACACGAATTTTTGTGCAATGCAAGCAAATGCGATTGCTCAGGCATTCTGATCAGCTGGCGGTGCGTGTCGATGACATGCATGTGACCCGCGCTAGGTAAATGACCCGCCCTCGACGCAACTAAGAAAGTTTGTTGTGTGTTTGTGTTTGTATGGAAGCATGTTGCTTAAGACTACATCAGGGAGGAAAGGTGGTCCTGCAAAGTTAGACGTTGGTATATTCAAAAAGTAAAGTCTATAATATTATTTACTTCACATAATTTGCATTTTTGATCGAAATAATTGTCAAAATAGACTTGCTATGGCGTAAAAGTATATAGAGAAACTATAATAGTCTGGTGGCTGAATATGTTGAACTAGCCTGTCTGTCTGTGTATACGAGTATCTTAAAGTAAGGTTGTTATCTGAACTCATTATCATTGGTTTAAGTTAAACCGTTTCGGAAACATAGACAGACAAAAAAATATATACATCCGTATCATACGTCATGTCATGCATTGAAATAAACTTAATTGATCGTTTAGAGAATATCAGGTATTTTTAAATTGTCACACAATTTACATTACGTAAAGGTTACATCCAGCCTACCACTTTTCGGATATTATAAGCAGTGATAGCCTAGTGGTTAAGAAACTATAAGCAGTGATAGCCTAGTGGTTAAGAAACTCGGCCTCTCGATCGAGGGGTCCGAGGTTCAAATCCCAGGCACGCACCTCTGATTTTTCAAAATTATGTGCGTATTAGAAATTAATTATCACTTGCTTAAACGGTGAAGGAAAACATCGTGAGGAAACCTGCATACCTGAGAGATTTATAAAAAGAATTCTCAAAGGTATGTGAAGTCTACCAATACGCACTTGGCCAGCGCGGTGGACTATGGCCTAATCCTTCTCATTCTGAGAGGAGACCCGTGCCCAGTAGTGGGACAGTAATGGGTTGATGATGATGATGATGACTTTTCGGATAACTATTTTCGTGTAAGAAGTAACTTTTTCGGTTTATTTAATCTTACGGTCGGAAGCAGTGACATCTGTATTAGTCAAAGTTCACGTTACCGTCACATCATGCGACAGGCAATAGAAAGTATTTAAAAGCGCAATTTCACGGCGCGCGCCGCCCAATTCTATTGTGGGCTGTAATAGCGGCGATTATGCGCATGCGCTGCACAAGTCTTCGTTTCATCATATAGTGAATTAAGCTGTCCAATTTCTCGCTTCAGAACAGTAGTAGGGTTTTCGCGGATGAGATTCAATTTTTCGTCTATATCATCTGTAAACAAAGTGTTGAGGACGTAATGTTATATTTTTTGTTACATTTATGTAACCTTTACTATCATTAAGCGTTCTACTGATTTTGAATAACAAAACAATAAATATTTTTCCTTCGATGAGTTCTAACAACTGTGTTTATCCGGGAAGCTGGTATTTTGACTAAGAAATACTTAAATAATGAAAACTCAGCATCGTAATTGGGGGTTTCTAGGATCGCATCGACGGGCACGATTGATATTTCAATGTTTAATGTTATATAAGTAGGTATTACAAATTAATTAATATCATTTGCGTTTGGCACAGCGTGTTGTTCTTCGACAAAGGATGACATTTGTCGAAGGATTGTCACAATTCGTTAATAAAGTTGTCATTAATGTGTTAAGTCTACATACCAACTAGCTGGCCCAGTGTGACGGACGGTGTCCGAAACTCTTCTCAATGAGAGAAGACTTGTACCCAGCAGTAGGACAATGATGGGTTAACCGCGAGGCTCCATCGAGTTTTAGCTGACGGATTATACGGAATCTTAACCCACATGTACCACACTAGTCAGTTCTAGTCTCGTCAAGTGTTCATATGATGCGTAGAGCAAAAACCCGATGCGTACGGAGTGAAAACGTCACATTCCAGCGCCGGTCGCGGCATCTGCGCGTGATCTGTTTACAAAACATTGCGAATGCCTCTCTTTGTGCGACCTTAGCGGGAAATAAGGCTCGGGTTACGACGGCTCGGTGGACACTTTAGTTTGAACTGTGGCTTCAAATATTCAATTTTTTTATCATTGGAGTAGCAAACAACCACTTAATGGTCTAGTGGTCTGCAGTGGTCTGCAATGATCTACTGGTCTAATGGTTGCAGCCCACTTAATGGTCAGTCATTGCCATGTCCAAAATGTCTATGATCCATTTGCCCCGCGACCATACATATGGAACAGGGTTTTAACTGAAGGAGAACTCAGATGCGTTGCCCTACTACTGCTACTGTGGAATAAGATGGTCAAAACGCAAGAACTATGTCACACTAGTAATTTGTCCACCTGGAGTCACCTTCCAAATAATAGGGTTACACTATATAAAATAGGTTTAAAGGTGGTAGAACCCTTTGTGGTTCGACTCCGGCGGCACCACCGCCACACCTATTTCTACCTAATAACAGCAGTGTTAGGCGCTGCTGTGTTCCGGTTTGAAGGGTGTGGTAAGGGAGACAGACTTTTCCGAGGCGTTCCAGCTTAGTCCTCAGGGGTAGCGGCGCATCTGTGGCCGACCTCAGGTAGGAATATCTAATCCTATCTGGGGTTGATTACAGATGTCCATGGGCGGCAGTAGCCACATCAGGTGGACTGCATGCTCGTCTGCTATTCTTATATTATAAAAAAAAAATAGGATTATTGATTAACTCTCTTCTTACACTCTTAACCTTCATTTTCAATTTGTGAGTTTTGATATTTCGTTTTTATTTGCAATATTTAAATAGATAAAGTTCGCATCACAATAATTATCTAAATATTTCTGACCTATACAACATAAACAATCTTAATTCAAGCATACTATAACTCTAATGACATAATTAGTACTTTGTGGTATAAAAATAATATTTAATTCAAGATACAAGACATAAATGCTCGGATTAAAATAGTGGTGCTCGGATTAATAATCCTGCGTCAGCAAGGCTGAGTCGATTCCTTTTGCCATCACATTAAATTAGTAAAATGTATTTCGTCTGTGTTTGTCAACTGTACTTTTAGCAATACACAATACGTTTATGTATAAATGATATGTATTCAAGTACATACCTCTTGAATGACACGAGCACAACGTTTTCGCTCAGTTCGGAACATTACACGTACTTGAGCCGACGTGACATAACGCTGAACAAATTGTTGCTGTTAAACATATACTTGCGGACAAAAAAGTATAATCTTAATAGGAGTATAGTTCATTAGAAATGTGTAACCACCATCTTATCTAAATATAGGGCCACTGAACAACTGAACAACAATTACTGCTTTTAAACGAATACCTTAGGACAAAAAAAGTATAATCTAAATGACCAGAGACCTGGCACATATTGCGGACAGCGAATTAGCCTCGCTATCCAACGAGGGAATGTTGCCAGCATTCTGGAAACTCATCCCAGGGACAGCAATTTAGATGTAGCTTTTTATATTTAATTTAAAATATGGTAATATTATTTGATTCTCGTCTTTATATTATTTTAATTATTATAATATTTTTGTAGTATTTATTATTGTACAAGTCTTGCAGATAAATTGAATCTAAATTAGAAACATAGGTGATTATTATTACATATATGCATAACCCTCTCAATACTACCTCAGGTGTTATTCAAGGGTGAGAAGGATTTACAGGAGATGGGTTGTTACAAATTATGCATCAGTTTAATAAAAATCACCCTTAACCAATTACGTTATAGATCAAAACTCCAAGATAAAATGTGCATACGCGTTGGTTGTAAGAAAACGAATAAAAATAAATTTATATTGAGTATGCTTAGATGAGTAAAATACATAGATTGATCACTCCTGATAAGAAAGTGTAACCAGTTTTGACAATTGAAAATGTTGCGTAAATAAAGTGTTGCTACGTCTCCTTTCTAAAATGTCCCTTAATTTTAAAAATACTTATTCTTTTTTATTTCGTAAATTATATATTATTTTTTAAGAATTCAACAAACGATAAAATCATACTTTGGTGGCTTCATTCAATTTTAATGAAGTATCTTTCTATTTTACTTATCAAAGGGAGTATGATGAAGAACCTCGTTTCGTCATTACGTTTCACTGGAATTAAAATACCGGGAGAAAGTATTCCGCTGAGAGGATATTACCTATTAGCCTGTCAATTGCAATAAGCTATACCTTCGCTAATTACATGTATTACTTGAAGTATTGAGGAATTGAGTTGAAAACGATAGTTTATTTTTGTCGTTATCTATTTTGTTTGTTAGGATATGACCTAAGATATTATACATGTCTATCTCAATTATGTATCGATCAAAAACACCTGATTCTATGATTACGTCATTATTAATTTTACGTATTTTTTAGGATATTTTTAAGGACAAATGATAACTATTTTAGCCATATCTACAAAATGAAACAGAATTGCTTATAAGTTTTATGAACACGGTTGTTTTCGTAAAACTTACGAAAATAATAATATTTTTTTCATAAAAATCAATCAAGTGACACATTGGATTTTCCTAATATTTTGCAAGCCTCATCAGCCTTCATTAGTGTTTCACAAGTTATGACAGTTAAAATGTTTTTCAGTATGACAGTAAAATTAATGTCTTTTTTATGTAAAAAAAACATTCATTCTATCAACTCTTACGGTAATATAATGTTTAACGCAAATAAAGTTAAATGGTACCAAGTTACGTTACGAGGCAGTTGGTTAAAATACCCAAAAATTTTACCATTTCAAAGGTATGTTCCATCAGGGTTCACAAGTTTATGTCATCAGGTGTACGTACAGGTAATTATTGGTATAGTTTCCACACGCCACCGCGTGACAAATGACGTGACACCTTTGTGTTTTGACCTTGTGCGCGACCCTGCTCGTTCTTACCGACTTGCAGGTCAAACGTGTATTATTTATCACTATGTACATAGAAACACACTTTCAAAATTAGGTACATGTTTTGGGTACGGAGTTTGAATTCCGGGCTCTGATTTATCGATGTATGTACGCGATTAAGCAAATACATACATATAAGAAATCTATTATTAAATAAATAATTCGTGGTATATAAACTTTTTTATTACCATTATATTTATTAAAAACTTACTCTTACCGTTGCTATGCAAATATTTACCAATAATTCATCGTGAAGGAAAACTACATTAAGGAATCATGGTTAAGTGTCCTGTAAAAACTTTTCATAGATGTAAAGTCTAACCGACTATTTGTGTTTCTACTTACATCCTTTTCTGTACTGAAAATTTCAGGCACTTCTTCCGCCATTACCTCATATAAGTAATTATTATATTGTGACCTACGAGTATGTTGCGAAAAAAGTAGCCTTCAACTCCTATGGTTTAAGTGTGATTCTTGCGTTTTTGCGTTTATGTTAAATTAGTTTTCCAAAATACTCCAAAATTGACAAAGTCTACTTAACCATTCTTACTTTAATGTGTGGTGTAATGTAAAGTACACTACATCAAAATAATTACGACAGCAGATGTAATATATTAATGTAAAATATTAATCATTATATCAGGCAAAGCCTTGCCTATTCTTATGGTTATCTAATGCATTAGTACGCAGTTAGTCACCACGGTAGCAAACTAGCGACGCTAGAACGGCCTTAGGTTACACTAAAACTATTTGGCGCAGTTATGTGTGGTGAGCATTAACGTAAAGTGGACTGCATTTCAATTTGCTACTTCTGTGATATAAGGGCGCTTTCAAATCAAACGATTTCAATTGGACTACTGTAGCACGACAATAGGATCATTGTCGTACTCCACGAGCGGTTTTTTATTCAAAAATGAGACGAAGAACGTGCTGCGTCCGTCCGTCACGGGAGGTTACCAGGACGACATCGTTGCGAATGCCACGTGCCATGATTTTAAATAAAACAATAATTCCTTAGAAATATAGCCTATGTTCGTCCCGAAATTCAGACAAATCCAACGACACCCCATATGTTAAAATCTGTGAAGCTGTATAATTGTATATATTGTGGTTAAGAATGAGAAACACTCTTGGAAACTATTACCCTTTGCAGTCGTACATAACCATCTGTGTGAAATACAGCAATGATCCTGCTGTCGTCCTATAGTACTTATACTAAAATTTAAATTTAAATCTAATTTTTTCAAAATTTATTCATATAGAATACTTTTTGGAAGTCAACAAACTACCACCGCTTCGCAAGGTGTTTCGCTATGGAGAAGAAGCGGCGCAAGAAATTCAAATCGTTTAATATGAAAGCGCCCTAAGGATGCAAAATGCAAAACCTGCAAGTATCACATTCTGAAGCTATTTTTGAGAACAGTACCCTTAGTATGAGTTTTTACTTTTTTACAAGAATGACTGACTGTTTTTGTATTTGTTTACGTATTTTGCCCATACGTTTCCAATCAGCGCCCCCAGCGGACTGTATCAGAACTAATTGTAAATGTATAGGAAATACGTAAACCAATACAAAACAGTCATTTTTGTAAAAACATAAAAACTCATATTAAGAGTACTGGTCAAATGGGTAAACTAACCAGTCCTATAAATTACTGTAATAAAACAAAACAGTCAAATTTTATTACTTTACTAGCTGACCCAGCAAACGTTGTGTTGCCATATAAATAAAAAAATGTTAAGGGTGAACAACCCTTTTCACTTAGGGGTATGAAAAATAGATAGTAGCCGATTCTCAGACCTACTGAATATGCATATAAAATTTAGTGAAAATCGGTATACCCGTTTCGGAAGTGTACGGTAACTAACATTGTGACATAAGAATTGTATATATAAGATAAAAAATACTCGCAAAGCCATTACCTACATATTATTCTTTTCATTAGTAAAACTGTTTATAATTATATACTTTGTCTACAAAGTCGCTTGTAAACTTAGTTTACGTCACTTTGGATTAGTAAAATTAATGACAGTTATCGATCGATATTTGTGATAAATTATCGTGTGAAAAAGTTGAGCTTTCAATCCACAAACACGTTTTGTCCAAGATTAATATCGATCATATAAGTACGTTGAGAAATTGGTTTTGTTATAACAGAAATATTAGTGTTACAAGTGTGTTTTATTAGTACAAATTATACTCGTTTAATACGAAAGTCGCGAACTTAAGACAGGTAATAATCGATTTCATTTTATAAATTGCGATTTATACCACTTTACATTTATCAAATCGATTATTTCATCGTGTGAAACACCCGTGCCAGTGTTTCTCAAAGTGGACGATATCTACAAAAGGGCGATGTAGTATTAAAAATAAAATTGAGGTATTTAATGGGTTAAGGGTAAAAAGTTATGATAATAATGTGTTTTTTTTTCTAATATTTGTTACTTACTTATAGATAGGTCTATAGATAGGCGACACGCTTTCATTTCGCTTTCATTTTTAGTCAGAAAAAGAGGATCTTTTCTTTATCGACTTATTTCATCGACGGCTTATTTGCCCTGTTCGACAATTTTGGTCAAAATTAACCGAATAGAATTAACATGACGTTAAAAATATTACTTTGAGAACCTCTGATCTAAGCGCATAGTAAATCTGATTTATCATTAGTATTGGCCTGCCAACATCTGCACCGGGTTCATTAGTCTGCATATTGGGCAAATTTATTGACGTCAAATGCATTAATCTAATCAAGTTCTATTTTATTTAAAAGTGTTCTTAAGTACTGAACTACTGAGAATCAAATATGAAAGGTAATTTAAACAATATTAGGTATAAGTGCATCTTGACGTAAGACAGACAAACATTTAGTTATAGCCATAGCGCCAAAATGATGCAAAAAATATGAATTGAAATTATAGTCCCAAAATTAAGATGACATATTACACCTTAATAAATAAAACAAATAGTATTCAGGTTGATTTGCAACGCCAGGGGAGCTTTGCTTATGGCTCAGAGGATAAACTCTTTTGTTCTACTTTTGCAGAGCACCATGCCGTGAAATACTCAAGAAGAAAGCTCCTTCACATAAGTACACATTTATATTATGTATCTAGAAGACATTGAATGTATGTCACACGAAATCTGATTTTTTTGTAAAATATTTCGCCAGATACGGGTCATGACTGCGGTCGCGTTTCGAAAGATATAAATTGCTTTTGATTTTATAGAATTATATGATTCTGTTTTTCTCTATGGATTAACATTAAAGGAGCGAGCATATGTCAATAAAATTTAAGACTATCCTGTCACCTTCCTATATTTTTTTCTATGTTTGATATAATTAGACCTTAGTACTTAAAATTAATTTTGAAAGTTTGTATCACGAGACCGAATACAACAAGTAGCTAGTATAACGCGACATGTTCTTTCAAAACACCTTCAGAGTAACAATGCCGATTTGTGTCGAAATAATACGTTTTATTTACGGTTGCTACACCTGTCAACAAATGTTCCAGTAAGTCAAGTGTTACGTGACCTCCGTCACTATGACCTGCTAGTGACCTCAAGTTGACGTTCGCTGGTCCTTTGTTTTGTTATGTTGCATTGTGTGTCCGAAAGTGTAGTCATTAGGTTAATTGATAATTGGTTTTGTCAATATTATTTAGACAAATGCTATTTGTGAAGGAGTTAGAATTAGATTGATATAATTGCCTGGTAATTGTCTGAGTTCTTAGCGTCCATCTCAGTATTCAAGAGTGGCAAGACATTTGTGATCGGCTTCAAGTAGAAACTGCTCTTTATGGAGTTATGTTTCTGTTATGCATCTATAGTCCCCGTAAAACTGCTAGTCCGCTGAATATAGAAATGAATCGCCATAGCAAATTGTATAACTACACCTTCTAGCAACAACTTCGGAGTGAACTAGCAGTTTGGCGCGGACTACATATTTGTAACGTTTATTTTTCTTTCCTTGAAGCAAAATGTGCAAGTTTTTTTTTCAACAAAAGATACTACAGTTATAACTACTGTTATGGATTTCACAGTAAAATATGCAAGTTGTTTGTATAAAACGTAGAAAAACTGATCTAGATTTAAATTCAGGCGATTATTGAATGAATACTAAATGTTGAATCAAACAGGCACAAATAGGCTGACTCGAAGTCTGTTTATTTTAGATTATAGACATTATAGTGCAAACTGAGAAGTAAAATAACAAATAATAAAATAGTGCTAAAGATCCTGAATTGGGTAAAAGAAAATAAAATTTTCTCTGTAAGCAATTTAAAATCAGACCGCACGACGAACTCTATTATTCACACATAACAATTTAGTAATTGTATTTACGTATGTATATAAACCCGAAAACCGAAACCACCTCAGGTTGGTCACAGACATGTTCTTACCCCTGAGGACTAAATCGAAACGCCTCAGATAAGTATGTCTCCCTCACCACCCTTCAAACTGGAATACGTAAGCGTTGCTGCTATTAGACAAAATAAGGTTGAACCAGAATGGGTTTTCTACCTTCAGACCTGCCTCTATCATCACCTTCCTATGTTAAGTTCATAAGCAGCAGCATTCGAAGGTGGTAGAACCCTATGTGGTTCGACTCCGGCAGCACCACCGCCACACCTATTTCTCCCTAATAACAGCAGTGTTAGGCGCTGCTGTGTTCCGTTTTGAAGGGTGTGGTAAGGGAGACATACTTTTCCGAGGCATTCCACCTTAGTCCTCAGGGGCAGCGGCGCATCTGTGGCCGATCTTAAGTAGGAATATCTAATCCTATCTGGGGTCGATTACAGGTGTCCATAGGCGGCAGTAGCCACTTACCATCCGGTGGACTGCATGCTCGTCGGCTACTCCTATATTATAAAAAAGCTGTAATTTTAACAAATGTAAAGTGTAAGTAGTGAAAAGGTTTTCTATAAGCATTTAAAGGCATATGACGTTACATGTGCAGGTAATACTCATCTAAATAATGGTCGCACTAGCCAAGTACAATATTCGTTAATACAATGTTGTATATATTCGAAACTCACCGCTTATGTGTGTCAATAGTTACTTTGTTATAGACTAAAGTGTTAGCTTTTCAGATGAAAAAGAGTTAAGTAAATAGTGTTTAAAAACCGGGTAATCTGGTGTTTGTGTATTCTAGATTGGAATCAGGTAGATATACTGTTTAACATGTTTTGTGTACATAATTATGTTTAAGAGATTTTCACGTTTTATTTTTTATATGACGAAAGTTAAAAGTTGATCCTCAGTTCATCTGGCAACTGCTGCCCATGGTCCCTTTTTCATATCGATAAGGTACCCTTCAAAAGGTGTTACCATGGGAGCGACATGGTGTCATGTGGGATTCTTACCCCATTAGGACGCAATCGGTTAGGACTTCACTATCTCCAAATGAATGCAACCAACGTCCGCTTAGCGCGTTGCCTGGTCGGACTCCACCCTCATCTGGGCTCGCCATGGCCGTGGATCCTGGCACCAAACCCAAATAGTTTCTGCCTAAAGTCGGTCACAAATGTGTTCTGATCCTTCATCAGATAATACATCCGTCATATAAACTGGATGCTCCATGTGAAAATATGTATTATGTTCTTATGTTCAAGTCCTCCAACTATAAGGTAGGCTGACTGAAATTATTACAGCGACATTGCATCTGCAGTGAAACAACAAAACCTTTTAAAATTCTCACGATGCACATTTTATGGAGATGTTCAAGCAATTATAAGTGAATTCAAGTAGCGACTGATTCTATAATTAGGTACTAGTTATTGTCTCGTTTTTATTCCGACCTTGCACCCACTATGGTACATGTACCTCTGCTCATCAATAAGTGATAATTGTGCCATAGACTTCGGTTGTACTCGTATTTGTAGCTCATAATTTTAATATAATTATTTTTCTTTATTTAACCATGGGTAATGTTTTTAATGGAACTAGCAATATGTATATCAAAATATTCTAAGGTAAACATACTTTGCCGAGGCGTTCCAGCTTAGTCCAAAGTGTGGGAATGGTTTTTAAAGTGGTCTACATATTATTTTCATATTAAATTATTTTTAATATATAAATAAGAAATCACTCACATAAACATTCGTTATTTTTTTCTGTGTATATTAACTAATTATTTTCTTTGTGTGCATAACTTTAAACAATATTCACGATTTAAATTTAGTTGAATCATTCTTTTCTTTTTTATCTTTACTTAGACAACAAACACTTAAATTATCTTGTTATCCTTAGCAATTGTATCAGCACACATGTATGTAATGTACAAAGCAATTGTTCAAGAAACCTCTAATGCTCTAATTTTTCAAGTAGTACGCTTATGGCACATCTATTTGTGACGCCGCCTTTATATTCCGACCTTGCGCCCACGACGAAGGCTGTACGTAGGGTTGCCAACTAGCCTAGAATAAATTATTTCAAAAAATAACTTGATATGTAATTTTATTTGAAATAAATAAAATTGTGTTTTGAACAAATGATAAGGAATGCAGCTTATGCAATTAATTTCGAATGATTGTGATGCACATATTAGGTATTTATGGATCAAAATTATTTTGGATTTATTTTTAATAGTGTAATAATCATTCTGTGCACAAAACAATATGTAAGTGTATAAAACTACACAACAAAATTCACAGTTAAATACGTAACTTTATAATTACACGTTACCATTTTACTTTTCATGATGTTGAATATAATTATATTTTTTCAAAATAGGTGACAACCCTAGCTGCACGCCTCATCATGTTTGCTTTAACTACAGCTCTTTGTCAAACCACCGGCGATAATTGACATTGCGCTGAGGCCAATGTCTGGGTGACCTTTCCGTTTAGTGGTACTTGATAATGATCTATTGGAAGATATCTAATCTACTATATAAAATATTTTGCAAAATAACTTTCATGATAACTTAACCTAACTTCACCTTCACAAATAAATGGTAAGTTAATACAGATAACTGTGTTAAAGTATTTTTTAGCAAAAAGACATTTCATCCACTTAGGTCCTATCTCTCCTAGACCCATCTATACTAGCCCCATCTCGTCTCTATGTAGAGCAATTTGGAATGGAAGCTATAGGCGTGTTCCTGACAAACAACTTCTTTTTTTATTATATATGAGTAGCAGACGAGCATGCATTCCATCTGATGGTAAGTTGCTATATTTGCTATAAACCCCAGACATGACCAGATTGCGGTGTTCATATACAGGTCGCCGTTATCCCTGAGGACTAAGCTGGAACGCCTCGAAAAAGTATGTCTCCCGAATCACACCCTTCAAACCAGAACACAGCAGCGCTTAACACTACTGGTTTTAGCTAGAAATTATTGCGGCGGTAGTGCCGCCGGAATCATACAGGGATCTACAACCTTCTTAGTTTCCACTGTGCCACATGGAGCTCTATTATAATGAAATATTATGCCGACATAGAGCATAGCTATAGCACTACTGTTTGAAAGGTGTAAATTAGTGCAGAAGAGATTGCACAAGTAGATTAATTAAACATTAATTACTTAATTAAAATTTCGATTTCATTTGAATTATACGATTAATTAATTTCAGAATTGTCGTATTGACGACTTACCCTGAATCTGTCAGCTTGGATTTATACTTCTAATCTATTGTTTATAATAATTAAATGCGTTAATAATAGTTAACTGTTTGTAATATTTAAGGACATATTTATTTGAAAAAAATATATAGAAGTACCTTTAGTAAAAGTTGCTCACTGTTGTTTGGCTGCCTTCTATTGGAAGGCTAGGGATAAGGGCATCCCTTACCACAACTTTCTAGCAGAAAAATAGCCTAAAATATTGACTTGCACTATTGCCAATGGCAACGGCAGTGATAGCCTAGTGGTTAAGAAACTCGGTCTCTCGATCGAGGGGTCCGAGGTTCAAATCCCAGGTACGGTACCTCTGATTTTTCAAAATTATGCCGCTCCGTATGTATCGGCGAAAAAAGGTCAAAAACAATAATTTCTGCAATTAGTCGACGAAAATAAGTTCTTCAATTAGAATATTTTGTAACACTTGAATTATTGAAGTATTCATAATATCGTCTTAAAAGTATTGACATTATCTTTATCCGTAATTATATCTATTGACAAGCTTTTGCTCGCGGCGTCGCTCGCGTTACGAAGTAATAATAATAATAATAATAATAATAAGCCCCCTAAAATCCTACCTTACGTCCGTGCCGAACATCTGGCCACGTGGGGGGCGGACACGCGTATTTAAAATACTTACGTAGCTAACAAGGTAAAGGTAACCCTACAATATGGAGATATGAGCAAAAGAGTTTATAATTTACGGCCGCTACCCGGGGGTCGCCGGGGCGCATCTGGAGCCGATGCTGGATGCTCCAGCATGCGAACCATCGGCGGTGAGGAGTTGAACAGGCGGACTCCTACCGAAAAAAATGTTACAGCCGATATCATTTCACATCCCAGTAACTCATCAATTTCTTCACCTTCAAGCAGTCTATTCCCATCACCAACCTCCTCTCCTAACTCATCCCGAAATCCTTCTTATCTTGATCGCTCTTCATCAGTCCCATTATCATCATCGTCATCACCACTGACAGTAGATGTTGTCCAAGAGGCAAACGCCTCCCATAATGTACCCACTACTGCCAAATCACGCGCGAGACGAAAATGGACAATTGAAATGAATATGTTCATATGGCGCACCTATCTCATCACAACGAGACTCGAAACGCATACGAGAGGATACTTAGATTCGTTACACAAAGCCTTTATAGAAAAATACCCGGAAATGAGTGCATCCAAACAAAACATAGGAGATCAACGCAGGGCCATAGTTAACAATAAATTACTATCGACCAACACACTTCAAGAAATAAAAGATGAAGTTACCACATATTTGCAACAAAACAAACAACCACTTCCCTCACTAACACAAACGTCAGCTAGGATGCGATGGTCAGACGAAATAAATGAGACAATACTCCGCATTTATTATGAAATAACAGAACTAGAAACTAATATGACAGCACACAGAAAGAAATTATACAACAAATTCATTCAAATCTACCCACACTTAGCACACATATCTGAACAAAGAATATCTGACCAAAGAAGAGTCATAGTGAATAACAAAATGTTAACTGACGCTAAAATACTTGAAATAAGACATACCGTTGAAACACAATTAGAAAAATCAAACACCCTCACACAGTTTAACGAAAATTACTTACAGAATACACTATTACAACCAGTTACAGACACAACAGAAATAACGACAAACGAAGACATTCCACAACATTCACAAGTAATACCTACAAATTCTACAGAACAAGAAATTCATACAAACAACCATAGAAATCATATAGACCACGCGAAAATTAAAGAACATTTTAATTTAGCGTTAGATACCTTTAAGAATACAGAGCCTACAATGAGACCATACTTACCTACAAATCTTCCAAAAAGTTAGCTTTAATAGTTGATTATATAAATAAGAATATTTTACCCGCTATCTTAACTGATGACCAAGATTTCACAACTTTTCAAACAATTTTGTACTCAGCAGCATACACAGCTGTAATATGCAATGGCACCAAAATTAATTCTATTACGAGTAGAACCCTTAGGAGAGACACAAGGCCACCATGGCAGAGAAGACTCGAGAGCAAAATAGATATTTATAGAGCAGAAATAGGCAGACTTACACAATACATTCGTGGAAATAGGACCAATAGAATTAAGACTGCAGTAGAAAAAATAAAGAAAAAATATCAGGTGCATGCTCAATACGAAAACATTAATACTGAACTAGAACATTTCATGGACACTTTAAAACAAAAGTTAAACACAGCATCCAGTAGATTGAAAAGATACATTACATGCACCGCCCGAAAGAAGCAAAACACACAATTCACAAGCACAGAAAAAGCTTTCTATAGAGGACTTACATACAATAAACAAACTTCAAATGCAAGACAAGAATGTATAGGACCAACACCGGAAAATCTACATAAATTTTGGAGTGATATTTGGGAAAATCCTGTTCAGCATAACCTAAAAGCAGAATGGATAAATGTTATTAAGGAAGCCACGAAAAACATTCCTGAAATGATTTTCGAACACATTACATTTGAAACATTCGTACACGTAATTAAAAGCACACATAATTGGAAATCACCTGGAACAGATAACATACACAATTACTGGTATAAAAAATTCACTAGCATTTATCCATATTTACATAACCATCTTAACAAATTCATTCAATCACCGCAGTTAATGCCCCAATACATCACACATGGAATAACTTATATGATACCCAAAGAAAATAATACAGAAGACCCCTCGAAATATAGACCTATAACTTGCTTACAAACCATTTATAAAATCCTAACTGCTTGTATTAGTAAGACGATTTATTCTCATTTATCCGACCATGACATTCTTGCAGAACAGCAAAAAGGCTGTAGAAAGAACAGCCAAGGATGCAAGGAGCAACTTACAATAGATGCAATAGTAATTAACGAAGCCTACTCCAAAAAACATGATATTCACACCCTGTTTATAGATTATTGCAAAGCTTTCGATTCCGTTCCGCATAGTTGGTTATTACAGATCCTTCAACTTTATAAAATTAACCCAAGTATTGTAGAATTTCTAGAAACCTCCATGAAAAATTGGAAAACCGTACTCAAAATTAGACAACCCTCTTCCACAATTACAACTGATCCAATTCGCATTCTTCGAGGCATCTTTCAAGGGGATGCGCTTAGCCCGCTTCGGTTTTGTTTAGCATTAAACCCACTCTCTACACTTCTGAATAATAGTACTGCCGGATATAATTTAATAACTACTGACAATCGATTCTCCCTAACGCACCTATTGTATATGGACGATATTAAATTATACGCCGGTAATGTAAACGACCTTTTCCAATTAGCAGATTTGACCCAACAATTTTCTACAGATATTTGCATGGAATTTGGCGTTGACAAATGCAAAATTCTATCTATAAACAAAGGACACATAGAAACTAACAAATACGCTTTAGAGTCCGGCCAGGATATTGAACCAATGGATGTAAACAGTGCCTATAAATACTTAGGATTTAAACAGTCGAGGAAAATACTACAAAAAGAAACGAAAGCAGAACTTACAAATAAATTCAAACACCGCCTTAACCTAGTACTTAAAACTCATCTTAATTCAAGAAATATGGTCAAAGCTATTAACACATTCAGTATCCCTATCCTGACTTACTCATTTGGAATCATTAACTGGACACAAACGGATCTAAAGAACTTACAAAGAACAATAAATACACATTTGACAAAGCACAGAAAACACCATCCCAAATCTTCAATAGAGAGACTAACATTACCACGCAAAGAAGGTGGCAGAGGCATAATAGACATACAAAATTTACATAATAAACAGATATCTTCACTTCGACACTATTTTCACAGTAAGTCACAACATTCACTTCTTCACAAACAGGTAGCCGAAATAGATAGCAGACTCACACCACTTAACTTAAAGAACACAAATTCACAGTCTAATGAAGCTCTTATTACCGTAGACCAAAAAATAGCGAAATGGGTTGGTAAATCTTTGCACGGAAGACACCGAACCGATCTGAGTCAAAATTACGTCGATAAAGAAAAATCGAACGATTGGCTCATGAGAGGGGAACTGTTTCCCGAGACAGAAGGCTTCATGCTCGCTATACAGGATCAGATAATTGCCACTAAAAATTATAGGAAATTTATCATTAAAGACACCAATCAACCCTCAGACTTATGCAGACATTGTAATTCAGCTCCAGAAACTATACAACATATTACCGGTGCCTGTAAATCCCTAGTACAATCTGATTACAAACATCGTCACGACCAAGTAGCTGCGATAGTTCACCAACATTTAGCGCATAGGTATAATTTCATTCTTAAAAAGAATCCATATTATAAGTATAAACCAGCCACAATATTAGAAAATCAAACTTGCAAAATTTACTGGGACCGGACCATAATAACCGACAAAACCATTCACTTTAATAGGCCCGATATAACTTTGCACGATAAGAAAAGCAACATTGTTTACATCATTGACATAGCCATCCCTAACAGCCATAATATACAGTCCACAATTTCGGAAAAGCTTACAAAATATCAAGACCTAGCCATTGAATTAAAAACCCAATGGAAAGCGCGCATTGTTCATATCGTTCCTATAGTTTTATCGTCCACTGGTATAATACCCAAAACCCTCACACAAAGCCTTAATATCCTCCAAATGCCAACACACTCACATCACTTGTTACAGAAAGCAACCATCCTCAACACCTGCCGCATAACACGCAAATTCCTTACGTCATCATCTATTTCTTCAACCTACTCTATATAATGTGTCATGCTTGACTTAGGTCCGCATGCCATATACTTTACCCCTTCAAAAGAGGGAGATAAATAACATATAAAAATAATAATAATAATAATAAACATTTATTTCAGACAATATAGACAAAGATACAAAAGTATAATTGAATACAGAGGTCCATAATATTTTCATCCCCTATTTTATCCTATTTTACCCTATTTTACCCTATCATATGGGGTAGAATTGATCAAAATCTTTTCTTAGCAGATGCCTACGTCATAAAATCTACCTGCATGCCAAATTTCAACCCGATCCGTCCAGTGGTTTGGGTTGTGCGTTGATAGATCACTACGTCAGTCAGTCACCTTTGAGTTTTATATATTTAGATTATTTCATCAAACTCCAACACAGACAGAAATAGGTATACGCAGATTTGGTAGAGCCGATTTAGTTAATAAGTAGCAAGTAGTAAACCAATAGTTATAAAGAAGTTCCAGTTTTCCGATTTCCACGCGACCTCCGTTCAAACGCTTATCACATGACCTCTTTCCTAACCTTTACACTAAATTAAAACGTCATATCATCCAATACTTGCTACAGAAAAAAGCCCCCTAACCGGTTACAATAAAGAAGGTTATCGCATGCGATTGATCCGTATTGTTTTCCGCTGTTATCGTTGTTCATGTTTAAGGCATTTCGGTACACGTTTGTAAACGTTTTTATGCGCGTTTGTTTTAAATTTTTATTTCAGTTTGTTTTTTGGATAATATGGGTTCAAAGGATGCAGGCTTTGTAGCTTTATAGACTTTATCACCGCTTTGATTGCTAGACATTGGGTGCGAGAGTTTTAAGAATTTTTTGTTTTTGGCAGAAACCTTAAAAATGTACCCGATTATGTATGGGGCGTTATGTCGGATTTTTACTCAATAAAACCCTCTAGGCGACCATCCTGAGCTCTACACGGAGAACTCCGGGATCTCCAAAGAAACACAACCGGAGTCCTCTGAGCGCAATGTCTCAGTTGGTTTTTTCTTGGTGATCCTTTGACGCAAACCACGCCTTCCAGTTCTTGGTGCTACTTCACTGATATTTTTTTGTGGATTTTGTGATTGACCACATATAGGATGGTAATCATTCTTGAACTCGATAACACCTTGCTGCTTCTAAAAACTACTTCGGAACGCCGCAAATAATTCTGCGCCTTGACATTAAAAAGTATCTGTGCCATAACGTATAAAAAATCTCTATATACTTTTTTGAATTTATCATGCTTTCATCTGTAAAAGATCACTTGACCCGGCTTTTTGCAAATAAATCATTTCTAAATGTTATTTCATTTTTGGATTAAGTATAATCAAGGATCTCTTCAGACACTTTAATCAAATTAAGTATTGAAATGATTCATTGTGACTCTTAATTTGATCTTAACATTGCATGGGTAAACAAGTACTACTTAGGTATAATATACTAGAATAGGGCCACGGTATCCCCTGCCTGTCGTAAGAGGCGACTAAAAGGGGGCTTCCGGGGTTGCGGGCGGCAAGATTGGGAGGTCGAGCCGTCCAGCAAGCAACTCCGGGAAGGACGGCGGTATGAGTGGTCGCATACCGTCGTAAACACCAGACGGTGTGGTGAGACCTAACGCTCACCTAGGAGGAGCCCGAAGGGGCAACGCGTTCAGAGGACTCCGGTTGCGTTCCGTAGGAGATCCCGGAGTCTTCTTGGCAACGCTGAGGACGGCCACCGGGGGGGTTTTAGTGCGGTAAGAATCCCACATAACCCCGTGTCGCTCCTACGACACTGGGTACCTTTTGAAGGTTTCCCCCTCGTAAACAAACAAAAAAAAATTAAATTTAATATAATAATAATCATATAATGTTTTTAATAAGTGTTTGCTTTAGAATCTCTAGTTTTTACCTAAGTTTTTATTGAAGATCTTTTTATTCTCTCTTTTAGGATGTAAGTAAAAAACCAGAGAGAATAACGCAGTGGTATATAATTAGCTCTCATACAAAGGAGATTCTAAACTGACTCTCGCTTGCTTTTCAATTTAATAAAAAATATTCACTCAATCGCTTTCAACCTATTACGATCCCACTACTGGGTACGGATCTCCTTTCAGGGTAAATGAGGTTTAGTTAGGCCAAAGTCCATCGCGCAGGCCAAGTGCGACTTTGTAGACTTCACGCACCTTAAGGAACTCTCAGATGTGTATGTTACATGTTTTCCTTCGCCGTTAAAGCAAGTTATAATTAATTTCTATTACACACATAACTTTCATAAATTAGAGGTAACCTAAAATACGAACCCAGAGCCCAAGACTGTGAAGGTCGAGTTTCAATCACAATTCACTCATTACAGTGCACAAAATATAATTTTGTTTATTTTATATAAAAAGAATTATTTTCTAATAGGTATAATATAAACTAATTACATTCAAATGCATCTGCATAATTTTATTCTTATCGCTACATACCGATCTACCGGAGCAATATAGAAAGTCAGCCTTATGAAGAGATTTACTTTAAAACATTGACCATAGTCACATTCACCTCACACCTCGACTATCTTATCTCCCCACGTTCCCCTAATAACAACATTAAGCGTCTTCAAACACATAACCGAACTCGTTTAGATAAAAGCATCAAATATTTTATTCAAATCGCTCAATTTTGTTCCCAAGAACAATACAAATGAGGTTACTTTAGAATTAGGGTTCCGTTTTAATAAATTTAAATCAACAAACTTACTAAAATATTCCGTACTAAAAAGTTTTCTTTTATATCCGTAAATACTAACCATGAAATGTTCTTATTTAAAGTTTTAATGCACCTATGTTTAAGATTTGGAATTGAAATAAGAATAAATTTCTTACTAACGACATTTGTATTCTTCTTATAAATCCTTTTATTTGATTTTATATCATGGAGTTGCATGAAACATGATTAAGTCGTCATCTTGGAGCATCCGCCATATTAGATTTAGAATGACGTCACTAAACTAAGCATGCAATGTTATCCAAACCAAATGTATGTGCAAAATTTCACTTCTATTCGTTGGGGTCAACAAATTTGACCCACACATACATACGAAGTAACAAATCAAGTTAAATAAAAGCTGGTAAAATGACAAAAATCTACGGAACCGAATATATTTTTACAATAATTACTATAATTTATTCTCAATAGTACTGAGTCGTTCTGTCGACCCTATCAAATGAAGCGTCTTTTATAGACCAACAAATGAATTTAAATTATATTATTAACGTATTATTTACTATATTTTATCTTCGGAGATTTAAAAATGACGTTGAATTGAATGAAGGAACGTTGGAGGTGAATGAAGGTTCTATAAAACGTACAATGGTATATTTGTGCTGTAAATATGGTCTTCTGTACCTACGCATTTTTACACATCTAGGAAGGTAAGTTATAAATTCGTTGCGTATATTTAAACTAACTGCGGAGGGTAATGTTTTTCGAGCGCATGTATGTATGTCTCAGTTTTTGACACACGACTCAGACCCAATGGCTTGATGGATTTTGACATATCGATACCTTAATTCGCAAATCAGCTAACTCCACTCTTTGTCAAAATGTTTTTTTTTTATTTATTTTGATTTCGTTCAACGCCATTTACTATCAAAATAAAAAAAAAACATTTTAACAAAAAGTGGAGTTGGCTGATTTGCGAATTAAAGTATCGATATGCGGGAGTGGCATAGTGCAATATATTTTTAAGCATGGATTTTTCTAAATAGGCCAAATAACCAGTTGGACAAAGCTATTCAGACAGATGTAGTAGTTTCAAAAATCTCGTTTTCATTCGTTTCATTCTCGTTCTCGTTCTCATTTATATATTAATAAATTTGACATAAAAAAAAGTTGATCAGTTATCAGTCAACAATGTAACAAAATATTTATTTGCAGAATTGACCACTTATATACCTTCCTCAAATATATTATGATTGTATACGTACCGACCAGTTATTTTTTTTTATTAAAAACGATAAAAACCGCTTTCGCTCACACCTTAGCCCACACACGGGCACGAGCCACGCGTGGGGCAAGCGTGGGCGTCCAAATAAACATGTCTCCTAACAAGCGGGGCTCGTAAAGTAACTCGAGGGTCCGTGGGATAGGGTCAACGGCTCCGTTGTTTGTCCAAATAGCCTGATGCCCTACCAGATTCTATAGTTATTACTGATGCACTTAACTTTGCTTCCGGTGTTGGTTGTGGTTTTACATTTTTGAATATCGAACAACCTGACATTGGTCTACTGTCTATGAATACTACGAACTATTTTCTGTACCCTTAGTATGAGTTTTTACGTTTTTACAAAAATGACTGTTTTTGTACCTATTTGTTTACGTATTTGCCCATACATTTCCAATCAGCGTCCCTAGCGGACTTTATCAGAACTGATTGGAAATGTATGGAAAATACGTAAACAAATACAAAAAACAGTCATTTTTGTAAAAACTAATACTAAGGGTACTGAACGATTTGTAATAAAAGTTTAATAACATGTGCTGCTATGGAAAGCATATGTCGTAAGCGGTAATTGCTACTTATTTTATGCATGTATTTACTTCAGATAGTTCAATTAAGAACGTGTTAACATAAATTGACCACGTATTTTAGATTACCAGGAAAGCTAGCTACACAAGATCTATATTGAATTTTGAAATTCAATGTAGAAAACAAATTCCAAAATAAATGGATGAAATTTTAACGAAATAAGCTTTCGAAGGATTTTTGAAATTACCTGAATAATACGTACGTATTGTGCAATATAATGTACCTATACCAAATAATAACACTGTTTTTAAATAAATACACACATGTTTCTACTCTCACAGCCCCACACTAGGATTCCCAGTAGCGTGGGTTCTATGGACACACAGAGACAAATACACAAACACCCAACCAGAAACACAAACTTAAATTCTTAATTCAGAAATCTGTCTGGCCGGGGATCGAACCTGGGACCCTCTGCGCGTCAAACCGGTATGGTGAGCACTCTGTCACGCGGGTCTTAATTGTAAGCACGGAACATTGTGTAAAACAAAGTATAAATCAATAAAACACATTGTATGTACGATTATATAAGATAGTTAGTATCGCTCAGTTCATATTAATTGGCTCAACTAGGGGTCTTTCTAGTTAACTATTCTAATAAGGACCAGTCGCTTATTATGTAAATAGTACAATTTGCTTAGAGGCGATAACTGCCTCAAATTGCCTTAGATCTAACCCTGATAACGCTGGCGTGATCATTTCAACGTAAGAAATTTAAATTGTAGGCAATTAACAGTGACAGTTTAGTCTGCTTTGCAATCAAAAATATAAAAAGTATAAAATTGATAAGTATTAACTTTATAATAGATGTCAATTATAAATTAATGTAATAACAGTCTGAGTACTTTGAAAAAGTTACTAACTCGGTTGATAATTAATTAAAATGCTAACTGAAGAACTATTTTAATTTTATTTCCAGGGGAGTTCTTTCAAATGAAAGTAAGGGTGGAAATTAATAAAGTAAATAATAAAACAAAAATTAAGTTTGTTATAAGTAAGTTTTTATAAAATAACTTTGTTTTTATAAAATAAAAATCGCTTTTAAATTATAATGTCCAGTGTAGTGTCCATATTTAATTGTAAGTAATTATTTATTTATAGCACAATACACACATATGACATAGTAACATATTTATTCACATGTACGCACACACATATTTAGTAACTGTATCTATAACGTAAAATTAATACAATTTTAGATATTACTTTAATATTAAGTATTAGAAATAAATTAAGCTGTTGGTTTTAGTAAATAAATAAATAAATTCCAGTATTAAATGTAACGTATTGTTTTCAACTCCCAAATCATTGATATCGAGCTACAAAAATCATAACACCGTTAGGTAAAGATAATTCAAACTAGATAGATACCAATGGCAACACTAAAACGCTTCTAAGATGTTGCCACGATAAAAATGATCGTTCGAAGCTCGTATATTTTTCCGACGCCACGAACAATGGCTGACCTCACCGGATTGACCGATAATCACTTACAGATAGCAAAGGGACTAATGTCTGACGCGTTCAATAAATCTCCCGACCGCCATGTTGTGAAAGATACGCTATCGTTAGTTATTGGCACTATAAGTACTTTTGCCTTTGCCTTTTAGGAATTCAATGATGACTCATGTCCTCAAGTTACATCGATACAAATGTTCATTGATGAAATACTGATCATTTTAAAGTGACTGATGCCTAATTATTTAATACGTTCCGTTTTTGTTCATTTCATTTTTATTGTATTAGTCAATAATAAAAAAATACATTTATTTATTAATGACAACATAACTTCGTCGACTTGTTTTCAGGAGTTAAGTTTATTTTTTATAGTATAGGAGTAGCAGACGAGCATGCAGACCACCTGATGGTAAGTGGCTACTGCCGCCCATGGACATCTGTAATCAACCCCAGATAGGATTAGATATTCCTACCTGAGGTCGGCCACAGATGCGTCGCTACCCCTGAGCACTAAGCTGGAACGCCTCGGAAAAAGTTTGTCTCCCTTACCACACCATTCAAACGAAACACAGCAGCGCCTAACACTGCTGTTATTAGGTAGAAATAGACGTGGCGGTGGTAATTACTTACTCACCAAACTATCATAGCGTGCTACTCATAAAATACCGCGAAAGATAATTTTTAATCTGTGTAAAATGCAAGTTTATGTTGTCTGTGACACGATTACTTGGGTTAAGGCCAAGACAGCAATCAATGCATCGGTATTTACAGCATTACATAAAGATGACACGGCAATGCAGGTTTGCGCATCACTCGACCTCTGCGTCCAAGTTACGAGCGATAAACTACTGTCAATGTCGAATGCTCATAAAATTCAACGAACCTTGACCGCCCCTTAAATGGAACTCTAATGAGATTTATGTCATACTTTGCATAATTTTTAAATAACGTTTATCGACAGATAGACTCAAATTGCATTGTAAATATTATGGACATGAAAAACGTATTGCTACTATGTTAAAACATACGAGTAGTTACAATACGTTAATAAGAATAAGTAAGAACACAAGATAATAAATAAATTGTAATATTTTTATGTCGTAATAAGGACTCCGGCAAGCGTTGGTGTGATGTTAACAATGTATTATCTTCTAATATATAAAATTCTCGTGTCACAGTTTTTGTTGCCATACTCCTCCGAAACGGCTTGACCGATTTTGATGATTTTTTTTGTGCTTATCCGGTATCTATGAGAATCGGCCAACTTCTATTTTTCATCCCCCTAAGTGATAAGGGTAGTTCACCCTTAACATTTTTTTATTTATATATTTTATTTTTTTATTTATTTTATATTTTTATTATTTATACGACGTTTGCCGGGTCAGCTAGTAATTAATAAATTAATTGAATCTGCGATTAGCACCTATTAAGATAGAAGTCCTATCTAAGGTCAGCCACAAACACGTTATCCCCAAGGACTAAACTGTAATAGATTATAATTATATATCTACTGAATTAAACTATTAAGCGTACAAATTAGCGTATCCAATATAATTCAAAAAAGTTTATCCCAACATAGCAGCGTAAGCGAATGTGCAAAAATATCTTAAGACATTACGCTGTCTCTTATGCCGTGTTCCGCACGTATAATCAGTGAATATAATTTGACGGCGACCTCCAAAGGTAGTGGATTGTGTTCGGATAATCCTCTTGTATAGAATCAGCAATATGGCCGCTTCAGTTTTTTTTATATTTTGTTTTATTAAAAATTGTATTTATTCCTACTTTCTACATTGTAAACTTACTGGAAATTTGACTGTTTCCAATAAGCAAAACATGACAAATATTGATACTTTGTAGGCAAAACATTGGATACGTTGGATACTGTCCGTATGTCACGTTTACAAAAACCAGATGCTTCATTTGATTAACCATAGGCTAACGCATCTGAAGTACCTAAGAAATCTACGTCATTTATGTATTGAACCAAGTAGCTTTTCATCTTCGTTTTTAATTTACATATCGCTACATCTCATCCCATGTACCACACGCACGTAACCAGTTGGCAGGCTGACGGCGACCTTTGCGGGTCACGGGTCGGCTCAGGTATTTCTGCTGTACGCAGTAAACCTCAGTTTTATACGTAGCCAGTAGTTCACGGCCAGTGGCTTGCGTTTCAAGATGCACTTCAGGTTTTCTTAATTACTAGAAGAGATTTTGTTTATGTTTCAAATATCAATAGGTTATTGCACTATCTAACATAGTCGTTTATTTTAAAGTTGCTAAGCCTCCGCTATCTATCCGTCTGTTACATTTAAAAAGAGCTGTTTAATTAGACTAACCATAGGTTAATGTATCTGAAGTCCCTAAGAAATCAATGACATTTATGTATTGAGCCATCCGCTTATGTCTCTTTACCTTTCGCTACATCTCATCCCATGTAACACACGCACGTAACCAGTTGGCAGGCTGACGGCGACCTTTGCGGGTCACGGGTCGGCTCAGGTATTTCTCCTGTACGCAGTAAACCTCAGTTTTATACGTAGCCAGTAGTTCATGGCCAGTGGCTTGCGTTTCAAGATGCACTTCAGGTTTTCTTAATTACTAGAAGAGATTTTGTTTATGTTTCAAATATCAATAGGTTATTGCACTATCAATCATAGGGCTCGAACACAAAACTGCGATGCGACGCGATGCGAATTCGCAACGCAGAAAATTGCGATGCGAATTGCTGCGATGCGATATCGTGCGGCGTAGCGTCTCTCAGGGTGACCAACAAAAACAACCACTGTGCGATGCGAATCAATTCGCAAGTTCTTGCGATGCGTCGAGGGAGCTCGCAGATTTTTGCGATGCGACGTCGCATCGCAGTTTTGTGTACGAACCCATAGTCGTTTTTTTTAAAGTTGTTAAGCCTCCGCTATCTATCCGTCTGTTACATTTAAAAAGAGCTGTTTAATTAGACTAACCATAGGTTAATGTATCTGAAGTCCCTAAGAAATCAATGACATTTATGTATTGAGCCATCCGCTTATGTCTCTTTACCTTTCGCTACATCTCATCACATGTACCACACGAACGTAACCAGTTGGCAGGCTGACGGCGACCTTTGCGGGTCACGGGTCGGCTCAGGTATTTCTGCTGTACGCAGTAAACCTCAGTTTTATACGTAGCCAGTAGTTCATGGCCAGTGGCTTGCGTTTCAAGATGCACTTCAGGTTTTCTTAATTGCTACTTACTAAGTAGGGATTGTGTTTTGTTTTAAGTACTTTTTTAAGTGGTTTATTGCACTAGCTAATTTTTAAGTGACTTTTATTTTTTAAGCCAATAATAATAACGAATAGCCAGATAAGGTTAATCTCCTGCCTGAAGTCGGCCACAGATGAGCCGTTAACCCTTGAGGACTAAGCTGGAATGATTCCGAAAAGTATATCTCCCTTACGACACTCTTCAAACCAGAATACAGCAGCGCTTAAAACTGCTGTTACTAGGCAGAAATAGGTGTGGCGGTGGTGCTATCGGAGTCGAACCACAGGTTCTACCACCTTCAAACGACATCTACATCTTTAAACAATTTGGCAATGTTAACTATTAGTTTTGTAACGAATATTACTAAAATCTCTGTTAATAAGTTCTACGTGGGTATTTATACTTAATATATGGTCTCTACAACATGAACACATTACTGGCTTCGTGCCAGTGCGTGACTGGCAGTATGTGTGGACTTGTGTGGTCACACGATTACCGACGATGATGTGGTGTAAATTAGTTGAAGGGTCATGAATAGTTCATATGGATTTTTATAGACTTACTTATTTCGATGTTTTTTAAGATAGTAAATAAATTAAAATAATATTGTATACCATACTTCGCACGCACACATGTGCATTCATTAATTTTATTTACTTGCCAATTTTGATATAAAGCAGTGAGTACATGCATCCATTTTTAAATGTTTGTCGTCAAATTATCGAATGGCCATTATCCGTCAGCACCTCACCTTTGGCTTAGAGGTCAGAGACTGCTAATGCGTTTGATACGTCTATTGTTTACAGTCTCTCTCTCTCACACACACATATACAAACAGAGAGAGAGAGAGAGAGAGACGCAAATGCACAGACACAAACACGCACATAAATCCTCACTCACGTAAGCACACGTACGCACACCCGCTACATTTCGTTTACCTGCCAATTTTGTTATTGACAACAAGCAACTTAAATACCTGTATCAAATTTCAAAATGTTGTCGTCAAATTGTCAAATTGCCATTGTCTGTCGGTACCTGACCTTTGGCTCAGAGGTCAGAGTGTGACCGCAGCTCACGACTGACGCAGGCGCGAACAATGTTAATGCGTTTGTTACGTAGTTTACTGACACTCTTTCTAATACATAGTCACAGTGAGAGAGAGAGAGAAAGACTGAAAGAAACGCACATGCACAAACACAAACACGCACGTAAACTCTCGCACACGTACATACGTTATTTTTGTTCAATAGACAATTTTGCTATTGATAATAATAAGTACCGTAAGTACCTGTATCAAATTTCAAGTTTCGGTCGTCAAATTGTCAAATTGCCATTGTCTGTCGGCACCTGACCTTTGGCTCAGAGGTCAGAGTGTGACCGCAGCTCACGACTGACGCAGGCGCGAACAATGCTAATGCGTTTGTTACGTGGTTTGTTTACTGTACGCCTGTTGCCACGTACCTCTTGAAGTGTCGGGGTTATTGCTTGTTTGATAATGTGTTACGCTAAATAATGTCTAACGCTATCCAGTTAAATCCAGTTTTTAG
Organism: Epargyreus clarus clarus; assembly: GCA_014595695.2. Taxonomy (NCBI): domain Eukaryota; kingdom Metazoa; phylum Arthropoda; class Insecta; order Lepidoptera; family Hesperiidae; genus Epargyreus; species Epargyreus clarus. Next base: position 1,868,432 of record JACTTY020000035.1, read on the forward strand.
ACGCTAAGAAATTGTCTATAGATTACGTAATTTATTTAGTCAGCAATAAAATCTTTAAATTAAATTATGATTTATATTCTTTAATTAAAACATTTAAATCTAGTAGTGTTTAAAATCCTTTTTTCAGTAGTAATATTTTGTGTACTTTATCGCTTATTAATCTAATCGCTTATTTATATAAGTAACTAGCTTACCCGGCAAAGGTTGTGTTGCCATATAAATAAAAAAAATGTTGCCATATAAAATTTGGTGAAAATCGGTAAGCCGTTTCGGAGGAGTACGGTTCCTAACATTGTAACACGAGAATTTTATATATAACATTTTTTTCATACTTTGACAGTGTGCTGAGGATTCGCAGAATACTCATTTGTTGTTAAGTACTAAGCGGTAACAACAACACATCTGTGGCCGATCTCAGGTACTTATCAGGGGTTAATTACAGAAGTCTACGGGCGGCTATTGCCACTTACTCAAATAAACTGCATGCTTGTATCTTCTTTTGTTCTATAAAAAGTTAAAACAATCTCCCATCACTAATTTTATGACCCATGTAACAGATATTCTATTACAAAAACAGTTACTCACTATATTTTCCTTAATCATACCAACACTTATTTATTTTTCTCATTACGGTATATGGCGACTACACTGTCATAGTAATTAAATATAAAATAGCAAAAGGTTAACAATATTTACATCATACAATCAGATGATGTAATTTTCTCTACAATCATAATCCATTGTTAATTAATTTTAATCAACCGATGGAAATAACATAATCACAATAGTTAGTAGCTATTTATACGAAATAATTTATCGAGTTTATTGTTTAGATGGTCTGATGAAAAGGTTATCCGTAAATAATTTACTTAATGATGAGAAACTTACGGCCTTTCTATTTTTTTTTTTCGATTTGTGTAGTTTACTGTTGGTCCTAGCGACCTGTACAGCTTCACCGGGTTTTGGGAGGCGAGCCTTAGGCTCAGCCGGGACAAGAAGACTATGGGCTGGAAGGGAGGGATAGCTTTGGTCACCGTTGCCGGTTCCCTAAGCCGTCCACCTTCGCTGGAGGGAGAGAAGGTTGCGGACCCAGCTACTGCCGAAGTCCTGACCATCCACCTCTTGTCATATAGGGATTGCGGCTGACCCAAGGGCACCTTCGGCCTTTCTAAATAAGAAATTTGTTTATATACTTATTTATAAGTGAGACGTTAGTGCCGTGAAACTATTAACTTAATGTTCAAATTATTACTGTCCCACTGTTAGAGACGGATCTCTCTCAGAAAGAAAAGGATAAGGTCATATGATAATCCACTGTTTATTAGTTTACAAAATTACATTTGGACACAATAGTATTTTTAAATGATATTATGCATTTCCATGGATCGCTTATTAATCTCTAGACGCTATTTTTTCAATATATATATACTCTTACAATCACTAAATCAAAGCTGTAAAAAAATTATGTATGCCATTTACTGTATCAGAATAAAATGGCTGACATTTCCTAAAAAATAAAAAAAAATCCAAAATATTTATTTATTTAACAATGAATTGGTTTACATAATAAGTGGTTTTAGTTATTTCCTAGATATATAAATTGCGAAGTTAACTTCACTTCGACTTTTCCTTCGTGAAGCGGATAACCAAACTGATTGATGGATATTCTTTGCATTTATATTTTATCCTTAAGATATGAAACAATAGAAATTTCAAACGCCCAATTCGTAATTTTGTACTTATTCATTATCACTTTTACATTTTCTTAACTTCCTATAAATACCTATGTGGTTTATGCGTGCATGACTACCATCATTAAATAAAGCACATAAATTTAATATTAAAACACTACTACTACTACTACTACTTTACAAAAATCCGCTACCAATATGTATAATCTATACTAATATTATAAAGAGGAAAACTTTGTTTGTTTGTTTGATTGTAGTGAATAGGCTCAAAAACAGTTCAGAAATATATATCACTATCGGTCAGATAGTGATATATATTTTCGACCATGCAGTATATAGCACCCTCCTTGGTGGTGGAATATATGTATACATACTACTACCAACACGTATTTCGCTGCAAAATAGAGCATCATCCGGGTATGTTGACTCTACGACGGTTAATCGCTAAGTCACTAAGCTTAGTACTTAATCGTTCACAGTTAAATTTACAATCAATCTATTCGCTCTTTTCCAATCTTCATTACTGCTTACTCAATCCCTAGTTGTCTCAATCTATGGCAATAAAGCAACCATCCATATTTTAATTGAAATTGCAGACAATAAAATGTCTTTACAGATTACAGTAGCGATCTTACAGAAGTTGTGAATCCTAGCACAATAGCTCACTTCAAGCTATATGAGTGTTTTATAGTCTCTCAGGTTCGTATAGCTCACAAAACAATATCACGACAGAGTACAGTATCTTTACAATGACAATGTTTCAGAATACTGAATATTGGAAAGCTTGGCGCTAAGATAAGCTAATAAAGCTAATTGTGCTTCTACCGTTCAAATATTAATAGTTATTAATAAATGTTCAAACTGGACATATCCCGCTACTTTAATTAAACTTTATAATTTTATGAATGTAATAAACGTGTTTATTTATTGTTATTTGTCAATATGATGGCGCTTTACCAGAACTCCACTAATTACTGTACTCAACAACAGATTTAGATTGAACATCTATATTTCGGTATTAATATTACGATACTAAAATATATAAGACTTTCTTTGTAAGTCTTTATAACTACTGATTTTTGAGATAGACTTTATAATCTTATATTTAACATTCTCGTGTCACAGTGTTAGTTACCGTACTCCTCCGAAACGGATTACCGATTTTAACAATTTTATACGCATATTCAGTAGGTCTGAGAATCGGCTACTATCTATTTTTAATACCCCTAAGTGATAACGGTTGTTCACCCTTAACACTTTTTTATTTATATGGCAACACAACGCTTGCCGAGTCAGCTAGTATACATATATTAAATACATGTGATACATTATTAATGTAATATTTTTTACACGTAATAAATAAGTTACAAACAATACCTAGTCAGTTGCCGAATTTTATGGAATAAAAATGATTTAAGCCTTGTCTTTTTGGCCAAGTACTGAGTGGAACATTTACATTCTACATGTTGAAAACATGGGGCTGTACGATCTTTTATTAAGTAGTAAATATACTTCATTATATAAGAAACCGACGTTAATACCATTAGAGTAATATATCATTTCTTTAATATGCTATTGTACTTCACCAGGCTATATACATCGCTAAGCTATGTTGCAACACAACAGTTACTCTACGCCATAATTTTAAACTAAAGTAATTTTGAAGAAATTAATTATCACTTGCTTAAACGGTGAAGGAAAAAATCGTGAGGAAAAATGCATACCCTGGATATTTATAAAAAAAAACTCTAACGGTATGTGAAGTCTACCAATACGCACTTGGCCTACGCCTAGTGCCTGGCCTAGTGCTGGACTATGGCCTAATCCCTCTCATTCTGAGAGGAGACCCGTGCCCAGCAGTGGGGCAATAATGGGTTAATAATGATGATGATGATGAAGGTAATTGTTAAGCTATACTTTTAAATCAAGCTATTCTCCATCAGTAGGTAGGTTATTAAATCTTTACTACAATCTGTTTACCAAAAATCAACCACTAAATCTGTGTCACTACTATTACATATTCTTCACGTACATAAATAATTTCATAATTTGCGGACAAAAACAACAACTACATAATATTTGCGGAGTTTTTCCAAGTCAACTGCGCGGCATTGTGTTGTCCCGAGAAATCAGGCCTGAACCGAAACTCAAACATTTTGCATGATAAAGGCAGCCGATTGACAATGGCGGCGGTAAGAACGCGCTTTACTCTAAATATTAAAGTATTTTTATTTTTATATGCGCTTCCGGAATTTTGGACTTTTTGATTGTTTCGTGAAATATCACATTGCAACATAACATGTGCTGTCGCCTAAGTAGATTTCGTATTATATTATGAAACTTAAACAGCAAACTTGCTGCTATAGTCCATCTGATATACCTACATTGTCACCTCTTTTCATGGATACCAATTTTCAAACCTTGTGAAGGTACCTACTACTTGAAGTCACGGCTCAATCGCAGCTCTTAAGAAGAATATTCGACTAAAATGCGATGTTATCGGCGGAAATCTTAAAGAAAGTCGTGGAAATTATGATAAAACAGTTACAAATGTTTGTCAACGCTAATGGAAGACACTTGACACATATCATCTTTTCTAAATAGCAAAAAAAAGTTACAGGTCCTTGTAAAGATTTTTATTACTCAAAATCACTTATTTTTCAGAACATAAGTTATTCAAAAACAAAATTGGATGATTAATTTTACCCTATAGAAACCAAACTTAAGATACAACATTACTAAGTCATTTTGTTTGAAGACAAAATAGGTGTACCTAGTGGAACTCCCTGCTGTTGAAACACAAAGTCTTTTACAGCCTATAAAAATGTATGCAGTTGTATAGGTTTATGTATTTTTAACAACTTCTTGAATAAGCGCAAAATTAGCGCTCCGACGAGCGTCAAGTGTTTGCGGACGCTTTGTCCGTATGCTAATGCGCGGTCACCGCGACCTGAGAGCGAAGGTCAAAATGACAGTTGAACTGCGATGGTTTTTCTATACCTTGTTAGTTCTATCTATAACATCTTGAACAAGCGCTAAATTAGCGCTCCGATTAGCAATTTGAAGGTGGTAGAACCCTTTGTGGTTCGACTCCGGCCCCTGACACACCTATTTCTACCTAATAACAGCAGTGTTAGGCTGCTGCTGTGTTCCGTTTTGAAGGGTGTGGTAAGGGAGACGAGACTTTTCCGAGGCGTTCCAGTTAGTCCTCAGGGGTAGCGGCGCATCTGTGTTCGACCTCAGGTAGGAATATCTAATCCTATCTGGGGTTGATTACAGATGTCCATGGGCGGCAGTAGCCACTTACCATCAGATGGACTGCATGGTCGTCTGCTACTCCTATATTATAAAAAAAAGCAAGGAAGATATACGGATATACTTTTCCGAGACATTAGTCCTCCGGTGTAGCGGCACATCTGAGACCGACCTCAGATGGGAATTTGGTTTTGTCTTGGGTTGATTGCATAACATAACGAACACGAAAAATACAAAGCTACTCAAATAACCTTTTAAATAAAATTTTAAATTAATATTAATACCTAAATACGATAAAAAAACCTTATCCATTTTCAATTCTATTGTAACATTTAAACCTTGTGAACGAATAATCCTATTTTTTTTTGTTTTCAGCATTTAATTAACCTGTTCGTCAAAACAACAAAACCTAAACAATAATTACATTGGTAATTAACTACGGACCTTAATTTAGTAAATTCTATCCATTATACTTCGCTTAAGTGTAAAAAATAATATATGGATAACTTAAGCAAATTATGTAGCAATTATTTGCCATTTTTATGAAATTATGGCAAATGGGTGCACTGTGCAGTCCACCTTATGATAACACTGCCTATCAAAGCCAGATAGGCTTTGAATGGCAGCCTTTAAATAGTCACATATGTTGCTATTCCAAGACTACTTAATTGGACCCTGAAAAGAGTGTCACTTCTTTACAAAATACGCTTCGAAACAGAAAACGCTTAAAAGTACTATTATAAGAAAAAAAATTGCCAAGTACGAGTCGAACTCGCACTTTCCGTTTCCGTACCACCATTCATTATTTTTTATTTATTTTTATTCATTTTATTATTTTCAACAATACTTAGTTATATAACACAAAAATAGATGGCGTTGGGGTGATGGTGATTAATACGTAAACAATATATAATAAAATTAAAATAACCATATTAAAATATGTTTTATGATCCTTATTTGTATTTATTATCTATAATACCAGTAATAGTAGTAAACGGATTGTAAAATTTTCAACCGTCTTCTTAGTACGGTTCAAGAGTTATTTTATTTTTAATTTTTTTTGTTATAGCGGCCACCGTTATGCATCATCATGTGTCTATCTATTACGGTTCCGGAGATATAGTCCTGTGACAGACGGATAGACAGCGAAGTCTTAGGGTTCCATTTTTACCCTTTGGGTACGGAACCCTAAAAAAGTATGCAAATATATCTCGGAAATCAAACCACAAAGAGTTCACACTTAATTTATTACACATTAGCATATTAGCTAACAAATCTTTAACAAAAAATCTGTCATCTAATTATCAAATAGGTATTATCCCAGCTCTTAATAGGTATTGAAGATAATAAGTTTAGCACAGTTCGTGTAAACGCCAATTACCATATTTCATGACTTGGGCCTGTAACCTACATAAAACAAAGACTCGAACCTTGGCCCGACCTCCGCGCATCCTCGCTCCACATGAACTATTGTTCCGGTCGATACGAGCCGGTTATTTCAATATGCACACACAAATATGAATATGATTACACATAAGTATGTATATAAATTGTACAGCATTAAAATAATTTTATTTATTTGCATAATGAATCTATTTTATTATTATAATATAGGAGTAGCATCGTCTGCTACTGCATGCAGCAACCTGATGGTAATTATACCACCTTCAAAATGATAGCCTTAATACTAAATAATGTTAACAACCAATTTTTAAAACAAAAATTTGTGGTAAACAAAATTTAGATAGATCAAGTATTAATAACGTAAGTTGATCACCTGTTTTGTAAGTTAGGCGGCATCCATAGCCGTCCACGGAAACATAATAACAGCTTTACGCTAAATAAGTGTAAAGATGATACGTCCCCACCCTAGCTCTACCACCTTTCTCAAATATTCATTACCAGCCTGTTAGAAATCTATAAAAATTATTTTATTATTAGTACTATTTTAATTAATTATTTGATGTCATTTTTATAATACTTATTTTCTACTAATACTTATACTTATTTAGTAATAAATAATACTTATTTAGTCATTTTTATAATGCTTATTTAAAAAATTAAATCACTGGAAGGTACGATTGTATGAGTTCGCATAAAAAAGAAAAATAAGTTTGACGTTGAAGTAGTATTTTGCTCGTGAATAATAAAAGTCGGAAATTGGATCAAGAAACTGTTTAATGCCTTTAATAAATTTAATTAATTTTTATATAAACGCTTTCTACACTCACAGCCCCACTCTAGGATTCCCTGTATCGTGGGTACTATGGACACAGAGACAAATACACAAACACCCGAACCCAGAAACAGAAACCTAAATTCAACATTTAGAGATCTGTCTGACGTGGAAACGAACAGGGACCCTGGACCCATTGCGCGTCAGACCGGTATGGTGACCGCTCCGCCACACAGGTCCTAAACATCCAAAAAAACTCCTAAAATGCTAAACAACTAAATATATTGCGTTTCAATTTACAGTTCCACTAAGCTGATGTCGTAGAACAGCAAAAAGAGCCCTAATCTTCCTGCTCCGTAATCTAAAGTTCAATAAAGATTAAATTATTTACAACATCAAATGTTACTTGATTCGATAACATATTAATAGCGGTCGAAGTCATTATATTGCAACCGTTTATTTAGGAGGCTTAGCACGCGGATAGACGTGCATCTAAAAGTGTCAGAACCACCTGGTTCAATTCCGGCGGCACCGCTATTTCTGACTAATAACCCCAGTATTAAGCGCTGCTGTATCCTGGTTCGAATGTTGTGGTCAGAGAGACATATTTTCCGAGACATTCCAGCAACCGTTTATTTAGAAGGCTTTGCATGCGGATACACCTGCATGCATCACCGTGCTCGCTAGAACCCTTTTATTGACTTACTGCTGTCCTAATACGTACTAATAGGGGGAACGGTTCGTAATGCTCCATACGGTTTTAGACTATTTAAAGGTTCTATAAAGTTTAACAACTGTTTCTATGATAAGCCGGAATCGACGATAAAAGTACACGACAACCACAAGCGGTGACCCATTCAATTTGCGACCGAGTCGAACATCGGTTAAATTTGTTTATATTTTCAATTTAACTAGTGTTAAATATAAGTGTTAAAAATAAGTCCTAGGCAGTTTTAGTAAAAGTAGAAGTTACTTAATTGTATGCCTTTTTGTGCACAACGACCCGTCAAAATCTGTTTAGTCGTTTTCAATATCAACTTTGCAGATAGATTCTGAAAAAATCTTTTAGATAGCGTTATTACGAGTATAATTAAGTTTTGACAATAACTGACAGACACTCGAATCTTTGTTATATAGACAGTCATTTCGCGTACACTCAACACCTTACATCTCAATCTAAGTTAGTTTCCAAGTTAATGTTCCAAATGAGCTTTTTACAGCGTTTACCTTCGCCAATCAACTTTAATTTAATGAAGCCCGACGCAAGCCCACGTCGGATACGATCCAACTAAATTAACATGTGATTTGGATAGAGATGTCTTAATTAACCGGTTGTGCGACTTTGTCATTACGGTACCGGACGATACTAGGTCTTAGTACGTACACTAAAAGATGTTAGTTCTGTGTTACTTTGTAAATAGTTCCGCTGTTTGGGTGGGCTTGTGAAGAGACTAGTGGTATGATTCGGACTTTGTTTAAAGGTCCGAGGTTGAATCCGACATGAACTTAGAATTTTCGAAATTTTATGCGTATTAGAATTTATACAGCTTGCTTAAATATCTAAGGAAATATATTCGATAGTTCTCTAAAGTTTTAAAAGTCCTGTGTTGTTCACCAATTACTTTTATAAAGTAGGAGTAAAGTAAGATACGGACATATAGCCCACCTGATGATGAGTGTCTACTGCCGCCCATTGACATATGTAACCAAGCCTAACTTAGATTAGATTCTTATCTACGGTCGGCCACAGGTGCGACTGAAGACTGAGTTGGAATACTTCTGAAAATTATGTCTCCCTTACCACTCCATTCAAACCAGAACACTGCAGCGTTTAACACTGCTTTCATTAGGCAGAAATAGGCGGTGATACCGCCGGAGTTGCACCACAGAGGATTCTACCACAAAATAAAAACAAAATATTTTGTGGTTCTACCACCTCCACCTTACCAAGCATCTGGTCAGTCTATGGCCTAATTCCTACCACTTTCCATTCAGAGACTCGTGCCCAGCAGTGGGAGAATAAGAGGTCAACGTACTAACAAATCTTTCCAACTAAAAATAATACAATAGCTAGCGATTATAAATTTCGCGCCCCTCAATCATCACCGAATAATGATGATATTCTCTAATTAATGATAGATCGTTTGATAATAATATCATTATTAATAGGGCAAGGAATATCATTAATGTCCGACTTTCGTTGGATTTCATTGTTACATCTTAACCACTCATCTATCATCGTAATGAGATGATTTTTAACTAATGCAATATGCTAGTGTTGTTACCAGATGAACAGTCATTAATATAACATATTAATGTACTCACTGAATTAATGGTGGTCTTTGATTGTCGATCAGATGAAATTGCAAGTGGCTACATCATTCTAGATAGTAACATTTCGTAAATGTATTAGTCTTTGAACCTCATCAGTAATAAATAATTATTTAGTTCAGTATGTAATTTATTTTCATCTACATTGAGATTCTACTTTGAAATAGAAATAATGTAGGTGTATTCCCTAAAACATTATGTATTTTCTTAATATTATTGAAGTAGCTAATAATCTGCAGTCCAGCTGATGGTAAGCGTTCACTGCCGCTCTTGGACATCTTTTTTTTTATCGAGGGGGAAACCTTTGAAAGGTACCCGGTGCCGTGGAAGCGACACCGAGTTATGTGGGATTAATACCGCACTAAAACCTCCCCAGTGGCCGTCCTCGGCGATGCGTAAAGGATTCCGGGATCTCCAAAGGAACGCAACCGGAGTCCTCTTCGCGCATTGCCCCGTTGGGCTCCGCCTAGGTCGCTCTTGGACATCTGCAATTAACTCTGGTCATATGCATTCAACTCCGTATAGAACAAAGGTTCTACCTAAAATCAACCACAAATGCATTGGTTCTCCTGAGGATTAAAATGGTCGCAATATCTGTAGCACCCACACCCTTATACCGGAACTACGTTACGCTGAAAGTAGGAGCGACGGTGGTGACCTCCCGAGACGAAAAGACTCTACCATCAGTCATTCATTTACTTTCAGTGTTATCGGAGTTGAACCCGGGTCCCCCTACAAACATTTCATTGTGTCGTACTCTTATAGCCAGATACATTTGCACAGCTTAAAATATCCGAGCATTTTTCATATATTTTGATATACTATGTATTATTATTTACAATGTATGAAATTATATTTATATTTATGTCTTATATGATTAATTTACTTAATTGATCACACTTGATATATAAATAAAATAAAAATAAAGAAAATGCTTTTATTTTAGTTATTTTATATGATTAATTAATCGCTCTTTACATATATTGAGCATAAAATTATAGCAAGATATAAGTAATAAGCTTATATTTTAAACGTATTACCTGAAAATAGACAACAAATTTCAATAAGATCTGATTTATACAAAGTACAAGACTAGATATCTACTAAAACATGTTATTGGAGACCGAACATAAATGAAGTCCTCAGTTTCTGAAATACCGTTCACCGTTTCCGCCCTCAGAGCAACCAGACAATAAGTACGGTTACTTCAGCACACAGACGTAGTAAAGAAATAGACACGAAATAACAATATTTAGTTTAGTTTCTATGTAATTCTTCTGTTTTGTTTTTGTAGACTTAATATTGATTGGTTCGTCGTAAATGCGACACATAATAATTCGAAATAAATCCTCAGCTATCACCCAATATTCAGTCAGAATTTTTGTTCTAATTTGTATCTATATGTGTAATACACATTGTGTATGCCTAAAAATATTATACTCTGCCCTAAGCGTCTTTATATGACTGTGTATAGTAACTGACATGTCTTTATATGACTGTCTTTATATGACATGATAGTAACTGAAACCTATGGTCGAAATCTTGTGATCATAGATGTAGGAAGTGTTACGAGTATGTACTGTACTCGTATATATTTATGTTTGTCTCGAGAAAATGACACAACCAATAATATTCATAGCTAATTTTTTGTCACCATAAGCGACCAATATGACTGAAACAGTCACAGAAAGTATATTAGGTGTCTATGTTTTCATCCGTCTACGCTCCAACAAGACAATTCCGTGAGGTCGTTATTAAGTAAATATTCTCAATAATAATTCATGTGTCTTGCTCTTGCTTGTGCGGTGGAGTCTATAAATCATGTTATTAACGGACCCCCGCTTTGATCCACCGCTTACCTTCGACCCTATCATTAATATGGAACGAGACCTATGTAATGAATTACTACTTAGACTATGCTCTGATGTATGGTCGATGGATTTAAAGGATTGGCACTTCCCGGTAATGAAGTGATTAATATTTTAACTGCGTTTATGCTTAGAGGAAGGTGATAGAATTGTCGTTCAATTGAGCTGATACTATCGTCACACTTGCCTTCACGCTACATTTCTAGCTTTATAAGGCTAACACAAAAGAAACGCTTTCGACACACACATAGACAAATACACAAACACCCAGACCCAGAAACAGAAATCTAAACTCATCAATTTAGAAATCTGTCTGGCCGGGGATCGAACCCGGGACCCTCTGCGCGTCAGACCATTCCAAGACAGAGAGACAAGGCATTCCAACTTAGTCTTCAAAGATAGCAACGCATCCTGCAGATGATAACGCCTATGACAGTCTACACCACCCGTCCCGTCAAAGCGCGTCTAGATAAACATCGTGAGGTTTAACTCGAGAAAAATCCAGCGTATCATTTCTGTTACCCCGTGTTTAAGATGAACCCTATGATAGATATCGCCACCTAAAAAGGAGGGCTGCAATGTATCTATTCATAATCGAGGATCGTAGAAAATTCACCCTGTAATATGCTAAATAAGGAATAAAAAGTTTTAGAAATATTGTTTAAAAGTTTTTATGATAATGCCTTCATAAGTAATAATTATTAGTAATGAAAACTTTCTTTTAACAAATTAATAATTCAAAAATGAAAAATATCAGAAGCCTACCGTTGACGCAACAAATATCATTGCTCAACAACTAACATTTATCTTTTTTCAGAAAAGTCTTAGGAAGGTTTTAAAATAAATATATTGTTTCAATAATTTACAAGTGGGTGGCCACCTGTGGGGCCTTGTTAGTGAAGTGATATTTTATGCTAATACCCATATTTATGAATGAATAATTCATATTATTATTTGTTTGTGTTACTCAAGTTTATAAGAATTAATATTGTTTGAACGTCCGCGCTATAACATTAGAGCGTTTGTCCACCACCGCCGTCACCGGACTGTCACCGAGAACGAGATGACGGCGCCGAAGTAGCGGTACATACATATACTATAGTCGCGTGTCCACCGCACGTCCCTCACTTCATATTAAAGTCGACCCAAATAATCTTGTTCACAGTGACAGTGTAGCTAAGCGCCCTAATATAAGTTAGTGTTAGAGTATTATTAAGTTAGTTATAATAAATCCTTCAAATCATCAAGATAGATAGAGAGGCTCTATACAACACGTGCCTGCTTCCTTCACTACAACAGTCCGGTGAGGGCGGTGGACAAACGCTCTTACTCTTATAGGTTATTTCTATTTTGACAAACGACGTATATTTGTTTTAATTTTGGAGTCCTCATTTGTATGCATTGGGTGGTAATAAAATATTCTGTTGGTAGTGTTACTAATTTTCTGTTAAATTAGATTTATGTTAAACGTATTTATTGTTTAAGTTACTGCTTTAAATAGAAAGTTTTTACGTAAAACCTATTACAAAAGTGTTTATTATTTTTTTCTTTTACAATAGAAGACCAAATTGCATGCATGGAAGACTATTTAGCCCCCATTTATATCAACAGACAGTAAACGTATCGGATCAGACAATCTGCCTGTGTCTGTATGTTACGGAAGATATAAATACAGTGAAACACAATCCATTGTGTCTGATATGTATGTCTATAAATATAAATGCGATCCATAAAATTAAAGGTAACACAAGTTACTTACCCAATCTAATATTACTGCATACTAATAAAAACCCAAGCATAATTGGTACTGCAAAGTAAAAATCTTCTTAATATAATATTCTAGCTATATTTTTATAAATTCCTGCAATATTTTGAGCCGCTCGACATTGTACTGGGTGGTTATCGATTCTCCATTGTTTTCTGCACTAATCATTTTAACTTGGCGCACCTACCGCACTCGGGGATAGGGTGACCAGCTTGTTCACAAAGAGCGGACCACCTCAGGAATACAAGATAAATTGGTAGATATTATACAGTTTGGTAGATAGAAAACCTCCGTATTTCTGAACTTAGATCAATATAAAATTGATAATATATTGTGTTACAACACAGATTAACAATCACGCACAAAACAAACAATCTAATTAATTTAAAAACTTAAGAGCTGGTACAAAATTGTTCATTATAAATAAAAAAATAAAAAATAACTAGCTTTATGTGGTGCTCAAATGTCGGACTACAAAAATATACATTGAAATACGCATTTGTACTTAGATATACACGTCGTAATATCATAATAATTATTAGAATAAGCTAATATTAATTACAATATGTTAAGTATTAATTGCAATATATTATTTAATAGCTAACAATTAAAATTAAAATTAAACAAGCTTAAAATCTAACAATTTCCAGCCAGTATTTTCTAAAAATAATTTATATATCCCGATATATTTAAAGAGCTGGTAACACCAATATCGGTAGATTCATAAATTTCGAGCCAGCCCGGAACCGTTACGTCGCAATGCTATCGTGGACCCAACAACTAAATCGAATTAATAACGATTATATCAAATCCCATACCATTTTCTATGACTTTATTTAACCGGAAAATGTGCCCATTTAATGGTTCGTAATGGCTTAATGGTCTTAGAGAGAAAGCTACCTACTTTTTGACTTAAACTTAGTGTAATATCAACTCTATAAATGTATACTATTGTTTAAGTTTTATTTGTCGTTTTTATTTGTACGTATTTTATATGTACCCCGCGGTTTCACGTTAAAAAGTGTAAATACTCTGATTTCATAGGCTATCATTTTTTGCGCAGAGACCTAATTCTCTTACTAAAATAAAACTAGCTAGAGTTTCGTCTTAAAACCACAGTAATAGATCCTTGAAATCGTCAAATTCTGATATTAGCCGGAACAAACAGACAGACAAAACAAACAAAATAATAATAAGGTATCTTTTATATTTTTTACCCTTAAGTAAAAAGCTGCAATTGTGACCTTATAAACTATGTTATCTATCTATCAATTCACAATGGATTCAATTTTAGTCACGAATTAAATTTAAGAACCGACTAAAATCAAAATGATTATGGAAAAGATAATTAATATCCCGAACATATAACAAGTTGATTTTAGACAAAAATAGTTTAAAACCAATAATTAAGCGTCGTTTAAATTAACTGGTACGAAATTATACCTGTCGGCATGCAACAAGTACATAATTATATTACTTTTAGCAAAATGAAGGTATGTGGCGAGTTTGCCGTCAGGAAGCATCGATGTGAGTGTGACGTCAGGGCCGTGTAGTGAACGTGAACTTTCTCGATCGATTTCATATCAATCTTACGAATGCCACTCGTATTTGCTTACGTACTTCTAACTGTCTTAGAATACATAACGTATAAGATGTCTTTAAATCAATTGCTTGAATTTTTTACTGAAATGATGCTTTCTTATGTTAATAAATCCGAGGTAATAATAACCATTGTTATAAATCTATGTAATCGTTAAGATATTTTTATACGTAACTCTTAAGATAACCATATCGTATGGTAAGAAAGATACTTATGAGTAATTCTAAGTTATTTTGAAGTTTGAAGAAAAAGAAGTCTGAACCCTTTGTAGTTCGATTTCGGTGGCATCACCACCCGCCACATCTATTTCTGCCTCATAACAGCAGTGTTTTGCGCTACTGTGTTCTCGTTTGAAGTCGGTAATGGAGGCATACTTTGCCGAGACGTACCAACAAACTTCTCAACGCAACGCATTTTTGGTCGAACTCAGGAATCTTATCTTATCAAAGGTTGATAACAGATGTCATGGGCGGCAGTAGCTATCAGGTGGACTACATATTCGTACGCTACTTCTAGCTTATAAAAAAGTTCTGAGAAGGTACAACGCATGTGTGGCCGACCTCACGTAAATATCAGTCGTATTTGGATTGATTACACATGTTCTTGAGCGACAATGACGCACTTACCATTTTGTGGAATACATGCACCTCCGCCACTTGATATTTTTTTTTCAAAAAATATCAAAGTATAGTGTTATATTATTTTACTGTCAACAATGTAAACGTCAGAGTCTACATGTAAACGGCCTCAAAAATGATGAGTATGTACATGACATGTATCTATTCTGATTTTTATCTATTCTAAACTGTTTTTGCATTGGAATTAAATATTCAAATTACGATGTCAAGTGCTCTTACATTTTACACACGGAGCTGAGTTCGATACGCTGGTTTATGGTATGACATGCAGGATTGCGGGATTCGCAATGTATTGCTAATGCATTCTAGGCCAGTGGCTCTCAAACTTTCGTGTTCATCTATTTCTATTAAGAATCAATTGTTTTCTAAGGTCTCGGGAAGGTGTCGGAAAACAATTTAATTTTCCTATAACATTTGCCTCTGAAATAAAATAAATAAATAGGTCCTTGGTAGATAATAAATAGGTCCTTATATATAAAAGAGACATCACTAAACTAATCTAAACCTTTACTCTATCATGTAATACACAAATCAACCATCCCCGCCCCCTTAATTCGCTTAAATGTCCGTTGAATTTCTTTATTCCCTTCACCATCCTGTAGGCCTTCAGCGCCCATAAGGTATTATCTCCCACTTTGAGAAACACTGCTCCAGACCATGTTCAAGTTCGGAATGCTTGTTACAAATAAATTCAAACGGTAAATACATATTTCAGTGCATTTTTATTGCTTCTGTGCGATCGGTGTATGCATTTATTAGATTTTGATTAATAGATGAGAACGGTAACTAGATAGTATTATTTCTTAGTTATGTACGTGTACGTGTGTAAATATTAAATATTACATGAAATTATACAATCTGTAGGTAGACACTTCCGGCGTATTTTCGAAATGTATGTATATTCGATATTTTTATTAAATTTATTTAACAATGTATAAGTCACATAATTTTCAGCCAACAAATTTAAATACTAAATTTAAGGTCCTAACTAACATGGTACTTAATTTATTGTATTACTTTAAGGTACTTCTTTAGTAATACAATTTGAACATTCTTAATTTCATATATTTGTGATTAAAAAAATAGAGCACCCTGTAGACTTCACTTTTCAGAACGTTATAAAAAACCCTCAAATCTGCATTTTTATAAACATTATCATCGCTATAAAAACAGTGACTATTCCATTTAAATTTAACAAAAGTCCCTTTGCAATAATAACAATAAAACATCGAGCATCTTTAACATCGACATCCACATCCTGCAATCAAGTAGCAAGAATAGATTGTCTTTACCCACAACATCGATTCTAATTTCCTGCATCGAAATTTAGAGCTCGTGCAGTGAAATAGAGTTGCAGAGCCATCCAGCCGGTGGTCCGACACTCGTTACCGTTTAATTGGCACCGATTGTACCACGCCACACTGATTTTATTTCCTATGTTTGGTCTACAAGGGGTATTATGGTATTTTTATCAAATTCATTGCTTTTGACATGTACACCATGGTGGTGGTGGCCCACAATAAACTTGTCTAATAATAGTAATTATTATTGCATTTCAGTTACCTTTTTGATAGTATTAGATTATTATTTTTAATGCCAGTCTAGCTTCGTTAATTTATTTAGTAAACTAGCTGACCCGGCAAACGTTGTGTTGCCATATTAATAAAAAAAAATGTTAAGGGTGAACAACCCTTATCACTTACGGGTTTGAAAAATAGATAGAATATTTGAAACTGCGATGGTAGCGAAGTCTGCCGAATCCAATGTGAAACATTCCAAAATCAACAACTACTTACGAATTAAAAATGAATTAAAAAAACCTTTTCCCACGGACTAAATTGTGAATCTAAACCATTCTCAAGTCCCCTTGAACACACACAACAAATTTCATCAAAATCAGTCCAGTCGTTTAGGAGGAGTTCAGTGACATACACACACACATAAGAAATATATATATAAAGATAAGTAAGACATTCCTTGCAAAAAAATAACAACAAAACACATTGTACTTGCACTGACGTCATACAACTTTCAGAACATTTTGATAAACTCTCAAATGATTATCGAAATTTAGAGCTCGTGCAGTGAAATAGAGTTGCAGAGCCATCCAGCCGGTGGTCCGACACTCGTTACCGTTTAATTGGCACCGCTTGTACTACGCTACACTGATTTTATTTCCTACGGCTCTTAGTCATGAAATTGGACCCGTAAATATACCCGATACGGTTTGATTATTTGAACTATTTCATTTGTGATCGGGGCTAGAGTTTAGAAGATGCTAATTTGTCATGTGCGTATTTTGATTCGTGATTGATTGATGATATTAATCTTCTCAAAGGTATGTGAAGTCTAAAAACAATAGCTTGGCTAAGATCACCATGTACATGATATCCTCCACTCCATGGTTACCCCCACCGTCCGTTATTAAGAAACAATTAATCTTATCTGTTGCCTACCAAACATATATACTTGAAAATGTCTACCTACGAATTGTCAAATTTACATCCAGGATATACAAAAATCGGATAATCCAATGCTAAGAAATGTAACTAAAATATATCGTCGTTAAAAATAATATTTGACAAATTTTGGCGCACTGTTCCAGCAAGACATATTAATCTTGCAAATTGCTTACCTTAAAACCTTATTGATGCTAACGAATAAATTATTTTTAATTGAAGAAATATATTTCCTTCCTAAAACATTTATCTAATACCTTTTGATTCTTAGAAGCGAAGTTCAAGAAATCAAAGATTAGCGAGAATTATGCACAGGCTGTTTCCGTTGCTCCCGTCTTTCTAATTGGCATCGGTAATATCCTATGGAATTAATGGGAACCGGATAGTTTTATACCTCTTATGGAACTCATATTTTCTGTTATCATATCTCATTAAAATTTATACTAATAAGATTAACGTAATGTTTTTCTGTGATTACAAAAGTATTGCTATTTTTAAGTGTGAATAAAATATGGTCTAGCTATGAATATTAAGGTTTTATTGTACTCTGCGAATAATAATTCTTCAAAATAACTACAGGTACATTAGAAAGTTACCAAATTATGAATTCAGCCTCTCAGGAGTTCATCAGGAGGATCAGGAGTTTAAGTTTTGATATGCGGGCACGAACCTCTAATTTTTCAGTTTAGTTCAGTGTTAAAAATTAATTATCACTTGCTAACATAACATAACAAGGAAGGAAAATATCGTGAGAAAACGAATCGAGAAATCGAGAAAACGAATTTAGAAAAACTTGGCAGGTAAAAAGCCGTTTCTAAAAAATCTGCTACGAAAGTATACTTACAAAAATATTAAAGAACTGTGTATTGAAATGTAAAGATTAGGAACATCACAAAAAACTACGAATTAAACCCATGTGTGAGCGGTGTGCTCGCGTGTCTCTCTAATAGGCGTCCGTAAAAAGCCGATGCAATAGATGCTAGCGAGCTCACGAGCGACACCTGGCGGCCGCCCGCAGCACGAACGCCGCTACGGAATTACACCCATTATACTACACTAGATTTAACTAACCAATTTAATACTATCTGAGTCATACGAGTTTTGTATTTTTTGTATGATTGATGTAAGAAATGAACTGCAGTGTAGCTAAGTGGTCACTGTCGGCAGTGGACATCTGTAAACGACCCTATAATTATAGATTAAGGTTTCTAATTTAAGCTGATGACATATGTGTTGCCACTCCTGAAGACTGAGAGGGTTGCTTTATTAGTAGCTTAGGTTATTCTTATTCTTCCACCGAAGAACTGCATCACGATAGAAATAGCTGAAGGTGGTAGAACCCTTTGTGGTTCGACTCCGGCGGCGCCACCGCCACACCTATTTCTACCTAATAACAGCAGTGTTAGGCGGTGCTGTGTTCCGGTTTGAAGGGTGTGGTAAGGGAGACAGACTTTTCCGAGGCGTTCCAGCTTAGTCCTCAGGGGTAGCGGCACATATGTGGCCGACCTCAGGTAGGAATGTCTAATCCTACCTGCGGTTGATTACGGACGTCCATGTGCGGCAGTAGCCACTTACCATCAGATGGACTGCATGCACGTATGCTACTTCTATATTATTATATAAAAAAAGCTGTGGCGGTGGTACCTCCACGGACTAACCATACTTATTCTACATGCCGTTAATAAAGTTAATAAAATTCCTGTACTTGTTAAAATAAAACATTGCTGTTCTTACAGCAACATCAAAATAAAACTTATATGTATTAGCACTCTTATACAAATGTTACTTTGTAATAAAAAACTTATACTTTATACTTATACTTTAAACTACTTATACTTTATAATAAAAAAAAATAGCACTCTTATACAAATGTTACTTTGTAATAAAAAACGTATACTTTATACTTATACCTACTTTAAACTACTTATACTTTATAATAAAAAAAGTCAATTCAACGATTTATTTTCCAATTTTGAGGATACAAATGTACAGAAACACAATTTTATTTACGTAAAGATAAAATACTAAAGGTACATAAGCGAATATCTACGGTTGATAAAAGTATATAGGTTGTTTTTATTTTCCGTGTCTATCTAACGTAAAAACTCCTATTTCACACTCTTGAACGCTTAATAACCACGATGACCCATCACTTACGGAGCAGGTGTCTAACTGCTAATGTTTTTGCACTGTCAAAAATCTTATAACACAATAGTGTAATAACCTCTCAGAACTGGCCGTGTCTGATACTATCTGAACCGTAAAACATCGATTTTTACGGTTTGACCACTGCTCTGATTATCCGCACCCACAACCTGTCGCATCGATGAAAAACCGATTGTGAATCGAAAAAAATATGAATCTCCGGTTTTTCTCATCCTAATTATACGGGTGAGTCAGATGAGACAATTTTTTCGTGGTGGATTATTTTTTTGAAATTCGAATCGATTTTTGAAATGAACAGTCGCGGTTCAGTGGTGACGTGCGCGTCGGTTTGAATGAACTTGGACCGAATTCAGTAAGTAGTTAGTTTTTGTTTGTTTTGTTTTGCATGAATACTGTACCCTTAGTATAAGTTTTTACGTTTGCTGGAAAACGTTCAACATTTACGTATTATAACGTATCGAAAATAATATTCCGCGGTATAAGTTTCAAAAATGGGATTATAACGCTATCAAAATTAAAAATGGAATAAATCATTGTATTTATATTTGTAAAATTAAATGTCGTTACAATTGAATATTCAGTTTTTTAAAATTGAAATGCGAAATTTTAGTTCTGATGCGGCGCATTGGGGCGCTGTATGAAGGAATACGGGAACGGTGAACGTTTTCGAGCAAACGTAAAAACTCATCCTAAGCGTACTGTATACCTACTGCTATATTTTGTGAGTATCCCTGAAACTGTCCTGTCTTCACCTTGAACGTACCCCTGATTTGTATTGAAGCTGCGTTCGCATCAAACGAGGTTTCAATATAATGTCAAAGTCAAACTCGCGAAATGCAATGCTATAGCAATTGAATTCTAATGCTAATCGAATTCTAATAATAATAATCAATATTGCTTTCTCCGTGTTTGTTGACGATTTCTAGAAGACAGCATAAATCAATATAAACAGTGGCTAGTACTTTTTGAAAACTTGTCGACACTTCTTTATTAACATCTTTGTTTTAGGCATTTTTTCTCCCTTTCTATTGCTATTATAATAGTCAATTCGTCAAATATATTCACATTTTTCATTTCTTAAAATCCCAATATACTCACTCACGTCCTTGCTAGCCATATATGTTTGCAATTGTTATACTTGAAGTAAGATTAATTGACAAGTTACGTTCTTCCGTAGGATAGAGCGATGTAAAATCAGCCCGTGCTCTATTGATTCGATGCTGGCACCGTTGGCGCGCCGCGAGCCGGACGCCGAGGCGGTAGTGTGGCCGGCATGGTGTTACTCAGGTATAATCACTTAACATGTAAAGTTTCCATATGTACGATTCATACAAGACTGGCAACATAGGTGTGCCGCAAGTCGGACGCCGAGATGGTAGGGTGGCCAGTATCGTCCATGTGCGATTGATTCGATGTTGGCACCGTTGGCGCACCGCGAGCCGGACGCCGAGACGGTAGTGTTGCCGGCATGGTGTTACTCAGGTATTGCATTAACATGTAAAGTTATCCGATTCACATGAGGTTGGAAAGGTTGATTCGCCGCGAGCCGCAGACCGAGCAGGTAGTGAGGCTGACTAGATATCACTCAGGCATTGTCCGATAAGTACATATAGACTATAAGGCAAGGACGGTAAGGTTTTTGTGCCTGAGTTCGTCTTCGAGTTAACTCAACCGGCTTGGTGTTACACGTGTACTATCCGTTAACATGTTAAGTTAAATTGATACGAGAATGAAAAGTCCGATGAGCCTGGACGTTGGGCCGTCAGTTGGGGGCTGAGGCGGAAGAGTTCCCGGCATGGTGTCACTTAGGTTCGTACGTTAATTTGTAATGTCATCAGCATAATATATGTATGCTTTTTGCAACGCTGACAGTGCCCTCACCATTTATATGCTGCGAGCTAGATTCCGAGGCGGTAGTTGGGACGATTTAGTGTTTCTCAGGTATTGTCCAGTAACATGTAAAGTTAGAAACACACAAACAATTCATTCGCTGCTGACAGTACTGGTACTGTTGCCGCAGCGAATATTTGATTTGATAAAATAAATAAATAAAAAATATTAATATTAAGTTACTATTTCGCGCGTTAAATTATATTTAATTAATAGCGGCAATGCAATGTTTATAATGTACCTAATTATTTTTACCACTGGAATATAGTATACTACCATAAGGTATACATACAAAAATTCAGCGTAATTTGCACGAAACAGTAGCACGCGAATGGAGCGGAAAAGCAGCGTTCTAACTATCGTTGATCTGTGCGCAGTGGGTGGCGGCCGACAGGTGCACATTTCCATACATCTTCCGTAAGAGCTCACGACTCGGCTACCGTCGGGTTTTTTCGGCTCTCCCGCCTATTAGCCTCGCTACTGGACTTTCGTGGAGTAGTTTAGATAGCGTTCGAATTAAATGTGCTAATGATTGTTAATATGTCGTTTGAATATTACGAGAATTTTGAATTTGGAATTGGAATTTTCGAACCAAGCTATTGTGGAGTGGCTTAGATGCGCGTTAGATTTTTTATTATTATTATGCCAATTTAAATTAATTTAGAGGTTTCTTAAAATTTGGATTTATATCATAAATAATATTATTATTAACCAAACTATCGGAATTTTATGGAACGGTTTAGATAGGCGTTTCAATTAAATGTGCTTATAAATCAATTTAACTACATTTCGAGTAGGTATTTTGAAGATGGAATTATGACGTGTTTATGGATTCAATATAATATTATGAATTATTAATTCGTGATTACCATACGGTAAATTTGATTTAATAATCAATTAAGGATATAAATTGTATTCATGATGAGACGAATATTAAATAAACAAGTTTAATATAATCATTTAACGGAAAACCAAATTAAAGCAAATGTGTTTGCATTTTTTTACTATTACTAAAATCTAGTTAGTGCAGTAAGTATATAAATGGTCATACACTGATTAATGTAATAAATTACACATGCTATTGACATAAAGACAAGTTTCTTCTAAAAAAAATATTTTTAATATTCGTCCGAAAAATGCTTAAAAAATATTTCTCTCCAACAATAGCACACACATACGGCCATAATTATTTCTATTGAAACAAAATATTACTTAAAATGTGTATCCGAAAGATACTTTTAACAGTTTTCCTCTACGTCACTGGCACACACACATCCGCACACAATTATTTCTATTGGAACAAAATAACTAACAAAAGGTGTAAAAGTGTACTTTGCAACTAAGTGGTCGTTATAACCGTCAAGTGGCACACAGGTCGTGATCGCGGGAGTAATATGGCTTACGGTTCACAGATCCTAAAGTTAAATATTAGTCCGAAAATACTTTTAACAGTTTTCCTTTCCGTCACTGGCACACACACATCCGCAAACAATTATTTCTATTGAAACAAAATAACTAACTTAAAAGGTGTAAAAGTGTACCTTTGCAACAAAGTGGTGGTTATAACCGTCAAGTGGCACACAGGTCGTGATCGCGGGAATAATGTGGCTTTCGGTTCACAGATCACAAATTGAACAATTTTATCGCTTTATTTTACAGACGAACTGTTGCAATCATCGTTACTTATTGTAGGGCATTATTTGCCGTAATAACGTGAGTTTTTTTAGTTAAAAAGAAATAACTGTATAGAGAATAAAATACGTGTATGTCACGTATGTGTTGGTAATTAATTAAACATAACTTTATTTACTTATATTTGAGCTTAATATAAAGCAGACGTGCTACCTAATGGAAAGTAGTCAACGTCGCCTCTGGACATTTGCAACACCAGAGGAGTTGCCAATACATTGCCGGCTTTAACTAATTCTGGAATTATTTGATTTCACTTTTTACTAGTTATAAGTATAACATACTTGAAGCCTATAAATAATATCCACTAGGCAATTGATAGTATCTACATCTATGTGGTACATTTTTTCTTAGGAATATGATGTAAGTCATAGATAAGGATAGATATCTCACCGCCTTGTAATTGAAGGCCATTAAATGGGTTAAACAGCTGACAATTCTGTCAGCCATTTAATGGCTGTCATGGTGTAATTTACTCGGAACAATGCCGACATGCGCAGTTACGTGGTGCAAAAACACGAAGTGGAAGAAAAAGTATGGAGAAATATCGTTTCCTTCGTAAATGATCTAAAAACTACATTTTATAAATATTTTTCAAACACGAAAATAGATGACAGTGACAATTTCAATTGTCAAAACTGGTTACATTTCCTTTTTAGGAGTAATCTTTACTAATCTATGATGCTACCTAATGGAAAGTAGTCAACGTCGCCTCTGGACATTTGCAACACCAGAGGACTTGCCATTGCCGGCTTGCACTAATTCTGGATTAATTTGATTTCACTTTTTACTAGTGATAATTACATACATACTTGAAGCCTATAAATAATATCCACTAACTTCATAGACTATTAATTTTTTTTTTCTTAGGAATATGACGTAAGTACAGAATCTAATAAAAACTACAGAACGGTTACAACAGTAGCTCTAATCTTTTCAATCTATCTTAAAATAAATAAACCTACATAATCATTTTATAACATGTTCATACACAATTCTATATCTAGATATCCTGAAAATATATTAAAACGATATGCAATACTCAGAGAACACAAGTAAGACCTAGACTATCACTCAGGCTTAGTATTGAGCATGCTCAACTCGTAGCAATCTGAGTAACTGAATAAATGTAACAGTCATGGAACAAATTTATCAGAGATCCGATGGTAAATCTGTTTCGTATTTATGAGGAAATGTGAGTGGAATATCATATCGATATATAACTGGAGAACTGTCCGACCGCGTTCATATCGTCAATCGTTTTCATGTCCCACTGTTGGGATTGGGCCCGTGTCTCCATAAAACTGTGAGATATCTGGAAAAATACCACCATACTGCTCCATTGCGTATTCATAGAGAACATACATAACACATTCTAGAGCTGGACTGTTAATTTACTGCCGCTCATAATCATTGCAAGACAGTGATAGCTTAGTGGTTGAAACTCAGCCTTTGCGTCGAGAGGACCGCGATTCGAATCCCAAACGCGTATCTCTGAGTTTTCAAAGTTATGTGCGTATTACAAATGAATCACTTTCTTTAACGGCGAAGGAAAACATCGTGAAAACTGCATACCTGAGAGACATTTAAAAAAAGCTATGTGAAGTCTACCAATACACACTTGGCCAGCGCGGTGGCCTGATTCGTCTTGTTCTGAGAGGAGACCCGTGCCCATTAGAGGTACTATAATGGGTTGATAAACATCTGGCACTATCTCCAAATAATTCATCCAATTTCACTTTAGATTCACCCAAAATACAGGATCACATCGCTGCTATACTCCTTTCGAAACCTATGAAGCCTATAATAGTTACTCTTCGATTATAAAATAAGAATGGACGTGATTTTGGTGTACCCATGGAAGATCGCTTTGACGCTAAATGCCAACAAATTCCAATCAGCGCCCTAGCGGATTGTGTCAGAACTAGGAAATCGTATGGGCCAATACGTAAATAAATACCAAAACAGACATATTTGTCGAAACGTAAAAACTCCTGGTAAGGGTACTGAGTTCATGAACACAAATTAACAATTAAGCATTAAATTTGATCACACCTCTAAAATCATACAACCTAAAATATAAGACACCTGTCTGTATACATAACTATATACATTTAATAGCTCACGTCTCTGTTCTGTGGCGTTGGCGATATATTATGGTAATTCTCTATGTTTTATGTTTCAATTAAGGTTGCTCGAGTGACATTTATATCTAGAAACTTGTAATGAATTAAGTTGACGCAATCGAAATTAAAGTTAGAAAGATATACGCTTTTGGTTTGTGGAATATTTAGGTGAATTATATTGTTTTGGTAAGTACTAGAAGTACAAAAGATGCTATCAAGAAAATACTTTGAACTTTGAACTATAAAAAGAAACAAAAGTGTATCTATACATAATAGATAGGAAAAATTTAATAAAAACATAATGGGGAAATCCGACAACCTGTTTGGATTGTAAGCATTGCGGACGAATGATATACAGGGTGTCCCGTAAGTACCACGACAAACTTGGGGAGAACATAGGTGAGGGTCTGACCTCTCTGGGAAAAAAAAAATACCTTAGTAAAAGTGTCACCGTTTTTGCACTATCAATTGTTTTAGATTTTTTGAGAAATTCAGCCCTATTCATCTCCTTTCGTTAACTACGTGTACAAATTTGGTGATGCAGTGTTTATTTTTTCTGTTAAATACTATCAGATAGTTGGTCTCTAAATGTAAATTGGTTGAAAAAGTAAACCATGAAAAAAATAGGGATATTTTTAGTTTTATTTTTTTTACTATTTTTCCCTCAACTTTGACTTTTTTTTTCCCAGAGAGGTCAGACCCTCACCTATGTTCTCCCCAAGTTTGTCGTGGTACTTACGGGACACCCTGTATAGGTAGGTGCGTACATAAATAAATTCAAAAAATATTACCGTCACGTAAACAACAATCACAGTAGAGTTTACCCTATATTATTACCAGAATAAAAGATGTCTTGTGTAGTAATTTGATGTGATCCAATAACTCTTACTCTAAATAAAATACTTACAATTAAAAAAAAGCAATTAAAATTGTATTTTTGACGACTTTACAAGCTACGTGTTTAGTGTACCTATTTACCGATTGCTTCTGTCGCCAAATCTTAATACACGTTAAAACAGTAACAAATATCAAAACTAATTAATCCAGCTAAATCCTTAACTAGATAAACTTGCAAATCGCGAGCGCATATCTAGAACTGCATAAAACCGAACTAGGTTTAATAAACGGGGCTGGTTTCGTACGACCTTACAACTAAACGGATCTGTCGGAACCAATGTTGGTATTAACATAATAAAACAGTATTGCAGATGGGCTGCAGGTACTAAATGGTAGCCATTTGTAACTGGCCGCTCGTGGCACGCGATCGCGACCTTTATCAGATAAATAATATGCGATGTTAAACCAGATGGTCAGTTTCTTATATCGTGATTTCTTATGCAACTTAAATTTATCTAAGTAACAAAATAGTCTAAAGCGTTTTCGGATAATTTGGCCAAAGAAAGATCAGTGAAAGATTTTTCATAATCTGAATACTAGTTTCGGAAATTACCTCTCATTCCCACAAATATTCGTACCCACACAAATATTTCTGAAACATCTATTCGTTTTGATTATAGGTACATATAATAACTTAAATTTGTGCGTGTGTCAAAGTGAGATAGATTGTGGTCAAAGGCAAGTGTATAAATAAAAAATTATATCTAATATTACATGTCATCATCATCATCAACCCACTACTGTCCCACTGCTGGGCACGGGTCTCCTCTCATAATAAGAAGGATTAGGCCATAATCCACCGCACTGGCCAAGTGCGTATTGGTAGACTTCACATACCTTTGAGATTTTTTTTTATAAATCTCTCAGGTATGCAGGTTTCCTCTCGATGTTTTCCTTCACCGTTTAGCAAGTGATAATTAATTTCTAATATTACATGTAGAAAAGTAGTATTGACTGTTCATAACCAAGTTCCACAGATTATAATTTCACGTCGATCTTTATATATGGGTATCGATTACATAAGGTTTAATCAATTGAAAAGACTGGCTCTATTGTGTCTAGTTTCATCCCAAGTTAGTCCATTCTTAATTTATAAACCAACTAGCTGACCCGGCAAACTTTGTACTGCCTCAAAATCTATTTATCAAATATATTTCATATAAAATATAGCATATGTTACTCGTGGATAATGTAGCTTTCGAATGGTGAAGGAATTTTTAAAATCGGTCTAATAGTTTTTGAGCCTATTCATTATAAACGAACATACAAACATAGTTTTCCTCTTTACAATATTAGTGTAGATATAGTGTAGATAAATAATTATCATAAATTCCAATATATCTATCATCATTTAATACAACTTCATCGCATCAATATAAACGTAAATAACATTGATTTGTCAAATTGGAAAAATATCGATAAAATATTACAATCATGTCAATATATTATGTCCAGACATTCCACAGATATTATCTGACAATAGAATACCATAGGTATAGGAAGGAAAATGTCACGTCCGTGTGAGTGAATCCGCGTTATTAGAATTGCAAATGTGTGCGTAGGCTGCGCACGAGCCACACCTCTACCTACTCTATTTTATTCGCGGGGTCGTAGATTGAAATGGCAAAACGAGATAACACGCCTTATTTATCGGTCCAGCAAAAAACTCCAACTCGAACCCATAAAATATATTTTAATATCATGCTAATGCAAATTTTACATTCGGTTCAGTAGTTGGGTTTGCCGTTTATGCCTCGATATCCAGGTCTTTGATAACATTTCGATAAGATTCGAAGTATAACTGAAAATCGTAATGTTAACAATCCATTACGTTTCGAGTCGATTCGACGAAAGATATTAAAGGATTCGAGGTTATAAAATCCGGTGGTCGTTTCGTTTAATGTTTGATACAGTTTCGATATGGAATCTGAGGCGAAATATCTCCATTATAGTTTGTTAAGGCGAAGACACTCGCAGGCGTATTCAGGGAGACCAAACATAAAAGTGAAACGTTTTTTATCGTTTCGATGTTACGCTGGGGAAAAACAACCCGAACGTAACCTTAATGACCTCCGGCGAACCCGTTTAAGGAGTACGGACGTGGCATTCCTTTTACTTCGCAAAAACCTGCGGTTTCGGACAAAGTGATGGCTTTGTTTTTGTTTTTTGTGAACGCAACATAAATTTAATATGCTCCCGATATAGTTAATGACTTGTTTTACCCTTAGAGGATAAGAAATTGTACTTGACGCACGCATTTCTTGCTGATTTAAATTGTTTTCTTTACATGAAAGTAGGGTGGTTAGATCTACAGATTGACAAATGGTTCAACGGCAGACTACAGCTTACTAGCAGCAATGTCTATTTCGTCGTGTTTATATTTAAGGATGGGATCAGAAATACTTCCTTAAAAATAAAGGTAGTCATTAGGTGTCACGACATACTTATCTGAGTTACTAGTCGTCGATTACTAATTAATCGAGTTCACGTTAGATTCCTGTTTCAGGTTTGTTACAGATATCCACAGCTAGCGATGACCATTTAACGCTAACTAAACCACTTACTTAACTTAGCTAAGAACCACGGCAATAAAACCTGCTTGTTTTGCAGGATTTATAAATAAAGTAATAAATATCTTGTAAGTTGCTATAACATTGTGACAATTTGACATTCTTTTATTGCTTTAAAATCGATTCATCTATCTGACATGTTGAGGAGTCGTCTCTCCAGTCCTGCACAGAGATATAATGATATGACACAAACTAGTATACGCATTAGATTTGTCAAGAGCATATTTTGAAAAAATAATTAATCAGTCTGGCCATGATTTTTCAAGCCAACCCACAATTTTTTGGCATACTAACTTTGTTATAAGTCCAAGTAAGTCTTAGTCGGATCTTAGACCATATCATCTGTGTATCATCCATTTATTTATCAAGGTTCACCAACATAAAATATACCACACCATCTTTCCTTAATTTCTAGCACATAATATACTCGTACCAACGTGTTCTTGCGATTCCGGGGACTACAGCTTGCCAATTTATTTTCATATAAATCAATTAAGTCCATATATCACATTCACATTCCCGTTCACTGAGTTATAGTTTATACGATACAAACGCATATTCCAAAATGGTTCAGACGCATTTTCCTTTATATCTTTACTAGCTGACCCGGCAAACGTTGTGTTGCCATATAAATAAAAAAATGTTACGGGTGAACACTACAGCCTTATCACTCAGGGGTATGAAAAATAAATAGTAGCCGGTTGTCAGACTGCTGACAGTCCTACTCAATATGCGTATAAAATTTGGTGAAAATCAGTAAAGCCGTTTCGGAGGAGTACGGTAAGTAACATTGTGACACGAGAATTTTATATATCTTTATAATCGTTTCTCGCCAGCGATGGAACAGCTCAAAACATAAACAATGTAATTATAAGTAGCTCTGGCTTAAACTTAATACGGTATATTAAATATAAAGGTGCTGCAGGTTTTACGGAACCAGATAAGCTTAATATGATTTTCGTCGACATTAAACATTTGATAGCCGCTTCACTTATGCTCGAGGACATAAAGTAAGCGAAAATTACTACATAGCTGTACCTAATAAATTTAAATTAATAACGGATTGGGTATCAATTTGATTAATCAGATCAATACGGTATCTTCGGTATTGGGATTTGTGAGGGTTCATTGACATAAGTTAATATGTGACTTATTATTTGTTTAATATCCTACTGCATAAATCAAGAAGAGTTTGGATTAAGTTCTACATAAATATAATTTAAGGATTGGTATACTTTTTACAACATTTAAAAATGTATACAAGAACCTCTGAAGCGTAATACTTCGTAATATTCTATTTTCGCCTTTAATGTATTTTTAGTTACCCGGATAACTATAAAAAGTGACTGGTCTGAATGTATGAATTGCTATTTAAAATTTTAATTTTCATGTAGACATTTTCTTTACACTTATTTTAAACAAACGTTTCCTCTCCAAATGTCTTTATAAGTAATTTTGCTCCACATGTGAGGGCTATTTTATTGTTCACAAGATCAATTTTATCGACCGAAGTTGTCTGGCAGATAACACTTTTAATATCAAATCTATTTTTATTTCTTTACAATGCTTTATTGTTCATATAATTAAACATAAACATAAACATAAACGCTTTCTACACTCACAGCCCCACACTAGGATTCCCTGTTTCGTGGGTGCTATGGACACACAGAGAGACAAATACACAAACACCCAGACCCAGAAACAGAAATCTAAATTCACCATTTAGATATCTGTCTGTCCGGGGATCGAACCCGGGACCCTCTGCGCGTCAGACCGGCATGGTGACCGCTCCGCCATGCGGGTCGTCAATAAATAAATGGAACAATAATTAAACAATATTTCTTGTCAATTAATTGTTAACCCGTAGTTAAAATTACAACTTAATACGTGATATAGTGTTAATAAAATCTAACATCACATTAAAATTGTAGTAAAATTACATATTATATTAACAATTAACAAAGAAACTAATTTAGCGTGCCTAACTATCTCTTTTAGAGCTTAGGACTTTATATAACAAATATATTGACGTGTAGGAACATGTTCTGTTTAGTATGCAATAAATCGTATTTGTATTGTCTTGTACTTCATAGCGCTTGATTATTTTATACGCGTATAAACAAATTGTGTATTAAACAATATAACAGTAAACTTATACACGCTTATAAAATACGCTACAGCTGCTCCTGAAGGGAATAAAAGTTATAAACAGTTCATTGGTGCCGTAAACTAACCTCTACACTTTACTTATGTAGAGAAAGTTCAAAGTTTTCTAATTAACTAGCTGTGCCATCGGCTTCATTCGCGTTTATAAGTGTAAATAAAATAGTCTGGATATTTTATGGGTTGTATTTATTATGCACAAAAGATTCATTATTTTTCTAAATTGGGAAATGTAGCCTAAGTAGTAACTTAGGCTACCTTGGCTACTAAGTAGTAACTTAGGCTACCTTGCCAATTGTAAGGAAAGTCCAGCTGTTTCGGAGATTAGTCAAACAAGAACAAATAGACAGATAGACAAACAAAAATTTAATAATTGTATTTTTCATTTATTAGTACTTACCCTATATAATTTCATATTAGAAATATGCTGTTATTTTCATATTAAAAACAAACACTTCAGTTTTACTTCATTCTTAAGACATCACAATTATTACGCAAACGGTAATGCCTACCAAATAATCATCAAACTTAATGAACAAAACTTAATATGAAAATAGTAATTTATTATAATTTAATTTATTTACTTATATTACAATAATTGAAATAGTATAAAGGAGAAAAAATTATACAATAAAACAATATTTTAAATTAAATATAAAAAGCTACATCCAGTTGCTGTCCCTGGAATGAGTTCCCAGAATGCTGGCAACATTCCCTCGTTGGATATCTAAAAATACTTATATTTTCTCACAATACAATGATGAGCTATAAACCTCTATGAGCTAACGGTCAGGGTTTGCATGTCACAAGCGCCGGGCGCCGTTACAACTAATTTACGAGAGCTCGCAGGAAGATTACAGGCGATACAAGATAACTCAATAATCATTGAAAACAGAGCCATATAAGGTTGATCATCCATGGGCTACTATCGTGAGCGATAATAAGGTAGGTATCTTCTCGCTACTGAGTAGTCGGTTAACCCGCTGTCGCTTGAGCGTCCAATTTGTTTTTTATTTTATTTTATAGTTAATACTAGTGACGGGCTACCTGATGGAAGGTAATCTCCGTAGTCTATAGACATTTGCAACACCAGCTGTCAATGTATTTTTCGCTGGCTTTCAAGAAAAGCTATTTTTGAAAAGTTAAGTATAAAAGTTAGATTCCAAAAATAATACCGACCTCTAATTTGTTGATTAAGCGGTACATTTTTAATTTTACTCGATAAATCTGGCCAAAGTTAATTATCTACAATGTATCTAGAAATGCATAAGCTACTAAACTACTTTAACTTATAAAAGCTACTAAATTGTTATAACGGATTTTTTGTCAATCACACAAACTATTAAGAGACAAGTAATCTGCCCTCAGTTGATTCTCCTACCATCTATATACATTAATAAGCTAATAAATAGTTACGAAATTTTTGACAGTTAACTAATCGCTACAGGTAGGTACTTGCACGAATGACAGTAGCCAATGGGCGGTCAGCTTTAATCAAGCCATTCCCAGCGGGGCAATAATACGTCGAATTTACGTCGACCGTTACTACCGACATAAAAGTCGATACGACCGTCTTTTTATCGATACCCGCGCCGGGTCGTTACTAAACCGATAATTTCTTCATTTTCATAAGCCGACGCGCGAACTGTTAACCAGTTTTTTAGTTATTCTCGCAAATGTAGACGCAGTAATTAACCAAAATGTGGTTCGTTACACCGGATGATAAATTACAATTCGGAATTTACAACACGATTAATGGTATCGAAATATTTGAACTTTTGCTTCTAATTGCACGTGCGAGCGGGTTTGACTACCGGATTTACGAATGATAGGTAATTTGAGGTCGATGGCCCTATAAAAATTTTGGTGCACTTTTTGTTTTATCTATTTGACTGAAAACAAATGGCTTATAGTTCTCCAGACTTACCTATTGGCTGATATAAGTCTTAACTGTAACAATTGGCTCCTATTGGCGACTAACTAGCAATGCCTCATGCCAAATCGCAGTCGTTTTGAAACGCCATTCGATGTATTAGAACTAATGATTCGTTCTTAACGAAATAATTGGGGGGAGTGCGACATCATTCCCGCTTCTCTAAAAGAGCACTGTATTCACCTAATAACGATATTATTATTATACTCTGCCTTCTTATATCTGTAATAAAAACTACCAGAAAAACTGCAAGTATAAAGGTCGTACCATGATTGAAGGGTTCTACAACCTTTAGAACGCACATAACGTAATTAAGATCTCGCGACGTCAGTAATCAAAATAATAACATGTTTTGGCGTTCAGAAGCTTGCGGGTCGGTGAAAGGGATCTGCGACGATTATCTATACTTAATTTATTGCATTGAGTGTTAGCTCTTTGATATGAATTTAGGACTGCACTGTGGAGAGTTTGTTAACAACATTTCTATACTGTCAGTAAAAAAATATCAGCAGTTTCCTAAGTATCTTGACTCAAAATGTAAAATATTCTTGTAAGATCTCTATAATGTTCATGTAGGTTTGGGAAGTAAACAAACTCTCGATCTCAACATGTATGAAGTCAGCAAATTGGCACTTGATCAGAAGATGGGTGATGTCTTCATATCCGCTTATGGTCGTAGGA
This sequence comes from Epargyreus clarus clarus, assembly GCA_014595695.2. NCBI lineage: Eukaryota > Metazoa > Arthropoda > Insecta > Lepidoptera > Hesperiidae > Epargyreus > Epargyreus clarus. The sequence goes on from JACTTY020000035.1 coordinate 1,902,330, forward strand.
AACGAACTACTTTTAGCACCGGCGTCTAGCGACCTTCTACATTCCGTTACGGTGTCTACAACGCACTTTTGAGCAACTGTATATTTTATTATTTAGTTACTAAAAAAAGCTGTGATCAGAGCACCATCGTGTATGCGTTTGATCGCTGCGTCTAACATAGTTAAGTAACTTAAATGGATCATCGCTGATACTAAAAGTAGCATAGCTGCTCGGAGCCTTAATCAGAAGAGGTGTAAAGTTCACAGTCCTGCACTTGGTGTTCGTCAGTCGATGACTATGACCTAAATCCATCTCATTTTGAGAAGAGACGGCACGTCGTCGAATTATGGACAGTATTCGGTCGATGATGAATCAATTGCATTTGACAGAATCAGGACACTGAACAAATTTAATCGTTTGGATAATTGGATTATCGTTAATTTATTTTATCATGTAGATTCATATTTATTATGTATGTTAGCTCGTGCGCCTAAGAAGAGTTTTATAGAACTTTTATAATACACTCATTTAAACTTATTCAAGATTAAAGGACTGTTAATGAGAATGTAGAGGTTTCTTTAGAACCTAATGAAGCGTTATTATCTTTGAATCAACATTATAACATCAAATGCTGGTTTCATTAGTGCTTAAAAGTAAGGATTTATAACTTATATCACCTAGTTGTACAACGTAAGTTTTTTTTATCTTTAAAACATGATATATGTACAGTCAGCTCCAAAAGTAGATGAACATGTAGGACGTTCACATATTTATTAACGCTTGGGTGTACCTATATAGGTATAATATTTTTGAAATTTTAATCTGTTAATCTACTATTGAAGCTGACTGTACCTATATGTGATATTATGAATTCATAATACGTTGAATCATTTCAAATAAAAGTATAATGCAACACACTACTCTTTGAACCACTATTTTTTGAACTTAAAATGGATGTATGTTCCATGAAACAATCATATTTAATCATACAGTACATTCCTAAAAACTACATATTATACCTTAATGTATTACTCGTATTATATTCAGCAGATGACTTTTCGAGGAACAAGATATTACTTGCATAATGTAGGTGTCTAATATAGCTGTTACTAACATATTTCTAATGAAGTGAATTGAATTGCAAAACGGATTGTAATTTAGTGTAATCACAGTTTGGACACGCGTGGCGTTGGCACACGATGGCCCCAGATCTTGTCGAAAATGCCGAAAGTCGTGCCTTTGTCTTGACAGTCATTATCATAATTATGCTAATTATGCTATAATATGTTGCGATATGTTATTTATATTACAACATATGTTGTAAGGTGTAAGGTGGTAAATTGACTAGGGAAATGTATGAGCGACAGAGACAACGCGCGAAGCGGAGTGATCACCATACCGGTCTGACGCGCAGAGGGTTCCGAGTTCGATCCCCGGCCAGACAGATATGTTAATGATTAATTTAGACTTCTGTTTCTGCGTCTGGGTGTTTGTCTATTTGTGTGTCCATAGCACCCACGACACAGGGAATCCTAGTACAGGTGAGTGTAGAAAGCGTCTTGTCACTTCCCATCAGATTTTCTAAATATAACTCAAAGTAACTGACATAGTGATCTATCAACGCACAGCCCAAACCACTGGACGGGTCGGGCTGAAATTTGGCATTCAGGTAGATGTTATGACGTAGGCATCAGCTAAGAAAGGATTTTGATCAATTCTACCCCCAAGGGGATAAAATAGGGGATGAAAATATTACTTCGTAACGTGAGCGAAGCCGCGGGCAAATGCTCGTTTACTATAAAAATATATTGTACATTGGTTCAAGTATTGAAAAAAAAAGCAGTCAGCAAAGTAGTTGCCCTTCGTATTCACCGAATTACACATCTCAAAGATATTTCTAACGCTTTCGTTTAAAGTACCTGTTAATTACGTATCGAATAGTTCACATATTTATATCAAAACTTGTAACTCTCTAAAGAACCGTGATACTTAAAATGTTTGACTTATATTTCGATAACCTTCGGTTACAACTTAACATTAATTAATTAACATTTTATACAGTGACGTCATGTTTCATTAATAGTCTCCGCTGTTTATAACGGAAAGGGAAGAAATAATATGTTATTTATGGTATAAGGATAAATATGTATTTATTTTAAATTAAAAACACATGTAATACAACAAAATATAAAATTTATATTCATGTAAATAATATGAAACATAAACCATCATCACTACATAATCAAAACTTAATATAAATGTACCATAGATATATTATCCTACCGACGTAGGTAATGTACCTATCTATGAAAGAAACCCATAAGAAGCCAGTGAAAATACAAGACAGATTAAACCGTCACACGTCATTACGAATACCGATAGGAATTAGGAAGGCTATTGCCATCCACTTTCATTCAAATGTAACGAGCATTGCATCGAGGGCTACACTTCACGCATAACGTGACACGCCATCACTAGGTGATAACGTCACGGTGGCTTCGGAACAATCGTACGAATTACGTATGGGTGCTACACAATCTCGGTGAACGAGCGTGAATGTATGTAGAGCGCACGTTCGTGTTGAACATGAGAAAGTAATAAGCTTAAATCAGTATTAAATGTTTGTTCGTATGAACGATATAATTATAGTGTTTAACGTTCATGGTTAAGGTTATAAATTCATGTTTTCAGTTAAAAATAAGCCAATTTCCTAACTGCAAGCCGACGAAAATAAATGAAAATATCTTCCTTTGTAAGATATATTTGAGTTCTACCACTAAAGGAGTATTAGAGCCGTATTTTATAAATAACTTGATGAATAGTTGAACGTTCATTAAAATACCTATGCATAACATAAACCCGTGACCCTAAATGCACAAGATTAAAAAAAACATCCTCTAAGGATGCTTATAACATCATAAAGAAAATAAAAACTCAATGTAACAGACATCGCTCGCTATAAAGAACTCGACGAGAGTGTTACATACGGCGATCTTATATGGTCACGGCAGGTAGCGACGCGTGCGCGGCTTAATCATGCGTGCCTAATGATAAAGAGTTCATAAACAAATTCTTTACACTGTCATGAATGATCAATCTAGTGCAACCTCATTTGTTAGTTCTTTTTTATTGAAATTATGCGGAAATCGACCATGCAGACCATTTGGTGTTAAATAGCCACTGTTAGACTCTAATGGGCCATAAATAAAATAGAGACAAGTTAAGCACAGTCTCTCAGAATTAGCATCGCTTTTACTATTGCATATAGTTGTTTAAGGCAATGTTCCGATTTATCATTAAGTGCTTCGATTGCTTACTAGCTTGTGAGATAGGTATCTCATAAATGTAACAGTAGTACTCTATAATAATTCAAATATAATACAAAAACATGCAAACAAGTGCAATATATTTTAAAATGTAGAATTATTAAATTTAATGTTACAAGTTTGCAGGAGCTTAACTAAACATGCGTTTTACATGCAAAGCGTGAAGTGAAATTGCATTTTTCACAATTTATAAGATTTTTAAAACTTAGGGTTTACTTTTATCGCAAGCTCGTTGTTTAAATTAACAGTGTCTACACAGCTATAAACGATGTGTACGATCTTAACCATGCGTGTGAAATATAAAGCCTTTCAAAAACGTGGCGTCTACATAGGATTTCAACGAAACTAATTTATTCTCACTTCCCCTAACCAAAACACAAAAACAAATCAAACATAGTTAAGATTGTAATCATTGTTTTTTTAATTTATAATAATATAATGATGTAGAGCACGAGCGTAGTCACAATCTACGATATTAAAAATACTATCTTAGTTAAAGAAAACTTTCACGTTATTAAAGTCACATCAAGTACCTTTAACCAAATTCATTTTATACATCGGATTGATATCTATAACAAGGCTTAGAAAGCGTTACAAATTCAATAAAATACCCTCGGAACACATCTATGTGGCAACATTCAATATGTGGCATAATTCTTTATAAAAACATTCATAACTTCCTCCATCAATATCTTACGATTAAAATCTGTACAAAATAGAAACAAGCGTGACTAACTCAATAAAATACTCCAGAATATTTACCTGGCAACATTTAACAGATCTTTAAAGTTGCCACGCGTGTAGCAAGCTTAATCACGCGTGCCTAACAAAGTGCGCAAACAAATTCTTCATAGCGACATTCATAATTTCCTTCATCAATAACTTATGATTAAAATGTGTACCAAAGAGAAACAAGCGTAACTTACTCAATAAACTGCTGCAGAAATGTAGCAACGTAGCAACATTCAACAGATATTTAAAGTTGCCACGCGTGTAGCAAGCTTAATCACGCGTGCCTAACAAAGTGCGCAAACAAATTCTTCATAACGACATTCATAATTTCCTCCGCCAATATCTTTTTGCTGCATTCTCCTTAGCTAGATATTTTACGCCAGATAGCCTCCAAGTGGGTGTAGATGCGAAGGCAGAACTGGTAGTTCTAATAAAAATGTCATCGGCACTAGTTTAGTGCGACTAACTGAAGTAGTAAACGCCGATTTATTGTATCCTGGGTGTAATCTAGATGCATTATCGAATTGCTCTACGTGTTAAAAATAGATATGGTAGTTTTCTAAATGTAATTATAGAACCACAATAATAATAGTATTTTTTTTCTGTTCTTATTACCTTTATTTATAATTTTAGATTGGTTTAATGTCTTAATGTAATTACTTAATTGTATTGACTGTTTTTGGAAAATCGTCAAATTACATCTAGAAGGGTCCCAGGATACTAATTCATAAAATAATTTCTAAATATTTAACGAAAATAATCCAAAGGAACAATTTTAGTCTTTTTTTTTTAGATTTTAAAATCGGATGTGGAGTAAATAATTTTGACCGTCGTGCAAATATTCTTTAGATTATTTAACTTATTTAATACATGATATAAAATAATGAATAGTATTCACTAGATACCGAATTTCATTTTTACTTTTCTTTAAATGAAATCTCTAGTAAAATCTAACGTTACAACTTTTGACCACGCAGAACTAATGCGAACTATTTTAAATCGTTTAAAACAACATTGTATCCTATGTACTAACACCATTTAATTTAGGTAAGGCTTCCTAGATAATAAATAAGAAAATATGACGTCACTATTTTAAACAACGTAGAACTAACTCAAACTATTTTAAATCGTTCAAAGCAACATTGTATCTATGTACTAACGCTCAATTTAAGAAAGCCTTCGTAATAAATAACATCGATGCTTTGATCCAAAACGACACGAGTCCGCGATTAAGCGCGACTAATTCACGAGGCCGCCGACTGCGATAGTGTGAATCTGCCTTTACCGCTTAGTATCTCTTAAATAATAATTCTTATAGTCCATTAAATATGTCATCTGTTTTAGTAACAATAATATCCTTTATTTGATTCAATTGCAACACAAAAGTACATTTTTTTAATAAGTACAACGTAAAAGTAAATTGAATAAAACAAATAAATTATTAAATTAATATTTCACAGAATCTCGTTATGAATACTCAATATATCCAAACTTTGCAAGTCAAAGATCGCAATTTAACCATTTCTAGTAGGCGAAAATTATTGATGTTTGGTAGGCGAAACATAGATAACCCTTAATGACGGGCATAATGTACCTATATCTCTTAATTAAACAACTTGTGTGACAACATCATACCCATGTTATCTATAGAATGTACCGTGTTCGGTCCTCGATCATATAAATGACGTATGACGAATTTAGACTTCTTTTTCGGCAAGAATCACCATTATGATTGTGTTTGAAACCAATTTACATTTCTTATCTCAAAATTCATTTGTCAAAGAGAGCTTCCTCCTATCAGTATTAAATTCATATACATTATCCACGGTTTCTATTATCTGCTCCGTAACTTAAATTCTTACAAACAACATCCTATTGCATAAACTCAAAAATGCAATCTGCTCCATTCATTGTTATTATCCTGTCGAGAATTTAATGAAGTTGTTCAAGTGGTTATTTGGATGGTATTTACAAACAATCAATTCCTTACGTAACTCGATAAAGATGTTATTAATAAAATAATTAGCGGCTGAATAAAACAAATCCCCTCCAGCTACGTTAGTGCTGTAACTCACATTGTTACCATTCACCACCGTAGGCTATATTGAATACTAGAATGTGTCCGCGACTGCGCATACCTAAAAATACACTTTGTTCGTAATAATAATATAAAGTAACTTAAAAAATACCATAAATATCAGGTAACGGTAATAGCCCGATCAAATTAAATCCATAAGGGAGTTTTCCCCGTCGCGCGTGTTTAAGTCCGCACGCGCGTCCCACCCGCACACATTAATTTGCTGTAGTATTTTTGCGCTTGTATGTGTGTGCGCGTGTAAAATGATACAAGTGGCGCCCGTGCAGGTAAGACGCGCGTGCAGGAATCAACCTATATTTTGTAGAAAATTGTTTAACACTATAAAATCCTGATATATAATTACTTTTTTAAAATGACACTAATATTAACATACTGACTTCTAACATTTTTTATACGGATGCATTAACGAATTCATAGCGCGGACAGAATATTGCTCACTTGATCGCACATAGATATCAGCGAGTAGTATGAGTCTATCTATACTTATATATCTCGCTGATATCTATTTCATAGAAATAGGTGCATGAATTCTTTGCAGGGACAGAATATTGCACGCCACTAGATCGAAAGTGGTCGCTAATTATCCCGAAATTCAATATAGAAAAAGAACATAAAAAATTATTGAACTAGATCCTATATTTACTTAGCTTATATAATACCACAATTTATCTTCACTTGTCTATTTGGCTACTGTAATAACTCCACATGAACTCATTACTATTTCATTACCTTCCGAAACAAAAAGAACGTAACATGTGTTGCAGTGAGTGTTTCGGCAATTACCCGCGTTCGCCTCTCTCTTCTAATCGCCGTTATTAGTGACAATTTTCCTTATTTCACCCGCGATTGTTCGCAGCTGTTACCTCATTTCTATGGCCTCGAATTTTTATCGAGAAGGCAATGAAAATTGGATTCATTCTGCAGTGAGTGACGAAAGTTTTAAAGTAGATGACGGTAATGAAACATTCCTTTGTTGTGTAGCAGAAATGACGTAAGTTTATCCAGGATTCCACTTTGTAGTTCAGTGCAAAGATCTTAGAAGTATATTGTCATTAGAAAGGGTCCGTTTTGCATATTAGACTTTTAGTCTTTCCATTGACAATAAGTATATATTTTGCAACACAATCTTTAAAGCCGTGATTGCGTTCTATATATTTTAACAGGTGTAATGAACTCTACACATACACATTCATGTCATTTGTGATCGGACGACGGCCATCTCTTACCTAAAAACATTCAACATTATAGTAGCAATAAACTAGACCAGAGAAGGCAAAGTGTTATCCACAAGTTATTACCAATTGATAGTACCTAAGTCGTTCTAAAATATTTTTCAATTGACAATCCATAAAAGAAAATCTCAAAGGTATGTGAAGTCTACCAATACGCACTTGGCCAGCGCGGTGGACTATGGCCTAATCCTTCTCATTCTGAGAAGAGACCCGTGCCCAGCAGTGGGACAGTAATGGGTTGATGATGATGATGATGACAATCCATCCAAGGTGGTTAGTAATAAAAGGGAATTAAAGATTTTCTATTAAAATCTTGACAATATCCACTCTATAACCCTATATCTCTTTACTCCTACTCGATAATGAGTATATCCATCTAACGTCAGTTGATTTCTCAATCGCTGCTTCAATTATACAAAACCGTGGACTTACATATTCAAAGTCAATTAAAATTTCCAACTTCCTTCAATCCCGATTGATTCGTAATTGAGATTGGAAATTACAATAATGATTAGACGCCACTCTAAGATTTATTACACGAGTGCCAACTGATCCGGGATTGAAATTACAACAATATTTCAACGATACAGGTCGTAGACAATCAGTGGGTGCTCTTAACCTTAATTACGGGTTCCTTCAGTGGCTTTAGTGGTTTACGTTACAAATAGCATCTAGTACTTATGTGTAATGAATTTAAAAAGACGTGGTTTGTTATCGTAAGTGGCTACTGCCGCCCATGGACATCTGTAACCAACCCAAGATAATATTAGATTTTGACCACAGTTGCGCCTTTACCCTTGAGGACTAAGTTGGAATGCCTCCGAAAGTTTTCCCTTACCACACCAAATAAACAAAATAATTATTTTATTATAAATATGTTCTCTTTATGTTACAGGTAAATAAACTGGATTTAATAACCAAGACGAACATCAACAGTAACTGGTATAGTATGAATGAGTATGGTATAGTCCGCGCCAAACTGCAAGTCCGGTCTGCAGTGTTTTCGCACAACTACAAGCATATATTCCGTAGCAACGTAAGGGCACTAACTAACGCAGCTATGTACCCGTGGGCGAGAGCGGACAGCGGACAAGTGCCGGGGGGCCCCGCGCTGCCTTCGTCCCGCTAATATCTACAATTTGCTATTCGACGCGACTCGTTTCTATATTCAGAGTGAACTAGCAGTTTGGCGCGGACTATAATTTGTGGCGACTTCCAATTTGTGAAGCAGCACGCATCCTTTCTATATGGTATTAGTCGCGAATATCACATCCCTATCTCTCTTTCTGATTATTTAATCGGATTCTATTAAAATCAATAGTCGGTAGTTTGAAGGTAGTTTGATTGAAGGTGGTAGAAATCTTTGTGGTTCGCTACACTTATTGCTTTATAACTGCAGTGCGCTGCTGTGTTCCGAGGCGTTCCAACTTAGTATTCAGACAACACATCTGAGACCGACCTCAGATAGGAATCTAATCTTATCGGGATTGATCATATACATATGTATGTCCACGAGTGGCAGTAGCCACTTACCATTAGGCGTAGGTACGGCATGTTCGTTTGCCACTTCTATATTGTTATCGTCGTTAATAAGAAGCTTGGATATTAACGATATCACATTTTTATAACGTTACATTAAAGTAATAAGTGACTCATTTGATACTACAGTTTAAAAACAGATGCGGGTAGGTGAAGTGGGGACGACACCTTGGCGGCGCTCGAATTAACAGAGAGCGACATTCTGGTCGGAGACTTCAGCAAGAGCAGTCGAATAACGGAGATACTTGTGTAGTTATAATACTTCTAATCACTAGTGTGAACTTACTTACGTATAATTGTTATATCGTTACTCTGTACCGTTTATGTGACTATATTATTACATGACTTTAAGACCTACAAGATGAGTTTGATTTCATCAGAAGTGTACAAAAACCAGCTCACAATCATGGACGGCGATTCGTAAGTACGAACATACTTGACACAGGAATAAAAACCGTGAGTTAAAACATTATTATGTCATATGTGAATTCATCTTGGTAGAATAAGTAAAAATGGGGGTAGATAAATGTCGTTGATGTAAGGGAAAACTCATTTGAATTAAGAAAATGGATAGATTGAGACTAGTAATTCAATGAAATGTTAATACCCTCTGAAAATGATATACTTAAATTTTGTGAACAAACTTTACTCTTATCAAATTACTTGTTAACATTGTAAACTGAGGTGTTTACTTCAAAATAAGTGCATTTTCTGTGAAGAAGTGTCTAAAAGTAATTTTGCAAGGCAGTTCTTGTGGTAAATCTGTCCATTTGGTTAAATTCTGTGGTGTAAAAAGTAAATCCTAATTGTTCTAAAGTTACACCTACTTTGAAATATATAGAAATACACGTACTTATGAAAATATTTTAAGGATCTTTAATCTTAAATGTCAGGCTTTATAGATATGGGAACCTAATGGTTGTTAATATAGGCTAATGTACGCCAGAAATTGCATACAGGTTAGATTTGAATTTATTTTTGATAACTTTTAATGTTTCAAACGGGGTTTACGTATATGCGTTTGTTTTTATTGTATGGAAGGGACTATGCGGTAGCAACAAACGCAGTTACAGAGTACAGTATACCTACTTGATATAAGTGACACGTTTATTAAGTTGCAAAATTTTGATTATTCATAATTGTACAGAAATGTATAATATCTACGTGGTACATATTTAACTGCCTGCAAAAAAGTATCACGACCACGGTATTGAGTGGCTGAGTGTACCCAGGAGGGAAATGGTAAATGAGTTTAAGGTTTATTGTTTTTTTTTTTTTTTTGGATATTAATTGACTATATTTAAAAATAAACTTGCATTCACATCTACATTGTTCACATTTTCATTTTATAAATCAATGAAAGTTTCCTTTTGATTTCATATACTTGATACGTAATTGTTATGAAAGAAGCATACGTACGTTGCCAAATTTAGATTTCCATCAATTCTAGGCGAATTCACGCAGTACTGTGTACTACTGTGTTTTGACTCCCATAAAGTATAAATGCACATTAGTTAATGATCTATAAGAAAACTGAGAAACTTATGCGCAGCGGTCTTTGGAATATTATATATAAAAATATCTCTCTTATCTCCCATTCTACTTCAGACTGACTCACTTATACATAATATTAAATGTCTGTTTTAAATTTAGTATGCAACGTTTCGTTTTGTATTAATATTTCTTTACATCTCGTAATTTTAAATCTTTAAATTTCAATTTGAATTTCACACATTACACGTCCTTTTGGTTTGAAAATTGGGCACTATCAAATACTGGTAAATGAAGTTTGTACCTTAAACGTTGAGACGCTTAGACTATCGATATTATTAATTAGGTGAGCCATTTACGAAATGATAAACGGGATCCACTTTGTATGGGATTGAGAATAAATTATTTTAAGTAAAATAATAATAATAATAATAATAAATTGATGCTTTTATAACTTGAGCTTAGTTCTATTTACAAGTTACAGCAATTAAGTTATTATACGTATTAAGTGAGAAACGGTCACTGAAGCCTACATAAATTTAGATAGTCTCTTGTATACCATATTTAAAATGAGTCTTGCCTGCGACTTTGTTCATGTGGAGTCAGAATATAATTTGAATTGCATTTTTAAAACGAGTCTTGCCTGCGACTTTGTTCATGTGGATTCAAAATATAATTTGAATTGCATTTTTAAAACGAGTCTTGCCTGCGACTTTGTTCATGTGGATTCAAAATATAATTTGAATTATACAATGCCCTCTGTCAAGATCACGGAGTACGTTAGTAATTTGGAATTGTCCATTACCTGGTCATGTAATGTTTTTTAAAAAAAAAATGTATACTTTTGACATCGACTTCGTAGTTTTGGTTTTAATGCATTTTCAAATATACAAACCGACAGACAATTTTTCTTTTTCAAATATATTCGATGTAAACACGTGAAGATTTCATTCTTATTATATGTATATCATAGCCAAATGAATAATAATGTAATCAAATAAAAGCATAGGTACATTTCGATGGGATTTTCTTATACAATAATTTACTTTTCATATAAATTTCATACGGTTCACAATTGCGTCATGTCTAGGTTTTCTCTATAGAAACATCGAGCATCTCCTTGAGAGTGTTGGTTGTAAATGATACATATTATATTAATATAATCTATATAGATATTACGCACTAATATAATTTTTATTACAAACTATATAAAAGTCAGGTGAAGCCGAGGCGTTTGAAATATATATAATGAATATGAATTGTTCGGTAATAAGGTGTATCATAAGATAGTTTGACTAACTGTTTGTTTGGCTGGCTGGTATAAAATCATGATCAACTTTAATAGACCTTTTTCAGGTCATAGAAATTTTAGGTTGTGATTGATAAGGAGCCACATGTTATGTAAAACAGTTATAGTTTTAAATCTGACGATCGTGATGAGACAAAATTAGAATCGGACAAGATTATTAAAATCATGTCATGTCATAGGTATTTCAAAATTTTTAAATAAATCTGACCGTTCAAAGTAGGTAAAAATCGAATTCAAATATTCCGTTACATACATACAGGTCAAGTTAATAAAAGCGTGGCAAAAATAAAAGCGTGTTTAAAAAAAAATCTTTTATCAGTTGTAGACACAAATAAGTATAGTTAAATAATGGCCGGTTTCTGAAGTCATTTTTCTTGGTAGGTAGTTTACGAGTGTGTATTCAATAACACTATCCGTTTGATAACTACCTACGGAAAAAAAAAAATCCGCTTCCGAGGAACTCAATGTAAGACAAGGTCTGTTTAAACTCCGTTTAGATTAACGGACCATTTTAATGTGTTTATTCTTTCCATAACATTATTTGATTTTTTTTTTTAAAAAAACGACGTTTGCGTAAAGTCTAGCAAATCTTCCTTAGTATAATGCATAACTTTTACAGTAAAATAGCCCAAACTATAACTTCCTTATGGGAATCTTAATTTAAAACTTTTGGTGAAATAAAAAAAAAAAAAAAAGTTAAGTAGTTAAGCCATACACAATTGACAAGTATGTCGCTGACGTGAACGCATGGGTCCTTTGCTTTGTTAATTAAATTTTGAAATTCATGTAATAGTATGTATTATTATAACTGAATATAAATTCAATTTAATGTAATGAAATTTCTTTCTGACTTGCAAAAGTGGGTTATGTGGCCCTACTTTGAAAGAAATAATTTGAATTTGTGATAAATAACGTAAAAAAATTGGGATCATACAACTTATACGTGTTATATTGTGTGAAATTCATGGTTAGTTTACCATTATTTAGTCTTTAACTTTGATATCATTCATTTCAAATATTCACGATATATTATTATTTTGATACTGCTTCATCAGTTGATAAAAGACGTACATTGGAAAGGCAACTATTTGTATAAAATAACATTGTAATAATTAAAAGAAGTACTAAGTAGTAATAAAATAATTTTATAATAGTATTTTGAGTCGCACAGATTCATTTAGTGGCCAACTATAGATCTATCTATCTATCAGTATAACAGTTATTGAACAGGTTGTTGAGCATTCCGAAATGGACTAATAAGATAAACGTCGTTGTTCTGATGCGTAACTTTATCGAATCAATAGTTGTTGGAGATTTAACTATTGGACTTAGAATCCAGACATAAGTAAAGTGGGCAGCTAGATGTTGTCATTACTGTAGGTGTAGGAAACTTTTTTTAGTTTGATTTTTATTTATCTGTAGTTAAGATGGATTAGTGCAGATGCCTCGAGCAGTGTAATGTTCGCGGGTGTCTCTTGGTGATGCATATGGTTGGGTGTATGTATGTATGTATGTTGGGTGGATGTATTACATTGAGTGAATATTGCATTTTTAGAGTAAATTTGAGTTGAGCACTGGCCGAATGTTATCGTAAACAAGGTATAAAAACTGCGGTGATACATGACTAGAGTGATCCTATATGAACATCACCTAGTTTAAACCGTGTGTTTTATTATTTAACAATGGTCTAATGCATTCGCTTCAATACCTGTCGCGCATATGACATTTATGTAAAGAGTCCTTATGAACTATGCCTGCAACAGAAATCCGTGGTGAACACTGTTGGGGCAGATTTATAACCTAGGTAATACACAACTAGTGTGATTCTATATGAACATCACCTAGTTTAAGCCTTGGTTCGGATCAACAGTTCGGGCTTTTTACATGCGAGTCGGTATTGCAAGAAAATGCGTAGAGTTTAAGCCATGTTTTTGATAAACAGTTCGGGCCTCTTACGTGCGAATCGGTATTACAAGAAAATGTGTAACTCTTCTGGACTTAGGCATTAAACAACTGGTTTTCTTTTGCAGCTCTTGCATCAGACCATACACGATCGAGGACGAACGTGTGAGCAGGACGGCCGAATGTTATCGTCGTTAATAAGAAGCTTGGATATTAACGATATCACATTTTTATAACGTTACATTAAAGTAATAAGTGACTCATTTGATACTACAGTTTAAAAACAGATGCGGGTAGGTGAAGTGGGGACGACACCTTGGCGGCGCTCGAATTAACAGAGAGCGACATTCTGGTCGGAGACTTCAGCAAGAGCAGTCGAATAACGGAGATACTTGTGTAGTTATAATACTTCTAATCACTAGTGTGAACTTACTTACGTATAATTGTTATATCGTTACTCTGTACCGTTTATGTGACTATATTATTACATGACTTTAAGACCTACAAGATGAGTTTGATTTCAATATCATAAAAAACAATCTTAAGTGAAGCCTACGTTTAGAATTTGAACTGATAGATAGACATCATCTAAACTGTACTATCGTAAAGCAGGTATACCAAGAAGGCGTTCTAACATAGTTATCTTTGATCGACTTCACTGAACTCTTATTTCCAACTATACGAGGCGACAACTCAAACTACTCGTTACCTTTCATCACATAAAAGAACCCAGCTCTACCCACTAAGCGTAACTAAAGCGTTGTGCTAACAGCCACCGTCGTATAATTAGAAGAACCAATTTTATGACACTTTCAGCGGGATCTTTATTGGCCATAAATTATAAAGCAATTTGCCTGTTTTATTTCAATAACCTGAACGCTCATTATACTTGTTAACTGCACGGTTATGGCCTGCACACACGCACTACAATGTGTGTATGTGTGTATTTATTGACGCATGAAGCTTAGTTTTCTTTAAGATGGTGATGATTTCTTGTAACAAAGTAAATGTTTTGTTCACTTTTCATTTATTTACACTATCGTAGCTAGTTAAACGCACGTAGTCATACAATGTTGTACTTATTTAATATACATATAATAATTAATACATAAAATATTAAGGAAAATCTAGTAACTTTACTGTCATCTCAATATTATTCTACTACTGCTGCGACAGACTTTTACCAGAATAAGGGCATTTTGGGCAAGTAAATTTGGTTTAACTCATAGAAGTGGTTTCTTTCGAATTAAAAAAAAAACAATTAATTATAGTATCGCAAAATATGCACGTTAGAAAAATCAAAAACACGTGTCTGGAACTCGATTCTAGAATCTGTATAATGAAAAGCCAAAAAATTAAAACTCGTTTCTTTTTTTACTCCGAATGGTATTTTCATTCAATAAGACTACACAAATGGTCGTCCAAAAAATAAAGTATCCAAAGATATTTACAAAAACAAAACAAAATCACGGGTATTTGTACTATTAACGCAATTTGCATATTATCTGTGCGCCAATTAATTTTACACCATATTGCTGTTAATTGTGCCTACTTTATGCGGGAGGCCGGCGGATTTGAATTTAAAGTATAACACTTTCCTTACTTAGGTCCATTACAAGAAAGGTGTAAAGTCCTGGTTTTTGTTTCTTTTTGAAGTGAAAACTTCTTTAGCGGCATTGTGCACTTTTTGTAAAATATGAAACTCGCGTAAGGACACGCGGCCTGATCGAAACTTCGTAAGACGGCAAAGAAAACTGCAAAAGTGAAGATGTCATATCCGGTGTCAGCATAGAAAAAACTGTTTCATTTTTTATTTATTATACTTTATTATTCAGCTTAGGTTTTGAAAGTTTCCACTTCTGCCGGCCCTCCCGGAGTGCAACCCGATGATATTTTTTGCGCCAATAGCTTATATAAAAACTAGTCTAAAGTTAAGCAACGTCGGGCGTGGTCGAAATTTGGATGGGTGACCATTGTGACTAAATTTATCGTACGCTTAAGCCAGCCGTCCCAACCAAGACAGAACCAATTTTTATTAGTCAAAAATAGCAACTGCTATCCTTCAATAATAAACATTAGTATTTATCGAAGACCTTATGTGCGATTTGCCATTCCATTACATAGAGGAACAGTCACTTAGATGGTATTCCAACTTAATCCTTTGGGGTTATTAAACTTCAGCCTTAATTTGGATTCCTACCACATTCACATTCACATTCACATTCACATTCACATTCACATTCACATTCACATTCATTTATAAAGGTGGTAGAACCCTTTGTGGTTCGACTCCGGTGGCACCACCGCCACACCTATTTCTGCCTAATAACAGCAGTGTTAAGCGCTGTTGTGTTCCGTTTTGAAGGGTGTCGTAAGGGAGACATACTTTTCCGAAGCGTTCCAGCTTAGTCCTCAGGGCTAGCGGCGCGTCTGTGGCCGACCTCAGGTAGGAATATCTATCCTATCTGGGGTTGATTACAGATGTCCATGGGCGGCAGGAGCCACTTACCATCAGGTGGACTGCATGCTCGTCTGCTACTCCTATATTATAAAAAAAAAAAACACTGTTTACAAATATTTTTGAACAGCAGTGACCGCTTACCATCAGGAAGAATGTATGTTATTTTTGCCTATTAACAATACTGTGAAGCGCATCTGTGTTCTGATTTGAAGGGTCTGGTCAGGGTGACATACTTTTCCGAGGCGTTCTAGCTTAGTCTTCAGGAGTAGCGGCGCATCTGTGGTTGACCTCAGGTAGGAATATCGAATCCTATCTTGGGTTGATGACATGTCCATGGGCGGCAGTAGCCACTTACCATCAGGGTGGACTGCATGATCGTCTGCTACTCCTATGTTCTATGTATATAGTTAATTTAATGTCATAACGAAGAATATAACGTACAAATTTAGTACAAATGTGTCAATCCTTTAAACAACCACTCCCGCTTTATACACATGGTGTCACACCACTTAGATTTTAATGGCTCAAGTGTACCATAAAACCATACACCATTTTGCCTAAGTTAAGTGTCGCGTTCATAACTAATCATTCTCTTCCAATAGTTAGCGAATTAAATTACGCACTGTGAAGGTTTTCCCACAATCCCTGATTACTCGCTTATGGGATCCTGAACCGCATAATCAGGGCTGACAACAGGAAACTTATACACCTAAATCCTAGATGTCGGCCTTGGTGAATTTCTCTAAGATATAATTGTCTGTACAACGGTAAATATAAAATTAAATAAATAAATATTTCTTTTATAAACTTATTATTCAGAAAAACAGTCCGTGCAGGATTTAATACATTGAATAGATTACAATGTATTTTTAAAATATTTATTTATTTTTTAAAACACAATAAAGCAGTAAAACATTACAGAAACTTTTTGACAGTAACCTAATGTCTACATGTCTCTACACACATATCAGTCTAATAAAAAATAATAATTAATAAAGTACCTATGTTTAAATTGGGGTAGTAAATAATGCTATTTTTAAAATGATATCCATTTTACCACGGTAATCTTCGATCAATGTTGATCGGGGATGGTAACGATAAAGTGTGTTTCTACGGGATATATGTTTCAATATTGTTATTAATTCAGACTTTTTCGAGGCGTTCCAGCTTAGTCCTCAGGGTAGCGGCGCATCTGTGGCCGACCTCAGGTAGGAATATCTAATCCTATCTGAGGTTGATTACAGATGTCCATAGGCGGCAGGAGCCACTTACCATCAGGTGGACTGCATGCTCGTCTGCCACTCCTATATTATAAAAAAAATTCCCATAAATATGAAGCATGGTTGTGACCTGATATATCAAGTCACATTATCAATTTAAGATAATATGGTAATTGATAATTGTCGTAAATCCGTAAAAGTTACACGTCAATATATCATTCTAACGTTTACGGGCTCATTTCCGTGTCTCGTACTCGTACGTGGTGGTCACATAAATAACTTACTTGCGTAATTGAACTCGTTTTCGTAAAGTAATAAGTAATTTATACCGAAATTGTTATTCATTTGCATATTAATTGTATTTGTTACAAAATGGTTTTGAAAATATTGAGCGTATGTACGAGTAACTTAACATTTACTTTGCTCTACATGTGATGAGTAGATAGTGAAATGTCGATAAAAATACCTTAACTTATTAACGTTACTATATTACGTTACTTTAACTTATTTATGCCTCATTATGCTGTAGCATTCTTTAACAAATAAATATTTCTTTCTTTAATGTTCTTTAATTTCGCCAAGAGGACTATTTTAGTACTCTATTAGATCAAAATACTCATAATCTTTTAATGTTTACATTACACCTAATTCTGAACTGTTGTACCTCAGCTTAATTATATGTTAAAATTGTCACATATTTGGCAATTAAAATTGAAGTATTCAAAACAATGTGAGCCTCAGTTTTGGTATTTCTACTGCTCATTAAAAAAATATGCACTGATCAATCAAAGCTTAACACGACATGTTTATTTTTAACATAACCCTAACACAGCGCTAAACACGTTTAATTTAACCACGCGTAAAGGTTACACGCGCTCTTTTTATCAATTAGTCGAACATAAAAACTATTTGAACTTTAATTAACATGCCATTGGTAAAAACACTAGTTTGTGCCAGAAGCGACGATCCTAAAATAGCAGACATACATTCATACAAATACAAGCGTTTCAAATTACGCTTTAGAGTAACCTGTGACTAACATTGGGAATGAATATCCTATATGGAAATGACTAACTATTAATCCAATTTATTATAAAACAATAAACGCGGCTGCTTAAAAATATAGACTACGCCACTCCCACAATGTTAGACTAATCCAGCAACACCTCATAAGTTAAATTCCGTTAACCCGTTTGTGCCATGCGACGTGCCAAAGAATGACAAACACAGATATAATATGTACGCTGGAAGAAACTAACCCTCCACAGTCGGGTACAAATGTAATTATCATCACCATTATAAGGCCAACTTTAAAATAAATTACCGGGAGATTTCAAATAGCAATACGTATACCACGCATTTCAACACCAGCTAGCATAAAGCACAAACTTATTAATTATAAAATAATAAATTGAACAGCATGAACAAAGGTTAGTTATAGCGGCCGTAGATCGCGGGTAAGAGGGCTTAATAGAAAAACATTGCCGTCGTAAGTAACCGCGCGCGCCGCCACCTGCTATGATTCGAACATTACCACTTCTCACTCTCCAGTTGTTGTAGGGTTGGCGATGGTTCGACTGTCTTGCCATCCCTTGTTGTGGACACAAGTTCAATAACCAACACCTTCTTGCAAGGTCCAAACCTAACCTAACCTAACCTAAACCTAAACCTAAACCTAAACCTTTCAATTCTCTATTACCTGTGAAGATCATTGATGAATATTGTCATATAAATACATCTGGGCTCAAAAGGAGTAAAGGCATTTTATTGAAAAATCATGAAAAAGTAAATATTTTGCCCTTATGCACAAATGTACATGTTTAGACCGTTTGAGTCTCAAAATATCGGTATACCTACGCACAGATTCCGTCCCTATAAGCTTAATTTCGATAATCTAAATATCTTAAACATTTCAAACTTAACAAGCCTAAAACAAACGAATAATTTTATTTCCTTTAGTAACACAAAAAAATATAATTCCGACGGCAGACTTCATTGCATGGCTTAATTTGAAACCTGGCAACCCTTAGCAGCTATTAAAATTTTGTTTGGACAGTAATTTTCACTTAAATAATTTTAATTTCCACCCATACCACGCAAAATGTACGAAAGGGTCCGATAACTGCGCTATAACAGTTTGCACTTAGCAAATGTGACCAATTAAATTAGAAGGTTTATGTGTCGTGGACGAAACGCATTACCAGAATAATTGTTCGAACTGTTATTCGAACGCCAGATTTCTTGGAGTAAATTTACAATGTTTTTTCAACGTTTGGTTCTCATTACAGGTTGTAGTACATTACAGATTCCTAGTAGGCGCCTTGGATACGTAGAAAAACATTTTTACTTACAAATATCTTACAATTATACTTAGAAAGGTATTTAAACTATTTCTTTAGTTGCTTGCAATTAATACAAATAATTGAATTATTTTGTAACCTGCCCGTGTAGTGAAAGTAATAAACTTGTGGTTAGAATATCGGTTTTACTTTATTCAACTTATATCTAAAATGAAAAGAAATGATAAAAATATTTTTTTAAGAAGATATTAGAACAACTGGTATTTCTTTCCGAATGTATCTCGACATTTCTAATCATTATAGGTGTAATGTTTTAGTCACATAAAATATTTTAGAGATCTATTATGTATAGGTAACTGCACACTTTGATTATTTTATATAAATGGAAATTTACCGATCCACAACTACTAAGTACACTCAAGCAAAATTAAGATATAACTTGCAAGTTCATTAAAATTTATAAGCACCGACGGGGAAAATTAATCAAACATATTCAAGATGTCATATTCCGCCAGTTACACCTTCCTCTCGACCTTCAGTTGAATGTTTAAAGAAAGTGGTCCTTCGTACCGGATCGTAAAATTAGGCATTTCCTTTCCACCTGCCAGTAGCTTCCCTTGATACTTTGTTCAAAACAAACTTGTTTAAAGCCTACAGCAGACATGCTACTTCTAACGTCGGCGATTGAAGATTTAACTTTAATTTTTTAAAGGCGGTAGAACAATTCGTGGTCAGACTCCAGTGGCACCACCTCTTTGTCGTTGGGAATAACAGGGCATCTGTCGACGACCTCTGGTAGGTATGTAATTTTATCTGAGGTTAATTACTGATACCTACCCATGTGCGGCAGTAGCCATTTACCATCAGGTGGACTGCATGCTCGCCTGCTACTACAATATTAAAAAAAAACTGTTTCTAGGAAGCTTGATGCAACGATCAATGGTTACAACCCCGTATAAGCTTGAGCGTCGGACACAGCTACTTTTGGACACTCGATGCAGTATATGAACGAAAAACTGAAATCAGCATTAATACAGTTGCAAAACGCGTTTTCGGCACCGCGACCAAACGCAGCTAGTCGTCAAAACGCAATACAGCGTTAATGCAATCGCCCAAATGCGAATCGCCGACAGCAAAAGTAGTATGTCTGCTAGGGTCTTAAATGCCATAGCTTTTAGATAATCTTTGGCCGGTAGATATATTGATAACCCCATTGAACTATGAATCCATTAGCTAAAAAACTGTTTGTTATCTTCGATCTTTGCATCTTTTCCAGTAATGTTATGATTGTAATCGCTTGCATATTTTATCTTTACTTAATTAACAATTAACTATAACTTAATTAACATTTTTAACCAAGATATATGGTAGTGTACGGAGAAACGGGATTTTTTTCTGGCCAATAGGTTTGTATATAACCCTACATAGAACAAGAGTTGCACCTAAGAATAGTCAGGTATTTTTCTGTGCCTGAGAACTCCAAAATGAGAATATGGTGCGACAGTCAATCCAACAGTTACAATACTTTCTTATTTACGTTAGTTGTGATCAAACAGATTTTAGAATATTTTGCCTACATTTAACAATTTCTGCCTATTACGAATTTTCAAATTTAGATCTTTAGTAGTCAAAAATAGATGCATTGTATATTAACAAAGGACGAGACTTATATTTATGCTCGATTTAAACTTATTTTTCTGTACCTTAGAACAACAAAAATATTAGTAACGCAGACAATCCAACAGTTCCACTAACCAATCTTTCCAAAATTTTCCCTACTATTAACAATTTCTGCCTAGTATTTTTTTTTAAATTTAGATGTTTAGTAGACAAGAATTGGATGGATTGTTTATTAACGACGGACAAGATTTATCTACGCTCGATTTAAACTTACCTGTGTGGTTCACCCAGCTACAAATAGTTGATCTACATAGTACATCCTTGCAAGACATTTCCTATTAGTGCTTTGTGCGGACGGAAGGCGTTCGTCTGCGTCCGATGGCTATCGCCTGATGCGGTCCCGGTGCTGCCTTCGTTATGTCTTGTTCTGACTAAACTATCAATAGCACGGATTGAGTCTTAAACTATGTTGCTCTAATTAACTAGTGTCATGTTTCATTAGTGTCTTGATTCGTTTTTAATGATATCTCTGAGTGCGGGTATAGAAGTCTTTTGTTGAGTAATGTTTACCCTTTTCTGTTCAACTGCCAATACCACCATGTACAGACAGCTTCATTAGTAGATGAGCAGATCAAAATTCCAAACTCACCTATACAACTACATATTCATAAGTAGTTAAACACCATTAGCATAATTAGATGAACATCGTAAAGTGTCAAATTAGATGAACACTGACGCGTCAAAACTAGCTGGACACCGTATGTGCAATATCCAGCTGCATTACCGTTACTATCAGCAGAAATTAAACCATAAAGACTATGAATATCCCATAACAGCAGCATAACATTCCTCATACCTGCAAGTATACTATTAAAATATCCACCGATTAGCAAAGAATCTAATTACGTACGTATTCCTCGAGAGCAGTAAACCTTAGTATGAGTTTTTACGTTTTTACAAAAATGACTGTTTTTGTATTTGTTTACGTATTTTCCCATACATTTCCAATCAACACCCTTAGCGGATTGTATGAAAACTTATTTTAAAAGTTTGAGAAATACGTAAACAAATACAAAAACAGTCATTTTTATAAAGACGTAAAAACTCATACTAAGAGTACAGTTGACAGTCATACACTTAATGCCACTCTCTCACTCTACGTAAGTGTCTCTGTAGATTATGTAACGTACTCAATGAAGTGTAATCAACAACATACAAACCAGAACCGCTCTAGTTCTCTGTCGCACCGCCTCGGCTAGTTCACGGGTTATTCCTCTTTGAACTTGGGCAATGCTACGAAAATAAATGTTTTTATTTTTAAATACTTGCGTGGTGTGTAGGTCTAGACTATTTGTATTTCGAACAAAATCTCATGTTACGTGTAAAACGTCTGACCAACTAAGTTTTATCACATTTAATAATAAGTTTTTGTGGCTAAATTTATATGTACTCGTACTTATGTGTTTTAGTGAAAAATATTTCTACATCATTATCACTACATCATTTCATTTTATACTAATTTTACATCATATGTCGGTATCGCGAATTCATGATTTATTTTATGATACAGGGAAATCCAAATCGATAAAGCTTTAGCAATATTTGGACATTTGTGTAAAAAATTTAAAAGTTGTAGATATTACATATTAGACAGCAACCAGTAAATAAACTATACTTATAAAATTACGTTAATATACGTTATATTAATAAGTTATATACTTGAAAAAAAAAAAAATAATAATAATAATAATATTCTTTATTGTACCCAATATAGTAAACAAAAATAAAAACATAAATTTAGGACGATACAAAAGGCGGCCTTATCGCTAACACAGCGATTTCTTCCAGGCAACCTTAGGGTGAGGAGTTAAAGAGGGGATGAATTAAAAGAATAGGCAGGGTGCAAATAAATGTTATTTTAAATACATAAAATCAAGTGTAGATTTAAGATAACCATAATAACATAATAAACATACTTAATATAGATATTTATACATAATTATAAACAAATAATAAACGAAAGGGGAAGAAACTATAGATTAAAATTAAAAACAAAGATAACACAGTTTAAAACGATTGAAAGCAAGAGCACAAATTTAGGAAGGAAAAACAGTTAGAGTTTAAGGTAATGGGATTTGACAAGATTTTTGAAGGAGTATAAGGATTGGGAGTAACGAATAGAAACAGGGAGGGAGTTCCAAAGACGGATAGCGGATACAGTGAAGAATTTTTTGTAAAAGGAAGTTGAGTGAGAGGGAGTATAGAGAGCAAGATTTTCTGAGGAGCGAAGGGATCGGTCATGGGACAAGTGGAGAAACTGGAAGCGTTGTTTAAGGTAAGGAGGGGCAGTTGGATTAAATAGTAAGCAATAGAGAAGAGATAGAATGTGAGCATTCCGGCGAAGGCGAATTGGGAGCCACTTGAGCTTAGCACGATATTCGGAAACATGGTCATACTTTCTTAGGCCAAATATAAACCGTATACATAAGTTTTGGAGACGCTCAAGCTTATTTAATTGCTCCTCGGTAATGTCCGGATAACACACATCAGCATAGTCAAGTATTGGTAGCAAGAGAGACTGTGCAAGCGTAATTTTAGTTGGAATGGGTAAAACATTTTTTAGCCTTCGTAGTGAGCTCACTGCAGCAAAGAGTTTCCTACTGACCTCTGAGATCTGAGGTATCCATGAAAGGTGTTGGTCCATGTAGATACCCAGATTCTTTACCTTATTACTATAAGGAATATGCACATCATCCAATACAATTGGTGGTAAGTTGTGCCAATCAATCCTAGAGGTCAGTCGCGAACTCCCTATAATGATTGCCTGAGACTTAGTAGCATTCAATTTTAAGCCAAAGGCTTTGCTCCAGGTCGAGATGCAATCTAGATCAGCATTAGCAATCTTGATGGCGTTGGGTAAGTTGTTTAGGCACGCATGATTGTAGATCTGCAAATCATCTGCATATAGATGGTAGAGAGAAGTGAGATGAAGACTAATAGAATTTATGAAAATAGTAAATAGGAGAGGAGACAACACGCCACCTTGTGGTACACCGGCGACAGTATTCAACCAGTAGGAAAATTTGTCATCAATTTGAACCCGCTGCCGGCGTCCGTACAAGTAACTATGAAACCAGTCAATAGCCGTCGGAGATATGTAGAGAGAACGCAAGACCCCCAAGAGGATATCGAAATCAACAGCGTTGAACGCATTGCTGAAATCTAACAGCGTCAACACTGTCAGCTGTTGATTTTCCATCCCCATGCGTATGTCATCAGTGATTTTTAGCAATGCAGTAGCCGTGCTATGACCTGGACGGAAACCGGATTGTAAAGGATTAAGTAGTGCATTAGCGGAGAGAAAAGAGCTAAGCTGTTGATGGATAAGGCGCTCAAGGACTTTAGATAGGAAAGGAAGTATAGATATGGGTCTAAAATCGCCAAGGTCGGAGGGATTGGACTTTTTGGGTAAAGGGATGACGTGGGCATCTTTCCAGGTCGAAGGGAAGGAGTTTTTACGGACGGAATTATTTAGAATGGACGTAATGGAAGGGAGAAGTATGTCAAGGAGAGGAATGATCATTTTCCGGCTAATGCAATCACTGCCGACCGCATTTGATGGTATGGAGAGTATTGCCTTCTCGACATCACGATCCGAAAATTGACTAAACGAAAATAAAGGAGAAGTTGGATTGGGAAAATGTGACAGTTGATTTAAAGTTTTTGCTTTTGTTTCGCTATCAATGGAAGACGTGGCGGAAAAGTGACGATTTAAATCGTTTAGGTCGAGATTGTGTGGGAGAGATTTTTTTGGTGATTTCCCAATTCCTAAAGTTTTTAAAAATTTCCAGACCCTACTAGGGTCTTCATTTTGAACAGACTTATGGATATGGCGTCGTTGTAGATCTCTACACATCATATTGCACCGATTTCTTGCGGATTTGTACCGCTCAAGATTACTTCTGCTGGAATCTATCTTGTACCTCGACTTGGCAGAATTTTTCTTATTTATTAAAGCCCTCAAGTCGTCTGTGAGCCAAGGAGCTGGTGGATGTCGTATGCGAACTGGGCGAACAGGGGCGTGCAAGTCATAAAGTTGTACTAGCAAGGAGTTAAAGAGTGCCACCTGTTCGTCAACAGTGCTTACACTCTCAATGACTCCCCAATCAATATTAGCAGCATCATGTCGAAGCTTTGCAACATCCATTCCACTGAAATAACGCTGAAATACTATTTCCTTTATTTGTTCCTGTTCCTTTACCAACGTAATGTTAAATTTAACTAAAGGTAAACTTCATCCAACAGAATATTATAACTGATACATTTACAGCACATAGAGGGCGCTAGCTTCAAATTTAAAAACATTGAGTAGCAACCTATGTTCCCAAGTAGAGCGTACCTCTCCTGGCGGGGTTGTGTGCGTGAGGGGACAGTGACCCGGGCTATCGCGAGATCGCAGCCTCCGACCGGCCAGATGCCGAAAGATGTCAGGCAGGTACGGACTCTGCTTAACTGACGATTTAAATTCAGTTCTGTACCATAAAATATTGCGATTCAGCAAAGCAGTCGTTCGTATGCAAGCTGCCGAAATATTTATGCTTCAACATTATGTATCGTAATGCCTTATTTTGTTCATATAAGACGTGTAGTGATTTATTTATACTGTCAAGTGGAGAGACTCAAGTTTTATTTTTTATATCTTATATTAAAGTAGAAGTGATGAAAACGGATATTTTATTTTTCAATCTAAGGGCAAATATTACAAACATTCATTCGATGCATTGTGGGATAAAGCCCTTAAAAATCTGATTATTCTTAGTTAAGTGCAAGTGCAGTGCAGTGTTATGTAAAGGTAAAGGAAAAATTGCATCCCTAAAATGCTTTCATATTGCACTCAATGTTCTGAAGTCTAACTTTCCGCACTTAGCATGATGAACTATCGTAACGTAACTTCTCCTATTGTAAATCCTTCTCATGCAGTCTCGCTCAGATATAGAGTAGTAAAGTTAATAGTATTCATACTAAAATTGAATATTATAATTTAATCTCTATACTACCCAAATCCGACCCTGCTGTAACCTTTAGCTCGCGGCGATCGGCGCATTTAAAAATAAAAGTAGCGGCGTTAATAACGTATTTTTAGTGCGCTGCGTTTTGTAGCTACTGCGGAGCGATGTCCGCGCCCCCTCCGCGCCTCTGTAATTAATAGTTCGATTTAGGAGGTGAATAGCCACTTCGGTGGAATTTTACATTTTTAGTATGCAACCACTAGATTTTATCAGCTTTTGTGTAAATATGTTTTAGGTAAGCATTATATCGACGGGTCCTACGTAAACTGGTGCAAGTGCGTTTTCACAACTTTACAGTAGAGCGATTTGAATGTTCTAATCAGGGCTGTTACGAATATTCGCATCCGCATCCGTAAATGCGGAATATTCGCATGAATTCAGACATCTGCATCCGCATTCATATCCGTATCAATGAATGCAGAGTTTTTACGAATGCAGATTTACATCAACAAGTAACTACATGTAAAGAAAGTGGGCGGAGCCAGAGCGGCACGTGCTTCGCGTTTGTTTTGCTATGCTAACTTCATTCGGTAACTGACGAATAGGAAGACGCACATTGGTAACAAGTTCCTACAGGTTTTGTTTGTTGTGTTTCTTCTCATTGTCAAAAATTTATAGTAACAGTGAGTGTTTACAGTGTACTTCATAGTTTTTTGCGTGTTTAATAAATATTTTGATATAAATATTAAGTAAAATGTCGCCACCAATAAAAAGCAATATCTGGACTTATTTTACAATAGACAAAAATGATCCGGAGAAGTCGGAGTGTAAGATATGTAATAAAAGCTACTCGCGGAAGGGACGCACTACTACTTCTTTGAAAAATCACTTGAAATCAATACACCCGGAGGAATTTTGTTTATTCCAAAGTGCGAATAAAGAAAAGGAATTGAGGAAGCAAAATGATGAAGGAGGTACGTATCGAAAATATCGGAATAACGGATTTACAAACATGTTTTAAAAACTTTGGTATGGTTAGATATATTGATTTTATATCATTAATATTTTTTTAAAATGAAATGCTTAAGTCTTGTTTCAATTTCAATTCTAACTTTATTGTTAGCAGATTATAGCCCTTATTTTTTATTTTTAAAAAATTCAATTACATTGCGTATTATTTAGTTTTAGTTTTTTTACATCGAATTTTGATAAGTATAGTATACCTATTTTTATATTAAGTGGATGGTTTGTGTATATTATATTGTATTTTTTTACAGGTACAATTGTGACTCCGTTGCAACAAGCTAAGAAACAGCTTTCGTTAGAGGAAGTACTACAAAAAGAAAAGAAGTGGGATACTAACAATCCTAATTCAAAAAAGATTGACAAACTCATTGGTGAAATGATAGCGCTTCAAAATTTACCTTTTAACTTTGTGGAGGGACTTGGATTTCGTCGTCTCATACAAGAGTTAGCACCGAAATATAATTTTAGAGGACGAAATTTTTTTACTGATTTCGTCTGCAATGAGCTATACACAAAACTTGCTGGAAGAGTTAAAGAACTAATTGAAGAATATGATTACATGTCATTCACTACTGATATTTGGACAGATCCCAGCTCAGGTGTTTCTTTGCTTAGCCTAACTTGCCACGGAGTATCAGAAAACTTTGAACGATCTTCAATTGTGTTAAAATGCGAGACTTTTGATGACCGTCATACTGGTGATATCATTGCAGAAAAATTTAACACAATGCTTGCTGAATGGAATATTTTAAATGAAAAAGTGCATTGCATGATACGAGATGAAGGCTCTAACATGAAAAGAGGAATGCGATTAGCATTGCTAAATGATTTAGATTGTACCGTTCATAAGTTGCAAATTGTTATTCGGCATGGTTTACGATCGCAAGAAAGCTTAGAAGACGTCAAACAAAAATGTAAGAAAATTACTACTCATTTTAACCATTCAACCATTGCTCAAAAACAACTTGAAAAAATTCAGGACAGACTTAATCAACCGCATCTTAAAGTATTTCAGGACTGTGTAACGCGCTGGAACAGCACATACTACATGTTTGAGCGTTTTTTGAAGATAAAAGATGCATTAAGTCTTTATGCCAATGACAATAACATTGATTCAATTTAGCCTGAGGAGTGGAAAATAATAGAATGCTGTCTTGAGGTATTAAAACCATTTGAAGAAGCCACTCGAGAAATGAGCAGCTCCCAGGCACTCATATCGTCTGTGATTCCTATCATTCAAATGCTTTTGAAAAAACTTGACGACTATTTAATAAAACCACGAGAAAGTGATGCTATTCGGTTGGCAGTCTCTAATCTGAAATCACAATTTTCAGCGAAATTTTCTTCTTTGGAAGATAACAACTTATATGCAATTTCCACATATTTAGATCCTCGTTATAAATATAAATTTTTCAAACCAGTCACCGAAGAAAAAATAAAAGATGAAATAATGAAGATGGTAAATAACCCTGTCGTCACCGATTCTAATATGTCACCGGCGGAAAAAATAAAAAGAATGAGAATGGGAGATTCTCTGGTTCCTGAACCAGGAACGTCCAGTACGGGTAAAAAGACTTGCTTAACAAGAGATCTTGCGATGATGTTAGTTTCATCGAGCGAAGATGAAGGTGAAGGAGAACCAGATACCAGTAGCCCCGATGCTCTTCTCCGCAAAGAATTAGTTATGTATCGTAGCAAAAAAAGACTGGATTTAGATGAAAATCCACTTAATTGGTGGAAAGTGAACCGTTGTGAATTTAAAATTCTCTCCAAAATAGCATGCAGATATTTATCACCTCCACCAGCCAGTGTTCCCAGCGAACAGCTATTTAGTGGAGCGGGGTTAATATATAATCCGCTAAGAAACAGGTTGGAAGCTGAGAAGGCTGCAATATTGCTATTCATTAAATATAATTCACCAATTTTTAAGTTTAATTATTAAACAAAGATTTTTTATTATGAAACTCGAAGCTAAATTCTGTTGTGTCATAAGTAAAACTAAAAAGTAGTGTAATTTAGTTCTAGTAATATGTTTAAATAAAAAAAGTTAATTTTAAATTGATTTTCAGTTATTTATGCACTTAAAATTTAAATAATTCATCATCATCTAGCCCTTATCGCAATCACTTTTTTTTTTCAATAAATATCCATTTAAAATCGCAAAATCCGCATCCGCATCGCATCTGCATTCGCATCGAATCCGCATCCGCGGATGTGAACTTCTAATAATCCGCATCCGCATCTGCATCCGCGGATTTCTAAATTCTTGCATCCGTAACAACCCTAGTTCTAATGCGTGTAACTTTAACATTATTCATGTATAATGCAGTTTCTTTTCAAAAGGATTCAATTATACCATTTTAAAATTTTAACTATGTACGTTGAACGTGTCTTCTGAGTGGCGAATAGCTCTGATTAATCGATCTACAAAGTCATATTAATCATCTACAAAGTCAAGCAAGGGAGTATCGGTTTGGAAGTGGTCGGGTGGACGCTAGTGTTTTTTTATAATAACAGTAGCAGTCGAGCATGCACCTGATGGTAAGTGGCTATTGCCGCCCATGGATATCTGTAACCAACCCCAAATAAAATTAGATTCCTACCTTAGGTAGCCCACAGATGCGCCGCTACGCCTGAGAACTCAGCTGGAACGCCTCGGATAAGTTTGCTAAAGATGCACTCTTCTGTACCTCGGAGGGCACGTTAAGCCGTCGATGTCAGTTATTAACGTTAGATACCAGTCGTTAAACCTTGCATAAGGTCTTATGGACGGTTTGAAAATATCTGATACTAGTTGGTAACCTTATATATAAACGTTTTTAATTTTTTATCCGTCTGCTATTACAGATACGACTAAAATTTTTCAGATAATTAGTGGAGCTTACATAAACATGAAAATATCTTCTAAAGTGTGTATACGAAGCTCCTAATATATAAGAGTATATTAAATAATTAATAATATAAGTATTAGATCATGTCGACTAACATTATAATAATGTCACACAAAAAACAATTTGACTATTGACCGGGCACGCGTGGGCGCTAAGATATGTAGTGACAAAAAGCAACTGACAGATAAATAAAGCGAATAATATGATACTGTGGCTAGTTCTTACGTTATCTGTGGACATGTTCGATTTTTTAAAAAGCACTTATTGCATTATTTCCGGCCAGTGCCATGATTGATCGGGAAAGCAAAGATGACATTTCAAAAATATATTTTCAAGATTATCTTGATAGGAAAGAAAATTAATGATAGTTGTTAAATTTAAGTTCTATTTTAAACCAAAAATATTTTCTATTACTAAGTTTCCGTTGTTTGTGTCGCAGGTCTATCCCTTAAACCGTAATAGGTAGACTACAAACAGACCTTGTCGTATTTATATTATATTATAACGTTGGTTGCTACAAAAATACTTAAAAATAAAAATAGTTAGAAAATAAATGAGACTCGCCATACAAGAAACCGCTACTTTGCGTTGATTTGCGTTCTTTCTATTAGTTAACGTTAATAAATATTTCATATATTTACATTGCATTTATTTTTATGGTAAGAAATATATATGTATATACGCTTGAATTGAGAAACCTCCTTTTTTGAAGTCGGTTAAAATTAAATGAAGATCTGATGGTATGAGGAATTATTTCTAAGTATTAAAGGTTTTTGTTTTTATAATAATTAAACGATTTTACTAGTTAAACGATGTGTTTCATATTGTTAACGACGTGCATTTATATTTTGTTTCTATTATATTTACTTTTTCCTAAATTATCTGTGTCCGTTATGTCAGATATTATATTTTTATCACAGCTTCTTATATGGTAACCCTCTTGAAACTAATCCTCGATTTTTTCTCCAATCCACTTCACCTCTGGCGACTCGACCGAGGTCACAGATGTCGTTTCAAACCCAATAACAAGCAAAAAACATCGTAATATCTAATTATCGTTGTCGACACTTGAATTTCGCTTACTCACTAATGTATGCGAATCACTTTTTGTTTTTATATACATCTATTTAGTTTTTCTATGGCTTACTGATCGTATGGTATACTTTTTCATAAGTTTTTTCAATGAAATTAATTAGATCGTGGAATATTGTGATATTTAATTTAAATCTAGATATATAAATATTAGAAATATAATATTACAAATTATTTATCACGGTGAATGAAACCATCGTGAAGAAATCTGCTTACCTGAAATTTAAAAAAAAATCTCGAAGGTATGTGAAATCTATCAATACGCACTTGCCCAGCGCAGTAAATTATGGCCTAATCCTTCTCATTCTGAAAGGAGACCGTGCCTTGCAGTGAAACAGTTTTGTGCTGAAAACGATTCAAATATTGTGTCTTCATGTTAAAAGTTAAGCAATAAATAACATGACGTATAGGTAGACAGAAAAAGACATCTCAGCGTCGTAGGAAAAGGAAATCTGTAACATCCGCTAGTGGCCATTTTTTAGCAGTTTCCGTGCGTCAGAGCTTGTAAACAAGTTGGTCTTATTTATTATCCTTATAAAATTTGTAATAAGTTATACAAGACTTCGAGTTTTTCTCTTTAAATTAGGTAACGCCCATGTTTCTATAACCGACGGATTATATTCGGGGATTATTATATACGCCAGATATTCTGTAACCATCAGAGATACCAGAATTTTGTAGCGAAGGTTTGACCAAGGTCCAAGATTCTCATCTTACGTAACTTAGAATCGTATAGATGAAACGTCACCAACCTAAATATCTACTTATAAGTATTTTCTAATTAATCAAGTCGCTGTATCCTTAAAACGTCTTCCGCCTTAAGATCTACTTCATTCTGTCACTGACATGAAATGATTTATAATAGTTCGTTTCTGGCAATAACGGATTTATTACTACATTGCTTCACAATCCGAATGACATATCACTACCAATCGTAGCAATAAAATCCGCCGTAAATTTTATTACTATACCTGTCACAGTGTTACGAGTACAAACAAGTTGTAAGGAAGAGCTTTAATTAGAGCGATACATGACATTCAGAGAGTGGTATTAATCGCCAGACTGGTTTCTAACGCGCGATATCAATCAACGGCAACCCAGTTTAGGTATGCATTGACAACCCACAACTACAAATAATAATTAGACGATGGCGGCTCATAATGTCAAATGTCGCGCAAATGTCAAGACGGTAAAAAGTCAGCGGTTATGCGCGCATACTTCGCTCGGGCCGCTTCCGTGCTTTTTGCCTATTCCAGTTTCTCTGCGACACTGCTTTTTCAATTAATCAAGCCATATATGTTGTAGTAACCTCGATCTTTGCGACTGCATTTCTAACACTAATATAAAACTCATTTTACATTTATTCGAACAATATGCAAATGAGTGTAGTAGATTAAATTTTGTCTATGATAATGTCGTCGATACCTAATTTTCGGGTCATTATGTTATTTTAATCACTGCAATAAATAATTTGCAGCCTAATGCCTCCTTATCGGTAAGGCATTATTATTATTAATTTATTTTACAGCCGAATAAATAAGGCTGCTGCAAAATAATAATAACTATAACAATCCTTGCGGCCGTGTAAGCTCGTCTAATTCAGGATTAGAGGCATTACGGTGCGTACAGAAACAAGGCGGCGCTGACTGAGTTTTATCGCTTCAAATAAAGGTCTATTACACGAATATTACTGGAACGTGCGCTCACGGCGGCGGCCGAGCAGGAAGTGACACGGAGCGGGACGCACGTCGATTTCTCTTGCGCGCGCGCTGGCGATAAATAACCGCGGGTAGTTCTAATTCCACGCGCCATATTTACGCGCTAGGTCGCGACAGCGCGTGGGCGGCCCGCGACACCGCAGAGTAATCAAAACGCAGTTGCAACAAGATATCGGTTACAGTAAAGTTGACCCTTATACTAGCCTTCTAAGGCGTGTACCGGCTCGGCTTAACAAGTGTCGATACCAGATTTATAGCTTTACTTAGTCAATAAGAATGCGAATATTAATGTGTGAGGCGCATATACGGGCAATACTTATTTATGGTTATTGGCATATAAGTATTTCGCAAAAATGTGGCTGTAATCAACACTAATTAAAAGATTATTGGATACTTAGAGTAAACTATATTCATTTATGCATTCTTGTTAGTATATTTTTCAGTGAAAGGACTATTTAACAAGTTCTTTACGCTACATTTTAACAAAAAAAAGTACACAAATACTAAATTGTTGGAATTTTACCTAAAACTCAAGTCAAACAGTTGTTTAGTCTGTGCTACTCTATACTCTATGCTTCTACTCCTTCCTCTCTGGGAGACCTTTATCTAATGGACGGGGCTGGCTATTGTAGGATCAAGTGCTAAATTATGATCGAATCATGTTAGATTTCATGGGAGAGATCATTCCGTGTAACTACTTTCGCTTTATGCGTGGAGCTCAGATAATAATCGCGCGAAATAAATACTACGATTCTAAATTCGAAATGTCCAACGGGTTCTCTAACGGCAAGTTATGGTCTCTGGTTATTGAGACGCAATGGCGGACTTTTCGCTGATTTCCAAGATAGCTCCGATGATATTTTATGAGGCTTTGGACACTATTTCCTGATTTTAGGAATTAAATTTTAGCGCTCAGTGAACCGTGTTTGTGTCTTGTTTAGTGGGGTTATTTTTACATAAATTTGTCAACGCGGTGTAAAGTTTGGTTAATGGAATAGAGTAAGCTTAGACTGCGACTAGTCGAGAGCTTTGATGTATTTTACAATTAGAAGCAAGAAAGGCACTGATTTATAAAATACTTGGAGTTTAAAGTTACTTGATTTGTCCCCTTATTGTTGTAGCATCTCTTTTAATACTTCTAGATATGAGAGAAGCCACCATCGTTAGATTGTACCGACATCAATGCTCGCAGTACTCATTAAAATATTTAAAGAGTACTGCGAGTATTTACTCTTTTTAAGGCGGACTTTATTATCAAAGAGTACACCATAGATGTCAAATGATCGTCAAACAAATTCATTAATAATATAAGAACTACGATGAGTTATAACAAATGACAAATCTGTTACCAAAATATATCTCTACCAATCTTTTGAAGCTTTGTGCAGGATATCCTTTATCAAAATATATATAGGAG
The DNA here is from genome assembly GCA_014595695.2 of Epargyreus clarus clarus. Classification (NCBI taxonomy): domain Eukaryota; kingdom Metazoa; phylum Arthropoda; class Insecta; order Lepidoptera; family Hesperiidae; genus Epargyreus; species Epargyreus clarus. Next base: position 1,936,692 of record JACTTY020000035.1, read on the forward strand.
TGTACTAATCTAATGTGGCAGACTGTCACTTAAGCTGTAGACCTAAAATCGATAAAGATTAAATAAAGATCTACCATGTAGTATGCTGATGTAAACCATTTATTTGGGTGGAAGATGTGTTCAGGGCGTTTATTCGTCATTATACATTTACTCGTATATGTACCTTTTTTTTTTCTTTTCGAGGGGGAAACCTTCAAAAGGTACCCGAAGACGTGGGAGCGACGCCGGGTTATGTGGGATTTTTACCGCACTAAAACCCCCCCGGTGGCCGTCCTCAGCGCTTGTTGCAGAACTCCGGGATCTTCAACGGAACACAACCGGAGTCCTCCAAGCGCGATGCCCGTATCGGGCTCTGCCCTGGGGTAGCGTTTGCTCCTCCCACAACATCTGGTGATTACGACGGTATGCGACCACACATACCGCCGTTCTTCCCGGGGTAGCATACTGGACGGTTCGAGCTCCCACTCTTGCCGCCCGCAACCCCGGAAGCCCCCTTTTAGTCGCCTCTTACGACAGGCAGGGCAGGGCAGGGCGACAACTCGTATATGTACCTACCTACATGTAACTGTATAGTGATCGATGGTCTCTTTGATTTAGGATATACACATGTATATTGTACATATGTATGTATATAATATGTCAAGTACTACCGAGTGTTCGTGGGCGTGTCGTACAGATTTATTGCACGACCTCTCCTCAATGAAACAGACATTAAGGACGTTAAGTATAACATTTGGAATAGGTGGTGGGCGCGGGCTAAATTTGACGTCATTGTGTGGAGCATAGTGTAGTTATCTATCTTACTTGCTTAATGTTTACTCGTCTATTGATTGACGATAGAATCCTTGTTACATCGACTTTGTACCTAGTTTGCTTAATAACAGCAATACTTATTTCAAAGGTATGCGAAGTCTACTAATACGCACCTCACCAGCGCAGTGGACTATGGCCTAATCCTTCTCCTCCTTGCTCAGTAGTGGGACAATAATGGGTTGATGACGAACAGCAATCTAGGCGGTACATTGTTCCCCAGTAAGGTTTTGAACCTTCAGATTGCTCTAACTTAAACTTCAGAGTGAGCAATGGAACCTTGATGTGTACTTGTCCAAGTACACATCAAGGTAGAGTCTTCTAATCAGCATAGGATGCTCTCCCGCCAGGATATCTATGCTGGTTGGTGAGCGGTCGTGCTTCAACAGGCTCATTTCGGAGCTTGTATATATGCACGATATTAAGAAAACTTCGATAGCGTGATTCAGAATCGTGTGGCGTCATCTTTTGATGAGTTACCGAAAAATCGCCACAAATGCGATAATCTTATGGATCATCATTCATCATCATGTATATCTTATATATAAATTCTCGTGTCACAATGTTAGTTACCGTAGGTACTCCTCCGAAATGGCTTTACCGATTTTCACCAAATTTTATATGCGTATTCAGTAGGTCTGAGAGTCGGCTACTATCTATTATTCATACCCCTAAGTGATAAGAGTTGTTCCCCCTTAACATTTTTTTATTTATATGGCAACATACAACACACACGTTTGCCGGGTCAGCTAATTAGCTATATATTTCTTCACCATATTTTTCGTCAACTAACACCCTATATCTAGTAAATCGAAACACTAAAAATATGTATTAGAAGCAAAATCGAAGCCAGTGAAAGGTAGAAACCCAGATAATAATCAGCTTTCGGTCGTTTTGTTGTTTATGTACTTATTATGAAGATTTGCTTTATTTACATAATAATGCAGTTTATACTTCGTTTTGTTCTGTATAATGTCTATTTCAGCTGTTGTAGCTATTTAGAAATGAGTTATGTGTTTTCGGTCAACGATTTGCATGCATTGTATTTTTGGATTGTTGTATCCGGGTGTTAATTTTCAATTCTGCGATTTATAGTGCTAAATACCTATACTTTAACCTGTTTTATACTATGGAAATAAGATATCTTAAAACAAATAATAAAATTGGCGCTTGTTTTATTTATTTTTCGTTTTATTTATTTATTTTTTGAAATGTTTCCTAATAAATAACGTTTTATATTCATGTTCAATAAAACCGCCCGAAAAGGTTTCAAAGTTTCTACTTTGAAACCTTTTCTTCTTGATGAGGAGCTTCTGCTCGTCCTCACAGTCGGGGGATCCGAGGACCCTCGGCCTACAACCCTCTCACTGAAAATTAACCCATGCCCAGCAGCATAACCCATGACCGTAAACCCGAGCGCAATAAGAAAGAAAGAAAATACTTTATTCAAGCATATTGCAACACACAGTACAATTGCAAATAGACAAAATAATTAAAAAAAAGCACGGTTATAAAACTAGTTACTAAAAAATAAGACAATATGTATAAGTATATAAATAAGACAGAATCCTTATAAAAATGTAAGAGTAAAAAAAAAATACAATACATAACTAAACTTCTATGTGCTGCAACAAACGTGAATGGGGACAAACTCAGCGAATGCCATGAGCAGGTAGACTGCGTATAAGCAACCATACATGTCTACCTACATTGTATGTAGTGAGACAATAATGGATGAACGACGAAAACGCCCTAATAACCTACCTTTCTCACATCCCTATATTATACTTCAAAATACGCGACCATTAGTAACATACGACCAGCAAGTTGAAACTCTCCCGAGCAACAACCCGGGCAACAATGGCTCGTAGGCGAACTGGATCGCCCCAAGCCTACACATCCTGACGCCTGTAACCCGGCTGTCGCGTCGCTGACGTTACATCTACCAAAATACTACTTTCCACACTCTATCATATAGATTTTTTAATAAGAGTACCAGATGAGCGTGCTGTCCACCTGATGTTAGTTGGTTACCGCCGCCCTTGAACATCTGTAATCAACCCTAGAAGATTAGATTCCTAAGGTCAGCCACAGGTGCGCCGCTACACCGCTGAGGAATGCCTCGGAAAAGTATATCTCTCGTACCACACCAGAATACAGCAGCGCTTTAATACTTGTTTTTGAGTTAATGGACATGTTCTAAGACATTAAAGCCTACAATATTCAATTTTAAACAGCTTTTTAGATATCTATCTAATAGTTGAATTAACATAAAATTAAAAAATAATAAGTCTCCCTTTCAATCTCCCATAATAATTTTCATTAAAACAAAAATCATAATATGATGATATTTTACAAGAGATGCTATCGAAGATGATGAATTATTCGTGTTAAAAATAATACATTTTACATACAAATACAAACAAGATCAAATAATAACAGGAAAACTTCCTTGTATTTTGTAGTACGTCTATTACGTACTGACAACAGCACTCAAAATGAAATTAACAAAAGCTTGTAGCATTATTCGATAAAAGACATAATATAAACATCGCACTAAACAACTCTATTTTATTCTCAATGAGTGAGCAAAATGACAAACGACATCTCAAATATATTCAAATCGTACCAAATATCTCCACATGATTTACAGTCGACCTCTTCCTGCACTTTGATACCAGCGCTACACAAATAAATTAATCTCTAATTGGCCCGATCCTATCTCTCGTTTCATAAGCACCATCAAAATGTCGTCCAGATATAAAAATGTCACTGCTACTGACATTTCGGATCTTAATCCGAACTACGGCGACGGGAAAGTGATCGGCTTTGACGCACAAACCTTTAGTAAGTGTGGCGTTCGGTACATCGGATCTGATTCGCGCCGGCCCGCGCGAACTGAGGTAAAATCGAACAAGAATATGTGTAACTAAATTTAAAAAAGTGGTAAAATTTGATTTTTTTAAATAACTGCTGATTTATTGCCTCTTGCTCGTCCTCTATCACGTATGAGCAAGAAGCATAATATATTATTTTCCGCCGCCGCCGCCATTTTCGATTAAAATTATAAATGAAACAAGTTAAATACGAGAGGGAGTATTAAATAAAATCGGATTATGAATAACACAAGGAAACTAATTTGCCATTTATGTACTGGACATTTTCGTAAAATAGGTATAGAACAAAAATGCTGCATTTCAGCAAAATTTAAGACTCTCATTTATACTAACAAGAAATAAATATTTCCGACGAATCCGTTGTAACGTGCGTTCAACTTAATATTAGGCGACCGTATAAGTTTTTTGTCCTCCACATAATGCCTGGTTACAATATGTGTATGACAGCTATTGTATGCCTTTATTTGTTCAATACATACCTTAGTTAGTAGATAAAAACATTTGCGACACTTTTTGTCCATACGTTCGCAAGGTTCGATATTAGATTATGTCACATTGAATAATAACTTATTTTTGCTTCACGTGCTATGTCATTAATTTGGCTTCTATAAACTAGATTGTGATCAATTATATGCAAGAATAATAAATGTCATATGGTTGCATTCGCGGTATTGTGTCGGCCTCTAATACTATACTTTCGTAGAAGTCGTAGCTAACTAATTCAATCCAAGACTAGAAGTATCAGCATCTTCCTGTGAAGTTATCCATTTACTGCGGTCACAAACACAAGACAAATTCAAGTGACCACAGCAAACTTTTTTATATTACTTAGAAGATTCTAACTGATAAATGTGTGAATTATTGATTGTTGAGGAGTTTTAGGCTTCTTCTCTATATCCGACACATTGCAGGAACTGATGATAGTGAGACTGATGATTTTAAAAATGAAAAATCATTCATTCAACTCGGTAGTTTTCTATTATATTAAAGCTAACTGTGTAATATTTTTCTTGTTGTAAATTATGTCCTTGTGACAATATTTTTTGCAGATACGATGGAGAATTAATAACAAACATTAAGCTTAACTATCGAAGCATTCTCACGCTATCTAGCTAACTACTTAGCCAAACAAAGAGTAATTGCTTCAAACAAAACAAGTTACTTACTAGGAATCGATACATCTGTCATACGAACCGGTTAGGGGCAGATCATTTCATCCACAAATAAATCATCCATCCGTCACAGCGATGGCTGATATCGAGAGCCCATACATCAGGGGCGAACGACCTCGGATGCTCGATGCAATTGATGCTAAGGTGCGACCTTTAGGTCCTCGTCATCGTAGGCGGATCCTTACACAGTTCCTACAGTACTTGAAACTTTGATTGTCGAAGTATTCGTCATGACGTCGATAGTAATCGACAATCAATACGTTCTATTTTCAAATATTAAAATGTTTTTTCTGCTATTGTATATTTTATTCATATAGTTTGTCTACCACTCTTTTTTATCTTTTTCTGTTGTTTATTAGTGCACGAATGCTGTGTAAACTTATTTAGTAATCAAGTAGCAATTTTATTCCCTATATTCAAATATAAGAATTATGTTCTTTTTTGTATTTGCCTTTTTCATTACTGTATCATTTTTATGCTTTATTCTCTTGCTTAAATGGCTCTGCATGCATGCCATGACTACGTTTTTTTTTTTCCTTTTTATAATTATAGAAAAGTTAGGGATGTATGTCATAATCTGTCACCAATTAGATTATTTTGCAGAATTGATTTTGTATTTTACGGCAGTTTTTTTAATAATAACTTTTGACAAAATCCTAAAAAATGTACCTACACTTTATTTTAAACAAAAAGGTCATATAAAAATATACCTATGAATGTTATATTATTTTAGTGTATTTCCCAGAAAATCACATCTGCTGCCCTGCATATTACAGAAAGGCGAACTTATAAAAATTTTGTACCCACTTATAGCAACAATTTTTGCAGATATTTGAAAATTTGTGCATAACGGTTATCTCAAGTAAGGGACATGACATATGACAGATTCATCAAAGGTTAATAACCTGGAGTTAGATCATCACGTGTCGATGAGCTAACCGACCTTTAGGTCCTCGTCAGCGTGGGCGGATCCCGCCCTTAGCGTGACCTCACATTGACTACGCACCGTGAAACTGAAACTAATTTAAACTATTAATATATTAACTGTTTGTAGTTTGATTAGAATTGAGAGGTATTTAGTGGTACAGTTTAATTTTATTTTGGTTCGATAAATGTGGCGTAGATTTGATTAGTACGTGGATTTGCTTTCGTAAAGTGTTCTTACATAGTCCTTAAAATTTGTGAATTTCTTCAGATAAGGCTTATGATCTACTTATATGGATACGGTTACATTTATATACTTAGCAGACACAATAAATATTCTACCTATTTATTGAGTATTTATCTACATTTCATTCCCTATAAATTTGGAGATAAATTTTAGAAATAAGTGTTCCTTGGCGCAGTGTTCTTTTTTGTGGATTTCTCCTGCTTGTGTTTTTTTAATACGTAAATGTCCATTTCGTTAACCCATAAGACACCTGAAAAACAAATACTCAAACTAAAAGAAACTACCGCGCCAAAAAAAAACAAATCAGATAAGTCCACATCCACACTACTTACAATGTGGAAACTGGCCACAAATACTCCTAGAAATATTTAAGAGCGCATAAAAACAATAAAATATTGTCTATGGAATGTAAATAACTTGTACTGGCACGTAAGCCGACTAATCCCGCTCGCGTGGGCCGAATAATGAAGTCATTTGTCGCTGGCTCGCTGTCTACATGTGTTATCCCCTCATATCGCCTTAAACTTAGAGCACATCACATTAGAATGTAATTAGACGGCTCATTTGATAGTTTCTTAAGATAGTTACGTATTTCAGGCACGGGTAAAGGTTTTAGAATTTTGTCTGTAGGTTGGTTTAAAAATATGCTTTCTACACTCACAGCCTCACACGAGGATTTCTTGTGTTATGGGCGCACACAAAGACGAATATACAACCACCCCAAAACAGATATCTAAATACGTCATTCAGATCATCACTCATCATTCAGAGCGGATCGGTCACCATACCGGTCTGACTCGCAGAGGGTTCAATCCCCGGCCAGACAGATTTCTAAATGATGAATTTAGGTTTCTGTTTCTGGATCTGGATGTTTGTGTATTTGTCTCTGTGTGTGTCCATAACATCCACGATACAGGGAATCCTGGTATGGGGATGTGAGTGTAGAAAGCGTTATTGAGATAGTTGTATAATAACTAAAATTAAGATGCACAGCATCATGACGAGTGCCAAGATCACAAGTTTACAAAACAATTGAATCGACCAACACTAAAACGTTATTGTTATGACATCACACTCTCGTCCGTATGTTGTGGCAAATGTTTGTTGTTGTTGCCACATTCGGCAACTTGTTTTGGTATTTGCTCGTCTGATAACGGACCAGTTATGTCAATATGTGTATAATGTGTAATCATTAAGCGTATCTACACGTTAATTTAAATTATTTTCGTATTCAGTGTGTTTTCAGGTGTTTTAAAATTATTTTCCCGTTAATTAAGTATAGGTACTTATTTTTTTGCATAACTATGCACCTAAATATAAAAACATATATAATGTACCTAAATATAAATACATATACATAAAATAATGTATTTGTAATTATCAACCCCAAAAACGGCCAACATGAGACCGCCCAAACTTGTTGTTAATCCTGAGGACGAAGCACGGAAGCCTTATGTAAAGGATTCTTTTCCGATTTTGTACCATACCATTTAAAACGAAGACACAACAGCGCTTTAGACTACTTTTTACCTTAAAACTATATAGTCTACCTTCTGTGAAAGACTTGGTCATGACGAAAATGCATAACTTCAAGCATTAATTATTGTAGTCACCGAATACTTAATGGTGGACTTTTCACTGGAAACTAAAGCATCAAACGACAAAGCGTTTACAACTGGATTAGATAGCGTCTTAAGCGGACAAGCAAATTCACCTGACGACCTGTAAATGAGCCTAAGGCATTTCTGCCTTATAGTATGACGGAAAATTAACTAACGCCTTTTATGTAGGTAACTATCCAATTTTCTATATCAAAATCGACATTTAACAATTACTACATACTAGAAATTTTCAAATTTCGATCTTTGGTAGGCAAAATTTGGATAGATCGATTATTAATAACGGGTCTGATTCGATATTCATGCCCATAACAGTTCAGTCGATTATGCCTTCAGCACACTCTCGCTGACTCATATCTTTGTTGTTGTACAACACATCCTTGTTGTTTTGTTATGCTACGTGATTTGGTAACATGTTTTAGCATTCGCTCATCTGACCGCTGATCAATTATGTCAATCGCGCAGTCATACAAACAAGTCAGTGTTTATATTAAACAGGATGCTCGAAATATAAAATGCTTGTACAAAGCGTGGAATAGAATATTTTTTTTACGTATTACTTCTGAGCTAGGGTCTCTCCCCACAATTGGGGGTGTGGGAGGCCAATGCAAAATTGTGGAGGATAACAGTCGGATGTTATCCAACCGCTAATAGGTACAGATCCGACAAAAAGTAACGTTACAACTGTTATCGGATGATAACAATCAGGACCAACAGCTTAATTAAAACAGCATAAATTTAAAGGTGAAATAACTTTGTGGTTCGATGGTGCACCACCGCCGTGCACCTATCACTGCCTAATAGCAGCAGTGTTAAGCGCTACTGTGTTCTAGTTTGAAGGGCCACACCCTTCAAACTAAGGGTAACCTACTTTACCGAGGCATTCCGGGTTAGTCCTTATGGGGAAGTCTAAGGTTCATTTACTTTTCTTTCCTTCTCATAGCGTGCCTCAGAAAGGTTCACTACGAATTTTGCCCCAGCAGTCTAAATAATATTGTGCGTAATAAAACAATCGACTAAATAAAGACGTACCATACAATGGGTAAAACGAGTGCTAGTGGTGCTCGTTAGGACTTCCACATGATGTCGGAGATTAAAGACTTTTATTACTTAGTTCTTTCACCATATCTATTTGACAAACATAGGATTCATGGTTCAAATCCTACTCGTAACCACTTTGAATTTAGGTTTCTGATTTAGTTTATGTAATCATTTTAATGTCTATGGAATCCATAATTTTAAGGTTTTAGGCCTTTGTGTCAATTAACAGTAGTATTAAACGCTCCTGTGTTCTGGTTTGAAGGGGGTAAGGGAGACATACTTTTCCGAGCCGTTCCGGCTTAGTCCTCAGGAGTAGCGGCGCATCTGTGGCCGACCTCAGGTAGGAATATCTAATCTTATCTGGGGTTGATTACAGATGTCCATGAGCGGCAGTAACCACTTACCATCAGGTGGACTGCATGCTCGTTTGCTATATTATTAAATAAATGGTAAATTTTGCGTCTATTCTCGAAAGTTTTATTTGAATATTCCTATTCACTTTAAAAATATTTTACTTTTATCACCAAAGGCCCATCTCTTAAATGACAGTGACATAAAGTGACATCGTTATCAATAACCCCACCATAGACAAATTCTATTTATCATGCCATATACGCTTTGACATTCAGCACTGTACCCTTTGTATGATTTTTTACGTTTTTCCAAAAATTACTGTTTTTGTATTTGTTTCCGTATTTCCCATACATTTCAAATCAGTTCTGATACAGTCCACTAGAGGCGCTGATTTGAAATGTATGGGTAAATACGTAAACAAATACAATACCAGTCATTTTTGCAAAAACGTAAAGACTCATACTAAGGGTACCGTTCCCTTTATTTTTTTTTACTTTTATCACCAAAGGCCCATCTCGTAAATGACAGTGACATATAGTGACATCGTTATCAATAACCCTACCATAAACAAACTCTATTTATCATGCCATATACGCTTTGACATTTGGCACTGGTTTCCGGCCGGAACACATATTTGGTACCAAGGTTCTAGAGTGGGTGTAATCCCCTTATGATAATTATAATAAATTGAGCTTCGCGTCATAATAATTTAGGTTAGTCTTAATTAAAACGTTGTAATTTGACTTTTTGCGATGCAGGTAAGGTTAGTTGGTAATATTTAATGCAATTTATGTGTATTGTCATTAGTTTTGGTGACCTGCCCGGCATGGCATACTATTCTAAAATATAAAGCGTTCAGGGTTCAATTTCCTGCTAGGCAAATATGACTTTTTCGTTAAGCAAATTGAATATTTGTTCATCATCATCATAAACAAGCCATTACTGTCCCACTGCTGGGCAGGGGTCTCCTCTCAGAATGAGAAGGATGAGGCCATAGTCCACCGCGCTGGCCAAGTTGATAGACTTCATATACCTTTGATATTTTTTACACGATGTTTTAACATATGATAATTAATTTCTGAATATTTGTTATTAATCCATATATCTATCAATATTTATAAGATATTTCAGATGATTTAAGCACGCTTAGGTAATTGAACAATAAATGGATTGCAGTCATAAATATCATAGACGGGACTCTTCATAGGAAAAAGGGAATCACATTCCAACAACAAATATACTCAATAGAGATTGCAATCCCGCAACGCAAGATCCCGCAATCTTGCGGAACATTAAAATTTTATATCCTGAGAGATCCCATAATAATCGCGGGATCCGCATTGTAGATCCGAGAACGTTAAATTTACGGTTTGTCTTATAGAAATAAATAATTAAAAAAATATCAATAATTATACAATCATATGTGATACATCATTACTTTGACTATTGTAATTGGAATATGAGGCTTTCGAGTTTTCGTCTCGATTGACCAGCAATAGTTTACAATAGTTAGAGTAAGTATGTACTTTCCTATAAATAAAAATTAGTTAATACGACGCGGCAAAGTATCAATTTTCATATCTTTTGAGAAATAATTATTAGAATGACTCTTCCCGGTTTAAGTTTAAGAATAGCATAACACCAATATGCAGCATCCACGCGAGATTAATGTAGATCCCGCAAAAATCCCGCAGGATCCCGCAGGTGGAAAACAGTTCGGAATTGCAATCTCTAATACTCGAGTTGTAAATTATTATCATTATGTCCTGATCCCTATACTAATATGGTCGCCGTAGTCCAGCTTAAGTTAAGTCCTCAGGCGTCCATAGGGTGTAACCTAAGTACTAATTTATAGCACAAGGTTATTGAATACACGTGTAACAATAATGGTAATGGACCACTCACAATACGTTCTTCATTGTCCGTAAACCTTTAGTATTATGTTTTTTCTTTATTGACGGCGTCTATATTTCATTCTGTGTGAGTATGAAAATAAGGTATTTAAATTTATATGTCCACTAACTAATCCGCCTGGCCTTCTAAGGTCTGATGAAGTAATTTAGTTAAAAAATCAATTCTAATAAAGTCTTCCCAATTTATAGGATGCGACCATGACAATGTAATGACCATAGACTTAATGACAAATTTACATGAGAATTGAATATTAGAATGGCATGTTTTTAAGTTAACTAATCGGAAGTGTCAATTTATTTCAAAATAACCGACTTTTTCGATTTTTCGAGTGTTCTTATGGGGTTTTCCAATTGTTTTATACATAAACCAACCACATCATGACCAAACACATCGACAATTTTTATAATATAATAATTAATTTAATTCAAAACTGGCAAATCTGTTAAAGATTTTCCAGTTTTGAATAAAATACAACATAATTTATTATGAATGCTTTTACGATAAAAGCCAAGTTACTTTGCTCAATTTCATCAACTTTGATCTATATTGTTTACGGAAATGTCAATTTTGTATACATTAATTTACGAAACCCAAAAGCAAGGCGACTTCCGTATAAATACATAATTTCGAAATAAAAAACTTCAAAATTCCAAAATTTTAAAGGTGAAGGGATTTGCTATATGTATGTACACTTATTGTAAGAACTCGTAAATTTACAAGCTATAATTTTAATACACTGACAGGTAACAACCTAAGGTAACGTAAGCATTCGTGAATTATTATATTGTATGAGGACAGTTATGTATACAAATATTTTATATAATAGGCATAATTCTTAATCTTGTCAAATTAAATTTGTCGACGGTCGTGCGAACTGTTATCAAACACTTAATTTGTGTGTTATGCAGAGACTAGTGGTAAAATTTTACTAAAATTATGGAAATGGCTTCGTGGTTTTACTGGACCTGCACCATCACTACAAACGTCGTAGCTAGGGTATAAGCGCCTTTAGCAACCGACCTTTACGCTAGCCCTACGACGCCGGCTGCTATCCCTGTTTCTATATGGTGTGAAGGGCTGTCAAAGGCACAAATGTCTCTGGTCATTTGGCACTTGGCATTTATATATTTATAGATATCTATAGGCTGTCTGGGTGGGGTCTAGTGTATGGGCACAGAAATGTCGGCAGACAACCAGTCTGATGGACCGACGACATCATGGGAGTGGTGGGAAGAGGCTGGATGAGGACAGCGCGAGATCGGGACTTGTGGAAGTCTAGTGAGAAGTCCTACATCCAGCAGTGGGTGACAACGGGTTGAAAAAGAAGAAGAACAAGAAAAGAAGAATAGGCTGTAGACGCCATAATATCAGACAAACTCTTATTTTATATTACCACTATATAAAAATACATTTGTAGCAGTCAAATACTCGGCTACCAACCAACTTAATCACTGACAGTGCCACTACATTTTACCCTCCATTCTGCTTGCTTTTTTTTTTTTTTTTTTTTTTTTTTTTGGCGCCCAGATGTAGGTGGAAAAAGGGCTGACCCTCTACGGAGAGGGAGGAGCAAAAAATGCGTCCAAGCACTTACAGGCCGCGACGGCCGGTGCCTGCGTCGTGTGGGGCTGACTGAAAGGTCCTCCTGAAGGGAGGACCATCCCACTAAAAACTCCTTTAAGGCATTCGTCCAAGGGGACCGTACAGCCGACATCGGATAGCGACCTCTCGTTTGCGGAGCGAGAGGCGCTAGCGGCGCTCCCTAGAGAGCTACCGCTGGATAGATGACACTGAAGGTGTCAACGTATCATGAATAAGATTAGAATCGTCGGGAAGACGATTCTCTATGGAGAGTTGTACGCCCCTGTGGGCGGCCAGAAGATTCTCCACATCGGTGGAGAGTTTGTTAGGAGCGTCGGTCAAGATATTTCTTGGCCGACGGCAATTGTAACGGGTAGGAAGAGGGGCAGCATAGTCCGCTGCACCCTTGATTAAGGGGTTGGGATGGTTTTCTGAGCGGTCAAAGAACGCTTCAGAGAATTGTCTGAGGACTTGTTGTATTGGAGCGAGCTCCAGGTCGCGGTGGAGGTCAGCGTTTCTGACATACCAGGGGGCATTAAGTGCCCGACGACAAAAGAGATTTTGTATGACCTGGAGTTTGTCTAGGATGGTGGGATTCGCGTGAGCGAAGACTGGAGAGGCGTATGTTAACACCGGTCGAATGCAAACCTTATACAGCGTTCGCTTATTCCTGGCTGACAACTTGCTGTGTCTGCCAATCATGGCGTTGAGGCGGCTCATGTAAGAGCGGGCGGTATGGGTGACCTTAGAGACGTGGGGTCTAAAGGTGAGGCCCGGGTCAAGGGTAACTCCTAGGTATTTTACTGTGGGCCTCCATGGAATGGGGGCCCCAAGTAATTTGACGGAGGGCAGGTTGTTTAAACGCCTGCGTTTGTGGTCGAAGCGCATTGCGGAGCTTTTCTCCGCATTGACTTCGATGCGCCATTTCCTAAACCAATCTCCTAACTCGTTGACCGAGCGTTGGAGTTTGGCGAGGACAGATGACTCCTTTTGCCCTTGGATGTAAAGGGCGGTGTCATCGGCGAAGAGTGAGAGCTGCACCCCATTTTTGGGGATAGGAATATCGTTGGAGTACGATATGAATAATGTAGGAGCGAGCACTGAGCCTTGAGGGACTCCGGCTGTTACGGGGCGTGGGGGAGAGAGGATACCTTCGTGCCTGTAGCGGAAGGTTCTGTCCTGAAGGTAGGAAGCCACGATGCGGACTAGGCGATCAGGAAGGCCAGAATGGTATAGCTTGTATACCAGTCCTCCATGCCAGACTTTGTCAAAAGCCTTGGCGACGTCGAAGAAGACTGCTAGTGTCTTGTTACGTCTTGGATAAAACCCGCTTGTGATGTACTCGACAATGCGGTGGACTTGTTGGGGGCACGAGTGCTGGAGGCGAAAGCCAAATTGGTGAGGAATGATGAGTGGGGGAGCATCTATTGGGAAGAGGTGCCCTCTTATGTGAACGAGGATCACCCGTTCGAAAACCTTGCCCATTGCATTGAGGAGGCTAATGGGGCGGTGGTTGGAGGGAATATGTTTCGGTTTCCCAGGCTTGGGAATACCGATAACTGTTGCTGTCTTCCAGGCTGTTGGAAAGAAGCTGAGATCGAGGCAGGCATTGAAGATAATGACCAGAAGGGTCAGTGCCTGCTCGGGGAAGTGTTTGAGCGCCAGGTTGGAGATACCATCCGGACCTGGGGCTTTACGAGGTTTCAAACCGCGGATGACGGTCCGGACCTCGTCTGTAGTGATTTTAATGGTAGCAGAGGTGACAGGGAGAGAGATCTTTTTAAGGACCTCCTCCTCCACCTTGTGAATGTGGATAGGGTCGCACGGTTGAGTGCTGGGGGAGCACTGCGCAGCGATGCTATCTGCGAAGCATTCGGCCTTCTCAGCGTCTTCGAAGGCTATGCTGCCGTCGGGGCGCGTGAGAGGGGGAGTGCTTGAGAAGGCTTCGGTACGAAATCGTCTAGCGATTTTGTAGAATGCCTTATGAGAAGGTTGGATATCCTCCATGAGAGAGTTCCAGTTGGAGTCCCTCATTTCGGCTAGCCGGGATCTGACTTTCCTTTGGAGGGCGTTCGCGCGCCTCCTAAGGACAGGGGTGGGATACTTGGCGGCCCATCTGAGGGCTGCGTTTTTAGTTTGGATTAGCTTCCTGACCTCGCGGGGTAGTTTGCGGTTCGGGACCTCTACCACCTTCGCGTTGTCATGAAGCGAAGTCTGAACTAGCTGGGTGAGTGAGTTCACCGTACTGTCTATTTTCTCCGAGCTAACAAGGTAGTCTGGGGGAATAGTATACGGTGAATCGGGGGCCTCTATGGCCGAGATGAGAGATTTCTCGTACCCTTCCCAATTAGTGAAGGTTTTCGAGGAGGTATGGGGAGTTGGATCATAGGGACCTAACTGTAGAGAGACTGGACGATGGTCTGAGCCCAGATCGTCCAGTGTTTCGATCGCTCTTGTATTGAGCGCGACGCCTTTAAGGAGGGCGAAATCCAGCACGTCGGGTTCTTGGTCTTCCCGATCGGGGTAGTGGGTAGGCGCTGTTGGAGAGAAGATATCAAAGTCCAGTGCGCGGGAAATGGTTAAGAGTTTCTTACCGTTGGTGTTAGTCAGACGACTGTTCCAAACGGTATGTTTGCAATTGAAATCTCCAAATAGTACGACAGAGTCTCCGAGCGAGAGGAGGGCCTCCAAGTCGCTTTGGAGAGGGGCTTTATTGGCGGGGAGGTAAATTGAGGCTATGATCAGGGACGGGTGTCCTGTCATGCCTAATTTGCATATGGTGGCTTCCATATTGGTGAGCTTGGGTGTTTCCAGAGGGGTGCAATGGAAGGATCTCTTGTAGTAGATGGCAGTGCCTCCGCCACGACGGTCGTCGGCTCTGTCATTACGTACAAGCGCGTAAGAGGGGAGACTTACGCCTTTAAGGGAGGGCTTGAGGAAAGTTTCCTGAACAAGCAACAGGTCGATATCCCTGTTGCGGACGAACTCTTTGAGTTCGGGAATGCAAGGCTTAAGACCTCGTGCATTGAAGGAGATAAGCGAGACGCCTTTAGGTTTTTGACGACCGGGATGAAGGGGTTGAGTATGAACGTTACTCATTGAATGGACTTGAACAACGCTAGGTGTTCAGAGTAGATTGCGATGCGCTCCGCCTGGCTGGCGTTACGCATCTTTTGCGAGACGAGTATGATCTCGTCGAGGTTCACGCCCTTAACGCAGTCCTTAAGGAACATGATATGTTCCCTTACCGATGCGTCTTGGGTGGGACGGGGAGTGGGAGTGGCCTTAGGGGCCGAGGTTGGTGGGGCGGTCGCGGGTGCGACTTTCCTCCAACTCATGGGAGCGGTTGGGGTTTTGGAGGCCCCTAGCCGCGGGAAATTGGTCGAATTGACCGGAGGTGGGCCTGCTTTCGAGGGCTGCTTTTTAGCAACCTTCTTTTGAGCGGGACGGGGGGCTTTAGGGCAGCCACGGTAGTTAGCCGGGTGCCCTGAAGTGGTGCATAGCACGCAGGCAGGAGGGGACTCGTCTTCACGAGTTCTCTTGCACTCACGTGTGGCGTGGGGTTCTAGGCACTTAACGCACCTTGGGGGGGCAGTGCAGTTCGCCGCTGCATGGCCGTAGAGCTGGCAGCGGTGGCACTGGGCAGGGTAGCCACGCTTGTTAGGTGGTTCCACCTCGATCTCAGAAAGGCCACAGATTGTGAGCTCCTTCTCCTTGAAAATGTCCTTGGAGGACGGGGTCTTGGCTAGAATGGCCAGGGCTAGAGGGTATTTGACCCCGTTGCGGTTGTACAACTTGTGTACACCTTCCACGGGGAACCCTTGGTTGACTAGATCCGTTAGGATTTCGTCGGTGGGAAGCTCGTAGGGGAGACCCCTAAGGACCGCTTTGATTTTGCGGTCCTCTTCTAAAGCGTACGTGTGGTACGGGAGTTGAAGGTGAGTTAGGAGCCTAATGAGGCTCCTGAAGTCCTCGGTGGTGGGGCATGAAACGCGAATAGAGTCGCGAAGGTTACGTGCCTTGGTTGTAGTGGATCTGTTTTTCCACTAGGGTTTTAGAGAAGTCGGACCATTTCGACTTATCTCTGAAGAAGATGTGTGGGGGCGGTTTGCACTTGGCAAGTGCCGGTTCGCAGCGTGTGGCTGGCTTGGCGGGCTTAGCCGCGGGGGTTGAGCTCTGGGGCTCGGTGGAGGCTTTTGGCACGGGGGCCAGAGTGGAGGCTTTTGGCACGGGGGCCAGAGCGGGGGCCGCTGGGGCTGGGGTGGCTTCGATAGAGGCCTCGGAAGAAGTCTCACTTGTCGCCTTAGCGACGCGTTTGACCGGTCGTTTCTTGGTCTTCCTCGACTTGACAGGGGTGAAACCCTGGTCGTCGTCGGAGGAGGGGGCGGTGATGAGGGTGTGCTCCGACGATTCGTCGGAGGAGGCGGGGCGTTTTAGCGAGATGGCGTCAAAGTCCATCTCGTGTCTCGGGGTGGCATCAGGGGATGCGGGTGAGTCGGTAACGGACAGGGGATCCGTTACGGACTTTAAGGGCTCGCAAAGGGAGCGGAGTTTGACAGCGTCAATGGGGGCGGTTGAGCTCCTTGCTCAAGAGGGAGGACAGAGCCTCGAAAAACCTATCTGTTACCATGTAGGCCATGGTAACCAGGGATGCCTCCCTGCCGAGGCAGGGAGCTAACGGGGAGGGGGAGGGAAATGCAATTACCCCTAAGGGAAAGTAACTGCTACCGTCACCCTTGGGATAGCCCAAGTGCAGTGGGATCGGGTCTGCCGGTTTCTCTCAGACCGAGAGGTCTGAGAAGCGCACCGGGTCAACGCTAGCTGGTTTCGTTGGCACCGTTAGGTATCCACCAACTCAAACGCGTCGGGACGTGAGTTTTGTTTATTCCCAATAAATTGGCAATAAACAAAGCACGGACCGCTATCGATAATATCGAGTAGGCGAGAACCGGCCGAAAGGCCAGAGAAAATTCTGGGTTAGGAAACACTAGAGCGCGAGCAGGCGGGGCTGCTCGGTCTGGCGTTCAAACGCAGAGTGTCTGCTTGCTATACCCATTTCCATATTAGTCTTGATATATTCATTACCCACTTTTCATTTCACTAAATACAATTTTCAAAGCCTATTATGTAGACTATAACAGATTCAATGCCGCTCCGAGACATAACTTAGGCTTTATTTGAATTACAGTTATTCTGTGTCCAGTACCAAAGACCCAGAAATATAGCACCCATAATGAAAATGTATATTTAACGGCCTTGGCCTATATTCTATTTCCACATATTGTATAATCGGAAAAACATTACCTATTATCGTAAAATATGTTCGCAGGGACATTTAGTATTTTTGTCCCTGTAGTCTCGGGAGTAGAATAGGGCTACGGTATCCCCTGCCTGTCGTAAGAGGCGACTAAAAGGGGGCTTCCGGGGTTGCGGGTGGCAAGAGTGGGAGCTCGGACCGTCCAGCAAGCAACCCCGGGAAGGACGACGGTATGTGTGGTCGCATACCGTCGTAAACACCAGATGGTGTGGGAGGAGCCAAAAGTGCTCCCCCAGGGTAGAGCCCGATTGGGCATTGCGCTTGGAGGACTCCGGTTGTGTTCCCTCGGAGATCCCGGAGTTCTCCAACAAGCGTTGAGGACGACCACCGGGGGGGTTTTAGTGCGGTAAAAATCCCACATAACCCGGCGTCGCTCCCACGTCGTCGGGTACCTTTTGAAGGTTTCCCCCTCGTAAACAAAAAAAAAAAAAAAAAAAGTAGTATTTAATAGTATTTATTTATTAGTATTTAAATTATAAGCACAGCTTAGAATATAAAGTGTATAGAAGCCGCTTGCTAAGACGATATACATATGTGCCTTGTTGCGTTTTGACGCGGTAACAGCGCTACTTGGTTTTAAGCTACGTACTCATTAGCGAGGTATACTGTAAGCGCTGCAGTTACTGCAACTAGAAATTTGATTGTGTACGTGGCTCGCGAACCTGCCACGAGCAGCTAGACGGCGGCAGTCGGTCAGTTTTTGCAGCGATGAATGGTAGGTTCGTGTTGGTTTTTACCGCGAAACATAGGGCGCTCACAGTACTAGTGGTTACGTTTACACGAAATGGACATCGCCTACACCTGAGAGCCTCGTTACTGTATTTACTCTGTTATTTACAGCTCAATAATGAGTAACCTGCCTTAAACGTGAATAAAACAAAACAATCTAAAGCACCAGATATGATATTCATTATCATATTCATATTTATATATCTTTATTTGCTAAAATAAGGTTAACAAATGTTCTTAAAATTATACAGTTCTCTTATCCTGCCTCGTCAGCATGTAAATTATTAGTCAGTTATGTCTAAATAGGTATTATGTACACTATAATTTTTATTTTTAAATAAAATAATAATTACCGCAAACAATACGATATACTAAATTTCTTTAAAATGTCAATTTACCAATATAAATTACATTCTTATAATATATCAAACAAATAAATAAGTAAATTTTAGTCAAATTAATTTTCATTGCATTGATAGTAGAATCCTTGCAAACAAAGTGACAGGAAGTGTCAGCAAAGAGTTTGACGCGGGGGCGAAATATCCGTTATACGACGTGGCATGTACTATCAGCACCTTCTACACATTATATATGCTACGTCGAAAAGATAAGGTAAAAACCAGTTCACCTTTAAAAGCAAAGTGTAGCATTACATTGCATACGCTTCCTAAATAAGTTAATTGTAATTTACAATCTAGATGCAATTGTGTAAATGTTATCTGCTACGTAACTTAATTGCAGTCATAGACAGGCGACGTAATGGAAATCCTAGAAAATAGAATAGAAGGGCTTAGATAAGTATATTATCGTGTATGTGTTAAGCAAGATAGGCTAGTGGTATTTTCTCACTTTGGAGGCCCGGGTACTCCCAGATATATTTATCGAAGTTTCTGTAACACCCACCAAACACAAAACTACTTTATGATAGTAATGGGTGTGACAAATATGTGTGAAGGTAATTAAATCTGCATATGGCGCATACGCGGTGGACTATGATCTAAAATCCCTCCACTCTAAGAAAAATCCCGTGCCAAGCAGTAAGACAGTGATGGATTGATGACGACGACGTAGGTATACCTTTCCTGGCATAGGTATACAATATGCATAGATACTTGTTTAAAAAATAACGTATTATCCTTTCCGATAAACTACTTCACTTTTTCCTCAATTAAATTTAGTCTTCTCTTAATCGTGAACAAAAAATAGACTGCTAAATTAATTCGATAAAAAAGTAACATACGGTCGCATAATTTCGCGCACTTCATTATTTATTTTGCCAGTACGTACATACGAGTAAAAAAACGAGCAGCGATTGTTGTTTTCGGCGCCCCAGTTATATCTTTTTTATTATATAAGTATTGATGTACGAGAACGGTTTCGAAAGTTGTCAGGGTCCGTCGTTGACCAAAACAAAGGAGTCTGACAAACTTTTCTGTGCGTGCGGTGGTTTTCGGAATTGCTTGTCAGCTTCATGAGAGATGATTCAATTTCCCCTTATATAACAGAAACTAATTTGTCAGCTTTATTAGAATGTTTAAATTTCCCCAAGTACAATATTTTTATATTAACTTAATAAAATTACGAACTTAAAAAAAGACCATAAGTTATATTTTGTCACTAAAACTTTTTTCTTTATTATTAGATTAGTTTATTATCACATAAAACTTTATCGCTAAAATTTTCCATTTCTTAAGTTGATGTGACAATGTAGCAACATTATGACCAGTGGCGCCACTCCCACACGCAAAGAAAAGTTTGCCGGACTATATATAATCTGTTTTGAACTATCACGACGGGTTCGTCGTCCGGTTGACATTTGACATGCGAATGTCAAGGTGCGCGTCTCATGATAAACGTCATTATGGATAATATTGATGGATGTAAATCGTAGCGCCTATCCATATAAGTATAAGCTTGGATAATACCAAAGAGATTAAATTATTTGAATGTTATTGAATCATACATACAGTTACTGTAATAAGGATATTATTAATATATTAGTTATCGTGGTGGACTATGGCCTAAGCCCTTTACTTTGAGAGGAGACCCGTGCCCACCAGCAGGACAGTAATGTATTCAATTCTCAAAACTGGGTACATTTTCTTGTTAGGAGTGAGTAATCTTTACTAATCTATGTTAGTACCTATGGATTATAAAACAACTTAACCGATTTGGATGGGGAATAGGCGAATTCATAGGAAATTTATTTTAAAGGTGGTAGAACCCTTTGTGGTTCGACTCCGGCGGCACCACCGCCACACCTATTTCTACCTAATAACAGAAGTGTTAGGTGCTACTGTGTTCCGGTTTGAAGGGTGTGGTAAGGGAGACAGACTTTTCCGAGGCGTTCCAGCTTAGTCCTCAGGGGTAGCGGCGCATCTGTGGCCGACCTCAGGTAGGAATATCTAATCCTATCTGGGGTTGATTACAGATGTCCATGGGCGGCAGTAGCCACTTACCATCAGGTGGACTGCATGCTCGTCTGCTACTCTTATATTATAAAAAAAAAAATATGAGGTTTGATAATATGCACAGTTGATAATAGTCATAGTTATCTAGAAATGGAAGTTAGACCTCCGAGTTAGCATATTAAAACTCATGGCAGTGAAAAATCTGTTTCTACGTTGAATACCTACCTGAGTTTCTGGTCTCCCAGATACTTTACTAACCATCGTAAGTCTACAAGAAGCTTTAAATGCTTCACTATATATATATACATATTATATGTATAGTTCACTATACATATATATTATCATCATCACATCAACAACCCATTACTGTCCCACTGCTGGGCACGGGTCTCCTCTCATAATGAGAAGGATTAGGCCGTAGTCCACCGCGCTGGCCAAGTGCGTATTGGTAGACTTCACATACCTTTGAGATTTTTATTAATAAATCTCTCAGGTATGCAGATTTCCTCACGATGTTTTCCTTCACCGTTTAACAAGTGATAATTAATTTCTAATACGCACATAACTTTGTAAAATCAGAGGTCTGAGTCGGACCCCTCGATCGAGAGGCCGAGTTTCTTAACCAGTAGGCTATCGCTGTTTACACATATATATACATACATACATATGTGTATAACTCGACCTGGATCAAAAGGCGTGTTACGGAGACCTTGACTCAAATGTCAGTGGTATACTTCCGCGTCGGTATTATTGTCACCTGAAAGAGCAAAACAAGAGCAACCGTTGAAAAGGTCGCGAACCAATTCGGTTCCATTTTCAAACTTACTCTTTTTGCGCGGTATTTTGTTTTTTTGTTTTTCTTTTTTTTATTGAGTCACTGATGTCTGGTTAAGATATAGTCGGTTTTTGCCTACTAATTCCATCGTGCACTTGTTTATGTTTGGATAGCTGTTCCAATGGTTTTCCTTATTGATATTACGTATCTATTACTTACATACTTATTTTTTATTTACTTACTACTTGCTACTTACCTTCTTTATTCTACATAATTGAAAAAAGCATATAATTAATCCGAACATTGATGCACATGCATGTAATACGAAATCCACATCCACACGAAATACACACATCTAAAAATATTTCCTTTCAGCGGTAATTGAGCAATAACTTCTATCAGTCGTACTACTGTCGGATCTTTTTACAAATTAAAAGAGGATTTAGCCCATAATCCACAGGCCTGTCCAAGTGCAAGTCCAAGTTCCAGGTCTCTTCACGTTTTTATCCTTTTAAGCATGTGATCATATGCATATAACTTTGAAACATCGAGAGTGGCGTACCTTTTTTTTTGTTTACGAAATGGGAAACCTTCAAAAGGTACCCGACGCCTTAGGGAGCGACGCGGTGTTATTTGTGATTTTTACCGCACTAATCCCCAATGTGGTCGTCCTCAGCGCTTGGTGGAGAACTCCGGGATCTCCGACGGGACACAACCGGAGTCCTAACAGTAGCGTACCTGGTATTCGAACCGGAGACCCGTTTGTAAGGTCCAGTTTCAAACCACTGGGCTATTACTGCTTATTGTACTATAGTAGTGTGTTTTTTTAATACTTTTAAATAATTCTATATATCCCACTACCGTCATGCAGGACTTACTTTAGAATAATAATAAAACATAAATAATTTATTATTTCCGTTACGTAATATAATGTATATGAGGTTACCTGCAATTATATGTAGTACATAGAATTAGTGGTCTTGTTAGCCTTGTTTTCCTACTTACCTTTGACATTTTCCTTATTTCATCATGAGTCAAGGTGTAGCTGTTTGTTATAAATGCTATATTTCCGCAGATAAGGATTTATCTATAAAGCCACTTGAACGTAAAGTATTCATAAAACAAAAGCTAAAAATTGTAGTGTAAAGTGTAGATAATAGATCTTTCTAGTAAGAGATACCATCGTCACACCTTTTAAATTTAATAATAAATTGTTTAATTGTAAATTAATTGTAAAATATACTGGATTTTTTTTCTAGTAGTACTCTGGAGGCATTACTACCACACCAATTCCTACCTAATCACGACAGCGTGGGTAGAGATGAAAACTTATATCTGACAAATTAGTCGTCGGTGATATTGATATGATCTATGGAGGATCTTTTGTATGAATTTAAGGGTGCCATGGTGCATCGATCCATGTGACGATCGACAATAGAATAGTCCAGTCGACATCGGATTTATTTTATGAAACACATTGTGGCAGATAGCGATCTAACGATATATGTCCAACAGCCAAAGCTACAACGCCATTCGGTCGACATCAATCGATGATTGGTCGATTGGTGTGCGAGCACCCTTATCATTTCTAAGGCTGATTACCAAAGTCCTCAAGCAGGAGTGACTATTGGCCAAGTTAGTACTTACCTTTTGGCATCTTATCGTCGGGTAATACTGCAAATCTTGATATAGGTATAAAAAATTCCATCATAAAAACAATATAATGACGCACATTTTCAACAATAGGGAAAAGGCTATAGAGCAAAGGTGAGTCATAAGAGCGGATTTGTGACAAAAATGTAGAGTTCGGTATCGATTTCCATTTCTAAGTCCTACACGAATCGTTTACGGAACATTTGACCGCGTGTTAAGTGGCACGTGGGTGGTAGGGCTGCCAAATTCTAGATCTTAATCTACTGCCAATATAAAATCGTAAAGGTAAAGCAGTATGGTTCGAGTGGGTAAATACTACTGTCACACCCATTTCTAGCGTAAAGCATTTGCTGCTTTCTGCCAATCAGCTGCCTTGTGAGTCTTGGTCTTAGTTCTCAGCAGTAACAACGCATCATTTTTTTTATAATATAGGGGTAGCACATTAGTATGCAGTCCACCTGATGGTAGGTGGCTACTGCCGCCCATGGACATCCGTAATCAACCCCAGATAGGATTAGATATTCCTACCTGAGGTCGGCCACAGATGCGCTGCTACCCCTGAGGTTTAAGAAAGCTGGAACGCCTCGGATAAATATGTCTCCACAGCCATTAAACCAGAACAAAGCAATGCTTAACACTGCTGTTATGAGGTAGAAATAGGTGTAAATTATGTAATCGGCTTCAGATAGAACCCCTTTTCTTTAGTTAGTTTAGTTTCTGAAGTTGGTTACAGATATGCATAGGTGAAAACCACTACTTCCCATCAAATCGACTGCATGCTCGTTTGCTTCCTCAATCTTAACTTAAACTTTAAAACACAATAATAAACATTGTTATTTACATTGAAAACTAACATTATAACCATAAATCATATAAATGTCTGTTTGAAAGGTAATAAATCTTCATATAATTATATTACAACTGCATATTCCGTAGAATGAGCCGTACATGACATCTCGACCTGACAGCCCTGTGACATTTGCCGTTTGCCCCGGTGCACCGTCATTGCGTGAATCACCTTGTTTTCCGATCTTCTTGATTGGTAAATGAAGCCTTTACCTTATGGTAGATGAGGTTTTCATTAGATACATCTCAAGGTTACGTAGCTTGTCATTATCGTCAATACATTACCGTCCCATTGCAGTGCTCGGGTCTCCTCTCAGAGTGAGAAGGATTTGGTCATAGTCCACCGCGCGCGACAAGTGCGTATTGATAGACTTATTACTTGGAAAGATAATACTGTGTATAAAGTATCGTTGTATGCAAGCCAGAACTTCAAACAGGCAATTATCTCTCTATTTATCATTATTATATTATTGTCATTTATTATCGCACTATTATCGAAATTTCCTACAACCCTCATTATGCCCCACGTATAATAAAAATTATATATATTACAAATTAATTATCTTTATCTTTACAAATAAAGGAATAAATCGCAAGGAAACCAGTGTACAAAAGAGTTCAAATCCATGGTCCAAAATACTTGTCATAGTAGGTACGTAAATTATACCAATTTTCAGTAGGCTTAAAATCTTACTATTTGGTGAAGAGACCGCTGCCCAGCAGTACGATAGGAAACGGCTAATAATTTAAGGTTAATAATAATTTGTAAGATGCATATCTTAAACCAATTCTATATTCTCTCTCTCTCTATATTCCAAGCTTACCAAGTTCACAATATAAAAGTAAAAATTTATACAGCGATAAATATCTCTTCATATGAACACCCGCCGTAGAAGCCAGATAAGAACTTACACGCACGTGGGTTGCGAAATGTGCCCTATGTGACCGCCAGGTGACGTCACTGCGTGAATGAGCGAATCCTTTGCGAAGACGCCGCTGGTTATGCTCGCCTGGTATTTAATGAAGCAATTGCTTTTATATGCTGCAACTAAATTTGATTTCTAATGTTTTGTGACGATTAATTTTATTACCATAATCATCATCATCATCATCATCAACCCATTACTGTCCCACTGCTAGGCACGGGTCTCCTCTCAGAATAAGAAGGATTAGGCCATAGTCCACCGCGCTGGCCAAGTGCGTATTGGTAAACTTCACATACCTTTGAGATTTTTTTTTATAAATCTCTCAGGTATGCAGGTTGCCTCACGATGTTTTCCTTCACCACGCACATAAATTCGAAAAATCAGAGGTGCGTGCCTGGGATTTGAACCTCGGACCCCTCGATCGAGTGGTCGAGTTTCTTAACCACTAGGCTATCACTGCCAAACCATACCATATTACCATAATACCTTGTTTTAATTATATTTATGCCTTTAATTATAATCATATTCGTCCTAACAGATAAGTAATTTAAAATAAAACCCCTATTAGTTTTCTATTTATTTGCAGTCTCAAACTAAATTTGCACCACCGCCGCACCTCAGTGTGTCTAATAACAGCAGTGTAGCGCTGCTGTGTTCTAGTTTGAAGGGTGTGGTAAGGGAGACTTTTCCAACGCGTTCCAACTTAGTCCTCAGGGGTAGCGGCGCATCTGTGGCCGACTTCACGTAAGAATATCTTACCCTATCTGTGGTTTCCTACAGAGGGCAGCAGTAGCCACTTACCATCAGGTGGACAGCATGCTCGTCTACTACTCCTATATTATAAGAATATATATATATTCTGGAAACTTGAACTCTTTTTGTTTGTTTAGTAAAATCTACCATATTTCTCACTTTATCGCTTATTTCCTACATCGGTATGAGACACGTATTGGCGGCTTATAAAACGAGTCGTGTAGAAATGTAACCGCGCACGTGGGCCGCGACATTTGCCCTGCAGGTGACGTCATTGCGTGAATCAGCTGCACATTTTCCATCTATTTCTAAATTACACATACGTAACTTATGGTCGCCTGGTATCGAAGAAATAGGTGTTTTGTATTTCCATGTGATTTATATCAAAAAATGTTATAGAAATATACCTGTTACATACGTAAATTACGTTAAAAAATATATGTTTTGTAGTACATAAAGATAAATAAACATATATTTTTCTTCACTTGATAAAATCGTCGAATTTTAAATAAATTCGGAGTTCCAACGCTTTTATATGTACTTAATGTATACTAATGGTCATATCCGAAACTAAAAGAGATAGGGAAAAAACTTAAAGAACTTACGGGGCTCATTGCAAAAAACAACAAAATCTGTAACTTAAACTATTCCCCTAACCGGGAATATAAATTTGTATCTCCAAAACTTGGTTAAAATAAACATCCAGATACGTCTCTTAAATCTTGTCTTCTGATACATTAGTCGCATGTCTAAAACACCTATTTATCATAGTAAAATAGCATTTAGAGCAGAGCCGAGCAGTGCCATGTATACTATTGTTAGCGTCCATCAAAATCCTCTATGCACAAGGTCCGCGTGGGCGCGGGTCAGGCGTAGAGGTCTAACCAAGTGGCACGCTTCTAAGCGCGCGACGCTTAGCTTAACTCTGTCATAGTGTCACAAATTGCAGTAGTATATTTTATATTAATACCTAAAAGATGAGGCAGACGGGTTACCTGATGGAAAACAATCATCGTCGCCTATGAACATTGGCATCGCCGGCTTTGGAGGAGAGTTGTTTTAGCATCTTTTTGAGGAGCCCCATGTCATAGCTCTCATGGAGTAAGTTCATTCTACATCTTACAATTTTGCAGCAAGAAAGTCCGTGCAAACTGAACCGTGGAGGACCGCCACGAGTCCAGCCGGTGTGAATGGAACTTCATCTTCGGCAAGTGGTGCGATGGAGGAATGGTGACGTAGACACCAGGTCCAATAGTTCCTCGGAACACTCACCGTTTTCATTACAAGGTCTTTTCGATTAGTGGACAAGATTATTAGTCAACAGTCCGATTTTTGTAATGTAAAAACACGTCAAATTTCGTTAATTTCACTTTCGATAAATTAATATCGAATGTCAATTTTATATTTCCTTTTCTATTTACTTATAGTATAAGAAATTTACCTACTTTTGTTTTAAATCATATCTATCATAATTATTAACGAATATTAGGTTCATAACAACGACTATTACTAGGTTATTTAATTTACTTACTACTTTATACGATTAAAGTTACTTAGAATCGATCTAACAATGTTTATTATTTGAAAGATAATTGTTATATATTATGTTTCTGTTATAATAATAGGTTGCCGGTTTCAAAAGAAATTACGATTTAAAAGCGGCGTAATACTCTTAATTATAAAAGTTGAACTGTGCTGACAGTTTCAGCTTTCCGACCACAATAAAACCTAGTTTTACGGTTTTATGGCCATTTTATATTTACAGCTGCCGGTCGGCTTTCTCTCATCATCGTCATTAAACTTTCGCGACGAATGTGTGAAATAACCTTATAAATTTAATGTGGAGTGTGCTTTGTTCATAAATCTTAGGGAGATAGGAGTTTTTATAAGAGTCTAACTGTTAACATAAACTTTTGTATATAAAAAATGAATGTTTGTCTGTATGTCCTTTATAGCATCGTAAAGTAAAAATTTGATGATGTGATGATTTTTAGCAAAGTTGTTGCGCATGAGCCTACGAAGGTTTCTGAGTTGGTAGGACCAATTTTTGACAGATGGCGACATTGTCATTCCAATGAAGGTACATTTTTTCAGTTATATGTTGGTAAGTCATGTTATTTTTTATACGCGGGCGAAGCCGCGGGCGTTACTAGTTTTTTATAAAATATTGAAGTATCAAATGAGCATGCAATCCTCATAGGTGGTCACTGCCACCCGTAGACACTGTAATCAACTCTATATAGAACAGGGTTTCAGACTGAAGCCGTTTCCTAAGGACTAAGATGTTCGTTATATGAAAGTCCCCTGACATCCACATGACAACGTAACGCAAAAATTGGTACCACTACGGTTAAACCATAAGTACGTGTACTACTACACTTCAGTAGCATTACCATGAGTTGGCATAGAAACGCCACTAAAATGGTAAATAGAAAACTATTGTCATTTTGCTAGTGAATAACATAACTACTATCGTTACGGTATTTCTTGACAACGTCTGTCAAATTAATGACTCATGGGACCGAATTTGTATGGCAATAGATCATAATGACATTCGCTAGCGATTTGATTTCGATAGGTTTTTTACGTATCGAGTTACGTCACTACGGATTTTAGTTCTACGAGTAACCACCAGAGGCGCTGTACAATTTTTCATACATTTATTTTACGCAGTCGCTAGCGAGTAATACTTTTGTAAACTCATGGTAGTCCTACTGATTTTGCCACGTCAAATGGAAGTGTTTATCGCAAATATTATCACAAGTTCATGATTTTATGAGCTTGGGATTTTCGTAGCGGCCCTGTACTCTTACCATGAGTTTTACGTTTTGACAAATATTACTGTTTTGGTATTTGTTAACGTATTTGTCCATACAATTTCCAATCAGCGCCCCTAGCGGATTGTATCAGAACTATAGTCTCAGTTACGTAACATTAAATATCTGAATTGACAAAATGGCGATTTATATATGGCATCTACGAGCGCCCTTTAGCACGTCATAGTTTAACGACCACGATGACCACAACTTTTTTTACGATACCCATTTAATATATTTAATAGTTATTATGACATTGAATTATTGTTTTTATAGCTGATTGAATTTGTGATATTCTTTTTGCATTAATTGTACAATTTGAAATTAGGTGCACTAACGACTTGGGGTTACCTGTAATGTTAGTTTTAAGCCTATGTGTGTATTAAATAAATAAAGAACTTTCCTTTATACTGAATACAATTAATTTCACTAAAACTAATAACAACCAAACACAACATGGGAGCCCTAAAATTAGCATTTTATTGCAAATGAATTAATAATCCAGGGACATGAATTAATTAACTTCTGGCTCCATATTGTTTTACTACTAATTTACACGGCAGGTCAAGACACTATTTGCATCTCATATGTTATGACACGGTGTGAAAATTCACACCTCATCACTTTTATTTCTTGAGAGAAAACCCAACCTCATAACATAAAATCTATATGATCCTGCATATTAAAATTGGCTATATGTCGAAATTCTCACAATAATTATGTCGATCATCATAAAATCAGTAGGCGGTAAAAGTGTGATGAGGTCGGTTTTATTATTAAAATATGAATTAAACATGTATTAATAATGTAGATTGTGTACTTTAATACATTTTATATTTTATCTACTACACGTGTGCTACATATGTTGGACAAAATATGTATAATCCTAACAAATATGAGTGAATACATTCTATTCTTTCAAGTGCAAGTCGAACTCGCACCCCCAGGATTCCCTACCACCATTTTTTTATTACCTATAGCTGCCAGCGAAGTACATGCGTTGTTAAAATCTTGTATGGCGACCCTCATTTATTTTCCCCTTATATATTTTAGTAGTTGTTGTTATAGCGGCTACTGTTATACATATGTAAAATAATCAAGTATCTATGTATTACAGTTCAGGAAATAGAGCACTGTGATAGACGGACAGAAGGACAGACAGCGGAGTCTTAGTAATAGTATAAAAGGGTTCGGTTTTTAGCCTTTGGGTACAGTATCCTAAAAATCACGCGAGCATATTGGCTGGCTAACCCGGAAGAATCTGCGTATTAGATTTTTTTTTTCTTTTCGAGGGGTAACCTTCAAAAGGTACCCGACGACGTGGGAGCGACGCCGGGTTATGTGGGATTTTTACCGCACTAAAACGACGTGATTACGACAGTATGCGACCACACATGCCGCCATCCGTCCCGGGGTCGCTTGCTGGACGGTTGGAGCTCCCACTCTTGCCGCCCGCAACCCCGGAAGCCCCCTTTTAGTCGCCTCCTACGACAGGTAGGGGATACCGTAGCCCTATTCTAGTCCCGGAACAACAGGGACACTGCATATGAGACCTAAGATCCCTCCACCTTACAGGTCATAAATATTTCACTTAAAATAAATAACCAAATCGTAAACGTAGGCACGTTTAACAAGCGTAAAGAAATACACTTGAATCAGATAAATTCTAAGAAATAATGCTATATTAACAACCGTTAATATTGTACACTGAATTACGCGATTGCAATAACCAATCTTTATTCTCCCCTATGTCTTGAATAAATCTTTCAGTCATTAATAGATAAAACCTCAGAGTAATTATGATGTAATTGTTGGCTAAGTGTGAGTGGAACTCGCATACCGAGGGTCCCGTACATATTTTTTATTTGTTTTATTTTTAGTATTCGTTGTTTTAGCGCTCACCGTTACATACCCTATAAGAATTTCAAGTATCTTTATATAAGGTTGAATGAAGCCACAAAAGGATGACATTATCATTTATTTCAAATGTTTTAAAGAAATTTTACGTATAAATAACCAAAAATACGTTATTTACTTAATAAATAAATATTTCAAAAATTATAGAAACATTTAAAACGGAGATGTGGCGTCACCTTATTTAGGTACGCCACAATTTCAACTCTGAAAATTGATTACACTTTCTTGTTAGGAGTGATAAATCTATGTATTTTACTCATCAAAGGAAGCACATTAAAACAACGATAAACGCCGCGTAAATCATAAAAAGTAAGTAGATATGAGAGTCGTAATAATACCCAGTTTAGAGGTAATTTTACGGCTAATGAAAACCTAATAGAATGTGGTAGGCGTAGGCACGATCTAGCCTGTAATTGAATATTTTACAGAATAGCACCAGATTAATATGAATTATGCCTGGTCATATTCATGAGAATAATGTGAGGATGGTACAGTCAGCACCAAAAGTAAATGAACGGATCCAAATTTCCAAAACGCATGTACCTTATATACATGCATAAGTCGCTCGACAAGATCAGCACTTGATTGGAAGAACATCGTAAAATGTAAAAACTCCCTGAACACTAAGTGGTTAAAAGTAGCTTATAAATGTGTACCGTAAGATAGTCACTAATTTTTAAGAATTCAAAGAATTTTGACAATCAGGCGTATGTGTAACTATACATATTTTGTAACATCCATCTAATTATTCAGCAATTTTTTTCATCTTAGTTAAATATCTTTCGGTGTATAGAGATTTAGAAAAAAAATTTAGAAATCCATTCATCTTTTTCTGGTGCTGACTGTACCTCGCGAAGGAAGTAAGCTACTTACTTACTTGCATCATTACGTATTTAATTTAACCGTTTTTATTGAACGTAATCTTAGCTTGGAATATCCTGGCACTACCGTACCCACAATGTAGTGTAACTAACTAACTTTGTAACTAACCTATAGTTACAAAGTTTTTTTATTAAATTATAGTCCTTGAGGTCTTTGCTAAGATGAATATGACTGACTAAGGAAATTGACTAATTTCTAATTTCTATCTAACAGACGAAATTCGAACATTATCAAAAATGATCCAAATTTTAAAATTAACATCAAGCTAGTCAATTCTACCAAATGAAACAAAGAAAAACCTTTGTTGCTAAAACAATTCTAAAATTGTTTCGTTTTGGCCCTATATGTTATGTCTAGCTGAGCACCGCGGTTTCACCGGTGCTATTTTTTTATTTTAATGCGGAAATTCCAATAGAAATATTGGTGAAACAATTTTTGAATTCGGTCCAGTAGTTTTTGAGTTCATTCATTAAAATCATACAAAAATACAAATGATTGCTCTTTTTAATAATTGCAAAGGTGTAAGCTCAATTTTATACATTACGGAAGTTGGCTGGTCCATCTGAATTAAATATTCTTAAATTCTTTATTACCATTACCTACAACAACTAGTCTTTTTTTATATAATATAGAAGTAGCAGGCGAGAATGCGGTCCACCTGATGATAAGTGGCTACTGCCGCCCATGGACATCTGTAATCAACCCCAGATAGGATTAGATATTCCTACCTGAGGTCGGTCACAGGTGCGCCGCTGAGGACTAAGCTGGAACGCCTCGGAAAAGTATGTCTCCCTTACCACACCCTTCAAAACGGAACACAGCAGCGCCTAACACTGCTGTTATTAGGCAGAAATAGGTATGGCGGTGGTGCCACCGGAGTCGAACCACAAAAGGTTCTACCACCTTCAGAGTTAAGAGTCTGAACAAAATACTAGCTATCAATTTAAGTCTGTCTAGACTAATAGTAAATTACCTATCATATCGAACCTGAACGGTAGTTGCAACAATGTCCTTTAAATAAAACTTGACCTTTTCTCCATACTGCCCGGCGCTTTCAATTCTAACCTTTTCTTATCTCCTCAGTGAACCGCAAAACAATTTGAAATAGTATCCTTTGACGCTCTAAATGTATATAAGAAGATCATTTTTGCAAAATGCCAACGGGCTTTCTAAATCTTATGCTACTATACAAGTACTTATTAAATTTTGGCTTCTAAAAACTGATACCTCAATTTGGATTAAGCAAGGTGTGTAATTCTTTTATGGGGAACTGTATTCGTTTCTACAATAAAGACATTTTCGAACTATCCGAGAATAGGTTTAAATCTATTATAAAATTAACGTTATGTAAAAAAAGCTTATTATAAAGTATGAATTAATTTTAATTTTTAGTATGTTAAAGTCTTTGAGTTGATTGTTAAGGAATATTCCTCATTATTTTGAGACTTTTTATGAAAATAAACGAGGCTAACGACCATGACGACGATCATGGCGACGGTAAGTGACCACTAGAATCCACGGACACCTGAGACCAGTAGAAATATGTAAAGGAAAACCTTAAATATGTTTACGTAATCTGAAAATTATTTTAACATAGTGCAAAAAATTAGTAAATTTCGTTAAATGTTAATTTATCGGAAAGTTGGCAGGAGAAAGAAGTCGTGGTTATGTAACATCCGAGAGTGGACCGGAATAGCCAGCGCCGCTGAGCTATTTCGCAGAGCTAAAAGCAAAGAGGGTAGCAAGAAGCTGACAGCCAACCTTCAATAGTATGGAGAGGCACTTTAAGAAGAAGAAGTTAATTTATCAGTCTCCGCACACCTAAGTAGGGAAGACAGTGATAAAAATACTATTAAAACAATTATATTTCTTATTTATAATACGTCCTGCCTCGTGTTTTTGATTTATTAAAGAAATAAATCATCCATAGCCCACGGACTAATGCTAATTCAACTGGAAAAACTTAGTTTTCTAGTTTTTAGAATGACCTTAGTCAGTCGATTGCGCCGCTACCCCTGGACTCAGTGTCACGCTCTCTTGTTTTTACAAGTAAAGTGTACATAACAGCACGATTGAGTATATTATCGAGATACTCCCCACGGTTTCCCCCCCTTAAACAGTGGACATTTTATAATTTTATTTTTTGTATGTGGAACCCTAATTCTTTATCTAAAAGTAAAGTACCCTAAGATTCATCGTAAAATATTAGCTATCTGCCAGTGATTGTCTCAACAAAATTGGTATAGCCGTTTTGAAGATTAGCCGTAACAAACACACAGACAGACTGACTAAAATTTTAATAATTGTTGTTATACGAGTAAGTATCGTATATAAATTCATATGCATAAGTAAAGCTGGTATGTTGTCATTACAAACAGACATCTCAACTTGATTTATCCGTATAGTTCTTGCCTTTGATCTATACCGCCTAAAACCAGGAGCATTTAGTCGAAATAAAAGAAAAGGTCACGAGTTTCAGACGTAACCTTTACTTATCGTAAGCAGTGACCACAAATCAATCGTTACTCCGTCTCGAATTATAATAATCCTTTAATTGCACTCACGAAGCTTGTGAAGGTTTTGTAACGTTAATGTATTGAAATATCAGTTTTGTTTTCTGGTCTTATTTTGAAGATATGATGACAGGAGAGGCTTAACGCTCAAATAATCAAAAACGCAGAGGTGAACTAGGTAGATTTTTGTATTCCAGGCATCGTGCTAAGTAAAAACTTCTAAGAAAATATTTTGGAAACTACATCATGTATATAAGTTGTACTTTTATTTATCCTAAGAAAGTATTACTTAATCTGGACTGACTCATGATCCTAGCACATTAGCTCATTATATACGTCAGACCAAAACACGAAAGTATGGCTACTTTAAGGAAAAAAATAATATAATCACCGAACAATAAAAACTAATAACGGTTAACGTAGTCTTTGTGCAAATATTAAGTAATTTATATGACTGGCATAGGCTAATTTTGTTAATTTAATGACATATTTATAAACGTACCATGACTATTTTTTCTTTCTTTCAAGCATAAAGTTAAAAAAATCACAACATACAAAACAGATATCTACAACAGCATAGACGAAGCCGCAGAGGCAGCTCGATCGCGATAAGTGCTATAAATATTGCAAATAATAAGTATTAATCATTGCAGATTAAATTAAAATACAGTTTCTAAACGTAAATACAATGTTGTGTCACTCCGTCATTAATACCTCACCGCTGGCGACGTAGCATTTAGAGCGACATTTCGTAACGTTACCGCAATTACATAAATTAATTACTTTATTTATCAGACATTATTCTCCGTTTATAGATCAGGAAACAGTCACTTAAGAGTGGCCGGATTTTTGACCTTTAAATACCATCACACGGCTTGCTAATGTGTTAAAACTTTTGCTGGCTCAAGTATTAAGTACGGCAATTCGTAACGAGACTGGTTGTTTTCATACGAGGTACAAATGGTACGGTTCATATCCGATAACCAGTAATACATTACAATACGCTGTTCTCAATTATCCTCCTCGCACAAATATCGATTTTATATTCAGTTTGATTTTTAATCGACTTCAAAAATAGGAGGTCTACCTACGTGCGTCAGAAGGTGGTTAATATTTTGAATATGTAGTCTTTAGCACGCTACACCCCAAACGGCTGACCGGATTTTAATACAACATGTTATTAGAATCGTCTTAATTACAGAATATTAAGGATATTAAATAATTGTAATAAATATACGTATATTTCATTTGAATGATATTTTTACGTACTCAGGTTTAAGTTTCAAACTTATTTATTATTTCTTCAGCAAAACGTATGTTCTGCTAACTATATTTTTTTGTAAATGATAAATATAATTTAGTTTCAGCATTCGGTTCTTTCACGCGGATTTGTGAGCACGTGCGGATATGGACCACATGCGCCCAATGGTGCGAGTAAGATACACGGATAGAAAAAAGGCCCTAAAACCATAGCTTATCTTTTGTGAAGTTACAATTTATATGACTTTAACTTACTACATCTTGTGATTGAAGGAGAATTTAACCTTTCAATCCATATTATCAAAATTTTGTCACAAATCAATAAAAATCTGAATTTATCTGTTGTTTATTAATTTTAAAACGGTACGATTCACTCGGAATGTGTTTTGACGTCATAAATGCATTCTATATGGTCCGGCCTAACCTCACTGACCTTTCAACTGACTAAAATCAACGCCCACACATCGTTATTAATTTTCTATCGCAATTAAAGGAACCGAATAGTTTAATGGCGAACATAAAATCGTATAGTTGTATCGAATCGAAAAGTAGGAGTGGTGGTCCATAAATTTAACTTTCTAATATGTTTGTTTTCCTCTACGATTATATTGTCTCTGGTTTATTACGGCACCATTTGTAGTAAGAAACGATTGTTTTTTTTTTACGAAACTGAAAAACAATTGACGACAATAAAAGCGGTTTTGTTTACCTTTGTAGTTCGACTCCGGAGACACCACCGCCACACCTATTCTTACCTTATAACAACAGTGGTAAATACTGCTGTGTTTTGATTTGTTAAGGGCGACATACTTGTCCCAGTCGTGCCAACCTAATCCTTAAGGATAGTATTTTACTATTACATATAATTAGTTAAATTCCATAGCAAACGAAGAGTAGTAATTTTATGCCAAACAAAACTTATCGTTGATAAAGTTACTAATGTTTTGTATTTTTTTACAGGTAAATTCACTACACCTTCAGTTATCTAGTGGTAAGCTTCTAACGAAAACGTTAAGTTCTTACATAAAGCAGGGATCTCAGTCTCAAACACTTAAGGTGAGTATTAACGTGTTATTTAAAAAAATATTGAAAATGCTTTATAAAAAAAAATAATCTCCTTTAATTACTCATATAAACGAACGTATGAACTTACATGCTCTTATTCATAAGACTAACTTTGCCTAAAGAAGTTCCGCTTCGCCACGCCCAGTATTTGAATAGCGCGATTTAATTTAGTTTATTTTATTAGTTTATAATTTAGTTGTAACAATATTTACATTTAGATATACTTTAAAGCTAAATAAAGACATTTCCACGCTACATTAGTTCCGGTTGCAATTATCGGGAAACAATTAGATTTTTTGTAACACATAGTTTTTGTTTCTTATATATGACACGTGTTGTGCTCCGCGGTTTCACCCGCGTTTAAAATGTAACGTGATTATAAGTGACAATTTAACAAAATGAAATTATTTCTAAGAATTATAATAATTGGCATTAACGCCAGTGTAGGCAGGGCCCGTGCATTAAAATACTCGGGGGACTTCATGGGTTTTTTTGCATAGAACCCTAACTCTTTTTGAAATAAAAGTAGCATAGGTTATTCCTTAGAAAATCAGGTAACTGGCTGTGAAAATCCGATGGTTCGGCCAGCAATTTCGAAGATTAGTTGTAAGAAACACACAGACATACAAAAAAATAATAATTATTTGTTATAAGTAGCTTACATAACTCTCTTATTATGCATTTAATAATAAGTTGTTATTTTAACATTATAAGCAGATACTTACAATTTAATTGTATAGATTTATACTACCAATTGTTTTGTACATTATATACCTACTTACTGTTTTAATTGTCGATGAATTGCAAACCGATTATCTGAAGGACCGATCTTTTTGTTCGTGATCTGTCAACGAGAACATAAAAACTTGGACACAATAGTTGTTTGTTATTCGCATTGCACCGTACTTAAGATACAATATGTATGTACATTTATTAAATTTTTTTTATAAAAAAATATTATACCTTTGTATCACAGAGTGCGTCCACCAAATTCCTTGCTACATTTGAAGACTAAAATGAAAAAAAAATAAGAAAAATTACAAGCATGTGTTACTTAGATCCAATATTAATATGAAACAAATATTTTAAGTAATTCCAATTTAAAAAGGCTTACCTGATAATATAAGGCGTTGATTACAAAATTACGACGTTTCGGTCTCACTGCTGCCACATCTTTTAAACAGGAATCACGCAGAATTATTGTTAAATGTTGACATCCATATATAACAAAGCTCGATCGTTATCGAAGACGGTACTTCACTAGGCTATTTATAATTTATATACTCAACAAAATAAGAGTACAGACAGTATAGTTAGAAAGAACTTTACAATTTACATAATAAAATAAAATAAGAATTCGATCACTATTTACCAATAGAATTACAATCAAAATTGCACTGACCACTTAATTCACATATCCGTCTACTGCTTCCGTTAAAAATGAGTTAAATTTAACTAGTAACATACCAAGTAGCAGCTACATCGATAAATCGATTTTGGGTCGTGCAAATTATTTTTAATTTTATTTTTTAAAATCAATTGTCGGGCGACACGACCGAGAGACAAACGCAACCAATTTACACCTTATTATAAAGGTATAAAATGATTATTACGTTGCTTGTGAACAATAAAAACAAAAGCTTAAGCCCCGGTCGTAAGTGACTGGCACGCCCGTACCTGTGTCATGTTAATCTCGCGAATAAAACCTTGTTTGACGTTTGTTATTGCCATATTATTCATCACGGAAATGTACTTATGAAATTATTTCGTGAGGTCCTCAATATGTGTATGGCATTAAATTTGTTTGACCGTAACCTCGACTGGAATTCTCTTCCATGGGATCTTAGGAGACCCGAAACAATTTATGTTACTTACGCTAATCTGCCCCGTCAAGCCAGGTAAAATTACTTTAAAATTAGTTTTTTTACTTCTACATTTCTAATAACATAAAAATTAATACACTTCCATAAAAATAGAAACGCAAATAGAAAGTAATGAA
Organism: Epargyreus clarus clarus; assembly: GCA_014595695.2. Taxonomy (NCBI): domain Eukaryota; kingdom Metazoa; phylum Arthropoda; class Insecta; order Lepidoptera; family Hesperiidae; genus Epargyreus; species Epargyreus clarus. The sequence goes on from JACTTY020000035.1 coordinate 1,975,113, forward strand.
ATAATAAAAAATACATATCATTCTAAATAATACTGATAGAAAAATATCACGACGCAGAAATATATTTATCATATCCTCACAATACTTACGCCCCCGCTGCCAAGCCCAAATTTCGAATTCTTACGAGCAATAAACAGTGCGAAATACATAATCTTCGGGCATTCCTCAACAAATCCATCGAAGAATTCTCTGACAAAAACGCGTATTAACATATTCAGACTGTCATTCTAATAAAGACTCATGCAAGAAAATTGATTTTATACAGGCTGATTTATAAACTGTTTTAGAAAAAAAATATATATTTATTCATACAAAATGTTTCATTATAATTGTTTAAATGAAGGTTCGTAATCTTTTGACCTGTAAGAAAGCTGTAAAACTGAATATACTCGAACTTAATATTACGTTAAGTTAACGTAGGACACCAGTACCCCTACCATGAGTTTTTACGTTTTGACAAATATGACTGTTTTGATATTTGTAACGTATTGGCCCATACGATTTCCTAGTTCTGACACAATCCGCTAGGAGCGCTGATTGGAATTTGTATGGGCAAATACGTAAACAAATACCAAAACAGTCATATTTGTCGAAACGTAAAAAAACTCCTGGTAAGGGTACAGATTGTCATTAGCTTTCACAAGTTTACTCTTTTACATCTCAAGATACAACACGATGGTTACACCGAGCAAGCTTACGAATAATGATTTATTTTAAATTAAATTTGCTTGTACATCCTGTATCTAAAGGAGCTAATACGAGGACAGTCTACAGTAACAACCGTCGCCGACGGCCATCAACACTTATTTATTCTCTTATGTTATTTTTTTTTATATATAATGTAGGAATAACAGACGAGCATGCACTCCACCTGATGGTAAGTGGCTACTGTCGCCCATGGACATCCGTAATCAACCCCAGATAGGATTAGTTATTCCTACCTGAGGTCGGTCACAGATGCGTCGCTACCCCTGAGGACTAAGCTGGAACGCCTCGAAAACATCTGTCTCTCTTACCACACCCTTCAAACCGGAACACAGCAGCGCCTAACACTGCTGTTATTAGGCAGATATAGGTGTGGCGGTGGTGCCGCCAGAATCGACCGCAAAGGGTTCTACCACCTTTATTACCTCTCTAATTCAAAATTCTAGAAACAAGACATTCCAATACCTAAAACCTAGCCTAAAACCAACACTGGGTCATGACTAACATCAAATACCAACAGCCTGTATATATCCGCCCACGCATTTATAATTTGACCAGAATGATTACCACATTTGGATGTTGTTAAGTCGGTAACACAGTAGCTGGCCGGGTTCACGAAATATTTAACATAATGTAGATATCTGGCATTATTGAGTACGTCACATTAATGTATTGTCGTTTAAATTAATTTTGTATCATTCATTTTCAAAAGAAGATTTAGTATATTCAATTATTTTTCCGACAAATTACCTCTTAAAAAGGTATTATGTAACTTGTTACAAAATTAATTATGTATTGAATTGTTGACTCATTCTCACTATAAATACTTGTTCGTTCATCGTTCACGTTTGCGGTTCACAGTTGAAACAGTTCACTGACACATTGAAGTGACTGCAGGCCAATTATCTTATAGGAAATCACGAGAACGAGGCAAGAGATTACAAATTGTCATGCCCTATGAAATATTAATTTAAGCACATTCAATTTTGCTGATCCAAAGGTACCATAATTGTCAAACAAAGGTTGCCATAAAAAATCTTTGCTACTGTAAGAGTATTATTGGAGCTCACACATCAGCCTACACTCTCGCTTATGGGCACAGATTTCTTCCAGAAAAATGATTTTGTTACAGTTACTACATCTGTGCGCATTGATGACACACTTGAGACACTCGCTGCCTTGAATCTCCTTTCACGCCTCCTACGATTCGTGAAAAGCGAGGAAGTGCTGACATAAACTGACAATAATATAAAGCTGACTACTCATTGGAAATGTTGCGTAGGCTACCATTTTGAAGCTTTAGTTGCTGAGCAGTCGCTTAATCTGTTGCCGCGCGGGCATCCAATTTGTTGTTTGAGCAACCATCAAGCAACACATGTTGCATTTTATTCGAAAAATCTTAATTGTTTACGCGTTTTTTTTCAAATGTATAGGGTAAAAAATAATCGCCTAATTTTAACAGTGGCGTTGACAACTACTTAATCGCTAAAGCTACTAGTTGCTCAAGCTATATTAGCCTGAAACGTTAGCCTTACAATCAATTGCATACGCAATCTGAACTCTAACTCAAAGTCAGTTCCTTTACATACATATAATAATTTGAATAAAAATTAAATTAAAATGAATTACGATACAAGATACATGTCTTACACATATCTTACATATTAATATTTTACCAATATTTTTAACCTTTGAGAGGCGCCACGGGCCCGTTGCGATCAAATCAGTGACCTCCCCCGCGGTGTCAATAATTGATAAGAAAAGTAAAAAAGTACCCAATAATCTTTATATCAACGTATAATTAAATTAATTCAAATGACATACTTTAATTAGGCTGTATAACTGTGATCGGAAGATGTGGTTTTGACGCATGTTAATTTAATACTAAAATGTTAATTATGTTAATTCACTAGGACTGAGTGTTTGATTTTATGGGTACATGTCTCATCGCTACAGAGTTACGAGTAGCTATCATTGTACATACAATAATTATACTCTTTGCACACCAAGTGTAATTTGAGTCGGCTCCAGCATGCAACTGTACCCTTACCATGAGTTTTTACGTTTTGACAAATATGACTGTTTTGGTATTTGTTTACGTATTGGCCCATACAATTTCCAAGTTCTATTATAATTCGTGAGAGGCGTTGATTAAGGGTACTGTTCAAGTAAAAATGTAGCAATTTTACATAAGCTTCACTGTATTCTCTATTGTACTGCTACTACTAAAAACTAAGTTGAAACGCTTCACGTAAACGCAACCATGCTCCTCAAACTAAAACATAGTAGCAATGAACACGGCATAAGGCAGCAAATTTCAAATTATTTTAAAGTGTCGTAGTATTTTTGGAAGATGTCACTTTTCATCTCGCAGTGAGACAACTCTACGAAAGTTTTAGTGCTTGAGATATAAGATGTTAATGTAAGCATTAGTTACGCGTGTAAACAAATACAAGGCACCTTCCATGTAAATTCTGTGTCGTATCTTCTCACGTTTAGCCGAAGTTCCCATGGCATTGCATCAAGTTCAATTTTGTGTATAATCATCGGAATCTGTGCACACAGTTTATCACACATCATTATTACTTGTATTTGTATAAAAAAATATGATAAAGAGGTAATTTGTATACGATAGTAATCATTAACTTGTCTTTAAGCCACCTTTTGCATTTAGCAGAGAAAATTGAAAGCGAAGCAAAAGTAAAAAATGAGAAAAGAAAATGCGGACAGAAAATAATAATGCGAAATAAGACAATAATCTCATTTTCTTATTCTTACAAACTGTGCGTGATAACCAAAATAACAAAAAAATGCTTACTGAAAGATTTTTGTATCACCCTGTACAATACTTATTTCTTCATTCTTAATTAGTGTTATATTCAAACATGTAAATAATGTAATATTAGTGTTATATTAAATCACGTAAATAATATAGGGACTTTTTAATCAAGCTTTTTTACTCAGTCATCAGATGTAATACATCATTAATGATTGAACAGGCAGGACTGCAGCCCTGTACCCTTACCATGAGTTTTTATATTTTGACAAATATTGTTTTGGTATTTATTTACGTATTTGCCCATACAATTTTCAATCAGCGCCCCTAGCGGATTGTATCAGAACTATAATGACAGTATCTAACGTAATATTACATGTCTAAATTGACAAAATGGCGCTTTATGTATTGTCTCTCTTTTTTGCCAACATGCAAGGTAGACAAAAAGACTTGAGCACTTACTTATTGTTACGTTTACTCAGTCTACTAAGCAAACGGAACAGAATAATGGATTGAGTAAACGTAACGTAAAATTGTGAGATTTTTTGAAAACTCATGGTAAGGTACCCTTACCATGAGTTTTCAAAAAATCTCACAATATGTAAGCCCGAAGATAAGTAAGCGGTAATAAACAGTAGTTTATTACCGCTTACTTATCTTCGGGCTTACTGCCTTTCAATTTGCCATTTCCATAACAGACAAAATCATCATCAACCCATTACTGTCCCACTGCTGGGCACGGGTCTCCTCTCAGAATGAGAAGGATTAGGCCATAGTCCACCGCGCTGGCCAAGTGCGTATTGGTAGACTTCACATACCTTTAAGATTTTTTTATAAATCTCTCAGGTATGCAGGTTTCCTCACGATGTTTTCCTTCACCGTTTAAGCAAGTGATAATTAATTTCTAATACGCACATAAATTTGAAAATCAGAGGTGCGTGCCTGGGATTTGAACCTCGGACCCCTCGATCGAGAGGCCGCGTTTCTTAACCACTAGGCTATCACTGCTTACTTACTCACTAACAGACAAAATACTAGGGTTTAATTACTTAACGAACATCGGATGAATTAAAAATACCTTCGTTAAGATCATAGTGCATAAAGCTTTTACATATAACCAGATTTATCTTAGACCAGATCCATTTACACCTGTTTTTGGAAAGTTATATAAAGATAAATCGAAAGAATCTGAACTAGACTGCTTTTTTTGCTCTTAATTATAATATAAGCGAAATATTTTCCACTTTTAATTATTAACATATACAACCACTAACAAGCGCTAATGCTTGCCTGTGGCTACCATCTATTCAAGTTGACTTAATGGCGAAAATATGTATGAAATGCATTAAAAATATAAATCAAACGACACAGTGAAATTGCGATACGATATAAACGGTGCTAATTAATTTTGCGTTTCATAACTGGAGCTTATCTTAGAAGTATAATAAAAAAGTATTAATTTTTAATACCGAACAAAAAGGAAGGTGGGTGAAGAGGGGAGTAAAGGCAAGGACTCTGAAATAAAATGTAAATCAATTTACCGTATGATACACTAAAATAAATAAGAGTATGAATTTTAAATTCTACACATGGGTGAAGTCGGGAGTTGCGCAAAGACAACGAAATAAAATAAAAATCAATTTGCCGTTTACACTAAAATAAACATGTATAAGCGTATGAATCTTAAATAATGAACAAAACACCACGTGGGTGAAGTGGGGAGTAAAGGCACAGCACAGAATCCCAAACAAAATGAAAATCAATTTGCCGTTAATGCGGCCCGGAGCCCGAGCTCGGCACTACCTGTGTTTTTTTGTCAAAGGCCTGATAACTCAGGTCGGGGCAGTACGCGGCCGCACCTCGACTGGGCCGCGCGTCTCAGGTGCCGTGTGAACTCTGTTGAACTCGGTGCGATTTAACAATGCCATCTTGCGGACTGTTGATTGAATAACCGCTTATTTGTTCGCGAGTGTACTTGCCATGTGTTTTTAGTTGTTTTTATTTTCTTCACTTTGATGACTGTGACTTGACGCGTGTTGATAACCTGCTGATTTTAGTCGCTTTAAAAACATTTAAATTTATAAATTAATCAGTATTTTTGTTCGTGGATGTTGTGACATTTAGTGACAGAGTTGTGGTTTCCGAACTATATATCGTTAATGTCAGCGAGTTATTTATGTGATGTATCTCAAAATGTATATAAAATCGGAGCGCTTCTACCAACAACCGGACAATCAGACGCTTAAAGATGACCGGTGCTACTCGGATTATGAAGAAGAACTGGATGACCGTAAGTTACAGTAAAAATCCTAACGACTATAACAAAAAGTAACCACAGCATACGCTGTATAAATATTTATGTTTAACTAAAATAGGTATTTCTACAGCAAAGTATTTTTTATGTACTTTATAAATAGATAAAAGTTTGTTTATATTAAATATATAAAAAGTTCCTGCGATCGGTAAGTACCTACTTTATATATTTCATAGTATAAATAATTTGAAGTACAAATTATCATCCTTTTATTCTTAAACATACCATATTTCCGAATGATAATATAAGCATGAAATTATGCATATAATTTCTTACGTAGCTTACATTAACTTTAATTGGGTATAATTATATTGTTTATAATTTTTATATACGTACTTATTTATGCCTATTTTTTCATCATATGCATATACCTTATTCATAACAATACGTTTTTCTTAACTTAATTGAGTAAGCATACAAGAGTTTTTTAAGTTAACTAAATAAACTTTGACACTAAGATATCTCGCGGTGATGAAATTAAAAAATACTGAGAAACTTCATTTAAAATCAGAAAAAAAGCGCAATAGATAATTATGGTTGAACACTTTGTATTTCGACTGGGGGGGTATCACTGCCACTCAAATTTCTTATAACAGCACTAAAAAGATTTTGTGTTTTCATTTTAAATTTGTCAAAGTTAACTAATTTAAGGCGTTCCAACTAAGTCTTACAAACAGCAACGCACCTGCGATCAACCTTCAGTTACTCTTTAACTTAAAACGCCTCCTTATCTACAATTTTACATACATAACCCTGCTGTTCAAACTAAAACACAGCAAAACTGAAAAAGACGAAATAGACGCGGTAGTGCCTAGCGAAAATACCTCACATTATAAGAATAGAAATATGCCTAGAACGCAATGACGCGCGTTGATGTCGTTCGTGCGGAAGACATTATTGCGTGTTGCACCAACAGAATCGTATGTTTTACTCACATATTTCAGGCTGTACCTCAAACAGGTGATATATGTCAATTAATGTCAATTATGTGTGTTTGGATTATGATATAGTTATTTTAATTGCTTACTGGAAATTAATTTTCTGTAGGCAGTGCATTCTTCTAATATTATATATTCTATAACTCTTTATTTTATTTGTTTTATTTATGTACGTTAAATAAATACTGTGCATGTATTCTTTTACTAATTATATTACATATACATTACTTATTGAAATATTTTATTTAGATATAAACAAAATGGAAAAGCTTCTACGCTTTTAATACGCGAATCATGTCAATGAAAATATGTAATTAGTTATTTTTTAGATATGAGTATAGAAAATGGAAGGTTATATTTATGTTAGCTGTTAATGATATTAAATGATATTAAACGCCGGTATATTTTGTTATTCCGAATAATAATGTTATTTTAAAAAAGGAAGGGTCTAAATTTCGACCCTTTTCTTCTTTTTTTTAGCAGGTAACCTAAAACCATAACAATCGACCTTTACAATCCAAAAAGAGATAAGCAAAGAAATGCCACGGCGTAATCATGTAAAGATTATTTGTATACTGAAAGTATACTTTTCTAGAATATATTTTTAGTTTCGTAATGGTGCGGTAATTTGACAATTTTTCTTCTTTTTAAAATTACTTAAGTCTTTCCAACTACTTCACTAACTCACTTTGCAACTAATTAACAATATAGGAATTTGTTTTATTTTTACACCTGTATATAAATTAAAAACATATGTCAACATAACAAGTATACTTACATGATTACATGTTGTTTACATACAGGTGTAATCGACAAAAGAAATTCGTAAGTGGGTATAGCAAACAAGCCTTTGAATGACAGCTCCTAATTTACTTACTCTTACTCGGTAATTGGTTAAAATGGTACACGACGCTACTCATTAAACGGAATATTGCAATCTCGTTTCCCCATTATAAACTAAATTACCTTTACGTAACAATACCATCAAATGGTAAATTAAACTATTGTTAAAATCTTTTGCTACCAGCGGTACCTGATGTGTGAACTGACACATTCAAAAACAAAAAATGATGTTACTTTCGCATTTATTTCATTTTAAAAGAAAATACAAACATTACTATACATACGTAATATGGGAGTCTAATTTTGTAGTTTTAGTGATCAATAGTAGTCTGAGATATCGACCGAAAACCAAACCTTTTACCTATATTCTTACATGACATAATGTATTTTCCTTTCACATATTAATCTAATTTGGTAGATACTCAAATAGGATAATATATTGCACGTGTGTAATAATAAAATAATTACAATATAATTTTATTATCATTGACAACAACAACTTGTCACAAACTGTCGTGCCTTTCTGAAATATTTATTACAAATCATTTAACTCTAAAAAACAAACTTCGTAACTTTCCAAGCTTAACGACAAGTACGGATTTTTACCTGACTCGCATTTTATTATTACCGTACCCCGCTGTACTCTTATTTCGCCGGTTTCACCCCTACATGTCCCGACTTGACAGTACCGAATTATTACATTCATAATAATTACAAGAACAACCATACAATTTTAAGCTTTATACCATCCCCTTAAACCGTATTATCACTATCGGTCAATTTTGCAAAGTGAAAAGCAAGGTTCCAGGAAAGGACACTCACCCTTAACATACCTGACCGATAAAAAAAATTCAGGTACCTGACCTATGTTATTTTTTGTATTTTTTTATGGCAGGAAATCGCAACAATACATGAAACGGTCACGGTGCATATTGTAAAAGTATGGGATAAACTGGGCTCAGTTAAGTACTGCAACAATGAGGCAGGCCTTTGTTTGGGGTCGCTGCAGACCTGCAATTGAAACATCAGGGGATTTGGAAATGAGTCACGCGAAACTTTTCTGTGAATGCACGTAGGTTGACGTATTTTAAAATTTAAATTCGATGACTAAAATACCTGTTCAAAATAAAATACTGTCGTGTCAAACAAATGTAGCACATACGAAGTAAAAAAAGGTTTGTATCAAATGGTTGTATAAAAGTAGGCTTCTTATTTGTAGAATTTAACACATAGTTTTATAAAATAATAAAATTACAAACAATCAATGTTAGGTATCTATATTTATCTCTTAAATCATATTACAAGTTTAATTTATATTTTTCTACATAAAGTACGTAAAAAATATAAACACATTAATTTAATAAGAAAATACTTCATTTACATATAACGGTATAGGTACTTACAAAGTAACTGAGTACAGTAAATACGCTGAGTATGTCATAATGTAGTCAGGTGTTTTTTTTTTAATTTACATCACTATGTCCAAGTATAAACATAAAATAGTCACATGTCATTGAATATAGGGAGTTCAATTAACTGCGGCTCATTCCTAACAACTGTAATATTTCCAGACATAAACATATTTAAAAGTATACTATATACTATTGAGTATTTAGAATATATTGCAAATTTAAAAATGTGTATAATTACTTTAAGAAGTTTAATCTTAGTGCAGAAGCACAATCATATCTAAGTAAGTACAATAAGACGTCAAAAACTTATTTAGAAATTGACATTTCAACTGCTTTGTCACCTAAAATGCGTGGGTTCGAAACCTTTTGAAACCGGTCCCGGGTCGCAGAAAACAACAACATTTTGTGCGAAATCCATTAAAAGCGAGATAAATCGGTGAATTACCCGCCCGATTATCTGCGGAGATTCAACGAATATTTTCGTCGTCGACTCAGTCAAGGTTAGGGGCTAGGTCAGTGTCAGGGTGAGAGAGGTCGTGGGACGCGGGTCGCGCATGCTAATGTTGATTCATCGCGGCCGAAGGTTGAGCACCTCTGACATTTCGAACCGTTCCAATGGATTGGTTGAAACGCTAGTTATGATAATTGTTTCTCATTTGTAATGCGCTTGGATGTACGCTTGTAGTTATATGAGGTGCGGGGCAAAGGTTGCGTATATCAATAAGGTAAATATTTAAACAGGGTACAAAGTGCTCTACGTAGGTTCTAACGTTTTGGTGTTACAAACTTGCGTTAGGTGGGTGACTAGAGTGTTACTCTGCGATAAGCCTGAATTCCAACTGACTCAATAGCTTTCACGTGTGTTAAATCAAAAAGAGGTCTTTGTTTTCAAAAATATCCATATTTTTTAATAATTAAATATAATTGTCATCTTTGCAATTTTACAAACACATTTTTCATTTACAATTCAACAAAAGAATCATTTAGGTACATTGGAGAATTTTTGCTCCAAACCTCCACAACTCCACACCTCCACAATTTGGTGTGACAACAAATCTGTGCCCAGCAGTAAGACATAAAATACGTTGAATATAGGAAACATATTGTATAGTTATAAATACAATAAGTATACACATAAACAACACTTAAGTAACATGAAAATTACTTCGTATAAACAATTACTTTGGTATTTGAAATGTTTCGTAGCCCTTCTCATACCTATTTCCTTTACAATACTTCGGACGTGCCTATCTCAATGGCCTCCTTACGCAAGATTTCTCGTTCTGTAATTGATTTCTTTTAAAACCACAAAATAAAATAACACGTGTAAAAAATATAAACAACCTATCGCTCCACTTCGATCGCTACTGAAGTCAAGGCTTTGGTTCGTGTCCAAGTGATAAGGGTCTAGCGATATGTCGGATTTTATTCACAAATATATTGTTAAGATCTACTTATTGAATCTGTACCCTTAGTATGAGTTTTTACGTTTTTACAATAATGACTGTGTTTGTATTTGTTTACGTATTTCCCATACATTTCCCATCAGTTCTGATACAGTCCGCTGGGGGCGCTGATTGAAAATGTATGGGCAAATACGTAAACAAATACAAAAATAGTCATTTTTGTAAAAACGTAAAAACTCATACTGAGGGTACTGTTGATTGTTTACTGTTTAGTAGAAAGGGAGGTTAAAAATTATATTACAAGTTTCTTTTACAATACACCTTTAATTTCAGTAATGAATAGACCATATACTCAGTTGATACGATGCACGATTTGTTGCATCGTGCAATCCTTACCATCTCCTTCGACCTTAAATAGCATGTTAGTGTAATGCGTCTAACACTGCTAATATAAGACAGAAACAGAATTGAAGTGCATCTATATTCATCCCACGAAGAGGTCTAATACCTTACCAACATAGGTACAAGTTTTATAGATATATAAAGCCGTAAGTTTACAACTTGACCCCATCTCTGTTAAGTGCACATGACGGGGTCGCGGGGTCACGCGGCGACGGGCGGCATGCTAATGCGGGGTTAATTGCGAATTCACCGACCTCACCTTTAGAAACGCATGCTAAAACTTTAAACTTTTATTCCTTGGGCTTAAAATCCGTTTAAGTGTAAGATAAAATAGAGAATATACGTACATTTGTTACATTATAACGTCAGTCGGTGAGGCGATTTGCATACTAAACAAAAAATATTTGTGAACACTTCTGTCGGCAAAAAGGCAGTAGTTCTTATCTTAAGCCTAGAAGAGTTACGTATATTCTATGTTTGTCTTACTTTCTAACAATATAAGCAAATTCGTAACTTAAAATTTTAAAGAACAAGTAAGTACTTATTTTTAATATTCTTCACGTATTATATTTCGGAAACAGTTACAAATAAATTGATATTAATAAAGCAGTGAAGAAGATTTAATGCTGAAATAAGCCGTTAAAATACCTACTGTATTTTTAAGCAAATATAATACTAAATACTCTTAAAACACGACTAGTAAATGATAAACGTCTTAAGAATGCATATACCTAGTTGTGGTTAGTATTCAATGCGTTGCCGATGACTAAGGCCTATTTTCCAGCCACTCAGATGACTAGTAAGAACTACGTCTGCGGACAACTGGACCATCCCACGTCGTGGCCCATGGTTCTATAAATACATAAGCGTAATAATACTTGATATTACTTATAAGTGTAGTTAATAATGTTTGTCATTACGGAATTAATATTATTTACAATAATAGTCTGGTCTACTTTACACACCCACAATGATAATTAGATGTATGTAGTATTGTAATAGAAATTTAATTTAATTATAAATTATGGTATCTAAGGATATCAGGTCAGTTGGGATTCAAGTCTGGACCTCCTCGGATCTCCTCTCCTCTCCTATTATATCCACTAATAGATTATAGTCCACCAAATTGACCAAGTATAATTTGTTATTCTTATCTTATCCTAATATACTATATACTCGTAACATGTACTTTGAAATCCATATAACTTTGTATTATTTAATATTTTATTATTTAGTGATCAATTTTATAATTTAAACATATTTCAGTCTTATATTTACATAATAATCTTAATGTGGATTCAACCACATCACTTTAAGATCCATACAACACTTTTGAGTCTTACGACCATTGAATAAACTTGAAAAAAAGCACTTAACTTAAAGCTCGTTGAAAACTGGTGTTCTATGTAAAGTGGTTACATAATTAGTATCCGATGGATACGCCGGCACATAGCAGATGTACATCAATATTGAACCAAACACAACACCTGCTTAAAACGTTTAACTGTTAACAACTCGTTAACGTGGGTTTGGATTTTGAGTTTATTCCACTTAACGCTGTCGATCACTAGGTACGAGTAGAAGCACTGGCGTATGCCAAAAGGAACGCGTGACTGGTGTAAGGTACTTTTCAACAAAACCTACCGTTTTCGAGAAAAATCCAAAAAACCTAAAATTTTTGACGTTTGCCGACGCACACAACAGATCGATGGGGACTTTTGACACTTTACTTGTAATGGTAAACCCAAGGTCTCTACGGAAATTTAGCTTTCCCGGAATTTTTCCAATTTGATCACTATTTTTATGTCTAAATTGACCAGGTTAAATTTATAATGACTAAAATTACAATGTATGAAATTCCTTCCCCACGACTGTTGATAAGTTTTTGTAGCTTAGAAATTTTACCGATGAATGTAAAAGGACTTATTACTCACCTCTTAGTCTAATATTGATAGGACTTTTCCAACATATTTTAAAATAAATATGTAAATAAATAATTAATTAATAGAACAAAACTTTTTTCGAAAAAATACAAAGTAGTATAATATATAATCACATATTTACTTTTTATTTGTTGCTTAATGTTTGCTTGCCTAAATAATGTCGACATTTCTACATAATTTATCTGAGTTTTAAAATTCTATTGATTTCTTATTGGACACAAGTGGAATACATCAGATTCCGTAAGTCGGAGAGATGAGTTTGGTCAAAAGTTTATACTCACAAGGGAAACATTTGCTTGCTTAGCGACCTCTTGACAGCCTCTCGATCGGACAAGCGGTTACAATCATTGTATGTCAATAATGATGTTACATTCCTTTCATAATCGGAAGAGTAACGCAGGAGAATTTTCAGGAGATGTTTTCTGTGATAAAATGGCAAATCTTCCTTGTTTGCTAATCTAATCAGAACGGAGACCACAGAAATGACCGAGGATCAAACCCAAAATGATGTTGGCAAATCTGCTACCACAGTGCTACGCGGGTCGATTAAAAGTATGACGAACGAAGTTAGCTTAGCTTATTATTATAGAGATTAACCAGATATTTTTCCTTTTGTAAATAAAAGCATTTGTCCACAGAAGCGACATCTTGACGACTTTCGACCAGAAAGTAGTGACATTTGTCGCTGGTATTCAGCACATGTACTTTTTTAGGACTAATCCTAGAAATAAAGCAGGCTAGCCATTTGATGGAAGGTCACTACCGTGTATAGTCCTCAGATGTAGCGGCGCATTTGTAAACAACCTCTACCAGGTTGAAATCAAATCCTATCTGGGATTGATTGCAGATGTCCATGGGCGGTAGTTGCATTACGATCAGTTTGATTGTTCGTCTGCTACTCCAATATTTCAAAAAATATATATGTAATGATGTTTGTACTGATAAATATATTATTGGAATTCGTATTTAATATGAAGGTAAACATTTTCTCGGCGGAGCGACCTCTCGACGACCCCTCGACCGGACGAGAGCGGCGACAAACGCGTCCGGTTAGCCCGCGCACATACTTAATTGCTCATGCGCAGTGTGCACGTGGCTTAACTTCAGTTTAAATAAATCCGAGACGAATGGTTTTAAAAAAAAAATTGTGTTAAAAAATAAGAAAGTTCTAAACCTAATTTACTAAAATTACAGGACAAACAAAAGTGTTTTTTTCACATGTTTCGTTTTTTTTTCTTACGTGTGACTACAGCAAATTGTTTTTTTATTTGACACAAATATCTATCGAGGTAGATAAAGAAAAATAATAAATGAAATGTACATAAAATATGGTAGGGAAAATGACAAAAAACAATAGTATAGATTATGTTTTCTTTTTTAATTTAGTATAAGTATCCTATGATTGAACAAATAGATCATTTATATTTTTCACCTGTGTAAAATTCTAACGGTATTTCACGGAATAACAATCTGTATGTCTTACTATTTTTTATTATAAAACACGTACGTCAATTCCTTAAACAGCAGTTACAGTAATTATCTTCTAACGACACCGAAATGATAGTATAAGCATATTATATTAAACCGATTCGAACCGCCTCAAACCAGCTCCCGCATAGAATTTATCAAATAACCGCTATCTACATACTTAAAAGGTTTAAGCTGACAGCATTTTCTGAGAGGCATTAGCTTGCAAACTACATTATCTTACGTGCTTACCAGTTTTTATCTGTCGATTTGTTTAGTACTTCGGCTACTACTTATATGGGTATATGTAGGTGCAAGGTACAAGTATTATACACCGTTTATATTACAAACCTGTACAATTAGGCATGTGGACTTTACGTGTCCGTTAAGCTTCCGAATTGATATGGGAATCAGATTTTTTTCGGTTTGATTCAACTGTTCTTCAGTAACGACATAACATCAGATCACTCCTTGACTGTTTGCATCATAAATATGGTGGTAGAAGTGACGGTAAGTTTTTGATAAACAACTTACTTAAAATTTATTGTCTTCTAAAATATTTACTAGAGTACTAAATTACAAACTAAGGCTTACTTATTTAAATAGAATGAAGTTTTATTTTTTGACGCTTTATTAATCTGGGGGCACGGCAGTGCACCCGCCAAAGCGAGCCAAAAAAAGCACGGCCGTACCATTCTTTTCTCGAAGTATGTTTTTTATATTTTTCAATCTAAATCATCCTGTCCTACAAAATCCGCCATACGAATGCGTTAGCGTTATGCACTTGGAAGCCTAGACTACTTGGCTAGACTGCCAGCTCAGCAGCGTAGAGACATCTGGTGTAGTATTGATTTTACAAATAGCGTTTACGAATGCGTTCAAAAACAAACAAAAGCTTTGTCAAACAGAAACGTTAGCGTTATGCACTTGGAAGCGTTGCTACTTAGCTAAACCGCTCACGGCCTACGGTTGTTTGTTTACGGAGCGGTAATGACGTGCCAGTAGCCATCTGATGTAGTGTTGCTTTTACGAATAGCGTTTGCGAATCCGTTGAAAAAAAGAACGTTATCAAACATAAGCGTTAGCGTTATGCACTTGGAAGCGTTGCTACTTGGTTAGACCGCCAGCCTACGGTTGTTCTTGTTTGTTTACGGAGCGGTAACGATGTGCCGGTAGACATCTGGTGTGGTGTTGATTTTACGAATAGCGTTTGCTTTTGAAACGTGATTGAGTCGTTATGTATGGATTCAGCTGTGTTTATTAAGGCATCTCGAGAAAATATATGACAAGCCTATAACTTTTTCTAAATCATTTTTTACATGTTGAGTACTTTGCTATTTTTTTTAATAAAACCTTTGATTTAAGAACTTAGTATTTTAATTATTATTTGACATAAGGAATTTTCAGATTAATAACTGAAATAGGACATCTAAGACCTAGTGCAATGAGGATATTGGAAACCAAAAGTGTTTTGTTGACTACGAAAAAGACCTCATGTTGGGTTTTATGTAGTTTTTTTAATCTTCCATCACCCGTCACTGACCAGACACACACAAAGAAACATGCACACACACGCACTCAAACATGCGCGCGCACACACAAGCGCGCGGTGTGAAATGTGTGAAGCGCAGTAACAATACGCCGGTACAGCCACCTGTAGAAGCCTGTATGTTGATTTTACCAATAAGGTTTGCTCTTGAAGTATTATTGGATCGTGATCTAAGGATTTATCTATGATATTGATTAATTGAGGTAAATAAGCCTGTGGATTGTCAATGTTGGTCTTTCTTCAAGGTGTTTTCAATTTCCAGTCTAATAACTACAAAGAAATGGTATAACTACTAATGCATTTAATTGTATAAAGCCATTCGGTAACCTCCATTTATTTGTGGGAATTTAATACATACTTTTGAAATTCATACGTAATAAATATTATATCTGTCTAATTCTAAATATTATGTAGATACCTACCTCAATATTCCAAATTTTAATTCCTGACCTGTTTTTTACCAATTTAAGAAACAGAATGATAAATCATTATGATTAAAAAGTAAAATTCCTTACAAATTTTCAAAGATATGTGTAGCACTTGACTAAGGCGATGATTTATAGTCAAATCCTTCTCATCCTATAGAACACATGAGCTCAGTATTGGACTGAGTACGAGTATCATTCAAGGAACTAAGTCAATGTATTGCTGGCGAGTTGTTTAGTACTTTTAATATACGTTTATTTTACTAGTGCATCACAGCTTGACCTTCCGAGAGATCAAAGTGAACTTGATAGGTGCATGACGAACATACTGTTAATACAAATATTACATGCAAATACAGTCCTCTATTTAGTAATGCGTTTATTTTTAGCTTATTTTCGTGTTTTTTGTTTATTCTCATTATGGTGATTATCACCATGCCATTATTGTCCCAATAGATCTTCTATCCAAGACTACTATAGATAGTTCATCACATTGGTCAAATACAGATTTATAGACTTGAGACTGAGTGAAGTGAAGTGAGTTCCCTCATGGTTTTTTCCATCAGGTTTTCCATTCATCATTTGAAGGTGGTAGAACCCTTTGTGGTTCGACTCCGGCGGCACCACCGCCACACCTATTTCTGCCTAATAACAGCAGTATTAGGCGCTGCTGTGTTTCATTTTGAAGGGTGTGGTAAGGGAGGCATACTTTTCCGAGGCGTTCCAACTAAGTCCTCAGCGATAGCGGCGCATCTGTGGCCAACATCAGGTAGAAATATCTCATCCTATCTGGGGTTGAATACAGATGTCCATGGGCGGCAGTAGCCACTTACCATCAAATAAAAAAAAAACACCCTCTAATGTAACATGGACACCATTTGAACCAACTCCTAAAGTATGAAGCCATCATTAAGACCACTGAAACTCACTTGGTATCTATAAATAATTGGTATAATTGAAATGACTTCAATATACCAATAGTACCTAACGTAAGATGTCTATTAACTCACAGTCTAACACTATCACAGTAGTCAAGTTCTTTTTTTTTTTTTTTGTTGACGAGGGGGAATCCTTCAAAAGGTACCCGACGCCATGGGAGTGACGCCGTGTTATGTGGGATTTTTACCGCACTAAACCCCCCCGGTGGCCGACCTCAGCGTTTTGTTTCGTGGAGAACTCCGGGATCTCCAACGGAACACAACCGGAGTACACAGTAGTCACTGACTAAGTTCCTCTTATGACTTATAAGTTCCTCTTAAAACAGGACTGCCTTCTTATTGTAAAAATAAACAACACAAAGCACACTTATGAAGTTTTGTCATCACGAAAGCAGCTGGCCCAATCTTGGGAGGTCACTGATTTCTTCCACCCACGTTGTCGCGTGGCGTCCACAAACAGTAGGTTTGTTGATTTTTCTATTAAGAGCCTGGTGACATTCGTATACAGTGCCAAACACACTTATAAAGTTTAGTGTCATCGTACCTTGATGACGTTCCAGTGGGGATTTCTCTAGGATGACGAAATGATTATTTTGTATCCAAGTAGGCGTTTCTTATGCGAAAGCGAAGTAATTTGTCCGTGTGTAAAAGCTTAAGATAGAACTATTTTTTTTTAGATAGCAGCCACTACCATAATTTGACTTCAAGAGCATTACAGCCACCCCTTTTTCTGTCTTTTTAGTAAGGCTTAAAATTCACCAAAGATAGATTCACCATGTTAAAAACCCCTTTTTCATGTATTGTATTATTAGTTTATTAACTAACATAATACGAGCCGAATTGTTCAGTAACTGAAATACTAACTAATATAAAATTAACCCATTGACCGCGTTCGTATCGACTGTATTCTTCACGGGTAAAATGTACCAGATTCGAAGGCAAATTAAGAATAGGTATTCAAGTTATAGGCTCATGAAGACTGGGTACTCAGGTTTCCTCATTTTGTGACAAAGTGTACAACCCAAAACACCATCGAACCACCTGGTCAGCGACCTTGATCTCACGGGAGGTCAAGCCCTGCCCACGCTGGGCGGTCGCGTGCGCAAACAGTGGGACCATGTTGATTTTTCTATTAGGCCTCAAGTGACATCGGGTACGCACATACGAGGGTGCGTTTTTAAGTTCGCGGAATGAGGGACAAGGAGGGAAAATAAAATGTCAAAATTATTTTTCTTTTTCTACATATTCTCCTGCAAGACGAATACATTTTTAAGATCTTTGTATTAACTTATTTAAACCCTCATAAAAAATGTTTCGTCCTTGTCGGAAAAATTGCGTCCTTAACTTCTTCGTCTGTAGAAAATTTATTTCCACGAAGCTCTTTTTTCATTTTTGGAAAGAGATAATAATCGCTGGGAGCCAGGTCTGGCCTATAGGGTGGGTGATTTAAAATATCAAAGCTCACCTTATGCAGGGCAGCCAGTGCAATACGGCTTTTGTGTACGGGCGCATTGTCGTGCAACAGCAGGACACCTCTGGTTGATTTTCCCCGCCTTATTTCTTTGATGGCTTCTTTTAACCGCTCCAGGATAGTTGCGTAATATTCTCCGGTTATAGAGACACCTTTATCTTTATAATCTATTAACAAAATTCCTTCTGAATCCCAAAAGACTGTCGCCATGAATTTTCCGGCCGATTGTGACACCTTAAACCTTTTAGGAGGTGCTGTACCCTTTTTATGCCACTGCATGAAGTCTTGTTTAGACTCAGGTTCATAATGATGAACCCAAGTTTCATCTCAAGTAACAATTCGATTCAATACAATATCTTTATCTTCTCCACAGAGGTCCAAAAACGCACGGGAACATTCAACGCGCTGTTGTTTTTGAGGCGGCGTGAGCATTCTCGGCACCCACCGCGCGCTGACCTTAGTCATGCCAAGATGGTCATGCAGAAATTTAAAAATGCTTGTATCCGATACTCCAACCATTTCTGCAAGCTGTTCCTTCTTTAGCCGAGCATCTTCCAGTACTAATTTTTCGACTTTCGCACTCGTTTCCGGAGTGGTCACCTCAACAGACCGTCTGGGTCGTGGGTCCTCTTCAAGTGAATCCCTGCCTAGCTTAAAAAGGTTGTTCCACTTGTAAACCATCGTTTTTCCAGGGCAAGAGTCCCCGTAAACCGATGACATCTTATCCATTATGATTTGCACAGACTTTCCTTGCTTGGTAAGGAACTTTATAACGGCGCGATGCTCGATTTTCTCCATACTTCCAATTTTCTTCCGGATTGAGTTGTTTAATTGTCGATAGTTTTAAAACTAATGATGCAATTGTGATAAAACTTTATATTTATACTATTTATGAGTCACTTAACACGTACCGCCCTTAACAAGCCCGCTATCATCCCTCCAACCCCGCCATTCCGCGGACTTAAAAACGCGCCCTCGTATTATGACATGTCGCTTGCTATGTCTATTTGCGTAAGATCGTTTTCGGTGTATGACCGAGTGAATGAAATTACATTCTCCCGACTTTGGAATGGAGATTTCTTTAAAAATAATGGATATTTGAGAAGTGATTCATAGACGAAAATTCAATAGTAGAATTCATTATTATCTATGCTAAATTTTTATGAGAAATTACGAACTTAAATTCGTGAAATGCTATGACATATGACAAGTCTCCTTTGTAGGCAACAAAGTAAAAAAAAAATCTTTAGACAAGCGAAACAACTCATATGGACTAGTAAATCTACGACAAAACCAGTAGAACACTGTCATCAATTCTTATATTACATTATTTGTGACATTAAGGACCTGTTTCACTACTTGCGTTATGCACAACTTATTTGACAGATATTGTCCTTATACGAATATGCCGTCTGTCAAATAAGGCTTGAAACTAGTACCTGTACCTAGTACAAAGGAAATAACTTATAAGTACACGTTAAAATAAAAAAGCTACTTCCAGCGTTTTAACATTTTATTATTTTTATATAATTTCCATACAAAAATTGTAACGTAAAGGAGAACAATATTTTTATTCAATATCTAAGACAATGATTTGAACCTAAGACAATGCTATTAAGCGGCTATGAATAATGGATCTACAGTTTAGGACAAAACAGGGTTGAAGTTTTCATAAAACATGACACGCTATCTCGTAGACTGACAGTTGCAATAACTCACTACACATATTAACATTATTTTGTCATCTTTATTAAATTTAGACTGATATTCATTTGAATTTACGACAAAATTGTTGAAATTACGTTCGTTTACAATTATTATGGTAGCACGACCGTCGTCTACCTACAATTACTGAAGGAACACCATGATATTTTCAAAGGGCATTACTTTAGGTAAAGTACGAAATAAATCCGAACACTTATAGAGACATAAAACAAATTAAACCTCTGGGAAACGGTATTCATTACATTGATATTAATATTTAATATGAAACCGAAAAACCGCGGATTATAATTATTAATGTAAAAACTAAATCAATAATTTGATGATTACCTACATTCTCCTCCTTTTAACACGCTTTTTTTTTGTAATAACTTAGAGAAATATGCGGTAGAAGTGAAACAAAACTGTTTTCGATCGACGCAATCCAATCAGTACCCTTATCAGGAGATTTTACGTTTCGACAAATATGACTGTTTTGGTATTTGTTTACGTATTTGCCCATACAAATTCCAATCAGCGCCCCTAGCGGATTGTGTCAGAACTAGGAAATCGTATGGGCCAATACGTAAACAAATACCAAAACAGTCATATTTATCGAAACGTAACTCCCGGTAAGGGTACAGTTAACACTTGCTTTATTCACCTCATTTTATGTCCAGTTCACCTCATATCTACAATCAACTAATCGCCGCAGTAAATCGTTCTAAATATCAACACTGCATGAGCAATTACAGAGATCATGACCTACTCGTAAACAACAAATCGCCCGCCAAGATAATTATTTCGTGAATTGAATGCCCTGAAGTGCCTGCCACCGTGCAGCGGAACTTAAATTAATTGTTTTGCAGTCCAAATGTATTTACATTCGTTTTAGATCCCAATCTCATCTGAAGCCGTTACTATGAGTAATATTCGGTACATTCTCAAGAACTTAACGTCATGTAGATTGGTCTTAAAACTAATAATGCAATAACTCCTATCTACATACAGTGATCGTATTGCATTAACATTTACTGTAAGAATGGATGAAGAATTATTATGATTACTTATAACATATACGAATATACCTTTATTTTATCCGAAGTCGTAAACGAAAGTTAAATCAAATTCTGTGTTTCTGATAACTCCAGATAGGATTCGAATCCTTGTTAAGGTCGACCATACATTCGTGGCTACATTTTTGAAGACTCCAGATTCGATAGGATTCGAGTCTTTTATGAGCTCGGCCACACTGCTAACGTTGTTACTCTTCCAGTCTCTTCCTTAAACGGAACATCATGCAAATCAGAACACCCCAGCACTTAATATGTTGTATAAGGCAAAATAAGTGGGGCGGTGGTGCTTCCGGAATCTGCCATCTTCATGTTCATACCACAAAACTTAAATTACTATAAATTAACGTAGTTATTTACATATGTGTAAAAAGCGCACCACCACTGAATACGCAATTAATTACAATTATCCCTTAATCTGAACAAGGCTGATGTATTTACTTGACCCTAGCCGGACGAACATTATTCACGAAGCGACGCGAATTCTTTGACATTTCACGTCTATCTTAATTCGACATCAACAAAAACTTGAAAAATAAATCCAGCGAAGTGCGAGTCGGACTTGCGCGAATGAAAAGGGTTTCGTACCACAAAGCAAAATTTACTGCGAAAAATCATGCTTTTTTTTGGAACCCGTTTATTTCTTAACTTTATTTTACTTTTGAAAGGTGGTACGAGTATGGTAACCCGGGGAGGTACCACTGCTAAACTTATTTCTATTGTGAAGCGAGTTCTGCGTTTCGGATGGGTGTGGATGCCGGCAACTTACTTATGAAACTCTGGTACTTATCTTAGTCCTGAGGAGTAGTCAGGAGTCAATGCATCCGTCATCGACTTCAAAATGAATCCCCATTCTATATGGAGTTTGTCACAGATATTCACGTGCAGCAGTGAACGCATAACATCAGGTGGACTGCAAGCTCGTTTGCCACTTCAATCCTTTAAAAATTGTTATTGGTTCTTACGGTGACCATAGTCTTCGTAACACAGTCTAAAAATTCAATATTACCCACTAATTTTCAACTTATTACGGTTGAAGAGACAGACCTACGGACCTGACCTGTGACAAATGGACGAACTGTGGAGCCTTGGTAATAACGTTACGTTCGCAAATTTGCTTACAGAACCCTAACAATCGAGCTGGTTCACGAGGAATGCCAAGATGCGACCGCCGGTAAACTGAGCATTAAATTCATTACCGCATTTCGAATGCTTGTGTTTATAGAGTTACATTACCCGATTTTTACTGGTTTTACCATTCAGGGTTATGAAGATAATGTGTAAGTTAATAAAGGATTCACTATTACACTTTCATGTTGGTCTGACTATCACAGTACTACCTACTGTTAAAAACGATTTTGTTTCAAAAAAATATAAGTCAGTTGTTCATGGAAATTGAGTGTCTGTTTTTCTCCCCATTGTACCTAATCCATCCAACATTTTCATTTTTTTTTAAAGTGGATGTCTCGTTTAGAAAAGAATTTTCTAGAACTCAGTCTATTTGAAAGGGACACCGTTACTTATAATAACATCACTTCCAACTAATATCGTAGTCACGGATGTGTTTTCTACGCCTAAAGACCAAAAATGCTTCTTATAAATATCCCTCCTTACCACGCCCTTCAACCCAAAACACAACAACACTCAACACTGCTATTACACACATTATTTTCTATGAACATTTCAGTGTTATGAGTGTTTTACGCTGAAATACAGCAGCGAAAACATATGCGTCCACATAACTACGCTGGTACAACGGTGCGTAATTCACTTCACGGCAATCATGCTGTCAGTTCGTCCGTACACATATTTGTAAACGGTACCGATCACTTAGGCAGTCTGTTTGGCGGACGTGCCGCCATCCGGGTCAGGTGCCAACGGTACCTTGTTTGACGACACTGCTGACCCTACGGGTGGTCTAAGCTAAGGGAGGAGCGAACTGTAAAAATGTCAAAAACAATCAGTTTGGGTTGAACATTTTTGGGAGGCTTGCAGCAAGATTGATGGGCTTAGAATAGACGATTCAAAGATGAGAGTCGATTATGTTGTGTTAAAAATATACTTGCGATAATGTAAAAGAAATTTGAAATTAAAAGTCAATGTTGCAAATGCATATAGACGCACACAAACGTAACCGACTTATACTATAAAACACATTTGAAGCGGTCGGCGATATATAATGTTTTGTTTCAATAATTTAGTTCATGGCTTTTTAAATGTGACAGACAAACAATGCTATGGTGGGAAAATTTGCTATAATTGTATGTGTATTTTGCAAAAGTTACTTTTCTTAGTCACTCCACACATTTTGCGCATAGGCAAGATAAAACGGAGACGTAACGTAAAAAAATAAATAACACGATATATGACGACACTCGCAAGAAACTTATGACTTGCACCACACATCGTGGCCCATAGGTGTCAAGTCAGACACATCGCCAGCGAACAATATAGGCGCGCATTGCGATGAGCTACGCACCAAAGGTTAATTGAGTTCCTGTTACTAACCTAATGAGTCTCAGACAGTTATTTTAGTTAAATTTGTAGAAATACCGATTTTATGGGGTTAAAGGTGATTGTAGACTACATAACCATAAAATTAGTTAATATTCTAATTACGACCAAATATAAGCGGTCACTATTGCCTCAATGATCTACACCAGATTTCTAATTTCATTGGGTAATGGTAGGTGTAAACCCAGTAAAAGATATAAATGTGTCATTAAAAGTAAATTTTAGAAGTGTCTTAAACCCTAGAAACGATCGACCAGTATAAGTGCAAGCCATAAATATTTAATTGCATCAATTCATACGAGCTCAATTTCATCAATGAAACGCATTACAACACTTCCACCGTTATTACTACACTTACGACACTGGCCGTTTAATGTGTAACGGTGTGTTTCCTCTTATATAGTGTCAACTGACAGCTGACCCGACTGGTTTGGCGCCGGAAAACATCGCTCATCGATCGCCTTGACACTTTTCGATCACTTCCTGCGCACAATTCTCACAACCATAGACAAACCAATATAAATATTACGTAAATTATAATTGAGTCGTCATAAATACTAAAATCACGGAAAAACATTATTCACAGGAAAAATAAAACGCATTACACTAAATTGAGGAACAGATAAGATCTAATATGACAGCTCGGCTCGGCTGAATGATCAATTTAAAAAAAAATCTAAGCGTTCAAAAATGTGCGGGGGATTTAAATTTCGAATTAAGTGACTTCGACGTATGTGGTCCGTGCTGTTTACTATAAAGCATGGCTTGTCAAACAATTGCCTAATATAGATATTATTAGTTTGTGTTATCTTTTATAAGAAGATAAACGTGTTAGAACGCCAACGTAGCCCGGGAGCTCATGCGCGCGTGTATCATTACTATTGTAATAACGAACATAACATCACAGAACGCGTCAATTTGAAATAATTTTCTCGTAACGCGCAACATAATGTTCTTCTCCGTGGGTTCCAGCCATTGTTGTCCCCTTTCAGTTAATATGAATAGCATGAATGGATATATTAATAAATGGATTTGTTCGACGACTAACCAGTATTATCGTACGTGATTTATTTTTCGTTTGTTTTATATCTGAATCTTGGGTACAATAAATAAAGCTTAATCTACTTTCACTTTGAAATATCAGACGGATCGATGGTTTCAATGAGCTTTTATACTGGAAGTATAGATTCAATGCTTAGCCTCTGGCAAAGTTATATGAAAAAGTAACGGGTTAAAATCAATACTGTTTTGTCCCTCTTATCATTCTCATATTATTTACGCAATCCACAGACTTTTCTTACATTACTTAAAATTAAGAGTTTCAACGATTTAATAAATCTTCAGCGCACTGCTGAGAACGTGTCTCCTTTCAGAGTAATAAGATAATTTAGACCATAATCCTTAACATACGCTTAGAAATGCAAATTGGTCGAATTTTCATACATCGACAGTGTAATCTCGACCAAGTCGGTTGAAATACCTACGTGCTTAAAATTCAAATCCATCAAATAATTTCTTTAATGTTTTGTCTATTAATTTTCTATAGGTACTAGTCTGGCTATATAATTATAAAATAATTCTGAAATATTATACATTACATAGACATTACATAAATAAAATATAACTCAAAAGTTTCACAGAGTAAAAAATAAACAAATTTTAGTAGGTTACGTAAGGTCAGAAGGTTAGCAGTGTGTAATAAAACAGATTCGTATCAACTGGCGAAAAATAACTTTCTTCAGCTCACGTGTCAGTTTGTACGTCGTTAAGTCCCAAATGTGGCTCATTTATTTACGCAATGTCGTGGTTTCTGTCGCCTTAAATCTTTGTAGAATACTTTAAAAAATATTATAACATTCAGTTACATTGCATATAATATATATTATGTACAAGTGAGTTAAAATAAAACTACAAGTTCTCATTCATGTTTCTATGAATATCTAACCCTAGATTAATTAGTCCATAGACTTTTTCCGAATCCTATATAAATTTTTGTCTTTTCTAGAAATCGCTTCAAAGACTAGTCCATAGAGACGGAGGAAAGTTGAAAAACAATGAATTTAAATGTCTTGGTCGTTATTACAATAAACAGTATATAATAATTATGTACAGCTCAAAAAAACCTTCGTTTTGTAGCCTTCAACGAAAACCTTCGTTTTCGTTGTTGTTGACTTCCTTTTACAGATTTTAACGATAATAAAAGATTTAATAATTAGAAACCACAATTTGCACCTATGCTATGGACTTCGTTAAAATATGCATAATATCTGTTATTATAAAATAAACTATAACTCGACCTATATCGAACCTACAGAACAATAGACAAGTTTTGTCGCTTGCGTGATCAAGTTTTACGGGTACGTACTAAATTCCACCTGATTTATCATTTACGTTCAGACTGGTGTCAGAACGGGATTAAATCGATTTATTTCAACGTTGCAACGGTTGTGCCAGCACGCAACTCATCGCCAGTCACACCTCGTTCTCATTAATTCCGAGAGATGGCACTCTGAGATTGGAGGAAAGTGTATCGCAGCGGACCGCCATCAAACAGGCCGCGGCGATGCGTATCGCTGGATGCCGAGATGCCTCGCGGGTCACTGAGATCTTAGCGACCTTTTTTTAGCGATGGACGTAACCGGATTCAAGGAGCGTCTTTCTCGGTATCGAGAGGTCGGGTTATGACATTTTACCCAAGGACGCAGTCGACCGTACATCTAGGTTGTTTTGAGTGTCTTGAAAGTAAGATGATGTATGGATTATTTTCGCAGAAAAAGTTAACTGAATTGCATTATTCAAATTATCACGTTTGCGACTTTCTTTTCAAAAAATGCAGCAAAATGAGCCTACTCTTTTATGCTAACAACCTTTCTCTAGTTAAAAATCTACCATAATAATATGAATATGTTAAGTTTATTATGGTTTAAGATTCTTTCTTTATTTAACTCTATTAAACAAATAATTTTCCTTATTAGAATGTTTTTCCTGTCTCGCGTGTTTATGTCTGTACCACCCGTATTACACACACATAAATGAACTCTCTGCAGCTTCTTCGCGTCCTGAACAGTATTCGTGTGAGTTTGAAACTATAGGATACAAGTGGCATGCGTGCACATATTATTTTACTCTTTGTGCGTGCAGTTAGAACGCACATGCAGTCGTAAACACGCGCGACAAGAAAAAGGGACCTAATAAGGACAATTATTTGTGTAACAAAGTAAATGTTGACTTATTAGTTAAGTTTAGAACATTAGAACTCATGAGTACGGTGTAATTTTGACATCGAATACTAAACAAAAAAATCATGATACATTTATAAGTCTATGTCTTATGAGCAACATATTATATATGTGGAAGACCCTTTTTGGTTAGACTCCGCGGCACCACCGCCACACCTATTTCTGCCTTATAACAGCAGTGTTAAGCGCTGCTGTGTTCTAATTTGAAGGATGTGGTAAGGGAGACATACTTTTCCGAGGCGTTCCAGCTTAGTCCGCAGGGGTAGCGGCGCATCTATGGCCGATCTCAGGAAGGTATATCTAATCCTATCTGGGGTTGATTACAGATGTCCATGAGCGGCAGTAGCCACTTACCATCAGATGACTGCATGCTCATCTTCTACTCCTATATTATAAAAAAATGTACTAGGGCTCCATACTCAGCTTGATACTAAAATGTTCGTTTGTTGTGACAGGTGAAGGCGGCGGGGGCGCGGCGCGGCGCTGCGCGCGCGATGCGGCGTCGCCCGCGCGCGCGCCGGCGCCCGCGCCACCGCCCCACGCGCACGTCAAGAGCGAGCGGCTCAGCCCGCACGACTCCACTGCGTCCAGGTATGATTATTTGAGGAAAATGTTTTTATACCTTACATACTAAATGAAAAGTCAACACTCATCACCGAATATGAAACTGATATACGTGGAAATACAGATATATTTTTGTGTAATAAAGATATATCAGCTAACAGAAAGATTTGTTTGGTGGCATGTGCTCGTGGCAAAAGGATGCTAGAGAAAGTCAGATCTGGAAAGTTTATCTTAATTGATGAACATAAAAAGCACACTGTATTCAATCACAGTCAGTTTGTATTAAAGGTAGATAATTACTTTTTAGAATATTTCAGGAGCAATTTAGTATTTTCATTAGGTTTTATTGGAGAGATAATTTACGTAAAAGAATCCAAATAACCACATTCATAAATCTCCAAAGAAAGTTTTTTCCGAGTTACTTTACTTTGATTTTAGACGAGATCAACTGTCCTATCCACTATTATGAACCTGTGTAACTATTGCTCAGGCGATATTAACCGATCCTTGCCTTGCCTTAGCCTTAAGTTTATATCACAGGTCCACACAACCAAAGACTTTACCATCCTTTACCACCGTCCACCCAGGTCCCGCAGCGTGACGCCGTCCACGTCGTCGTACCCGGGCACGCCGCCGGAGCGCGGCAGCCCGCACGCGCCCGCGCCCGCG
Organism: Epargyreus clarus clarus; assembly: GCA_014595695.2. Classification (NCBI taxonomy): domain Eukaryota; kingdom Metazoa; phylum Arthropoda; class Insecta; order Lepidoptera; family Hesperiidae; genus Epargyreus; species Epargyreus clarus. The sequence continues at coordinate 2,003,462 of JACTTY020000035.1, forward strand.
CACCCGCCGCGCAACTACTCCGACATCATGCGCTCGCTCGCCGCCAGATACAACACGCATCCTACTAACGAGTACGTATCTTGTTTTGTTGCGACTCCAACAACTACTACCGCCTCCAGAAAATAATATACAACGAAGTTAAGGGGCGTCGAAAATAGCCTAAATTGCTTCGAGAAAAGAATGGTACGGCCGTACCGCTTTTTTTTTCGACTTGGCAGGGGCACTACCGTGCCCGCAGATTGTTATTATTAATTTGAAGTAATTTTATCGCAAAATTCTCTTAAAAAATTCAAAGATGTACGAAGTAGACCAAACCGCATTTGAGCAGCATAATAGATTAATCAAAAATAATTTCTTCACATTCTGTAAAAACACCTTGCCCATCATTGGAAAAACCGTCAATTAACATTCTTGTCTTTGGAAATTGTTATATTCAACCAATCACCAAGATTAGATATACTTACTAGATTACATAAACGTATGTGTACTCTACGTACAATTTTGTGTCTCAAAATGATGCACACATTTTTATGATTCATATTGGTCCTGTTCTGACCTCAATTTGGGGTTACAGCAATTTCAACTAACATCAGTAAAAACCTTAGCATTTGCATTTAGACCATTAAGATTGATTATGGGAAGACATCGTCATCTCCGATTTCGATTCTTAAACGGATACATAAAGAGGTGAGTTTTTCACACGCTCCGCTCCGTGTCATCGCATTCACAATACTATGTGACCCGCAGGTCGCCGACCGCCTAGTGATGCCCAAATCGATTTGCATATTAATCGATTCGATAACTTACGTTTAGTCGACAAATTTACATGATTCGTGAGAACCGAAGTCCGCGTGAACTTATGTTATATTAATGAATTGTTCATCTCACGGACCACGGTCGCCGACCTCCGTCAGTTTTAATTACGATGCCTCTTATTAACAGGTGTCTAGTCTCTAAATTGTTTGTATATAAGAACAATATGCTAAATATTGCCATTTGGGAGTTCAAGCGATTATGATCTATGATACGACTCGCGGTGGATCATATTACATATATTATTGATGATTACTTATGCTAATGAGTCGACGGAGCATATCAGTAAAAGCAAAGTGCAAGCGATGATAAATTTCGTGTTTTATTAAAGGAGATAACGACTTAAAAATGATGATTTATGTGATTCGTAAAGTAATAAATAAACTCAGTGATTGGAACCTTTCGATACTTTGTGTATATTTTTATTTCGATGCCTGTCATTACTGATTAGCCTTGTCAATCAGTATAATTCTTTAGCATAAGGGCTATAGGGCTAAAACAAACACATGTAGAAATATTTTATGCGATACAACGTGACATCTTAGTGCTTTGTGATATACTTATCATATCGTAAAAATTACGACGCGATGTTATATCATGTCACTACGTCGCGTCAGACCTCGAAAACCGATGATGCAATCCTACCTTATTTTCCCCAAAGTGATTGCCATTATTAATTATGGAAATTAATGTTCGTCGTAAATCACGACAGGACATCGTTTTGCGACACGATGTCGTTGTTTTAAAACACACCACGATGCAACTTCGTATCTTTGTAACTTGCATCGTTTATATGCATTTGAGTCCTTAGGACCAATATTATTAGCTGAACCTAAAATTATTGTGAAAAAGTGACCGCTCTTTAGCTTTCGACATTTCTAAACTAGTTGACTTGAGCTACCACTACCGGTTCCATTATCCACGGTTTAATTATAGATAGTAGGGGTAATAGCGGGCAAGGTACATTGCAGAGGCGATATAGAGGCTTGTAAAGCTCTCATCCAAGTTAAGTACTAGGCATCGCTTGGTTAACGGGAGGTAGCTTAAAAAGCTCTTAAACTGTAAACAAAAACTAATTGTAAAAGCTTGCTTGAAGAAATTGTTGTGTGAATCATGATAGTAAAGTATACTTTTTAATTTTAAATTAATGGAGTATTTGATTAATCGACCAAAATACATTCTGTTGAAACATTAAAGAAGGAATAATTATATATTTTAATAATAAAAGATACGTATAAACGTTACGATAATATTCCTCAGTTCAATACAATTAGCAACGCTGGTTAATCAAACAATAATTAATATAGGAAAGTATAAAATCGCTGCCAAAACCGGCACTTCTTATGTGATCATCGTCCAGTAACTAGAAGCATACTTCAACAAGATTGAAGATCCAGCGCAGCATACATACATTAGACCGATGTTTATGTTCGCCATCGATCTTCCAAACGCGTATTGGACGTGATAAGATCAAGCAGAGGCGCGAATACACGCAACATTAGATACGGGATCACAATGAGAACTGCTGTTTGATATGTTTACAGCGAGGCTGATAGGATATCTCGCCAACTTGTCTAGGAAAGTGCGTAAAATATCTCACGTGTGGATTGTAATTTGGCTGTTTATTTACGTTTTGCACAACGTTGTTAGGTTGGTAGATTTGTCGTTTCAATCTGTGGGTGATATTGTATCATAAAACTGTTGCTACTGTGTCCGTTTGTTCAGGATATTAAAAAGAAACGAATTTACGACTCACTATTTAGATGTACTAGAGCCCATAATGTGTGTATATCACATTATTTCCTTACGCCGCTTACGCAAAAAACTGTCTTCAGCAGAGGAACGTTAATCTGATCTACTTTAGATGGGACTTTTGTTCCATTTGGCTTTGGTTTTAGTGGTCACATAAGATCTATTATGTCTCTTATATTTCTTCACTGTGTTGTTTCCTTTAAGAAAGACATCGAATCCCTAAAGATTTGACCGCCCTTCCTATTCCTATCTGAGATATGTAAGACGCATCGGTATAGCCTATCGCAAGATAGCCTATCTTTGATATACCGTTTTGTCTATATTTTTAACCTATGTATTATATATAAGTATAACATATATCTGTTTGTTTCTTACAACTCATTCGTCACCAGCTACTTCCACCGAGTCAACGGGTTCAGCGTGGATGCGCGACCGAGCGCGTCTCCCGCCCAAGACAACGACACGCCCATCGGCGGGCTCTTCGCGAAGCTCGCGAAGCAGCAGGGCGGCCCGCCCAGGCTGCCAGCCTTCCCCATCATGCTTGATATGAGCTCCACTAAGGTTTGTGGTGATTTGTAGCTAAAAAACGTTACATTGTAACTAAAAATAAATTACATCAGTAGAACTTGACTGAAAAAATTAGAGCCAGAAACTCGTCACGTCATATCTGAATACTTCCTATATACATAGGGTCATGTTTAAATTAAGCACAATTATGTATGTCACTTAGGCGTTAGGGATCATCCAAATACCTATATCTCGTGAAAAATGTGATGAGAAGAGGTAGAGGTCATAAGTTTTTTTTATTTCAATGAAATTTGGTACCTATAAGAGCTTTAAGAGGACACCTAAATCAGGCAGAACTTTAATAAACTAACTTATATATAAATAACTAGCGTAATAACAAGTATGAGTACGTATTAATTAACCCGAGCATTCAAATTCCTCATTGCTACTTTCTTATATTTCTCGATCCAAATATAATTACGTTACATAAAGTAATGCTATCAGAATACTTTTAAAGAAATCTCATAACATAATTATAAGATGGACTCCATTCCGTTTGAGACGATTAAAGTAGTGTTTTACAATTTCCGTTCATTACAACGTAATGTACAATAATGTTCAGCGCCCCGAGCAATGCCACTGCCCCTATGAAATAATTTACGGTCAGCTGCCTTCTCGTTTCATAAGAGCGTCTTTAAAATTCATTATTAATTATTTATACAGGTGCTCACTGACCTTCCCGGTTTAATTACACACCCGCACGATGTTTCATAGTTCACGGCTGCGATTAAAATGTCTCGGGCTATCGTAAAATTCATAAGACGCTATCGCACCAGAGAATCTCTATCGAACGGTGGCCGTATGTTAATTCGAACCTCTTTAAAATCATAACGCGCAATGAGCACCGCGCTTCCTTTCCAGCCATAATGAAGGCAATTAAATCTGATAAGGCACACGACCTTTACACTTCCTCCGCTATTGTGCAGATAAGACGGAGAGAGTGTTAATTGCGAGTCGGTTGTTGGCGCTCGCGCACGCTCACAATCGGCAGGGTAATAGTGGTGCCCCGCCTCCCTCTCGGCGCAGCCAGCGAACCGTCTCGGCTCTCGACTGTAAAACGAACTGGAGCTGCACTAATTGGCAGAGGCACGCGCCGCGCATGCGCGCCCCGCGACACGCTAGTGATGGGATGTGAAATCGACCGCTCGACTTTTATCGGATGACTTTTTTGGTGCGGTAAGAGGCACGCAAAAATTGCAACGTAAAATTTTTACCACTTATTGCATTCGAACTTTCTACAGAAAACTGTAACAGATCGCAGTGCTGCAACGATCTTTATATTTTACTGGCGATCGCATTCGCGGAGTTAATAATAATTTAGAGTACGGTGCACTCCGTGTCACGCGACCGCGTTCGCTTTCTAAATCCGATATCTATGTATTATTCGACAACCAATGCAATATAAACATGATTTGTTACATTTCTCCTCGTGCCCTTATTCTATAAATAGTCGGTTTAAATTTATTTTCACCTGTAAAGAGAAACGGGAGCGGCGCGGAAATAAATCGTGAGATGAATGGCGGCGGCTTTGGCTCGCGCCTACGAGCGCACGCGCATCCATGTTCATTTCACGCGCGCGCGCCTCCGCGTCTGAATTTTATTCAGAATCGGTCCGGGTTGTTTTTTAAGTGCGCGAGGCAATTAAAAAAGATAGATTGCAAGTTGACCCGCGAGCGGCGAGCGTGACGCTCAGAACGTTATTATGATGAATGTTGCGATGCGAGTGGTCTCAATCAGATAACTACAGGCTCTTGTGTTTGCTTAACGCCATACCTCTTGACTGGCTACCGAGTAATTGAGTTTCTAAATGTCACAGGTTGGAGCACGACACGCCATTATCGTACCGCTGATTGTGTATAAATCAAACAATACGTTTATACAACGTTATGAATATTAATGCGAACATAAGTTTTACTGGACTAGATTTGTGTACAACCTTTTTGTTGTAAAATGTCAGGTGTTATTAGTATTCAAAACGTATTGCAATGTAAGGTTTTATAACAATCCAAAAAATGTTGCGAAACTTATGATATTTATAGAACTAGAAGTAGCGTATTTTAAGTAAGCGTTTATTCTAAGTGTATATTTTCTGTACATAGAAATAAACATACATATTACACGCATATTCAAAGAGTTACATTATAGTCAAAACATCCTTTAACACTTCAAATATACACTTAATTATATTATATTAAAATTATAATCAATTTAATAAAAATTATTTGTATTACAAAATATAGAACACAATTGTAACTTAATTAGTTCGTCCTTTGAATTCACTAATTTTCATTGAATTGGATTCAAAGTTACTCATACAAACTCACTGGCCCACATTTTTAATAATCAATCTGTCGAAATATTGATTATTAAAAACGTTAAACGTTATTTTTGACTACAAAATTTGAAATTGTCAAATGTCGAAATTTGGCAATTTGAAATTGTCAAATTAGGTACGATCTTCGGTGATCAATACGTTGAATAGATAAATAATTAATACAATTGATTTCCAAGTCAGAAAGTAATCCTAAAGCGTGTTCCACAGACGTTGCTCGCGATATCGCGGGTGGGTCGCGGCGGGCGGTCGCGTCGCAAGCGCGTGGTCGCGGGCGCCACCGAGCACTCGCCCTTAGACCTGTCGGCCGCGGGCGAGAGCGCCGCGAAACGAGCCCGCTTGTCCGCCAGCCCGAGCACGAGGAGTGATGGGGATGAACGGGTGTCTAATGAAGGTGAGTGTAACTAAGCTTTTAAGTAGAACTAGCAATCTACCAGGGATGGCTTCTAATAATACAGGTGGTAAAACGAGTATGGTTCCAGAGAGGTACAAAGTACAACCCTTAAGCCAAATTCATGGTCACGAAAGTTGAGAAGAGAAGATATTAAAAAACTGCATAATTAAGAAAATGCATGCATACAGAATAAAAGGTAACGCACCATAGACATGCTAATCCACCATAAGAGGAAATCGCTCTGCTAAGAGAAAATGTATACGAGTTCAGTTACCCTTATCTATTTAATATCGTCATCTGGAGGCACGGCAGTGTTTCCGCCAAGTCGAGCCTAACTAATATTCTCGTAAATATTTTGTAGCAGTGTTTTCTTCGTAGACGATTTTTAATAAATGTTAATGTAAATATTTAAACATCCATCTTTTTAATAAAAAATACCTATAATAAACGATACCTATAAAAATATCATATTCCACAGTCATTTACGCAGATCTTAACAATAACACAAACACTACGATATTTCACGATATCGCCATTCCAATCAAAACAATTCAAAACATAAGTCAACGCATTGACGCGTTCGCAAATCCCGAATAAATTACCGTAATAATGCGTTAATGTAATCGACACTCGCCAATATATTAGTACTAGATGACCCGGTGAACTTCGTACCACCTAATTATGAGTGACTATCTGTACCTCGTGGTTTCACTCGTGTAATTTATGTATTATGTCCATAAACTACTGGTAAATATTAGGAAATGGCCACAGGAGAACAGGAAAATAAAAAATACAATTAAATAAAATTCACTCTACCTCTCTACTCTGTTATTTTTTTACCGACTTCAAAAAGGAGGTGGTTATCAATTCGGCCGGTATCTTTTTTTTATGTATGTACACGAATTACTCCGCCGTTAGTGAACCGATTTTAATAATTCTTTTTTTATTGTGTTATTTTTTATTGTAGGTTCTAATGAAATTACAAAGTCAGTTTATCATTGACTATTTAAGGGTCTGATAATGTGGCTCGGAGACAAAATATGTAACTCCTCAACCGATGGGGATATTTGAGTTGTGTTTGAAGATATTTAGTGTAAGTTCTAACGAAATTGCAAAGTCACTTCATCATTGACTATTTAAGGGTCTGATAATGTGGCTCGGAGACAAAATATGTAACTCCTCAACCGATGGGAATAATTGAGTCGTGTTTGAAGATATTTGGTGTAGGAGGTTCTAATGAAATTGCAAAGCCAGTTCATCATTGACTATTTAGTTAGGTTAGGTTGGAACACATAAGACAATATAAAACTAAGCGGTCAGGGCGCGGCAGCGCCCTGCGAGCGGGCGGTTCCAATCAATGTAAATTCAGACCTTACCTTAATTCATGATCACGTTCATACAATTTTATATTGTATTAATATAAATGTTATTATGTCATCACTAAAAAGGGTAAAAAATTTTTTAACAAAAAATACAACCGACTTCTATGTCACTACATAGTAAAAAATAATTCAAATAAATGTTGGTTTAGTACATATTTCTGAAGTCGGCGCTCAATATATTTCGTTCGAATTATTTTTTACTTTGTTTTGATCTAAAAAACAAACAGTGACTCAGATGCTTCATTATGTCTTATGATAATTTTCTTAGTGCTCCAAATTAACGGATATTAAATTAAAGTTCCATACCCGATTAAACGACCCTAAGGGTTGATTTTCCAAAAACGGTGAAAAATGTGTTCTATTATTTTGAATCAAAAAGCTAAATTCCAATTTTCATAGACTTTGCTTCAAAATCTGCCGACTTCTAAACGAAGTGTCTTCTAAAGCCAAATGCAAATTTTAACAGTCTTTGCTTCCAAATTAACGGATTTTAAAATAAAATTCCAACCCCTACTTAACCATCTTAAGGGTTGATTTTGCAAATATCGTAAAATAGATATTTAATTACTTTCTATCGAAATCCCAAATACCAATTTTCATATAGATTTGCATCAAAACTGGGGGACTTTAATACAAACTTTCAACTCTTATTTATTCACGGAAACGCGGTCGAACAGGATAAAAAGTATCCTATGTCCGTCTCCTGGTTCTAAGCTACCTCTCCACCAATTTTCAGTCAAATTGGTTCAGCCGTTGTTGAGTTATAAAATGCTTCACGAAAACGCGGTCGAACGGGATAAAATGTATCCTATGTCCTTTTCCTGCTTCTAAGCTACCTCGCGATTAATTTTCAGTGAAATCGGTTCAGCCGTTCTTGAGTTATTAAATGACTTCACGGAAACGCGGTCGAACGGGATAAAAAGTATCCTATGTCCGTTTCCTGGTTCTAATCTACCTCTTTACCAATTTTCAGCTAAATCGGTTCAACCGTTCTTGAGTTATAAAATGACTTCAAGGAAACGCGGTCGAACGGGATAAAAAGTATCCTATGTCCGTCTCCTGGTTCTAAGCTACCTCTCCACCAAATTTCAGCCAACTCGGTTCAGTCATTCTTGAGTTATAAATGGTGTAACTAACACGACTTTCTTTTATATATATAGATTAATATAAATGTTATTATGTCATCACTAAAAAGGGTAAAAAATTTTTTAACAAAAAATACAACCGACTTCTATGTCACTACATAGTAAAAAATAATTCAAATAAATGTTGGTTTAGTACATATTTCTGAAGTCGGCGCTCAATATATTTCGTTCGAATTATTTTTTACTTTGTTTTGATCTAAAAAACAAACAGTGACTCAGATGCTTCATTATGTCTTATGATAATTTTCTTAGTGCTCCAAATTAACGGATATTAAATTAAAGTTCCATACCCGATTAAACGACCCTAAGGGTTGATTTTCCAAAAACGGTGAAAAATGTGTTCTATTATTTTGAATCAAAAAGCTAAATTCCAATTTTCATAGACTTTGCTTCAAAATCTGCCGACTTCTAAACGAAGTGTCTTCTAAAGCCAAATGCAAATTTTAACAGTCTTTGCTTCCAAATTAACGGATTTTAAAATAAAATTCCAACCCCTACTTAACCATCTTAAGGGTTGATTTTGCAAATATCGTAAAATAGATATTTAATTACTTTCTATCGAAATCCCAAATACCAATTTTCATATAGATTTGCATCAAAACTGGGGGACTTTAATACAAACTTTCAACTCTTATTTATTCACGGAAACGCAGTCGAACAGGATAAAAAGTATCCTATGTCCGTCTCCTGGTTCTAAGCTACCTCTCCACCAATTTTCAGTCAAATTGGTTCAGCCGTTGTTGAGTTATAAAATGCTTCACGAAAACGCGGTCGAACGGGATAAAATGTATCCTATGTCCTTTTCCTGCTTCTAAGCTACCTCGCGATTAATTTTCAGTGAAATCGGTTCAGCCGTTCTTGAGTTATTAAATGACTTCACGGAAACGCGGTCGAACGGGATAAAAAGTATCCTATGTCCGTTTCCTGGTTCTAATCTACCTCTTTACCAATTTTCAGCTAAATCGGTTCAACCGTTCTTGAGTTATAAAATGACTTCAAGGAAACGCGGTCGAACGGGATAAAAAGTATCCTATGTCCGTCTCCTGGTTCTAAGCTACCTCTCCACCAAATTTCAGCCAACTCGGTTCAGTCATTCTTGAGTTATAAATGGTGTAACTAACACGACTTTCTTTTATATATATAGATTATGGAAAATGCGTTGAACGCAATCAGTGACAACACGACAATGGGGCCGAACACCTTATTATTTTGTGACGTTGGCGGGAATACTGATAAATTGCTTGCCGGCACACCAATTGGCCGTGAGCAATTGTGTAGACAACGATCGGGAACTATTTCTACACCAGTTATATAATTCAATACTACTACAACAGCTACAAGAGTATGAAACCTTATTCACACTCTCATATCATTTTATATCTTTATCCCGTGTTATATCCGTATTACAAAATAATTTAATACACAACAATATTCCCTATTTACATTGTAAATTGTAAAACAAAAATATCATAATAACTTAACCCAGCGTTTCCCAGCCTTTTTCAGTCCACGGACCCTTAGGAAATCAAGCACAGTTTTCGCGGACCCCCTTAATAAAATAAACAGCAAACAAAACGGATTAGGTATTTATTTTAGTTATTACAGATACAAAAAAAAAACAAATACAGAAGGTAAGTTGAAAAAAAATGTGAAGGTTGGTGTTGCGTTTTTGCAACTAAATCGGGGATATTCGGGTTGATGTTGCTACCAAGCTGTAATCTCAAATTAGATTCTACTTGTGTTTCTGTGTTTTTTTTTTTGTATAAACAAGAGTAGAGAATGCCTTTTCACATAGGTATGTGGTTGAAAAAAGCAGTAAAGCGGCCCTTTTGCACTTAATGAGCAATTTATGTATGGTCCCGAGATGACACCGCGGACCCCTGTACATATACACGCGGACCCCCAGGGGTCCGCGGAGCACAGGTTGGGAAACGCGGACTTAACCTATAACCATCATTCTCATGCATCCCTATTAGTATGTATTGTATTAGTGCTACTTACCCAAATCGAACTCGTTTGCCTTAGAACTTGTTTGATTAAACTATAAAAATAGTTTAGTATCTATGGTATAAATACCTTTTGTATATAATGTATAACATTAATGTATGTTTGCTTAATCAGCTCGTTTGACGAACTAATTGAAGGTATCTTAATTAATATCTTGTACAACATTCAGTCTTCCTTAAACGTAAACTGTAAATAAAGTTATGTCATAAATTAATGAGCACGAATATCACACAGTGAATATTAATAATTATTCCATACCTTAAAACCAGAACGAGTTTGCACATAACCGTCCACAGTACATTATTAGCGATTCATAAACAGATCGCTATATTCTAAGTCGGAATAGGCCACTCAAAGCCACCTACCGTGCATTGCTCCAGATATAACCACTATATTTGAAAGGTATCACGATACAGCCGTTTCTTCACAATTACTAAGTCAAATAAAAACGTATACTTGTAAAGAATTAACGATTTGAAAGACGATAAACTCCCAGCCTCCGTTATGAAGCTACGGTTGTTAGCGAACAAACATTAATTATTATATAAAATAAATTAATTCCGCATGTATCGTAATTGAAATCGGAGTGCCGGCCGCTGCAGGTTTCGTAAAAGCGATTATATCAAAATGAAAAAGTGAAGGAAATTGTCTTCTACGTTTTTCGACGTACTTTGAAATCGTTTTGTTAACGTAAAAGTTATTTTATTGAGTTTAGTACACTATTATACCGCATAAGAGTAATAGGAACTAAACGACACAATTTAAATACAATTTTGCTATTTTCCACAATGCTCCGTGAAGCCTACCAATCCGCTCTTGGCTTGCGTTCGGCTTGATAGTAGACGGGAACTCCGTTCTGAAAGAAATTGAGTTAGAAAAAAAACATACTAACTTCTTTACTTAAGTTGCTTTGTGATTTTATACATTTTTATTTTACAAAATTTTCTATCCTTTATATCTATCGATTTAAAAAAACCGTTTAATAGAAAATATCCCTAAATATTAAAAATAGAAAAGAATAAAATTTGTTTATTCTCAGTAAAAAAAATAATACATTATTACAAACTGTTTAATAAGGATTTCCTATGAAGAATAGTTTATTTTTTAATAAATCAATAATATTTTGTAATCCAACAACAATGTATGCTTGTTCTATTAGATCGAGGCGAGTGTCTATGCGCGGAGGCGCGTGCGCGGCTGTCGGCGTGGTCCGTGGACGACGTGTGCGACTTCGTTAGCTCCATAGACATCTGCGCTGAATATGCCTCGGTAAGTACTTTTTTTAAATTAATCATCAATTGTAGGTGTGGAAAACATTTTTTTTTTCAGGTTTATGACATTTTTTAAACGTTTTGCTTAGTATTTAGGACTGGACGACATTCTAAAATGATATAAAGGATAAATTTAAAATATTATTGTTTCTGTCGCAATATACATAATTTATAAGATTTCGTCATGGGACGGTATATAAATATTAAATATTATTTATGGGCTGACCGGTCGCCTAGCAAACGTAGGATACTCAGTATTTAATTATCTATTTCACCTGCAAAATTATACTACACAATTATTCAAAACCACGTAAAGTCTTGATTCCGAAAATTTTATTCAGCGGGATAATGCTGATAGTGTCTTGAGTACCTACACTTTTATAAGGTAATAATTAGGCTCATCTTTTTATAATTTTTGAGATTAATTACAATAAAGATTAAGTTAACAATTATTATTAGTTGTATACAAAACTATATTGGTCATCTATCTAAAGAAACTTGTGAACAACATTCATCCTAATAATACTTTCACCGTTATACAAATAAAATAATCATCTGAGGTATTTGAATTAATAAAACTTAACAAATAAATCTTCATGTTTCGCATTTCGCTTATTTATACATTTTAAAATGTTATCATAAAGATAAGTGTACATACTAATGCATACAAATTATAACAGGTATCCTAAATTTGTACCGCTATATTTTTTATCTATATTGCAGACATAGATAATAAATAGACTCTTCAATGTTTACAGTCCACGATCTACATAATAAATTAATTAACGCATGAAAATCATTATTTAATAAATGGGCTACAGTGGTCATAAATATTCTTATTTACAACTCTGCACTCAATCAACTAGTTCGCAGTCAATACAGGCGTCGTAAACATGAGTTACAGCTAGGAATAGAAATAACTATTATGCGTTAATATCTTCTACTGAATATCGAACAAGCCGTCCAAGACATCTTGCGGACACTAATACATATTAGGATACAAATTGTATACAATTATAGGATACATATACAAATGTGTACAATTATAGGATACAAATACAAATTGTGTACAATTATAAAATACAAATACAAATTGTGTACAAGTATACAATACAAATTATTTTAATTCAAAGTTCTAAGCATAAATTATTATCATTTAATGTTAGATAACAGTGATGTATTATTATTAATTATAGTGATATATAGATTATAGTGAGCTTCATATATTCATAAAATGAGGCTAATTCAATTTATTCAAAGCCCACCAGACCTCAACAATGGAGACGTTAGCCGTCACATTAGAAGCGAAACTCCCGTCATTCCATCACTATCCATAATCATGATTACACGTAATCATTCACTGTTTCTACACCTTCGAAGAACCATTTTGAAAGACACCAGTACAAATATAAAATACTTACGACTACCCAAATCGGAGGTCTGAATATACTGGTCGGGAATATCTACTCGAATCAACGGAACCTTTGTATTTGAAATCCATTTTAAAGCGATGCCAGTGGAAATATAACCATACGTTTGGTGCAAAATTATTAATTTGTATATTTTGATTTATTTTTGCCTTATAACAGCAGTGTTAGGCGCTGCTGTGTTTCGTTTTGAAGGGTGTGGTAAGGGAGACATACTTTTCCGAGGCGTTCCGGCTTAGTCCTCAGGGGTAGCGGCGCATCTGTGGCCGACCTCAGGTAGGAATATCTAATCATATCTGGGATTGATTACAGATGTCCATGAGCGGTAGCCACTTAGCATCAGGTGGACTGCATGCTCGTCTGGTACTCCTATATTATAAAAAAAAAAGTTGGTGCACTATAAGTCAGGGGTCTATATAAACTGGTCGCTACTGATTCAAGTTCGAACGTCTTTGTACGCACCGCGGCGCATTAGTGTCGCGATATGCCCACATTTTGACCGTACACATATCTTATTTCCTTTGTGATTAATTTTAATTGATTCGGTGAAAGGGAGCGAGATGTGTATTAGCACGGAACAGATCATTATTTTCATTAACATTCGCGTACAGTATTATTAACACATTGCCACTTACGAAATTTGTTAAATTAAAACACGCTGAAAAATGCAGCACTGAACAAAACTTGAATTTTATAACTTAATGTATTTCGAAATAGCGATATTCTTGAAGCCTATTAAATACAAGTTTTGCAAGTGTAAGCTTTTAATATTTATGCGTTTTAGTATCTAAATAGTAAATCTGCCATTACCCTATGTCATTCCCATCACCATTGAGTTCCATATAATGTTGGTGACCGTCACATTCATTACAAAATTATTATAGTGCAGTAAAGAAGGTTTTCTATCGAGCCGAAGTTACATAATTCACATCATATCCTCCATAACCAGTTTTGCTGAACCTATCACGTCAAAATTAATCCAATGAGGTCTTAAGATAATTGTATTGATAAATTAGACCCATCCTAACTCACTGTTGCATAGATAAATGTTTTAAGAATACCTGCGGTATACTTACTTTGTTTAAATGTTCCTTAGATATTGTTAGGTTCTTTTGTTCATAAATTTGATAGTCTTGAAATCTGACATCACCTAATCTAAGCTGGTACATGGATATTATTACATTTAACACAACGAAATCTATTAAACAATGCCCAATATAGACACAAAAGTAAACTTTGGTATTATTAATAAAATATATTATTATTTTATATTTTTTCCATTGTGAGTAATGTCTACATTATAATATAATTCAATACAAAAGTAACTTTAGAGTACCTATTCTTAAATAAGGCCAGTATAGGCATAGCGTAAGCCTTTGCATTGCATATATTATATTCCTTACAACTCGCAATAACCTCTAGTTCATCGGTTGCGAGGATTCTCATAGTGTTTCTCATCCGAGTCCCGAATTGAGTTCAAATGTTAGGTAACACAGTGCTTTTGGCACGCCGCCGTGACGCGAATCCTACCATAATTGTATCCTATGAGCTTGCACAACGAAGTATGAAAGCATGGCATCGCATACATTATGTCGGTGTGGCAACTGAACGTGGGAAACGTTAGAACATTTTAAATTTCCATAATATTTGTATCGCGAATTGTGAAACAGCTGTACAGCTTCCAGTGTACCGAGCTGCTATTACTCGGACAGTTAGCTATCAATTGTTGTGGCTTGTCGCTTATCTTTGATCGAGCAGTGAAGAAACTTTTCGCGTTGGCTTGAAACGACATACATTTTCTAAAAGCTCCCATTAAATAAGTTCGTTTTAATGGTTTTCTAAATCAAATGCGTTGTAAACTTATACTCGTGTATTCAATTTGTATTTTAAAAACTGTGACCTATCATTTTGAACCTTAAAATTTCTAAAATGATGTAGCCTTCATTTTAAATGAAGCCAAACTTAACGAATTTCGCCTAATTTTGTTATTATCCACAAAAAAATGAAAATAATATATTTGGTATCAATATTTAAACAAATCGATACCAAGTCCATTATAATTGTACGAATACTTATTTTTTTTTTAATAATTTAATCTTTTATTCTTCATTTTTCGCTTAAGGGGGCTAGAGTTTCGCTGTTTCTATAAAGTCTCTTTAAAAGCATCTTAAGCGAGTTTATGTATGCATTCGTAATATTCTCAATAGATTACCGGTGGGTATTGCCACAGTAGCCTGAACTGGCGTGATTTATTCATACCGACCGTTTAACGCATCAAAACGGATCGTACACGAATAATTAATTGTTCGCCAGTTAATAATTTAGCTAACTAGCCGTTTAGTGATTAATGCAACACTGCCGCCTTTCCCAGTTAATAACTGATTACTTGTGAGTGGCGATCACTTAGAAACTATGATACAACTTTTTAAATAAAAACAATCAAAATCGCGGACATACAAATATACATACATAGTGGTCGAATACAGAACCTCTTTTTTTGAAGTCGGTTAAAAATCAAAGCCTAAGCAATTGTTCCGTAACTTGAGCAACTATCGCTCAAGCGATAGTAGGAAAGTGGTCAGCTTAAGGATAATGAAGTTCTGGATAAAATATTACACAAAAACTAAAACATAATACATTCACAGAAGCCATATTTCCGCGTATTGCTAATCCCTGTTTAAGCATTTCACGGCTGGCGACCCTACACAAGACTAATCCATCTCTCTAATCTTTGCGATCTGTATGATTCCGCCTAATTTCATCTAACAACCGTTGCTTTGTTACCAAATTATTCAACTTTCTGGAAATAGAACTAGATTGTAGAACGGATTAAGTGTTCATCAGTGGGTTTTTTGCGTTTTTGCTTAAAGATAATATGACGTTTTACTATATTTGTTCGCAAGGCGTGAAGATGATCGTTGAACTTTATTGCTTTGATGACCAAGGGTTGGGAAAGTCCATAAATAGCTAAAATTGTAAAAACACACAAGCAATTTGCATGTTTTGTTGTTTCCTGTTTCGTAATAATCGTGATACTGTTAAATTTCTACACAAATGTACTATTTGTAAATTTGATTGATTGTAGTTTTAAAAATACCTACCCGTTTGTATTTTGATTGCCGTTGGAAATTACAGTACCTGTACAATGCTGTTAATAAAGCCTTCTAGTTTGTTTCAAACCACATATGGCAATGCTTACATAGATTACCGCAGGTACCGCGCCGTCTAAAGAAGCAATAAGCATCTAATATAATATAATTATAGAAGTACAAATTAGACATTTACTAAAATCAAATTACAACTTCGCGATTGTTCCAACATTACACGAAGCTGTTAAGTTGTTTCCAGGACAAATCGTTTTATCATCAATAGCTTGCAAATTAATCGAGATTTACAAGCATATTGACATCTGGTGTGAAATAGCTCGATCTACAATAGCGACGCGAGATACAGATGCACGAACTATTGCGCAAGTGTTGGGTTGTATTCAACAGGTCACAGTGATCAGGCTTTTTGGAAAACTAGTAATATTATATAAAAAACCGTGTGTTTAAACATAATTATCTAAAAAGTAAAGGGTCGCTCTTTTTCACTCACTATCACAGTTTGAACGAATGTAACGACACCTCATATAAAAGTTAAAATCCGTCAACCCGTTTGGGCTGCAGGGGACCTACCACCATCTTCTAAAAACCATCATAGTACAGAAAAGTTTTATTTCAATATTGCATAAACATTATTTTGTTGTTCGACCTCCTTTAAATATTATTTTCAATGTATGATAAAAGTAAGATTGTTTTAAGTGATGGTAGTAACCCTCCAGGGCGTGCCAAACATTCGCTCGAAAACATTACCTTCCACAGTCGGTTTAGTTTCAATTTTTGAATCTTCCTCAAGCTTAATACCATAATCTTTTCATTCGTGACAACTGATCTAGTTAGCTGAGAAGTCTCAAACCGCCAGAATAAGTTACCGATTTTGCATCTTAATATAGATCCTAACGTTGTAATTAAATACTTACTTCACGTCCAATCAACCAATTTTAAATTTACGAGAACATGTTGTACCTATAGATACTTTTTCAAAAACTCTCTGAGAAAGTTGCAAGTTAATAAGCTTAGCAATTTATTAGAGTTTGTGTCTATATTTACTAAGTTTAAGGTCCATAAAACAATTTTTAGAATTCATTCATCTTGTGTCGAATAATGAAATTGCATACTTAATGACCGTTAAACTTAACCGTGCAATTCCTAAATAAAATGTTACATGGTTTAGGAACTTTAAACCAAAGTTAATGTCAGGAACTGGTGATAAAAGGTGTTTACCTAGTTTTAAGACCGTCGTAACGTTGCTAAAATATTATTGTAGACGTCCTTTAAAAGTATCTAAAGTTCCACAGATATGGCCACAAAGTACTAGTAACTTTTGTTTGATAGGCACTGAATCAAAATATTGTCATGTTCAAATTGAAACCATGTTTAAAATATTACGACCAAAATATATTGGCCACTAGCAAAATATTAAATTATATCATATACAAATATTATAAATCAGGATGGGTTCTATATTTGTATGCTGAATATGGTTTTGATTCTCGGGGATTTCCAATATGAGGCTATGGGAACCGTTTACGTTTCTAAACGTGTCTAAGTTCATAGTTGGTTTGCGGCTTAAATAAAGCCATCCATAGCATGTCTTCACACTGATGTACACCAGACAACCGAACACGCTTTTCTGGTTGAATACTCCAAACTGAGCCCTATTCCGTCTCCGTATCAACCGTGAGGTGTGAGTCTAAGATAGTTATGAATGGTGGTAGTATGCATTTAATCCTAATTGCGCATTGTCACTTCTCGCAACCGTCGGATGCTCGTGCGATCGTGATCCGGAGTTGCGACACACCGTGATTTATATAAATTATCCCATACACACTCGATATTTAGCATATAAATTATACCAGATACCAGATCAACACGTCAACGTTGCTGCGACGGTGATGCAACCGATCCTGATAAATTCGGCTTAACTTTTACTGCAATTCGTCTATCTGGACTGTATCTTGATGCATGTGAGGTTAATTTATAACTTGTTAAAGAGAAATAATGTACAGATCGGTTTATATTTGTTAAAGAAGGTTAAAGTAAAAAGGACACGTAAAAAGAAGCTTCCTACACTCACGGGCCCTACGAGTATTCACTATGTCATGTGTTCCCTGTACCAATGATGACATCGAACATGACGTGACATCGAAATGATGACATATGGTTATAACTCTTTTCATTCTATTTTTATTCATTCTATACCTAGCAGTGGAATAGTATTGGTATAATAGGTAATGACGTTTAAGTAATAAATAATAACAAAGTCCATTAACTGCTCCATCGATGACATCAGATCTTAAAATAAGTGTTTGGTGTACAAACTAAACCTTATAAAATATACCTTGCTCCATATAAGCATCTATCACAATGACAGTGATTGTTTACCGTGTCGCTACGTCTGAAATATTTGTACGGCACCAATCGTATTAGCCGCTACAGCGTATAAACGTTTAAAACTAGAATTATGTTCGTTTATTGCGTTTTCTGCTTTAGTTGTTGGCTTGAGTGAATTATTATATGATAATGATGTAATATTTTGCTTACACTCAAGTAAGTTTAGAGCAGTGTTGAAAATATTTGCAATATAGATCAATAATTATATGAAGTTACGCACTTTTGAAAATTTTGTTCGAAGATGCGTCAAGGAATACTTAAAATTATAGTTCAAATATATTCAATGATTTTATATTATAGTTTTCACATAAAAAAAAAGACGCATCAAGTAAAACATAAGAAGCGAATTTACGGCATAAAACTAGTCTTCACATGTTGATTAATTATATACACATGTCACTGATCACACGACAAATTGCACTGACGGTACACATTCAGAAAATGCGTAAAATTGCACTTTAAAGTGATACATAATGAATAAATACCAAGAATTTCAAAAGTAAATTGCGAAACGATTTGCATAACAAGGAAAGTTGAAATCATCTGGAGCAAAATTCTTTCTTGTCAGACTGGCTACTAAAGAAATTCAGAGCAAAAGCCGTCAGACACGACACGACGCGACCGACTCCAATTTAAATGCCACAAGCTAACTTCCCTATAATTTAAGATCACGTTTCAAAAACGTATGGTCTTTAATATCACCTCAAAGCAAACAATACACCCACATCATCACCTGAAGCCATACACGACTGAGCAAAAGCTTAGCTATTGTTCAATTTGCCACAACGTAATCCTCATCGGTCCAAATTAAATTTCACGCAATTCCATGCCTTGTTACTTTAGCAGTCGTCCCAAAACGAATTACTCGAATGCAGAGTTGTTATGGCTCTGGTGAAGATATAATTACTATAATGACCGATCTATCGTGACCACTCGACGGACACATTGTTATGATTTTAGTCATGAAATCGAAAATGGTCACGGGTCATCTCTGAGCATGTAGCCATTAAAGTCATTCGTTGCGCAAAGTAATTGGTCTCAACTCGATTTCACTTTTCCGACAGTTTTAATTTTATTGTCTAAAAAAACGGATCTCAATCTACAACTTTTGCCGCGATACACCCAAAATTCTATATTCTAATGTGTATGAATACATTTTGATTATAAAATGGCTAAAAAATTTAGCTGTCACTTATTTTTAAATTATTGAGTATTAATCAATATTCCATTAACCATTATTAGAAAAATTTGCATAACTCTTAGATACGCGATTATGAACCATCAAAAGGATACAACCGCGTTCCATTGCTGTTATTCATTTAGTCAAAATATTACAAAACGAAATGACAAATGTTTATTACCGACTTCGAATGATTTAATAAAGAGGAGCGGAGAGAAACAAATCTCTTTTTAAGATGTAACGACATTATTATCATCTATTTTACCGTGTCGACTACTTTCTGATTCGACGACATATTGTAAGAGTTTACATCTCTTCTTTATCCAACTACTTATAAGCTGCGTTTACAATTATACAATTTTAAACTCGTTATCAATTTATCTCTAACAATAGCATTTCTTTTGTTTGATAATACTTGGTGCGTAACTTCTTGTTTCATTCAAAGCGAGATAATACTCAATTGTCGTCGGTATTTTTTATGCAAACCCTGAACCGGTAACCTTCAGGTTTGTTGTAGTTCAGGGTTTGATTCTGTTCTAAAAAATAGGTAGCTCGGCCATGACCATGTCATATAATAACAAGACCATAACTTGTGTTCTAAATCTCTTTAGTAAATAGTAGTTAATTTGGTACATTGCACATAATTTACTTTGACTTTCCTCGTATTTTTTTCTAAGATCATCAACAGCACGTCCTTTTTAATAAGATTAAGAAAGAAAATATTTTTTAAATAACCTGTGAAATGGTCCTTAAGACGTAGTTAAGACACATAAACTAAAGTTAGACATTCATAGTTAACTAAAGCAAATCTTAGAACTTTTACCTTTATATTATCCTATCTGGCATCAGTCCTAGATTCCTCAAAACATCATGGAAGATATTGACTGCGTGTCTGTAATCTTTTATAAATTTGACGAGACCACGAAAATTGGTTTCCTCTATACTTCTCTTCAATTTTCATTCCCTACATCATACGAGTGTGAACATAGTTTAATTCGCTACTTAAAAAGCTTTCGTTTCGGCTTTCGTTTTAACACTTGAATCGTGAGTGGTAAATAGATCCAATTTATTACGTTGAGAATCAAACGAACCGGCGATAATTCGGCAGCACCTAAGGCGTTACTCACATGCGAGACTTATTTGAACTTTTTATTCAATTTTCAATTTATCATACGTTTTCACTTTTTTATGTAAAGTGCAATATATTATTTCCGTACCACGCGTGAATATGTTGATATGTCGATCTACTGTACATATATTCATGTACATTATTTTGTTTTAGTCATAATAAACATTAGGATTGTTTAATAATTTTAATTTATAGGGTGAATAAGTAAGTTAACGGGTCTTTAATTACCGTATATACACAACTTGTCAAATTTTATAATAACCCTCTCACCAAAGAGTACAAATAGCTGCAATGAACATTGTGCATTTTCAACTTATTAACTTATTCACGCGTGGTACGGATTTATACAGACTAATTTTGAAATATTACTTATGAATAATTTAAGTGTTAATATCTTTTCCTCGATTTTTCCGGTCAAAATGGCCTAGATTTCTTTGTACAATTTTTTTTTTTAATTATAGACCTAGGACTAGACTTCTTCTGTTTGGCCAAACCTGCCTTACTGTAACGAAGAACTAAGTTGAAACGCTTCGTAAAACTTCTCCCTTTGTAAAAGTCTATCCTATTTCAATTTTGGTGCATTTAATTTTTTGATAAATATGTTATTGCTTTCATGTCTACTGCCTATTCATTAATTGTTTTCTATTTTAATCGAGTATAACTTTCACGAACTATGTATATTCATTCTAATGTTAATCGTTAGTCTATCCTATTTCAATTTTGGTGCATTTAATTTTTTGATAAATATGTTATTGCTTTCATGTCTACTGCCTATTCATTAATTGTTTTCTATTTTAATCGAGTATAACTTTCACGAACTATGTATATTCATTCTAATGTTAAATTTATAACTACTTGACGAGGTCTTCATTAGCCTGATGAGGCATGCTTTCAAAATCAGTCGATCGACGCTAATTTTATTGTTTGGGTGCGGTTATATAGAAGCTGAACCGGACGAGGTTATACAATGTTGATGTCTACATTTCAAATAATAGAAACTAATCACATATCGGTATGTATATCGAATCTGGCTTCCAAGCCTGTTTTAAAATCAGTGTCTCTATAATGTTGCTTTTTGTTTCGTGTTTACTTCCGGTTGTTGTCAATAATATATCATCTTTATGCCGTGGCGTTTCTAGTTTTCGCAATTCAATAGCGGTTATAAATGATACACGATGTGTTCTTATTATTAGCGATCTTTTATATCTCAACGTACAATAGAAACATTTTATAATCTAGTTATGGAAATATATTGCCACCGATAAAATTTACTCTTTGTCTATTTGACTTCTAAATTTATGTAACATGATATTTTACTCAGTGTTATGAACTACTTGGCATTTTATTGTTTTAATATTGATTTGGTATCTGTCACTTATTTGAACTGGTTT
Organism: Epargyreus clarus clarus; assembly: GCA_014595695.2. Lineage (NCBI taxonomy): Eukaryota > Metazoa > Arthropoda > Insecta > Lepidoptera > Hesperiidae > Epargyreus > Epargyreus clarus. Next base: position 2,025,747 of record JACTTY020000035.1, read on the forward strand.
TAACCAGTTATATATCAGTGATATATGTATATATTATTACGTATCGTTTACCTATGTTTGGTTTGATTTTGGTTTGATTGAAGTAATTATACTGCAGTACATGTAATATAATAAATCATTATTACCTAGAGCATATTGTTGTTAATGATTAAAAAATATACTGGCTGTCCCATTATTTAGATAATAAGGCAAATATATTAAAATCTGTCAATCCGTTAAGGCTGCAGTAGGAACCAAAGAAGGAGACATACATACAAACACACGAAAAAATATAGCCCTCAGCAGTATGAAACAAATAGTATACCTATTTGTCCGCGCCAAACTGCTAGTCCGTTTGAAGTGGTTGCGAGCAGGTGTAGTCATACAATTTGCTATGGCAACGCGATTCATTTCTATATTCAGAACGGACTAGCAGTTTTACGCGGACTATACATAGATTTTGTAGAACGCACAAGAAAGCTGTTCCAATAAAGCAATAAAGCATGTGGTGACATGACCGTTTGCTACATTAATAACACAATTACCGTTTAAACACGCCACCACGTTCAAATAAAAATATAACGACGCCAATAAATTTCAACTCTCATTTCTGGTTCGTTACGGCTAATTTCCCAGCTTGCACGCCGTCTCTAATGATGTGCTGTATTTATTGCGATTGCTGCCGAATTAGGCCTAAGAAATCTTTACTTTTACGTGGCATTATATAATAATAACTTAAAAGCTCGTAGTAATTTCGAACGTGTAATTTTAGAGTTCTGTTGAATTAAGGTAGTGTTAAGGTTGTGAAATAAACGCCTCATGGGTTACAATTACAACCAAGTCTAGTATTATTGTTGTCAGGTAGGACTTTTATCTTATTTTCAATTAATACTAGAGTTGCGCAAAATGTATCACTAAAGTGAAAAGAGTGATATATATCTTTTGAACTCAGTGATATATATCACTCTTTTAGCTCAATAGCTCACTTTAGCTCAGTAGCTCTGTAAAGATACGCGACATTTTATATCAGTATATCAGAGAATCAGATCAAAATGTTTTGACAACATTTTTGATTCCTATAATTAATACAAAACTGGCAAGAAATTATATATGAATTATCACAGCCAACGCTATTTGTATATCCCGGTTTCCATGTTCTTAGCAATAAAATATTTTAATTTAGTGTTTAATACGTAACCGTAACTGTTATATATCTCAATCAACGCATTTGACTCGAATCAGGCTCACTACTCACTCTCAGTCAGTCGCTCATTTGACTCATCGCTCACTCGCGAGCTAGTATAACACTGTTGAGTTGAAGAAGATCTTATATCCGGAATCGTTTGAATCTATGAACTAAACCATGTGATGCGGATATAAAGATATAATTCAAATCCGTCGGAGTTGATGAGTGATTAGCTCTTTGGTGAAGATATATATCTTTTATATCACTCACTCGCGAGCTACACAATTCTAATTAATACACATAATTTTTTTACATGCGCCCTCATGCGGCTCTCACGTGCGCTTTTAACAGTATTATTTGATACTATGATGACTTGTTACTGTCTTTACAGCACAGTACTCACTAGATTACAATAAATACATATGCAAATATGCTACTAAAGTAGAACATACTTATTATTTATTATTATGAATATATATCCTTTTGTTACTCCTATAATATTCGCTCAATGTCCTTTTTGACGCATTTTCATTTAAAGATATTTTACAACCACAAGTAAGTTAGAAACTAAAGTTTAACTGTATACCTTAAGAGGTAATAGAGTATAGAGGCAATAGAGCATCACAGTGCCTATAACTATCAAAGACTTATTACTAGTGTCTTAGTGCCTTTAAGAACATTTGCCCTCCTTTACCCTGTCGGAACCGCCGCTATCTTCGATACCCGAACGGTGGCTGACCACTTATTCTGTTTGTTAATTGCGAATTGTCGATTTGCAATATCTTACTCGCTGTAAACCAAGCTTTCTCCATGGATTATTCAACCGGTCGGCTGACACTTGCGCGATGACATTAGTACCATCGTGTTGGGAAATCGGAGCAAAGCGGATCAGAGTAGCGCTAATAGGGGTGCCGGTGTATGATATATTAATCAACAAAGTTAAGAGGAAATATCGATATTTATGATATGAGTAACAACATATATCGGGTTTTATTAGTTATTGAGCAGTAAGACAATTCAAAGACCGAACGTTTGTTGTTTCTTCGATCTTACTATGTATTATTATCGAAGCACTATGATCATCTGAACAGGTCTAGATCAATTATTATGTAAACATGAAAAGAATTGTCAACAGTTTCAGAATATCATTTTAGTATTAATGTTATTTTAGTTTCATACCATAATGTTTCAATAAAGGTTTTTTTATCATCCTCTTGGGAATCGTCTCGGACAAATACCAACCCTTGAGGCCCAAATTATTCTCCCACAAATGCGATGACGACATGGTATATAAGATATTCCCAGGTAATTTCATGTCTATTGCATCACAACTCCGTCCTCCACTCAAAGTTGCACCGCGATCGATATTTTTCGTAATTTGCCATCCCTAATTGCAAGCTCAAACACCTGCGTTTGGTAATAACAGGTATGCAAATAGCCGACAAGTCACTACCACTACAATCGCTCGCAGCTATCGATTGTTTTTGATAACCGACGCAATCCGTCTTGTCTTCGCCACCGGTAACGTACTCGTACCTGACAGGTCGACCTTAAGCTAACTACGTAATTCTATGCTAGTATTATAATCCACTGTATCTGCTACCGCGATCAATCAGGTCGGTAGATGACCTGTTTTATAAGTAACGTGAGAACACAATTGCAATATACCGAATTTAATTAATCGGATATCAATATGTAACTGTTACTTTCATGTCTTTATTCTTGTCTATATCATATAGCTCCTGTCTCGTTCTTAAAACTGTTGTGTTAGTTAATCTCTGTGCACTTAATTTATTTGTTATCATGCATATTTTTATTCAAGCTGTTTTGTTTAAATAGCAACATAATTACGTATCTACGTCTAGCAATATAAATACGTCTTATAAGGTGTACAGTATCCGCTAAAGTCTAAAAAGAATCTATCGAATCGTTTTTACATATTTTGAATTCTATAGAACAATATTTTATATGTCTTTCATCCCGAAATTTGCACTGGAACAGAACTCAAAGAAGGCAAAGGCATTATACACAGTCAATCGTGTGAGCATCACAAGATAGAAAACACTGTAACTTTAAAAAAAAAAAACTTAAACCTTTTTAAAACCGGAAAAAAACAGTTTCTACTTTACGTTACGGTTTAAAAAAAACGTAGTTACATAAATGCAAGTAAGTCCTTAGTTCGCTAAAGACATTTGTTGAGTAACATGCAATCCTAGAGCGGTGCGTGTCCGTCCGATGTCAGATGGATAAGCGGTGCGGCTAATAGGGAAGGACCACCAGTAACGTGCACCAATGGATCGATAGTGTGACCATGCTAGCCCGGGAAATTATTCGGACACTGCACCAATAAAATTTATTACAAAAAATTACAATTTTTATAGAGAAGGGTCATCAGTAACGTGCATCAATGGATCGATAGTGTGACCATGATAGCCCGGGATTATTCGGACACTGCACCAATAAAATCTATTATAAAAAGTAACAATTTATCTATATGTCGAAGGTTGTTGAGAATACGAATTTGACAATTCGAGTTCGATATTAAGTTGGTACTGTTCAAAACGTAATCGGGTAAATACCGATCCTCCGATCGGCCTTTCTGACCAATAATAAAAAAAATATATTAAAAAGAATGTTTTTAGATTTCATGGTAGTTAGAGAAATTATTGAAGAGTTAATATTTATTACAAAAAGTAACAATTTATCTTTAGATCTTTTTCATTGCTTACATCTAGATGTAATTGAAGCTAGACTCCACGATAGTCCGAGAATTTATTCGGATAATGAATAAACAAAAAAAAATTAAAATCCACCCTTTTCTTTTTAACTTTAATTTATTTGTACACATTTTTCTTTGCTTATACTGTCTGATATAAATGGTTTTAAGTGATAAGGATTTTTATAAACTTTATCATGCGCAGACAATATCTATCTATCATTTTGGATTATTTTACTTAATTTAAATAAAATACATATCATGAACTTAACATAATCAATCTAATATCAATACGCCCGTGATATAAAAACAGCTTTTTGATAATCTCATACTTATTTGCGTGATACCATTATGGTAATAAAATGATAAATACAACTACATATCTATAAGTCTATCTATATGTATTTACTCTGTAGTCTGTCTTTATGACTGATAAACTTATTTATGAAGACCATTTAATAGTAACTGACATAAATTTCCTTATTGCCCCATTTATACTTATTTATTTGAGCTGGTAGGCTAACAGGAATCTTCATTTAATAACCAAAACTTGGTTAGACTGGCAACCCGGCTGACCAACCGTCCAATGGCTAAAATGTTTGTTTTTGTATTTGTTAACGTATTTGCCCATACATTTCCAATCAGCGCCCCTAGCGGACTGTATCAAAACTGATTGGTAATATGTATGGGAAATACGTAAAAACCTAAAAACTCAGACTAAGGGTACAGGTCCGGAGTAACCCTTAACTAACCGATCAGATGACTGGCTAATGGCTACAGTTTAAAAAATCGTTTGCTGTAAAAGAGGCAATCCTTGATTAATTGAAGACTGATTGACTGATGCACATATTTCGACACGACTTTAAGGACCAACACACACGACTTTAAAGACTACTTATTAGGAAGAGTCATAAATTTCCCTATTACCCCATTTATAGTTATTTATATAAGCAGGCAATTGGCTAACGGGAATTTTGATTTAATAACCAAAACTTGGTTAAACTGGCAACCCGACTGACCAACCGTCCAATGGCTATCGTAAGTTGCAACGTTTCGGAACGTATTAGATTTGTAATTTATAAACGGCTGTTCCTTGTTTCATTTTACGAGCGCCGACCGCGGAACTAAGGCTAACGCGGTGGGCGAATCATTTTATTTCTTATACTTACATTTCCAATCAGCGCCCCTAGCGGACTGTATCAGAACTGATTTGCAATGTATGGGAAATACGAAAACAAATACAAAAACAGTAATTTTTGTAAAAACGTAAAAACTCATACTAAGGGTACAGATTGGGACTAACCCTTAACTAACTGATCAGCTGACTGACTAATGGATACAGTTTAAAAAATCGTCGATTTGTGTAAAAGAAGCAATCCTTGATTAATTGACGACTGATTGACTGATAAACATATTTCGACACGACTTTAAGGTGTTGGTCCTTAACACTACTTTAAAGACTACTTATTAGTAAGAGTCATAAATTTACCTATTACCCCATTTATCTATCTAATACCTTTAAACGAGCAATTCTTGTATATATATATATATCAACGAACTCGGAAACGGCTCCAACGATTTTCTTGAAATTTTTTATCTAGGGGGTTTCGGGGGCGATAAATCAATCTAGCTAGGTTTTATTTTCAGGAAATGTCGTTTCAACCGTGTTTTCATGGAATAAAATCCTCCTACAATATCATTAGAGTACGAAGCTAAATTTCGCCATTATTTACGAAGTTAGAATAGCCCGGTGGAGAAATCGGATGCCTTAAAACGCAGGAAACCTGGGTTCAAATCTCGGTCAGATTGTTTTTTTCTTTTTTTTCTCTTTTTTTCGTGTTTCTTATTTTTGTGAGAAAAACTGTTCTTGGGAAACAAAAATGAAACATTTTTTTTTTTATTGACTTAGCTTAAAAAAGGTAGTCATTCAATTACATTACAACATTATTTGGCTCTTCCTGCCATCTATTGGCGAGTAATAAGTACTATTTTTTTCTATTATGAAGTAACTGTCATGTAGTTGTCATGCAACACTATCAAAGAGTATAGTAACCTAGGTAAGAAAAGAGAGGCATCTTACGTGATAAAATTGACACGCTTGCGCACAACCGCCGCCAAGTGAATTGGTGTGAATTGTTGCTAAAGGTACATACGTATAAATAGTACGTATCTATATGATTCATATAAAATGCATAGTACCTATAATATCTCATATTTCATAAAGATGATTTTTTTTATACTGTGTGGAGACAAAATTAAGAGTTATAAAGACGCTTATATTTATATACTATTTACTATATAAACAGTATTTTATAATAATAAATAAATACAAACGTCCATATAACTCAATTATGTCTCCACACATTATAATAAAATTAATCATGAAATAAGAGATATTATACGTATGATGCATTTGTACATATATTGAAGCGCCAGAATTGAAGGTGATATGAATAAAAAAAATAGATTAAATAAATATTTATTATATATTATGAAAACGCTCAGAAGGAATTCCAGAAATACAATATATTCTTCCATAATCAACATTTTTACAATTATACATCTTTATATGAACAAATTTATCACACTTCCATTATAAAAGAAGACGTTGCAAAAATCAATCGACAGTAATTCATAACTCAAAGCAAGAGTGATCATTCCAAAAACATAAAAATAGAAAAAGTATTTAATAAGTGTCACAAATTATTAATTATCAGCAATTAAGTCTGTCTGTAACAATATTAACAACTTAGTATATATGCAATACTAACAAACTATTTCAATATGCGAAATATTTAATTTTCACATTTTTATAATATTTTTATAAATATCTTCTATGCTTAATAAAATATTCTTGTGCATGTTGCTTAAGATGGTCATCATTTTCTGTATAAATATACAGAAACCAGATAATTTTACCAGATAAAATACGATTTATTTGTCTGCACCAGCACCATAAATAAAAATGTTATTTGATACATCAATAAATACTATCCTGAACTCATTTGTGTGGATATTACAATTAAACATTTTAGGTTTTCCATTTGTGATTTTTGTTTTCCTTTTGTCATTTTTCTTCTTAAATTTCTCTTTTCTTCCTGCATGGTTCTGTATTTTCCAATCATAAAAGCTGGCCCCTTTTTCTGATCTGCAAAATAAATGTGGCTTTATTAAATATTTATATAAGTAAAAGCAAAGATGTTAAAACTTATATTTAGATTTTTTGTAAGTTTTTGCTACAAAATGAATCAATATTAACCTGTAATTAACGCTTTGGATGTTGAAGATTGGGCATCATTGTCTGATTTCAGGTTAGCTTTGAAAATGTTAATTAATGTTTTACAATTTTTTTTTATATTTGGGCCTAACAATAAAGCAGATGTGGTACCAATCAAATAGTTTTACTTTCTATTTATATAGCTTCTTACTACCCATGCAGAATATAGACAGTCTGTTTACAATTTGTTATACATAAAAGAAATATAGACCTACCATTTAAATGAAGTGAAGCTACTGCCAAATTTTTTAAGCAATGATTGTTAGGAACTTTGTCTTCTGGTATTAAGTGGTAATCACACACTCCCTTATTTTAATAAATCTTCTCATATTCATGTTCTGGTATTTTGTTACCCAAAATGGAAAGCCAAGATGCAAACAACTCCACTTTTTACTAGGATGAGGATAGCGATCCAGATAAGCTCCTGAAAAAGTACAACACAAGTAAGAATTTAAAACTAACTTAGTAACTTATAATTCAGTTATAACTTCAATACTATATAAATTACGTAATGATTTCAATACTTGACGGAATATATTAAACTCTCAACACTTAGTTGACAGCAAATTGATAATGAATAACTGCCAAAAGTTGTATATTGGCACACTTAAAACAAGAAACTACAAAGGACTTCTTCCTCGTAAGATAATTACATAAAAATGAATCGATGTTGGTTTATGCCACATCGAAAGTTGCATTATGAATGATAAATAAAATATGTTTCTGTAACTTACCAAACTCCGCGCATCCGAAAACGCAATAAACTTTTCTTTTGGAGAACATTTTCAAGAGTTAAATCAACGATAAAACATAACTGGGATTTTGGAAAAAGTTGAACTCAACTGTCAACAGGAAAATTTTCCATTGTAGAACCACAGAATACCTATACTTAGAACGTTCCATTGCACACTTTCATCATAAATCAAAACATGGATATATTATTATAAATAAATATATTAATAAATTAAGAAATATTATTACATAATAATTATATTTTTATTAAATTTATATATTATTTTTATTAAATACATGTTTAGGGGAATTTTCAAATAATTGAGCCAATTTTAGGGGGTTTTGACTTAAGTTTAGGGATAAATATTTTTGAGAGTTGGTAACACTGGTTGATGCCCCCAATTCTACAGATGAAGTTTTCCGGAAACGAATCTGAAGTTTTTTTTCAAATAATCGGTATTTTTGTTTTATGATTACAACACCGAGCAAAGCTCGGTCATCCAGGTACTACTTATTTATTTGAGCTGGTAGGCTAACGGGAATCTTCATTTAATAACCAAAACTTGGTTAAACTGGCAACCCGGCTGACCAACCGTCCAATGGCTATCGTAAGTTGCAACGTTTCGGATCGTATTAGATTTGTAATTTATAAACGGCTGTTCCTTGTTTCATTTTACGAGCACCGACCGCGGAACTAAGGCTAACGCGGTGGGCGAATCATTTTATTTCTTGTACAGGTCCGGATTCACCCTTAACTAACCTCAGCTGACTGGCTACAATTAGAAAAATCTTGTATTGTTGTGAAAGAGGCCTTCCTTTAAGATTCCTAGTTTTGTGGATGTTCGGCCACCGGGGGGGTTTAGTGCGGTAAGAATCCCACATAACCCCGTGCCGCTCCCACGGCATAGGGTACCTTTTGAAGGTATCCCCCTCGTAAACAAAAAAAAGGTGTCGATAATAATGAGTATTTTATAATAGTACTTCTCCATGTTACTGTTATGTTACCACACCCTTTTATCTAGAATGAATGCAGGAAGTCAGATTCTATGCAGGAGAAATTTAAGCTTCCTGCAAAGTTATTAATTAAATGCTTGCTCCCACACACGAGTAAGAATTTATGTCATGGACTCGAATTGGCGGTACACGAACTAAAAATTAAAAAAAAAATAATGTGACCCGAGTAGAGTCTGAAAGCCACAGGTATAGGTAAAAAAATCGGTTGTCTGTAAAGTCGGTTTACTGACGATAGTTGAACGTGACAACGTCATATGAAAATACTGATGGAATGGTTGCATTTTTCAAAAGAAATTTGTAAAATAATAATTAATTAATTAATTAATTTTAAACTAATAATTTACTTAACACTATCAACATTTATCAATAGTATGACATAACCTATAAACTCAGTTTCTCAACTTTTGTGTCAATCTAACAATTAATCAATCAATCATAGTTTACGATAATGAAATATCAGTGTACAATTATTTACCTTTATTGTTGTAGTTGTTGTAAATGATAAATGACGAATCTAAGCACTCCATATTTTCACTACAGACACCGCTGACGATACTTTAACCACACGTGTGAACTTGTATTGTGACGCTTTCTTGTTTTTCCAACGCCAAGAACGTTCGAGAAAGACAAAGACAGAGACACAAGCATGCGCCGATTCAATGCGCCTAATTCTCTAGTGCTGCGCGCGCGGCAGACCGATCATAGTTGAGTGGGAGAGAGACGCAAGGCATTCGGCGGGCCTCTCTCTCGTTCGGTGACTCATCGTAACGTTACCGGGCGTTACACTTTTTCATAAGTGACTCCCAGCCGCAACCTAATTTAAGACGTTGTCACGTCAAAATAAAAATACGTAACTTAACATTAAGATTAACTATTAAATTAAATACGCATGATGAGATATCCTTAGGGTTTCGATTCCCAATCCGTGCCTGCTCCTGTAGATATACGGCCTAAACGAAGGCTGGAATAGGATAGCCTACACTAGGGCTAAGTGTACTTTATTTGTGAACATTAATTATACGACTCGTAAACTTTATAATCATATTTGCGAATATAATTAAGAAGTTTGGACACGTTATGTATAAATTGTTATATATAACATACGAGAATGTGTTTCACATTTATTGATCTAGATCCATTGTAATTCGTAAGAGATATATAGTAATAGTACTCATAGAACATACATTTTTATGTACACATCATGTGACATGTAAAAAATATTTTGAATTGATACGAGTTTTATACATTTAATCACTTCATCTTCATAAGTATACAATATTTTCAACTAAAGTGATTATTGACAAAAATGTTGCCGTCGCCTGACATTTTTATCGTAATAAAATAATGGTTACATGTATTTTAATTTAGGAAACACGACGTATTAGCTGCTACATTAGAAAACTGACATATTTACAGAATTATACGATTTGTAGAAATATTTACAATTCGACTATTCAGCCAGTAAAGCATATGAAAGAAGACAAAAGTCCATAAGTAGCAGTAAACACTTAACGTTAAAACATTTCCACAAGTCTCCACAACAAAAACTCCATCTCCACGGCATGGTGTCCCCAATATCTATTACAACATTAAATTAAATATACCTTTCTATAAGCGACCAGCGAGCCAAACCTGCCAATTTATTGCCTAAACAGGAGGCATCTAATTTAACAGGCAAGCGTTTAATTTAGTTCGATCGAGTACAGCGGGTATTTAAATTGAGATGTCGAGATGGGCAGATAGGACCCGGGAGCGGGCCGCGATGTTATCGCAACGGGCCTCGTTTGTAAGACTGCCTCGATAGAGCATGCGATGTAACGGCGTCTGGGATAGTACGAGTATCAAATTTAACTATTGCTTCGAGATGTTTGTTAATTGAAAACTGTCTAAATTGCTTCCTATATGTTTTTTTTCTTTTTATAATATGGGACTAGCAGACGAGCATGCAGTCCACCTGTCCCCCTTACCACACCCTTCAAACCGGAACACAGCAGCGCCTAACACTGCTGTTATTAGGTAGAAATAGGTGTGGCAGTGGTGCCGCCGGAGTCGAACCACAAAGGGTTCTACCACCTTCCTATAGACAAATTCATGTTATAGACAAACGCGAGTATGCCTTGTGCTGATGGTTTAGTTCGATTTCTTAACATAATAAAGGATGTCCAAAAATTCAATGTAAAGTGGGAAGCAAGTTTAAATGGACCTAGAACTGATTTTCGATAACACTATGAACATTATTAAAAATATTGAAAAACACTGGCTGTTGAGTACACGGTCGTCAGTACCCTATGCTTAATAGCACCTACACAAATATATCCTATAATTTATATAAATAAAATGATCATAGCTATTTATACATAACAGTGTGTACCTATCGAGCCTAATATGGGTATTTTTCATGTATTGTAATTATATTTTTGTACCCTTTATTAATTTCTTTAATTCATCGATTCACTACAAATTCCTTACTAACTTTTATTATAAACTCACCTACTTCTATTTATCTCAACTCAACTGTAAAAAGTTTTAGGAAGTCTGTCTACAAACCGATTCTCACAATCCCAAACCCATCAGCTGGCAAGCGAATCATTTGTCGCAAACTTTGATTGCCGTGGAGACACGTACTATATCTACGAGTATATTAAAACGATTTATGTGGAATTCGATCGGCGAGCCATAGTATATTACAGTGGGTATGCCTGTAATCTGAGCGGATCGGATCAGTCCCCTGCCGATCACGTAGGTAGTCCTTCGATATGCAATCCAAAGTAAATTCCTTTTGAGCCCATGTTATCAATTTCTACGTGATTACATTTAGACGTTGATTTGCATGAAAACAAAGGTTGTATTATCATTGTGTGCGAAGGAAATCGAAAACAAAGTAATTGAAAAATATAGCTTTTTGTTTCGTAAGGTACAGACTTTCTACGAGACACTCCACATATGTGTGACCGACCTCAGATTGGAGTGCATTCCTTTTTGGGATTAATAACCGATGTGCAGGGCGGTAGAGACTACTTACCATCAGGTGTACCGCATGATCGCTCGCTACTTCCGTAAAATAATATGAAAAAATGTTAATGTCCCTTTTAATAATAATAATAATAATAATAACTTTTTTATTTCAAGCCACAGGACTCATATGTGTTAGTATTACATTATAGACTTATCCTATGTTAGTACTTAATCTAAAACTTATGGTATAACATATTGTGAAATCATTGCTATGCCTTTCCATTAGAAATGGCACAGCAATGACCCACGTATCGGCAGTCTAATCTGCTTTCAATCATGTTCAGGATGCTGTTGGTACCGCCCCGCAGTCTGCGCACAAGGGATCCACATCTTTTGCGCATAGTCGCATAAAAGCAGTCGACTCGCGCCTCTGCGAACATCCCTGACGCGCTACAAAATCGGGGCAGCTTCATCAGCACCCTGAACGCATTGTTATATTGGACACGGAGGGCGCCGTACGACTTTAGACTATACGCGGCCCACAGGCTGCAGGTGTAGAAGTTGGTGCAGAAGGCTCTAAACAACGTTATTTTAACATATTTCGAGCAGCGCGCAAACCTGCGAGCGAGCATATTAGCCCTGATCGACAGCGCCCTCCGTTCCCTCTCAATATCGGCGTTGTCTTTGAGGTCCGGGGTCAACATGTGCCCGAGATATTTAAATTGGTACACTCTCTCCAGTTGTGTACCATTGAGAAATACGGGAGGTACTTGTTTTGGCGTTTTCCCATCGGCCTCAAAATGCCTTTTAGTATTTAGTAGTTTTAGCCTTTTGTAAGGCCTTTTAATATTTCTTTGTTGACAAAATTGCATTAAAATCAACTAATCCGATTAATAATGATTTGCATTTACCTTGAATAACAAAGTATGAAACAGACAAATAGAATAATTACCGTAATCATAATATTTGTGTGGACTGTTTAAAGTCTGACTGCATAATCTATGTTAATTTCGAATAAACTGACACAATTGTACTGAACATTTAAGTACTCAAAAATAAAAATTAACAATAGCATGTGCCTAAAAAACACTCAACAATATTTAAAATTAGAATGTTCCTTTCTATAGCATAAACTTCCTAATGTTTGCTACAAAATCAGAGGCCCTCACGCATTAATCGGCAAAGAAATCAATAAAGCTTCCCCTGGTACATTAATAGAAGCATGCATTAGGGCTGGAGCATTTCACGCTTCTAGCAATCCCGGGAAATTGCAGGCTGAACGGAAACGGGACGCGTGCTAGCGTAATAGCCGCAATCAGATAGCAGATGGTCGCAATCTGCGACCACCGCGCCATCTAGCGTAATGACGGTGGACTTGTTTTAGTGCGGTAACGAGTTCGGTGGGAAAAATTCACGAAAGAAACCTTAGGTGGTTAAGTGATGTGCTACGGGATTTAATATGCTGTGTTTTGTCGGTATGTGTAGTATTTATGAAATATAAAAGTAATTATGAGACGGCAATTAGATATTTTTGAAATGCGTATCGGTTTTTATCACATCTAAAAAATAAAGTTGCTAATAATTACTTAAAATGCTTTTCGAAAATATATCGAATAAATCGTTTGTATTCACTTTTTGTGTGTATTGCAAATGTATCATCCAAATCTCTTAAACAAAAGAAACCTCCTTAAATCCGAAATTTCCTAAAAGTTTGTTACGTCAAGAAATTCTTTAATAACATCTATCATCAAACATTTATGTAAATTGTATACGAATAACAAACAACCGATTTAGTGGATAGAAGCGAGATTGTTTCTCAACTCCTTAGATCATAAACATCTCTAGGGTAGTATCAGTAATAAGCAGTATTACTTCAGAATACTCGTTACTATAATCACTGCGAACGCCGCCGACGCCGCGAATAGGTACTAATTAATAACACTTGATTGTCAGCTAGGAAATCGCTCACCCGTTGTCGGTAGAACAAGATGGTAACCGAACCAGTTTGCGACCTTTCAATCGGCTAGGAATGTCAACTTGACGTCTGTCGAAAGTACAGCTACACCAGCATTCAGTCTCTCAACTCTTATTGTGTTGTAGTATGAAATAGTTTGCGGTAACCAGGCACCAAACAACTTTGTATTGGCGATCCTGTAATCATTGTCTTTGTCCAGCGTTTCCTCATGATACGGTTTATATCGCGGAGTTTAAAAGCAGCTGTGAGGTCTATAACTACCGGGTTGAAACTAACTTTCTCTAATAAATTTCTCTGTAACTGTTAATATTGTTGGGAGTGTATTTGAGGTTACACGTAAGTACTAACGTACCTTAGTACTATCGATAATGGAGAAATCCAGAATTTAAAACGACCAGTTAAAACATGGCTCCAAATTATAAAATTTAAAAACACTCATATTAAATATGAAGAAAAAAGTGTTTTCTATTTATATTAAACAGAGCCTCTAGATATAAGAGTACTCGTATTCACGGTACACATTAATATAAATTTGTCTAAACACACAAATTAGATAAACAACTACTTATTACATATAATATCAACTAGGATAAGTCTATTTTTTATGTAACTTATATTTCACAAGGAAACTGGAAGAAAGTTGAACAATAAAATTTTATACCCACCTGTACTTTTAATTCCCGTAACAACACAACATAATTGACGTATACAGGTTGAGGCATCCTGAAAGTGACCGGGGCTTTCCTTGAAAACATAACAATTTACAACATACTGGTATGCCGTTTCTTGTTTAACGTTTACACAATTTCAAGAAGACAACAATTATCTCGGATCTCCACTTCGAGTGATAACCATCTGGATGATAAGATCATTCATCACACTCGGGGCCTAATAAATTATTAGTGTCAACGTTAAAATGTAGATTCACTACAATATAACGGGACTGGTTAATGTTTTTGCAAGTCGCAAGTCACTGCAAGCCTTCTCATGCTTGGGAATTAAAAAGAAAGATTATTCAAAAGATATCTTAAAAATTTTGATGATTAAAATTTTAAATATTTTTTTGAATTACATAAATAAGTACCTATTTTTAAATATTTATGATGGTTAAAAAACAAACATTTTACTTATTTCTTTAACTAAAAACGTAAGTCATTTGACATATAAATTAACGCGTAATATTTTCAATAGTAATAATTTATCTCTAATAGTAAAAAAATATTAAAATTTAAATTATTATTATAATTATAATTTAGTCAGTTATAAACATGGTTTAAATACTAAATTTATATAAGTAACAAATATAATTTAATGGGGAATATATTAAATTATTACTGGCAACTCTCGTAAAATCTAGGAAATGAGTTTACCCGTTCGTTAATTTGTTACATGAAGCCATTTTCTCAATGTTTAATCTATTTTATGGGTAATTTAAACATAATTGGAATAAACCGATTCCTGTTAAACTAGGTGCTACCATAAATAAATAATTACCCCTTAAATGGGTAAATGTTTTGTAATAAAAATCCCCTTAATGTGTGGCAGAGTTCATGTCTGATGGCAATCGATTAACTTCGTTTACTACTACAGTTATTTGCTCTAGTTTAATTAAAGTCGAAACTACATAAGCATATAAAGGACTTAATGAATTAATGAAACCTCGTCACTATAGGATACTATTTCAAAGAACTATTAATTTGAGTAATACTGAAAAATAGAGTTTTAAAATATATACCTACCATGTTAAAAACAAGGTGGTATAAAAATAATAAAAACAATAAAATAATAATGATAATTAAGAAAAAATACCAATCCGCTTATTTTCACTCCAGATCTTCTCGGATAAAATGACCTATTGTTACGGACAATTCGTATATACAAAAAAAACTTCCATTTTATTTCATGGTATGCAGTGCAGGTAACTGCATACAATGAACTTTATTTCACGATCGCATCTCAACCGCGCCCTTACGCTAGAATCGGCTGTAATACAAACGACTACAATAACTCAATTTGAATAAATCATACCGAGCTATTGAAATAAAATTCTGCGTTTCGCAATAAATCGCATATCATCGTTGTAGGTGCACGGGATTATGTCCTCTCAATTCCAACGCAGAGACACTTTAATCGCATGCAATAGAGCAAATATGTTCAACTCCATAATCCGCATACAAGAAACTTTTGGTCCACTATCATTTGTCCGAGTCACCGTAGTGACATCTGTCGACACAGTAACGAGTATATCTCGAGCTGGCTCATTATTCAAAGCCGTACCACCGGAACTCGAAGTTGTTTAAGATAATGTGATATATGCACTCTATCAAGCCACCGATCGAGCTTAGTCGCTGATTACTTAATTAATGAACACGGCTACTTATATTTTAATTAAATAGGAATGATTATCACACGCAAAACATGCGCTTAAGAATTCTTTCTATGTTAAAGAGTGGAATACAATGAATTACTTAATTGCTTCACATACCTTTTTATGGAAATTTTCTAGCTACCGGGCGGTCAGCTAACATGGAAATCATTGGATCACTATGGAATCCCAAAAATACGCCACTTCTTTATTTTCCGTTTTCGTACCTATAGAAGATTTTGATTGGCCGAATAGATAGTTGGAATTTTAGTGAACAATTTTAGTTACGCTAAACCATGTGACATATGGTTTTTTTACACAAATTATCATTCAATTTCATAAGAATGAACATTGGATTCGGAGTATTTTACATGTTAAAAGAGTTTTCTCGAAAAACATACGTGTTAAAGTTCTGAATCGAATGTTACATTATCTTGATGATAGAACGTAGTTGATTTCGGAGGTATCACTGCCGTACGTTTACCAAATATCAACAGTGTTGACAGCTTCTGTTCTGGTTCGAAAGTTGTAATGAGATGTACATACCTATATAAGGTTATTCGAACTAAGTTGCACCTATGACGGACCTCAGATCCTATATCCAAACGATTCCAAATAACAACGAGCGGCAATAGCTTACCAAGTAAAAACATGTTTATTTTTATTTCGTACAAAAAAATCACAAAAGTGTTCATAAATCAGATTAGATAGTGAAGTTCCTCACGATCAGCGTAGAGGCCACAGAATTAGCATCAACCTGCAAGCAAGCCTCTTCATTTGAATGCAGCGCATGCGCACAACTGGACCGTATGCTCTATGTAGCTTAATTATTTCAGATTCTGTCCGTCACACGTGATGTCTAAAGACATTGATATGATAATATTTATTTAAACTATTAGTTAATGTCGACTTTCGTTCCTTATATATTGAACATTAGATGTTCTTTGCCCCCAGAATGATATATGTGTTATTTCGCGTTCTAAGAAAGTATAGGTAGAAAGATACAAGTGTATACCTACGTATATAATAGATAGGTTTATTAATACGAAACCCACTAAACAAGATGTTTAAATAACACTATTAAATTAAATCTGGAAGGTCTTTTTTAATTTGATCCAAATACTTAAAAAAAGCTACTACTAATCAGGTAATTGAATTTGTATCTATCATATACCAAAGATCGAACACACACTAGATTTTTTATTATAGATGAAAAAACTCAATAAGATTCATAGTAAGTATTTTTTAATCCATAATTTATCACCTTTTTTTCGTCGGGAAACCCTTCATGAGTTCCTCTCAGCTGCGGGGGTAGCGGAGAGGATATGCCGGTCTCCTACCTGCTAAAACCCCACGGTGTTCCTCTGGACGCCTTTTGTCGGGACCACGGGTACGCGGACAGCACTCGTCCGCGATCCCTACGGCGTTTGCCCACGTCCGGGCCCGTCTCGGTTCGACAAAACTAATTTATCACCAGATTTATAATCATAAGCATAGTTATATGCGATCTATATAGCTGATATTTTAAAAAGAGTGTCGTAGATTAGCAGTCTATTTTGTAACTACGTCCACGGTCGTGGTGCAACCTAGCTTAATTATTCCAGATCGCCCGTCACAAGTAATGTCCGATGCAATTGATATAATAATCTCGGACGAGTTATACGGGCACATAAATAGCGGCCGTGGTGTCAGTTATTGCGACAGTCAACTTTTTCTTGGGTATGCTTGGAATGGAGTAACTAGTTTAAAGACTTTCCGTCATAACAGAACAGATGCAAGGTGACGACTAAGTTGGAACGTCTCGTATGTCTCTTTACCATACCTTTCAAACTACAAGGTCAACACAGCAGCGTTTAACACTGTTGTAGTGAAGCCGAAATTGCGGTTGTATCTTTGGATTCGTATCACGTAAGGCTCTATCACCTTTAAATTAAATTAAATAATACATATACGATTGTGCTATATTTCCCCCTACTTAACTTATGTTGAAAATATTATTTTCAATTACTTTTCTCGTCTTTGCGTTCTCTGATACATTTTTAGTAAAATATTTAGGAATACTGTTTCATTACGCTGATATTTGAATAACGCTATTAAAACACTATAGTAGACTGTTCTTAACACCTTAACATCCAAGTATGGTACACCAAAAATAACATTATTATTTTCCAAAGCTAAAAATCAATCTAGTAACTTTGCCTGAACGCTCCATAAGGCCCTTTTCTCGCCTCGAAAATCGTTAATCCTGAGGATATTGATAAGGACAATGGTATAAAATTATTAAAATCGTGTATTGTCATGGGTTATTGATAATTCTTCAAAATTTTGAATTAAACTGTACGTTCAAAGTGGATAGAAATCGGGCTCAAAGATTCCGTTACTGTTACGTACATACATACATACATACAAACGTACAACCCAAGCTAATAAAAGCGTGTTAATAAGATGAGGCCTTCCAAGATACACTTCAGTGTCTACAACGCATTTGTGATCGTAGGACTTATGTTCAGGTAGGACCTCTATTTTATTTAGACTTGGTTACAGATGTCCATAGCCGGAAGTGACCACTTAACTTCAGGTGGACTGCACTTTTGTCAATACATAATGCCGACAGGTATCCTTAGACAACGTGGGTGGTTATAATCCGGCACTGTTCAAACAACAATAAATAATCCTAAAATATCTCCTATTACCGTTAATACATGTTTCTTAAGAATACGCATGAATAAATTCGAAAGAAGGTTCAAAGAAACTACTGCACTTTACATTATAATGTCCGGCTACCGAGTAACGTAATAAATAAGTATATTCGTTTTACGTACACGCGTCGCATTTGTAAAGGAATGCAGTTCCAGCCGAAAACGCTTTTGGAATTCTCGTAAATCGGTTTTCACAATAAGGTGTACCGTTATTGTTTTTCTTCTATTTTTATCTCTATCGTCTAGTACTCTTTTAAACCTTAATTATGTTTGTTACATATTTGAGGATAAAAAAACAATTTTAACTAGTACTACTGACATTGCTTATAAATATAATATTAATAACAAAAAAGCTGCTACCGCTCAATATCTGAAAGCTTAGATAGTGCTTTATCTTGTCCTCCAATTCGCTCACTATAATAAAGGACGTACGTACACCTACATTACTTATATTAGGACAGTAAAAACCAATTATCAATCACCACGTTCAATATTATGAAAAACATACGAGATATGTAATTAACTTCCTCCTGAGATATTCCCGAAGCTCTATGACTTGGGCTCTTCAAAAAAAGACACAAAAAGACTGCAATCCATTGGTGATCTCTAGCAGATAGCCCGTCTGCCGTTTCACTCGGCTTATGTAAAAATTCAATCCTTACAGAAATCACTCCTTCAATCCCAAACATCACTCGATGTTTCCTATTATGTCACCTAAATTAAACGTTTACAGTCAGTCATTCCGAGTCCTAAGCCACCCACAACGCGAAATGATACAGCTCTAGCAGAGCGATCTAAATAATTTATGTACGAGTAAGTGTAATGCTGTATAGTGGCTCGGGTTGCGAGTTGCCGAATGACTGTCATTTGACCACGAGCGGTTTCATGGTTTAGATTTGTTACGATGCCACGGTGAGTTATAGTCTATTGCTGGCGGACAGTGAAAGGCTAACTTGCGACAGTTTTCCAATGATCCATACGGATTTGTAATTTTATCTTATTAGAACGATTTTAGTAAATATAATTTCTTTGGAAAATACCTGGTTTGGAATGTTTAAAACAAATGTATGTTAACAAAAAAGATTAAAGATAAAATAATCTTAAACTACATTATTAGCTCTACTGTATAAATTTTTTCGGTTGTAGATAGAAAGCATGCAGTGTATATAATGATAAGGAAAACTGCTGCTCATAGACATCCATACTCAAGCGCAGATAGGATAAGAGTACTCCCTTAGAACTTAGAACGGCCACTGATGCGATGTATGAAAACTATGTTGGAACGCCTCACTTAAATCTTTCCCTTCAAACCAGAACGCAACAGCGCTTTACACTTACAAGACAAGAAATTTATTTGCCCTTCCTCAAATCCTAACAAATATCGTTTCACTCGTATTACAGTAGATGTATGACAATATACAATGCGAACTTTAAAAAAAAATAAGTAAAAATAAAACGCCCAAAGATTCATTACATCACCACCAGTTTCCCGAACCGAAGTCGTTGGCTCGTTACGAAGCGCTATACACCGTTATAATTGTAATGTCGACATGTTCATTGGGAAGGTAATCTGGGATCGGCGCGTGCGGCCGCCGGCGGAGATGCGGCTTGCTTCGTCAATAAATACTCGTTTTACTTAGATGTATCTAGTATTAAATTTCGGAGAACTCTTGTTCTGCTTCTAGAGTTTATTTGCATTTTCGTAGATCACGGTTCCAGGCTAAAGGTAACCATTTAAAGGGAGGTATTTATGGTATATTTTGTATTGTAGTAATCAGTAATTTATTGCTAAAACAGGTACATAAAATGATGGCAATTACAATGGTAGTGGTTTCTCTGTATATACCCTAAGGGCGTGCAATTTTTATAATATATTATTATTATTCTAGAGTTATTTTAAATAATTATTATTAGTGTATTATATACATATTGTTCATAAAATATAATTTACAATTATGTCACAGGTTTTGCCTTTCGCTGTTGCTTCTCCATTGAAAATAAACTTAAGACAAACGGTAGTGATATTAAATAGTACTTTGTAAATTAGTTACTTACAGATCAAGTGTTGGCATAAACAACGATTGCAACACATCGGTACTCAGGTTCGATGTTTTTGAAATTTGATCAATTTCTACTTTTATAGTCTTAGCAAAAACACAAATGTATTCGTGAATCTGACAAATCTTGTTTATGTCAGTATTTTTACATATTTCCTGCATAATGAATAGTAATTATAAGTTTGACTCGACCTAAACACCAGTTGGACGATCTGACTCACCGCCTAATGACCCCCGTGAGGCTGAAGCTAATGGATTGGCTTTCTTTCTCCGGCGGGAACCTCTTGTAATTTAGCGCAATCACTTCCGAGGAAAATTAATAGTAAAAGCATCACTTGTAGTTTCACCGCGCACGTGCATAAATAAATTTATAACTATTAACTTTTTATATGTATACTTTTACACAATTATAGATGAATTGCGCTTACATTATTATAAAATTAAGCGAATATGAATGATTTAATAGATAAACTATTGCATTAGCATTAAACACAATACTTTATTAGTATCTACCTTAGAGATACGAGTAAAGTATTGTATATCACTAAAAAACGTTGGACCACAGTTGAGTTCAGTAAATGTTTATAATTTTTAGATGTTTTTAAGTAACTTTTTGTTATTGACTATTATTTATGAACATAGATTAGTAAAGATACTTTGCCGCCTTGAAATTGAATGAAGCCACAAACGGCTTATTAGTAAGTTCTTTTTTTTAATTCTTGACAAATAAAAACATTTTTAGTGAAAATTTAGGAATAAATAACTAATACTGTGTAATTTACATAATAAATAAATAATTATTTCAAATATTTTAGGGACATTTTAGCACGGAGACGTGGCAAAACTTTTTTACGCAACTATTTCAATTCTCAAAACTGGGTACATTTTCTTGTTAAGAGTGAGTAATCTTTACTAATCTATGTTTATGAACACAAAAAAGCTTTTTGAATTTTTGCGTATTTGTCACGTCCAAAGTGTTCGCATACCTATATAATAAATCTAGATTAGATTTAAACTTGTTATACGTACATTTTTATGGGTAATTTATGGACATTAAATATTAAAAATGTAGAGCATTTGTTAATATATTGCTTTTTTGTTAGGGTATTTGTATCATATATTATATTGAATGGGCAAATTTGAATTTGAATTGAATTATTTGTTGTGACTGCCATTTTTATTTTATATCTCTGCTCGTAACTTTGCGCTTATAAAAAGTTATACCGATGATATTTACTATAAATATTGTATCTATTCTTGAATATCAATTCAAAAAAAAACATAATTTGAAAATTAAAAGATTAAAGTTAGGCTTAAGTAACTTACTAGTTATGTCCTGAAAATATTCGCATATTTCAGAATTTTATCAAGATTTTTACCGTCCTGATTAAAATTCTAATGTTAAATATCGAAGCACAGCGCATTCATTAGCGCACATTATCTGAAGTCACCTAAATGTCACATTCTTATGTTTAATGATTCCATCACGAGATACTTGTTTTTGAAAGGGCCAAGCGTGCAAAACGAGGCTCGCTACGAAAATTTCAACTTCATTTAAAGCAATTATATAGAGATTTACTATAAAGTTATTACATTACGTTATGGAAACGTGAAATCTGCCAAGTAAAGTGCCATTAGGTAAATAATTATAAACATTTCCTGACCTCGCTGTGGCCTAACGTTTTCTAGTGATATACAATATTTTATCTATAAGGTAGGTACTAATAAAGTCTTATGTGTGTAAGGCCTAAGATCTATCTATTAAATTTTGTATTTTCAGGTTATATTGCGGATATATGTTAGCCAAATCAACAATCAAACAAATCTGATATTCTAAACAAATCTAAATTTGTTAAGTCGCAATATTACTATAAACCATAAACAAACTAACCACGCCAAAATTAGAATAACATCATATATTTCAGAGCAACATATCATTAATCGAATAAACAACACTAATACGAGCACAAAATAGCCATTGAACATTAAACATTCCAGCGGGGGTAACCGACAAAATCTCGAGCAATAAACAAACCGATTACTCCGAGAACTCGATACACGACACAAAAAACTCGCAACAATAAAGCCGGGAATAAATAATACGAGATCTAGTTTGTCTGGTCTGTGTGGGCGCGCCGTGGGCCGTTCCAACTCGAACTTTAGATAATGCGTTGAATAATAATGCGTTGTAGGAGTCGAGCGGACCCCAAAATAAACGAAAGGTCGCGGGCTAAATGTCAAATAGAGGCACGCGAGGTCGCGGTGTCTCTGCCCCCGGGCGACTAATTGTGGCGCGACTGTCGGTGGACAATCATCGAATACTTCCAGCTGGCCAATTAGTCTTTCGACAGGTATTAGCGCGTGATAAGCTGTCGTTAAACACGTTTTAGGGAGGCAGAATTAATTTAAATCACAGTTATCAATTTATTCACGTAACTAGCTACAGAATTGCTAATTCCGGGGCGGGGCGACCCACGCCGCGCCCAACTACGCGCATCTATTAAAATTTTCTCGACACCACATTTCATTGACTGTATCGGATTGACGTTAAAATTTGCTTGGTTAGCTATGAAAACCGCACTGGTTTAACTCAATGTGGCAAAGACGAGACTAGAGCTGAAGACTGGAACAGTAATGTATCAATTGTGTTGCTAATAAAATAAAAAAAATATCAATTTATTATTAGTATTTTTGTCGGTAGTTACTCGTAGGTATGGGGTCAGCTGTATAAATAAACGCAGGTTTTTGCTTTCCCCGCTTAGCGTCAACAGGATATCTCCAACAACATAAACACTTCCCATATCCGGGAAAATAGCGGACCCTAGCTGAATAACGGGCATAAAATATGTTTATAAGGAAACGATTAAAACAATAAACTCCTTCCGGAACTATAAAAATATCTTTAATAGCTTTAAAATATCAAAACAGCTAACACGCGGACCACCAAAGTGCAATTTTGTCGTTACATTGATCTCTATTTGCAATTTATGGCGAATACATTTTACATATTAACAAATAGCCTGTAATGTGGCAAGTGTATCCTGTCGGGCACTCGCAGACCGATCCATCATACTTCGCAGCTTTGAGTAGGTGTTCTGCATACCATTACATCTTGCGCTTGTCATTCTAAGACTACACATAAATTCCGCTCGGAATCTCGCCGGATTGAACCCTTAGGGGGCAAAATGTAGCTTCATTCAATTCAAATTGATGGGCAGCGATTAGAATCCATAATATGCAATTACTTTGACATAAGAAAAGAGCATAGTTCAAATACGTTGGAATGTCTGCCTACTTACGGTAGATGTAATTGAATGCGCTTACATATAATTACGTCGTCAAAACAAAAGTTGAAAGTCGAAATAATAACATAATCACGGCGATTTCGACCAGAACAAATGGCTGACGAAACCGTCACCCACTCAATGAAGCTAACGATGTTTTTGTGGACGGAAATTAGGCGTACGGCGGCACGAGTTACCAGCGGAGGTAGGGGAATGTACAAGCAATTCAATTCAATTATTTGCATACATTTGTGAAGGATGGCGTGTGTTATTTTGTTCTTAGGATAGTGAGCGTTGTACGGGAATCTCGGTCTTCGTTTTAACGTAATACGCGATTTATTGGCTTGTGTTTTGACGTGGATTATCTGTGCATAGTACGTTAGGGGTGTCCACTTAAAAAATATATCGATATAAGTATTTGATATAAAATATCGGTACTTGACATCGATGTTTTCCGATATATCGTTTAAAAATATCGATATTTTTTAATATCGAATATTTTTTCTTAGATTTTTTAATTTAAGATATTCGGAATTTACGAATTTAAAAATGGAATATAGAAATGGATTCAAAATAGAAATCATTGAGTAAAGTTTACTTCACTTTTTTGGTATGAGTCGGCATTCGTTTTTTAATCGATCCGATATTTTTAAAATATATCGATATATCGAATGAAAACAATATTTGTCAAAAAATCGATTCAATTCGATATATCGTATAGCAAACATCGAGTAAATTCGATATATCGAATATAAGTGAATAACCCTAGTACGTGCGTGTCACCGGGCGTGCGTAATCGCGACAGGTGCGCGCGACCGCAGCGGTGGATGTGGTTATGCAAAGCGCTTACAGCGTTTTCGTGTATCTTTTGTTCATTGTTTTGACATGCAGGCTGTGTTTGTGATATAATTACAAACTTTCGGCTCGCGTCGCTGGAAATTATACGAATTACGGTTGATAACCGACCTAATAGCTAGGTATTACAAGTAAAGTGTGGAATACACGAATAGAAGGTGCTTAAGAATAGCGACGGTCATACATATTATCATGAAATAATAATGTACTTCGTCTTGAATATATTTTCATAACAAAGCCATGTATATTAAAATTTGATTTCAAAATTGTATCTACCTCTATCTCGCAGACAGACAGCGGCACTTACAATCGATTTTTACTCCAAAAAATGGAAATCACAAAATCTAATTAAATCTACATTAGGCCGTAAAGCAAGATTCTCAGCTCGCAGATGAACTACTACTACTTGCATTGTAGCATAGTATTAATATGTTAACCTGATAGCACCATAAAACAAACAAATGACGAAACAACTTACTTAAATAAAGAGAACAACGGCTCCAGATAACAATATAATCCAAAAAATAATTTGTACAAGCAACAAATTACAAAGAGGCAATCAGACTGTAGTCAGCTGTAATGACCGCGGGCGGTTCCGAAAAAGAATTTGATATAGCGAGTGATATGAAAGGGGCTATTCACGGAGCGGCAGCACAATATCGTCTACAGTCTCTACAGATAATCTATTTGGTATAACCTCACGACCTCCAACGATCGACATAACAATATAATTAAAGAGAGATCTTCGATCCGATGGGGCAGCGCATAGTTGGGTATAAACCCGCTACGGTATACGGCTTTACGGCAAATACGTTTACTGTATCGATTTTCATACATTTTATATTCCTAAGTGTATACGTTTTTGTCAGATTTCGCAATAAATATTTACAAAATATTTCCATTGTATGATTTAAGCAATTTGCGCTCAAGTTGCAATTTTATGCGCTTTATCAAAACCCATCTATCTCCAAACGCGCTTCCTCGCGCCTCATGTTGACCTCTTCATACAAAGTTGTTATCTTGAAATCCATCCTTTTTGAATTGCGTTCATTTTAGTAACACTTATAATAACTTTAATTAAATCATTATTTTATCATATCTCTCAAATCTCTTAAATGTTAACATGTGGTTACTGTAAAACTTAGTCGTAAATCGCCGAATAGGATCCGATATAAACAGCTCTGTACCAAACCAAGTAACAATGTAGATATTGACAGATTATTTTAATTAAAACTACATATCGACACCTTAATTCGCCAACTTCAACTTTAATCAGCCAACTTCACTTTTTTTTCAAAATGTTTTTTTTATTTATTCTGATTTCGTTCAATGCCATTTATTATCAATTAAGGTATCGTTATATAAATGTAGTTATTGTTTTGTAGCTGTTCATAGAATATTTAACATAAAAATCTTCACCGCAATGCACCTAAGGCTCTAGTTGGCCGGCTCGGACGTATCCGTTTACTGGCCGGATGTCGATCGCTCGGAAAGGAAACGCTCATGATTGTTGCTCCCAACAAGTAATAGGTGTCATTATTTACTCGCTGTGTGTTTTACGTTCGAGATCCAAACGGTTTACGTGCGGTGAAACTCGCTTGCGATTTTATTGTCCCATAGAAATGGTCTCTATATTAGATTTCATTGGCGCTTATAAATTTTAAGAGCACGGCGTACCTGTGTCCTGAGAATGGAGAATTTCTTAGAAAGTATAATAGATAGGAATTTTTAATGTTATTTATTGATTAGCCCCGACGAGTAAGGAAACATCCTTACTGCTGAGAAAAACGCTTTGCTTTTTGTTTATATTTTTTCAAAATCGTAAACGTACTTTGTGTAAAAAGAGTTCTAAAGTAGTGCATGCATAAACTATATTACTATAAACAGCATGACTGATAGAAAAATACTAATAAAAATTCATTTAATACAAAAATTAAGGCAAGTTTAGGCATTAGTCCATCATAGTCCTTAAAGGGTTGAGTTTGTATTTACATAAAACTTTACATAAAACTCTACCTACGTCCGTGGACAGTTGTGATTACTTCACGTGAAGTTGATCACTTAGTAGCTATTTTTCATTTTAATTCGAATGTCAGGGCTACTTAAAATACCTAAGATATGTAACAATGCTGTAATTTAATTAATCTCAATGCTATTATGAACTTATAGTGAAACGAGCCCCACCTCAATTCCATAACAGCTAAACGTGCAGTTCGCGCATTGTAAATGCCTTTATGGTGTTGTAAAGAATTATCACAAAGCACGCCAATCAAATCTATCTCGTTATCAAACGCTTGATCAATTAACTATAGTTTGTGTAAGATAAATCAATAATTTATTTTGTCACATTTTATCAGTTTAAACCCAGTTAAAGTTGGGCACACCACACTTGGGCTGCAGCAACTAAGCAGAAAGCTTATAGAAGTAGGTGTTTCGAGGCTATGTGAGGAATTGGACATTTGCCATATTTTATTAATTCAAAAACCTGAAATTGACTGTAGGTTTTCAAAAGCCTACAATCTGTATTTATTTTAATAGCAATGTACCTACCTGGTAATAATAGAGCAATCCACCACGAGCACGAGCGTTTATATTATACACGAGATTTACATAATAACGATTCATCTTCTCTCTGAAAAAGTTGTTAAAGATGTGTGAAGAATACGAATTCGCACTTGGCCAGCGTTAGCGATTATGGCATAGACATACGAACTTCCACACGAAAAGAAAACGTGTCTAATATTGGGTTAAGAATATAGCTAATAAGATCAAAATATGGTTACTACGCTAAAGAAGCCGTGCTACTTTTTTAGTTCGTTATATACAGATTCTTATTAAACAAACATTTTATTCATTATTCATTGTTTATAAAAGCAAAACCACTGCCATTTCGCTACAACTACAACTAGACAATAACCTGTCCTAATCAAAATCGAGTTCGTACCACAACGGGGCCTTGTTAGACAATAACTCTATCTGTACTCCAATTTAAAATTGTAAATCGATCTAATTATCAGCGGTCTCGAATCAAACTGACCGGTACACCTCATTTAGTATCCGGGACAAAGCGTCCAGCGAGATGGTATCGCCGAGTGGGTGATAAACTTGGGGCACGGCTTCGTCTTGCGTCATGCTACTCGGAGATTATCACTGGGTGTTACTGATAGCATTGCTAAAAAGGTTTTGTATCTCTGCTCCTGATTACATAGTAGATTGATTGTAATGTTTATTCAGGACAGCTAATTGAAACAAAAGAGGAAAAAGACTATTTAAAAAAGCTTGTTTTCGTATCAGGCTTTCGAAACATTTTTTAATTCAGAAACCATAACAATATTCCTGCAACATACATAGATACATGAAGTAAAAATTATTCTATATTTGTATCAGGTGTTTGAAACATTTCAGTTTCTGAAACTTTTCTTACTTCTTTATTCTTCACAGGTCACGTAACGGGATCGTTAAGTAATCCCAATCGCGTATTTATCTAGTAAAGTTATTTACAAAGCTTTACACGTGTTAGTGTTTATCTATATTGATAAGTAAAATTTATTTATAAGTATGTCCTTATGTTATGATGACATATCATGCTTAAATATCCCACAACATCGGAGTTATAATAAAACGTAAAATCCAGGAAAATGCTCATCATATGGAAGTCTTAAGAGGAGAGGCAGATTCTAATTACAAATTGTCCTTGTATTTTGACAATAACTAACAATTAGATCAAATCACATTCAAAAACTTTACCAGCTTACCATAACTTATACTAAGACTTATTCCCATAACTGGTCTATGATACCCCAGCTATAGTAGGAAGGTGAAAACGATGCAACGTTTGATACGGCTGTCAAATGGAAACGAAGTGGGCCGCCGTTGCAGCCGGTGTCAGAACTAATGCGACAACTCACGCAATGACGCGAATTATGGCCTTTTGCGTAATGTATTTCCATAGCCTTTGTACTGATATGATCATCTGCGTTGAACCGTTAAAATTGGGAAAGATAAGCTATATAAACCTTTGAGAAAGGAAAAACTGGTAATCACAAAAATATGCAACATTAAGATATTTAAACTGTATGATTTTTCGCAAATAAATAATGGGGTAATGCTGCTGACATAAACATTCTACAATAAAGCAATATACTTAAAATAAAATACTTTTGGTTCTATTTCATTTCATTTGAATATATCACGTATTTTATGTTCAAGACAATATCGGTGACTTATAAATAGAAGAAAATTACGTACCGTTAAGCAGCATTAATACCGCAGCACGGCATCGCAAATTGAGAAACAAATATCATATTAAACTTACGATTAACGATCGTGTCGAAGGTACTTGAATGTTTTAATATTAACATTATATCACAAAGTTACAACATCTAAAGTTCTAGTTTTAATTACTAATTATTTCAATTATTTGAATGTTCTAGCACCCGTAAACCTACTAAGGAACAACCGTATCGCAATTTAAGCGAATGAGTAATTTACCTTATACGTAGATTGGGTTTCCGTGCAACTTGTAAAGCCTAATGTAGGATTTGTACCTATCAAGCGCTGGACAGCGCTTGTAAGCGCTATGTAGCGACGCAGCGATCCAATATTCCCATTAGAGAGTACGTAAATGAATAATTTAGTGCGCTGCTACAGCCGCATACAGTTTCTTAGCTCGCGTCTCATTAGGTAACACGAGGTAGTTGTTTTGTGGGGTAAATAAAATAGAATATAAAGTGTTTTGTAACATCGAACGGAGCAGGTAAATAAGTTCAGCCATTTATGGGCATCTACTAAATTTCCGATATTTGATTCTTAAGCCACTGTTTGTACATAACATAATACAGAGCTCTAGTCTAGTCTAAACTGTAATAATCAACGAACACCGTCGTATATTTTATGTTACGTTAATTTTCTGTTTACAGCCAATTCTAAATTCAAATAAATACGATGATAACCCACAGTATCCCTGCACACGCAACCATTACCTCTATACGAAACTCGCAATTACATTACACACACTATCTCGTAGCAAACCCGCTGGCCGATACAGATTAGACGTTTATCTTTATTAAGAGCTATAGAGGGTTAAGTAACACAATAAATTAACGTAGTGGGTACTAGGCACGGAGATTGCGGCGGGTGCATTATAACTTGCATCGTTATTAGCCGAACAAGGCCGCTTTCATCCGATAACTGGTGCGGTGGCAGAATTCATGGGCCTTATAAGGCACGCACGCGGATACGCGCGGCTGGAGTGACCATTATTTTGCGATAAGCGGATTGGTTCGCTATCGGCTGTCGATGCTGACAAATTTAAGGTTTAAAAAAGGCATTCAGAGAGCACATTAAAGGTCAAAAACTGTAGCATATTATAGTAACGTAGCAATGTTGTGGCTAGTCTAGAAAAAGACAGTAAAATTTGGTTATAAATTGCATAATGAAGGTTTTGGAAATTGCCAAGGGGTCACTTTTCAGATAATTTTATTTATTTACTCACTTACGTTTTTTACGGAGATAATACTCCGTCAGAAGTCATTTCCCACATCAATCACACATCCCTGATATTCAGATATTACTGCCTGCTGCTGCTGGCAATGCAGCAATAAATTTGAAATTAATGTCACGATTCTATAAATTAAATCTCTTTTTTTTTAATAAAAAGATAATAGGTGCAGGTGCAAAATTACAGTTTTAAAGACGAATAGAGAACAGAATAGAATGTCTCATAAGCATAACAAAACGTGGTAACCCCACAATAACAAGACCGTATCTCATCGCGGCGCTGCGACAAGATATCTCATGCGTTCGTTTCTATGTTTCGTTTGTTTGTTTGTTTGTTGGCTCGTTGTCGTACACATGTTGAATATGCATGAGATACGCTTTGAATTATTGTAACTCTTACGTGGTAATTCCGCTGGTAATGTGACGGCGGCTATCCGCCGATCGTCTAGTCTCGTGGTTTGCGGTAGTTAATGCGATCTTATAAGCGTTTAGATTTATTTATAGGCTTTTCGATTTTCTTATTGGTCGATTTATAACATAAGCTCTTAATATTGACATAAGTTTTTAATATTGACTAATGAGTGAACTTAATAATTTGTCATTCTTAACAATGTTAATGTAAATAGCATTTTATCAATTTGCGATAATAGCATAGCAATGCAGAAAACAAAAGAAAGATTTTCTACCAATTCAAAATCGATATTTATAGCGTGCTAAGTCGGTCGATCCACAATCCGCTAAATAATAACGGCTATTGTCAATTCAAAAACTAACAATCGCCTGGCCTGACTAAATCTACAGAGCACAATATGAAAGGCCATTGGAAATATGAACAAAGTTTAGACCACGATAATGATCCGTTGTAATGCCGCGCACTTTCCTCAACTCGCCGCGAGAGGGCGCGCCGGCACGCGACCGCTACTCGTTCATTGCTAGCGACGATCGATGTTTTATCTGTGATATCGATAAACGTTTACGTCCAAAACTAATTTGAACTATCCATAGATTATAAATCTACTGATCTCAATACTCAGTTACAGTATTGAAATTATGATAAATCTTTATAAAAGCATACATTCTGACGTGAGTATAGTTCATTTCTATATGATTTCAAAATCGTTAAAATGTTCAAAACGAATCTTTAACTTTTATAGAACGCTAGAATCTATCGAAATGACGTCATAAGAATGTTTTCTTTTAAAATTAACACGCAGAGATGTGGGTGGCATCCAAGTGAATTAGATCTTACACATGGTAATAAAAATACATGTTATAGGTAACTTCTATATTTCTATATAGCAAAACGTATACATTATGAATAACTTAATTAATTCTTACCCTACTTTTTTTATTAGAAATATTTTCTGATGTCGATACGGGTCCATCACAACACTAGGCGTCGGTTTA
The DNA here is from genome assembly GCA_014595695.2 of Epargyreus clarus clarus. Taxonomy (NCBI): domain Eukaryota; kingdom Metazoa; phylum Arthropoda; class Insecta; order Lepidoptera; family Hesperiidae; genus Epargyreus; species Epargyreus clarus. The sequence goes on from JACTTY020000035.1 coordinate 2,057,747, forward strand.
CAAGTGGCACGAGCGCGATGCTATCTAGCCGCCGATGATACAACTAGATTGTTGCGCTGCAGCCGATATCCCGGCTATTATAGCTATAGCTGTAGTCTGTACCTACCTTTATAATTATTGTGTACTTAATCATAGATACCGTACGACTGCCGTTTTCTATGCTATTTTTGGATGACTGATTTCTCTTAATCTACCTTTGTACATTATCAGTGTTCGTTGGAAATATTTAGGAGTATTAAAAATTAAATTCAACATTATTTTTATCATTATAATTAAGGAATTATTAGATGCAAAAAGAAATTAGGTTTACTTTAAGAATAAATACACGAATAAGAAAGAATGAGTCATACTAACTACAACATTGAATAATCTTAACATCGGATAATTAAACTAAACTAACTAAACAAATCCCAAATATTCTAAAAAACATAAAAAGTTTTTTCTAGTATTTAATTTTATTTCAATTTGTGGTCTCACTAAAAACCATCCAAATACACTTGAGTCAATCATCTTCATAGGCTTATACAAATAGAAACAAGATGTATATCTTATAATCTCTTTAATCAAACAGACCTCAAGAGTAACTCTACCACAAAAATATACTCGAAGAGTCAAATAATGTCGTTGAAGTCTTTTACGCGGCGGATTTAACTACCAATAAAATCTCCCTTTTGAGATTTACTCAGGGAGATATTATATTATACGATTTTATATTGTTGTATTTTAGATTTTTGTTTGTATTTTATATTGTATTTTTCTATATTGTACGACTAAATTATGGTTTAAGGTCTTTTAAAGTATACACCTATTTTCCTAATAACTGCAGTGTTAAACGCTGCTGTGTTTTGGTTTGAATGGTGTGTTAAGGGAGACATACTTTCCGAGGCGTTCCAGGTTAGTCCTTAGGGGTAGCGGCGCATCTGTGGCCGACCTCAAATAGAAATATCTAATCCTATCTAGGGTTGATTACAGATGCCCATGGGCGGCAGTAGCCACTTACCATCAGGTGGACTGCATGCTCGTCTGCTACTTCTATTAAAAAAATAGGACACACATTACTTTTAAAACTTTGAGCGTATGACATTATAATGGATTTTAATAGCGAAGGCAACGAAATCGTCAATTCTCGAAGGCGTCAATACCAACTTCATGCTGTTTGTGAGATGAGATCCGTCCCTAAAAGTGGTAGTAATGGCTCGATGATGACAGTACACGAAGTAGTAACCTATTGATGTTAACAAAACGCTAGTAACAGGCGGTCCAGTGTTTGCTTAACGGTGCTTTGGTTACGTTGCGGGAACTGATCATAAAGATGCTATGGTATGTGACGAGAAAAATAAAGAATATACGGACTCTGGCCAGTTGTAAAATACTATATAGGTACTTGTATAAAAGAAGATAGGTACGCTCTTTTAGTATATCAGTGACCAAACCTCACTAAGGTAACTCAAGATGTATCTACTTTTCCAAAAATATATATATATATATATATATATATATATATATATATATATATGTATATATTTCATATTCATTTATAATTGCATGTTTTGTTTTATAGAATAAAAGCCACAAAGCGTTTAGTACCTATCATAATATATTTTTACTCGTAAATATAGATATATTTACTAATTCAGATGCATTACTAAGTGTTGTGAAAACTTGCAGACCTTAGAAAAACTAAACGTGTGTTTATTACTTCATACTTGAATATTACTAGACAAGCATTGGAGAATAAGGTTATATATTGCAGCCTATAAAATACAGTACACCATCTAATCGAAGTGAAATTTTAATTAATATTTTCTATGTTGATCGTACGTAGTCCGAGCCGAGCGGTCATTCTCTCCGGCCGGTAACAGCAAGCACTTCAACCCGCCAATAATTAACCGGAGGCATTAAATAACCTCCCGTGACCTCCCTGTTTGATTTAAGGCACCACACCTAAATCAATTAAGGTGCTACTAATGCAAATATGTTAGGAAGCGGGTTGCTATTATGTCGCAGATACCGATGTGTAGAGAAGATATGTATGTATGTATGGTCAACTTGGATATATATCCTAGCACTGGATATAAATTGCAGGAATTTGAAAGATGACTGACTATTTTTCTTATTACTGGATAATTGTTAAAGGCCTGTAACTGTTAACTTAAACTAAGCTTTACCACGATTTTCAACGTACATTTTAATTTTTTGAAATATATATAAGTTAGATACTATTAATTAAAGTTAGATGCTATCAAATAAATCCCAAGCAAATAGAACTCCAAATGATCGATGAGTTTAATTGAAACTGCCATAGTTAATCAATTAATGTGCGGTTAAAGTAAATACGCACTGCGGACTTGCGAACGTATGTATGGGCCAATACGTAAACAAATACCAAAATAGTCATATTTGTCAAAACGTAAAAACTCATGGTAAAGGTACGGTCTGCAAGGAAAGCTATTATAACCATAAGATTCACGGTAAGTGCATAGATAAAAAATGTCTTTCATAGTACTTACACTAGGATAGATTAAGAATTAGCTAATCAGTTACCAACTCAGAAATAACACGGAATTACCTACATTACATTTGCAATTCATTTTTAAATTAGGAGTGACTGTTGGGTAATTTTTAGTCTATGATTATTTAGTTCTAATGTAAGGTTAAAAAACATGTGTTATAACAATAGGAATTAGATTGTTACATGTTACAACACAGTTTCTTACAGTAGCGGCTTAGATAAAATATACCTAAGTATTACATAATTGACACATAACATTAAATTAGATATATCTCAATATAATCAGATCGATCAGAAATGATTATCGGTTTAAAACTTACTATTGTTCTCCGTGCACCAGTACTGATTTCACTTGATGTTTTTATTAATAGCTCTTTAAGAAGATAATTACTTCGAACATAAGCAGTTAACCGAGTTTTGACTTGCATTGTAACAGTAGCCATTCAAACGACTACAAAATCATTATCTCTAAAGGAATCGCAATTACATTAATCTCCAACCAACTAATTACCTTCTATAAGAGATATCGCAACACCGGCATTCTTAGAAACCGTCCATTATTCCAATAAGCTCATGTAAGGCTTTAATACTATATAATGGTTGCATTGCTCAAACATCGCTGGCATTGTGTTAGCTAACCAACGTAAGATGGACCATTGAAATATTCTCCGACGAAAGTACCACGAGAAAAGTTGGAGGTCAATCTAACTAGGCGATTACAATGCGCGAACATCTCAGACTGGGCGGTTTCGATTCGAGTTAGTTCGGGCGCGTTCGTTATCGTTCGGGTGGTGTGACCCCGCCCACCTGCGCACGCGCATTCTCTGTCCTTGTCTAACCATAGGATTAGAATCAGTCTGTCGCACACGTCCGCGGCGTACACACGCCACTCCCACAGTTGTGTTAGGTTATTTTCCAATTATGTGGGAGCTTTTTGCGCTCGCCGATGCCCACGATGATAAGCTTTCTATTTTAATAGCAAAATTGGTGCTATAAGCTCTATTGGTAGAGCTGCACCAACAAATGATTTACACGGACCTAACTATGGGTCATTTAGCATGAACTAGGAATAATAAAAACATTAAGCACGTTTAACGTTGTAAAAGTAAATAAATCTAATAGACATTGATATCATGATTCGTTCATATCAAGTTGATTTTATACTTTAATTCCCTTCGTTTTTTTATTATCAAGCCAAGTCTTATTTAGCCTATTAATTAAATGAAGGTAGGTACACAAAATCATAAGCTATACAATTGGAACAAATAATGTTGGAACAAATATTGTAACTGTGCAATTGTTTTAAAATTGATAGATGTAATGATAATACCTTAATAAGTATAATCAATTCGATCTCAATAGAAACTTACAAAAATAGTACAGAATTGTGAATGTTCTAGGTCACAATGATCACGACTATATCATAGACCATATCCAATTACCTATAAGTATTGTAAATATGAATACCGAGTTGAAATTCGATACTATATTTTTGATTTTATTTTTATTTTGATACCCGGCAAACGTTGTGTTGCCATATAAATAAAAAAATGTTAAGGGTGAACAACCCTTATCACTTAGGGGTATGAAAAATCGATAGATAGTAGCCGATTCTCAGACCTACTGAATATATGCGAATAAAATTTGGTGAAAACCGGTGAAACAGTTTCGAGGGAGAACGGTAACTAATATTGTAACACGAGAATTTTGTATATAAGATTAATAAATAAATAATAATACCCTCTGTAACCAACTGCATATAGAATTGAGGTATTATCGGAAGTCAGTAATAGATGGGTGGGCACTCTTGAGGACTAAGATGATTACTTCATGTCAAGTCACCCGCCATACACATCCTTCCACCGAAACGCAAGTTATTCTACAATTTTTCAATTACTGACATACAGGAAAAAATATTCCTATAAACAACATACCTTGCTTGGATATTAAAACTAAATAGTTCAATCGTAGTGCTATCACGGTTGTAAGTAAGTAACTCTTTACCTAAGTCTAGTGCAAGAGAAATATGAAACTTCCCCACTTACTCCTCGTATATCACGAACCTTAAGGGATTTTATTTAAGACTAGTATCTAATAAATATTTGGATATTGTAGTTCATCAAGTTACCCTGTATGGTGAAAGCTATTTACAGTTGTGATCAATAAAAAAATATATATTGATTGTTTGATCTTACCTTCATTTTTATGGTTCTGATTAGGTATTACCATTACACATTACAAATATTATTCCTAACTTATTTTTCATATCTGTTTAAATTTTAAAACAAAAATAGTACCAGCCAATCATTTTAACGCAGTAAGTCATTTCAAGGGTATATTCTACCTAATTATAATAACCAGTGAAATGAAATAAAATGTAAAAGTACTTTTATGGAATGGACCCGGCTATGGCATATGAATCAGCATGATTCGAAGCATCTCTGTACGTGAGCAATTATATTCTGTACTCACGCAACTAGTAGGTACCGAAAGAAAGAAATACAGCAGAATTTGTACACAACAAAAAAAGAAAGAAGGAAAAAAGAATGTTATTATTTGGAACGATATTCAGGAAAAAAAGAATTATGTAGAAGAAATTATTCGGAAAGATGTTCAAATTGGTCGTAGTTACCTAAATAATAACTTTTTGCAATCAATGTTTTTAGAACTTGAAACTGTTGATGTTGGCTGAGTATAATTTTTTACATAGCCATCGTTTACCGAGTAGCAAAAAAAAACTGTCAATTTGACAATAAGGTTATTATTTTACAGATAAAAAGTATTATAATTATTTCGTTCAAAGTATTAGGGTATTTAAATATTTAATATATAAGTATGACACTGAAAAATCTCTTGACTTTATTTTTATACAAATAAATGTATGAACCATGCCACGAGACTTTCTTAAAGCGACACGCCACTACTACAAAGTAAAAGTTAGAAAGCATCCAAGAGCAAAAAGACAATCGAAAAAGAACTCCGAGAAGCTCGTGACCCCTTACCTCTTACTAAAAATAAGAGACAAAGAATCGCGACCGTCTCGAATATAATTACGGAACGCACTGCCGCTAACCGTCAGCTCTAAATATAAGCCAGTGCATCCATGCTTTGAGTTAATAGCAATCTTTACAGTATAATGCGGCCGTCTAGTGATGCTATCGCTCTAATTATTATCGATGTCGATAGTTATTAATTTAATTGCACCACGCATGTAACCTACACTATAATTACATGTGTATCGGTGGTATTTTGAGGTTTTGCTTAGATTTATGCGTCCGTTTTTTGCTATGGACGAGAATCTTTGAGGAGCTATCTAAAAACAAATTAGAAAAATAAACTTTGAGTACATTTAATATTTAGCTTAGAATGAACGTTATAATCTGCTTTCACGCTCCGCATTCACGCTAGGATATTAATTTGCCAATAAAACTTATTTACGTTTTGTGTGCAATCTCGGCCGCACTCGGAGGTCATGAAAACGGCACTCGTTATTAACGGCTGGCCTACCGCCCACCGATTGCACCTGCAACAATAAACGAGGCGCTATAACTCCGCTAGCCGGCTGTCGTAATTTATCGACCGGCGCATCACTAGCCGGGAGCAAAGGTTCCACAGAGGGCGCAGGCATCAATTTGCGCGCGGTAGCAGCCGCGGGCGCCGCGCCGCCCCTGTCATTAGCCCCCGCGCCCACTCCCCGACCCCCAGGGGAACATACTTTAACCTTTTTTGCTCCCCTACAACCTGTTCGCGGGATGCGGCTGCTGTGGCTACACGGGCGCAATTTAAACATCGGTTCATGGCCACGGGCGATACGCAGTATCTGTAACCTGTTAACTATACGGCCTACGTAAATGCCACGTTGCTCGGACGTATTTAAACTTATCGCTCGCGGACCTCGCCGGTGTTGTGGTCTGGACACAGAATTACCTCGAGACGGTATTCGACCAACAATGCGTTTTGTTCACCAAAAAACGATAATAGCCACTTTTCAAGCGATCCCGCGAATCACCTATCGGCGCTGTCATCTTGAAAACAATTTAAACACGCTCATTTTGGTACACAATAGGCCTTTCTAAGTATTTTTTAATGAATAATAACGCTACGTTGATAGTCAAGTTTAATTAATACGTAATACGCGTCGACGACCGCCACCTACTACCCGCATTGATTTATTTACATTGTTGATTGGATTTGAAATTATTTCCCGCCTCTTTGCAATATATAGGGAGCATGAACATTAAAACCCTGTACCGAGTTTAGAGAAGAAAGTTTATCGAACTATTTTATATCATCATTCTGCTCTGTAGGAATAAAAATCTCCATGATTTTAAAGTGTAGTGTAATTAACTACAGCTGTAGTGACTAAATTAGACAGAAAATTGTTTCTATATTTACTTAACGCTCGCTATAAGACATATTCAAACCTTTTCACAAGTTGATTTCTGAACACAAAGACTTATTTTATTTTTATAGAATCTCACCAAGAACAAAAAATAACCTGTGTAGCCCCTAATTTTGATGTCCAATTAAACAATTTTCTCCAATATCATTCCGTTTCTTCAGTCAAAGCTCGGGTCACTTCTGACCCCGAGGCACTGGCATTAGAGTCCCGAAACGATTCCACATCTCCGTAACCCCTATTAAACTTAAACATGCCCCCAAACCACATCGTCGAAGGTTACACGGGTCAGACCGACCCTTTGTTCCTCTTTAATTCCGACCAACCTCGGAGCGATTGAATTTTCTCGCAACGCGCTTAAGTGGAGCGGCTATCGATTTGCATAAAAATAAATTCGCTAGATCGGAGAGCACTAACGGCTATCTAAAGGAGCAAAATGAGTCCCGCAAATTGACCTGTCCTTCAACGCAACCGGCGGGCGCCGCCGACCTGTCGCTGCCGCTAAATAATTCCGTTCCCATGAGCTAGCTACTAGCTATCTCACTTTAATTATTCATAGACTTTTTTATACGCCATCACTTTTTACCGCTCGGCGGCCCGTCGCTTATTTCTCGGAGCTATATAAAATTAAAAAATAAAATAATCGAGCTCCGGCGCAATTTAAAAAAGGAATACGTCGGATGACACGGATCGAACTCCGGGCAAATGTCGCGCGGTAAAAAGTGGTCAAGCGTGAAGGTGGAGGGGGGGGGGATTGGAGGAGATGGCAAGAGGGGAGTTCAGGACGTCACGTAGGCGGCGCGCTTTTTGTCAACGTTCCCGCCGAGATGACAGGTCGCTGGACGCCGCGACCCGCGCGCCGGCGAATCGTCTTGATACTCGCGACGTGCTTCAACTCTTTTGTTACATGACACTTTTTTATCACTTGCGGTGGCACGTCTTCGAGTAACATCGACGGTGGGGATATAATTACAGTAATGGAGCATTGCACTATAGCTTGGTAGAATTTATACTGTCAGATTAGTATAATATACTTACCTACTACGGAATTGGCTAAAGCAATTACGTAATTACGAAATTACAGTAGCTTCAATAGTAAACATTTATATACATAACTGTGACAGCCCATTACATTTGATTTGAACTTTTCGGACTAATATTATTTTAAAAATCCTAAGCGACAAACACACCTATGGTTAACAAATGACATATTAAAACTTACTAATTGATATAGGTACAATATGACTCTAACAAAAAAAACTACACTGCAGGAATCTTTTAATTAAAATCCAAACCTAAATTATCTAAACGCATCGTGCGCGGTACCCGCTTGCGTGACACCGCAACAGGTGCTCTCGTGAGCTGCCTCCGAAGTGCCGATAAACTCTTGAAACTTTGAGAAGCTCTATACTTAGCCCATGTTAATATTCTTTATGATTTAATAAGATACTCCGACGCGATCGTGCTCTTTGAAAACACTCACGTTGAATATAAGTTTTAATTGGCAGAGCTTTTTCTGTAGCTCTTTTTATTAAACGATTAGGAGACATGTTTTATTTGTAAATTTCTTAACTGTATTTGCTACTGACAATTGATTTTATATAAAATATCATATTTACGGATGTAATATTGTAGTTATGGCGTTTGTAACCATTGCAGATAAACTGACTTAGGTATAGCTTAACTATCTGTCAAATTCGTTCTAAAGAATTTTTAAAGTAAATCACCAAAGGTCCTTAATACACAAATAAAACGATACGTCTATAATCATTTATAGGAAATATCAAGCTATAAGCTACATAGAATATATGTATATATTATTGTAGATTATAAACCCCACCTTATCTATCTAATGTCTAATAAAGTTTTGATTACAAAAAATTCAAACAAAAAAAATTTGTCCACAGAACTTCCGCGAGCAAAGGATCGACGGGTCCGGGTTGCCGCTGCTAACAGAGGAGCACCTGACCGGCATGCTGCAGATGAAGCTCGGCCCAGCGCTGAAGCTCCGCGCGGTGGTCTCCCGGCGGCTGGAGCCGTGCGCGCAGTGCCAAGCCGCTACCACCGCCCTGGCCGCTTCCACCCCCCGGATAAACGGAGCCGCCCTCAAGCCAGAACCCAGGAGCAACACCACTAGCCCCAGTTAGGACCCGACTTCCTCAGCTCTTTCACTGGTTACAAAAGTATTCGAATTTGTCCACGTATAGAATATTCCATTCTGAGTGGGATTGAGTCTTGAAAGCGCAAATATGTGTGTAAAGTAAACATATTTTCTAAACTTTACAAAAAATATGAGGGTTAACGAACTGATTTTCAGTATTAATCAGGTGATTGTTAACATAGAGAATAAGAAGAACTACAAATTAACAGATAAATTAAAAATACACACTAAAATTATTAACAATCAAGCGTATGACTCGTATTCTCTGTGGTAGCAAACACGTGAATTTTTGATATTTGTAATAAATCCATTTTAACTATCAAGGGAAATCAGATTAACCATTAAATTTTAACTGAAAATAATAGACTCAAACCAGTGACAATAACAGAGCATTATCCAAACTACGCAATCTTAAGTTGGTTATCGAGTACCAGTATACTTTCAGCCAGTGACGTTTAACACTATTTCATAGATAGAAAATGTTTATTTTAAACCTACTAGTTAATGTACCTTAACTAAACTTAGTCATCGTATCCACATTTAAGTCTTCCTGTTTATAGATTTTGCATTTAGTTATTACTTAAGGCGCTTAAGAGTTACTTAGCGAGTTTAAGATGTTTTTCAATGTAAATATATAGTTATATATGTTGCCGTCCAAATAATTATTCAACTAGACAAAACTAAATTTCGATATAAAAATAGTTTTTTTTATCGAATCTTGTCTTACGGAGAGAAATATTCGGTGCTAATCGACCCTGATAGGACTAATTAATTATATAAAGAACTGTAGATTTTATTTGTACATAAAAGCCTTGTTGTATAAAATACTTAAATATATTTGAGGCTACTATTGTCTACACTTAACATACAGGGTCACAAAGTTGAAATCTTTTGTATATAACATTATACAATGATGTATAGTCGCATAGATGTATGTGTACGTCTGTTTATACAGCATTTATTTATACCACACCTGAAGAAAGCTCAGTATGATACCTTTTACAGTAACGTTTAGTGTAAACGTATACGTAGTATAAACATTGTAATATTTTTATAATTTATGAACAAAGATCGAGCGTCTAATGTATTCTACAATTTGTAAATAATTATACACTTTTAACGAATTATAATTATTGAATTATATGATGTATAATCATAATTATAATTTCAAAAATTAAGACAGTAATACAATATTAGAAATAGAATAATTTGTTTCAAGCGTCAAAACCGCTCGATCTTTCAGAGTAAATAAATCCCGAATTGCATAATATTTTTGTAAATCTGTTTAAATGACAAGTAATTTGTAAATAATATACATGGTTTTCTGTAGTTATGGTGTATCGTGCTAGTTAATGTTCAAGCTATGGTAGAAGTACGGTTTACCTGTGGTAATCTCCTTAATTGCCAAAATAGTATATTCATCAATACGCAGAGACAAATCAGTTATTTAGTGTTACAAATAGAGTAGATTATACAGGTTACTGAAGTAATGTTCTCCACATACATCAATTTATTCTAAATTCATATATAAAGAAAAATATTAAATTATCATAAACTTTTAAGTGTATTATTTCCAAACAAATAACGTTATTAATTTAATTAATCCAATTTAAATGTATACATTAGTAAATATAATAGATACTTTTCTCTTAACATTTTTTCAGTAACCTGTAATCATAAATATAAAATAACAATCAATTCCCAAAACAGTTACTTTAGTGTATTGTACTTAGTATATATTTTGTTATAACTTGTAGCGATTTTCGGAATTGATTGTAAAATAGATAATGTGAAGTATATTTGAACTAAGGTGCTAATTTCGGTGGTAATAAATAATGAAGAACTTGTCCTATAGAGAACTTGTGCCTTCCTCGGTCTTCCTATACGAAAATGAATCAATTAAGTAAATAATTTATAAATATTCGTCTTCAAAAGTATTACGGTTCTACGCTTTAAATCGGACGATAATAATACAATAATAATTTAGTTGTAAGATAATTACGAATTTGTTGATAGGTGATTATTATTTTAATAATTTTAGATATTGATATCACAGCTTTTGTTATTTTTAACTAACGTATTTTATTTCGGACCAGTGACTTACGAATATTGTGTTTTGAATGGCGAACGTGTATTAATGACAATAATATGAATGTGTGGGATCAAATTTTATGCAGTGTTTGTGGTACCTGTCGGATTTTAGAGTACCTACCATGATATATAATATGTTAATATTTTGTCATCTCCGCAATTTTGGAATATTATAACGTAATAGGACAGTGCCCAGTTATGTAAATATTGTTTTGGTACGCCATTTGATAATGGTGCGATTATAAATTACTTTCTACAGTTATAAATAAGAAATAGAAGAAAACTTATCAGGTGGCGTATCTTTTCCACTATTTAGAAACTCTATTTAGAAATTTGTGTTGATAAAACCAAGGGCTCTATGTTTGTAATACGTATAATATTCATTAAAATACATTACTCCATCCTAATTATGTTTGTTACTTATCGACCGCTCACATATAAATAAATTATTACATACAAACTTAAGCTTATTAGAAAATACCAACTTTATTGTACTTTATTTACATTAAATAAATTTTACACATAGATACTTTTTACATTAAATCGAAAATATATTCTAAAAAACTTTATGTTTTGGAAGTAATGTCTGTATTACTTATTTATATGTGAGCGGTTTAGGCACTTATCACATGTAGCGGTTAGTCACATACGTCTATTTGGCCAAAGTACTTATTAGTTATATGGAAAGATAAGGATGGAAATAAATATGCTTTGAAACGTTTATCTGTACGTTTGTATGAATTGTTTATTTATTTTATATTGTAAGTTTCAAAATGCACAAAATTATTAAATTCACTGAAATTATTACTAACCCGTATACATTTTAGAAAGAAATATCACAAAAGTATTCTTTATTAATTTACAAAATTATTTTTTTTTTTAGTAAAACCGCTTCATGTGTAAAGTGCCTTATTGTGTAATTGTGTGTAATAATTTAGTCACTCGTCACTTCCCTGAGACACGTACCTAGGTACTTAGTTAACGATAGCTTTGTTTAGCGTTAATCGCGGATCGACAATCCGATTTTAAGTATTTATGTGGAAAGAATAAAAACGACGATTTATTTGAAACTTCACAGTTGTTTTATTGTTACCTGATTGCTTTGTAAATGTTAAACAAAATAAGGCACTACATATTTCTATGTTCTGGTCTAAGGGTGAAAAGCAACTAACTTGAATATTGACGCTGTGTGATGGAAAATATTCTGAATTGCTGAACGAATATTTGAGGTTGATAATAGTATGCACAATGTTCGATAACACTAAGGTAAATAAAATTATGAGAATGCAATATTTTGATCTCTATATATAAAATCTATACTAAGCTAAAGCCGAACACCAAAATGTTCTCAGGACCAAATGACCAAATTGGTAACGGAATTCCTAATTCATTCCGTTACCATTTTGGTAGTAAGTAAGGTATAGTAAGTAATAGTCCGCGCCAAACTGCTAGTCCGCTCTGAAGTTGTTGCGAGCAGATTTAGTCATACAATTTGCTATGGCAACGCTATTCATTTCTATATTCATTCTATAGCAGTTTTACGCGGACTATAACACAACCTTCACCTCAGTAATTCCCGTAACACTATCAGTATCGACCCTTTGGCAGCACGTATTGCGGTTAAACGCAAGCGAAACAGAAATAGCTGAAAAGGATACGAACACGCACTGCGGTTGGCTTTTGGATTAATTTTATTTCAGTGCCATCATGGATTTCTGGCGAACAGCGTGTATTGTGGCATTTGTTTTAAAATCAAGAAAAAAAAAGTAGACAATGCAGCCGCCATAAATACTGGGTAGGTACGTCCATCGACTGATCAAAGACATAAAAGGATGCATAGAAGGTAATAACACAATAAGAAAACAAGTGAAATTATTATTGGAAAATTTGTATTTCAAATATTTGAACAGGGCAAATTACGTTCGAATAACATAGTTATAAATAGTTGATGGCGGTGACGATTGGATGTAATATATTGTATCTAAAGATGACGATTGCAGAGAGTACTAATAGGTATTCTGTGGCTTAGTATTTGTATGATACGACGGTGAACAAGATATTCCAGGAGATGGTTGAGTCAATACGTGTGGTTATGGTGATGAATGCGAACGTGCATGTTTTAAGACATTCAGAATTTCTATCTTAGCATAATGCTTTTGATCATCATTTAGTTTACGTAACATAGGAACTATCATCAGCGCAAAGTGTTTTTCTTCGTCGTCATCGTCCTGTTGCTGTTTGCCTTTCAACTCGAGTGATTGCTTTTCGTATTCTCTTGAATAGTCGTCGTCATAACAGTTCTTTCGTAGTGCTTTCCTATATTCATTGGTGGAATATGAATTGCCAACTAAAGTAGACAATTTTATATCCTGAGTAGAGTCGGACGACGGTAGATTTACATCCGGAGTAGAAAACGACACTACATTACTCCTAGTTTCTCGTTTCTGAATAGATGGTATTAGGAAAAGCATTGAATCGAAATGGCGATACTTCTTTTTCTTTGAAGGAGATTGTCCAGATTTGCCCTGTTGTATTACTAATTCCTTAGCAAAACAATCTTTCATGTTTTTCCATTTCTTCTGTATGGAGTTTCCTGAAATAAAAAACGAGCAAATTATATCTTGTTGAAAAGAAATGATAAAAGAAGTCTGGTTAACTGAACTAAACAAAAAATAATTAATAAACACAACAAAAAACAACAACATATCACATTTTAATTTTTTACCAGAAATACTTGTTTTTTATTATTTTAAACGAATTTTCTTGATAGGTCAACCTTTGTTAACATTTTGGACACCTAATTATGAATCGGACTATATAATACTTAACATTAACCGCTCCATTTCGATCGGTTAAAGTTATAGTAATTATCAACTTCCGTATTAAAAATTCAAATTAAATTCAACGTCGATTAAAAATTGTGGTGACAGCGACACAAATGACATTAATCACAAATAAGTTGGTTACATGTCATCGCTACCGTCAAAATTATTGTTATTTTTAACTTTAACACAAACTTTTAACGAATTTCAATATTCAAATCATGGTGTAGGTACGTACCTTTATTTTTTTTCTCTGCCTCCGATAATCTCGGCCATTCCCTGCACACATGTTGATATACCTCCTCCCAAAGCCGGGCCTTAATATTTCTGTCTCTGAATTGTTTTAACGACTTGTCATATAATGCCGGTCTTTTTTCTACTTCACGGATAATGATTTTAGACACATTTTCGTAGTCTACAGTTATTTCAGAGTCGGACGACATAATTATATCACAAACTCTTTTTATTAGCACTGCAAATACGTCTACCCTCTGCGCTCGCCAGTCGAGACTGAATAAAAAACCGAATGCGGTTAAACGCAATGCGTGCGCCGCCATACTGTTACTATGGACACAAAAAACCCGCTAAAACAAGCCGCGATCGAAATGTAACAAAAAATGTGCACGTGTACAGAAAGCAATGTGTTACATTTTTTGCGGTTTCAGACTTGCGGTTAAACGTGCATTTAATCGTAGTGCGTTTTGTGAATGATTGCCCGTTGGAAAAAATCACTGTTAACTGTGTTTTTTTAATAAATTCAAAGGTCGTCGGTCGCTTAAACGACGTTATGGAGAGGACAACAGCCGTTTAGTCAACTATTCAGTAGCTTAGACGACAAGATAGTAGCTTAAGCATCTCTCAATAGTAACTAATGAGCGGTCAGGCTAGGATCAAGAAGGATCGTCGGGTAATAGATTTATATTCTACAATGAATATTTTCAGTTTCAACTTTTGTACACAAACAATAATAATTTATTTACAATTAATTGTCATGTTAAAATTCAAAAATATACAGGATGGATACCTTCATACGACAATAAATGAAAACACAAGTCCTACTGCTTCCTTGGAACATGTTACAATAATTAAAAAAACACAAAGATATTTAATTGAAAATTTATTTCGAGGCTTGGAAGATGGTTATCATGTGGTTAAATTTATTGTCGTATGAAAGTATCCACCCTGTATAAAAGTGTAATAAAAATTCTTAAACTATAACTGACATATGACAACCATTTTTATCATTTTCTTAGTATTTATTCTTCTTATTTATAATCTACTTATAGACTATATACATTATACGCAAAGTCTACAACAACATACAATAATAAAATAAATACGACTATAAATAAAAGAGAGCTGCACATTTTATTATTAACATAATTTCAATGTCTTTTCTAGCCTTTCTAAAAGTATTATGAAGTTAAAAATAACAATAACTAAAATAACTATTAAACATTAATTTCATTGTTATTTTTAGAAAAATAAGTGCATAGCATTTAAATATTTTTCTTTAAAAATTAAAATTTAGAAATCATTAATAAACGCCTGATACATTTCCCGAGCAAAGAATTTTATTTGATTATTGCTTTGTATATAATAAAGGAGGTATGAGTACATACCTACTCCGTAGGTTCTAGGTACTTATTATATATCTATCGATATTTTATAATTAAGGTACTTCCTAATATACGAATATGTAAATTGTATAAATAACTCATAACATTATTACTTTATTAAAGTTATCACTAGGTTCTATCTTATATATTTATAGCTATAAAGTTGGTTACGCATTAAATAATTCTCATGCTAAAAATATCAATAATATTAATTAAAAATACAAAGATTGTATGAATTTGTATGAATCACATACACAAAAAATCAAAACTTCTGTCTCCTATGGTAGACAGGCTTGAAGAGACTCCACTACGCCACTTCAACACGAATTGGTAGAGTATTAAAATTTTTCATCAAAAATTTATTACATTCCTAGAGAGAAATTTAATACATTTTATTACTATTAGAGAATAGTATTTATTAATATTAGACAATTTTCTAAAATAATAAAATTAAATTACTTATTTTCAGACTCCTCAAAGTATTCATTTATATTCAAACTACTTCTACTTCTTAAACCTGTCTTCTCCAATATTCTCCAAGCTTCTCCACCAGCTGCCGATTATTCTCCAGCCTTCTTGGTGACGAGCTCGAAGTTCCTCTCGCGGTGGTGCGCTCGCTTCACGCGGTACTCCATCAGCTCGATGGTGGAGTAGCCGGAGAAACCCAGCAATAATAATCCGATCAGGATGTAGAGCCTGGAATATGAAATGACAAAGAAAGTTATACTAGAATACCGAGACTAGCTGGAAGATACGCTGAACAGATATCAACAAAACAAAACGTAAATGCTATGAGGGTCGACAAATTGAAAATATTATTTAAAATTTATTTTTTAACTGTAATTTATGATATCAACGTAGTAATTAGGACTAATCAAGACTTCTAGATCTAGAATCTATCTTTTGTGTTTTAAACACTGGTTTTGGTAATACCACCCGGTTGGCTGTCAAATCGCGAATAATTAATATTAGTTTCGATTATGTCTTGTCTTAATAAAGTGTCTTTTTGCTAAACAAGTGATGAATTTTTCTGTAAATTGAAATGTAAAATGTAAATCAAAACAGTAAAACAGTCCTTTAAAATGAAAACGTCAACATACCTGGTCCTCACACACAGATAGGGTGCAGAGGCATACGCCAGTACGCTGCCGGTGGACTCCCACAGCCTGAAGTTGGAGTACGCCGCCTCCTCGTTGCCGGGGAACAGGATGCCCGACAGAGCTATAGAGAATAACATTACGTTTTATATCTCTTGATTGAAAGTCTCTTTCATTATCTAATTTATTGTTATATCCAAGACACCGGGATTTTATTGAGCACGAGTTTTTTTTAACTAAAAGATGACTTGTAGTACTCGGAGATCTAAACGCTGATGAGCCTTCAGATAGTAGAGTTCGAACGTCATAGAGGAACGCAGGCGTGTATTTTTCCTTTCAATAGTACAACCAAATAATTTAATTAATTTATTTAATTGAAGTAATTTAATTTCTAACAGAATAATATAAGTTACTGAAACATAATTATGTATTTTTTTTTTGTAATCATCTGTAATCAACCCCAGATAGGATTAGGTATTCCTACCTGAGGTCGGCCACAGATGCGCCGCTACCCCTGAGCACTAAGCTGGAACGCCTCGGAAAAGTCTGTCTCCCTTACCAAACCCTTCAAACCGAAACACAGCAGCGCCTAACACTGCTGTTATTAGGTAGAAATAGCTGAAATATCGGATGGAGCAGCTCCAGCTCCATCCTAAACCGAGACGAACCCGGACGCGGGCAAACGCTGTCGGGACCGCGAACGAGTGCTATTAGCGTACCCGTGGTCCCGACAAAGAGCGCTCAGAGGAACACCGTGGGGTTTTAGCCGGTAAGAGTCCGGCATATCCTCTCCACTGCCCCCGCAGCTGAGAGGAACCCATGAAGGGTTTCCCCACGAAAAAAAAAAAAAAAAAAAAGGTAGAAATAGCTGCGGCGGTGGTGCCGCCGGAATCGAGCCACAAAGGGTTCTACCACCTTCAAACGATGAACGGAGCGAACAGTGGAAAACCAAAGATTGTGACCAAATGGCAAATCTGTCATCGCTCAAGATCTAGTTTATTACAATATAACAAATTTGCCAACACTCAAATTACCAATTATCACACTATTATAACATACTAAATGATAATTTACCATTGACTTGTACCAGCCACACAGCATCAGCGGTGCCCCAGATGGCCGCCAGCAGGAAGAACACCAGCCACTGCTCGGGATCTGGCCTCCAAAGTAGCAGCGCACTCAGCAGGATCAAGTTCAGAAGCTGAAAATATGGAAAAAGGAACCTAGAAATTAACTCTTATAATATTTTATAACTATAAAACCTGCAAAGTAAAATGAAGCTCACTCATCATCGAACATGTGCCAAACATTTTAGGTAAAATTAATGTGGAATTCATTTTGGTTCTTGTTCTAACTTGCAGCATTTCTCGAGTTTCGCTAAAAGGGTGTGGTTGCTGATTACTAGCTGACTTGTATATGAAGTGACTATCTTAGTCATCAGGAGTGGCAATACATTAGTGATTGGCTTGAACTTTTCTATGGGATATTGAAGCGTGACGTCACTCGCGGACGCCATGACACCCGTGAGCGTTTTCGCGCTTAATTCAAAATTTGTTTTAAAAATGCTAATATTTCCGTTAATACTGAATTTAAGCCCGAAATAATACGATTTTTGACGTTCCAAATAGCATTTCCATTATAGAAGGGGACTACAAAATTTGTCATCATGCCCATTGCTGTAAGCTGACTGATCCCTAACTATGAGAAGCAACCACAACTCCCAACCTCTTCAACCTTCCATTCACCAATACTCACAAGCGCGGTGACCATGACGGGGTATCTGCCGGTGGTCTTGACGAGCGCGCCGGCGAGCGGCGCGGCGGCCGCGTTGAACGCGCCGAAGCAGATCATCACGAACCCGATGTTGCTGATGCCGTACGCGCAACCCACGAACGCCTGACACATTTAACGCGCAATATCACAAATGAGAAACAAGAAAATATTTAACAGAAGTCGAAAGTCGTGTGTTGTCGAGAGGGGGCAGGAAAGACCAGAATTACCTGGAAGTTCAAAAAACACATTACATTTGTACCATTTGGCGATGCCAAAGAAAACACTTGCAACCATAGAGTTTGAATTTTTTCGCTACCTGTAACCTAGTAATGCAAAAACCTCTGTTACCTTCACAAACTAAAACCTAGATATTCCGCTGGCGATGGCCTTGTTTAAGATTCTTTGTGGAGAAGAAACGGCGAAAAACCCCAATAAACCAGGTTCCCCCCAATAAAAATCAAAACATGGTTCGAAGATTGAAGTGTCGTATCACCGCCACACTTATTTATTTTTATAATAGTATATTTATACAATACAACACTTAATTTAAAACGACTTGAGGTCTGATTTGATCGATTAAATTTGGTAAAAGAATGTTAATAAAGCGCAAATATACTATTTTGAGAATATTTAACTACAATGCGAAATTGCTATTACTTTTCAAAAGGTGTTGGTTATCCGAAACAAAATATCCTAGTATGGGTCCAACGATTAATTTTATGTATTTCATAACCTTGTTGCTAATACAGTCAAATAATAACAAATCATTACATAATAAATCATCCATGAAATGAAATGTAAGACGTAAAGACATGAAAGCGGTTTAAAATTAAGTACGCGTCACGCCCATTTTTGGCATTTAATCTTTGCATTTGTTTCCAACCAAAAATCGAAAAATAATAACTTATGTCTTATATACCTAAATAAATTGTCAAATGTCAATCTATTGCAGGCAAAGAATTGAAGAGATTGATTATTAATAATAAGAAGGGAATAGAACCTAAGTACTGAGTTCTAAATGAATGTTATCACGTACAACGAAGGCATACGATGCGGATGTAAATTAGTTTATTATTCATATAATATGTCTATGTACTCGTTCAAATTGTCGTCAAAGGGAGCGGTCAAGTCGACACTTGGCCTGACCTTCGGGACACCGTAAAATTACCCACTTAACCGCAAGTAAGTAGGTTTGAAACAAAACTGCGTTGGTTTAAAATTTCCGTACGTAAATATGTAATAATGAGAAAAACGTGTTACAAATAAAAACCTATGTTTCATTATTAATTATAACTTATGTAGGTAGGTATATGGACAGATACCTAGCAGACTAACAACCTCCTTTGTTAAAGGATATTTCATTAACTTAACGAATAAATATTTTCGCACTAGACTTTTAGTAGATAACAAAATTGAGTAAATTGCGAATTGTATTTATCTTTAAAAATAAAACCTACCACTGAGTTGCAATTATAAACAAGAATTCAAAGAGTATCCAATACAAGAATTCTAAATAAATTTTTAAAATCAATAACATTTTAAGTGTGCGTAATCTAACGATTAAAGTTTAAACCAAACTTACAACTTTCAATGAATGAACTTCGATGAATGTTCAAACTATGAATACTTGTTTTGCTGAACGGTGCTCCGTTTAATGTATTTTTTAGATTATAATATAGGAGTAGCAGACGAGCATGCAGTCCACCTGATGGTATGTGGCTACTGCCGCCCATGGACATCTGTAATCAACCCCAGATAGGATTAGATAATCTTACCTGAGGTCGGCCAGAAATACTCTGCTACCCCTGAGGATTAAACTGGAACGCCTCGGAAAAGTATGTTCTTACACCCTTCAAGCTAGAACATAGCAGCGCTTAATGCTGCTGTAATGAGGTATAAAGGTGTAACGGTGGTGCCGCCGGAGTCGAACCACAAAGGGTTCAAACCATCTTCGAAACCTAAGAATAAGGATCGTACCTGCGTAAAGTCCGCAGCCATGAAGGCCTGTTCAGCGCCGATGTACCCGATGACGGGCAGCAGCAGCAGCTGGTAGCGGTGCCGCAGCTGCCGCAGCGTGACCGCCAGCAGCCGCGCGCCTGACAACCCCTGCCCCGCCGGCTGGCGGCCCGCGTTGTATCTGAATGTATAGATGCACAGATGACCGTTGATGGATATTGTGGCATCAGAGCCGGACTTAGGGGAGTAGGTGGATGGGCCAGCAAAGAAGACCGTTGATGGCATAAACCGGATTTAATGGAGGGAAGGTTAAACTGCTTCGGGGTCTCCATAAAGGGCCCCCAGGATAGAATAAATATCAAAAATTTCAACAGGTTAGCGGTGGTCGTTGAATCAACGAACTAGTTAAATCAACCGTTGATTCACTTTCAACGAATCAACGTTAACCCAATAGAAATTAACTAGTTAAATACGTCAACGTTATTTTCAACGTAAATTGTATTTAACAGGTCAGCAATTCATAAGCACGTTTTATTCCACAGTATTACTTAAGTTTTTTTTTTTTCAAATAATATTGAAATAATTTTATCTATTGGCAGTTCGGAAATTATTATATTAAGCATAGGGGCCTCATTATATCATTATAAAACTACAAAATTAGGGGCAACCATAAAATTATAGTCTTTATCTATTTTGGGTATAATCATGAAAACTTTTATCCTGTTAATTTTTAACTTTAAGACATGAATTCTTACCTTGTAAGTGAATCGACTCCGACAGCAACGAGCAAGCACGCCGACACCATGCAAGCCAGATAGATGCCTGCTATCATTTGGATCTTTAGCGATGACGGAGTTTTCAGATTCACATTTTCCTGCACATAAATATAGCAATGGATAGCGTTACAAAATATTATTTGCAAATATCTAATAACACCACTTAATCGTTAAAGCTACACTTAAAAAAAACCGAAATGTATCTTTGTACAAATCGCCTATCGATAATTTTATGTTATGTTCATGGATATTCATCATCATCATCAACAACCCAATACTGTCCAGTGGGACAGTAGTGGGACAATATTGGGACAGCAGTGGCTGGGCACGGGTCTACTCTCAGAATGAGAAGAATTAGGCCATAGTCCACCGCGCTGGCCAAGTGCGTATTGGTAGACTTCACATACCTTTGAGTTTTTTTTTTATAAATCTCTCAGGTACGCAGTTTTCCTCACGATGTTTTCCTTCACCGTTTAGCAAGTGATAATTAATTTGTAATACGCACATAAGTTTGAAAAATCAAAGATGCGTGCCTGGGATTTGAATCTCGGAGCCCTCGATCGAGAGGCCGAGTTTCTTAACCACTAGACGATCACTGCGATTATGTTCATAGATATTAGCGTAGCGGAAAAATTCTACATCTATGGTTATGTTACATGTAATGTTAACATTGTATATAGCCAATAAAGTAACCTCAACACGAATACCTTTACGCGATCAAGTGACACTTTTGTTAAACAAACACATTATTCGCATTTGTAGATATAGAAAACTTACTTCTTAACCAAATAATCTACGACGACATAATAATATTGTCAAATAAAGATATGATAAAAAAGAATCCTCCCAAAACACAAAGAGAAAATGTCTTACATGTCCCATGGAGCCAGAACAGAAGTTAACTCCACACGTCGCGCCGAAGTCCAGCTTCATCTCGGTAACATTGACTAACGTTGATGCTTTCGGTGCCAATGTTCCATTCATAGAAGGATAATCCTCCCAAAACACAAAAAGAAAATGTCTTACATGTCCCATGGAGCCAGAACAGAAGTTAACTCCACACGTCGCGCCGAAGTTCAGCTTCATCTCTGTAACGTTGACTAACGCTGATGCTTTCGGCGCCAATGTCTCATTCAGATATGACGTCACTTCTCCCAGGGAAGATGATAGGACTAGAAAAAGTTTTATTTCATACAATTTACCAATCTTTCAATCGAACCTTACCTAACCTACTTTTAAAGCATTTAGAAAAATAGAAGGTAGGTTATCTACCTTGCTTCGATATGTAAACATTTTAGTTATTTTCTATTTTTATCGAACATTATATCCATCATTTAAATAAAGAATGATTATTCATCAAAATAAAACCGCTTTGTCATGAAAATAAAGAATTATGAATGTAAAGTAACATACAAGATACAAATAAATAAAATTGAAGTAGGTATTTGACCAAGGTTAATAATAATAAATAAATGTTCGTGTGCGTTTATCTTTATGGTACGAATAACTTTTAACTATTATATTATGCATCCTTATGTCTAAAGGAAGTTAATAGTGCAAATCGGCCTTATAGTAATGATGTACAATTGTATATTTAACATACAATCAATGAAATCTACTTCTATAAATCATTTTCTAGATCGAGGCTACTTCATAAAAGACTATTACGCATAAAATTTAAATGATAACGAAGAGAAAAAATACTTGTATAAAGTAAATAATAAATATTAATAATACATTTCATTCAATTATTATTATAATTTAAACAAACGACCCGCATGGCGGAGCGGTCACCATGCCGGTCTGACGCGCAGAGGGTCCCGGGTTCGATCCCCGGCCAGACAGATTTCTAAATGATGAATTTAGATTTCTGGGTCTGGGTGTTTGTGTATTTGTCTCTGTGTGTGTCCATAGCACCCACGAAACAGGGAATCCTAGTGTGGGGCTGTGAGTGTAGAAAGCGTTTATTTTTTTTTAATTTAAAGGTCTTCGATTAATTTATTGACGGAAACTTTCATCGTAGATTTCCTTGAAATTAAACTGATATATTTATGACACTAAAATTGTACTCGTATGCTCGTGACACAGTATTAGGTAGATACCGGAAACGTAATAACTACTTCCAATACTTCTTAGGTATATTGGATAATAAAAACACCGTTTGTTTAAAAACGACTAGCTCAAAAGTAGACAATCAAAAATTCAGTTAATATAAACCCGAAATTAAATCATTATTGAGTAGTAGGTATTATTTATTTATTTCCTGGTACGATGTCAAAAAATCGTAAATGAAATTTTATTTTGTAAGCCCATATAAGCCAATTTTATTAAGTTCCTGACTGAAGTCAAAATAGAATTTATATCGCACTAACTTCCTACAGATCCTTATCAGTAGGAAAGTATCGCTGCGAAAGCTTACGACCTCATTGTTGAGGCGGTCAACCGAGTTTTAGCATTGACAATAGATTTAGTTACAATTACACTCGTAACAATTACCAATTCAAGGTGATATATGCGTAGAACGTAGCAATCATTTGCTATATAATAAAGCATAAAATATTGATTTAAGGCTATAACAATGTTTATTTAATTAGTCATTTTTTTATTATAATATAGTCGTCGTTATTAACCTATTATTGTCTCATTGGTGACCACGGGTACTCTCTCGGAGTGGGAGGAGTTTAGGCCATAGAAATTGTTGACTTCACACACCTCTGAGAACTTTTTTAAAGAACGAACAGGTTGCCTCACTTCCTCTTCCTTCGCCGTTATCCGTTATCACCGCAAGTGATCATTAATTTCTAATACGCACATAACTTTGAGAAATCAGGTCTTGGGTCTTGGATTTGAAGCTCGGACCCCTCGATTAAAAGAACGCGTTTCAACAACTAAGCTGTCACTGTTGATATTATGGCTTACAATAATTACATTGCACGTTTATTTCAGGAAACTAGGTCAAAGAACTTTACCCTTTTTAATTGACTTTTTTTCTCGACCGATTACGAATATTATTATAGTTATAGTTCATGGTCAATATTGGTAAATAATTATATAATACTTAAACTTTATTGCACACTTATTTAAAGTGTAAGTATTACAAAAAGCATTAAATATCATAAGCTCTGTTGAACATAAAATTATATAAATAATAGTTTAGTAATACATAGTTATCCAAATATCCAATAGTTAGAGAATAGATCAAGTGTTCCTGATGTTCACTTCTTTTCAAAAAAGGAATACAAACTTCATCATTACAATTGCAAAAAAATATTCAGCACATTTCGCCTTAAGTGCTAACTTTAATATGCAAACTTACTGGCTGAAGATACGAGGTTGCCCCATATCTGCGCCATCTGGTAGAACATGAAGAACAGTCCGAAGAACCTCACCACCAACACTTCAGCGGATATTCCTGATAATTTCGCGTACGGTTCTGCTACCTGCAATATATAGCTCCTTTTAATTAAAATGATTCATCGTCATTTCTACTCTAATAGTTAAAATGCAGCCTCGTAATCGAGAGCTCCGAGGTTCGAATACCAGGCACGCACTTCTAATTGTTCACTTAAGTGCGCATTAAAAATTAATTAACATTTGACGGTGACGGAAAACATCGTGAAACATGCTCACCTGAGAGATCTTTAAAAAGGAGTTATCAAAAGTATGTCAGCTCTACCAATTCGCACTTGGCCAGCGCGATAGCCTATGTCCTAATCCTTCAAATTCTAAGAATAGACCCGTCTACTAGTGAAACAGAGGGACTGTAAATAATGGGTTAATCATCATCATCATCAATATAGCAATACGTTTTTCAGAGAACTTATGAACATATGTAAACCTTATGATGTGTTCATTTACAGTTTGAGACGGAAATCCTAAGCGTGTCAGACAAGTATGGTAACATAGTAACCACGTGAGTACACACGTATTACGAGTAATAAAACGAAACTGAACCTTTTAGTCCAATTTAAAATAATAAAAAATATGTTACATACGCATTTCAAGTTAAATAAAAGCATGTAAAAACGTAATTATACTATATACTAGGTTATATACTTAACCTGTACCTGTACATGTGTATTTAACAAGTACAAAAATCATGTATTCTAAGTACCACATAGTTACAATTGTAATTTGCATTACAATTTATTACATAACTAAGTCAATATATATTACATACATCGCGGACATACAACCGGAAAACTAGATGGACGGATATTGATAATAACATTCAGATCAGATGCTAAGAGATATTTTGGTCTCTATGACGATAATTGCTAATAATGTATTCCGAACACTAAATCTCATCGGCGTACGTTGAAGAATCCACTTGACGATATCTCACCATGATTTTATATTCTAACATATACCTACAACCTACTCGAAACGCCATTGATTGTAAATTATTTTTTTAATAGCGATTGTGAATAATATAGGTATTTATATTCTTACTGATTGATAAGCTGTTTGAATACTTGACAAGACTTAAAACAATTTTACACACAACACATACCTATTGTATGTACTTCAGCTAAGTTTAAACCTACCCACGTATACAATTTTTATACCTGAAAGATATAAAAGGTCCAGCTGTTGGGACTCGATATAAATATTCGAAAGGTAGTAAACCCCATTGTGGTTCAACTCCGGCGACACCACCGCCACCACCAATTTCTGCCTATTAACAGTAGAGTCGAGCGCTGCTGTGTTCTGGGTTGAAGGGTGTGGGAAGGGAGACATACTTTTCCGAGGCGTTCTAGCTTAGTCCTCAGGGGTAGCGCATCTGTGGTTGACCTCAAGTAGGAATATCTAATGACTAATCCTACCTGGGCTGAATTGCATATGTCCATGGGAAGCAGTAACAACTTAGCATCAGGTGTACTGCATGCTCGACTGCTACTCCTATATTATATAAAAAAGAAATTGCTTTTACCTAATATATTACCAATGTAAGTTACGGCAGTGACCATTTACCTACTATTAGGTGGATTGCTCGTTTCCTTCAATCTTATATTAAAGTATCATTTAAAATAAATAAATAAAGTACTCACAACAGATAGATAGGTGCACTTAGCGCACCACAGCGGCCCGCCTCCGAAGCCGACCATCATCCCGGCCGGCACCAGCGAGTACACGCGCGGGTAGAACTGCGCCGCTATGAACGGCATGTACGCTATGAAAGACACCGCCACTGTCCATTTGCAACCGAGCCATCTGTTAGCAAAATTATTATTGTTCTGTTTAGGGTTCTATAGGTAAAAATGAAACCTTATTACTACTTTGAAAGGTGGTAGAACCCCTTGTGGTTTGACTCCGACAGCACCACTGCCACACCTATTTCTGCCTCATAACAGCAGCGTTAAGCGCTGCTGTGTTCCGGTTTGAAGGGTGTGGTAAGGAAGACATACTTTTCGGAGGCATTCCAGCTTAGTCCTCAGGGTTAGCGTGGCGCATCTGTGTCCGACTTCAGGTAGGAATATCTAATCCTATCGGGTTTAATTACAGATGTCCATGGGCGGCACTTTATTCAAATACTGATATCCTTTATGGTTAGATTACTTTACGGTCTTTTATTTATTTCCATCAAACTCACAAGCTGACTCATTTTAATTTATTGCTCGGTTTTCATTGCAGAACTTATTAATAAATATGCATTTCGTATTGTTTATTTATCAAGCTTACTACTAACATTGAGGTAATAGACCAGGTGCGTGAAGCCAATTGCGTGC
Organism: Epargyreus clarus clarus; assembly: GCA_014595695.2. Taxonomy (NCBI): domain Eukaryota; kingdom Metazoa; phylum Arthropoda; class Insecta; order Lepidoptera; family Hesperiidae; genus Epargyreus; species Epargyreus clarus. Next base: position 2,084,682 of record JACTTY020000035.1, read on the forward strand.
AGCTAAATGATTAACCTTCCAAACGTCGGCTTGTTTTGTAGACAGTACGTAAAGACGTATGGTCTTTGTATATTTTAGGAATCACGACTTAGATTTACGTTTTTCCTATTATTAATAATTTGATTATAAAATACAGGACATTATTATCACTTTTTTTTTAAAAAAATGTCTACTCATCAATATCAACTTATTTAGCATAATTCATTTACGGTTGCCTTCATATGTACATATTTATTAGATACATCTTTAAGAAGCTATTTCTTTCAACCAAATCAGCTTATGGTCGAATTAATGTGGTCAATCTTACCATTACAGTTACATATATACTGTTACAACCCTTACAGAAATTATTGCAATAGCAACAACTTTTCTCGCTAGATAAAAAGTAAGTCTCACTTGATAACCATAGCCGGCAGGAAGATATTGGACAGAATGAGGGAGAAATATATCGCGGCTAGTGTAAAAGTTCCTGCAGCAGCGTCAGTATTCACGGAGCTCTGCAGGTTGGCGGCGCCGTGGAACGCCGTGAACTGCACCATGAACGCGAACCCCAGCACGAAGATGTTGCGGTTGATACGCCACTTCTCGTTCGTGCCGAACACCACATCGCGGGATGCTGGCATTTTTCTCCTGCTGATAAAGGTAATTAGAAGCAATTTTAGTATTTTCATGTTGCTGGAAAAACGACAGTTGAGTCGGTGGAATATAGGTACTCCAGTAATTAGTGGGAGACACTTGTGCAAGACATCGGTTGCACTCATAAAATTGTGAATTTGTACGACTGTGTTTATCTAATAAACTCATTGGGCTGTAGGTACGAGTACCATGACACATTCAGTATTTTTCAAATAAATGGTAAGTACCACTACATTTCACTGTGTACACTGTAGTATACACCCTTATCGGTAGATACTTACTAAGTTTTTTTATATTTATGACCAGAGACCTACAGGTTTGCGAAAATAAGCTATAGACTTGCATCAATTTTATTGACACGCTTTTATTAGCTTGGGTTGTATGTATGTATGTAACTATGTAATGGAATCTTTGAACACGATTTCTATCCACTTTGAACGTTCAGTTTAATTCAACTTTTTGAAAAATTATCAAAAACCGATGACAATACACGATTTTAATAATTTTGTACCATTGTCCTTATCAACATCCTTAGGATTAACGATTTTCGAGGCGAGATTGTTCGAGCGCCTTAGAGAAAGTTCATCGCAAACTTACTAGATTGCAACAATTATTACTTTTTAGTTTCGATAACTGTTATAGCGTGTTTTTAGTTTTTTAAACTATATTTATTTATAACTTTACATTATACTTTTGCGTGCTTTAACTTAACTAACATAAATCTATCTAATAAAGTGTAATTTAAAATAGTTTATCTAACATCTAACGTAATCTGGTGAGTTCTCTATATGGTTATGTTGTCTGCAACAAATATAAAGCTCCTTTCGTCAACATTTATCACAGTAACCTATTTAACTAGCCATGTTTTGAGTAAAGTAATAGAAATATCGTGACTGCCGACGACATGATTAAGTTACAACTTGAATTTGGCTAGGTAGTTTCACAACGGTGTTCCTACATATGTAGCAAAACTCCACAGTAAACATCTTATATCGTGCGTATAACTGTAATTTGAAATAAATAAATTAAAATGTAGTTAATGACTCAAGATATAAGGGTGGCTTTCAGGTAAAAAACTTACTTTGGTCTAAGGTCGAAGAGTTTTTTCGGTTTATCCATTCAAAGGGGAGTTCTAGGGTGTTATATGTTGTGTTGTTACACTTCTCTGTGGGCCTAAATTTTAAACCTATCTTGTAGCTTGAAGGCCGTGGAGCCCTTCTCAATGCAGTAAACGAATAACAGAATTATAATTAAATAGCAGGTTTATGCGATCTACTTTGCATATTTTATTAAAAACTAGTAGGCTAACAAATTAGCCAGTCTGATAGCAAACCGCCGTCACTTATAGACTGTAAACAGAAGGATACCTAACCATACCGATACTGACCTCAATTATTTTTCGAAATCTGAAAGTAAAGAGAATAACGAAAATGCTGGTATGAGTCACGGAGCCTATTTCCTAATAAAAAAAAACTATAAGTATTATTAAATTTAAAAAATATCGACTTTCCTTGCCGGAAGACAAACGAGTTCATTTTGTTCAAATAAAATGTTTAGGTATAATAGGTATTATTGTACAAGTGCTGAACTTAAATGGTAAATTTGGATAGGTATTAAAATATGATCAACCAAAGGGCACATTTATTGGGACCATAAAAAAAAATCTGCTACTAATTACTGAAATTGTATAAAGTAATTTTAATCTCGAATGTACAGAATTAATGATTCCTAGTAGAGTACTGTAGGTACATACATTACTATTATTGCACAGGGGAAAACCATATAACTTGTTCCTTTGATATGTCAATTATGATAGGTACCCGTTTGCAGCAAAAATAAACGGTTATCTGTTCAAGCGACAGCAGAAATAGCAAATCGAAATACAGTACATTACATTTTAAGTGATCATTGCAGCTTTAAACCTTTACCTATACACTTATTAAAGGGAATCCTAGTCAATCTTAAGGATGAATTATTGCAAATATAAGTGCACCAATAACATACCTTAGCCATTACCTAATATGTGTATGAGGTTTATAAATCAGAAAAAAGCTTATACTATATCTACGTTATAATTTGATACACTGATCACTATAACTTCCAGTGCCTTTCTATTCGCGATATGGAAATAACATGAAACCCAAAAAACTTTTAACATAGCTTTTATAAGTTCTATTTTTAAGCTCTACAAACGACCGATCAAATGAATAAACAATTGATTTAATAACGTTATCGCTTTAACCTTGAACGAAGACGTCAATCAAGGTAAAACGTAAGCTCGTGCAAACCAATTGTTGCTAAGTTATGCCTCGTTTACATTGTCAATTGTCATTGCTCGTTATTGAAACTAAGTCATAAGTCTCACGAGTAAGGTTGTTACATGACAAGCTTTATAGGTTAAAGATGTGAATAAACTAAAGTATAAAAACTAAGTAAGGGCGAGGCTCGAACAAAAATGAAAAAAATAAACAGGTAGATACAGCTCATTAATTCTCAATTAATTAATACTTGACTAATACTTGACATTAACGCCAATATGGAAAGCAGAAATTAATACAAATAATTACTTTAACAACAGTGTAAGACTCACAAAAATATTACAAATATAAATAATTTCAAATTTAAATAACAATCGACTAACTTAAGAGCCTGATATCTAAGCAAATGTTGTTTATATATTCAAAAATATTTGTTACATTACATACCTCACATAATTATGTAAAGGATAGCTATGTTACATTAATATTTTTTAAATAAGTTTAAAAGTAAACGAAGCATCAAACGATAATTTATCTAACTTGTTACGATATTACTTTAATAAATTAGACAAAGATATAAAATCCTGTTATAACGTATTTATATTAATATTCATTGCCTCGTTTACGGTAAGTACATAATGAAGTGTTGTAAAAAATCATGCTTTATTTTTTGCATATATACCTATCTGCATTTTAAACTATATACTTAATGTTGTTGTTCACAAATTGCATAAATCTACCCAAACTTTACTTATTATCAAGATTATCACACACCATCGCTGAAAAGACCATCGTCTTTCCATCGCGTTCCTGACCTTCCCGCTTAGGTGTACCACCAGCTCAGGTTTTTCTTTTATTTTACGGCTATAACCATTTGGCATCAGACAATATGCCCTTTGGCTATTTTTTTTTTTTATAAATACTAGAATAAATTGTATAAACTTTACCACCACCACATTTCCTTGTTTTTTTCTGTTTCATGTACATTTCGATTTTATTCAAAAATCGCTGTCTGTCGCCAGCGATAGCCGCTGATTGTCGCCGACACGAAATGTTAAGTTGGTAGAACCACGAGTGTTGGTAGAGAGAACCACTGCCACACCTATTTCTGCCTAATAACAGCAGCGTTAAGCGCTGATGTGTTCTAGTTTGATGGATGTGGTAAGGGAGGCATACTTTTTCGAGGCGCTTTTAGCCGCCCTCAGGTGGGAATATCTAAACCTATCTGGCGTTGATTACAAATATCCATAGGTGGCAGTCATAGATTAGTAAAGATTACTCACTCCTAACAAGAAAATGTAACCAGTTTTGAGAATTGAAATAGTTGCGTAAAAAAGTTTTGCCACGTCTCCGTGCTAAAATGTCCCTAAAATATTTGAAATAATTATTTATTTATTATGTAAATTACGCAGTATTAGTTATTTTTTCGTAAATATTCTCTAAAAATGTTTTTATTTGTCAAGAATTCAAAAAAAGAACTTACTAATAAGCCATTTGTGGCTTCATTCAAGTTCAAGGCGGCGAAGTATCTTTACTAATATATGGCGGCCGGCATCTTAAAACCAATATATCAATTATCATAATATTATGATAATAAAAATTACTGCCATGTACAAAAATACCTTAGTATGAACCATTACCTACTTGTTTTGCAACTTCTAAACTTCCGCGTTTGCGCCAATATATGTATTTAGTTTGAATCTATCAAAATTATATTATATATTTAATTACGCATTGTGATAATATAATAATGTATCAGTAGCAGTATTTTATAATAATAAATAATTTTAGGTCATTATTAGGCATTAGGTATACGTATTATATTTCCCGCCAATAATGATAGACAAATATTATTTATATTCTTAAATCATACTCAAGTTAATAATAAAAGTAATGTTACTTATACAGCCAAGTTAAATATTATTTATTCCTAAAATGTCACGAAATTGCTTATCTCGTGCATACAATTAAATCCTAATATCATTTTGGTTTTTACTTCTAATAGTAAAGTTGTAAACAATTGGATCACCACCCTAACAATTAACAAAAATATATATTTTTTTAATTACGCGCATTTTTATATTTTTAGTTCCCTGTGGAACAATCCATTATGTTAATAGAATGATATATAGGTAATCCATGTATTTTAAATTACAGAAGAATAAGTAATATTATCAATTAACTAGTAATATTATTATTGAATTATTGGTAATATTATTATGTTAGATACGTAGGTAAATTTCGTTGAGTAAATATATCTTTAGCACATAAATAACTATTACACGTACCTCGTACATCGTAGGCACGTGTAACATTGAAGTTGCAGCGATTCACATTTTTAGAGGTTTTGGTAAATTAACACTAGTCTCCTAATTAGCGGTAACCTACATTACTAATTGACCGTGATCTGCAAGTTATAATTACTTTATTATGAAGTTGTTGAACTGATAACAAAGACACTATTAAGATGTGAACAATTAGATTTATGTAAGTAATCTAAATAAAATATTTGCATAATAAACTTCCATATTATGACCTACTACGAGTAAAAAGATTTGTAATCAAATTGTATTCAGAGTAAATGTTCATTTCATTTCATTTTCAAGATTTTATTCATTTCGTTATTAATATTATTTCAATATTAATATAATTCAATAGCGAATCGTGCTATTTCATAAAATATATTGAGATAGGAGACTGATAATTTGAGATTACATAATTATCTATTTATGTCATGAAATCCAAGAAAAATACAAAAGTTGTCAGCGCAAACATACTAAAAAAACAAGAATACACGTTGTTTTCAAAATGTTCAATGTTATAAGTGACGTAATAAGGCTTTTATTATAGGGAATATTTTTTGAATTGTCAAGATTGTTTATTAACAATTAAAAGAACAAATTAATATAGTGTCGGTAAAGATCAAGGGCAGCTCCGTTTATTGACAGTGAAAGAATCGAATAATTTGTTTCCTTTCAAAGTTGCGTGGATATGACGTACAGAAACAATGTTCACATTTTGTATAAACAATATGGATTGTGCATGAACAATTCATTTTACAAGGGAGGAAAATGTATATTTTCATGAAAAAGGCGTGTAGATATTTAAATAATTTATAAAATGTAATTAACTTATTATTGGACATAAAATATAGGTATTTTCAACATACTACATTCATGTAACATATATTATGAAGCAAAATTATATTGTGCAATGTTATTCTGAAATGAAATTATTTCTGAAATGTTATTTTAAATTTACTTAAATGAATTTTTAAGAGTGCAATAATCTTTAACATTTCGCGTGTTATATTTTTAAAAATCAGCCAATAACGTTATTCTACAATATTTTTATTCTGTCTTTGGTCGTGGAATAGGAACATTTCTCGTTCCTGATTTTAAAGTAAGTGCGCCCTCCATAAAGGTCTTGGTGATAATTATAATTTATACTATTACCTTTATTATGTATTATGTATATCTAATCTACTTAGTGGTGCGTATTTTCAAATAAGTTCTTAAAGTAATCATAGTGTTTACCTAATTATATTTAATACACATTAACTCATTTGTTTCGTTTCAAAAATTGATTAGATACTTACCTGATAAAATAGATGAATCTGGATTTTTACGTTAGAATAAAATGTTTTATTGAAAAAAATAATAGTAAATCAAATATTACAAGTATTATGCAATTTAACAGTTTTAAGGATTTATTACCGGATTTGAATATACAATCGTGGAATGTACCGTCACCGCTAAAGTTATTTAATAAAGTCACTGTTTGCATTCAAATCACAATCTTCATTCATGGTATGGGCACGGTAAAAATTGTATCTATGACTCGTGTACTCGCAGTATAAATAAATCCCAAACGATATTTTAAGTAATAATATTATGCGTGGCCTAATCTTAGTAGGTGCTAACTTTTTACGGGTACTTCCTTGATTTGAACGGTACGTTAGGCAATCGTTCACTTTAGTAACCTTAGGGATTGTTGAAGACCTTCGGGCGGTTTGTAAGCTGGTGGCACACGGAGACACGGATTAGTTAGTCACCCTTATCTCCATCACTTCGCATCCGGGATATGTATTAAGATTATGCTTAGGCTAGTGTTGCAAGAAAATATCTCTACTAAGCTTCTGACCCATAAGATTCATTTATTATTTTATATTATATAGATATTATAATATGTATATATTTACTTATTTAAATCTTCCCATAATAAAGTATAAAGTGGACACCTCTGATCATTTCAGATATTTAAAAAAAATATAACTTACCTGAAAAATTAATTTAAAATGTCCAGACAAAACAGTAATTTCACTTGCTGTACTATTTTATTAACACTTCTAATTTTAATACCACTTATTTTTTTCTTAATATTTTTACTATGTAAGCTTTGCATGCGCGGTATGTACTCGTAGGTGACCGAACCACAAGATAATAGTGCCCTAACTAAATACAATCGGCTGGACCGCACAGTTTCAGAAAGATTCGTTTCCATTACCCGCCTTTCCAAAACGCGCTGCAATATCTTAATTGAATTAAAACTTACAAAACTTGAGTATAGTTTGAGTGTGATACTATTGTTTAGGTACTAAGATACTTTTGTGAAAGTTCTCTGCAAAAATTGAATACTTCCGCAGTCATCTATAGAAAATAATTAAAAACTTATGAAGTAATAACCAATATTGACAACAATTTTTTGTCGTATTTTAGGAAAATCCTTTTCATAGCTTTCTGGTCAACATTACATAGATCAACGCCACTTTTAAAATGATTGGTAAACAGACATACCAGTAATATTTCCAATGAATATTACAACTTATATTAAACTTTAAAATTACATACTACCTTATATATAACATCCTACCATCACAAACATTTTTGATAACTTTTTTGAACTAGTTTAGGTACACTGATCGTTGCCTTGTGATGTAGAGCTACTAGCCGGTACAATAAAGAGTATATTGGAAACAAACAAGGTTGTATCCTAAACACCTACACGACCGGACCGCCTGTTTAACTGCGTTACAAGTATTACAATCAAGTACAATGCAGATTAATAATCGATAACTGTTAAACAATTACACGGATTTATCGTAAAATTTTATGTAAGTTATAAATATAGTAAACGGGAATCCATGACTTTAACTGATCACTTGATATTGATATCATTATCATCATCGACCCATTACTGCCCCATTGCTGGGCACAGGTCTCCTCTCAATGAGAAGGATTAGGTCATAGTCCACAGCGCTGGTCAAGTGCGTATTAGTAGACTTCACATACATTTGACATTTTTTTTATAAATCTCTCAGGTATGCAGGTTTCCTCGCGATGTCTTCCTTCACCGTTTAGCAAATGATAATTAATTTCTAATACGCACATAACTTTGAAAAATCAGAGGTGCATGCCTGGGATTTGATCCTCGGACCCCTCGATCGAGACGCCAACCACTAAGCCATCAACGCTTGCTGATTTTGATAACCAGATCTTAAATTCTACCGTCTTCACATTTTACTTTTCTTCAACTTTTAATACAAGATATACTACGTATAGTATACAGTGGCGTAGCTACCTAGGGGCTAGGCGGGGCAGTGCCCCGGGGCCCTCAAACTCAGGGGGCCCTCGAACCCTCACCAGAAATCTCGATCGAACGGAACTTTTGGAAATTTCTCCCATTTTCAAAATAAATATGAAATGTTGCAACCCCACTTTAAACATGACAACTCAGTTGAAAGTAATTTAAAAGTTATGCCTAGGGAATTCCCTTAAATTCTTTCTGTACTAGTACTTAGTTTTACCTCAACTAACTCAAGCATGGACTGTTCACCAATCATGCAAGGAAATAATGAGCAAATATGGAGTGCTAGAATGCAACCTAACGGAAGTGTTCCGCCGTGGGGCCCCGGCGTTGTAAAATAGGGCCTCCCCCTCTCTTTCCGTGGGTGCCGTAAGAACCGGCTAAGGGCGTATCCCTTATTGCAGACCACCTATGCACAAATGTGAATAGTTTGCAGACATATGTTTTTTTGTTTATTTGTTAGCATATTGCGGTTTGGTAGACATATACGAGTATATATATAAATCAATAAATGTATTGATCGGCATGTTAATGCGCAATCGTATCAAATCGGGGTGCGCCGACACATAGACCCTTAATTTATTTAAGTAAGTAATGTTATGTGACAAATTAAAGGAAAAGGAAAATTTTGAAGAAAATACGTATTTTTTCATACATTTGCATACTAATCCTTAAGGATTATACATAAATACATATGTCATAACATGGAAGAATTTGTTGGTTAATCAACTAATTCTTCGATGTTATGACATATATGTTTGTAACTTGCGAAAATGTAACGGACACATTAGCGTCATAGGATCGTATCCAATCGTGGTCCTATGACGCTTTGATCTGCCTATTTTAAGAACAAATGTCCCTACAGTGAAACATTTTTGATTTATGTGGAAACGTTATACTTTTGCGGAATCTAAAGCTAGGAAAAATTGTAAATAAAATAGTTATTTAGTCAGTTAGGCCCGACCTTTATATGATAAATCCTTGACGATCCTATTTCGTTTTATTAGCCAAACCTACATCCAGTATTATTGTAATTTATGTTGTTACTGTTTAATATTTTTATTACCTGTCCTGCACTGCACAAAAAAGGGCTTAAATAGCTTATAGCATTTATAAAGTATTTGTATATTTCATATTTTTGTTTGATAAAACCTAATCAGTTTCCATAGCAGTGGGGCCCCATTTTTTTATTTGCCCCAGGGCCCTTGGTTACCTAGCTACGTCACTGATAGTATACGTATTTATACGTAGGTAATACCTACGTATAATTACTATATTTACGATATTATAATAATAGAAGTAGATCGATATGTTAGTCTTTTCTAGTTATTATTTTAAATCTAAATAAGAAGGTATGGTTATTGAAATTTAGCCTCTAAATCGGGGGTTCGAGGTTCGAAACCTAGTCGCCTTTAATTTTTCATAGGGTGTATTACGTCTACCAATTCGCGCTTAGCCAGGTAAACTATGGCCTCGATCCACCGAGGGAAAATCCCACGCCTAGCAATGAGACAGTAATATATCAACGACGAACCATAATTATTAAGTATGTAGAGTCGGCAACCTGACTAGTAATAATAAGATAATTTTAACTTGATTAGATTATATTTTTCCAACTACATCAGCAGTTATTTTAAGATAAAATCACGGAAATTTTCACATTCGGTCATTCCGTTTACTTTTTTCATTCATTCACAATATTGTACCAAACGAACACCTATTGTCCCTGTTCATTTAGTCATTGTACCTTTTGTACATTGTCTATGCGTGAATAAAAAAAATAGTAGAAGAAAAATATTTTTAAATTAAAAACATTTTTTATGTAAATAATTTATTTTGTGGTTTTTTTTATTTAAAACATCACATATTCATATGAAACATTGTTTACTATTTTATTTTTACATTATAATATAGACAAATATCACATCGCTTATTTTTATACTGTATCTTTATTTATAATGTATTTTTAAAAGTTTAAATAAAATAAATACTTTAATGTATCATGTCAGCAAAAACATTGCACATGTCTAGATTAAATTATCGTAACTGTGAAGTAGGAACGCTTAAAAACGTTACTGAAAGTACTGACCAAAGTTTTTCCCTCCATTAGTGTCTATACTTACTTATTTTAATTGTAAGATTTCGTTTTCTTCGAATTGTGAACATATATTTTTTTAAATGGTATTTTACGGCTTTGTCTTTTTGCCTTTCAGCCTAATTTCATTGTAATTTTGAACATATTATCTTATATTGTTTTCTCTATTACCAATATGATAGATAATAGCATATTAGATAATAGTGATTCCTGGAAAGAACTTTTGGATTTTTAGGAATTGATGAAGATTTAACAATTTATTTCAGGTTCAATATATTTTCGGTAATTAACAAGCGAAATTTATAAACTTTCAAAGACCATTTTCGTAGATAGTAGTGGAATGTTGGAATTTTTATTTATCACAGCGGCATTTTTATTTCTCCTCAAAGGATAAATATTTTACGAAACTCTTAAATTTAATTAGAACTAATGATTTCAGCTAAAATAGAACCATCATTATATTAATGTCGATTCATTTTAGGAATAAGAAATTATTGTCATATCTATTCAAAATTATATTGTAGTCCACAAGCTGATCATAATACCCTTTCAAATCAATCAGCTGGTTGAAAAGCAACATTATCTAATCCTGAAATATACAAATCTTTCTTGTTGTTTTCCACTGGTTTCGTGCTCTCTCTGTCTCTATATTCAACTATGAAGTAGAAAAGGACACCAATAAACATAACTGCCAATAACAGGTAGGTTTTCTCAGTTGTCGTCATGTATGGGAACAGCAAGTAGGCCACGATAAAACCAACGGATTCCCACAATCTGAAGTTCGCGTAAGCTGCTTCTTCTCTGCCGGGGAACGCTATTCCGTAGTAAGCTGGAAATAAAACATAAAACTTAATTTCATATTTTAATAAATGGCTTTATAATAATATGTAATATGTAGAATGTATACCTATTATGTATTACTAGTATTATGTAAAACATATTTACTTGCAATAGTGGAATGGCAATAACGCCATAAGTTTGAATGTAGCAGTGCACATTAAGATGTTACGCAGATTTCCAGCATCTGCATCCTGCACTAACATCTTTATGTAGAATTTTCATTTTTAATCCTGAAGCTACTTAATTTCATTTTTTCATTCTCCTTAAGTTATATAATAAAATAAATACATCAAAATCAGCCCATAGAGTTGTGTTTTCTCGATGGATTTGCGTTTTTATACCACGCCTGTCAATTTATAACAACTCTTCTATCTAACAAGGAAAAGTGCGTATTATTCCCAGATATACTGTGACATTTGACTCCTCAAAGATGAAAATGTTGAATTTTACACATTACACGCTTTGGGTCTTTATAACAAACATAGTAAAAAAAGAGTTACTCTATTCTCTAGCGCCTAAAGGGTGGGCGGAATGGACGGTCCGTCCCGGGCCCTAGATCTTCTGCAAACACAGTTGTTAAAAAGGTTGTCAGAACCAAACAATCTATGAAATGTGTATCAGTCAGTGAAAAAAAAAAGTCACCGAATGACAGGCGAACTTTTTACACTGAGGGCCTCCATTCAACTTTCCGCCCCGGGCCTCCGACGACCTTAGTCCGCCACTGATTCTACTATTCTAATAATCTAAAAAAAATTGTTACGTGTATTATACCAACCATTGATCTGCACCAGCCAGACAGAGTCGCACAGGCCCCACAGCACCGCGATGATGTAGAGCACGTAGCTGAGGTGCGGCTGCGGCCGCCACGTCAGCAGCGTCGCGAACAGCGCCGTGTGCACCACCATCGCACCACATATTAGCGGCACGCGACCCGTTATCTGGAAACGTCACCCACGTATTAATAAGGCACAGGATAGTACTCGTATATACCTATTTTTATGGCCAGGAGACAACTTACCTCGTGCGGAAAAAAGAATAAACCTTATGGATGTAAAGAATATCGACAATCATTACGATAGATGGATGAACTAAGTTATTGTTATGCTTGACTTTTTATGAGAATCTGGTAAAGGATTGCCTCGTTCAGTTCAGATCAATTGTGTCACTTTTGAACCAGATTAGGGGTAAGAAGACATTTCTTATTGAAAGTGGTAGATCTTTATAGTTCAAGTCAGGAGACATCAATGCCACACATATTTCTGCCTAATAACTGCAGTGTTAAGCACTGCTTTATTCCGCTATGAAGAGTTTGGTAAGATATACCTACGTATACAAGGCGTTCCAACTTCAGGAACAGAAATGGTAGCCACGCGTCTGTAGCCAACCACAGTCAGGAATCTTTCTGGGGTTGATTATGAATATCGGCGGCAGTAGCCATTTCTAAATTTAAAAAAAAACATTCACCTTAGCCAGGTATCCAGTGACGATGCATCCCACAGCATCAGCGATCCCAAACGTCATCATCACGAAGCCGACCGTGCCTGTCCCGATAGCGCACGATACGAACGCCTGTTGAAAACCAATAGTTATAATTTAACTATCACACAAAATCACAAGCAAAGAATTATAAAGCTTGTAAAGGAGTACCATGAGGCGTGAAAAGTTAGAAACGAACTATTTTGGACTCTTTATTTAAAATTAGAAATAAATAATTATATCAGAGTTATGTGCAATTAAGCTTCACATAACACCTACCAGCTACTTTCGGCATATCCTTCACTATTTTCACATCACAGCACTGCACTTTTAAACCAATTAACAATGGATTCACTGAAGGGAACCTTGACGGCAATGTCCGAGTTGTTTAATGCCCGTATGGCTGAGTTCCAACATGAACTTCAAAAAACCAGCACTGTGGCACCGTCTACTACGACCTTGGCTTCAGACTTTGCAGCGTTTAAAAAGTTTATTGTGTGTGCACTTGACACAGTTCAAAAACAGGTTGAATTCCTTGGAAGAGAGCTCGACCGTCTGGAGATGAAGGGGCGTCGTAAAATGCTCCTTATACATGGCGTCCCTGAAGAACAATCGGAGGATACTGCAGCTCTGGCTGTATCCACGGTCAACAAGCGATTGAACATCACCGAGCTTACTCAATCCTCCATCACCCGCTGTCATCGTTTGGGGCGCCCGTCAGAAAAGAAGACCAGGCCAATCATGATCAAGTTTAGTGAAGTTCCTTTACGCGATAAAGTGTGGTTTGGGAAAACCAAGCTTAAAGGCTCTGGCGTTACCTTGTCAGAGTTTCTAACGAAAACTCGACACTCACTGTTCATGCAGGCTAGAAATCGATTTGGTGTCTCGAAGTGCTGGACCCGCGGTGGTTTAATAAATGTACTGGCCCCTGATGGCTCCCTCCACCAGGTGGATAGCCTGGCAGACCTGGAAGGCATCCCGGGAGCCGCGCCGGCTGCTTCCTCAGTGCATCCTTCAACCCAGACGGACGATAAAGTCGTGCAACGGCCCAAGAGGACGCAGAGAAAGTAACATTTTAAATTACTATTTCTTGTTGTGTTCGCTTTTTTAATTATAATGCTTCTTAATAACGCTCCTTCTACACTTAACTGATAACTATTATTCTTATAATACTTGTGTATCGTGTATTTTCTATCACTATTTCCTCTTCTAACTAATTTTGTATGCGCATTACTATCCTTAGTATCTTTCTGGTGATAATTCTTCTACTGTTTTGTTTATTTTGCTTAATAAGTATTGTTTTATAGGTTATCTTGTTATTGTTGTTTTGTTATTGTTACGTTCGATCTATGATTTTGAATGATGATGGCAATACTACCAACTACTCCCATAGATTCTAAGCTTTTGACCATTGTCTATTAATAGTTATTACGTTTTGCACCAGGTGTCACTACTCATGCTTATTAATGTAGACGCTCGGTGCAAATTGTCTTGGGTGATTGTTGGAATGTTGGTAAAATACTACTATTGCATTATTCTCTTCTTAAACTACCAAGGTAACAAATATAGTTATTGGCCATTATAGTGACTGCAGGATTTTGGTTTAATTACTTTTTTTTTTTTTTTTTTTTTTTTTTTTTAAACATTTACCTAATAGCTCAATAAATGTTTTGGGGCCTATAACTATATTGTTTTCACTATTATGAATTACCTGTAATATATTTTGCGTTTTTTTTTTCTTTTTTATTGACCTTTGATTGTTTTTCATTTTTATTGGTGTTAGAATTTAAGCTGCTGGTGGGTTGGAGCTAGAAGCTTAATTGATTTGTATTTTTGTAGTTGTATTATTTTCTGTTGTTGTTGTTGTTGTTTATTAGTATTATTTATTATCATTGATAGTATTCCACAAAATAGCAAGTAAGTTAGTAATACAAAAGTAATTATGTCGGTAGTTAACAGTGAAAATGACGAAAGCGTATGTTCCCTCTCTTTTTCTTCCGCGTCTGATGGGGTTAGCAGTGATGCTAGTTTTGAAAGCATTCCTCCTTTAAATGTCAACTTAAAAACTCTTTTTGCGGATGTTAATAAAAACTTTAACATCTGCCATATCAACGCCCAAAGCATACCGGCACATTACACAGATCTGATTTCCACTTTTGATAGCAAACATATCCACGCGATACTTGTTTCAGAATCATGGCTTAAGTCATGTCTTCCTTCTACTTCATATTCACTTCCGGGTTTTCACTTAATTCGCAACGATCGCTTCGAACGGGCGGGAGGCGGCGTTGCTATTTATCTCCGCTCTCATATTCCTTTTTCTATAATACGCCACTCTCAACCTGGTAGTGAAGCAGAATATCTACTTGTGGAAGTCCTCCTGTCTCACACAAAAATTCTTCTAGGAGTATTTTATAATCCTTCTTCTTCCTTTAACTACTACTCCACCTTAGAAACCTTATTGGAAGAACTTACTCCTCGCTATGCACACGTCATTATTATGGGGGACTTCAATACTTGTCTTCTAAAAGATGATATTAAATCCAATCGTCTTAAATCTGTCATTAAAGCAGCTGATCTTCATATTCTTCCTCTCTCCGCAACGCATTTCTTTCCTAATTGCTCCCCTTCTTTAATAGACTTAATGTTTATATCTTCTCCTCACAGTGTTGCAAAGCATGGTCAAATAGCTGCTGACGCTTTCTCTTACCACGATCTAATCTATTTATCATACAAATTAAAACCTCCGAAGGCTAAGGCGAGAGTTCTTCTTCAACGCAACTTTAGTGGCATAAACGTTGAACAGTTTCGGCGTGATGCTGCAGAAGTCGACTGGAGTGTGGTACGGGATGCGAGTAATATTGACGAGCAGGTGGCACTTTTCACGTCACTCCTTATTGAATTGCTGGACAAGCACGCGCCCGCTCGCCCAGTCCGAATCAAGCACCTACCTGCTCCTTGGCTTACGGAAAATATTAAATCACTTATTGCCAAGAAAAATAAAGTCAAATCCAAGTATAAGCTGAGTCCAACTGACGAAAATCGGAGAATATATAGGTCTGCCAGAAATCACTGCAATAAAGAGTGTAGAGATGCACAACGACGCCATATCTACAGTTCAGTCCAAAATAAAGACTCTGCTAAAGTCTGGAAATTTCTTAGATCCCTTGGAGTTGGAAAGGCGCGCCAAGATTGTTCATCAAATTTAGATCTAAATCTTCTAAATCAGCATTTCTCCTCTTCTTCTTGCATAGATAGTGCAAAAAAACAAGTGACACTGAATTCTCTTTCTAACTTTGCCACTCCTGGATTTCCTCAATTTGAATTTCGTACCTTCTCAGTTCGTGATGTTGAACAGAGCATTCTAAGTATTCACTCTGACTCGGTTGGCGGCGACGGTATTAGTCGTAAGATGATCATTCCTATAATTGACATTATAGCTCCTGTCCTGACCCACATCCTAAATTTCTCCATCTCGACATGCTGTTTCCCACATACTTGGAAAGAAGCTCAAGTCATTCCTATTCCCAAGAAGTCCAATCCGTCCAGCTTCACTGACTATCGTCCCATATCCATTCTACCTTTCCTGTCCAAAGCATTCGAGCGTCTCGTACATCATCAACTTAGTTCCTTTATTTCCGAGCACAATCTTTTAAATCCCTTCCAATCTGGTTTCCGCCCTGGTCATAGTACGACTACTGCCTTGTTGCATATCACAGATGACATACGTCGCGGTATGGATAATCAAGAGGTCACGGTGTTGGTACTTCTGGATTTCAGCAGTGCCTTCAATACCGTGGACCATGATATCCTACTGGCCATTCTTCGCTCGTTCAACATATCTCCGACTGCGATAGGCTGGTTTCGCAATTACTTGCAGGGGCGCCGGCAACGTATTCAGATTCAGGATGCGCAGTCTGCATGGTCTAATACATCTGCCGGGGTACCGCAAGGTGGCGTGTTGTCTCCTCTTCTCTTTTCACTTTTCATTAACTCTGTAAGTCTCAATCTAACTTCTCTCTATCACCTTTATGCAGATGATCTCCAAATCTACCAACAAGCAACATTAATAGATCTACCTAAGACTATCGACGCCTTAAACAGTGACCTAAAACGTATCTTGACTTGGGGCGAGTCTCATGGCCTTAAAGTTAATCCGAGCAAAACACAGGCTATGATAATAGGTAGCTCTCGCTTACTATCCAGATTAGACATGAGATTGATACCAAGCATAAGTTTTGATGGAATATGTATTCCATATATTGACAAAGTCAAGAATCTCGGCATATACCTAGACAGACATTTATCATGGGCACCTCAAATTGACGAGGTGAGTAGAAAAATGTTTTCCGTAATAGGGTCACTCAGAAGACTTCGCAACTTTCTCCCTACTGCTACTAAAATTGCGTTAACCCAATCCTTACTCTTTCCAATTCTCGACTATGCCGATGTTTGCTATCTTGATCTCACTGAGGAGCAACTTAATAAACTTGAGCGCCTTCAAAACTTATGCATTCGTTTCATATTTGGCATTCGCAAATATGACCACATATCCGAGTATCGTGTAAAACTCAAGTGGCTCCCAATCCGACTTCGCCGGAATATGCATATTCTTTCTGCATTATACTGCGTGCTGTTTAGCCCCATCGCTCCTTCATATTTAAAAGACCGTTTCCAGTATCTTTACCTTACTCATGACCACTGTCTTCGCTCCTCTATTAATCTTTCTCTCCGAACTCCCACTCATACTACGTCCTTCTACAAAAACTCCTTTTCCTCTGTTGCTGTTTGCCTGTGGAATAAATTACCTTTGTCCATACGCCGCGCTAAATCGCTTGACGAATTTAAAAATCAACTGAGGAAACATTATTTATAAATCTTGTTTTCTTTTTTTTTTTTTTTTTTTTTTTTTTCATCCCTTGCTCTCGTCATTTCCACATTTTAGTTTTACTCCTTTTCTTTTTTCAATTATTATTATTATTATATATTTTATTTGGTCTATTACTATTGCTATTTTATCTGATGTGCTTTTGTCTTTTTTGTTTTCTTGTCCTTCATTTATTATCGGATTCCTACATCTTATGTTATTATTGTTTACTGTAATTCTATTCCTTGTAGTCTGCTCCACCTCTAACTTCGCACACCCTATCCTACTTTCCTTATTTGTCCTTTTCTCTTTCCCATGCATAGGTTGTCTGGAAGAGATCGCTGCTTAGCGATAAGGCCGCCTATTGCATACTGTTTTTACTTTTTACCTTAATTACTACTGTTAAATTCTACTGTAAGTGTGCAATAAAGAGTATTCTATTCTATTCTATTCTATTCTATTCTACCATGCGAAAATTCTGTGTAGATGTCCTTAGGTTGTTGACCCATGTACGACTGTTAGTAAATTTAAATATCACTGTGTTATAAGGTAAATGGATTACTGAGTAAGCGGCAAATCAACGACTGATTTTCAAACTGTAAGACCTCTGATAAAAATCCATGCCTCTGAAACACGGAAGATCGCATGAAAAGCGAGTAACGATCATCCGTACAACACCGAGACATTGTTAACATTGCCTAACTCAAGTTTAACATTAATCCATTTACTACAAAAAAAAAATACGTACAGCCGTGAAGTCAGCCCCGAAGAACGCCTGCTGCAGCCCGATGAAGATGTTGACTGTGACCAGCATCAACTGCTTCGGTTCCATCATCAGCTTCATTGTGACTGCGAGGAGCGCCATCCCCGAGAGACCAGTGCCTGAACCCGATTTACCTGTGTCGTATCTGTAACAGTTATACTCGAATATGTTAATCATATTAAGCCCAATCCGCATTAAATCAGCATGGACTGTGCTCCAAACCACTAGTTATAGAAAGTTTGGTAAGGGAGAAATACTTTTCCGAGGCGTTCCAGCTTACTCCTCAGTGGTAGCGGCGCATCTGTGGCCGACCTCAGGTACAAATCTAATCCTGTCTGGGGTTGATTACAAATGTCCATGGGCTCCAGTAGCCACTTACCATCGGGTGGACTGCATGCTCGTCAGCTACTCCTATATTATAAAAAAGAAAAATTAATGGTATTCGTGAGTGAGTGATGGTATTGATGATGAGTGGTTACACAAGGAGACACAAAGGGGGTTGCAATCAGATATTAATAGACTAACAATATTCCATTGTTTTTATCTGTCACTGACTCCCTACTGCTATTTCTGTCTTCGCAACTTAAATTAGCCTAATCTAATAATAGTTTATCGTACTTTTCCAAAACACATTAACACACAATACATAAGTATTTTTCCGCCCATAATTAAAAATAAAGTGTTATATAATTGATCATGAAATTACCGCTATACATAGGTACCTTTTCATTGAGTCTACGCCAACAGCAACTATTAATGCTGCTCCAGCCATACACGCCAAGTATATACCTGGTAAACATACGGACACCTTTTATTATAATTAAACGATTGTTATAAAGTTCGAAAATACTTATTGTTTTAGAAAAATGTAAATGGAAAATTAATATGAAACCGTTGTAGATAGGTATAATTATTTATACATATTATCTGCCCCCAGATTATAGAAGCAACACCAAAATCTTCAAACTTCTGCCTTTTTACATTAACGTAAGTCCACGAGCTAACGTCGTTTACATTCGCTACTTCTTATACATAGGGAAAAGTTATAGACAATGTTATAGGCTATGTAATATAGCCATAGATTACTAATCTATGTAATAGTATCAAGACCCCCAGTTGTATTATTATACAAATTATTTTTCATACCCCTTATCATTTATATTTTGAAAAATAACAAACCCGAGAGCATCTGTATCTTCTCGGGCGGCTGCGGCTGGAACGCCTCGGCCGCGTCCGCGCTCGGCGTGAAGCGCGCGCCGCACAGCTGCGGGATCATGCTCGCGTTCACCGCCGTCACCGCCGCCACGTTGTCGCCAGATGTCAGCACTGGAAATAAACATCCACTAATTACGACACGTTTTTAGCGATTTTTCGACACCACGATGTGCAATGAACTTCCTCCTGAGGTATTCCCGGAGCGCTATGACATGGGGCTCTTCAAAAAAGGTGCAAAAAGAGCTCCCATACAAAGCCGGCGATGCATTGGCGACTCCTCTGGTGTTGAAAATGTCCATAGGCGGCGTTGACTACTTTCCATCAGGTAGCACGTCTGCCTAATCGTTAGGTAAAACTATAAAACCACCTTCCCCCGGTGAGATATCGTGAGATTTAGCTCAACCCCCTCGCTAAGTAAGTAGTCCAGTGCAAAGTTAATAGTGATAGCTCATATAAAATTTACTTATTGGAAAGTTGCATGGACGTTACATGTTTTCAACATTGTAAGTTTTACATACCTACATAGGAGTCATTAAAATAACAATAACATGTTTATAAGAAAATCGTTCAAAAAACATAAAAAGGTGAATTATGTTCTTGCACTTCTTATATTTTTTACTGTTATTTCTTCTTCAGAAAAATAGTTTTCCTCATTATAATTAATGTACAAAATATTTCGTACGGAAATAAGTATTACCATATAGTTATTGCTAAACGTTAAGAGCCAGAAAGTAATAATTCATTTCTATAGGAACTTAAAAGCCATGTTGAAAATTAGTAGTCGGTTTCAAATAACTAATTCTATACATTACATATTTGATTTTACCTAAAGATGATATAAGGTTTCCCCACACTTGATTAACCTGGAAGATCATGAAGAATAGTCCGAAGAACCGCACCAGCAACGCGTCAGCCTTTACGCCGGATATCTTGCTTTGCGCTTCTGAAACCTAGATAAAAATATAGATATTTAATATATAAAAAAAGATTTTTATAATATTAACATAAAAGTCATAGATTAGTAAAGATACTTCGCCGCCTTGAAATTGAATGAAGCCACTAATGGCTTATTAGTAAGTTCTTTTTTTGAATTCTTGAAAAATAAAAACATTTTTAGAGAAAATTTATGAATAAATAACTAATACTGCGTAATTTTCATAATACATAAGTAGAAAACGAGCACTTGATGCTAATAACTAAGTAGCTACTGCCACCCAAGGACACCTGTATTTAACCTCAGCTAAAATCCGATACGTTGGTACCCCTGAGGACTTATAAGTTAGGCGGAAATAAGTTTAATGGTGGTGCTTTCGGAGGTGAAAGTTTCTAAAAATCCGTAATCGATTTGTAAGCGAAGGATTAAATATGTGATCGTCGTATCTTATTACAATGACTATGGTAAAATCGACAGTGGAGATATGCCGACCAATTTACATTTAAGGGCTAGGTAACGATCGAATGGAAATCCCTTACCGCAGATATATAGGTACATTTGGAGCACCAGAGCGGGCCGCCGCCCAGCCCCACCATGAGACCAGCTGGGATCATGGTGTAGAAGCGCGGGTACAGCTGCGCCGCGATGTAGGGCATGTAGGTCAGGAAGGACAACGACATCGCCCACTTTGTGCCCAGCCACCTGGAAAAAAGGTAAGAAAAATTTAGTAAGACGCGTAGCAGAGATTACTTTTATACCCGATTTAGCTAATCCTAGTGGTAATAAATATAAATTATTTTTTTATTAATAATCAATAACCACGTAACTTACTGAGAAGTAGAAGATTCGAAGTGACAAAACTCGACGTTCAATAAAGATACGAGTCCAGACTGGGGACTTCCTGAGTAGTGCTCTTTCGAGTATTGAATTGGATCATATCATATTAGTACCTCTACCTGCCACTTCTAACTAAAACAGCAGTTTTATGACTTTCTTCCATGGTATGGCGATATTGCTACATTTAAGCCACACTTTTATAACAAAGTTTCAAGTATTTGACCAGTACAAGGAATTAAATATGTTTTAAATTCATAATATAAAATGCTTCTCTAAATGTTAGTTAGATTTACTTTTGAATTATTAAGTATCTAGGTATTTGCGTCAGACTTAGAATTAATTATTATGAGATAGGTAAGTACTAACTACCTACCTTAAGATCTTACGTTAATATTATCTTCTAAACAAAATCATGACTAAAATTTAAGTAAAAAATGTTGGTATAGTTTTTGCTGCTCCAAAATACAATAGTTGAAGGTTGGTCATAATCATTTATTCAAATCTAAATTAAATTATAGGAAACTCGACTTCATATAATTTAATTATTGTATTTCTTATAAAAACTGAAATGAAACAAATTTACTTGACAATGAAACGCAATAAAAATTTAACATCAAGTTAGCGACACTTAGTACCTACATACATGATTAAATATGAAAATACAAAAGCTAGTATTTCCACTAGCCAATAACCCAATACAAAATTAAGCAATATCAGGCGGTGTCGAAAATTGGATGGGTGACATTCTTCCACCAATCCGCAAATAATGGAGTATGCTCTAAGCCAGACGTAAATGGCCTAAATACCTACAATGGGACTGAAACAAGTTGCACCTCTTAATAAAATGCCACTCACTTGATGACAACCACTGGTAGGAATATGTTGGAGACGATGAGGCCGGCGTACACTGCAGCCAGTGAAGCGGTGCCAAGCCCTGCCTCTGCGTTTATTGAGCTCTGCAGGTTAGCCGCACCCTGTTAACAGATTTTTGTCTTGTGAATTTAGTAAACTTACTTGTAGTCAACCAGACTTTACCACTGCAGCTTTGAGTAAACAAACCCACATGAGATAGAAGATAATTAAAATGAATTACAGATTACACCTATTATTATTATATTTTTACGAACCGAGTGGCGGAGCGGTCACCATACCGGTCTGACGCGCAAAGGATTCCGGGTTCGATCCCCGGCCAGACATACATCTGAATGATGAATTTAGATTTCTATAGGTCTGGCAGCTTGTGTACTCTTATTTGTGTGTGTCCATGGCAACCACGATACAGAAAATTAGTGTAGGGCTGTGGTAGGGGGACTTTTTTATATTAATAAGGTAAATAAAGTGAAGACATATGTTTTATATTCTTTGACCTCAGTAGCTTTTTACCTACATTAAATCTAATTAATTTTACATGAGAAGGTTAAAACATTCTAACTTGGTCATTTTAACTGATACTTGTCTCATATTTACACAGGCAGCAATTAATTTACGTATTTACAAAAATATATAAAGTTACTTATTTATGTATATCTTTGCATGTATTTATCGCATCTTAGTAAGCGACACTACTAGTCTACAATTGTATGGCACGTATTGTGTAGTGGTTATATCAGGCTCAAAATGTCTGTGTTCAGTTATCCATTGTTCATTGTGTTCTAGACTAATCACTCAACATTAGGTCAACAAAATTGTCATTTACTTAATCCATAATATCCTTATAGTTAAGATATTCTAAAGAATGACTTGGTTATTTGTAGGACACATGTACCTATATATATTTCGCAGAGATACCATGCGGAAAATCATCTTTACTGAGTCATACTTATTCGAAGGTGGTAGAATCTTGGTCCCTGCGTGGTTCGACTCCGGCGGCATCACCACCTGTTTCTGCCTAATAACAGCAGTGTTATGTTCTGCTTTGAAAATTGTGGTAAGAGTGACACAATTTTTCGAAGCATTCCAACTTAGTCCTCGGGGGTAACGGCGCATCTGTAGCCGACCTCAGTTAGGAATGTCTAACACTATCTGAGGTTGATTACAGATGTCCATGAGCGGCAGTAGCCACTTACAATCAGGTGGACAGCATGCTCGTCTGCTCTATATTGTAAAAAAAGAACATGTGTATATATGCACTCGTTTTTACATAATTTCATAACTAATAATAAATATTAATAAAAACTTACACTGTAAGCCGTGAACTGGACCATGAACGCCAGACTGATGATCACAATGTTCTTCATGATCCGCCACGTCTCACTGGGCTTAAATATCGTATCCGTTATGTCCTTCATTGTCACTTTATTTACAACTTCACTAATTTAACTTCACTACATTAGAGTTATACTTGAATCATTAACACCCGCGACTAGATGATCTGCTAATGATAATATTAATTCAAAAATTCATAAAAGAAATACACAATGAGTACAATAATAAATAATTGCTTTAAGATGTTATAAGAAATCATACAGTTTAAAAAAAAATTGTTATTTTAATACCACACGTTTTATAGATACCTACGAAATAAATACATCGATAAGTATTTTTACTTTTGCTGATTTTTTACTAAGGAACTAAGATTCCGCCACGGATAACGGCCTTAAAAAACATTCGACCATGGATTTGCCAGCGGCATTTCATGAGAATTAAATTTTAATCATACCTGCCTAATTGTTATTAAGAGTAACAAAGTTGAACTTTAATCCGGATTCTTTTTGCACAGTAACGTAATGCGTAAAATACAATTAATGATAAGCGGATATAACGTTCTATACATCTCAATGAGAAATTGATGTACGAGTATAAGCTAGGTTATGGTTGATCTATAAGTAAGTCTTATCATAGTTTCTCCCTGTCATTGAACCAGACAAAATTCATAATCCAATGCTCTTTTTTGTGTTTCAACCCACTCATCGAAAATATAGTCGTTTAAAGAGTGCCTTTCAACCAGGAACAACATGCAAAATATGTAAGCTAACGCTGTTTCTGCGGTAACAGTTTGTAAACAGCATATTAAACAAACGCTATGTAAAAAATGTATTTAAAACGATTTATTATCAATTTTGTTTGTTAAAATACCAAATTCAAAAAGAGGAATTCCGGTACGGGTGGCAGTGGGAGCTGATACACTCTACAGTGTCGGATGTGCGAAGGTTCTCCATGACTAAGCCCCTTTGAGCGCCGTACTCAGACTGGAGTTGTGTTTCGTTGGAGATCCTGAAGTCCTCCACGTTTCGCTGAAGACAGCGACGGGGGTGTTAGTGGATAAAAATCCTATAGAATCAGATTTAAAGTTTTATCGTACCATCAACAAAAAAGTGAATTACCGTACAAAAATAATTTCATAAAGAATCTACTTATTTTGAATAAAATATTTTTAATATGGTTTTTGATTTTTACTACTAATTTATTAATAACTAGGTCATGATTCCTGCAACATTTAATCGGCGATGCTGTTAACCGTAACCTGAAAGACAACTTATGTTTGTATTAACCTTGTCACTACGTTTCAACAATATACCTAACATCGACTCCAATATTGAAAATGTGTTTTTTTATTACATACCTTAATTATGAATCAATTGTAAAGAAAGTAAAATGTCTGTGAGTTATCCATAATGATTTTAAACTTATATGAAATTTACCAACACCTACGTGGTTGGCCCATGATACGTTTCAACGATGATAATGATTTCAAAATTAAAGAAATTGCTTAGCATTAAAAATAACCAAGCAAAAAGTTCATACTGCTTAGAAAATTACTTAAGATGACTACTCAAGAAATTAAAATCATGTCTCTTTTTGGGGGTAACTTAATGTTTCCTTCCCTAAATATAATTCCGAATGCTATCCTTATTTTAGCCTTGTCACGTCGCCGATCGACTTCCGAATGATGAGGAAAGTCTAGAAGGACTTAATGTTTACGTAGGTAGGTAACCTAAGTAGCGTTCTTATCTTACCTAAATTTTAGGCAGCATGAACGATTGTATGTCATCCAAAACATTTATCAAACCGCCCCTAGCTAGGGGCAGTTTGATAGACTACGAAAATGGAATACGAAATTATTGTCATCACCCATCACTGTCCCACAAGCTGGTGGGCACGGGAGAAGAATGAGAATCAGAATGAGAAGAACTCACAATGAAAAGGATTAGGTCACAGTCCACCGCGCTGGTCAAGTGCGAATTGGTAGACCTTCTAAAACTTCGATTTCTCAAATATGCAGACTTCTTCACGATGTTTTCCTGGGATACGAAATACTAATAAAAAAGTAATTAAAATTGATTATAGAAAATACAATTCAAGTAAAGGAGATATACTCTGCACCTTTTACAAATTTAATTTAATAACATAATACATAACACATACATTTAACATTACGCATTGAGGCAGCAGGATAGAATATGCCCCACACATCCTCAATTACGGTGACAGACCTCTTATGGTAACATCAAGGTTTTGAACAGGTAAACATAGTTGCATTATAAATTAATAATTATAAATCCTGATATCTAAGTACTATAATAATTACGATAAACAAATCAATACCGTGTAATGTACCTTCATTTTCTTTTTAACGAGGGGGAAACCTTCAAAAGGTACCGAGTTATGTGGGATTTTTACCGCACTAAAACCCCCCCAGTGGCCGTCCTCGGCGCTTGTTGGAGAACTCCGGGATCTCCGACGGATCACAACCGGAGTCCTCCAAGCGCGATGCCCCTATCGGGCTCTGCCCTGGGAGAGCAGTTTTCGCTCCTCCCAAACCATCTGGTGTTCACGACGGTATGCGACCACACATACCGCCGTCCTTTCCGGGGTCGCTTACTGGACGTTTCGAGCTCCAACTCTTGCCGCCCGAAACCCCAGAAGTCCCCTTTTAGTCGCCTCTTACGACAGGCAGGGGATACGGTAGCCCTATCACTTTTATTTGCACTAAACGAGTATTTTGGTGAAGTTGAACGAACGCTTAATGCAGCCACATTTTGGAATACCGTATCAGGATGAATGTAAATGTTTTTACGAACCGGATTAAAAACGGTACCTGGAATCAGGGACTAAAATTCTAATGTTTACACAATACATTTCCGAAACGTCCTCTCCGTTAATTAATATCTGTGTCTAAACCTAGTTTTGAAAGGAGTCCTACCATTCATAGATGCCTTGCGATTCCTTAGAAGCTTAGCACTATAGACATTAAATATCTTCAACTTACTCGTAGCTTACCATCCTTCACACAAGTCAGTGCAAAACCACTGCTTTAGAGCAGAAAGGTGTGCTGGTGAGTATTTAAACAAAAAACCTTCACCACATTTTTACTTAATAGTGACGTCATAATCATTTATGAACGAATTTTTATGAAAATTTCATACGAACACATTTTTTTTGTCAAGTATTCGCTACGGAAATTCAACCTACGCTACCGTATGAGGTACACAATACATACATGACATTAAGTACATGAATGAATTATCGTTAGGTACTACTGAAATATTTGCTTGACGTCACCGATGTTTTGTAAGAAAATTTGAAAATATATTCAAGTCTTTCAACTAAAGTACCCGGAAATTGATGAAAGGAAACCGTAGCACAACGTATGACTAATTTGTCTGACAAAACGTGTAGATTAGTCTGAAAATTTTAACGCAATTATGTGTTAGCATCTTCATAGTTCAGTGATCTCTGCTCTATGTTATATGTTGAACACATGCATTATTTACAAGGTCGCGCTCCAAATGACTTGGTTATTATATAGGTTTTGCTTGTAGTTCCGGGATCAGAATAGGGCTACAGTATCTCCTGCTTGTCGTAAGAGGCGACTAAAAGGGGCTTTCGGGGTTGCGGATGGTAAGAGTGGGAGCTCGAACCGTCCGGCCAACGACCCCGGGAAGGACGGCGGTATGTGTGGTCGCATACCGTCGTGTACATCGGACGGTGGGGTGATTCAATCTCACTTGGGCGGAGCCCGACGGGGCAGTGCGCTGAGAGGACTCCGGTTGCGTTCCTTTGGAGATCCCGGAGTCCTCTACGCAGCGCTGAGGACGGCCACCGGGGGGGTTTTAGTGCGGTAAAAATCCCACATAACCCCGTGTCGCTCCCACGGCACCGGGTACCTTTTGAAGGTTTCCCCCTGGAGAAGAAAAAAAAAAAAAAGCTTTTGCTTTAATAGGCTTGGTTATTATATAGATGATGATAAATAAAGATGAAAGATTAGGTAATGAACGAGGAAGCACTTATATAGGTAATATGTAATTATAATCATTATGTTCATGTATCGATAACAATACAATAACTGGTGAATAATAGTTATCCTAAATATATTAAATACTTGTAGGAAAGATTAAATTTCCTTTATAGTATCTTGAATTTTTATAAATACAATACCGCTTTAATACCATCGCTTAAATATATAGATATAAATATTTTAAATAGGTATATACATATATCATTTATATATACACAATAATACACATTCTATTAATTTAATTTTATACGCTTGTTTCTTTATATGTTCGTTTCTAGGTATTTATACATTTAAGATCATTCATAATATTATAGATCTAAATGTTTTATAGGTTTAATAATAAAAAGTGAACCAAATTGTACTAAGCTATATTTTATATGAAATCATTCTAGTAATAATAAATACACACGGTTTTATTACATTACATTTGCTGCTACGTATAGTACGTACCTTGACAAAGGTCTTATTTGTCGAAGGCTTCCTTATCCTTACAAAGATAACTTGAGGATTAATGGGCGCTAAAATAAAACAAATTTGCTTTTCGGATTCCTCGACCTACATTACGTTCAAGGAATATTTCAATGCCATTAATGCATTATGCATTTTTTGGTTCTCCTAAAATAATATATTTTTATCATTAAGCTTGTTCTTTTTAAGCTCTCTATTTCTTAAAAGTCACATAGAAACGTATTTTTCTGAAACAAAATAAAACTTCAAAAATTGATACATAGGTACACAGTACACACACAAAATAAAAACGATTTTGTGGTATACACTAGGGTTGTTGCGTATATCAGCATCAGCATCAGCATCCGCTGATTATCAGCTTTCTTTTACATATCAGCATCAGCATCCGCATCCGCAACAAAAGATGCTGATATTTAATGCTGATATTGAAATTGTAACGTGTTCGTTGAAGGCGGGACCGAGCTTAAATCACGTGGAGTTTTAGCCAATCACAGAAGTTCATAAACACAAATTGTCATCAAGCAATCATTCGATTGTATTGACAACGTATTTTGGTCAGACATCAATAACTTTCGATCATAGTTCAATCAATCAATAACAGAATTATGTATTCAATTCATAATGGCCAAATATTTCGTTATTGAACAAAGATACGACACAGTGTAGTTTTTGTAAAAAAAAACATAACAAATAAATGCCGACTTCTCTGTCACTGCAGAGTGGAGGGTAGCTGAAGTGGATGTTGGTTTGGTACATGGTTCTGAAGTCGGTGCTAAATATATTTCGTTGGATAACGGCGTAAACAGCGTGTTCAATATGAGCGCCGGCTTCGGAGATATGTGCTGAGCCAAAATTTGTTTCAGTTGATTTTTGCTTTGTAGTGACATGGAAGTAGATTGTATTTTTTAATTAATTTTTTTTCACCTTTTTTAGTGATGACATACTAAAAATCTTACAAATGCAATAGTCGCCCTTAGGATTTTTGAAAGTTCCCCTCGATTTCTCTGGTCTGCCATCATCAGACCCTTATTTTCTTATAATGGAACTACTTTGGAAATATCTTTTTTTCCAACACAATAAAAATCATCCAGTTCGGTTCATAAACGACATAGTTATACGCGAACAAACATAAAAAAGACATATATACGGTAGAATTGAGAAACCGCCTCATTTTGTGAAGTTGGTTAAAAAAGACTATTCTAGTAAGGGACGTACAAATACCTCAGTATAAAATATATTTATATTTAGTATTTTTAAATATCAGCATCAGCATCAGCATCAGCTGATATTAATCTAAAAAAATCAGCATCAGCATCCGCTGATCTAGTAAAAACCTGCATCAGCAACAACCCTGGTATACACCTATTCATTCATATAATGATGTCGTTGTTAATAGGTTTATGAGATTCGAACATGGCACCTTTTAAAATCACAAGCATATTTATAAAAAAAAAATCTTTGGATGATTACAAAACAAGTATTAATAGCATTATTTTTGCTTTAACAATAAGGCTGTATCCACGCCGGTCAGACGATGACGATGCGGTAAAACAGACAAACTCTAAAACAATTTTTTATCGCAATATAGAATTGGCTTCAAGCGACGTGTGATGTGTCGTTGCGGGCGAATCGGAATCGCATTATTACTAATGCGTTCGCGACCTAAGATGTTTTTGTAAGGTATAGATGCTTACGGCAAATACTTAAGTACTATTTTAAAAGGATCCTCAATGCTTTACATCAAGGTCTATCATCATCCGTAACACGAGGTTACAATAATGTCAGAACTAATTACCTGTTACATTCAAAAATACCATGCCATTATAAAACAAATAATGTGTTAGAAATTTATTACAAATTAGTGAATTAGTCTCACAATGAATTTATGTCACTTGCCCAAAAACCTCTGGCTTAAAAAAAGTAGTTTGCGATCTTTAAATAACAAGTTATGGTAATTTTACGAAAAAGTTTTTTGAAAAAAATATTAATAGCATTTCTTACGCGGCTTGATCTTGATAAAAGAAATACTTTATCAAATTTTAGTGTAAAGAATTCGGTATTGAATCAACTGTGAAATATATTTACTTTTATTATATAGGTATTTATCTTAAGACCTCGAGCGTAACCTTAAGATCCTACTTAAAAACCTACAAAGTAACTTTAATTTTAGTTTTAATGATTAATGACTTGTTCGTATGTTACCTTACAGTTCCCACATAAGCAAAGGCATTCAAATTAGACACATATTTTAACTCTTTATCAATAACTTAGTTAAGTTGTATGTAGGTATGTATAGGTAAAACATACGTATCATAAGTTATATATTTTTCCATACTCATTCGCCTGAGATATTTAAATGTTTAGAAAATATATTAAAAAAAATTCAGTTTCAAAATCTAATATCGAAGCGTCTTAGTACAACGTCGCAATAAGAATGGAAACAAAATCCGAACCTAAACAAATGCAGATAATGTAAAACAATGAAGTTTTATGGCCTATTACCTACCTATTATTAATGGCCTATTAATTACCTCTGTCTGCACGTGGTTTTATCTAAATCCGTGAGACCATTATGCTATTTGAAAAACATTGTTAAGAAATACGAACTATTTTCAGCTAATGTACCTAATTATTGATCTTTACAGTTTTTATGAAAACCCTGGTATCCTAGAGGTTTGAATATCGGCTCGCGCGTTATAGTTCCGGGATTGAAATCCGCACATCAGATTTACTAAGCATTGCTAATTAGAAAATTACTTGATATACTGATTAATGATAATCCTAAGGAAATTGACATAGAAACCTGAGGCTATCCATAGTTTTTAAAGTTGTATAACATCAGAGTAATTTATTGGGTATGATGGCCTTTTTCTCATTCTAGAGGTCCGTGTCGAGCAATGGGACAGTAATGGGTTGCGATGTTTATACTTTTAACTATGTATTTACAATAAAGAGTTTACCTCTTGTCGTTGGAGTTGTTTGCATACCTATCTGTGAAATATTCGCAAAAAAGCATCTACTACACTAATTATAATAATTATCTATTTGAAGAAAAACGCTGTACCTATGCATTACATTTACATAAGAGTTTGAAGTCTGAAGATAAACCTATTGGTCTAAGATCCGAAGCTAAATCGAACTGGACCGAGCTGATAATAGAATGAAACTCATTTTATAATGAAATTAGTACATTGGG
Source organism: Epargyreus clarus clarus (assembly GCA_014595695.2). Classification (NCBI taxonomy): domain Eukaryota; kingdom Metazoa; phylum Arthropoda; class Insecta; order Lepidoptera; family Hesperiidae; genus Epargyreus; species Epargyreus clarus. The sequence goes on from JACTTY020000035.1 coordinate 2,116,091, forward strand.
TAATACATTAAAAATGGGTTTGCTAAAAAAATCCTGGACAGGATAATTTTAATTATTTTTTGAAAAATTAAAATTTAATTAAAAATTAAATTTTGCAACATCAAGATAATAAGAAAATTCTATTCTGAGTGAATGTTAAAAACATACAGAATGTGCAGGCTTTGGGTTGCCTATTATTTACGTGGACGAACTACTGGGTTGTCAGGTATAAACAGGTATTTCGCTGGCAACTACTTTCACTCATGATGATAATAGATAAAATTTTATATCAGTAGAAGCGCTGTTTTATTGTGAACACGTTGATATAGGGTTGTCTGCAAAATGAAAATTAATTTTTCAAAAAAAAAAATTAAAATTATCCTGTCCAGGATTTTTTTAGCAAACCCATTTTTAATGTATTACCCAATGTACTAATTTCGGTATAAAATGAGTTTCATTCTATTATCAGCTCGGTCCAGTTCGACTTAGCTTCGGATCTTCTACTATATGGTAGAAGACACAGTACGATACGTGATAGACATCAATAACAGGGGTCGTCCCGATAGTAACCTATTATAAAATCTAAATTAAACTAAACAATTGATTGTAATGTCAACGTGACCTTTATGTCACGCCCTATATAAATGAGGACAGGTTAAGCCTGATTTTACTGATTACTACAAATATCTCATTGTGACATTTAGAATATCATCTTAAATACATTAAAGTATAATTAAAGAAAAACTGGTATTAGCGTTAGATAAGGCAATAGTACCTAAATATTTCCGAAATTAGTGTATTGGTTATTTTTTTTTATATAACATTGTAGTAACATACAGTCATCGTCATCAGCAACCCATTACTGTCCCTGGGACAATAGCCCACTGCTGGGCACGGGTCTCCTCTCATATTGAGGAGGATTAGGTCATAGTCCACCGCGCTGGCCAAGTACGTATTGGTAGATTTCACATACCTTTGAGACTTTTTTTTATAAATCTCTCAGGTATGCAGGTTTCCTCAAGATGTTTTTTCCTTCACCGCTTAGCAAGTGATAATTATTTTCTAATACGCACGTAACTTTAAAAAATCAGAGGTGCGTGACTGGGATTTGAACCTCAGACTCCTCGATCGAGAGGCCGAGTTTTTTAACCACTACGCTATCATTGCCGATACATACCTACAGTACAAGAATCCGACTGATAGCTAGTCAGTATTTTATGCAACCCTTGACTGGGAGACCAGCAAACTCCATTTGTATATACATTTTTGACGAGAGGGAAATTTTTAAAAGGTGCGAACGACACCGGATTTGTCTATCACATGACGCAGGTCTTTGCTTAATCTTTGTAGCAGGAATTTAGACGTCTAATCAAACTACAATTGTTGCATTTTACAAGATAAGGCTTTAAGTTACTATCTTGACATATTTAAATTAATTGTAAAGTTAATTCGAATTAATTACTTAAGTGTTTTTGTTTGTTTAAAAACAAAAATAATCATAATGTAATAAATTACTTTCGCAATAAAACACGTGAGTTAAACCTGTTTCCGAAACGTGCGGATATTTTTTTGTTTCCAAAACCCAAAACCAGTCGACATCGGGTCCCTGACGTAAGATATTACGAATCCCTCAGACTAAAGATAGAAGAATACTCTCTAAAAAAATCTGAGGCACTCATTTTTTTCCGATTTACCTTTAGGAATGTACCTACTCATATAAGACGATAAGTTGCGATTGCATACAGTAAGTATCAGAATCATAATAACGGAGAAATTTTAATTCGATCATATGATAAAACCTACAGATTAACGAAGTCTATCTGCCACAGGCCACAGAGCACAATCGAACCAACCCAAGTACAAGTTTTTTCAATGTATGAAATACTCGGTGAGGCGTTGTCTTACTTTTTTTTGCTCTGAGAACTCATACAAGTAGGCATTGGTGAGGGCACAGTATAATATATCCTTATACTGTGGTGAGGGTCAAGTGATTACATAAAAAAACAGTTTTCTCATAATAAAATCAAATCTTAACGTATAAATAAAATTCGGTTGTGATTAATAAGTTATTTTGTACGTACAAGGCTTTTTGTAAGACACTAAATCACCACTGATGTAAGCTTTAAGAAATCGTGGACATGTAACCAACGCCATATACAGATGTATTCCCAGACATGAAGACTAAATGACTACCTCTGTGTACGAGTTAGTCAACTGGCATCTACAATGTTCCACCGGAACGCAGAAATGCTTCAGGCTAGAAATTGATGTAACCTCTAGCCGAAACATTGGTACCTACTTACTGGCTATGGCAGTTTTCATAATAATGTAGGTACCTATTTAAACTTTGCTATCCTTTGGAACCGTCCATGTACGATTTTCTATTGCTTGCCCAATTATAAAAGAAATATTACCTACTTCTCTTACTTTCCTCATGTGACGGTGATGCACTCTTCAAAGTCATTAGTGCGGTCTTCAAAATCTAACACACAAAAATAAATGCTTCAAAAACTAGTAACGTATTTGAAATCATTTATCTTCTTGACCTTCAATTTCTCGCTTGTACCTATTATTTAATCTAAAGTAGATTGGACACGTTTCTTCAGAGGAAATATTAATTTAATGCTTAATGTCCACTCGAATAGATTTATAAAAAAAAATCTCACAAGTATGTGAAGTCTACCAATACGCACTTGGCCAGCGCGGTGGACTATGGCCTAATCCTTCTCATTCTGAGAGGAGACCCGTGACCAGCAGTGGGACAATAATGGGTTGCCGATGTGCACTCGAAGACTTGTATCACAGATAGGTACTTTATTTCCAAGTCAACCCTTCGAAGGACGTTTTATATTCTAGTGTACACCCTATTGGCTTTATTAGAAAATCAGTTCTCGCGTTTCACTAAAAGAGTGTAGATACCGACTGACTTACAATTGCGACCATTTTAGGTCTCAGGAGTGGTAACGTACTCGTATCTTTAATCGGATTCAAATATATGGAGTTGATTATGAATGTCCAGAGCGGCTGTGACCGTTTACTTCAATCATATAAAAAACGCTGCTTCCCATTTCCTACATTTATCCTTTAATCCTTATCCACGGAAAGAGAGTGATGTCTTTTGCACCGACATATTGTGTGACATCTACCCACATACCTACCGCACATACACTTTGAAGCGAACATTATGTAGGTAGGTATATAGTGTAGACTTATGTATAAAAACAATTTCCTTAAAACAATACAACATTATTTAAAAGTGAGATACATATTTTAACCGATAAACTCATCGTATTGTCATACTTTGTTATACAAAACATTCAATACCCATTGATCGTTGGTCAATACTCAATACCTATATTACCATTCTGCTTCATCACACCATTGTAAAATAAAAATTGCAGCGCCGTGTTTTCATTTGAAATCTATTCTTCTATTCAAGCAAAATACGTAAGTATAATAATATGTAGAACTATTGTAATTAATAATATATTTTCTTTATTTAATACTTGTTTTTATTTTCTATATACCTACATACATATTTACAATCCTCATGAGTTACAATAGGGCAGGCACTTTATTTTATATTAAATAAAATTTTATTCACCAAATCGATATTCCTAATCTTGTCCCGTAAGTAGTTTATTTTTTAATTTAAATTTTATTTATTTACCGCCGGTCTCTTAACTGTGGCATTTATTTAAAATTATTTATTCATTTTCATAACTGGCATTTACCAATACGATTTAATGCGTGATTTATACCGACGAAGATAAAAACCGCCGTTACCGAAATACCGACCGCGCGAATAACGATGCGCGCGCGCCTCAAGCAAGTTTACGGAAAGACTGATCATCAGCGGAACTATACTCTGTATTGCACTGTACAACCTTAAAGATTAACTAATAAAATCTCACCGGAATAACTACCTTTGTGTCAACAGCGACCATAAAGTTTATCGCGTATGTATGTTCAGGAAAGGAAATGGTTATTTTACGTTAAAAATATATCTGATTTTTAAAATGTTGCAAAATTCGTCGATCGCGCTATTCTCGTATAACGTGAAATACAATGTCCCTAACATTTTTTTTAAATATTATTAACTAATTGAGATAGTACGTAGGACTTTTCACAAATAATGCTCAAATAGTCTACAAATGGCCTAGCGGTTAAGAAACTCCGCCTCTCGATCGAGGGGTCCGAAGTTCAAATCTCAGGCACGCACTTCTGATTTTTCAAAAATTATGTGCGTATTAGAAATTAATTATCACTTGCTTAAACGGTGAAGGAAAACATCGTGAGGAAACCAGCACACGTGACCTTACCAATACGCACATGGCCAGCGCGGTGGACTATGGCCTAATCCTTCTCACTTTGAGAGGAGACCTGTGCCTAGCAGTGGGACACTAATGGGTTGATGATGATGAAGTCTACAAATTAAAATAAGTATTACCTATTTGATATTCTTTTACATACTTCATACTGGGTAATATTCATAATTCACATCGTATTTTATATGAATTTGTCTGTCTATTCGATAGATAGATTGAACATTCATACTGTACCTACTAAGGGTACTATAATCGACCCCACACACAATAGAAGCCTTAAGATTCGAATTCACTTCGATAACTCGTGTGTTCTCTCAGAGTGATTGTGTTCTTAATATCTTTATACTCGTAGACCCCACGGAGGACAATTTACCAACTGCAATTTAGCCATTATCCCATTATCCACTTTGCTATTTGTGTAATGCTTGCACAAGACATTCCTTCACATAAATTTATACACAATCAATGTAGGTATGTACCTACAGTATAGATTAGTTAAATTTGATTGTTCGCGCATGTAAATTTATTTTGCACATTCGTGTATTCAAATTAAAATATAATTATTTAACAAAAACACCGTTAATTTAATTTTGTTTTTATATAAGCACTTAGTGCATACTTACAGGAAAATGTATACTTTTAACACGCTTTTATTAGCTTTATATTTATACAAAAATTCGGACGTGCCAACACACCAAAGTACGGTGTACGTTTCTTAAAAGGTGAAAAAATATTTCATTGTCTTGCCACCATGCAATTGTACTAGGCAAAGCCACATGCACTAGGCACTTCGTGAAAACGTGATACAATTTAACAGAATATACATAAAAGTGTAGGCACATTTGCCGAATGTAGAATAAACAAATAAAATACAGGATGATTTGTCGTAATTTTTATTATTTAAATTTCGGACGAAAACGGCTGCGAATAAATGATTACGTAGATGCTCAATACGTTGTCACTAACCATCTGTAAGGCAATTGTCTATAATAGCCATAGCTGAACGAATGCGGCAGTTTTACATTTGTATTACCACGGTACAGGTCCACATAGGACCACCAACACTCGTCGAACATATGATATACTCCAAGCTACCAATCTACTTGGTACATTAAAAAAATATATGTTATTGCCTAAATATCCATTCAAGAGAACAATAAATATAATTCATAATTTAAATCAGTGACGCATGCAATCAGGTATATAAATGTCTTAACTCTAACAAATGTACAATTTTCTTCTGCAAAAAATAATGAAAACTAATGAAAGAGACAACGGTAACAAGGGAATACATAATAATCAGTAGGATATTTGAATTATAATTATGAAATTATCTATTTATTCACTTATAACTTTCGGCCGCTATGACAAACGGTTCATTATAATATTATGGAAATTTGCTAAATACTCTGTCAAGGTACAAACAAGGCTATGAAAGTCAACCTTATTGCTTATCGTGTCGGACCGAACGGACGGACCGGTCGTATACGCCAGGATCGAGATCACTCCCAAGTGACGCAGTTAATGAGTGCAACTAATCGAAACGATCACTAATTCCCCGTAATCTATGAACGGCGACCCGACCCAGCGAAGACGAGCCCGGCCCGCCACATGCGGCCGCCATCCCTCATTCCTCCGGTACAAAAATAAAAAGTCTACCCTCGCGAGCGGTCAGTCTTGGGGCTAGTTCTCGTCGTAGAGCGGCGTCGCGTCGCCGAGCGACATGGAGCGCGGCGAGGTGTTGGTGTGCGGCGTGGAGCGCACCGAGTGCGCGCGCGAGGAGCGGCCCGAGCCGTGCGCGTGCGGCGTGCGCACCTCGTGGCGCGGCGTGCGCGCGTCGTGGCGCGGCGTGCGCGCGTCGTGCCGCGGCGTGCGCGACGCGCTCGGCGTGCGCACCGAGCCCGGCGTGGCCGCGCCCGGCGTGTCGCGCGCGCGGTGCCGCACCCAGTCCTCGGCCGCCTTCTGCCAGTCGGACGGCTCCGTGTACGCGGCGAGCGCGGGCTTGTGGCGCGGCGCCGGCGGCAGGAACTCCGGCTGGCGCGGCGTCGCGGCGAACGGCGTCATGTAGGGCGTCTGCGCGGAGGGCGTGTACGGCGTGTTGATGTAGGCGGGCCCGGGCGTGTGCGCGGGCGTGTGGAAGGCGGGCGTGTGCGCGGCGGGCGTGTGGTACAGCGCGGAGGTGAGGCCGCCGTGCGGCGTGCGCAGTGCGGGCGTGCGCGCGGCCGGCGTGTTGCTCGGTGGGGGGTCCCGGAAGTGCTCCTTGAACCACTTGAGCAGCCCGCCGAGCGAGTCGAACATCTTCTGCCTGAACTTGTACCCGTCGGGCGTCACCGAGATGTACTCGTGCGTGCAGCGCGAGCGCGGCAGGTACGACAGCAGGAACCTGCCGGGGTGGTTCTTGGCGGCCGATATCACGTAGTGGATCTTGTTCGGATTCTTTGCCTTTTCATCTTTGATCACCTCCTCGGCCTTGTCGCGCATGCCGCCGAGTGGCTTGTAATACTTGTAAGCTATAAGATCGCGCGCGTGCCCCGCCATTGGCGTAACGTATCGCGCAATGATTTCATCTAAGTCTTCGAATTCCGAACCCTGAATCCAGAGACTACGACCTGCGTAAACGAAACAAATATATTTGTTGAATTTAAAATATTTAATATATCAATCCGGCTCAAAGGCCCATCATTATATTAAATGCAATTACGTTTATTCTCACTTGTACAAACGGTGTGGAATAAAAAGAAACGTGCATCCTCTCTGATTGTTTCATTTGCACTAACTTTAAACAAATTAGCTTCGCATATTTATAAGTGAATAAATATCGGACAGTTACTAAAAAAACCGCAAATTTTTCTAATGACCTACCTAACGAGAACGCGTTCTCTTTGCCTTCCTCCCGGACGTCAATGTGTTGGCAGATTCCATCAGCAACTTTCCACGTCACCGTTAGGTGATCCTGACCCTGTGAATAAATTAATGTTTCATTAAACAAACATTCCTTAAAATAATCGAACACAAGTATAACAAAAGATACTTGCCTTACTACTAGGCCGCACTATGACCTCGCCCTGCGCCATGTTTTCCATTAACTTCTCGGCCTCAGCGAACGATATATTGTGGAAGGAAGGGTGCACTATGACTCGCTTCACGTACTGCATCCTCTCTTTAGTTTGTTTCGCCTCTGTGTCCTTCCGAACGTCCTTGTCTTCGGACTCTTGATCGTAATAAGGGTCTCTTGCTGGTCTAGAACAAAATTGAGGAAATTAATTTACAATTTCCAGAAAAAAATGGCTTATAATTTTGGAATTTTGAAGGTGGTAGAACCCTTTGTGGTTTGACTCCGGCAGCACCACCGCCACACCTATTTCTACCCCATTACAGTACAGGGAAACATACTTTTCCGAGGCGTTTCAGCTTAGTCCTCATCTAACCTACCTATTCTTTTAATTCATCCTCTCTTTAACTCCTCACCCTAAGGTTGCCTGGAAGAAATCGCTGTGTTAGCGATAAGGCCGCCTTTTGTATCGTCCTAAATTGTATGTTTTTATTTTTGTTTACTATATTGGGTACAATAAAGAATATTATTATTATTATTATTATTAACCATGAGTGCATGCACGCAGTGCACCAGGGTGCACCTGTGGCCGACCTCAGGAATCCTCTCTGGAGTTGATTACAAATGTCCATGGGCGGCAGTAGCCACTTACCATCAGGTGGACTCGTCGTCTGCTACTCCTATATTATAAGAAAAATATATACAAACCTCCACTCATTATTCTTATCGCGCAAATCCGACGTCTTCGAAGAGCAATCGACGGAGAATCTCTCCACATCGATCTTGAGTATGCGGCACTGCACCAGCTGGCCGATGCGCACGCGCTCGGTGGGGTCGGTGACGTGGCGGTCGGACAGGTTCTTGATGTGGATGTAGCCGGAGAGCCCGTTGTCGAGCCGCACGCGCACGCCCGTCGCCTGACCGGGACACGCGCCCGCGTCGAAGTGGTTCCACACCTGATTACATTCATAGGGCCATACTGATTCCATTCATATTATAGGCCACGTAAAACTCCTAGTCCACTCTGATACAAAAGAATTTGATATTTGTATACCTGAAAGGGTCGAATATAGCGCACTTTATGTAACCATTTTAATACCTGTAAGACCTTTATTCACAAAATAGAGAGATTTGATTTGAATTGATTTGAATCTCGTCACCATAGGAAATTGTTTGACTACACCTACTAGCAACAACTTCAGAGTGGACTAGCAGTTTGGCGCGGACTATAGCAACTTGAAGATGCCATCACAATACCTATTACCATAAATCACATTTTGATTAAAAAGACAGTTTTCATTCACATAATGTTGTATAGTAAAGAGATTTTTAAGAATATACTTCTTCGTTACACAACAGAGGCACCATCTTCTATTTCAACCTTATAAGCAGTGTAATATTACTTTATTCTGACTGATTTAGTCACTGGGTACAGCAATGCATCTGTTTCTTGTAAATTTCATTCTGCGTAAATAAGTAAATAAATATTTGAATCTACATCTATTACAAATGCAAATATAAAATCAATTCAAAATTTTGTTAATATTATGATATTAAATGAATACGATATTAAATTTGTTAATACCATAATATTAACAATTTTTAAGGTATTATTATTTCATATATCAAATTTAAAATATATATTCACTTATTAAGTATAATTAGTGGGATTTTGTGGGAACACATGTGTATAATAGTTCTAAGCAATTTTTCCAGTTATTATAGACACATCATAAAGAGAGGTCTGTAAAACATTTGTATATTTTTTGTAAAGAAATTTATGTAAATATTTAATTTCATACAGCTGAATTCATATCTACTTTTATAACAATGCTCAAACAACAATACTTGTCCTTTTACGTTAGTTAAGGTCAATTGACACATACAGAATAATAGGAACAAACACATTTCTTGTTCAAATAATAAGCTTACTAATAAGAAATATATAATATGTCAAACAAATGCAGCTGTAATATTATTAACAATAAATTCTATTACAAAACTTACCTCTGATAATTCTGGAAAATCATTCTTATGACAGAATGGACACTCCCATAGTCCGGTCTCGTCATTTCGCACCGGATTGGCCTGGTCCAGCATCTCCCTTTGTGGCTTCCTATGTGTGATTCCTACTACTGTGGCCAACACCATTTTACCTACAAAGAACGAATCGGGGGACTCTTTGGTTAAAATATCGAACAACTCCTCCGGGGTGGGCGATCGGAACGAAACTCGAAGGTCCTTATACCTCGAGTTCAATTCCGCTCGGATATCGTACAGCGTGATGCTTTTATTGCCGAAACCCTGCCGTTCTAGTTCCTCGGCGAACGCATCTAAATCCAAGTCTTTTAATCTCTCTGGAGCTTCTAAAATTTCTTCCAAAGCACCGGCCGGATTGGCATCCTCGTCCTCATACTCCAGAGCGTCGACAGCCATCTTCCGCGCCCACTCGTACGTCTCCGGATGCACTCTAGACCCGTCCAGCACCTCTATATACGCCTCCGTACTATCACCGAGACTATTCGTATCTATTTTTATAAAACCTGAGCAATTGATAAACACTTTGGGACCCATGTGACATACTGTTACTAATTGTGTTCTATTTTCTAGTTTTTGATTGGTCTGTTTGAATAATTTGATTAGAGCTTGCGCCTTTCTCGGTCCTAGACCGCACACAAACTGTAGTAACTCTGTACCCCGGCCTGTAAGTATCGCTTCATTTACATCTACACCAACTTCATTTACTCTGTTAACAAATTCTAATTCTATTCCTTCCAATAAATCTTCCTTGGCTAGTTGGTCTTGTAAGGGGTGGTATCTAAAGCATAGGATTTCTTCGTCGGGGCCGCATAGCTGTGATATCTCCATGAGCGGATCTTGCGCTAAGCGGGCTTGACATATCGCTTCTCGCAATATATCTGGATATTCTTTGAAATCATTCTGTAACAAAATTACTAAATTGTAATTTTATTTCTTTTTGCAAAATAATGAGTGTTTAGATAGATTCGTGGCTCTATTATTGATAATTTTCATAATAAGATAGTCCAAAACAATATTTTATGTAATTAAAGTAACCAAGACAGGGTATAACTTTATTTACCGATAAATCAGTAATAACACGCGCTCCAAAAAAGCGGGTCAATAGTAAAATTAATTAGACACAAACATTCATCTATTTTACAAGGAATACATTATTGTGTACGTATAAAATATACACGTAATTACATACCCGTCCCCGTATACTATTCGCGTATATTTTGCTAATGTGATTGTCCGCTATCTCTATTGGTATGCGTGGAAACTGTTCATCTTCCACCAGTTGCTGCACGCAGTCCGACACGTCACCCTTGATAAACAGCGCTTCTCTGGACTCACCGCCTATGAAGATCACGTGTGGTTTCTTGCGTAGAATGAACCTGGAGATAAAATACTTATAAAAAAAAATGATGCGATACAACGAAAGATTTTTTTCTACCTAACACTGTTGAGTGTGGGTCGTTGTCCACAGCACAGAGAGGTGTTGAGTAGTAAGATTAATGTGTAATTATGATAATTAATATCAATTGTTATAAAATATTGATAATATTTCATTTAAATTATTTATGATTTAACTCTGATATGTAATATAGATTACATTACTTACTTTGGACGTATAACAAATGCTTACTATTATATCTAAAAGAAAAATACTATTTGATGTCTATGTTCAATGTAGTCGGCCAGCTCGCCGCCCGCGCCCACCGCGCACGCGAGCGACATCGAACCCGGGACCGTCCGGCCATCGGTACCTGCGCAGCGCCGTGAGGTCCGCGTCCTTGTTGGTGCGCTCGAGCGCGTTGGGCGAGTTGCGGCGCAGCAGCAGGTGCGGCAGGCGCAGGTGGTCGGCCAGCTCGCCGCCCGCGCCCACTGCACACGCGAAGGCCGACTGCTGCCGGTCCGGCACGTACGCTATCGACATCACCCGCAGACCTGTGTACGGGGCCTTCGTTAAAACTGTGCTTTACGAGACGAATATTTATAGCCGGCACACGATTCTCTAACCGTACAGCGTTTCACGAAAAATAAAAAGTTATCTATGCTTCGATTTATTAAAATGTCATTCTAAATAAAACCATACCGTTTGAGGTGTCCCATTCTTCGTCGTCGTCCTCATTCATCCTGGATTCGTATGGAGCAACCTTCAACCAGTCGTAGAGACGACGGCGGCAGCATCTTGAAAAAAAAAACATATTATTACAAATTCAATATTCCAGGCTAAAAAATATTAGGTGAAATGTGGTAAAAATGGTGTAAGCACGTAGCTTGACAACGACGTCAAATGTATGATGTGTGCGCATGCGTACCTGTGTGTGCGTGTGTGCGTGAGTGCGCGTGTGTGTGCGTGAGTGCGTGTGCGTGTGCGTGCGCTCGTGCGGTTCCAAGCGTGTGCGTGCGTACGTGCGCGTGTGAGTGTGTATGTGTAGTGTGACGTCATACTTGAGAACGTATTCCTTGGCCTCCTGCAGCAGCACGGCGTGCAGCTCGCGCCGCAGCTCCGGCATCACGATCTTGGTGAGCGCGAGCGTCACCGCCTCCGCGCGGAGCTCGTTCCACGCCTCTACGGTCGCCGCGAACTCGTCCTGAACAAAACAATCCATTGAGCTGAATCTTATGACACACACCAAATCTGTTTTTTTAGCATTTTATTTGCAGTGTGTAATACAAATTACATTTTACCCCACTGTTATCATTCCCTGGTGCTGCTGCAACTCTTTTTATGTTCGAATATTACTGTTTTATGTGTTTATGACAAAGGTGTTTATCCCTTCCCACTACTACAAAAACCATGAGAAATGTCAGAGCAATAATAACTATTTTCATTCTTATTAACTAGATAAAAAATTATTTTAAATATTATAATTTTGTTTTCAGAGTCAGTAAAGGTATGCATGATGGGATAATAATTAGTGGAAATAATCAGTGAAAGACAATGATAAAACAAGTGCACTTTCTTCTATGGCTTAACATATGGCTACTATATTTATTAAATTACCTTCTGATACAATTGCTTGAGTTCCTCCAAGTAGCTCGGGCCAGTGTTTCCCTCGATCTGCTCACTGATGGAGATCTCGAGGAGCTTGTCGTCCGCCGCCATCGTCAGCTTCAGAAACTGGTCACCGGTGAGGTCACGCACTGGCTTCTTCTTCAGGTATTTCATACTATAATATTATATAAACACTTTTAATTACATCTATTCAATTTACTCGCATTTTCTTAGATGTCAAGAACTATTAAATAACATCAACCAACTGTAGGTGAAAGGTGTATATATGACTAAGATTCCTCATTTGATGCCATGATATTTTCTCGCCAAATACAAGTGATTTTAGACTAAAATTATCGCGGAATTGAGACATTTTATTATGTAACGGGTACTCACGATATGCGTTTTTTATTGCCGATATTTCGACCCAGTTGCATGGATCGTGGTCACGGCGAAACTGAGGTGGAGGGGAGAAACCGTTGACAAGTACTAGTGGTAGATTAATCTATCTAGCGGTAGCCGAACACATCCTCAGTTCAGGTTGTAACCACTGGATTGAATTACACAAACCTCAGGTGATCTCCACTGAGCGTCATTACTTTCCTCGTTTAGTAAGAGAAGCAATAGAGATCAAGAAACATCCTAGGAACTTCAATAGAGAAGATGGTTTTAAGTTAGCCCAAACGTGGAATCCAGTGGTTAGTTTATGCAAGTCACAAATAGTGCAAAGTACGGTGCGTAAGGATATTGTCAGTGTTGTGTGTCGTGATATGAAACCTAGAAAAGAAAAACGAACTAGACGTAGGGTAGATAGATTAATCTACCACTAGTACTTGTCAACGGTTTCTCCCCTCCACCTCAGTTTCGCCGTGACCACGATCCATGCAACTGGGTCGAAATATCGGCAATAAAAAAGGCATATCGGGAGTACCCGTTACATAATAAAATACAAGTGACTTCCTTGCGATCCTCCAGAAACTCAGTGCATTGAAAACCATGCTTACCTGACGTACACATGACCCTTGAATATTCGTGAGCCTCGAGGAGTGAATAACACGTTCAGCACGCGCAGCTGGCATGCATCACGTACCACCTACCTATTGTGTACATTACTTTCATTGATCTTGTTAAGCTCCTTGCTGTGTTCGACACTCACTGAGAGTGGCGCTCATCCAGTTCCATCCACCTGTCCCGCTACAGTCTCTCATTTAATATCCCCACGGACATAACTTACCTAAAACGCACATGAAGCTCACCGATCTCCTCGAGCCCACGCCGTGTTGATCACACGCTCGCCATAGCGTGCGTCCCATACCATTTATAACGCCCCCACGAACATGACTTAACCTAGCACCGCCCTCAACTGTAGCATACAAGACTCATTGACCCCCCAAATACTAAGCACCCACCACTCACCTGAAGCACACGTGGCTCTCGTCGATCTCCTTGAGTCGCGCCAGCTGCACGCTGCACGTGTACACCGCGAGCCTCTAATCTCCCCCCAATCACGACGCAGGCAAAACTCACCTGAAGTACACATGGCTTTCGTCGATCTCCTTTAGTCCGCGTGGCGTTAGGCGCACGCTTAGCGTGTACAGAGCCAGATTCTAACCTCCCCCCCACGCACCACGCACCCAGCACTCACCTGAAGCACACGTGGCTCTCGTCGATCTCCTTGAGGCCGCGCGGCGTGGGGCGCACGCTGAGCGTGGCGCGCTCGCGCAGCGCGTCGCGCAGCGTGCCGCGCAGCAGCGGCTCGCGCGCCAGCTGCACGCCGCACATGTACACCGCCAGCCGCAGCACCTCCGCCGCCGAGCCGCGCGCACCCACCTGGGTCATATAACCATGGGTGTTTTCAGACAGATATACGCTATGACTCGATATGTTGTGTGTGTGGATTTTACATCAACTACGACGACATGTCACAATGAGAAATTTCCCTAACGTAACTTACAGTACAATAAACAGATAAAATAAGATAATATTTGTAAATATCATTAGTAAAAAAGGAATATTACAACATTTACAACAAACAAGGACCACACAAATATAACATATGTAGAGACGAGAGAATTCAATCACTTGCTGACAACTATTAAATAATAACTGATATCAAACATTTTTTTTATAATATAGGAATAGCAGACGAGCATGCAGTCCACCTGATGGTAAGCAGCTACTGCCGCCCATAGACATCTGTAATCTGTAATCAACCCCAGATAGGGTATTTCTACAGATACGCTGCTATTCCTAAGGACTTAGCTGGAACACCTCAGAAACGTATGTGTCCTTACTACACCCTTCAAACCAGAACACAGCAGCGTTTAACACTACTGTTATGAGGCAGAAATAGGTGTGGCGGTGGTGCCGGCGGAGTTGAGCCACAAAGGGTTCTACCACCTTAAACACTCTTTGATCTTTTGTAATAGTCTTTTTTAGTTAGTTAATAAACTAAAATAATCAAGCAAATCGCTTAAACATGTCATCACATTAGTAATTTAACCAAAAAATAACTACTCATAACATAAATAAATACATCTAGTCATATAAGTCATTAAAATCTACAAACAAAACTTACAAACGGCGCGGCAGCTTCTAACGGCGGTATGGGCTCTTGCTCCACCTCGTGTCTTTGATAATTGTCACGCACGTTCTCTGCGAACTGCTCCGGTGTCAAACCGAACTTCTTTACCAGAGGTTCTGTAAAAGATTCACACTTTTGATGAGGGAATTTAGCTAATATATTATACGTAATTGACATTAAAGTGGTAAATCATAGAGTTACTTAAAAGTGACCGATTTATCCATGTTAATATATAGCATACTATAAATTTGCGTGCTCATTTGATACGAGTACATGAATAAAAAATAAACCACTTTTGCTATTTTTTATTTGGAACAATCTTTATGAATTAATATGGATAATAATTTCTTTTATCGAATGAGGCAATTAACATCCTTTTAAACTTACTTAAAAACAAATAAACAGTTCTCAATTCACTATGTTTTTTTAACTGAACCTTACCAATATTAGCCTTCCTGCAGAGCTCGTAGGGGCCGGAGCGCACCGCGTACTTGACCTCGACGTGGTCGTCGTCCTCGGGCTCCGCGGCCTCCACCGCCGCGGCCGCCTCCTCCGCGTCCTCGCCGTTCTTCTCCGCTTCCTCGCGAGCCGCTCTCCTGGTGAGGAATGTCGATTTTTAAACGACCTCGTAAAGAAGAGATTATATGTTCGGCTGTATGTATATTTATTTTCACAGTGAAACTGAACAAAGTGGGTAATTAGGAAAGAGGTGCTAGGTGATGCTAGAATCCTTGGTGACTGTTCACCGCTTATGTGGTGGTTGGGAGGTGGTAGAACCCTTTGCGGTTCGCCTCCAGCGCCACCACCGCAACACCTATTTCTGCCTTATAACAGCAGCGTTAAGCGCTGCTGTGTTCTGGCTTGAAGGCTGTGATAAAGGAGACATACTTTTCTGAGGCATTCCAGCTTAATCCTCAGGGGTAGCGGCGCATCTGTGGCCGATCATTTAGGAGTATCTAATCTTATCTGGGGTTGATTACAGATGTCCATGAGCGGCAGTAGCCACTTAGCATCAGGTGGACTGCATGCTCGTCTGCTATATAATAAAAAAACATTGAGGAGGTTCTATGTTCGGCTGTATTTTTTTTGTTCACAGTGAAACTGAACTAGGTACTAAGTAGGTAATTAAGAAAAAGGTACTATAACCCTTGGTGACTCTTCCTCAACTCCTGAAGCATAAACACACCTTTTCCTGAGTAATTCACATTGCTGCTATGGTCCGGTTTGAAGGGTGTGATAAGAGAGAAATACTTATCCGTTAACGCCGAGGCGTTATAACTTATCGTTCCCCATGGGTAGCAAACCACTATGTGGCAAACCTCAAATAGGACTAATTTCCATGGAGTTAATTACATCTGACAATGGGATGACACCAGATACTTCCCATGAAATGGGCTGCATGCTTTTTCGTACTTCTATATATTATGAAAAATAATTAAAAATCCTATTATAGACTGTTAGACACATCACTACTGTTAATGACCAGCACTAGGTGTCATGTAGACAAGTAGTATTCGGCGCGCTTTCGATGGAAAAAACAAGATGGAAGTTTCGCAAGTTCGTTGTACGTTTTAAATGTTCAAAGAGTTTTTGAAAAGTTACCTAATAATACAAAAAATCTACTCAAAAATAACATCAATAAAAAGTGTTATTACTTTCTCTCCTCCAATTCCCTTTTCTTCTCCTTGGCGCGCTGCACTTTCTGCATCTCCGGCAACTCCTTGGAGTAATACAGCAGAAAGTGTGTGTGAACGTCGCGCAGTTCCTCCGGAGTCTGGACATTCTTCAACCTACAAATAATGAATTTTATACCACACAATCAAAAAACAATGGGTTATCAAATCAAATCAAATCAATTTTTTTTTATTCAAAATAGGTTCCTTACAGGTTACATAATGCGATCCACAATAAATGTTAAAATACCAGTAAAAATTAAATTTAGACTAAGTTTTAGACATTTTCTACCTTAATGCACTGTTTATGTTGATTTCTACTTTGATCATAGATAGCTTTTTTGAATAAGCTTGAAGAAGTCTGTCTCGTTTTTCAGCCTAGATCTACTCTATATGAATAAAAACTAACCTAAATGTTGCATTGAACAGTTTTATCACATCATCTTCGTCAGAAAAAATGTCTTCCTAAATTAGTAAGTTAGTCTGTAACTTCATTGACGAATGTATAAACTAGATATTCAGTTCACTCATACATTCATTCAATCACCCTGATTAAAAAGTGAATGTGATAATAGTGTGATAATACCTCTCGATATCCTCGTCCTTGATGAGCCGCATGTTTTCGGGGATGGGAGCATCTGGGTTCTGCATGATCTTGTCCAGTTGGAAGTCGCGCATGTTCTCCAGCAACTTCAGCAGGTTTTCTTTACGCTGCTTCAGCTGACACCACTGGGAAAATAACAAGGAATACTGGTTTTAGATTTTTAAAATTGCTACAGGGTCTTTTTATAAGTTGAAGACATTCAATATAAGGTATGACACATTGAATCATCATCATTTACTCTAAGAACTTGTAATAATTAAATGACCAAAATAAAATACATATTATATTAATATCGAAATGTAGCATAGTAAAAACTTATACGATAATTTGTTGTACTGTCCGTTTGTAGAGTCCGCTCCAAACTGCTAGTCCGCGCCGAATATAGAAACGATTCCCGTAGCAACAGGATGTTGTTGGTATTACATACGCGGGTACATAGCGCAGTTAGTGTGCCCTTACTGTTGCTACTGAGTTTATGCTTGTAGTTGTGTACGACCGCATTAACTCTCAGGCTAAACCTGCGCGCAACAACTATAGAGCGGACTAGGAGTTTGGCGTGGACTAAATACAATTGTAATAATGAGTGAAATAAAATACATATATCAATCGACTTTACACAATATCAAATATAGAGTGATATAAACCCATAAATAAATTTGTCGAACTTTCAGGTTATATGATTAAACTGCATATGTATTATAACATACTGCTCACCTTAGCATCATACTTGTAGACCTTCCACAAGTCGTTGATACTGAGCTCTGGCTGTACATACTCCTTACGATAGAACGCTATGAAAGGCACCTCCAACGTCTGGTTCCTCATGAAGTCCAAGGCTTGGCGGATCTTCACCACTGTGCTTGAGCTCCTTTGGAAGAAAAACATTATTTATGTTGTATTATGACAAATTTAATAAACCAAAAATTAAGTAGGGTATTTGAAAGGTTTTGGGAAAGTGTATTTTTATTTACATATGTGTATCAGAAACACCTCGCATTGTTTTTTTTTTTTCCAAAATAAGGGATATTTATTAGCAAAAAACATATTTTATTACATTAAACGGAACGTCGCGCGGAAATAAATCACGTGACATGCGTCATATCACGGCAAGTGACGTTACAATATATTTAACGAAGTTAACTACGAAGCGTTACGCATTCTTCACAGAAAAAAACAAAGAAAGCTACAATTATTTGAAGTACAAAAAAAACTCACCGCCTCGACCGCTCGCGGGACTCCTGCGAGTCCGCTTTAGAAACTGGGGCTTTTACGAAGGCCTGCTTATAGATCCACTCGGCCTCATCCTCTAATTCGGTGCTACCTTCCTCTACTGGCGTGATGGGCACCTCCCTGATCTGCATACGTTCTGGCACATCAGTCTTTCGGATCTCATTGTCCAGGTCGGTGAAGTGGCTCCGCTTCAACTCGCTAGGCTCGTAGATCTCAAAGATCGACTTCTTGCTTGGACGTTTCGCCTTACCCTTCTTTGTTCTGCGTCTCTCACCTTGACAATTAGTTTGTATTAATATCAGTTGAATAAATATGTACTCAATTAAAGAATATATTTCGTTAATACTTAAAAATACCAATCTTTACTTAAAAATCATTGTGTTAAAAATGTGAACAATTTTACGATATTGTATATACATTAACGTTTTATGAGTATTATCAAAAGTCTACCTTCAATAACTTAATATGGAAAATCCTATTCAAAACTAACATAAAATCTATCTTTGGATTTAGACTACTTCATTACGATATTTCATGTAACAAATACGATATTTTATAATTCTCACCTTCCTCCTCCTCATCCTCAAGATACTCATCCAAGTCTTCATCCTCTTCATCCTCATAATCCTCTTCTCCATACTTCTCAAATTCGTCATAATCGAAGTCCACTCCAAATATATCTTGACCTTCTTGCAATGATCTGTGCAATACAAATATTATCATTGGAACAAAATAGAAATTAAAAGGGAAGTAATGTAGCATATATTATTGCCACAATTTAGACGAATCTAACAATTTACATATTAAAATCCGTCGAGGCGTTAGGACTATAGGGATATAAAGAAAGAGACATACATACATACATCATCATCATCATCATCAACCCATTACTGAAACAACATAACTTGAAAAATCATAAGTGCGTGTGCCTAGGATTTGAACCTCGAATCCCTTGATGTTGTTGTTGTTGTTTTTATACATATGCTCGATACATTACCCACCAAAAACGAGTAAAAAAGCACAGAGAAATTAATACTTACGCATCTGTAAATATGGGCTTGCGTTTCTTCTTCCTGTCTGCAATTGGACGGCCATTGTCATCCACAATGAAATCGTCCGCATCTGATTCCATGTCTTCATTGTCATCATCATACTCCGCGTCTCGTGGGGCAGCAGATTCTGAACGGTTCTCATCCTCCTGTACATTTCATTTCAAATCTAAATTATTTGGTGTACTATATTTAGCTATATGTCAAATAAACACTCATTAACCTATAATTCAAACCGTAATAATCTATGATAAATAAAGTATATAAAATATGTAGAATGAAATAATAATGATAACATTTAGATGCAAAAAATATCAAAACGTATATACGCGAACACGCGCAAGCATACAGGCACACAAGTCTCCTGGCCACTGATGCATTTCTGCCATACTATTGTTTTAATAAATTTATATTAAATTTTTATGATTTCAGGTGACTACGTCTTATGAAATACATATTATTTTTATTGAGTTATCTGTACAACCCACTATAAAATTTCATCATTAGAGATCTTCGTGAGAAGACAAACGACACATTTATACAATTTTGATTGAACTTACCTCATCCGATCCACCCACAAATAACTTTTCTGCAATGACTTCTCTTTCCAGTTCAGGGTCATCAGCTCCCTCATTGTCACTGTCGTCATCTTCCAAGCGACGCAATCGCTTAAACTTATTCTGTTGAACAAAATTGTCATTTTGAGTATGTGTGTAAATAAGTATTGTAGTCAATATGTAGAGAAATATAATAAAGGATATATTTACCAATATTAACAACTACCATAGGTCATATTTTACGATGGGTTTATATAAAGAAAGTTCAATCCAATAGCATATATAGGAAAGCATAATTCATCAAAAAAATTCAACTAACTATGCACAGAGTGAGATACAATTGAGAGACTAGTCAACCTTTTTTTGTCGTCTTTTTTACCAACCGCGGTACTTACCCTAGCTACTTTCACTCCAAGATTCTCTTCAATGAGATCATAATCTTCATCTTCCAGTCTATCGTCCAATTCGTCATCACTTTTTTTTCTTTTCTTTGGACCTCCACTAGCATCTGAATCTTCCCCATCACTCCCTGATTCTTCTATAGGTGCATCGTCTATTAGATCCTTTAATTCTTCACGGAGACGCTCCTCATCATCTAGTAATGAAACAAACATATGTATTATTATTGTAAAATTTGTTACCATGTCAATGAAAGCCAATCAATAGATTGAAAAACAATTATACAGATTTCATAATAGGAACGACACACCAACATAGAAAGATATTATAAATATTCAAGACAATATTACCATACGTAAAATTAACCATTGTTTTTTTTTGTCAATTACTTAAAACAGACTCTGAAGTCTAGTAGAATAAGTAAATACTTACTGTATAAGTAAAAAGTTCAAAGTAATTAATCAAGAGATTTCAAGCATAATGAAACAAGGTTTTGTTAAGAAATATTGACATTCTAATAACATGCAACACAGTCAACACCCATATATGAATATCCTAATCTAAATTATATGGTAACAAATTTTTGTTGGTCTGATTAAAGTCTGGATAATAAGGTAGATCACTAGTCATAGGTGCACACAAGAGGCTGTTTATTACTTTAAAGGCAAATATTCAAGAACAATCACTGGAACTTAGTATAGTTACTAAAAATAGTAACTATAGTTAATGTTTTTGTTTCAGACAAGCATATTGTTTGATAATTCTAAAATCATTGTCATGACTTTATGGCCTCCAATATTATAGCTCCTTAGTAGGATTTTGTTTATTGTGCCACACAAAGAATATAAGGAAACACCCAATTCAGAAACAATCAAAGACAGATCTTGCCTCTGTCAATAACCGATCTAACATAATAACCGTACAAACATGACCTGAGATTTTTCAAATCAAGGATGAATAGGCTACTTCTAGGCATGTTTTATCCAAGGCTGCATCTCTCTTAACATCAGGTAATGTTGCAGCAAAACATAAGCCTATATTATGTTACAAATAAAAACACATTTTGCAATGGATGATTTTCAGGAATCATCCACATTTCATGTATATGTTAGGGACATACTTTCACCCCAATCTCTTGTATTATTAATCCTCAATCTGTTAATATAAAAAGGTAGAAACATTTCAAAATTTTATTTAGAGCATAGAGACTGTAAACAGCTAATTACATGGGAAGGATTTTGTCTTATGTCCTTGTGTTTGTAAATTAGATTTACACCATAATATAACACTCCACTTAGTCTTCCAGGTGAATCTACTACACTACTATTATCTAAGATTACTTAATTACGGATTGAGCGACAAAAACCCTCTCCTAGCTATTGTAATTCAAGAGCGAATTGACGAGAGAAACAAACCTTCCTCCTCTTCGTCTTCGTCGTCACTCTGCACGGCTGCTTTGCGCTTCGGCTTCTTTGCCGGCTGCTCGTCGTCCTCAGACTCCACCTTCACGTGGCCAACGAAAATTTCACCTCGTTAGACCACTGTGCAGTCGTAATCAAAACCACAAGCATCATTACAATCGTACTAACCTCGCTCTCCTCGGCTTCAGACTCCAAGAAGTCAGCCATCCTTACTTATTACCTAAATAACCCTACGACAGCCTAAAAAACACACTTATCTACTATAATTATATTTTATTAACTAATAAAAGTAAAAAGCAACGAATGCTAGTTTTAGAAATCAGTTTCTTTGCCAGACCTACCACAGAATAGAAACTTATTTCTCTTTCTCCGTTCCCTTCACTCACTGCCAAATAGGGTTGGCGTGTTAATTTGGTACTATTGGTACAATAAAGTAAAGGTTCGAAATATAAATTATAAAATATTTTGCTAATATTCATTTACCCGTAAAATATTTATTTTCTTATATTGTTTAATTTGAAATAGAGTTATATTTCAAATTTATAATCTCTATGTAGAATGAGTGAATGAAAGATGCACAATATCACATCATTCAATTGTGTGACACATTGACTATTTTGACATTAATCTTTATCATTTTGACAACCAAAGAAGATAATGGATCATAAAAGATAAACAAAGTAATTTATCAATTTTTCCCTTAAAAATAAAATGGCTGGTAATGCTGGTATTGTGAAAAATATTATTCATAGTGGATATAGATATGTGCCAATAAAGGATGGTTGCAAGGTAAGGTTTTCTGAAGTTGTTCTCATCTTTGCAGATGTTTTTATTTATTGATTTTTACTTCGTGAAAGTTATTTTCTAGGTACATTTTCACTTTCAAACATGGAGATTAGACCCGCAAAGAGTATTACTTGATGATAGTAGAAAAATTGGTAAGAAGGAGCCAATGGTAATGATTATTGGACATAAGTTCAAGCTGGAAGTTTGGGAAACTGTAATAAAAATGATGGCCGTGGGAGAAATCGCCAGCTTTCGAGTAAAACAAGAGGTATTTGTAAAATATCCAACGTCAAACTAATTTCTACATTGTAAAATTCATCTAAAGTGCATTGTTGATTGAAGGCAGACATACTTATACAATGTAGTCCAACTTGTACTTTAAAACTTGTTCCTCTATGTACGATCATGTACTAAATTAACTATAAATAGTTGGTCTAGTAGTCTGTTTTATTAACTATCTGTCCTACAATAAATTCCGTAAATTATATTTCTACTATGGTATATAATAATTTTATTTGAAGTTAAATTAATGCTTTTATTCTTTTCTAAAATTGAGAATCTTTATTATATTGGTATGAAATTAACAACCTACATTATATTTATATAATAAATATCTTCCTGTTGTCCACAGCTAGTGTTCAGCTACCCATTTGTGGCTAAAACTCTGCGTGAGCTGGATAAGCCACCACACAAAGTGAAACACTCCTGCACCATGTCACTGCACCAGGAGGGCCTAGGGTATGCGGATCTGGATGGCTTGATCAACCATCCAAGTGACTTGGAATTTATTTTCGGTAAATGTTGTTCTTTTTTTGTGATCTCTGGCTGCAATCTGCATATGTTTCCGTGTATGATTTGTGTAGTCTCATAAAATGTTGGATAATTATCTTTGTTGAGCTATTCCTTAAGTCTCTTATGGTAATGGACTATTAAAGTGCTAGGGGATAGTTTCTAATTAAAAATCTTTAATAAAAATATCACAAAACAATCAATTTTAAAATTTCTGGAATTCAATCCATACATAGAGTTTCATTGACAATATTGAGAAAACATTATATTCGTATAATATGCCTTATAATTGCAAATATCTAATAACAAGTTTATTTTCGTCATATCATTACTTTCAGAACTATTGAAAGTTGAGAGAGAAGATGAGTATGAGAAAGAAATTTGGCAATTGAACATACAAGAAAGGATTGATATGATACCTGAGTTGAAAGAAAAAGGTAATCTACTGTATGGAAAGAAAATGTATGATGAAGCAGAGGAAAAGTATAAACAAGCATTAGGCATAATAGAACAACTTATGATCAGGTAATGTATAATTTTATAGAAAATCTAAAAGATCATCTTTTTAAAGCAACCCCATGGGTTATATAATATACTTGTTCAAATAATCAAAGAAGTAAATAAAAAGTGTAATAAAGTAAGCCTCATAATTTAATCGTGAAATCATATACTGTTTAAATCATAATTAATTATTATAAATATGACAACTTTTTGAACTCATCATATAATACAAGTCTGATTTAGGTATATCATTGATCATTGATAAATCACATATATTTTTAATTTTTATCATTGTTAGTATCACTTTCAGCTATTTTAAACTTGTATGCTTACTATAGATATTTTATCTATAACAAAATATTTTAAGGTATTTCTAAAATGTTTCTTATATTTTTAATATTTATCGTTATAACATTATATTATGTTTATTGTACAGGGAACGAAAAGGTGATGAAGAATGGATAAATTTGAACAATGCAAAGCTTCCACTTCTACTCAATTATGCACAATGTAAACTAGTAAAATGTGAATACTATCCCGTTATAGAGCACTGCACTTATGTGTTACAATATGATAGAGGTTTGTACAAATAATTATTTATTTTACATTTACAGTGCATACTGTGTCATTTACATGGAGTAAACATGTAATTTTTTTATAGAGATCTTATCTAAGATTGAGTAGTGTTGAAGAGTCTGATAAAATAATTTATCAGCTTTAGCTGATATAAGTTTTATAAATATAATTGAGTGTATTTTCCTGATTACACAAAATAAGTGGTGACACTCAATTTATGAAAGATATCAATATAGTGACTCAATATTACAAGAATATAATCTTTCATAAACATGCTAATGGTTAAATATAAACTGTATTCTGGTTGCATTGTTATGAGGAAACAACTATTGAATACCAGTACATACATACATAGCTATGCTTTTGATACAAATTATTTGTAGATCTGTTGAATACAAAAGCCTTCTTTATAATATTTCAGATAATGAAAAAGCTTTATATCGGAGAGGAAAAGCGCACATGGGGGCTTGGAACCCAGAAAAAGCCCTGGCAGATTTTTATCGGCTTAAACGCATAAACCCATCTATGAAAGCTGCTGTGGACAAGGAAATTGAAATCATCCATCAGCTTAAAAAAGATAAATCTGAACAAGACAAGGATGTTCTAAAAAATCTTTTTCAGCAAGAAAAAAGTGCACAATGATAGCAACTATAATAACAAAAGGCCATTTTGAGGTCTTATAAACATCGAAGTTATCATTATGCCAAATAATATTTAAAAACGAAATACTAATGTACAACTAATACGACTTAATATTTATTTTTAAATTAGAGTAGTAATTTTGGTAGAGGCAATTGTCTGGGTTAATAGAATAAGGTGATATTTTTATTCTTTCCTTTTTTGTTATGGTTTACAGTGTCGGGGATTGTTTAGAGGCTTTTTTAAGTTACTTAAATCTGAGTTGGTGCTGGAGATAATATTTGTATTATTTATTTAGGAAAATTGTATATTAAAGTCATTATTAAAGCTTTAGCACACAACTATAGACAGTTGTTAGAAAAAGATTATAAAACTATATTTTTTAATTATAAATTCTTCACGCTTACTAGGCTTCAATAAAACCCCTAGAGAGGGTATATTATGACTTCCATTAAAGTTAACATTGTACATATAGTACTAGAAATGTACCTAATTTATATTGACAATTGACATTAGTTATTCTAGTCTAACTTATATAGAATAGATACCATGTGTAGTCAGCTCATTAAGTTCTTTTTGACTTCGTGATATGATGAACTTAGTCTAAGTTATTGTTTGAAATGACTACTTCCTCCATACTCGCACACTTCTCACTGTCAAATTAGGCCGAATTTTTTTAGAAATGCTCATCAAAATGCAACGTAAATGTAAATGTTATTTTATTAATCTCACATCATTTCCAACATAAGAATGCTTTAAAAATATGTCTTATTTATTTTTGTTTTAGTATGGGTAATTATCTCACAAACTCAAGTAGAAAATTAGTATGTAGATAAAATTAAATAATAATTATTATAGTCGTAATTTAACTTTATTAGCAAAATTTATTACTTATTATTTTGTTTTGCACAGAATTAATGATTTTATTAGCGAGATTATTATAATTAAGTTTAATGGAATATTCAAGAAATATTTTATGTTATTTAATTTAGTTAGGGTTGCTAAATATCCGATAGATTCGAAATAAATAACTAAAACCCATAATATTATAAAAGACGGGCTCCAACTAAAATGTGAAAATAATTGAAATGTATGTAAAATTATTTATTACTTATCTTAGCAGTAAACATCGGATTATATGCAAATGCATAAAACGCCACTTTTTTGGCGTTATTGCATATTTTAGTACTTTTTCATTGATAGTGCATATATCAGTAGTTATAAATAGGTATTCGGCGTATTGTTTTTATGGTTCATAACTGTAAAGTTACAGTTGAGTGATACCCCATTTACATTATTTCTCGTCCAATAAGTAAAAAGTGGTAAAATACCATACCATAAGTAACCATTTTACCAAAAATATAGCATAAATATTACGATTACTTAGGAAATACTAAAAGTTTAGTAGACGATGACCTTGATTTTTCATAAATTTAGAAAAAAATAATAAATTGAAAAGTTTTATTAAATGTATATGTTTTAAATTTTTAATTTTGTTCATTGTTTTCAGTCGCTTATTAAAAAATGTCTAAATATATATATAGGTCATAGATTAGTTAAGTTTACTCACTCCTAACAAGAAAATGTACCCAGTTTTGAGAATTGAAATAGTTGCGTAAAAAAGTTTTGCCACGTCTCCGTGCTAAAATGTCCGTAAAATATTTGAAATAATTATTTATTTATTACGTAAATTACGCAGTATTAGTTATTTATTCGTAAATTTTCTCTAAAAATGTTTTTATTTCTCAAGAATTCAAAAAAAGAACTTACTAAAATAAGCCGTTTGTGGCTTCATTCAATTCCAAGGCGGCGAAGTATCTTTACTAATCTATGATATAGGTATACAATATATTTATTTTAGTTTAGTAGATATTATAAAATGTTCTCATATATTTACACTTTCATAACATAAAAATATGGATGTCATTTTATTATGTTAGTTCGAAAAAAATGAAAATAATTTTAGATATGTCGATAAAACTTGATCGTAATGCTAATAAAAAAAAAATAAAGAGACTCTGACGCCATTGACTGGATGCCCTATATCAATTTGCGTAAAAAAACGTAAAACTTAATAATAGTAATAATTTGATAGTGCATATTTGAGCCATATTTTGCAATGTTAGTGCACATTTCAGCATTTTGATTGTGCATATAATCCGAAGTCTACTTATTAGCGTGGTAGGAAGAGGTAAATCACACCTAGCTATACACAATAATGAATGATACTGGTTAAATTACAGTTGAGTGCCCAAGGTATACGGATCATTTCGCAATGAGGCAACCCTAGATCTATATCGTTTCAATATTTATTGCACTTTATTTAATAATACTAATATTTTAACAATACCAGCTGTTATATTTTACTTACTGAAATAAATTATTCCGAATATTTTGTATTTTAATTTTTATAATTACATCTTAGTGTGTCTTTCCACCAGAATACCTCTGGAGGAAAGACCTTAAGAGGTAGTTAAGCGTAGAGGTATGTTAAATCCATTAATTGGGATTGCTTCATCTTCATTTGTTTAGCTTGGCTTGGCTCGAATTGCTATAATATAAGCTTTGTTTTTTTGTATGACGAGATGCGAGCTAAGAGTTGGACCTACGGATGCAAGCTAAGAATCGCGGCCAGTGTTAATAAGAATTTTTATAGCAAGGATTTGCTAGCTTAGCCTAGTTTCGACTACGTACACCGCTTAACTAACTCGCACGACTCTGGTGGAAAGACACAGTAATTACGGTGGATATCAGATTCATAAAAAAATATGTATAGCCATTATTTACTTTTCATCTCAATATTTAAAACATTTTTTTTTATATTCAAATATCGATATTCATTGCACACCTTTTTTGAAAATAACCCCATCCCTAGATAGTAATAGTTTGACAGTTGTTCTGGCCATAGACGAATCTGTCACTGATATATACATAACCTCCAAAATCGTACGACCCAAACTTTAATGTATAAACAGTTTCAAAATGTGGTAAAGTTTAAAATACAATATAATATAAAATCACAATCAATCAAGTAATAAAATAGAGAAATTAAAATGTCGGAAGAGGTCAGTAAAACGATGGATACAAATCCTGAAATTGCGGAAGGTGTAAAGAATACTGAAGAGTATGCGTATCTCGACCGCGGAGGTTTTTCGTCGGAGAAGTTTAAAATTGAAGTACGAGGTCTTCCAAAATTCTACGGAATTGCGGTAGGTACTACTACTTTTTTCATGTTAAGTCATAATAATGCGTTTATGATTTGACTGGTACAAAAAGACAAAAGTAGTGTCGGCGTTCTTTTTTATTTAATTGAAGCAGCTAACGTGATAGCAGACCACCTGTTGGTATGGGCTTATTGTGGTAGACATCTGTAAATAACCGAATTGAAGTCGACCTCAGTTTTGTTGCTACCCATGAGAAGTATATAAGTTACCTTGCCTTAGTCTTACCACAAATCTTACCCTTGCATTGTTGTTATAAGATAAAAACAAATGGGAATATGGTGCTTCTGAGTTGAATCACAATGGGGCCAAAACCTTTACATGTATATTAACTATATGTTTTTATAGGAACTGAAGAAACTAATGAACCAGAAACTAGGTCTAAACATGAGTAAGATCAAACGCCCCTGCAACGGCAGCAAATGGCTGTTTGCATGTTTCCAAAATGAAGAAGACCGGAACAGAGCCATTACTGCTTTAAATGGATACTCTTGGAAGGGTTCTTATCTTTTTTATGTTATTCAATATTGTTTTGCCTGATTCTTATACTTCTAAAGTCACAGTTTTGAATGAGATTTTAAGTTCTTCTTAATTTAGTCATTAAATAGTAATAGTACTGAACTCTTTTGCATGCACGCATGCAACATGCACTATAGTTAGGTACAGTACTCACACTCACTTCTAGTTAGCTATAATTCCACCACACTGCTTCATTGCATATTAGAGTAGTTTTTTGTACTAAGTACTCTATTTTTTAACATATTTTTAGGAAAAACACTTCATGCTGAAGCAGCAAAACCTGCCCCTGACCCCCTAGTTAGAAAGAGGAAACAGGAGGAAAAAGAAGGAGAAAATAAAAAGAAAGTGAAAGAAGATGATGGCAGAAGTCAAGAGCAGAAAATAAAAGATGCCACAACTCCTTACTGGAATATTGATTATGAGGAGCAGGTATTATATGAAACTCAATATAAAAAAAATATTTTTTGTGATGTTCACATATTTTATGCTTCAATCAGAAATTTGTACAATACTAAAATATACAATAATAGCACTATAGTTAAATATAACATTTTAAACATTTGTTTATGTAAGCAATGATATCCCTTGCAAAATCTTGCTGGTAATTTAACTATGTCCATTACTGTCATTGGCATAGTACATAATTTTAAAATAAGGTTGTACAATTTTTTGTGCTCTTTTTCACACAATCAATCAAGTAACTAATTTTTTTAGCATTTGTCTGATCAATAATACTCATTCTTGAAGTTCATGTATTATTTGTAATTTGTATAAAACATATGTTACATATCTAATTATTATTTATGATTGCAGCTACAATTGAAAGAGAAGGAAATACAACGTTTGCTTATGAATTTTGACAATGAGTTGTGGAAAATTTATAAACAGAAGAGGAGTGACATAGAGGCTAACAGGAAATTGTACAATGGCTTGAGCTTTGAACTGAAGCCCATACAGAGGTCGCCGGTGACCGAGGGCTATAGAAACAAGTGTGAGTGCACTGTTGGTATTGATGAGGAGACAGGGAAGCCAACTGTTGGGTTCAGACTCGGCAGCTATGCAACAGGCACGGTGGCGGTAGCGCCAGTACACAGTCAAATACACATATCTGATGAAACTAAGAAGGCTGTGTTGGTATGACAATATTGTACACATTTTTGCAATAATTTCTTACAATTGTATTCAGTGGTTTTTAGCTTTATTATATTTGCATAGATGATTCTTTGCCTGTTTCATTGATAATTATTTTACTTATAACATTAAATTTATGTATTGAATATCTTAGATATTCCAAGATTTCGTCCGAAAATCAGAAATGGCGCCGTTTTCGCCCGCCGATTATTCTGGCTACTGGAGGTACTTGACTGTGAGGCATTCCAAATTTTCCGGAGATATCATGCTTATAATCAGCATGCATCCACAGGTACGTCTGTGGCCCAATTGCCTTCCTATTAATTGCAATTAATTATTATTTTATGTTAACTTCTATTATTAAATTACATATGATATTGAGAACTCTTTACTTTCACCCTTATAGTGTATGATGCAAATTAAATGTTTTAGACACTAACCGAAGATGAATTGAACACATTGAAGAAGCAACTTATAGAGCATTTCAGTTCAGATGAGTCCGTGGCTTGTAGTATCAAGTCTGTGTATTTCGAGCTTCTAACTCAAAGGTAAATATGTGATGTTTTAGGGAGATATGTGATGGATACGACATCTGAAGAATCTATAGAATTCTAATAATGCAATGTCATGTTATGCACATATCATGCACATATACAGTTTTTAATATATTGAGCAGAAATTCTCTATGAGAAAAATATGAGAAATTTTACCTAAAATACTTTCGTGCACTTTTTTTAGATACGTAAGTTTATTTAATAGACGCAACTTGCATAACATCTATATTTTGCTAAATCCAGCCATTGATAATATTTTTTTGTAAACAATATACATAAGTAGAATTTGTTTTGTCCTTGTTGCAGGAGATCTGGCGAAGATGGCTCTAGGGCCGTTCATCTGATGGGGTCAACTCACATCATTGATTCAATACTGGGCCTCCAGTTCAGGATATCACCAGAAGCTTTCTTCCAGGTATGTATTTTTTATTTAAATTTATCATGCATGAATTGCTCATTTGAAAGTTACGATACTATATACATTATACATGTATATGACCGTTCATTAAACTTGATATAAGATACTAGCTAACCCGCAAACATTGTGCCATATAAATAAAAAAATATTAAGGGTGAACAACCCTTATCACTTAGGGGTATGAAAAATAGATAGTAGCCGATTCTCAGACCTACTGAATATACGTATAAAATTTGGTGAAAATCGGTAAAGTCGTATCGGAGGACGGTAATTAACATTGTGACACGAGAATTTCATATATAAGATATATATATAATGTATATCTCATAAATAATAAACAACACTTACTCTTTTAGGTAAATACAGAAGGCTCGAACATTCTCTATCAGAGTGCGATAGATTTAAGCCAAGTGAAGCCTGATTCTACCGTACTGGACATTTGTTGTGGTACTGGAACTATAGGCCTGTGTTTTGCTAAGGTAAGAGTTTTGTTATGTAACATTAAACCAAAGGTTGTCAGTTTATAATATGTTTCGATTTAGTATTTACAGAAGAATAAATTGGAATTGACAATTTATTCTTCTGTGAATTACGAACCCCGCCTCAGTAAACGATGGGGTTGAATCATTTATTTTCTTTTAGTATAGTATATTATGTTATTTTAAAATCATATAAAAACGGTTATGAGTCAGTACTTCTTTGGGGATAGCGGCCATCGTGTAGACTCAATTTAATTTGTATTAAAATGAAAAAAGGCACTGGAATCAAACTTATATATACTGACACTAAGTATAGTAATCTTAATTTTATTATACTCCAGCATTGCAGCAAGGTGTTGGGCCTGGAGCTGGTCCCGGAGGCGGTGAGTGACGCGAGGGAGAATGCCAAACTGAATGGTATCTCGAACGCGGAGTTCTACGCGGGCCGCGCGGAGGACGCGCTGCCCGGCGTGCTGGCGCGCGCGCCCGCTGGGGACCTGCTCGCGATTGTGGACCCGCCCAGGGCTGGCTTACGTTAGTTTGTAATATTTTCGATTTTTATGCAAAAATTCTAAATATTTTTAAGATAAAACCTGTTACTATGGATAGGTCGACACATAAGAGGAGACAATATTTTGATATATAATATAAATATGTACTTATGAAAAGACTGGAGGTACGTACACATAAAATCATAGTGACTCGAATTTTTTGCAAACTTTCAACTTGAAAACTATTAATGAATTAGCGGCTAATCTTCACTCTGCCTGGACTTCCCATCCGAAAAGTAAATATGACAGTTACTCTATTGGATAGTTATGTCAAATTTATTTTTGGACACACAATAACAAAACTTATTGAATAAACAAAAACTTCGTTGTCGATCAAGGATCAATTAAATGGACAGCTCTCCGATCATCGTACATTGTCGCAATCCGTACATTATGACAAAATTAAATTCCCACATAACTACAGAGGCACTTCCTATAGATTTAAATGGAGTTGTCGAGCACTCAATTCAATTGATCGAATCCTTGATTCATACGAATTCATACTAAAGATACTGATACTAGAAACGTTTTGTACAGACATGCGCGCGGTGACCCAACTCCGCAACACAGAGAAGGTGCGGCGGCTGGTGTACCTGTCGTGCAGCCCGGCGGCCGCGGCCAAGAACCTGCTGGACCTGGCGCGCCCCACCTCCAAGACGCTCCGCGGCGCGCCCTTCGCGCCCGTCGCCGCCGTGCCCGTCGACATGTTCCCGCACACCAAGCACGTCGAGCTCGTCGTGCTCTTCCAGCGGGAGGTGAGCTACCCATACTGAGCTGTGACGTCACCACGCGTCGGACTTTTTTATAGACGAATAGCGAATAGTTCGTGCCAAACTGCTAGTCCGTTCTGACGTTGTTGCGAGCGGATGAAGTCATACAATTTACTATGGCGACGCGACACATCTCTATATTCAGAGCGGACCAGCAGTTTTACGCGGCACCACATTTTATGTTTTTTGACGCACTAAAGCTCCCCATTGATCATTCTCAGCGCTACGTAGAAGACTCTGGAATCTCCATCGGAAAGCAACCGGACTACGCAGTGGCGTAATTTGTTTTCTAACATTTATTTTAGAGGATTGGAGTAACAAATGAATTTGCAGCTGATCTGATGGTTAATAGTCACTACCGGTCACGTACATTACTGTTGAATAAATCTACCTAACGCCGACGTTTAACCTCAAAAAACAACAAAAGTAAACCAACCGCCCTGTGTAACTGGTACTTTAATATTTGATCACGTCTTCATGTAACTCGTTTTTTCACACTAGAGGTCTATTTTAAAATTATTTAAAAACTTTTCGATTAAGTGTATGTAAATATTGTTTGACAGGAAAATTCTGCAGCTGCAGAGGTTGAAAGTGCAGATAAAGCTGTAACGAACGAAGAAACAACCAAATCTGAGGTCGAAATAGAAAATAAAGAGGAACAACCGAGCGACACGCAATCGGCCGAAGATAATAATGTAGACAGCACGGAAAATCACACTTGACCTATTTTTCATTCTTATTTTTAACAATTAATATTTTATTAAGAATAAAGGATTTCTTTATAATGTTTACTAAATGGTTTATTTATTTACCTACATCAGCGTTCACGTACGAAAACATACTAAAACACAAGCATAACGAAATTCTTCATAAGAACACTTTAGCCGCTCAACGAACGCATTGCCGTACCTCCAATTCTTAATGTCTAAGGAAAAATCGAGCCAATTAGATCAGATAAGATATTATTAAACTAAAAACAATAGATCTAAAATAAGACTGATATTACCTAAATTTTCCATACCTAGATAGGTACATTCATCAACCTGCAACTGTTCTACTGGGCACAGAACTCTTGAAATGAAAGGGTTTAGGCTATAGTCCACCGCACTGGACATGTGCAAATTGGTAGACTGAAAACTTTTTTTAAGGAATTCTTATGTTCTTCCAAATTATAATTCAATTCAATTCCAAATTATATTTCAATTTTTGCAAATTATAATTTCTAAAGTGCACGTAACTTTGAAACAATCAGAGGTCCGTAGTTAGGATTCGGATCTCAGACCCTTATTTGAGAAGCAAAGCAAACCACAAAGGTATATTTGAAAAAAAAAGATACTCTACAAATTATTTAAAACTTAAGATATTGCATTTTTTATAAATAAGGCTTAGGTATTCCAAGCTTCATAAATTAAGAAAACCTGGCGATAAACTAGATAACCCTCTTGATTAAACAAAATGATTACTGAAACAAGTTAAGTGCGCTCCGCTGTTCTCCTACTCTAAATTGAGAGCGACGGATTAATTCAGGGTGGAATTTAATAAAGTCGGGCAGTGGATGCCGGCGTGCCTTCGCGTGCCAAGTTCGCATTCTCGCATTAGCACAATGCTTATGGCAAATATTCTCATATTGAAAGGAAGAATATTCGTACTGCCGCGTGGACTATCGTTTGTAATAAAATATTTTTCCTTACTTTCTTTGTATGACAGTATATTATTCTAAAGTAAAACAGCCTGGAAGTAAATTAAGTTTTTAACCATGTGTAGCAAGCTCTTATTTAATATTTTACAAGAAAACAAAATATATAAAACCAGACGTATTTACTGTAAGCTTGCTCCATCGCAAGGTAGCGTTATGTCCTCAGGCTTTTTGCATAGTTGCTTCACAAATGCCAAATGCACCAGGTGCCATTATCGTTAAGCGGTGCGAATTGGGCTAATCCGATATGAGCGAAACAAAATATAAAAGTTTTTTAAAATAATTTTCCTAAACATTTTCTTCGCGACTGTACCTTTTAGTCTTTAACACTACGAATCTATAGATAGGTTACAGGGGTGCGTATATCTTTCTAATATAGCTAGAGGGTGGTTTCGTTCATTATAGTGCTTGTGGTCGAGCAGTGCAGGAGCTTCAAAACCGCTCAGGGACTAAACGGAACTAGACCTTACAATTTGAAAGGATGCACTAAGTGTAAACTAAACTATGGGGGTAAAGTGCATTGTTAGTATTTTGACTTCGGTATTATATTGTATTCACTCTTTTACTATCCATGAAAACTCAAGTAAGTACATTTTCATTGCGTTTTAATATTTACTAATTAGTCTGATGTGTTCCACTTATTGTCTTTGCATTTAAATTTTACCGCTTCAGATAGACAAATAGCGGAAAGTGAGGCAGTGTTGGACCCGAATGGTGATTTATTACTGAAATGGCGAGTCGATTATTCGATTCGGAAAATTAATGTCCAATTGATATTATCGGATAAGGCTCCTGCTATTAATTGGTTTGCTCTTGGATTTTCCGACAGAGGAGATCTGCAATATTCTGATATTTGCCTGATTTGGACGGACTATAAAGGCAAAGATCATTTTGAGGTAAAAACATTTTTAATTCCATTAAATTATAATATATGTATCATATCTTATTCAAAATATGAGTAGGGAAATATTAACATATTATACATTTTAATTTTTAAAACATAGTTTTATACGGAAAATAGTATTTACATCAAACAACGTTTTATCTTTCATCTTTAGGATACTCATGCAGATAGCGACGGCAAACTAATAAGAGATCACAAACAGGATTGTGAAGAATTTCATTTGGACATCGAAACTCGTAGTATAACATTCAGCCGTTACTTCGACACTTGTGACAAAAATGATTATGTTATTGAGGTAACAATACTTTACTTTCTGTCCTAAAATTAGTTTTAAAGTTTTGTGCGTACCCATTATTAACTAAAATTTGAATATTTTATAGGACGGTACAATTCATATCGTATGGGCTCGAGGTATCGATAAGCTGTTTACATCTAAAGGTTTGTGCATAAGTTGCACCTCTGCACATAATCACGGCTTCATTAGAGTGCGTCTGCTGACCCCTACAGCAATCCCTCATCATAATGCGCAGCAGCTGCGTTTTACTAACAAACAATTGAAGGTGCCCGGTAGCGACACCACATATTGGTGCAAGGTGACGAAATTACCTGATTTTATCACCGAAACCGTTCATCATATTATCAAGGTACTAATTGAAGTATTAATTTATATTTTTAGTGTATCTAAATATTAATAAACACTATTAAGTATATCCTAATATAATATTTTCAGTTCGAATCGACGATAACGGTAGGCAATGAAGGCCTAGTTCATCATATGGAACTATTTTATTGCGACGCGGAATCTAATATAAATATCCCGTTATACGAAGGAAATTGCTTTTCGCCTACTAGACCTGACGTAACTAAAGTGTGCTCAAAGGTATTAGAATACAAATCGTAAAACATTTTTTTATATACAGTACAAAGGATGGTCAGTGAAAATGTAATAAATGATATTTATACACATTGTCATCTATTTTTCTCATTACCTTGCAGGTCAAAGCAGCTTGGGCGATGGGAGCTCCGCCCTTCGCTTATCCTGAAGAAGCGGGATTGCCTCTTGGTGGACCAAAAGCTAATAAATATGTAATGCTTGAAGTGCATTACAATAACCCGGAAATGAAAAGTGGTAATTGTCTAATTAATTTTATAAGACTTATATTTATATGGTATCCAAAAAAGTTCTACCGAAACAATATCGTTTATTACTGATTTAATGCATTTTTGTCTTATTAGATTGGGTAGACAGTTCAGGTATCGTTTTACACGTAACTGCCAACAAGCGACGGTATGATGCTGCTATAATGGAGCTGGGCTTAGAATACACTGACAAAATGGCAATACCTGGTGGTCAAGAAGCGTTTCCATTAACCGGTTACTGTATTCCTCAGTGTACAGGAGTGGTAAAACAATTTTGTAACTTATGTAGTCATAAAATAATACGTTATATACTAGTAATATATAATGTCGGAAACTTTAAAAAAATACTTAGTATAACTTTCATCTTTTCTTTTAAAAATCGGGGTCTTACTTATCTATTAATCTTTTTAGTATTAAGTCCTTCCTTCTGACATAGATAACACTGCACTTTACAAAAACCGATTAGATTAATATTTGCTTAAACTATATTGCGTGACTGCTATACAGTGCTTTTACAATGTTATACCTTACATTTTTTTCTTTTTCAGGGTCTACCTGAACATGGAATCATCGTTTTTGGTAGTCAACTTCACACTCATCTGACGGGAATCGCGGTATGGACTAGGCATTCCCGCCAAGGAATAGAGCTGCCATACCTTAACAAAGATATGCATTACTCAACACATTTCCAAGAAATTAGGATTTTACACAGACCTGTAAAAGTTCTGCCGGTAATCCATCTGAAGTATACATTTTAAAAACTTATGACACTCACTGAAAATTACCCTCTTTAAAATTCCAATCCTCTTTGCCCTTTTAATGATAGAAGCTAATTGACAAAATTAATAGAATTATGATTTCGAAAAGGAGATGGTAATCCGACGTTATGATTTTAAGTTTAGTATTTTGTAATACTCAATTTTTGTCTTTTCTCACAGGGCGATTATCTTGAAACTACTTGCATATACAATACGGTTGGAAAAGAAAATGCGACTATTGGCGGACATGCTATCACGGATGAAATGTGTGTTAACTACATGCATTACTACCCTGCGACTGAACTGGAAGTTTGTAAAAGCGCAGTTTCTAACACTGCATTAGAAAATTATTTTAAATTTGAACGACAGTACGTATCCATACATTTCTAACCCCTAGAACATATAAAACAAGTGCATATGAAACTAAATGTAACTGATAATTTTATAATTATTGACTAAATAATTTTATTTCTATTATTATTTTGTTTAATAAATCTCTGGCCGCTATTATTAAACGATGCTATTTTAGGTGGGATAATATGTCCATATCCTATGAATCGCCTCCTCGTGCTAATTACTTGGCGATAAAACCATGGACGCCTTTGAGAGTGCACGCACTACACGCACTTTACACCGAGTCGCCGATATCCATGCAATGCAATAAGTCTGACGGTAACCGATTTCAGGTGATTCATTCAATTTTTATGTGGCAGCGTAGAGCTTATATACATTTGTAAGACAATATGCTGTATTCAAAATCCTCATAATTTAGGTAATTTTATTAATAAATATAAAATATTAATCTTGTATAAATTAATAGGGATGGAACCTTAATGTGTTGTTTGGCTTTCAATTCAAATCTTAAGTAATTATTATATAATAAAATCATTTTTTCAGGGTGATTGGGAGGGGTTATCTATACCTACAATTAAAATTCCATTACCAGAAGAACGAAGAATGTGTCCAGATATGTTCAATGAAATGCTGAATTGAAGTAAAGGTTACTTAGTCTGATACTACAAATTTAACAGTATTGATAGCTGTAGTTTCATCAACAATAAACATATGTATAATCACAGACCTGTATTATATAATACTAAATAATATTTTTAATGTTATATAAAACTATAAGTTTTCGTTTAATGTATTCTATTGTGTAATGTTATGTATTAGGCCTAGTTCACTGCTAGTACACAGTGTAGTAGTAGTATAAAAACTTGCATGAATATTTATACCTACTTATAAAATGTGAATTTAAAGCATAATTTACGTCATTAAAATCAAAATAAAGTATAGTTCGATTAAATTATTTGTCCATCCTTGTATGTATAATCCCCGTCTTTAAAACCTTGTTCCAAAATAAACACAACATATTAAGTTTATTTAGATAAAAAAAATCACACAGCACTAAAAATTACAAGTTCTAAATAATCATATTGTACGAGTAATCAAAAATGCACCACTGATATTAAATAATATCAGTGGTGCATTTTTGATTAATAATATTAAATAATATCAGTGGTGGATAAATTAATAAAGTATCGATATATATGATAATCGATGTGAAACTCGTGCTGCTCTTTATTGTATTAATACACAACACTAAAGCCTTTATGGCTATGGTGAATTTAATGCATTTATTTGCATGACATTTGGTCGTAATTTGGATTAGTGTTGCCAAAAATACGTTAAATGCCTTTTTATTCGGTAATTAAGTTGCATGGAGTACGACATTAAAATTCTGAAGATATCAAAGATTTGCTTTAATATTTGGCAATTTAATAATAAGATTAATTAGCATTGATAACGAGACATTTAAAAAATAATTTAAAATTATGATGAATATTATGATTCAATTATTAAAAAAAATTGTATGCCACAGTCGAATTGAATGTTACTTAAATAGACTTCAAATTGAACATATTTTGCGAATATTTCTTATTGGAAATTGTTAGCCGTACTAATTACGGTGATAAAGATATTCTTCGTATTGATAACAGTTGATAAATGTAGGAATGTTATATTTTTGTCTATTTATTACACCAAATTTAGACAAGCTATTATAACACAATATAGAATTAATTTTAAGTGCACTATCAGTAAATGAATACAATTAAACAAAGAAAATTCAACTCCAACTATACAAATATCATATTTAAAATGACAGTCAAAATTATTAGGGATATTGAAAATCGATGTTATCTGTCAAAAACTAATTATGAAAAGATCTTTTTGGGAACGAGAAAAGTACATATTCAGTACGGGTTTTAATCTCCACATTACAAAAAGCAAAAAATATTGTTTTTAGGGTAATCTTAGAAGTCGCTACTGGCAACATAGATTTTAGTTGATGGAAATGATTTCAGTTTGACATTGATAGGTAGAAGGTGGATTTTGCTCGGCACGCACTCTCTGACATTTTGTTTTCTTTCGTCTTGCGCTGATTTATCATTTCCTTCGTTTGGTTTCCTTCTATTAATTGGAAGTATGTCTAATGATTACGGGTTTAATAACGATGATTCTCCAAACAAGACAAATACACATCTTCAGCTTCCCAGCCCCATAATCACCCGACGGAATCGTACTGCTTCTACGTAAGCTGCATGAATTAGTTCCCGTTGTTCGTTTTCTCTGAATATCGTGCGTGTTTTCATTTTACATTGTTTGTAGATCTGAACGAGCCCTAGGAAACCCATTGGAGAATGGCAAAATTAAATCTTTCTGTCGTGAAAAGGGGCACGGGTTCGTTACACCCGATAAAGGAGGTGAAGATATTTTTGTGCATATCTCCGAGTGAGTACAGTTTGATTGACGCATGTTTTTTTTTTTTCTAAACATTTAAAAATGTCGTGCTCCAAGGTCATTCCGCGGCTGAGTTATAAGTGTAATACGTCTTGAAACGAGTTCTTATAGCGTTTTACTTTATTAGCGATGTGAGGTTTGTTTACATTACTAGGCCTAACCTTGAACACAGATTTTATTATTTGTCTCAGTTCATTTGCAGATAATTATACCAACTTTGTTATTTATTGTTTTTTGATGTTATTTTCATTTACTTGATACATAAAAGTGAACATTAAAAGATGTAGGTGCACCACCACCAAACCAATTGCTGCATTGCGCCAGCAATGCTAACAATTGTATTGATATCTTTATTTTTGCTGCTGAATTTAATTTTATTTTATTGCAACTTTATATAATTCTGCTTCAAAACGTAATAAAGGTTCTTATTTATTGTATATATAAAAATAAAAATGTTTCTTAAAAGAACAACTTTTGCAACAAATATGGTGTATGTAATATATTTACAAATGAGGCATTGAGCTTGGTTTTTATGCAATTGTTATAGTAAACAAAAGAAGTATTGTTGGCCAGTCTTATTAGCATCATTCAAATAATTGTATTGTCCTTCAATTGGAACAGGAAACATAACTACACAAAAATAATCATAATATGGTAACTAGCAAAATATGTTTATTATGTGTATATTGCTCCCAAGTTCCATTGTACCAATGATTCATAAAAACATTATGCTGATTACAAAATAACATTGTGTTAAATAACATTTATAAAACACTGTTATCATGTGTCCAGATTGAGTAATGCAAAAATCTCAGTTTAGTTTATATTATAGAAACTAACTGATAAGCTGATGGTTAGTGCTACCTACAGATATCTGTAATCAACCCCAGATATAATATCGGTCTCACCTGAAGTATGCCACAGATTTATTGCTAACCCTGAGGACTAAATTGTAACATCTTAGATAAGTTTGTCTCCTTTACTACATCCTTCAAACTGTTTTAATTAAGCAGAAAGAAATAAGTGGGGCAGTCTGACCTCCAGAATATAACCGGGTAAAATGCTATTACCAGTGAAAGTTATCCAGTTTAGTAGGTTAATTAAAATGATTTACTTACTGTAAAAAAATTTACAGCATTGAAGGCGAGTATGTGCCACTACCTGGAGATGCAGTGATTTACCGACTCTGTCCAATCCCGCCTAAGTTTGAGAAGTACCAAGCTGTCCATGTACGTATCGTCCACCTGACTCCAGCGAAGCACCAAAAGTGGGATGAGCCCCCACTGTAAGGAGTTAAAAATGTCCAAGCGATGTTACCTACTATTAAGTTTTCAATATCTTTTGCAATTACCCCTCAGTGTCATACTAAGATGCATACATGTATGGACTTTATAAAGGCCTAATTTATTTCTCTGACATGTGGGAGTATCAATACAGTATAAAAAGAGTTAACTTTATATTTATTGATATACAAAATTTGGTTTTCCTGGTGTTAGTGTGATGTATTTATGCAACATTAGTACATTTTATCTCATTGAGTGAATAATTGATTATGTTTATCTCAATCATATGATGGATGTATTGTTTTCCATGTTACTAAGCGTCTCATTCAGCAAAATTGTGGAGATAATCTTATACATAAAATTCTTGTGACACCGTATTAGACCATACTCATCTGAAATGGCTTTACCGATTTCCCCAAATGCATATTCACTAAGTCTGAGAATCGGCTACTATCTTTATTTTCATACCCCTACGTGATAAGGGTTGTTCACCCTTAAATTTTTTTATTTATATGGCAACACATTGTTTGCCAGGTCAGCTAGTAATTTGTATATTTGAGGTCAGACAAATGAACTATGAGCAATCTACTTGACATCATTCCATTCCTATCAAGTCACATAACACATTTTTGTGGATTTCCTAACAAGTATGATTTTAAATACTAGTACGATAGATGCAACATATCACTTGATTTAATAAATCTCCACAATAGTTTGATCACATGGACTATGTCAATTAGGTATAGCTCTTTTTATACTGTAATTCGCTTTTAGAAAAGTAAATAATAGGATGGTGAGAATTAGTTGTATGGTTGTAACAGCATTCTGGTTGTATTAATTGCATATTAAAATCAGTATTTGAAGTGAGAAGCCAACATGTGGTGCTAAATTTTCGAAAGGTTTTACCATCTTTTAAGATTTTGATATCAGTTGTAGGTAACACGGTGAATGGTAATGGCTTCTTACATACGAACTAGATTACAATTTTTTGGTAAAATAAGTATTGTCCGACTATTCGGCCTATTTTTAGACACACTAAATCGCATTTTAACTGTCTGTATTTAATTCCAAGAAAGCTTGAAGTTGTGATTGAATGTTATATTGATTATTGCACAATTTATATTTTAATAAGACATATTCTTTAGCTATCTTTAATTTATTTACTATGAGCGTCTTAAGTATTCCAAAATTTCACATTAAATGTAAATGTATGGGATCAAAACTTTAATTTAAGTTTTTTTTTGTTTACATAAAGTGTTGAATTCTTAGTATATAGGATTGCACAAAAACATCCGACAGAACAATAGTATGTCAGTATTGTAAGCTGGAAGCTTTGTATGTTTTGTTAAATTGTACTTATTTGTATTTAAATCTACTACAGAATATAAGCATTCCCAATGCATTAAAGAGTAAATAAGTGTATCACTTTGTGTACATGTATTGTGGCAGAGATGGGAAAATATTATCAAATATGCCAGTTCATTAATGATACTGTTACGGAATGAGGGATTAATGCGAAAACCGGTAGGCTGTAAAACTTCGTAAAATAACTAAGTAGTACTACTTGTAAAATATGTCACTCACAATTCTTTTAACGGTAGTCGGTAGTCCAAATCAAACTGAAATGAGGTATTATGAAGGCTATCACTGGGAAGGATATAGATGACTGTCTTCCTGAAATGTCTGGTTTTAGTTCATAGAGCCAGACAGTCCTCCATCTTTTCCAGGGTGAACTTCCATATTATATTATTATTATTATTATACACGCAATTCCTGTTCTATAACCATTATAAGATTTTCATAACTAGCTACTATGCTACTATTGATTACAGTATTCTAGGTGCCACCCACAGACAAATACAGATTTGTTTTGTATGCCACCTATTAACCACCTTGTTCTCTTGATTAAGATTAAGTTTCATTCTCAAAGTATAAAGGTGAAACAGAGTGCCATTTAATGGCAAACAATTCATAGTTTTCACTTTTGGAAGATACAAATGCTATTTCAGATGGTAACAATATTATGTATTGAATTGTAGATTTTCAATGAGGCACATGTTAGAAGATACCGAGGTTATGATATGCGTGGCGTCCCCAACACTCCGATTTTAAACATATATTTTTGATATACATTTATCTTACAA
This sequence comes from Epargyreus clarus clarus, assembly GCA_014595695.2. Lineage (NCBI taxonomy): Eukaryota > Metazoa > Arthropoda > Insecta > Lepidoptera > Hesperiidae > Epargyreus > Epargyreus clarus. Next base: position 2,159,651 of record JACTTY020000035.1, read on the forward strand.
TACAGAAATTGTGACAAATGTTTGTCTGGGTCATTATGAAAGCAGAAAACATCAAATGTCCTTGGATTGCGTCAATCACCTATTGGCCATCATAATGGTGACCTTTTTTATTCTAGAAGTATATGCTTGGGTTGAACATTGTTATTAAAAATGCCGTAATGCTGTAGTACTGCCTTCGAATTATAAAAACAATTGCGTGAACGGAATAGCGTGTGGGACTTGCCTCATTCTATTTTATTATGAGGTAACATGAAAATATATCGTGTATAATATTTTCCCATCTTTTTAATGTTTTACTTTATTCAAGCTTATAATACATAGTTCTGTTGCACATATACGTGTTCAATGGGCGTAGCCAACGATGTATTGCCATGCTTTTCTATGTTTATTTTATTATAGTGTTCTTAGTTGAATAACAATATACGTATGAAATATGTGTAAAATGTCATTTGTAGTTTCATTTATCAACACCGCTTTGTCTTCCTTATATCTAAAATGAAATCAATAAAATAAACATATTTATATACTATATGTCCATTTAAAGTGTACAAACACAAAGTAGTAATATACATAACATATGTTTTACCTTAAATATGCATTATTCTTAATCAACAAAATGTAATTTTAAAAAATCGCTACCTTGTTTTCGGCATTTGTGTAGTTTTCTTTATTTCGCATAATAATAATGTTAAAGTCCGTAAACATGTAGGTTCACGCTGGGTGCGATGATTGATGGGGATTGAGTCAACACGGCAAATCTAATCATTTATCAGATGATTAAAGGTATGTGGGCTTTTTATAGATATTTTTGTACAGATAAATTCTGAAATGTATTTTTAGTTGATTTTGTCCCACCAACAATCTCTTATTTTTAACGAAATATTACAATTTTGAAGTTGCATTTGTTAAACAACAACAAGTACAATGACAAATAATTTATAATAAAATTGACACCGTTTAAAATTTTTCATCACATCAGTTGGATGCGAATGACAAGTACCCAAACAGAACCAGAAATCTAAATATAATTTCTATTGGACTTCTTTACCGGGAATCGAACCTAAATGACAATAGGCTTTTTAATTTTTTTAATTATTATTAATTACCTTTTATTTTTTTAATTAGATCTTTTATAAAAGTTTCAAGGTCATTAAAATATGCACGATACAGCCTTAAAAGAAGCTTGTAAAGAGAAATAACTACGAAAATAAAGACATAATATTTTATTAGTAAGTATCAAATACATGTACAATAATAAATATTACAAATAAACTCACAGAATCTGCTGCCGTCAAAAATCTATTACAAGTCCGATATACGCAATAATATATTAGTGATGATTAGTTATTATAGAGATATACATTCAAAATAATGACACTTATACAACTTACGAGATAGTCTTAATAGCTACAAATTATACATTATAATGCAAATTATTCAATAAAACAACTCAACTGAAACACAAATCAAAATTAAAACGAGGCCGGAGGTACATACTGTTAAATGTGTTACTAACATAACATGTGCTATATAAAAAAAATAAACATAAAAAATCTATAATCAAAAATACAATCAAAAATCCCCTTCTAAAGTATCATCTAGTCTCGTCACTTAAAGCTTACTTTTTTAGGTTATTATGAATGATATATGCATGGATTCCCGACCCAGCGTCTCAACCGCAAACCAATAACAATCTGGCTTAGGTTATTGGAAACTTGACACTTACAAAATACTGCACAGTGTATACATGTCAATCTTACATTCCTATAGCATTATTAGCGTTCATGTGACAACTAAAAGTGATAAATAGTGGTCACATCGACCTCCTGAGTATGAACTTGACCTGCAATATCCTAAAAGTAGGGAAAATACCTTATATCGGAACATAAGTGTGAAGTACTCAATTTCGTCCATCCATGGTCAAGTGATTACAAAAAACGCACAAGTGCACAAGATAAGTGCCCTTTATCTGCCAACTCTGAAACAGTTTATAGGCATGTATAGCCTGACGGGGTAGCTTACTAGTTCTCACAATACCTTACTTGCTAGTTCTTGGCTGCAGTCACCAAAAACGTACTCCCAACAAGTAGACTTTAAAGTGTTTTTGGTCTTTTAAATTTAAATTACCTTCTCAGCACGATGTCTTAAAACTCCTTATAATACCTATACCTACATCTTTGTCATAGTCTCGGACAAATTCCAATCTAAGGACATACTCGAGACACTTCAAACAGAATGGAAATCTGTTCAACAAAGCCGAACAAAAGCTATGTGTTTCTAAAATTAGTGATATAATCATATTAGCCCAATTATAGGTACTACAGATAGCAGGATTAATACGCGTTATCACGAATACTAAAAATAGAAATCGTTAATCAGATACATTATGAAATGATTTCAATATAATATTCATTTAGTTATAATACATGCCAAAAATATACAAAATGTTTCGGGCCATGTAATAATACATTCCGGCAATACTTCGACTAATTTGCTAATTATAGCCACAATTATCAATATTGTTCTAGAATAACGTACTTCTAACACCAATACATGCTATTTTAATACACGGTTATCTAAATATTTTTCTATATTCATAAGACAGTTATAATTCGACTTAAATTTAGTGACAATCTTACGGTGCATTAGAACAATCCATGCAGTTTTTCTACTGAGCAAGAATACATCCACATTATGACGTGTACATTTCGTTGTATACTCTGAAAGTGTTTAAAATGATTCGTCAAATCCAAGTTGTATAATTATTAGGGAAGTTGATATACTCGTGAAATACAACTCTCCATTTTCAACTTTGTCACCGTCATGGTACCTCGTCCAGTCTACTCTTTTCCATTTGTCATGTTTCCATTCTGAAAATAAAATAATAATTTATATATCGTGGCCTTTAACATAATTGTAGTTTTTGTCTTGCTTTGAAATGATAATTAAAACTACTATAGAAAGGTCTTATCAGGTGGTCTATTTTCGGCGCGACAAATTCAATCTACACTCAGGCTTAGAGCGTGCTAGTCTCTAGTAAAGTAACTCTATAGGGTCAGTGAGTATACGGTAGTATACTCACATACATATATAGTTCGTGTCAAATTTCGAGTGCGAAGTTGTTGCGGGCAGGTTTAGTTAGCATGTACTTCGTAACGTAAGAGCCAGTCCACACGGTGCGTTGCGTCGTCGCAACGCAAAGGTTTTGACGCATAGCCGGCCACACGGGCGCAGCGCCAACGCAACGTTACTACGACGTACGTAGTCGTAACGCTCCGTCATCGCAACGGCGACGCACCGTTGCGGCGAGCATTTTAAGTAATCGTAATCCATGTCAACTTCTTCAGACGTACTCATTTTACTCTGCTAATAAAACTAAATACAAAAATACGTAAAAATAAGCGGATCAGCTTGCGTGTGCGTTCCTTATCAATGCATAAACAACTGAACTAGACTTGAGTAGCTCGCGAGTGAGTGATATAAAAGATATATATCTTCACCAAAGAGCTAATCACTCATCAACTCCGACGAATTTTAATTATATCTTTATATCCGCGTCACATGGTTGAGTTGATAGGTCCATACGATTCCGGATATAAGATCTTCTTCAACTCAACAGTTTTATACTCGCTCGCGAGTGAGTTATGAGTCAAATGAGCGACTGACTGAGAGAGTCTGATTCGAGTCAAATGCATTACGTCTTAAACACTAATTAAAATCTTTTTTCTTTGCTAAGAATATGAAAATAGGGATATACAAATAGTGTTGGCTGTGAAATTTATATATAATTTCTTGCCAGTTTTGTATTAATGTTAAACATTTTGATCTGATTCTCTGATATACTGATATAAAATGTCGCTTATATCTTTACAGAGCTACTGAGCTAAAGTGAGTTACTGAGCTAAAAGAGTGATATATATCACTGAGTTGGAAAGATATATATCTCTCTTTTCACTTCAGTGATATATAATGCGCACCTCTAAACTGAACTCTGCCACTCCGGCGACGCAATGAGTGCTCCCCCGCCCGCTTCGCCTCGGGCGCTGCAGTTCAGTCGCGTATGTGCTGCGTCGACGCAGCGCATCGTGTGTACACTATGATTATTAGTATGTAAAACGACGCAGCGACAGCGCCGGTTGCACCCACGATGCTGTAGGGCTGTGAGTATGCGTGAAAGCATGACCTTCAACCGTGTAGCGCACGTACCTCCTCCAGCTGCGCGAGGTGGTAGTGCCGCTTGCGCAGCGCGGCGAGGCGCGCGCGCTCGGCGTCCAGCGCGCTCTCCAGCTCCAGCGAGCGCACTTTGCTCTCCATCTCCAGCCGTCGCGTCGCCGTCAGCGTCAGCGCGGACGTGTCCAGCGCTTCTGTGTACGCAACCGATCTATTGAGCTCTATTCGCATTTGTGTTTGTTTGTTAAATAAAAAGTGTATGTCCTGTGTGTATGTAAGCACTTAAGTAGTTATACTTCTATGTATCGCATAATGCAGCAGCGAAACTATTACGCTATCCTTTAAAAAAACGATAAAGACTATTCTGTCAAGGATTCGTATCCAAAAGATAATAACGGTACTTTATTTCCACCGTCTGTCCGTCTGTCTTAGGGCTCTATCTCTTGAACCCTAATAGGTAAGACACTTGAAATTTTTACACAGTATGTATAATGGTGGCAGCAACAATAAATACTAAAAATAAAAACACAGATAATAAAAAGGAGGCGTCAATAAAAACCGTTTTTCGCGACATTTTTCGATTTATCTATTGAATAGTTATAGGCTCATAGTTTATTTTTTCAATATATTTACATCTATGGCTATTACGATAATAAATGCTAAAAATAAAATAAAATAAATATTTTATGGTACAAAACCCTTCGTGTGGACGAAACGAGGCGAGGTCAACTTGCACTTGAGCAATTATTCCTCTCATTGCGTTCGTAAAGTTTCTCAAAAAAAAAGTGTATAACATACCCTGATCCCGGACGAGCGCGGAGGCGGCGCGCACGGCGGCGACGACGGCGCCGGTGGCGGCGGCGACGGCGCGCGAGGCGGCGGTGAGGCGCGCGAGCGCGGGCGCGCGGGGCGGCGCGCGCGCGCGGGACGCCGCCACCAGCTGCGCCGTGGAGCCCGCCACCTCGTGCGCCGCCGCCGACACGCCCTCCGCGCGCCCCGCGCCGCCCGCGCCCACCGCCTCGTCCGCCGACGTGCTGTTACAATAACAATGTTCAAATACGGTACGAGGATTCTATTTTACAATGGTCATTTTTTTAAAATTCAATATAGGTGTCTCGTCTGCTAGCATAGCATACAGTCCATCTGATGCAAAGTGGCTCCTACCGCCCATGGACATCAGTAATCAAGCCCAGATAGGATGAGATACTCCTACCTGAGGTCGGCCATAGATTCGCCGCTACCCCTGAGGACTAAGCTGGAACACCTCGGAAATGTATGTCTCCCTTACCTCACCCTTCAAAACGGAATTCAGCAGCGCTAACATTGCTGTTATTAGGCAGAAAAAGGTGTGACGGTAGGCCTTCAAAATGGGTATGATGACAAATTTTAAGTGCAAGTGTCGTCACGCTTCGATATTTCAACACACGCCAAAAAATAACGTCATTTCGCCCCGGTTACCGTTTTAACCAAGATGGGCGTCAACAGTATTTTATACTTTTATTTTATGAAAATATAATAAATCTTAAAAGTTTATATTGAAAACTGGGTCATTTTTGAGAATCTTTTCAACATATATTTTTTTACTTAAATCATTTATTCTTTGATTTTTAATATTATCATTTACTATCTAACAATGTAAGAGATGAGCATTTATATGTTTTTTACGTAAACACATTTTCGCCCATTAGTAGTAATTAACTAATTTCTGTATACAATACTTTAAATTTCGAACATTAATTTTATAATATCAAATTATTTTGACCAAAATCTATAAAAGTTTTGATAACTTACACCAGCAACTTAGCAGCGAACACCACAGCCTTCGCCGCAGAGATAAGACCTTCGGACCACTGTGGGTTCTTCCTGTACATCTTCTGCCTAGTCTTCGGGTCGCCGAGCTCGTTCTGCAGCTTCCTGGCGTCCTGCACCAGCACCTTCACGGCGCCCATGAGAGTCGTGCACGCGTCTAAAATCTTGCCGTTCACTTCCAACTTCACGCCTGAATCGCCAGCGCGACTTGCTGCCAGAAGATCCTAAATCGTACCAAAATATAAATACATGAGTGTGCAAAAACAAATTTATTAATTTCTAAAAATCTGGTGCCTTAACAAGCGTGATTGATATTCCAAAAAGTATTATATATTTTTTTAAATTGAAAACTTTGTTATTTAAACGGTTCTGTAATTAAGCTAGCCTAGGTTTTAGGACGACTCTTATAAAGGTTACAAGGTTATTTGGTTATAAGGTTATTTGGAAGAATGAGGTGGGTCACCCTTTTATTATCAATCAATTACTAAAAACTTAAAATCCTATGAGATCTATACATCATCAGGGCATGTTGCAGCGAGGCCTGAAAGATTTGAAGTATCAAACATTTTGTAATTCCTTTGGATCTTGTACATGTACAAGATGTATGACCAATCTCACTCCCGCTACTCAATAATGAACTTAACGTACCTCGATCTGCGCGGCGGCGTCCTCGATGGCGCGGTCCATGTCGGCGAGCTCGTCGTCCACCGACTGCGCGCCGTTGGCCGCGCGGTCCGCCGCCGCCGCCGCGCGCGCCGCGCCCGCCGCCGCAGCGCGCGCCGCCGCACACGCCGCCGCGTCCGCCCCGCCGCCGCGCACCGCCGACACGCATTGACGCGTCGCCGTCAACATCTCGCGGCACGAGCCCGTTAGCTCTGCGGGAATCAACAACAGTCGTAAAGCTACAAACAAAACTTTAGTATCTTCTTTTTATAATATAGGAGTAGCAGACGAGCATGCAGCTGAAGGTATGTGGCTACTGCCACCCCTGGCCATCTGTAATCAACGCCAGATAGGATTAGGTATTCCTACCTAAGGTCAGGCACAGATGCGCCGCTACCCCTGAGGACTAAGCTGGAACGCCTCGGAAAAGTCTGTCTCCCTTACCAAACCCTTCAAAACGGAACACAGCAACGCCTAACACTGCTGTTATTAGGCAGAAATAGGTGTGGCGGTGGTGGCGCCGGAATCGAACCACAAAGGGTTCTACCACCTTCAAATCTATCTGTGTGGCGACTTCCCGCTACTCGTCAAGAGATGGCGCCATGAGTATTCTGAATTACGCTATCGAAATTTACATTTTCCTGGAGATATTTTGGTACAGGAGTTTTCTATTACATACATAGATACATTTTTCTGGAGTAGGCACCAATTAGACCGATTTAATGTACTTTCTATTCGGCAGCCACTCGCTATTTTCAGGTCATCAATACGGTATATTAGGCTTGGATCATTTATTATGGGTACAAGTATGGAATAAAATTAAAAAAAAAATGCTATGGGATACTTTAAAGGGCTCTAGATCTACCAGATCTAGAGATGCACAAGTTTTGAATTTTAATTATAATTAGTGTTAATGGTGTTTGTGTAAAATAAATAAATAAAAATAAAAACAAATTATTAAATATAGATAGATACTTCGCAAAAAGTTAACATGTATGCTGTTTTCACTGTACTACATGTAATCAGGAAAGTAACATTAACCATTTTTTATGAAATAAATCATTTGTCTATAATATACATATACTCACTGTCCGCTATCTCAATGTCTGTAGATACATTTGACACTTCAGTTACATATGCCGCGAGCTGCGCTGTGCTGTGAGATGCAATTATGGCCGATTTTGCTACTACTTCTTCGTTGCCTTCCACCTATATATGGAAATATAATATAAATACGTTAACGTATTGTTGACGGTCATCATACCTTTCAAAATTACACTTTTAGATTTTCTAACAGTATACAGATCATATTTTTGCAGGCTATGAAGAAAATAAAAGCTTAAAAGTACACGTGCGACATACCAACTGCGCCTTCTCCTAATTAATAAATTTATTTAATTATGAAGGAAAAATTACGTAAGACAAAAATCGGAAGAAGACTAATCTTAGCTCAGAAAACCCCCAAGAATGGACAGGAATTTCATGTAGACCCAAATAGAGAAAAGGATTTTTTTTTTATTTTGACAACAACGCCACCTATTGGATTCAAAACTATCTGTGCTAGCCTAACCGTAACACACACGCACAGAATTTTATTGTAATTTCTTGAACAGTTCTGAGATTATGATCATGTACGATTACAAGAGTTCTCAGATTACGAGCGTGTGAAGTGACCTCTGTATGTATAAACAAGGTAACTGACCTCTGTATGCCTCTTCAGTAAGACGAACAGTTCTGAGATTATGAGCGTTTATGAACATGTAATGTATGTATAAACAAGCTAACTGACTTCTGTATGCCTCTGTCTGTTCTGAGATTATGAGCGTGTACATTAGAGTTCTAAGATTATGGGCGTGTATGCACAAGTGACCTCTGTATGTATAACCAAGCTAACCGACCTCCGTATGCCTCTCCAGCAGGTCGAAAGCCTTAGCGGCGCGTTCGGCGGCCAATTTGTTGGCGTCCTGCGCGCTGGAGTGCTCGAGCGCGGCCAGCGCGTCCTCCGTCACCTGTAGCGCCGCCTCGCCCGCGCACGACACTAGCCGCGAACTCTCTATACAAGTAACGTAAATATCGTTATCGTGGTCTTCAACCCATTACTGTCCCACTGCTGGGCACAGGTCTCCTCTCACAATGGGAAGGATTAGGCTATAGTCCACCGCGCTGGCCAAGTGCGAATTGGTAGACTTCACATACCTTTGAAAACTTCCTTTTTTTCTCAGGTTTCCTCACGATGTTTCCCTTCACCGTATAAGCAAGTGATAATTAACTTCTATTACGCACATAACTAGAAACATCAGACGTGCGTGCTTGGGATTTGAACCTCGGACCCCTCGAGCGAGAGGCCGAGTTTCTTAACCACTACGCTATCACTGCACTGCGTGTTATCATAGTTACATCTATACTAATATTATAAAGAGGTAAATTTTGTAACTTATATTGATTGTTTATTTATAAGGGCTAATCTAATACTGAACCGATCATGAAAATTCTTTCCCAATCCGAAAGCTACACTATTCAGGAGTGTTATACATTTTATTATGATTGAACAAAAAGCGGACGAAGCCGCGGGTACTGCTAGTTTTTTATAATATAGGAGACGAGCATGCAATCCACCGACAGTAAAGGGCTAGTTACATATGTAATCAACCCCAAATAAAATTTAACTATTACACTTACCATATCCTTCAAATCAGAACATAGCAGTTCTGTTGTTATTAGGCAGAAATAGTCATATTCAAAATTAATATTATAATTTTGAATATGACTATTTAGAAAAGAAAAACGATCTAGACGTAGGGTAGATGGATTAATCTACCACTAGTACTTGTCAACGGTTTCTCCCCGCCACCGCAGTTTCGCCGTGACCACGATCCATGCAACTGGGTCGAAATATCGGTAATAATAAAAAACGCATATCGTGAGTACCCGTTACATAATAAAATGTCTGAATTCCGCGATAATTTTAGTCTAAAATCATATTAAGATAGTACCGCGAATATATCTTTCTCTGTACTCACGTTTCTTGAGCTCCATCCTGGCCTCCTCGAGTTGTATCTTGAGCGCTGCGCAGTCAGACTCGAGGGCGGTGTTGTTTTGCAACAGGTCCTGCAATTCACACTCGGCGGTCAGTCGGGACTCCTCCGCGTGCTCGAGCCTAGCCACTACCATCTACACACCATGCGAGTAAAGGAAATATACTTAACGTAACGGCAGCGTCAGGTCCAAAGCATAGTCAGAATAGCCACAATCCAATCGCATGAACGCATGCGAATATCGAAGGACCCCAGCGCAGGCGCGGAAGAATAGAAATAAAAATAAAACATGCCATTAGAATGTTATCATGCATCTACTACTAAGCAACGATATTAAAGTTGATCTACCAAACATCTGCTTTAATCGTAACGAAACGCCACTTATAATTAAAAACAATCGTGTATTAAATATCGTGAAAGGAAAAGCAACTGTATACCACTCTTGAAGAAAACTTGCTACAAGTTATTATTTAGTTAAAAAACACGTAGAACAATAACAACACATTTAGACGACACAACATTAGTGACACACGTGATTATAACGACATCATATACATTGACGGCCCATCACCGTAGTCCTACATCGTAACAACACGCCCGTATTAGTCTAACCTGATAATCTTTCTCTTTTTCGGACAAAATAAGTAACATATGCTCGTTTTCTTTTGTCTTTGCGTCCTCTATTTCGTGTAACTGAAGTTTTAGTTGTTCGACGTTTTGCATGGTTTTCGTTATGATTTTATCTTTGACAATAACTTGTTCATTGAGTTCAGTTTCAGAGGCATGCATTTTCTTTGACAGTGATTCAACTTCATCGTCTTTGTCAATTCTCAGCTGCTCACATTCAGCCTTAAGCCTCTCTATTTCAGAATTAAGTTTATTTTCTATTTCGCGTTGTTCAAAACTGATAGTGTCAATATCGGTGTTTAATTGTGTTTGTGTTTCCTCCATCTCCTTAATATGTCGTGCTAGGACCTAAGGAATGATACAAATTACAAATAGTATGCCATAAATTCGGCCTACGTGTATAAGAATATAAAGACTTTAGTATTAAATAAACAAACCTGTTTCTCAGTATTTAATTTACACTGTAATAACTCGTTATTTGCTAATAAGTCTACTTTTTCATCATTCAATTGATTTATTTTGTCATGAAGCGCCCTCAATTCTTGGTTTTTCAAAGCCAAATTTGATTCATTTCTGTCGATGATTCTATCATGTTCCTCTTTTAAGTTTAAGAGTTCATTTTGTCCGATTTCTAGTTCAGCGTGTGTTTCAGTCAACTCATCTTTTAACCGCAATACCTCCTCCCCTAGCTTATTTACTTCGACATTGAGGGTTATCACTTGACTGTCCTTTTCTGCGATCATATGCTTTAAATCATTAATTAATTCATCCTTACAAATAATTACATTTTGTAATTTATCTTTAAGAATCATCATCTCGATGTTACTTTCTTTTTGACACTCTTCAAATTCCTTTCTTTCTTTTTGGTTTGATTCGAGTATATCTGCAACTTTCAATTTTAGATTAGAAATCTCATTTTCTTTATCCTCCACAGTTTTTTGGAGACCAGATATTATAGCTGTAAATCCTTCACTATCATTTATTTGTTTATCATTAAGTTCTACCGCTGCTGTAAGAATCTGTTGTAATTCTTTGATCTTATTATCTTTCTCATTACTACGTTCTTCTAGATCATTAACTTTGGTGATTGCGTTTTTCTTTTCGCTTTCCATGCTATCCACTTGAGTTTGTAAATCTGCCACAAGCGTATCAAGCGCACTTTTATTTACTTGAAGATTTTTTAACTCTTTCTGAAGATCAGATATCTCTGTATCTTTATCTTGAAGAACTTTTTCATACTTGGTGTGTTTAGTTTCTAATTCTAATTTCGTTTGTTCAAGGTTCTCAATTATTTGCTTGATTTCATTATCTTTTATTTTAAGGCATTCTTCAAATTCGTATTTTTTAGATTCAATTTGCGATTCGAATTTATCATCGGATAGTGAAACTTTTGCTTCCGCATCAGTAAGCCTCTGTTGTAAAATTTCCAATTCAGTTTGTAAATTGTTAGTATAACAGACTTGCTCCTAATGACATTAAAAGGTAAATGTTAAAAATAAATATAAGAGAGAACATACCCCAAAATATTTCAAATAACAGTTTTAACACAAACAAATTAATAACAACGAATAATATTTATATTATAGAAGCTTTTTACACAGAGGTTTTATTTGTTAGTAATAATAACCAAATTATTATGAGAATATTCCCAGATTAACATGCGCTATTCTCCTATTAATATTTAAAACACAATTATATACATATGCATAAAAATGAAATAAAATATTGCTGACCTGTTTCTCTTGTTGGTGTTGTTGCGTAAGCTCTGATATTTGTTTTAGCGCAGCTTCCTTTTCTTCCATAGCCTTCTTATATTCGTCCCCAGTCTTCTGCCTTAATCCCGTCAACTGTTCTTTCAGTCTACTTAGCTCTTTTTCCTTGTCTTCGTTTTCTTGTTTAAGCTTCTGCATACATTCTGTCGCTTCCTTCAACTCGCTTGAAACAACAGCCAATTTCTCACACTGTTCTGTTGTAGCCGTCTTGTGTTCTATCTCTAGAGTTTCCATGGATGATTTTAATGCTTCCAGTTCTGCCTCCTTCTGTCTTGAATTTTCGAGATCACTTCGAAGATTTGCTATTTCATTTTTGTAAGCTTCGATTTCCTCACTTGATGACGTGCTTTGTTGGAGTAATTCTACATCTCTGACAAAAATTACAATAAATAACTAGTACATAATTAACTTAAATAATGATGTTTATTTACTTTATTTTAATTACGTTTAAATACTAACTGATAATTTTATTTCAGATACTTACTTCATCCTGTCATTGAGTTGTTGTTGTAACAACATTTTGGCACTCTCGTGTTGTGCGGCGGCCGCGCGAAGAGTCGACGTCATTTTGTCCACTTCAGCTTTCTATAAATTAAATTAGAATGAAATATATCAAAATGAAAATACAAAAGAGTATTTTATGTAATATGTGCTTACCTGTCTAATTAATGTGATGTGCTCTTCTCGTAGCTGCGTATAAGCGCCTTTTAATTTCTGAAATTTTTCGTCTGTTACTTTCGCCTTCTCTTCAGTTTCCACAAGTTTTTCTAGGGAAAAATATAATATAATATTAAGTTACATTTATAGTGATTTTTTTAATCTTAAATATGTAACATTATAATTTAAACACCTACGTTTGATTTCTGGCGTTTGAGCTAACACCGCTTCTGATTTCAGCTTCTCTTCTTCTAATTCAGTCTGTAGAAAGAAATAGAGCGTGAACAACAATAATCAAAAATAACGTAAGTTTTCATTTTAGTAAATCATTTTATTACCTTGGTGGCATTCAGTTGTGATTCCAATCGCGTGCAGTGTTCCCTCATGGAGCCGAGCATCGTGTTTCTTTCCTGTACCAACTGAGATACTTCTGACCTGATAACAGATTCAATATTTTTTGTAAACAGCCAAATAAATCGGAGGGGTCTAACATTGCCCCGGACACACACAAAGGCTCACTACATGGATGAGCTCGAGCGTGATTATGAAACAGTTTTATAATATAATATAGTTATGTAAACTTTGTTATTGATAATATAATGGGTCTTTAGTAATATTGAAATAAAACGTATGCAAACACTCATAGTAAATACTAGCACTACGTTACTCTATACATTTTATTTCTGAGAAAATATGTATCTGGGGGCCCTGGGATCTTGGTCTATATATTCCTGTATAGATAGTCGGCAGTGTGTAGCGTACCGCATGCGTCGCAGCTCGTTCTGCAGGTGGTCGATGAGGCGGTCGCGCTCCAGCACGGGGTCGGGCTGCGGCGACGGCGTGGCGCGCGGCTCCAGCGCCTCCAGCTGCTCCGGCGTCGTCGCCTGCACACAGTACACGCACTAATTCAAACTAACTACACTAACAGTGCGATCATATTCAAATGTAGACTGAACTCACTGAACTGACAGTATGTCATACATATTACATACATCTTTAGGATATTATTTCACTGCCATTGGTTTAAAAATACAAAATACAACTTGAAACATAACAAAATAAGAAACTGTTATATAAATCGAGCTAAGATAGCAACTTTAAAACATATTCTTGCCAAGATTACCAAAAATATCAACTCCTAGAGGCTCGGTTCAACAGCAAATACCAACTTAACTCTCTAAAAAATTGGTAGATCAGAAAAAGGAAAATTTACAGTTTAATGTTAAACAACCATCCACTGCACCATTACGGTAACTTTTTTTTGTTGCTCCATTTCTTGCCCAAAACAGGTCCAAACGCGTGGCAGAAGCTGATCGACAGTCCCCCCGAGATAAAGTGTCGGTGAGCGGTGTCTATGTGTGCGTTGCTCGAGCCCGCTTTGTATGAAGATTGAGTACTGTTAGTTTTTATTTTGTGCATACATACAATTTGAATATATTTAGACTTCATAAATAGTCTGAATAACAAAATTATATGTTTTAAATAACAAATAAATAAATATACTTTTTGCATAATAAAATTATACAAAACGTAAATCTTGCAAAATAAGTCTAGTCTAATTTAAATATAATAAATTATTTAACCTGACTAATAGTGTCGGAGGTGTCGATGAGAGATCCCACGCCATCAAACTCATCCGGAGGCGGCTCGGGAATAGTCACTACAGGCGTTACGTATGTACCGAAGTCGCTCTGAAAACAATACAAATAAACCATCGATGTTTTTATTTACAACATTTAAGTTTATGCTAATAAATCATAAAAATAATGATATTATATTATTCGGTGCCAATCCAAGTAATGAGCATTTTATTAACAATATAGAATATATCACTACTTGTATTGACCTGGACACAGGTTACAATAGTATTTGGCTCGCTAATGCACCACCACTCCGTCGATCTGACGTTCGCACACAGACTAACTCACAGTCGGCACTCACCTAATGACCGTAGTGCTGTATGCACTCTAGACAAATACCTACCCGCACAGACTACACTACCCACAAAAGCAAGGAAATTACGAGTTCGTTAACTATAACGAAAATTATTGCATTTTTTTAATGAATACCTATTTTTCTGAGGCATTCAAGAGATATAAAAAAGACGCTTACTACATTCTCTACACTCAAAGCCCCACACTAGAATTCTCCGTATCGTGGTTGCCACGGTCATACATAAGCACCTACACTCAGAATAGATGTTCAAATTCACCATTTAGGTATCTGTCTGGCCGTGTATCGAGCCGGGAATCTTCTGCGAGTTAGACCGGTACGGAGGTTATGGTTAAAATAAATCTTATTACCTGTAAGAGGAAGTTTGGTGGGTTAGAGGGCAGCACTGGTAGTGTCAATAAATTCCTGTAGTATTGAAGGCTGCTGGCGTGTTTGTAGAACGAGCTTAACTTCTTAAATTGTTGCCGAAATCTGAAAAAAAAAAATCTAGATTAAGCCAAAAAACTGAATTCAAATTGCTATTAGGTATAAATACAGGATGATGGTGATGATGAAAACTGTGCGATGATCGCCGTCATCGAGTTGGCGCGCGTCGCCCAGGCTGTCTCGCCCTGTCCCCGGGTGACACACCCGCCTCACCTCTCCCTGTGGCCGGCGAGCGTGTCGGGCGGCAAGGCGGCGTGCAGCCGGAACAGCAGGCGCACGTTGCAGTCGTACATGTGCGAGGCGTCCTGCGCGCACGGGATGAGCGCCGCCAGCCGGCACTGCCCGCTCGCCGTCATCGAGTTGGCGCGCGTCGCCCAGGCTGTCTCGCCCTGTCCCCGGGTGACACACCCGCCTCACCTCTCCCTGTGGCCGGCGAGCGTGTCGGGCGGCAAGGCGGCGTGCAGCCGGAACAGCAGGCGCACGTTGCAGTCGTACATGTGCGAGGCGTCCTGCGCGCACGGGATGAGCGCCGCCAGCCGGCACTGCCCGCTCGCCGTCATCGAGTTGGCGCGCGTCGCCCAGGCTGTCTCGCCCTGTCCCCGGGTGACACACCCGCCTCACCTCTCCCTGTGGCCGGCGAGCGTGTCGGGCGGCAAGGCGGCGTGCAGCCGGAACAGCAGGCGCACGTTGCAGTCGTACATGTGCGAGGCGTCCTGCGCGCACGGGATGAGCGCCGCCAGCCGGCACTGCCCGCTCGCCGTCATCGAGTTGGCGCGCGTCGCCCAGGCTGTCTCGCCCTGTCCCCGGGTGACACACCCGCCTCACCTCTCCCTGTGGCCGGCGAGCGTGTCGGGCGGCAAGGCGGCGTGCAGCCGGAACAGCAGGCGCACGTTGCAGTCGTACATGTGCGAGGCGTCCTGCGCGCACGGGATGAGCGCCGCCAGCCGGCACTGCCCGCTCGCCGTCATCGAGTTGGCGCGCGTCGCCCAGGCTGTCTCGCCCTGTCCCCGGGTGACACACCCGCCTCACCTCTCCCTGTGGCCGGCGAGCGTGTCGGGCGGCAAGGCGGCGTGCAGCCGGAACAGCAGGCGCACGTTGCAGTCGTACATGTGCGAGGCGTCCTGCGCGCACGGGATGAGCGCCGCCAGCCGGCACTGCCCGCTCGCCGTCATCGAGTTGGCGCGCGTCGCCCAGGCTGTCTCGCCCTGTCCCCGGGTTGACACACCCCGCCTCACCTCTCCCTGTGGCCGGCGAGCGTGTCGGGCGGCAAGGCGGCGTGCAGCCGGAACAGCAGGCGCACGTTGCAGTCGTACATGTGCGAGGCGTCCTGCGCGCACGGGATGAGCGCCGCCAGCCGGCACTGCCCGCCTCGCCGTCATCGAGTTGGCGCGCGTCGCCCAGGCTGTCTCGCCCTGTCCCCGGGTGACACACCCGCCTCACCTCTCCCTGTGGCCGGCGAGCGTGTCGGGCGGCAAGGCGGCGTGCAGCCGGAACAGCAGGCGCACGTTGCAGTCGTACATGTGCGAGGCGTCCTGCGCGCACGGGATGAGCGCCGCCAGCCGGCACTGCCCGCTCGCCGTCATCGAGTTGGCGCGCGTCGCCCAGGCTGTCTCGCCCTGTCCCCGGGTGACACACCCGCCTCACCTCTCCCTGTGGCCGGCGAGCGTGTCGGGCGGCAAGGCGGCGTGCAGCCGGAACAGCAGGCGCACGTTGCAGTCGTACATGTGCGAGGCGTCCTGCGCGCACGGGATGAGCGCCGCCAGCCGGCACTGCCCGCTCGCCGTCATCGAGTTGGCGCGCGTCGCCCAGGCTGTCTCGCCCTGTCCCCGGGTGACACACCCGCCTCACCTCTCCCTTGTGGCCGGCGAGCGTGTCGGGCGGCAAGGCGGCCGTGCAGCCGGAACAGCAGGCGCACGTTGCAGTCGTACATGTGCGAGGCGTCCTGCGCGCACGGGGATGAGCGCCGCCAGCCGGCACTGCCCGCTCGCCGTCATCGAGTTGGCGCGCGTCGCCCAGGCTGTCTCGCCCTGTCCCCGGGTGACACACCCCGCCTCACCTCTCCCCTGTGGCCGGCGAGCGTGTCGGGCGGCAAGGCGGCCGTGCAGCCGGAACAGCAGGCGCACGTTGCAGTCGTTACATGTGCGAGGCGTCCTGCGCGCACGGGATGAGCGCCGCCAGCCGGCACTGCCCGCTCGCCGTCATCGAGGTGGCGCGCGTCGCCCAGGCTGTCTCGCTCCTGTTTCCCGGGTGACACCACCCAGCCTCACCCTCCTCCCTGTGGCCGGCGAGCGTGTCGGGCGGCAAGGCGGCGTGCAGCCGGAACAGCAGGCGCACGTTTGCAGTCTACATGGCGAGGCGTCCCTGCGCGCACGGGAATGAGACGACGCCAGCCGGCACTGCCCGCTCGCCGTCATCGAGTTGGCGCGCGTCGCCAGGCTGTCTCGCCCTGTCCCCGGGTGACACACCCGCCTCACCTCCTCCCTGTGGCCGGCGAGCGTGTCGGGCGGCAAGGCGGCGTGCAGCCGGAAAACAGCAGGCGCACGTTTGCTAGTGTTACATGTGCGAGGCGTCTGCGCGCACGGGATGAGCGCCGCCAGCCGGCACTGCCCCGCTCGCGTCATCGAGTTGGCGCGCGTCGCCCAGGCTGTCTCGCCCCTGTCCCCGGGTGACACACCCGCCTCACCTCTCCTGTGGCCGGCGAGCGTGCGGGCTGGCAAGGCGGCGTGCAGCCGGAACAGCAGGCGCACGTTGCAGTCGTACATGTGCGAGGCGTCCTGCGCGCACGGGATGAGCGCCGCCAGCCGGCACTGCCCGCTCGCCGTCATCGAGTTGGCGCGCGTCGCCCAGGCTGTCTCGCCCTGTCCCGGGTGACACACCCGCCTCACCTCTCCCTGTGGCCGGCGAGCGTGTCGGGCGGCAAGGCGGCGTGCAGCCGGAACAGCAGGCGCACGTTGCAGTCGTACATGTTGCGAGGCGTCCTTGCGCGCACGGGATGAGCGCCGCCAGCGGCACTGCCCGCTCGCCGTCATCGAGTTGGCGCGCGTCGCCCAGGCTGTCTCGCCCTGTCCCCGGGTGAACACACCCGCTCACCTCTCCCTGTGGCCGGCGAGCGTGTCGGGCGGCAAGGCGGCGTGCAGCCGGAACAGCAGGCGCACGTTGCAGTCCGTACATGTGCGAGGCGTCCTGCGCGCACGGGATGAGCGCCCGCCAGCCGGCACTGCCCGCTCGCCGTCATCGACGTTGCGCGCGGGTCGCCCAGGCTGTCTCGCCCTGTACCCGGGTGACAACACCCGCCTCACACCTCTCACTGTGGCCGGCGAGCGTGTCGGGCGGCAAGGCGGCGTGCAGCGGAACAGCAGGCGCACGTTGCAGTCGTACATGTGCGAGGCGTCCTGCGCGCACGGGATGAGCGCCGCCAGCCGGCACTGCCCCGCTCGCCGTCATCGAGTTTGGCGCGCGTCGACCAGGCTGTCTCGCCCTGTCCCCGGGTGACACACCCGCCTCACCTCTCCCTGTGGCCGGCGAGCGTGTCGGGCGGCAAGGCGGCGTGCAGCCGGAACAGCAGGCGCACGTTGCAGTCGTACATGTGCGAGGCGTCCTGCGCGCACGGGATGAGCGCCGCCAGCCGGCACTGCCCGCTCGCCGTCATCGAGTTGGCGCGCGCGTTGCCCAGGCTGTCGAACACTGTGCAACAGGTAATACACACTCAAGTTTATATTTATACTGAGTGATTTAATATAGCAAAACAAAAAACAAAATGTGGTAGAATCCTTCATAAAAACAGTGTTAAGGGCTACTGTGTGCTAGTTTCAAAGATGTAGGAGACCCTTATAAGAGGCGTTTCAACTTAGTCCACAGTCCACAGCACATATATGGGCGACCTTAGGTATAACTCTACCTACTTGAGAATGATTATGATATCAGATGAACTGCATGCTCAATAATTCTTATTTATTAAGCCGTGGGGCTATAATAGGCACACATTTAAATAGTTACAATTATTAAATACATTTTTACTATAACACTTACCGGCAGCCTGTAAATTTAGTAGGTCGTCCATGTAGTCAAACAGCTCAACACATAATTGGAAACTGTGAACAAAACAATAGATGTATTTCCTATCTTATATAGAAACAAAATTCTTCTTTACTGTTTAGAAGAAATTAAAGCAACATACAATGATAGAGAATAAACCTTACACCAAAAATATTGACCCTTCGAACCGGATACACTAATCTCTAAATATATATACCATAAAGGCTATTTGCCTTATTATTAATTTTCAAAATCATATTCTTGAAAAAGTTCTTAACGTTGTTTGCAGCGTACCAATTTACAGCCTATCGATCTGAGACTCGTAGGGACCCAGTAGGGAACAGGGACACTTAGCAAACAATATGACGTATACAAGAAGGAAACATTAGTATAAACTCACTAGTTATTGACGTCGTTTTCAGCGATAGCGTCCAGCTCGTCCGCGGTGAGCTGCATGTTGCCGGGGAAGCGCGGGTTGCGCGCGTGGAACTTGAGCTTGCACACCAGCAGCGTGCAGTACAAGTGCACCAGCCTCCCGTATCCCTCGCGCAAGTGGACCTACCGGAATAGATTTTTTTTATTGCATGACATATTAGCTTGTGCGTTTACTTCTTACGCGTAAATTGTAACGTATTGTATCTTGTTCTAAGTATAAAGATAAACCTTTAGTTTTAGTGACCCTGTGTTTGGGGCGGAATAACATTAATTTATGACATGACATTACTAGCTTTTGCTTGTAACTTCTTATCCGTAAATTGTAACGTACGGTATCTTGTCCTAATTATACCTTAAACCTTTAGTTTTAGTGTTGAGTTGGTCGCAGGGATATTCTCTTGCGGCTTAACAAGCCATACTGAATAATGGTTAATCAGAAAATTATGGTCACTTTCAGGCATATAGATTGACAAAAAGTCTTTTAAATATAGTGGTCTCAAATTATAGATTTATACATTTAAAAAAATTCTAGAAGCTTAACTGCAATTCAGGACTGCTTCAGGATGAACAAAGCTTTAAGACCACTTACTATGTTATTAAAATTTTCTGTAACGTGAAAAATATGAACACATATACAAGTAGAATAGAATTTTAAACATAATTTACATATATAGCTTACCAGGAATCGATACCAAAAATCGTTGAATGCCAGAACGATATAGAAAACGCTGCCCCACGGAAGCCGCTTATTAAGTCCAGTATGATGTGTTTACTTGAATATAGTGAATACATGAGTCTTACCCATAACTTGCCGAGGTTCTCGATCATGCCGATATGTCTCTGCGAGTCGTCGAGGCAGGCGGGGTGCCCCTCGCGCAGCAGCTTGTGGGTCACGTGGCAGAACTTCCACGCCACGATGCGGTTGTCTTGTATCGGCAGACGTATCGCCACCATCTGACAACACATGTGTATGTTTACGTTACAGTTCACGTTTTTAAAAGAAATCACAAAGCATTTTTGTGAATTTATTACATAAGGATTTATCAAGTAGTTCAGTAGTATCAAGTAGTAGTAGTAGCAGCAATTCTTGCGTTTCAGTGGAAGGGTGTAGATGCTGGTTGATAATATGAGGCGACTCTCTAAGTTCACAGGAGTTGAAATGAATCTTTCTACATAGAACAACGATTCTATCTGAATGATCAGTTTCAGGTAGAATCAATGTTCTATACGGAGTTGGTTGCATAAATAAATAAATAGTAGGTACATGACCAACATGCTACTTTATTAACATCATAACATCTTTGTATTATGGTAACTTTTCAGTTATTTTCTTACCCAGTATGTGATGGCGCTCTGCTCCTGGAATGTACCGATGATAGTGCTTCTGACATGTTTCTCTTTAACGGGTGTCTCGATAGAGTTAATGGCTTTTTGGATAGCTAAAGTCTGCAATGAGAAAAACAATGTTAGTATAATCTACAAAAAAATCATTTAATACAGGAGCATAACAAATATTTTAATGACGTAGTAAATATATAAATATTGTAAAAAAATCATTTTACATATTATATTTTTCAAAAAACAATAAATCAGAATATTGAGAATTATGATCTCAAAAACAACTATATACACACTATTTTGTTAGTGGTATATAAGGATTATATATCATTTATAGTAGTCATATAATCATGTAAAATATTTCATTCTAGTTGATGCAACTGCATTCACTGGAAGCCGTACCCATACTCACTGTATATTCCGATATAAGGACGTTTTCTTCATGCCGAGGTTAACCAACTAATTGAATACCAAATCATGTGCAGCATAATGTTCGTAAGAGTTAAATGTGTTTTGGATCGAAATGATTTCATGCCAAATAAATTACACTTAACCTATGCGATCAAGATGAAGAATATGAAGTGAGATATATAATATTTAAGCAGACTTCGATGCTCTTAAAACTGACAAATAAGTTACTTCATGAATATATACCTTATAAATATTATTATAATTAGAACATTATATTTAGTGAAATTTATCAGTTGTACATATGAGTGAAAATGTTTACTTTACATCTTATACTAAAGATATCCTAACGAGCGTATGGTAGACTGGAGGCGTATAATTAGTGATGTGCATCACACGTGCCCACTGCACTTCGCGTAGAGTGTGTGGTATTTATAGCTACCCCTCGGTAAACACCCAGTGTCAACAGCCCCTAAGTAATAAGGCGATGATTATCTACACAAATATAATATAGAGTAGTAGATAGTTAGTCCAAAATAGTTATATTACTTGAATTTAAGGAGAAATTTCCGAGAAGTAGTTAACAACGGTCAACTTAGGTTTTAATACTCGTGTGTTATTTAGAGGAAATGGAATGCAAAACAATCCAAAAGGAATTCTATTCAGGCTCAGCCCAAAGTTTTCAAGTTTATACAATAAGTATGTAGTATCACAAAGAACATTATGTATATTGGTATAACTAAGAGACCAATATTTCTTTTCGAGAAACAAACAGTATAACTAATATATTTTTGTCTTTGACTGTTAAAATATTAGGTACCATACATTTAAAAATAACAAAGCCAGATAACACCGAGTTCAATATAAAAGATTATTCTCAACTACCTTGAAGATTTGATCTGAATAGTTTACTCAGCTGAAAAGTTTCCCGATAGCTGAGAGGTTCAGATAGAAAATTCTTTAAATAATGTTCCCCTTTTACTTCGACAGGAGAACGACTTTGTTTACCTAGCTTCGCTAAAGATATAACAAGCAACCTATAAGAAAATTCAATAGAATATGAGAGTCCCATCATCTCTTTAACTTACTTAGTTAAATAGTTAAATAATTACACAAATAAACAATTAAAATTGTTTTAGGTATGTCTCCAAACATACTCATATCTTACTCTTGCTTGTTTAACCCTATGTCCTATGTCCAATGGATATTTTAAACCCAAACCGGATTATTATAACAGTTACACAAAAGCATTAACATAAACGTGCGACAAATCAACGAGGCTATCGCGAATGACGTATTAACGTTATGGTAATATGTTAATAATGCTCGGATTAAAATCATTATAGTCTTTACAACTTTAACATAGAGACACTGGTTACATAAACGTTATGGGAGAGTTCTTGTTAAATATTGCTCTTTTTAGTTTGATAAAACAGATATTTAGCCGATATTTGGTACATCGTATATATCGATATATAAAACCGTTTTTTAATTAATACTCTTCGAAGCTAAAGCACTTGCCAAGTTGCTACTTTCAGTTGCAAATGGTAGAAATACGTAGATACATACTTAGATATGTATTCTAATTTATTTCATTTTTTTCAGATCCCAGACGGAATGGTGACAAACAGTAACGTAGCTATAAGATTGAGACATATAAGATTTACTTACGGTTATTTAGTTTTATACCTTTGTAGATTCGTTGTGTCATAAGGATTGGCTACGAATAATGTATCGTTACGATATAATATATGAATGTTTTTTTATTAATCGCATGGTATAATAAAACTATGCCTAATTCTTGTTAATACGTATGCGGTACCACCAATTTATGTATTAACCTGCGACCTAGTTCGTGTAACCCGCTTAGAAACGTTAATAATTAAAAATGTTATAATTGTACATCATGCAACCATACTTAGGTATGCGTGCTCTGTTTCTATAATAATACATTTTACGATCATTTCATTTTAAGTTTCAATGTAATTGGTAAATATTGTTTTCTTCTACACGTAATAAAAAGTACACTTTATAAAATACCTATATAATTTATCTGAATTTTTTAGCTATCCAAAAGGCGCTTTTAACGAAATAATTTAATGCACTTGAAAAAAGTAATATAATATCAATTAAGCCATGAGTAAACTCTTTTTTGTAACGTAAATCGTTAAATTGAAATAAAAGTAAAGTAGGATAGAAAGTAAAGAATTTAAAAGAACTTACGCGCTTAACGGTAAATGAGAAATTTGTTTGTTTACAAAATTAATTTGGTAAAGAAGAATGCCATTACATATAAAGTTGGAAGAAATGTTTCAAAATACAATACCATTTTAATATGAAGGATAGTGTAAATGAGGCAAAAAGGGTGGTCATATCACATATTCCATTAATTGTTATTGGGACACGGTTGTAGGTCACCTATACGATAGTTAAAATTAAGTGAAATACTATAATTTAAGGGCACATACATTATTAATTCAAATAAATTTTAGCCTAAATCAAAATTTACACAGAACGATTCTCTGTTTTATTCAAGAGAATGAATCCAACCAATCGGTTGGATCTATTGATAAACGCACAACGCATTTTGAGGACACCGACCTACGACTTCGGACATGGTAAAGAGATTAAGACAAGTGAAGAGCTTACTGCTAAATATAGGGTGAAGACCGTCAAGTTCGACGATTCAGTAACTAAACAAAGACACATGGGATATTACTACTGAATGATATCCAATGGCTAGAGCCTCTAGTTATACGACTTGCACGTACTAAAACTTCTGCCATAATACTTTCTTTCTACATAAGTTAATGTTTTCTCATTTTTTAAAGATCCCTTAAATATATGTATGTGACCTTGGTATTATATACATAGACGTCCAACTTTGTCCTCAGAGCAAAGCAATGTTAGTAGGTATTAGGTTGAATTTTAGACACTTATGAGAGCATTTACCTACTTCTTTAATCTCTATAAGCCGTCATTATCATAAGGCCACCGTATAAAATCATTTAGATACAAAATTCTTACATTGCTTTCCTGGGCAACTGTCCGTAACCACAAACGCAAAACGTGTTGTGATTGTCCCATTATAGAATACTTCGCATCATACATCCATCTCACGTATCATGTGTCAATATTTACATATACCAAGTTTTATACATTTAAACGGCGCTTTCAATCAACATCGTTACAATTATATAGACATTCCTTCGTAGTTCGTACTTACTAACATTTGCACCTATGAAATACTTTCAAGTTATTTCGTTGCAAAACAATGCTGGAATTTTGCCACTAAAACCTGTCTGGATTGTTATCGGATTGATCAAACCACAGCCTTTATCGGAATCAGACCAAAACAGTAATAAACAAAAGCGAACATTAATTTAAATTAACGATTCATTTCTGCATTCGCATCGCATAGTTTTTAGGTTTTGAAAACTATATACGTTACTCAAATTAAAACATTCCCAGATACAAGCAATAATTATAATCAAAGACTAGGAATTACATTGTTTTCCAAGATTACATAAGTTAAATAATGTGCATTTAGTAACGATTTGCACGGTGCGGAGTTGAATAACAGAAATAGTTATTTTATTTACGTTTTTGGTATTGTTTTTCTTTGGCTGCATATTATGACATTACTAGCTGACCCGGCAAACGTTGTGTTGTCATATCAATAAAAAAATGTTAACGGTGAACAACCCTTATCACTTAGGGTATAAAAAATAGATAGTAGCCGATTCTCAGACCTACTGAATATGCATATAAAATTTGGTGAAAATCGGTAAAGCCGTTTTGAAGGAGTACAGTAACTAACATTGTGACACGAGAATTTTATATATAAGAGATAAATGAATTCGTTTGGAAGAATAATTCATATATTTAGAATATGCAAAAAAGTAGGACAATTATTTGGGATTGGCCAAGCATAGAAGTCGCCAAAGAACCGTTATAGAACCACGTGACCTCGGCTTGGAAGACACGATGTTCCAGCAATGAAATGAACACGATATAATATATCTATGACCAATATTGAGAGTTCTGTTATGTCCATATATGAGAATACGGAAACCGCACTTCAATAAATTGATAAGGTGTACTGTAACCATCCTGAGAACTCCCTGTCCCTCATTTAATAGACATTTATTACTGATTTAGAAAATCATATTTCATCGTCCTACGAGATTATTCGATTATACTGATTGCACATGACTATATATAGTGATTTGAGTGAGGTTAAAAATATGCAATGAACAACAACGAATTTAGAGTAAAGAAACTGTAATTATACTTTTGTCGAGAACTTTAAATTATTTTGATTCAGAAATTTCTCCTCTAAAGTTGTCGACATAAGTATAATGATGCAATTTCATTGAATGGCAATACCAAGGTGAAGGAAATGTGACTTACCAGCTGATAGAAACGTTTGTCGTGGGGGTTCGCCATAGCAACGTGTTAGTGCACAGCGGTGGTGTCAGCAGCATGCATTAGTATAGTGTCGGGAGCTGCAAGAAGAACATGGAAGCCACCCTCAGTTAGTACCTAGTTGGGATCACATCTGTTAGATAGACCACGATAAGTAAATTGATTGAAAGTATCGAAAATTGTTTTATAAAACAAATGTATTGTGGATTAGTAAGAACTTAGCCGTTTGACGGTTTTACTTCGTTTCATATTAACAGTTTCATTAAAACAAAAAAGAACTTTAGGTTAAAACAAATTAACTATAAGTGTATTAACTTGGTAATTAAACTGTATATTTTACTGAAACAGTTAATACAAGTACGATATCTGACTACATGGAACGTACTTTTTTATACTGGTCTTATTTCAGATCAAACATTTTCTCAAAAAACAACAACAATGATACAACACGTGTAACATAATCAACGTTGTTTCCAAAGTTATTCTGCAATGTTTAATATTTTTTTAACGATTCCCAGTAATTATGTTGTATTTCTTTCGTAAGATAATCCACTTGCGGTCGAAGAGTTCGATCATGCAGAAAAGCTAAAGACCTAATAACGTACTTTGTGTATTTCACTCGCATTGTGATCAACTGACTCAACGGGAAACAATTACACGAAAACGTGTTTTTATTTCACCTCATTACACGGAAAAATCAACAAATCACTACAGTATTTTTTTACCAAAAACATGGTTGTTAAAAAATTTGCTCAAGTCTAAGCTATTTTATTTTATTCAAAATCGATATGCAATTATTGTTTAGTTAACTCATGTCTAAGCTATTTATTATTATTTTATTCAAAATCGATATGCAGTTATTGCTTAGATTTAGATTATTGTTAAGATATGCAACGTTATTTCGAAAATCCAGTCTAATATATCGATATTTTGATCGATATTAAACCTATGCAGATATAATATAACCATATCAAAAAAAAAAACTGTTTCGACAAAAAAAAAAAGAAGGTCATTACAATTTATAATCTCTCGGCAAAATTGTTCTTACTTGAATATATTTAGTGGAAGTTTGGAATTATTAACAAAATCAGTACATAGATATTTAATGCCTTCGAAATTTACATCAACTTGCATCCACAATGGTATTCACTTTGTGATAATATGTTTCTAACATCACTAGTGTCAATTTACTTATCTTGGTCCATTGCAATAAGGTAGGTATTATAATCAGGGTGGTGGAATGACAAGATAGTGAATCTTGTGATGAGCGTATCAGACATGACAGGTTGGCAATCCGTTATGAATTGAATATTATGATTAAATTTACATTTCCGGTGTTAAATTAACTTGTCCTCTGTTTCATATCGTAATGAGTAATAATTTATTGCTATTTCCATTGTAACTTTGCAGGAGTTTCTTGCAATTTAATATCTGCTCGAGTAATAATTGTAGAGTTAGTTAAGGTTCTTTTTCTGTAAATCTTTGTTAATTCGTGCACTAAATGTTTTGTGTCGTTTTCAAATAATCAAAAGGATACCGAAGGATACCGATAAATACCTTCATAAAAAAACACCGACTCCATAACTGCTAGCATAGTAAGCTTTATGCTGGTATGCAATAACTTACCTTGATTGTGATTATTACGGTGATAAAGTTCTGATTGTTATTAGTTTTAATTACTAGCATTAACAAGCGAAGTAGTTTATAAATTGAAGTACTTCAAAGTTTTCGTTTCGGTCAAATTTATTTTTTAAATAACAACTATGAATTTATTAGTTTTTACAATATAACATCTGTGATTCAAGACTTGTTCAAAGTAACATACAGTATTGCCACCGTGTCATATCTGTTTTGTTCAATGACCATCACATGTTCGAAGTGCAGGGTGAATAAACACAAGTCATTCTAAGTTTCATGCAATTATTTTCACAGAACGATGGTTACAATATGATTAATATATCTGAACAAATGTCAGGAAGTTCTATAGAGATTGTGTAATCACAGATTTTGTGGGACAATTAGAAAAAACATTGTTTTCCACGCCGACACGTAGTCCTTTGTTATTGTTACGTGGTTTGCAAC
Organism: Epargyreus clarus clarus; assembly: GCA_014595695.2. Taxonomy (NCBI): domain Eukaryota; kingdom Metazoa; phylum Arthropoda; class Insecta; order Lepidoptera; family Hesperiidae; genus Epargyreus; species Epargyreus clarus. The sequence goes on from JACTTY020000035.1 coordinate 2,187,489, forward strand.
AACGAGGTTATCTCCATTGAATAAAAACCGCTCGACAGACCCTGTGTTTTTTATTCAAAATAACTTACCAAATGTACCATATTGTTAATTCGCTTGTAGCTTAGCACCAGTTTCTATTTAATTTGGTATGTGGTATTACCTGCAATAAAAAATAATTTATTTAGAAACACATTAAATTAAACAAATATATTTACAAACAGTTCGCGAGTATAACAATGCTGATATATTACTATTATATATCGTTCATATAATTAACTAGCATTTAATAATTAAATATAAATAGCGATACAAAATGGATGTTATTCATTTTACATTTTCCTGAAATATGACGTCACTGTTCAGTATAAAAAGACCCACATAGACAACACCTCATAAAACAAAACTGAGGTAATTAGGTATAAATATAAATAAAATTATTTATAACAATAACTAGTAGGCATCTATGTTTATAAACTTTAGATCAGGAGTAAAATCACACAAGTATCTGGTTACTCAGCGATCAACACATGTTTAACGTTAAATCAGGGACAGTAAATCGATCGTTCGGATCTCCCACGCAGAGGGACTAATTCCGGAAACACCACTTTACGAGCCATCTCCCGTTTGGATGAAATGAAACAAACATAAGGCCCACAGGACGTTCTCGTTAATACGACACCACTGTTTTTGTATCAAGTGGGTAATGGAAGTATTTGTTTCCGTGCCCAGTTCAAAACAATTACGAATGTGATACCCACAAAACTGTTGAATGATATATGTAATACCATATTAAATTTCTACTGCTACTTGATATTCATAATGTAAAAGTTTTAAAAATCTTCAATGTGCAAGTTTGTTTATTAAGACCTAATCCTTCTGATTCCGAGATTATACTCGTTCCCATTTTTATTATTAACTAAACCTATAATTTCCATTGATTCCGCTATGATCGTACAGTGGAAGACGACGTGAATTAATAAATAAGGACATACGGGCACTTTACTCCATTATAGTTAACATTGTTTATACAAGTTTTGCATTCCTGCATATCGTTTAATTACAGGCACAACCGCCTGCTTACACCAGCAACGACATCATATAAAGGTACTACAAAGCGGATACGGTTAAGATTTTCATACAAATTCTTCATACTGACATCTCGGATCGATTGAGTTTTGACATAATTACAAAGATTACGATGTCGTGGATTGCGCTTGATTGATTTCTAAATGACAATCTATATTTGATAATTACTTTATATACTAGACATTATAAAATTTGAATCTTTGGTAAGTAAAAAATGGATAGATTGATTATTAACAACGGGCAATAGTTCATTGTCTTTGCCGGTAAACTGCAAAGTACCTTGCAAACATTACAATGACGATTTCACAAGCACCTTCAATGTACGAATTGTGCCCGTGAGTATATTGCGAAATGCTAAGACACCGACCGCCAAGAACGTCAAACGTTCCCACCAAATCGGAATAGTTCCGTGATGTCTTATGGTTGGCATTTGATAAGCGAAATGTCGTGAAACTTCGATATGGTTATGTTGGTGATTTTGTTTCACATCTTAAGTAATATGTCCATCTAATGCAGTAAAATGAAAATTATAAACATTATAATAAGTTTCATTACAGGTAGTTATGTGCGTACATATGTATTAGAAATTTATCATAGTGTGATAAAACGGTGCATGATTGAATTCTTTAAATAAAAATTCGCCAAGTACGAGTCGAATTCGCACAAGCAGGCCGTACCACCAAATTTCATTATTTTTTACTTATTTTTATTAATTTTATTATTTTCAACAATACTTAGTTATATGACACAACAATAGATGGCGTTGGGGTGATGATGAATGATACTTAAACTAATAAAATTAAAATAACTATATTAAAATACTATGTTTTATGGTTCTTATTTGTATTTATTATAATACCAGTCATAGTAGTAAACGGATTGTAAAAAATTCAATCGTCTTCCTAGTACGGTTTAACAGTTAGATCGAATAATGCCGAAAAAATCCGGTTTGCTGTATGGAGACCCCCTTTAATATTCAACTTTATTTTATTTTTAGTTTTTGTTGTTATAGCGGCCACCGTTATGCATCCTCTGTAAAATTTCATGTGTCTATCTATTACGGTTTCAGAGATATAGCCCTGTGACAGACTGACAGACAGGGAAGTCTTAGTAATAGGGTTTTTACCCTTTGGATACGGAACCTTATAAGACGTTCTTAGATTCGTGTAAAGTCTTCCACACTTGGCTAAATATATTATAGCCTTAAGTGGTTTAAACCTTTTGCAATTCATAGGGTAATTCTGGCGAAATTGGTTCAATCGTGTTCAAGATTAGTCTGGTAAAACAGGAAGCACTAACACCAATAAATACAAGTGTTATCTTATCGCACAAACAAGGATGTGGACTATGGAAATGATATCCAGACACTTCGATCTTACATATGTTGATACATATACGAGTACAATGTGATGTATAGATCAGGTCACCAGATGTTGTGCACATTTTGATTGCAAACTTCCATGTGGCAGGTGTGTGAACCAGTTTTTACGTAAGACGGTTATAAGTTAACCTTGGACATTTCAAGGATTTATACGAGAGGGGTGTCTTTTCGTAAAATGTACAATATTTGCCGTGACAATAACAAATACTACACCCAAAATCCGAAATTTGGGGAAGTATAAAATCCTCGAGGATAAGTTAAAACCCATTATTATACTTATCTTGTACCCGAAATATTCATATACAATATCGTTTCTTGGGAAGATAATCTTCAATGATAGCAACACGCCAGTGTCTACTGACTAAGTGAACAGTATGTAACTCATGTCAATAAACATGCAGTAGAATAAGTAGAAACTTGTCCCAAAGATCTTAGAATAAAATAAAATTCAAGTTTGAGTCCACCTTCCGCGATATAAAAAGATTGATACAATTCATGTTCGAGGAAACAGGCATAATCTTTTGAAGTTCCACGTAAGTTATTAAAACAAATGTGAGAGTGGTCACGCTTTGTGGTGAATGCACGCCATGTGACGTTGGCCATTCACGCACCGATTGCTGGCTATTATCACAGTTGTTACGTATCTGTGACGGCGGTGTGAGGAAATGCAGCAAATTATGCGGAACACATCGGCCTATAACGGTTGTGGACTAACGTGAAAATCTTTAGCATTTCTTGTGATTGAAGCAGCACGCGAGAACATAGTCCAGCTTAATATTAAGGCATCATTGCAGCTTAAAGTATTGACACCAAATCCTAAGGTCTTGCCCGAACACGATTAATTCGTTGCTGCTTCTGAGGATTCGACTAACCCCTTCCAGGCGTATTCTAGATATTGCTAACACGAAGCAGAAAAATGGCGAGGCAGTATTAACGTTAAAATGCAGTTGATAACGAGTAGACAAGCAAAGCAAATAAGATTACATAGCGTTCCAAATAGTCACCAATTCATCAGTTTCTTTCTGAAATATTGTCTACTAAAAACCTAAAAACCAAAGAGTCAAGAAATATTGTAAATTTCTATCCAAAATATTTAGGTATGTTTTTTAGGGATTATGATTTTATTTACAAACAATATCAGATGAATCAAGTACTTACAATTACACAACGTAGTAAGTAAGGAATTTGGTAATTTTCCTAGGAAATATACACGGAAAGCTCATGTTATGACCATGAGGGAATGACCAAGGAAAACCGACACATCACAAGGGCTTTGGCACACTTGGTAAAACAGGTCGACCCCGACTTGAATCATCCTTTGAAATATGACTTGATGAATCGCACTATAAGTAGGTCTCTTTTTGAAATTCATCGTGACTATATTATATTGCAAATATAATTTCAGATTTATTTATTACTTAAAGACTAAATTATGTACAAAGTTGGAATGCCATGTATAAGTATGTCACTCTTACTGTACCCTTTGAACCGACATAGCGACGCTTTACATGCCATTATCAGACAAAATTAGGTTTAATTACCAAAGCCGAACCACTAAGTGTTCTACCACGGTTTTAATAAGAAGAAGAATAGTATAGAAGATTTTACTATAGTAACGCATGATGAAAATTACATTACACTGTTGTAGTACTATGTTGCGTGCATCGCAACACAGGACAATTGTCACCATTCAGTTAACACGAAGGAAAAGGATGTACGGCGGCGGTTGCCCCGGCCATAATAATTCCCCTTTGACAGCTATGACATAGTACCACAGTTCGGTAATATGAAGGTTCATGGCTGATAAATGGGACGTCCATTACAGAGCAAAGTTACTCGTTTGGAAATAATCAGTCGATAAAACCAATAAAATTGAGCTCAACTCAATACAAGGACTAACATTGCAAAAAAATACGATAAAAAAGATAGTAGGTACGTGACTTATTTTTCCTCAGGTAAGTAACAGTAAGTCACATACTTGACACTTGAGAGTTCCCAGTAGCGTTTGTCATAAGCTGGTCCAGCTTAATAGGCTATAGCTTTAACATTATCTTTTTGTGAGACCCACCAGTTGAATAATGATGATAATGCAAGCAAATTTTCGCCCCTAATAAAGTAAAACATACAAATATTAATGCATCATCGATGACTAACTTCATGGTGCTAAATAAGGTTATAATAATATACTTATGGTATTATATTTACTAAAAAAATAGTAACAGGAATGGTAATTACTATGAATCATGGTGTGTATTTGAATAAACACGATAATTTGTATGGCAATGTGCAATAGCAAATGATGTTTTATCTACGTACTATAAAATATATAAAACATTTAATACATCATGAACATTGTATTTAACATAAGATAACACAATACCATTACATAATGTCAAATTTAATCAATTTGGGAATCGCATCGGGAACATAAAAAAAATGAGTGTAACAAAATATAAAAGCGCAATCTGAATTTAAAATTGTTTTTTTTTTCCTAAACTGAAGAAAAACGTTTGTTAAAGCGAAAAAATGGATGCGGATTTACTACGGAATTCTAAGAAGAATATAAATAGAAAAAAACATGTTTTATGCGCCGAAGCAGCCAGCAGAATACCGTTCGTATTATAGGTATTACCATGTGATTGTGATGCAGAGTGACAGTGATTGGCACTGTCACTCGGCATCACAATCAGCGATTGAGGTAATTTTAAATCCGATTACAAACAACACGTAAGCATAAAGTAATTACAGAAGAACTGTGGATATTATTTTGATTTCTTACAGAACCTTTTCATGATATGCACAATAATAAAAGATTATAAAAGATAAAGACAAATAGTCCCGAACGAAATATAAAGACTAAAAATCGTCAACTTTTAACAAATAAAACAACTAATTTAATTAAAGGTGTTATAACAAAAGCATTGGTTTAATTAATAAGAAATATCATAAAGACGAAACAAAGACATAACAAGCATTCTAGACGGTGTTCAAATAACTTCTCTCCGGCGTGGGAATAGAAAGGCCGTAAGCTGGTTGTGAGTTACAATCTAGCCTGCCAGGGTAACGTTTATAGAATCAAGTTTCAAAGATAGGATTGATTTTTCCATCTTGTATAGTGATTTTTTATATTCCTTGATCATGAATAAGATTGAAAGCATAAGTAGGGATCGTTTATAATTTTGGATATTCCATCCAAAATATTGCCATAAATTACATCATAACGGCTCATATTTGTAATTTTCCAATAATCTGACCACAGCCTACAGATATTAATAAATTCGTGTTATTTAGCCCTAAAATAACACATCATTCAATAATACATTAGCAGAGTGTTCGAAAACATAACGTATATGGTTGTTCGTACGTACTACGTAATAGCCGCACCACAGTACAAATATACTGTGGCCGCACTTTGGTCAAATATTAATGAATGAAAACCATGTGTCATGTACTTTACTCATCAGGACAGGGCGGAAACACCCAAAATATAATGCTTTATTGTTTACATACACTATAAGGCTAAATTGTTTTTTTATATAGAGAACATTGTATACCACCGATAACCGAAATGTATAAAATCCAACATGTACTGTGTGATACCATTAAAGAAAGTCAATAAGCTATTACAGTTATGTTCATGGAAAGCTAACTACTATACAAGCATACTTTTACCGATCATTGTAATTTACAGCACAAATACCTATATCTATTTTTATCAATTAGGTAGATTAACGTAACAATGGAGATAATAGACAATATGGGTTCTTATCATTTGAGAATGACATGCTTTGTTATAGCCTTTCTTCCAGTTTGCCGAAAGCAACGAAAGCAACGAATATAATCATTATTTTTAAATTATTAATATTCGTAAACAGGATGTTTGAAGAAATGGTTCTTCGGATGAAATTTCATTTTTAAAGAAAAAACATCTACTGTAGGAGTATATGAAGCCAGATGAGAAATTTTTGCTGCTGTTGACATGATTCTCACGTTTACAACAGCTATCCATAACACTCTCACGCATTTGTTACACGTCTTATCGGCAATGAGAATTGCGAAGTGAGTAAAAGAAATTCGCTTCGATTATTATTTTTCTTAAATGGTATAATTTCAGTTCCCATTCCTTTTCAAGAGCCAAGAGACAGTACGCTGGCTTACTAGACATAGCTAACCAACCATAGTGACATAAATTATTTTATATTAAAAAGTCTTAGAAGATAAAAAACAACCTAGAAATATAGAAATTTATAAAGAAAGTTTTCTTCGCATACTGTGCTGTAATCGCAGTCGAGCTCTTAAGAAAAATTCTACTACATATTTTAAATGAAACTCATGAAGCAGAAAATTGATAGAAGTAAAGAAAATACACGGATCAATCGAAGAGGAGTCCATTTTACATCATATTCTAGTGGAAAATTAAGAGCAAAATCGAAGTACTTGTGATATAGGTATTAAATACTGCTTATATAATGACTGTACAATAGACAATGATATAACGTAATTTGAATGATTCATACAAGGTAATCACCGACAAAGGTAAACATTTACATTGCAAGAACATGTTTAGATTGATGCAGTTTATACGGGAGTTTAATAGACGTTAAATACTTCAAATTAATACGATTTAAGTAGAGCTGCTACCGCTCATCAGCGGGTGGTTTTTTCAAGTGTTACAAAAACATAACAATGTATTCATAATTAAATACGGATAACCATTTATATGTTATGCAAAAGGGTATAAATTATAGAGGAACCGCCACTTATTTATAGCAAAACTTCACAAAACAGTGATGTGATGATGAGTGATAGTCAGTTAAACATTTCAAAGAAATTGCTGAGAACGGGTTTTAAGCAAATACCACTTATATAAAGAGATCGTAATCTTTATTAGTTTTATTTTAATTTGGAACCAAAAACCCGATTTGCTTAAGCCCATCTTTATTTACAAGTTGCGTTTCCACTTCGGCCGATGTTTAATGTATGTAATTATGTATATTGAGGGAAGTGTTACAGAGCGCGTGATCAGGAGATAAATTCAGCTAGCATCAAAATGTAACGGGAACTGTACATACGCGTAGGCACGGTGTAGGCGGAAACCGACAATCGAGAGCGCTTTGCCCAGCCGGCTGGCCCACTCTCCAACACTATGTAAATACAGCTACTATACCTATTTTGTCGCTGTACTATATTTTTTACCACCAAGTTTTTAAATATATTTGACTATAATTATATTAGCTCGAGGCTAACGTCACCTAAGGTTCACTTTAGGTTACGCGTTAAATAAGTGGTAGTAATGTCGCATTAAAATAATGTAGCATTATAATAAATTGCCCTAAAGTCTGGCAATTGAACAGATATTTTGACGCGGCTTTTAGATAAAATAGAAATACTACAAAACGTATGGAGCTAAGTTTTATTCAAACGTCAGTTTCATGGACAAGCAATTACTTTTCGATTCTAGAAATACTCGTAAAACTAAATATGAGCGTAATTAACAGTAAATGTACTGTTAACGCGAAAACATCGTATTTTCACTTCCTACCCATTCGAGATTGTTAACAAATATGTGACGCTATCTGAATATAATGAAATTGCTTTCTTATGTTACCCATTATCACAACACAACGTATACAAAATGCATTGTATACAAACTAACGTTGATCTTAAAAATATACAAAACAAAATACATCCCCTGAGATGTACAACTTTTCACTTCAATTGCCATATTCAGGCCGGAATGCTGTTGTTTTCCTATTACGCGCAACGCTAATATCAGATGTTTGGAGAGTTCTCAGTTCTTCCATGTAATGATAACAAGTTTATCTTTGAGTTCACTCACCCGGCGCTTTTTCCTAAAAAATAACAAATATCTTACCCGTAATTTGATATTTACACAGGAAACTGCGTCGAAATTTCGGAATACTATACTTTTAAAATACCGAAGCACAAATATCCGACGTTTTTCTAAAATTACACAAGCTAAATGACTAAAGTGGACGCCGTGATAAGCTATCGAATGCGTCAGTCTCCACAACAATCATTATCTACTGTTGCTCGATAACACCTGTATGTGTTCGTTTATCGACAACGAACCGATTGTCTAGTTTTTTTTTTGTAGTAAAATAAGCCACAAAGGATCTTAACCACCTGCGAAAATACATTGCGTATTTTATAAAGCTGATCGAAGCTGTGTTGTTGTGAACAGAGGAGAGTTCAATAAACAGTAGGTAACAATATGACAAGAAACGGACAATAGATTTTGACTTATGATTACGCAGGAAAACAGTATAAATAAATAAAAGACCCAATACTATTACTGATGTGTAGGGATCTGGGTTAATTTTCAGCCTAAGATAATTTTCTTATTACGGAAAAATGTGCGCATGTGATCTTGCAGTTTCACAAGTTTCCTATCCCCTTTTCCGTCCGTAATTGACTTACAATTAATAAGGTGGATAAATCAAATAAATTAAATCGTTCACGTAATATTATGTAAAATAGAAGCGTCCCACCGATATCTATAATCAAATCGAAGACAAGAGTGATATGAAATCAATTAATTCTTGCACATGTCATGTACGTACACAAGGCACGGTGTTTGTGTACACAGCCGATGCATGGGCGTGTGGTGACGTAATGGCAAAGGTTTGCAACGCGACGGTGCGGTATGCTAAACAAGCTCCTTCCTCAGATCGAGTTCGGTAAACGTCCATTTAATGTAACGTAGATATCACTTGAATCAAAAATTGAAATTGAATGTGATAGTGTGGTATTACATTTTATGGAAATTATTAAATCTACAGATTTTTTCATCCAAAATTTACATGAATAAATAGCGGTATTGCAAACGAGCTGACGGAAAGTAGTCACCATCCCATGTAGACATTTACGCCTTCAAAGAGGCGGCGCTAATGCATCGCCGGCTAAGAACGAGAGCTACTATACACTTTTTAAGAGTCCTTGTCATACATTCTTTTGGATAACAGTGATCTTATAAAAGCAAATGATTGAATAGACCGCAAATGTCTCAAGTATTATGTATATAAGTAGGACGTAAAACGTAAGTTCCACATACGTAACGTACGCACGTAATTGCATCCGTATTACGCTGCTAGACTTGGGATATTCCGCCATTAACCAGTAACTTCGTTTTCCTGCACCTCCATGTTTTCTCATTCACACAGTAAATATAACTTGATTGATATGCGCATACGCCGGACGCTGATAAATATACCAGTGCGTCCATGTCGCCACTAATGCATATTTTTTTTTACGACATTAAAGCCAACTTGTATATTGTTATCATATATTATTTTCGGTTTACTTTCACGCAATTTATAATACTTTTATGTAAACCTTAGGAAAAATATAAAGACCTTAATAAATTAATGAAAGAAGACTACTAAATTACTACAAGATTACTCCATCAATGTTATGGCAAGTTATATCATCTCACATAATACTTAACTTTTGCAAGTTTCTTAGTAAGTAAAGAAAATTCCAATTAATCACAGTAACTAATAGGTGTGTTGGAAGTCACAATGATAAGGTCTATTTGAGATTTTTTTTATAAATTTTAAATAGCAAATGAACATGTTGACTTGAAGGTCAGTGGTATCTTTTGCCCATTGAGTGGTACTGCTAAGAGTCGTCACTCCTAAGAATACTGAAGCCAAACACAAATATGCTATCACTCCTCAGGACTACGATGATCTCCTCATATGTAAGTCAATGCATCCACCCATGCATGTAGGTGTGGCAGTAGTTCCACATTCATTTCCACATTCGAACTACACCAGTCTTACCTTTTATATAATGTATAATATAATTTTTTATTAGAATATTTAGAATATTCAAAATTGATTTTAATTTCTTCTCATCTAATTTTAACTTTACAGCACTATAATGTTGCTTACTATGCGATTACCTTTTAAGGATCAATATATTTATTGTCTACAAATTCAATCAAGCAAATGGACAGTGGAGGACTGTGGACCTGTGAAGACATTCATATACTACGATCAAAAACAGGTACATCCAAGCACGTCACACCTGTAGTGTGGAGCTAAGGCATTATAATATAAGATATAATAAAACTATCTTATACGAAGCAGCAAATATGTCCAGCAGGGAACTTAAGACTTTATTTTCACTATTTAAAGAAAACTCTTCATAAAATTGAGGTAACAGCGAGCAAATCCAACAAATGAGAAAGTTAAATATTATTGGTGTTCAAATTGTATGTTAAAGGTTTAAAATACTTATTTTTCGAGAATAAAAAATAAAGTAAGATATTAAGTAAGAGTTAGCAAGTTACTACAATAAAAGTGACAAAAAGTATTACAGGATCACACAAATATATAAAAAGCTTGTTTTAAATATAAGCAAAACGGTGTTAATTGCTGTGAATCTTTCTAAGAGATTAGATCAGACAAATAGCTTATTAAGACAAGAATTAAAACACAGGGTTACAACTAAACAGAAGATCATATGATGCTCACCTTGTAGTGCTTGCACTACCTTACCTTGGGTAAATGGGAATGGGTAAATGGGAATGGGAAAATTCACTTCGAATTTAGATTGTATTGTGTTCCTGAGTAGCAAATAATACTTTTCGCAAAATGTAATGTTGATAGTAAAAGACTGTGTAGGTGTTAAGACCATCTGCTACATAATAAACAGAATAAAACATACCTGAAACTTCTCGAAGTGTTCGCGCTCAGCATCAAGGCTGTTCTTCTTTAACTGGAGCACCCGGGGCAAAGATAATGACGCCATAGGTTTTGCACATGCAGAGGACACCGACGAAATTATAATACCAAGGACCCGGTCTTAGAACTTATGAACTAAAAGGTCCGTGTGCGAGCAACAGCCACAAAAACACCCAATTTAATCTTAATACCGCCACTTTATATTATGTTTCAAAATTTCACCAAATTAAAATAAAGAAACTTTAATAACCGCGATTTATTATTGAAGCTATAAAAACAATCAAAACAGCCTATCGCACGTCATACCACAAAAAGTGAATGAGCTGAACTGAGTAGTGAGTGGGTGGGGTGAATAAAGAGAATTGAATGAGATTTAGTTTTGAGAGATTGATGAATAAATATGTTAGACAGTGAATTATATCGTGCAATATTGCGAATTGTGCAATATTATTGACTGTTTAGGGTTAATATTGAAAATTGCGCAAAGATTGAACAAAAGTTTGAGCGAGTTTAATATTTATTGCACCACATTTTTTTATTGCATCGTGTAGGGTCGTTGCGCAAAATTTTTACTCAAATCAAAACCATCGTTTTTATTAAAAATAGGTTTTTACAGAGCACTTTTTGAATGTCAAAACATCTACTGCCACTTCCCAAGGTGTTCAGTTATGTAAAGAACTATTCTCAATTTCCGACAGAACACGAAAACATTGCGCAGTTCGTATTATTGCGCAATATAATTGTTCGTTTGGAGTCAGAGCGCCTTACAATCTCATTGTACAATAAAAAGTATTGTACAATGTTATTGTAGATCTAGGGGCAGCCTTAGGGGGGATTTAGTATCTAGGAATTGGCTAGAAAGACAATTGTAAATGTAATTGAGAAATGTAAATAAAATCTGTAGCAACTGCGATATATAATCAAATTCAACAAGAAAGGAATACAATGTATGATAATAATTTGTTTAAAACAAGGTATTGTTAGTTTTCCATTACACTTCGTAACTTATTTAAATAGATTCTATCCTTTAGGCCAATGGTACATATTTCTCGCCCATTGCCATACAGAAAATTAGCAACAAAATAATAAATAAATAGTTGTCAACAGTGTGCCACACCCCTAACGATAGATATATAGAATATCATTCATTCATCAGTAATATTGATCTGTTTTAAATCAGTTTTACTGATAGTGAATGTGCAGCTGTTTAAAAATAAAGTATCTGCGCTTTTATGTCAAATTTGACAGCTGTCTTATTCATCTCAAGTTCGGTTGATCTTGATGGTTGATTGGTTGGTTTCTTGATTTTATTTTTCCGCGATTCCGGCATCGAGCATCGCGGTGGATGAGATTGTTGAATAAAACGTTTTTATTATTGTAATCTTATTCTCAGCTTAATTATAACAAGTGATCACGATGGAGTTTTTAGAATATAATGACGTGCAGGCGGAAATAAAAGGAGCTATGGTATGTTCCACATGGAAAAGTTGTGTTGTTCAAAACAAAATTATGAAACTTATTGTTTTAACTAATTTATATGAATTCAGGTTCCAGGAAGATTGAAAATGACTGATCAGAACATAGTGTTCAAGAACAGTAAGACAGGCAAAGTAGAGCAGATATCCGCGAACGATATTGATCTTGTAAACTTTCAAAAGTTCATCGGATCTTGGGGCTTGAGAATATTCTTGAAGAATGGCACATTACACAGATATGGTGGTTTCAAAGATGGGGTAAGTATATTCAACAATAAAGCTAATGTTAAATATTTTGTAATACGAGCTAGAGACTATAAAATCTGACAAGTTTTAACAATGTTTATGTATTGTAATTGCAAATTATTGGGCAATAACTTCAAATAATACACTATAGAAATTAATTATTAAATAATTCATTTAAACATTACAGTCCAAGTAACCTTGATTTGTAAGTTGCAATACTCACATGTTCCATTTTTGCACATCATAACATGTAACAAGTTATTTCTGCTATCATCAGTTGTTTCCTTTAAATTATGTTAGTTTATACACACACACACTACTTAGAAATTAAAGAATCATTCATTTTTGCCATCACACAAAAAAATGTTACAGGAACAAGAAAAAGTGGCAAAATTCTTCAAAGCAAACTACCACAAGGACATGTTGGAGAAGGAGTTGTCCCTGAAGGGCTGGAACTGGGGCACGGCCAAGTTTAACGGAGCTGTGCTCAGCTTCAATGTGGGCTCCAACACTGCCTTCGAGATCCCATTGCACTATGTGTCTCAGTGCAACACTGGCAAAAATGAAGTCACTCTTGAATTTCATCAGGTATCTTTGAAATGATTTTTGACAAATACTTTTATTGTCTTAAGTTGCAACAAATTGAGGTTATAGATATAATTAACAAGATGTAATCATAAATAGATCATTTTTATAAAAATAAAAAATCAACTGATTAGAAAATGTAGCCAGCTATTTTGAAATTCATCAAGCCCTTAAGACTGTGGGAAGAGGCACAGAAGGAAATATATATATAAAATAGTGGTGCATGCGGCTTTGCCTGCATTTTAAAGAAATAAAATGACACACATAAAATGGAAAATTTGTACCTGCATTGGAAAGACAGTGGTGCCATCTGTTGAAAATTGGTCTTACCAACTCCCAAACCCTCATGGGCTCTTGGACAACAACTTTGCTAAACACACTTGATCAAATGCATAATTTCTGATTCTATAACTACTTACGAATTAAAAATTATTTAAAGAAACCTTTTCCCACGGACTAAATTGTGAATCTAAACCATTCTCAAGTCCCCTTGGACACACACAACAAATTTCATCAAAATCAGTCCAGTCGTTTAGGAGGAGTTCAGTGACATAAGAAATATATATATAAAGATATATGCTTGCAAAATATTAATTTTGCATTTGAGTAAAGAGGAAAGATAACCTATATGAGGTTGGTTGGTTGAATTTTGTTAGAAGGCCTCATTTAAGTGCCTCTACCATAAACCTTACCCTTAAATGCAGAACACAAAGGTTTAAAGATTAACAACAGATAATATTTTTTAAAATTCTGATGCTAATTTATCTAACTTAAGACAGAACATTATTTTCACAATGAGATTCGAGTTTATAAGCATTATATATCACTGTTATTTTATAATTTGAATGTACTTTCTCAACAGCTTGGAAGGAGTATGCATTTATTTTCAACCATCCAACCATCTAACTGTAATATATTGTTGATGTAGGGTAAAAAAAAATATGTTTCCAATTTCCCAGAACAGCTTCCTATCACTGAAATTGTGTCACTATGTGTGTAAGAATATTTAATGCTGTTCCTATGGAAATAAAAGACTCGCCATTGACAAGGTTCAAACAAAACCTAAGAGTGGCTAATTGTTAAGTCTTATTATAATGTGCAAGAATTTCTTGATATGAAATAATTAATTAATATTTATTCACTGATATTAATCTTTATTAATTATTACATTCATAATCTTATTGTATAAAAGGTGTAAAATCCTGACATTATATAATTTATGCAACTTTGTAAATTATGATATTTGTGTAATATTTTGTTTAAATAATAATAATTAATACCTTAACTTTATAATAATTTTGTACACTGATGACAAAATGCATAATATTGTATTGTTAAAATATGTATATTAGGCATTTGCAATTAACCAATAAATTTGATTTGATTTCAGAATGACGATACCCCAGTATCACTAATGGAAATGCGATTCCATATTCCCACAAGCGAGTTGGCAGGCGACATGGACGCAGTGGACGCGTTCCATCAACAGGTCATGAACAAGGCTAGCGTCATCTCCGTCTCTGGTGATGCCATCGCCATCTTTCGTGAGCTACAATGTCTTACGCCTCGGTATGCAGTTTGATCAAGAGTTTTCTCAGAATAACAAGTATAAAACATGTTCAAGGCATCATTCATAATAATGATTTTCAATATATTAAGTTTTTTTCAAGCTATAATTTACCAACTACTGATGAGGGCAGTTAAAAAAGGCCATATTTAAATCTAAAGCTATATCAATATTTGTGCAAATAGTTTAATTATATATTCAGGATTAACTCTATATATTTCCACTAATATTATAATTTGGTAACACCTTTCTAACTGAGAATTAAAAAAACAATCAGTACAGTGAGATTATTTAGGACTGAAAAATATTACTTCTAGGATATATCTTTACTAAATACTAATATAGATTAATTTAAGTTCACTCAAAATACATAGTTCAATTTTTCTTTCACAGTGGTCGCTATGACATCAAGGTGTTCCAGACATTTTTCCAGCTCCATGGTAAAACATTTGACTACAAGATCCCAATGTCGACGGTACTTCGTCTATTCCTGCTGCCACACAAGGACACAAGGCAGATGTTCTTCGTAGTATCCCTCGACCCTCCAATCAAACAGGGTCAAACCAGATATCATTACCTAGTATTATTATTCGGCATTGAAGAGGAGACTAGTTTAGAATTACCGTTTACTGAGTAAGTTAAATTGTATATCAGTATTACTTCTTTTACATACCCCATAACCTCAAATTGTCTACAATTTTATTGTATTCAATAAAAAATAAATTGATACATAACTTGAACCATTCTGTGATAACTATAGAACTAAATTGATAAAAATTACTAACAATTTTAAATAGGAAGAAATTCTGGGGTCACAATAGAAATTTAATTATAAAAGAAATAGAGTAAATTGTAATTGAAATTGTTTTCAGGGAAGAACTTAAGGAGAAATATGAAGACAAAATAAGTAAGGAACTTTCAGGTCCTACATATGAGGTACTCTCAAAGATAATGAAGGTGATCATCAATAGAAGAGTGATTGGGCCAGGGGACTTCAAAGGGTAAGTTTACAACATAATTTCACAACTCTTGTATTATATGTTTTTTAAATGCATGTATTAGTTTTGTTATATTAAGCAGTTAATATCATAATCATAATTGGATATAAAATTGTTATACTACAGTCACCATTTGTATTTCCTCTCTTTAAGACTAAAGAGAGGAATTACAAGACCGACAAATAGACATTTTATGTACTAGCTGTTTTAAGGAAGAACTGCTATTATAAAACAACAGATTAAAATTAGGCCATACGCGCGTTTTTTTTGTAGCAATTTATTTTGCATTCTGTTTTATAGTAATTTCCGCTTTGTGATGCATCAATGCAAAGGAATTAGTATAATGACTGACATAGTTATATGCAATCGAATTTCAGAATCTTGTGACGCTCTCGTTGGTGTACCCAAAAGACTTATACAGACTGAAATATATTAATTTATGCTTAATAAAATTTTGACGTTCATATGTCTTTTTTATATTTGTTATTTCTTAGTATAGACATTTTTTAATTTGCATGTTGTCGTCACCTATAATTGTCCTGGCACTTACGACTTATATAGTCTGAAGTTGTTGCGAGCAGGTGTAGTCATACAATTTGCTATGGCAAAGCGATTAATTTCTATATTCAGAGCGGACTAGCGGTTTTACGCGGACTATACCCACATGCGTTTTGTTTAATATTTATAATATACATTTTTGTAGACACCACAAGACGCCTGCGATCGCGTGCTCGTACAAGGCGGCGGCGGGCTACCTGTACCCGCTGGAGAAAGGCTTTATCTACGTGCACAAGCCGCCCGTGCACATCCGCTTCGAGGAGATCGCCTCGGTCAACTTCGCTAGAGGCGGCGCGTCCTCCACTAAGTAATTGAAATATTCTTTTGCGTTACTTTTTCTCGTTTTTTAAGGGGTTCCGTACCCAAATAAAAACGGAACCCTATTACTAAGGTGTCGCTGTCTGTTCGTCTGTCACAGGGTTCTATCTTTTGAACTCTAATATGTACAGACACTTGAAAATTTTCAGATAATAGAAGTAGAAAACAAACAAATACTCCTATATCCTTGTTCTTTATGAAGTAGGTAATAAAAGAAAAGTTATAAAATAGATATGAATTTATGCCCATACTTGGGATTTATGCCCCTTGCCGTGAATATACAACTAATATATTACATTGTTTACAGGTCGTTTGACTTTGAGATTGAACTGAAGTCTGGCAGTGTTCACACTTTCAGCAGTATA
Organism: Epargyreus clarus clarus; assembly: GCA_014595695.2. NCBI lineage: Eukaryota > Metazoa > Arthropoda > Insecta > Lepidoptera > Hesperiidae > Epargyreus > Epargyreus clarus. The sequence goes on from JACTTY020000035.1 coordinate 2,204,758, forward strand.
GAAAAGGGCGAATACGCTAAATTGTTTGATTACATAACTTCTAAAAAACTCCATGTGAAGAACACTGGCAAAAATGTAAGTATATATTTTATATATTTACAAAGTAAGCGCTATTTATTATATGATGAGAAGTTTGATGTATTGTTTAAAATAAAATTGAATAAATTCTAATATTTTGGTTCCTGATTGGTTTTGTATGATGTTTGTTGACTGGATACCAAGAATGGTAAAGAAGTGATAGAGGGGCGGTACTAAATGTTGATTTAAAATTCTGTGCTTTACCTTCATATCAGGTTTTACTTTTGGGATTGATTCAAGACAGAGTACCGTAGTGGAGCTACAACTATAGAAAGCCTTATCATTGTTATATTTACAGGACAAAGCGCTGTACGACGATGACTTTGGTGACTCGGACACGGAGAAGGAACCTGATGCGTACTTGGAGCGCGTGAAGGCGGAGGCCAAGGAGCGGGACAGCGACGACAGCGACGGCTCCGACGAGAGCACCGACGAGGACTTCAACCCCGACAAGGCCAAGGAGAGCGACGTGGCCGAGGAGTGAGTACATTGCATCGTCACGTACCGGCACAGCCAAGGAGCGGACAGTGACGGCTCCGACGAGAACACTTCAACCCAGCCTGCGCTGGTTTTAACAATTTTTACAACATCCTTTACGTTTCTAATCTAAATATAACAAGTAATCCCTGATTAACTGGATCATAGGATCTATTTCTGTTCAACTCATTCCACATGATGTAATTAATGTAACTGTAATGCATTTTTTATTTTTGTGTAATGTTTTTTTTCTCAATTTTGTTTAGATATGATACAAACCCATCTTCGTCGGAAGATTCAGACGCGTCCGGTGCCTCTGGTGCCTCTGGAGACAAAAAGGAGAAGAAGAAGGAAAAGAAACCCAAGAAAACCATTACAGTTGTAAGTGATTTTGTAATAAAATTCTCGTGTCACAATGTTAGTTACCGTACTCCTCCGAAACGGCTTGACCGATTTTCACCAAATTTTATTTGCATATTCAGTAGGTCTGAGAATCGGCTTCTATCTATTTTTTATACCCCTAAGTGATAAGGGTTGTTCATCCTTAACATTTTTTTATTTATATGGCAACACAACGTTTGCCGGGTCAGCTAGTTTTGTAATAAAATGTTATTGTCGTCTTTTTATATTAAGTAAGTTAAATAGAACAACTGCTTCCAAGGTGCTACACACATATAGGTTATCTCATTGCTACAAACATAAAACATCCTGTATGATATTTTGGTTGAAGGAAGAGTTTACTTAACATTTCTGAACGACTTTTTCTAATTACCATTTGCACAAAATATCATGTGAATATACTTTAACGCAAATTGGGGATGAATAATCATTTAGCTTGTTTAATTTTACGATTATTAAAAGTTGCCCCAATGTATTTTTGTGCAGTAGCGTAGCATATTACAAGAATTAATCCATAGGCTTTTCATTTATTTATTTACAAAATGCACATCTTAATTTAACCATACAAAATATTTGTAAATATTTGTCTTAAAGCCAAAAATGAAATATTTAGTATATAATTATGACTGTATTAATTAACTCGTATTTCAGCCGGACCAACCACGCAAGCGCAAGGAGAAGACGAAGAAACGCGAGAAAGACGTGAACGCACCAAAGCGGCCGTCCACCGCCTTCATGCTGTGGCTCAACGAGAACCGCAAGAACATCGTGGAGGAGAACCCCGGCATCAAGGTCACCGAGATCGCCAAGAAGGGCGGCGAGTTGTGGCGCGATCTCAAGGATAAATCTGTACGTCAGACTCAAATATTTTACGTATTAAGAATAAAATTTCAGTTAAATTATATTATGTAATCTAGCCAACCCACGATCCTGATAAGGATTTAAGGAACTTATTGTTACTAATTATTAGGCCTTTAGGCTCTTTGAAGCCTATTATTAACTTGAAATTTGCTTACTTATTCATCTGCCTAAGTGTTTGGTATTTTGGATTAAAATATAGACATTTTGTACATGCTAAATCTTATTTAAACGTTGATGTGACAATTAACGAAATCAATCTGAATCTGATATTGCTTTCGAAATATAAAAAATAGTACTTTTGTGAAGTAATTAACTGCATGAAAATATATTATGTACAATAATATAATTCGCACATATCATGTCATCTTTATAATTACACATACATTAATACATAAAATTATTCTTATATTCATTGAATATCTACAGGAATGGGAGGAGAAGGCTGCCAAGGCGAAAGAAGAATACAATCAAGCTATGAAGAAATACAAGGACAGTGGTGCCGCGGACGAGTTTAAGCAGAAGAAGAAGTTGGCGGAGAAGGAGCGTAAAGCCGCGGAGAAGAAGACCAAGCCGCCGCCGGCGAAGAAGAGCAAGGCCGCGGCCACAGGACCCAGCCCCGGGAAGTTCACCAGCAAGGAGTTCATTGAGGACGACGATAGCTCCTCTGACTCTGATAAGGAGAAGGAGAAGAAGCAAGATAAGAAGCCGTCTAAGAACACTAAAGAGGTGAGTGGAACTCCTATGCTTTAAGTTACGTCTAAACACACTAAAGATTCATTTGAAACTATAAGGGAGATAAAGTAAGTTTGAATCTTATTTGTTTAAATTTCTACCTAAGCATAAGTGCTCGTATTAATAACAAATAGGTTTACTTATTCTGTTCTGAGAAGCGTTCATAAGCCATATATGTTGACGACAGCGCTAAAACACAATGTCTTATATAACATTCCTCGATGAAACATTATATATTTAAAATTATCTAAAATGAACCCTTAGAATACATTCGCTCACATAAAATGAATCATACAATTAAATTTTCTTTTGAACTAAGGATCAATATTTGGTTAATTACATTACGGAAATGCTAAAGAAAAATTTTATGTTAGCAGAGCAAGGAGTCAAAGAAAGAAAAGGCGAAGAGTTCGTCATCAGAGGGGCCGTCCTCGGGCTCCGCGGACGAGAGCGGCAGCGGGAGCGATTAGTTCTAGAATACACTTAAGTTAATGTTAAGTTACTTAATAAATGTAAATTAAGATACGATTAAGTTTGTTTAGAATTTTATTGTACTTAGCGTCAAACTTTTAGGTAACCGAAGATGGTTTTGAGCTGTGTAGCAATAGACAGCGAAGTTGATGCACCCACACGACACAGTTGAATCCTCAAAGTAAACTAAAATTTTGTCGCTAAGCTACTGCTGTCATCCGGTCTCGGTCAGTTCATTCCAATTCAGTCTATGACCGCTGGTATTTGTGATTATAAATAATTCGGTATGATGATTGATTGTAATCCAATGCTAGAAGGTTGCTTCCGTTTAAATTTTTGTCTAAAATGCCTAAGTGATACAGATCTAAAAGGTGTGCCATGGAGGAAGCTTCCTTGGTGAAAATTACGCAAATGTAAAATTACATAATTTCAATATTAATGACGTATTGTCATGCTACAGACGTAACTTATTTATCACAGATGATTTTTCAGGATAAGAATGATTTAAAAATACTAACTTAGAAGGATCAAATTCTGGAAAATAATGACAAAGGATAAAATTTAAGAAAGTGGACATATAGTATTAAAGAACAATTAATATTTCTGTAGATACTGTATTACAACTGAATTATTTGAGCATTTTCGATCAAGATTGGATAACAGTAGATAGGTTACGAATGTGATGTTGAATATTTGCACTTTACAATGTGTTTTGTACATGATTTTTGTGAATTAATATTTTTCCACAAAAGTAATTATAGTGATAATATAATAAGATTTATGCTGTTATAAGTTGGAATAAAAAATAATCATAAAAACGACTAGCCTAATCTAAAAAGACCTGTTTATATTACGTTCCATCTTCCATCATGCGTATTTTGCAAGTTGTATGTTTTAAAAAATATACGTATAAAAATCATTTTCGTAATAATATTTTATTTCCCTGGGCTGTACATATTTTTGCTGTATCTAAACGAAGTCTTTAGAACGTCAGAAAATATCAATCAATCATTTATTTGCGGGAAATATATGAATATGTTAGATTTATATATGCAAAAGATAAAAGGATGGTTAATGAAACATAATCACAAGCCTCGTTTCCTACTACCGTATGATAGCAATGTTCGCATTGTATTCTTGTGTGAGGACTCCGAGGGGTGGATTTGTAACTGCTAAAACTTGGCCGATTGAGACTCAGCTCACAGTTATAATAATAGATAATAGATGTTGTAAAAAGTGTATCTGTATGAAATTACATCTCTTTGGAGTATTTTTAAAATGAGTGCGTATATCAATGTGCGTACAGCAAGAAATGAAACTACGTATTAGAATACGTTTCGTGCGCCATAAATATCATTAATCGTAGTATAGCGTAACGCATACCGATAGTCTTTTCTGCAAAACATTTACCAGCCATCTTTATGGTGTCGATTTTCGTTCGTCTTTTTGGAAAAAAGTACATCTTTAAATAATGGAAAGACACTTTCAGGAAATATAAGTAAAAGATAGTGTTGAAAGAAAGCTATCTGGCGCGAAAGTTTCTCATTGATATTTTCTTAGAGAATTGATGCCATAATTCTTCTGATTCTTGTGCATTTTGCCTATTTTCAAATACCTTTATGTCATAAAATATGTCAACATTATATACAAATGAAATATATTACACACGCTTATACATTGTACACAAACTTAAGTTGGGATGTAGTGTTTTTCGTTTATTCACGATAGAAAAAAAGAGTGTGAGAATTTTTCAAAAGTACGTCAATATCAGGGCCTAACATCCGACCCAGATCAAGTACCTTACATCATAATTATAATATAACATGAATATAACTAGCAACTTTATATTATAACACTTGTTAATTGAGTGTAAACTGTTTCAACAAATTAGTAATTTAACAACAAGACTAAATAATTAAGAATACATTATAAGATATTTGTTTGAGTTAATTTCTGCTAAAATAAAAAAAAAACCTGTTCATAAATAAAAATTGTTAAGAGACTTTTTGTGCTCATAATAATTTTAACAAAAAGTTGTAGTATTTAGTACTTGATGGTCGAAAAGATCATTGTTGAAAGTTTAAAACAAATTGTGTTGAGCTCGTGCTGATTATAACTTAAAATTCAAGTTGTGTGTTTAATTATTATTCTATTAATATAATTATATTATTGTACGATGATGTTATATTGTATGTTCGTCAATTTTAAACAATAATATACAGTTTACGTATACTATGATTTTTCTTTACTCATATTAAAATAATACAAGCGCTGCTGTAAAAATATAGCTGCTAAGTTAGTCTGCTATTTTTTTTATTTAAAGAGGAAGAATGATGCAAGCCATTTAACGTAATATTTCATTCGACATTCATATTTTAATATGCAACGGGTAAAAAGCCCTTTTGTTTATTCATTTTCGATCAAATTCGTTCTCACGTACCCAAACGTGCAATAGATGCACGTATTGTTTGCAGTTTCGCACCCAAGCCACCCGAACTGCAAAAGGGCGCCAAGCTAACCGCTCTCCCTTTTTTCGTTCCACGAAGGGCTCCTTTGCCGCGAAATAGTAACAATAGTCTAAAGTATTATTAATAGGAAACGCATTGAATGCATCTCAGTGCAACGGTTACGTCTTAGTTTTTTTTTTGCCTTTCCCATAACGGAAACTATTCAAGGGAATTTAGAGACCTTTCTGTTCGCCATTGCGTAAATCATTAAAGCTTTATTATAATACTTTGTGTTTTTTATATTCCAGTTTATCATCCGTAACATAAAAGGGTCAACATTATATTAATAATATAAAAATAACATAGGTCCATAGATTTACTTAATTAGGTTACTACAACTGACTAGGATTAGGACAGGGATTATAAACAATTTTAACCGATGTCAAGAAGTACTTAAGAAAGAAGCTTCTGTTCTTCTAGGTAGGTCTCACAATGCGCGTGGCGTAGTTGACACGACACCAGTCTAACATGCAAATACTTCCAGGTGTAACCCCTACGCAGACATTAAAACGGTAAAATGTAAATATATTTTCTGTGTATTTCTGGATATTTATGTACTTTATACGTTTTTACCCGACTGCCAAGGAAGGGTTATGTTTTTAGATTAATAATATTATCGCGGAATAAATGTAATCTTTCTTGTGTTGTGCGCTAAAAATACTTAATTTAAAATTGAGTCATTGTGTCATTATGAAATACCTATCTGATTATCATTCTTGTAACCGATAATGGTGCATAGTTCAGATGATAACGCAATTATACTCTAAAAGAAAAAAATGTGTATCATTGCCAGTAATTGCAATAAATTATAAATATGTTACACTTTATAATACATTGCGCTTCTCGTCGCTTAACTCTTTTTACTCAGAGATCTATAAGTACCTACCTACTTACTACTACTAATCTATGCTTACGTAAAGTTGAATTAAAAAATGAAAAACAAAATAAATAATCTTTCTGATGCAGGTTCGGACATGGCGTTAAGTGGTCGAATTAATAATTCGTGAGAACTTATTTCAGAATTTAGGTATGCCACTGCGCTCCACGAACCTATGTCTGAAGTGGATCTTTTAAAATTTCACAAGTGCCAATTATGTACCAACCTTAGTTCGGTTTATTTGAAGAGTATCTACTTACCACGGGTATATCTACCTTAGGAAGTTACCTACGACATTACGTGCATTCTCACCTAAGATTTTCACATATAATTGCTGAGACTCACGGAGATGTGAGGCATACATTACCAACTCATAATAATGATTTCTTCACAAGTTTCTAACTACCGCACTAAACGCACTACGGTAAGGATTAACGCACAGACCTATATCTGTTTGGTCCTTTGGTCTTGATAAATTATAAAATAAACTTAGAGCCGTTGTTCTGCAACAACATATCCGATTATCAGAACCGACCACACTTCATAATTATTGCTTTAACCCATCACACACATTGATCCAAAATTAGCGCATCAGACCTAATAGGCCTGATCATTGTATAAACTGAAATTTTCAGTACAACATTTGTTTGTACACTATACTTAACATGGTTATGTGGTTATATATATTGAAAACAAAACGCTATGAAGGTAGAGAAAATATTTAGAATATCAAGTAATTTACAGTACCTACCTATTACCTACCTGATTTAACAATGTACAGACTGAACGATCATCCTACAGTTTTCAAATAGTCAAGCAGTTTTGCAATAGTCCAATTAGAAGAAAGTAGATACTGAAATTCAAATAAGAAAAGGCATGAGATAGGGAGACTCTAATGAATTTGTTGATCTAGAAATATAATTTTCTTTACACCATACTTACACGAGCATAATCTTATGGAAGATAGGTACTACAAAGTACAAAGGGTCTTCCATAAGATTATGCTAACACACACATATTGTTTGCTACAATGAATTATTATTTACAAAAATAAAAAACTTTAAAAATATATTTTTCGTCAATAATTAGGTGTGCCAAAACATAGGTAATATTACTATGTGAGGTAATTGGTAACTGAGTTTGAGCCAAATATTAGCTATATACAATTTTATTATAAACAATTAAACAACAAACATAAATTATTATAAACAATTTTATCAATGTGTAAAATAAATACCCATAGGTATTTATTTTGCAATACAATTTACAATACAATACAGTAAATACCTATTACTTATTTATTTTATACATACAGACAGCCAACCTACTATCATACTAATACCAATTACCTTCTATGTTATGTAATTTTACAAATATACACTTAGACTCATTACATTTCTGACTTACATACACACACGCTTATAAACATCTAACTTACTTATCTAGAAAGTCGATTTTTTTAGAAACTAAGACATCCATGTCTATTGGAATAACTCTCAACACAGCTGCAGATAGATTGGTAAAGTAAAACAATTAATGTGATGCAACGTATACTTACTAGTTACGTTATAGGACTTATAGGGATAGACTCAGATAAATGCATCAGAGTGAGTAGAATTGAATTGAAAACTAAGAAATATTGGAAGAATCTAGACGAGAAGCTAGAAATGGTGCATAATGAATAAGAATGTATTGCTGATTAACAAATTGTACTAATGTTGTTAATGGTCAAAGTAAGGTGTAAATTATGTTGGTAGATTAGTAGTTAGTGGCCAGTGATAAGAGCTCACTGATTGTACTATAAAAGTATATAGGTACCTAGAATGTTGTGACTTGTGATTTGTTCAAATGGCTTAATTGCTAACTAATTATCTATCTCGCTTTTTGTCAGTTTACTTGGTTTACTGAGTAGACTAGCCATAAACCGAACAATGTGTCTTACGAATGTTTGGTACATTCTTAAATTGTTTAACTAAAAACGTTTGTTAGAAATGTATTTTATTTCAAGAACCTTAAGCACTACACCCTTATCAGTGTAGAAATAAAAACTATTTCTCAAGATGCCTTGAAATATCAAATCGTAAACAAACGCTATGTTTTATTGGCGTCCCTTTCACGCTGACGTTTGCCGCGCTTTTTATGTTTTCGAAATAAACGTTGGCGGCATTTAAAATAAGGCGCGAGGTTATTTCGTCGGCGTCTGGTAAGGGAAACCTAAAGAGGACCGAGTCGTTTTTTGACGTACTTCTTATGTAAATGTTAAAAAAAAATGAATCAAAAATATTCTATAATGAATATTCTGTGTTAACTCATTGATTCTTTGTTATTCTGAAGCTTTTTTCTTTCAATTTCAAGCAAAATAATTTTTATAAGAAAATGTACGGAGAAATTATACTAAATCCAAAATGTATCTTACATTAATGTAATAAAGCTCACTTTGGCAAAGCGTAACTAAATCTACGTCACGGATATACGTAGTACACGATGCTTCAACAGTGGCATGCAGTTGGCACCAATGAAATTATCAACCAATCACGTTAGAGATAGATGGCGCTTTTGTGCCGACGCGAAACGACCCCAAGCTAGCTTGCTCTGGGAACATTGCTTCGAGCTCCATACATTTTCTTCTGGTTCTCTACGTCTGCAGTTTGGTTGTGTACCAGTTCAAAAAATATTTCAAAATTTTTGCTATCAGGTGAGTCTAATAATTTTTCTAACTTAAGTGTAGTGTTTTATTAAGCATGTTTGTGTTTGTTAACGCGTATTTCGTAAAAATATGTTTGATTCCACGTTGGAATTCTGAGTCAAACATGGCTATAGTCGTCGTCGTACTTTCCTTAGTAAGCGTGGGTATGGAGAAGGACGCCCTATTTTAAATAATTAATTTCTCGGATCTTTTCCATTGAAGGACTGAAACAGTTCTTCTACAAGTTATAGCTGGTTAGTTTTGGGATTATCTAGTAATTATGTCACCTACGGTTATTGCGTATTTTCTACACAATACGTGAAAACAAAATGGCTCGTTCGACCCAAGCATAGGCCAGTGAACTCGTTATATGAGGCGATAACTATTTTCGTTGAATTTTATACTGTTTAAAGCTAGATTTTACTGCATTTTAATCGGATTATTATTATATTGATCTCGCGTTATCTAATTATTGTACCACTGGCCCGTAAATAAGTTTCCCGCCAAAACGCGTCCTATTTGAGGCATATATGAGGTGGAAAGGCACGTTAGCACTCTCGATCGCGTCGAGCGTGGCCCGGATAACCTGTTGATAAGTTTTATAGGCTTATTTTATGTAAAAATACGATTATTTTCAGGAAAAAAGTTAAAATGACGGACAAGCCGAAGCGTCCTATGTCAGCCTACATGCTGTGGCTCAACAGTGCTCGAGAACAAATCAAATCCGAAAATCCCGGGTTGAAAGTCACCGAAATTGCCAAAAAAGGTGGTGAAATATGGAGAGGCATGAAAGACAAAAGCGTAAGTTATATTTTATAATTAATTACATAGGTTGTCTTTGTTTTATTTTGCCTCGTGTTCTCAATTTAATCAATCGTGTTTGTCTGCAGGTTTGGGAGGAAAAGGCGGCAAAAGCCAAAGAACAGTACACAAAGGACCTGGAGTCATATAACGCGAACGGAGGCGGCGGCGAGGGTGGCGGCAAGAAGGCACAGAAGAGGGGAAAGAAGGGAAAGAAAGCTGCCCCTGCTGTGAGTAGTCATCTCTTTTTTTGTTTAACAAAATTTCCAGTTAGACCCAACCATCCATATGGTACGTAAAAATACATCTCAATTGTACAAACTATTATGTTTACTTATGAATTTATTTGTTATAGAAGTCTAAGAAGAAGAAGGAGGAGTCTGAGGAAGAAGAGGGCGAGGAGGAGGAAGAAGAAAGTGATTGATCTCCCAATCTCAAAGGCATTTCTGTTCATATTGAATAATTTACTCGGACTTTAATTTATTAATTTCAAAGTAAAACGGGACTGACTTTCCAAAGTCTGTATGGCATTCTCTAATTTTTTTTTATTCAAGTATGTATTTGCAGAGATTTAAGGAATTTAATAATTTTGCACTCTATGTATAATATTTGGGTCGACATGAATGAAATTGTTGATTATTTGACAGGTGTTATTTACTACTTAATTACATTATTGTAGTATTGAATAGTAATAGGTGTATTGTAAGTGAAGTGCAGAATTTGGAAAGTTTCACCACAGGCTAGGGTCTAGATAACTAAGCCTCAAAAAAAAATTATATTAAGTGTTAGCATGTATACACTGGGGAATTGTACAGTTAGCCCTCCCTCGTTTAAGTTCGCTGTGACTACTGGATGCTCACCTTTTGAGACTTACCTCAAATGTTTTATCAAAACTTTATGTCTGGAAATATACCTGGTTGCAGTAAAAGCTGGGCTTTGAACTAAAATGCCATAGTATAATTTACATTGTAAACAATAAGATTTTCTTACTCGTACCTTTACTCATAGACATAATAGTTTTGGTCGAACTATACCAAGATGTAAAATTAGAGATGATTTCATGAAAGATGGCTTATTATTAATTAAACCTACCTCTTTTCATTGTAAATTTCAATGCTAATAATGAACCAAACCTTAAGCTAAGAGTGAACAGTGCAGGACTAAGTCTGCACTGAACAATTTTAATAATTTAGGAAATTGATGTGTATGTTGTATTTTTAGTTAGTTAATAGGTAGGTTTGCAATGTGATTAGTCTCTCAAATTTTACATTTGTGTTATTTTGTAAATGAGATAGCATTCCTCATGTCAATACGGATTTTACATGTTCAATAAAGTAATTTCATATAAAATTTATTTTTCTATTAGTCTTTTATTTTATACCCCATTTTCTATTTTAAATTTCAACAAATGTCAATTTTCTAATTTATAAATATATAGAATCTACCTGAAACTTGTTTTCTTCCATACTTAAAACCTACACGACAAACTATTATCACGATAAATATTACAAGGATCGATTAGCAGTGAAAACTATTAGACATTTTTGATTATACGTGTCGATTCGAATCGATAAGTTACATTGCAGAAAAATATTGAGGCTAATATTCATTCACCAATAAAATAATTTAGTCCAATTGCTTATTTTGCGTACTGTGAAGTATTAAAACAGTACTAAGAAAATGAGGTTATAATAGATGGGGAATATAAATCGATGACAAATTTTACACTAACTTAACATCTGACTATCCTAAGATATAGAAAATCTAATTCAGTGTGGTATTCTAATAAACAAATTAAAAAATAAGGCTACGTGTTCTATAGAATATGTCCGTCATGTTTGCATGGCTTTGGCTTGGCTTTGCGCATCGTCATAATTGTTTGATTGATTTTGCGTAGGCCACAGTCCACACCGCCACAGATAATGAATATGGCGGGAAAAGCTATGCAGATGCAAAACCTACTTCCAATTTTTGGAATACGCCCACATACGTATATCGATACAGTAGTCCAATACTGATACTATATATATTAGTATCGATAGCTTGTACCTAGCTAGTGAAAATACTTACTTTCAGGAACATTGAAACTATCGATAATATTAATATTTCAGAACTTCACTAATATCGTTTTTGTTTATAGTTTATAATGTACCGAATTTACGATCTGCACGATTTGATTGTTTCGATAGTATTGTACAAAATCATCTAACTATTGATTTATTGATCGAAATTTATCGACATTTCGGCAAGAGACCCTGAGGTTACTATACTCTTTGGGTCAACCAATGTCAACTGTCAATCTTAACTCTTGTCAGATTGTCAAACCCAACAAACGTCGAAAATTTGTAAACAAGTTGTATGCGTTTTGTAAAGTCCTCAATTTAGTCATAATAAGAGATTCCTATTTTTATATTATTAACAATATAGTTTATTACAAATATAGCGTACAACCACTGTTGTACAATAAAAGTTTTATTTGAATGAGGTGCGAGATAAATTGGAGGCTGCTGAAAGAGGTATAAACCGGTAAATTGGAAGATGTCGGGAGATGGGACGGCGGGCACGGGCTCGCAGGTCGCGCTGGTGACCGGCGGGTACGACCACACCATCAAGCTGTGGCAGGCGCACAGCGGCGTGTGTCTGCGGACCATGCAGCACCCTGACTCGGTAACCTCTACTTTCATATGGAACACCTTATCATACTTTAAATAACCAAACATCATAATATAAGAAAAGACAAATATACTAACATATCTCATTGCAATGCATTTGTGATTTCCCATAAAATTTGAAGCTCTGCGAAGTCCATGGTATATGGGTCACTGAGATCAGTTAAAATCAGTGGAGACTTCAGTGGAATATTTATGCATCTACCACATATGCCGTATGCCCTACAGGTTATGGGTACAAATGTTTTGGATCTCTTCTTTGCATCAGTGCATGATTAGAATTAATTCAATATACTTTTGCAGCAAGTAAATGGTCTGGAAATCAACCCCAGCGGCCAGATGGTGGCAGCGTGTGGGTACCAGCACATCAGGATGTACGACCTGGCCAGTGCTAACCCGGACCCTGTGCTCAACTTTGAAGGTGTCACTAAGAATGTTTCCAGAGTGGGCTTTCATGTATGTACAAAATACAACAAAATTTGTATGTTTTGATTATTGCTTTAATTGGTATGTGAATGTTTTCCTTATTTTTTTCTAAAAAACTAGGTAAATTTTGCAAAGCTAATACTATTCTCTATGATCTTATTACTGTGCATAACTTTAGCTCTGCACAGTATGCTATATCTATTTATCTGATATTTATTCACTAAGTATTAAGTACCCATAAATATCAAAAATACAATTTTTGGTATAATTTATAGGAAAAGGGCACATGGATGTACACTGGAGGAGAAGACTGTACAGCAAGGATATGGGATCTAAGGTAACTTTTTTTGGTTCCGCTCAACTGCTCTTATAATAAAAATAAAAAATATGTGTACTAAGTATGAACACCTGATTGCTAAAAAATATAGTCCATGGTTACTTCAACAATTTAGACAAAACCAAGACACCTTATATGTTAAAATCTGTCAAGCCATTTGGACTGTAGGGCATACCAAAAAATGACACTTTCATACACTCAAAAAATAATACCCCCTTGGCTTAAGTGTATCAAACTGATTGCAAAATCTTTTCCTAAAATTGATCAATGCTCTACCTACAATTTTATAATGGATTGAGGCATACAGATTTGTTTTTTTTTTTTTTTTTATAATATAAGAGTAGCAGACGAGCATGCAGTCCACCTGATGGTAAGTGGCTACTGCCGCCCATGGACATCTGTAATCAACCCCAGATAGGATTAGATATTCCTACCTGAGGTCGGCCACAGATGCGCCGCTACCCCTGAGGACTAAGCTGGAACGCCTCGGAAAAGTCTGTCTCCCTTACCACACCCTTCAAACCGGAACACAGCAGCGCTTAACACTGCTGTTATTAGGTTGAAATAGGTGTGGCGGTGGTGCCGCCGGAGTCGAACCACAAAGGGTTCTACCACCTTCATACCATTTGTGGTACATATAGTGGTGTATACGTTTATAGGGTGGGGCGACAGTTCCAGTGCCAAAGGATCTTCCAAGTACCCGCGCCAGTGAATGCGGTGGCGCTGCATCCCGATCAGACGCAGCTTGTGGTGGGCGGGCAGAGCGGCATCATACACATGTGGGACCTGCGCACCGACCACAATGAACAACTTGTACGATTATGATCTTACTTGTGTAGTGATTTATAAAATACAATTCACACTTCCAATGCCACACATTCCCAATTTAATTATAGAAAGAAAATTAAAGGAAAAAGGGTTTTCCCATCATCCTCATAATCACTAAATAATGAGATTTTATGTTTGTCATTATATATCTTATTGGATTGTAATACAATAGATTTAAATAACAGATGTGTAAGCTTACTAGTCCCCAATTATTGTCAGAATTATTATTTAATTAGATTGGAGAACTTAATCTACCTTATACCTTTTGTGTTTATGAGGGGGAAACCTTCAAAAGGTATGCGACGACGTGGGAGCGACGCCGGGTTATGTCAGATTTTTACCGCACTAAACCCCGGTGGTCGTCTTTAATGCTTGTTGGAGAACTCCAGGATCTCTGACGGAATACAACTGGAGTCGCCTAAGCGCGAAGCTATAGGGCTCTACCCTGGGGGACCACTTGTCATTCCTCTCACACCATCTTATGTTTACAAAGGGAAGCTACCACACATACCGTCGTTCTTCCCGGGGAGCCTTGCTGGATGATTCGACTCCCACTCTTGCCGCCTGCAACTCCGAAAGTCCCCTTTTACGCCTCTTACGACAGGCAGGGGATACCGTAACCCTATTCTAGTCCCGAGACAAATCTACCTTATACCAACTGATTGTTACGTAGATCCCGGAGGCGGAGGCGTCGATCCAGGACATCGCGATCGACCCAGAGGGGCGGCTAATGGCGGCGGTGACCAACCGGGGTAGTTGCTACGTGTGGGCGCTGGGCGGCAGCCCGCCGCGCCCGGTGCCGCGCAAGCAGCTCCACGCGCACGACAAGTACGCGCTCCGCTGCAAGTTCAGCCTCGACTCCACGTGAGTGCTTTTTTATACATAATTTAGTCACGTGGTGGACAGCTCATGAACATTTGTAACAAACTTCATACAGAACAAAGGTTCTGAGTTCTCCTCAAATGTAAATCAACATCCACACTACCACCAAAATGCCAGATTTACTATAATAAATAACATAATTATATTAGTACCTATTCTTTTAGGTAGACTACTTCTAAAAATAAGTTTAATATTGACCTTAAAAAGTATTAAACTTCGGGTTACTTTACCATAAACATTTGGTAGTCGCCACATTCCTTCAAACAGATTAAATTTTGGTACTAATTACGTATAATCTAATATATAAAATTCTCGTGTCACAGTTTTCGTTGCCATACTCCTCCGAAACGGCTTGACCGATTTTGATGAAATTTTTTGTGCTTATCCGTTATCTATGAGAATCGGCCAACATCTATTTTTCATCCCCCTAAGTGATAAGGGTAATAATAATATAAAATTGTAATGTGTGCCCAGCATGCTGGTGACGACGTCCGGCGACTGCTCGGCGCGCGTGTGGCGCACCAGCGACTGGAGCTTGCTGCACGAGCTGCGCCACGACGCGCAGCGCTGGGTGTGGGACGCCGCCTTCACCGTGGACTCGCGCTACCTATTCACCGGTAAGATACACCTCCACATGGATAAAGCCAGCTCCACATTCTTGCGAGAATCCCAAGAGAACCTCGCGAGAACGCGAGAAAAACCTAATTCGTATAGGCTCCACATTCTCGTTTCTCGTGGTTTTCTCGCGTTCTCGCGAGAATGTAGAGCAGGCTTAACACACACACAGAGCTGTGGATAGTGTCCCTGCTAATCTATCGTCATTCTTGTTTATAGCACTGTCCATCCAGTTTTTAATGAGATTGGATAATATAAACAGTGGTACAGTCCGCGTAAAACTGCTAGTCCGCTCTGAATATAGAAATGAATCACGTCACCATAGTAAATTGTATCCCCTGCTCGCAATACCTTCAGAGCGGACTAGCACTTTGGCGCGGACTATACATGGATACTTATTCGGAGATTAATCATTCGAAACAGTAAATAACAAAAATTCATTCTCTGTGAATTAAAATACATTCCAGTTTACAAAGTTAACAAAACTTGCGATTAAAGTGTACTTGCTCATTCGAATATGTTTCGCTGATAAACAGTCATACAGGCTTCATAATTATTGGGTGAAATATCTTCAATGTAACCTCAATCAAATTGTGTATTATAGACAATCTATATGTGTACAGGATCGTCAGACAGCTATGCACGGTTGTGGGATTTGGAGAAGGGCACGCTGGAGCGCGAGTACTGCGGACACCAGAAGCCTATCACGGCGTTAGCTTTCCGCGACCAAGCCGTATAGGAGTAGATGGTTTAGTACGTATATAGGCAACCGTCGGTACAGGGTCGGATGAGGCCCGTTTCTTAGTTTAGGAATCGGCCCGCGGCAATTTTTATGGGGCAACAAACACGGACTGGAAGAAAAATTTTTTGTCGATATATTTCCTGAGGACAGCTCGAGACCACTCTGCGCCTTGTTATTCTATACTACGACCCGGAACTTGGTTACTGTCCTTATTTTATTCCCAAACTTTAGGAAGGTTGCTTGTGCCTGGTCTAGTACACTATGTAATAGACAGATGCACCACATTATTGGACAATATTTCATAAGAGAGTAGTGATCACAAATCATAATATAGCATTTATATGGGCCACATAGTTGTTTTAAGTTATTGGTTTTGTTAACTAACTACTGCCTTAGTTCATAATGTTTAAGCTAGTCGCCAAGATTGTCTCAATAAGAGTATAATAATTTTTGTACAAATGTCAGAGTAAAGTCGTTATTTTTAATTCTATCGTCATCAAAAAGAGGATTTTACAGTAAGTTAAATAATTACTAACACCTTCCAAATACAGAATGAAATTTGTACATTGGCTATGTAATGAACTTTTGTGTTCATATTTACTTTATAAATGTTTTGTGCTGTAATTATAAGTGTATATATTACTTCTTAAGATATTTGATATTTAAAATAAAACTCACGATTACATACTACATAGTTTTATTTATCCAAGCTGTAAAACATAGGACATATAGTGTGGTTTGTGATGTAGTTATCACGCGTATAAATTCCTATTGGCCTTAAAATATAAACAAAAATCAGTACAGAAGAGTAATTTTACAATACTAGGAGATCACAACATTATAAAATAATTTTTAATATTCATTTTACATATTATAATTCGAATACACAATATCGAGATTAACCAATGTTTTTTTTATGGTATGATTAGATATTAATGATTAATTTATAATTCGCTACAGAATGTCATGGCTTAACTTTAATAACTTTAAATATGGAATGAATAAGTATTTTTCTACTTCCAATTATGTAATTGTATTATTATTCTAAAAGGCAAAATAAATCTTAGGCTTCATAACGCTAGAAAAATAAAAACGACACGTATTGATACACTTATGAATGAATAACATTTAACATCTAATAATTATTTATGTACGTCAAGAAGTTACATAAAATACAATCGCAACTCATCTAACGACATTATATATTGCACTATGGTGTAAAAGGACTTTAAATAATTCGTCAAATTGTTTGCCAATCTATGGTATAATTTGAATCTCATGGGTTTGACCTATTTGTCTATCAAAGTGTTAGATACTTGTTAATAACAGAGATTGGAACAGTTTTTGTCCTCTTGAATTTCTATTTAGTATTCTAATAAAATAGCTGATAGAAAATAGTATTGTGATATTATGAAACTTTTTGTCACAAAACGTATGTATTTTAGTGTATGTTAGTTTGTCAAATAGCCGGGTAATAAATAACACAGGATAATGTGGGTGTCAAGAATTCAAGATGGTCAAACGAGCTCTTGCTTACGTTTTTCAGGCAATATAATATAATCACATACATAAAATTTATCAAATAATATAATCGCTTACAGGCCTTTAAAACATACTAATGTAATCAATAACTTTCTGCGAATAAAGCCTTAAAAACATTTGTACAAATTAAATGCAAAATTATTACAGCTATATTTACTACAATAGACACCAATTTTTTTTTTAATTTTTATAACTTTAGATTTAATATCTCTAAAATAGTCATGGAATATTTCTAATACTGTAGATTATTGACGAAACATTAGTTAACATATTTCCAAAATAAGTAGGTATATATTATAGTCCTTTTGGAATGATAAGTACTTATAAATGCATAAAATTGTCACATTTAGTTAATAATTTAGACTAGAACCAATGAGATAAATATATTTTAATATAATTATACATCAGATTAAACCTATGTCGCTATATATGTATGTTTTTGGCAGACATAACAAATAATATTGAAACAGACATACAGTAAGCTTTAGTGCTAATCAAATAACAATAATAACGTTCATTTTAGTAAATGCAATAATATATTATATTCACATATTTAAGTGATACCTGCGGGACGTCAATATCATTCTAACATTTGTTATGAACTCATAACTTAGCATAAGCAAGGTACAGGATGGTAAAGTAAATAAGGAAAATTAAGTCACTACAGGCTGTTTTATTGTTGTTTATCCAAATCGCTAATAGACAAAAAGTGACTTATTATTGCGATTAAATTGTTACAATGTATATCATGCCAGTGTTCTGGGACTCTTAAGCTTAGACAGTAATAATAATTTAAGCAAAGTTTAATTATAAACTGCATTTTCCCATTGCAATTGAAGTTAAATAAGCCAGGTACTTTATGTTTTGTAGTAAATGTGCATGAGGTGGTGATAAAGATTAGTAATTGCAAATGGATGGTCACAAGAGAAAAAATATTTCTTTCAACAATAGTAATAGTCATAGTTGGGCTGAAACCTGTTTTAATAGTTCAATTGCAATGTGCTGAATAAATCAGACAAACTAGATAAAAGATTATCCTGAATAACTATGAATGTATCCTTTATATTGACTTGAATATTCTTGCCTATCATTTGTGTGTGTGTATAAACGAAGGGTCCGATAATGAAATGGTTCATCATTGTTCCTTACACGAGGCAGTCTATATCTGGTCGAGAGGCAGGCTATCGACTTCTCCCATCTCTGAGCACATCTCGTCGTTGCAGGTGTACGTGAGAACAAACTTGAGGTTGACGAGCGTGCCCGGCGCTCGCGCCACCAGCATCATCTGCGAACAGCGTGAGGTGTAGCTGCCACCAAAGTATATGAACGCTTCAGCATTACCATGTTGTATGCTGTATTGGAAATCGCATTGCCATATCTAAGCTATTTCTACCTTTTGGCAAGCTTCATGAGTTTTGTGGCGAATTATATAAAACGTCATTAGCATTATGAACAATCACAAGCGGTTGTATATTAAACTGGAAAAAACTGCGCGGTTAACTGCTAGCGTGTCTAAGGTTAATGTGGACACAAATTATAGTGATATCTCGTAAATAATGAAATGGCTAGAACGCTTACCGCAAAGTTATAATAAGCTAAGCAGTAATTAAAAATGTATATAATATAACTATGTGGTAGTTTTAAACGATTAAATTATACTATTGTCACTTGCAATGTCGAACATTATGTACGAGTACGAAAATTATGTACGGCTAGATGGAAGTACACGCGTAGATTTTAATTTATTGTTATTTTATTAAGAAAAATTACAAGAATCCAAGTAGGATTAAGGATACCTATTGATTCCTGTCAAGTTTGTTACCTGCGTGAGCGCGGGCGGCGGCAGGAAGGGGTTGTAGGCGGGCAGCGACGACGCGGACGGCGACAGCAGCCGCACCTTGCAGCTCTGCAATCATTGCTAAATTATTAGCTTCATCCATAGATTAGTAAAGATTACTCACTCCTAACAAAAAAATGTAACCTGTTTTGCAATAATTGCAACAATTGCAATTGTTACTGTCATCTATTTTCGTGTTTTGAACCTGGGAACCCTCGAATCAAGAGGCTGCGTTTCTTAACTACTAGGCTATCACTGCTTTTATTTTTTAGCATACACAGATAAATATTATTATTAATTACAAGCAACGATAAATATTACTATTATTATGCACAAAGATACAGCTGTAACATTAAGATTATATTTTATGATTATTATTCGCAATATCACTGGTCATACATTACATTAAAGATAACACTACGAAAATAATATATATTTTAATATACCTTTTTTTATTAAATACACATGTAATAATTAACAATTTAAAATTTATTAGGAACCTATAAACATTACATCTATTATATTTCACAACAAAATACTAAGTTTATTACATTTTCATGTATTCACCATAATATGTATGAGTCTCAGTTACTTTACTATCTATACTTTACAATCTGGTACATAATTTCTCGATTTCGCATATTTTAAGTTAAATAGCTAACATGTAATATACTAAGTTCGTTGATTACCATTACTTATTAAATTAATGAGTATAAATACAAACTGTACTTTTGTTTATTGTTATAATGACGTCTTACTTTTTTGTATGCTTACAAGGAGTCTTTGATACTCACCTATAAGTGATTATGCATTTATTGTTAACTGTATTCCTAGTTCTTAAGTTATGGTGGCGCATGCAAATGTAATAATCGTTGGTGATGTTAATAAATAAATAAATAAATAAATTATTTATATATAGAGTGAGTAATAAATAACTGTACCTTACCTTTGGTACAACAGCTTGAAATTTGTATTCAGTGATTGGAGAGCTGTTCTTGCTTGTTGTTGAAATGACAATAACATTAACATCAGGCCTTGGTTTGTTCTTGCAGAAGTGTAGCACGACTGAGAGCCCTCCTTGCTCCTCGAAAGCAGTTACTGAAGGTACTGTGCTCGGTTGCACACTTGGCAAAGTTATGAATATGTCTGTTAAGGGCTTCACTTCATTCTTCATTTGACTGCTTTTCTCGTTAGCAGGCTTGTTCTTGAGTAAAGACTCAATGGGATCTTTTTTCACTAGTGGACTTTGGTTTTTAGATTTGGTTTGGCCCGCTGGTGCTCCCAAGTCCAACATATCCATGAGGCCATTAGTTTTAGAGGCATTGGTGGCTGATGCAGCATTAATGCTTATATCCACCATGACATCATCATTAGTTGTAGCTGTTTTGGATGTTTGTGCAATGGGCACTGGCTTCAGAGTCTCACTTGTTGGCTTGTTGAAGAAATCCAAGTCAAAAAATGCTCCATTAGACGATGGTTGTGGATTGTGTTTCGGAGAAGACTTCTCCAGAGCGTTCATTGGTATTTTCTTTCCAGGTTTGCTAAAACATTCATAACAATATTAGCCGAGAGTTATAGCAGTAGGCTTCACAAGACAATTTGCTAATTTGGTTGAAATACCAGAAATGCATAATGTAAGGAATATTTTGAATACACTCAAAATGAACATGTCAATTGAGAATTGTGTAAGAAATTTAATCTTACCCATTGAAGCTCTCAGCACGCTTAGCATTTTCAGGTAAGGCTTGCTTCAACAGCTGCTCCCCGAGTACGTCCAGTTCATCCCACCCTTCAGCTTTCATTTCTTTTTCGGATGGCAGTAACTCTTCTTCATCTGTAGATTATATGATAAAAGTTTTACAAGCAATCAATAATTTTTAGGCAAGGGTTCCTTTAGTAAGTAATCTTTGTTAACCAATACAAAGTTTGTATTCCTCATTTACATGTTCATGAAAATTTTAGTGTGCACCCCTTTACATATATGTATATTAACATAATCTTAAGCTATCTCCCATCCTTTTACCAGTTTATATAAGATCTTGAATTTTTAAATATGTATTATCTATGTGTATAAGAATTTTAATCTAAAATGTATGCTTACGAGTCTCCATCAAGTTTTGTGGCATTGGTTTTAAGAGCTCCACAATGGCACAAGACAAGGTTCGCTGGTCATATATGCCCAACTCCTCCAGAACATTTTTGGCCTTCCTTGAACCTTCAGTATCATCCTTGCCACTCATAGCTCCAGCAAAATCCAGTAGACTGGGCTGCCCCAATTTCTCCCGTCGCTTCTTCGCCATAACGCGTATATCATATTTTTCAACAACATCATCTAACACATCACCAGCAAGCAAAATTTGGTCTGCAAATACATGGTAAGTTTATAACTATAATCTTCTCAAAATTTAAAAAATATTGATTAAATACCTAATTACTATTTTAAAACCTTTCCCGTTATATTAAATGTTGTTTTTTCCTCTAATGGGTTCTCTATTGGATGGCATGGATGTTTTTATTAATGAGCAGACATTTTAGGACTGCATTTGTACTATTAAAGTGTTATATTGTTATGCATTGTCTATATGTATAAAATTGTTCTTTTTTCTTTTGAACTCCTAATTACACAATAGATAGTACAAAGTAAAGTATTTACTGAGAATGGAAGCTTGCGTGTTGCCATAGGCCATCCGCTCCAGTATGGGCCTGTACTTCATGCAGGTGGCATACAGTTCCTCCATGAGCTGCTCCTCTTCAGGCGACGCGTCATAGGCGTGGTCCAGCATGTCTTGCAGCAGCTCAGCACTGTCAAGCGCAGCACCCACTTCCTTCGCACGCCGACTGTTTGCTTCGTTTCTGCGTTCCTCCTGCCATTGAATTAAAATTCATTATTTCCAGAACAGCACATCTATTGAAGTGATTTTTTAAAACACAAATACAGTTTGTGTATTGTTATACATCATAATTTTTATAACAAAAAAGACAACCTAGAGTTGTTATCTTACTTTTAAGAGAATTCATTCTGAAACAAAACATATTTTATAATGTTTCTATTTTCAAAATAATCTGTTGCATTTGTAAAACATTAATATAAAAATGTGGAACTTGCCTCTCGGACCATGGTTTTGATAAGCTTATTAGCATGTTGCAAGTCCTCCGGCTTCTTACTTTGGAGCAGTTTTTGTAGTAGTTTCGACTTCTCTTCATCTTCAAAAACTGCACTTTTTGCCCGTGGTCGACTAACAACAGGGGGATCCTCTGGAGGTAAGGGGGGTGGGGTACCCGTGATAACACCCTGATTTTTAAGCATGTCAAAAGCAACTTTAAATTTAGATTCATTAGGATACTCAATAGACCAGGCATGTAGCAGCTGAAGTACCTGCAATGTTACAAAATACTACTTTACCGTTGAGCTTTTACCCATAAATATTAATTTTATTATGAAAACTTACTCTTGTGCGGACTTCCGCGGAGGTTCTGTCGGCATAGTACTTTGGAGAAACAAGCTTGATCATTTCATTTAGAAATCGGAATTTTCCAATTTCCGCGTGAAAACTGGCGTCGCACCGGCGCATGCAGCGATCTAACATGACGAGCGCGAGCATTGCCTCTTGAGAATTGAGAGACTGCATACGCGCTGCGAGCGCCTGGGCGGCCAGCAGCGGACCATCGGGCGCATCGCGCATCACTGTGCAGAACGCCTCCACCGCCGCATCATCCGGCTGCGGCAAAGACTCGTGCGTAGCTTTTACTAAAAAATATACACCAAGTGCACTTAATCGACCCAATTCTTATTGGAATCCTTTTGTACGAAACTCAGTATTAAAACTTACATATCAAAGCTTCTAAGCTCGTTAATGTGACGTTCATTTTTAAGATTCACTGTAAAAATCAATGAATTACTTAATTATTGATTAATTGCTTTCCTATTCAGATGACATTTGTTTGTTTGGCGATAATATTGATAAATTTGCCAATTTGACTTTTCGTGTTCTAATACAGCTGTTTATGCTCTGTTCACAACATGTCACAATCACGACTTCACAATTTTATTGATTTATAACAAGCACTTCGTAGTTATTTAAACAAGCAATATTATATTCAATAAACCCCTATTTTAGTAGACTTATATTTTATTTTAATTCTACTAAAAACCACGAAATAATAATGATCGACCTCAACTGAGGGAGGAAAGTTTTTGATGTTTTTAATTATTTTTAAACGTACAGCGGATGCTAGTATTTTGCCTAGCCTAAAACATAAATTATTTAGAGCCCATTGAATAAAATGCCATTACATTTAAGCAAGCAATACATCTCATCTTACTTCTATTGAGGAATAGAAATAAGATCAGAAATCAAAAACGCTAATACTTTTCGACAATGCTAATAATGTATGACGATGGTTATAGGCAACTTACATAATAACATAGTCACATCTCTAGTCAAATAGGCACCTCGCTGTCATCTGTCATTAGTGTCAGCAGTGTCATCGATTCGAGTGATTTCGATTAAACTGTCATTAATATTGGAGCGATTTTCATTCTCCGCAAACTATAAATAATTTTCATTTTACGTAGCTTGCCGAACCTACGTAAAATGTCTGTCTCACGGCTAACACGACTCGTTGCACAATCGAAAAGTCTAACAAGACATGAACCAGTGGTGCAGAAAAGAAACGCAACAACTACTCCGAGCGGTGCCATTCTCCCTGAACCTGAGAAGCAACCCTTTGGCCTGTTGAGTGTGGTGTGCGCCGTGGTGCCAGGCCTCCTCATCGGCGCTGCCATAAGCAAGAACATCGCCAACTTCCTCGAGGAGAACGAGCTGTTCGTGCCATCCGACGACGATGACGATGATGATTAAAATTGTAGACAAATTCTTAGGTATTATGATCACGTATGAAAATTTCCTCAATCATCTGCACTTTTGTCATCTATTGAAATAAATTAAAATCTGTTTTTAAATGTAACGTTATAATGCTTCCAGACTATTATACTAGTTTTTATTGAAAATGTATATTATGCATAAGTGGATGACACTGAAAAATGAATATGCTTTTTAATCAGCTAATTTACTTGAGTTGAGATTGAAATATTAGTAACAACTTCATTTTGTAACACCTCTTTCATGTGATGTCTTAGGTTCCGGTGTACACATTTAAATGATGCTTATGGTTGTAAGTGGTTAAATGTATACTCGCTATGAAGTAATAAATTATTTTGTGCCTGCTTTAATCACATTTTTAAACACCATTTTTTGTTTCCAGATTCCTAATTTTAACGGGTATAAAGAAGAAACAACTTAATGTTAAAACTTTATTAGGATTGTTACAAAAGCTTTATTGTAATGTAATAAACTTTGTGCTCACATGCTAAGTCTATGTAAAATGCCCATTTAATATTTAGGTTTTTCATAGTTTATTTGTTATTAGGATTTTTATATTTTGCCCTAAATCATATATTTACAGAATTTAAATATATAAGTACAGCATTATAATACAAACAGCATTCTATATACATTTTCATAAGTTTAAAACAATAAATATTAAAATGCTATTGGCCACACATTGTGATTCACACAAAATGCAAAAGTGTAAAAACAAACAAGAAAAACAATATTGTGCTATAATGTCTTATTGTTTGTGTTGAATGCTGTCTTAACTGTATATAAAAATATATTTCAGTACAGAGTAACCAACCTTGCAGTTCCTGCATCCTAGTCAAGAGTTACTCTCTATAACAACAATGAATTTATGAATGCCAGTAATCTCAACACACTTGTGCTTAATTTTATAAGTAAGTGATAATTAAATGACTTTGCAAATGGCATGATTCAGTCTTTTATTTTTACAATAGTTAGAACATATTCATGTAAAACCCCCATATAGCCCATGCACTATCAGGCTGCAACATTCAATATACTTCAATAAAATTGTGTAGTTTCAAGTATGATGTTAGACTTGTCACAAATAGATAACGGCTAAACGGAAGTGGATTTGAAGTAAGGACAAAGTGGAGGATTATTTAAAGATTATAGTTATCGACTGTTGCAGAGTGCACAGGCCCTCTTGAGGTGATTATCATTGGTCCTTACGAAAAGCCTGTAAATTATTATCAATACTGTAAATATAATTTGCAGTGGGAATTTATGGTTTCACAAATAAATCTAGACTTATAAATTAGTAATACAAGAAACAATTTAAATGTACAAAAATTGGGTTATATATGTTTCACCAAAACCTTCATTATTATAAGAATATGACTAAAATCAACTGTAAATTCTAGATCGTTTTTTTTTTATAATACTTTGCCAAAATATTATATCAACACTTAACATTATGTATATCCTTAATGGTGCTGTTATAACAAGGAATAACATTGTGTCTTAAAAGGTATGTTAAAAGTTCACTTGACAAACCCCACGTCTATATATCTACAAACAATAAAATGTAAACTAAAAACTGTCATTCAAAACTAGAAAGTAAATAGAAGAACTGAAAATTTGTCATTGTATATAAATATAGGATCACAACTTTCAAATGGTATACACTCGTTGGAGATCGTTGTAATGTGTTACTACCGGAAGTATCTACATCATTACCCAATATTTGTTTTCCCTTATTTCGTTTGGTTCATAAAACTTCAAAATTAAGTTTAATTTTGTTGCATATAGGTGTAAAATAAGCTCATTGGCTAGTGTTACGAAGATGAATCTCGCCATCAGGTAACCTCTTTACTAGCCAGTTTTATATAAAAAGTCTATGAATCTTTGATATATCTCAATTACGATTTAAAAGTTATCTCTATATTGTAGTACGTACAAATTTAGTTCTTGTGGTTACTATGAAGTGCTCATTGCCAACCTAAAACATAGTTCATAATATATTTACTTAGTATCATATGTATCGTTCCAGTTTTTCATTGGAGTATGCATTTAATACTGACAGATTTTAACAAACGGGAAACAAACATTGATAAGATTTGACACTTCTGGTTAGTTATCCAAAGTTCCTTGTCGAAGCTGATCAGATCTATTACATTTACTCTGGAGGCCTCTTGTGCTCGCCCCAGCCGTGGAAGCACTTGGTGAACCGTCGCGACTCCTTGTCTTTAAGCGTGAGGAATAATTTCCTCGGTCTTTCTGGCTGCATCGTCTTCATGTGTTGGATGTACACCTAAGATAGAAAGGTAATTAAAAACTCAATAATTTTATCATAAATATGTCATAATAAATAATTTTTACAGTAAAGAAAACTGTATAACATGAGACTTCTTCCTTGTCCTAAAGACAGAATGTGGTTCATATTTTTAAGGACTAAATTTACAGAATCATGGAATCATAATTATCTTATTATTTTTCTTCCTAATAGTAGAATAAACGAATTGGTTCACAATGGTTGGTTTCCGCTTTCCTATGTATAGTATATTTTTTAAGTATTTAAAAATTGAATTTATTTTTATAATTCACCTGGGCAGACTTGTACGCCAGCTTTATCTCGACCTCGGAGCACTTGGCGCCGAGCCACAGGAACACTTGCTCGCCATTGTCTAGTATCATGATGTCGTCGTCCGCCAGATCGTCCTGCAAAACATTCTAACTTAGTCTACTCATAAATTCAAGTCCTTCTTTAAAGCTCATGAGCTTCTAGTTTCGTATGCTCTAATAGTTCAAAAACTCTACCGAACCTTTACAGAACAATATCTGTCATGCATAAATCTATTGAAAAAAAAATATATTAAACATTATTTATATCAAACAATCGATCATCTGAAAACCTTTTGTTGCAAAATTGAAATGAATTGATATTGATTTCTAATCAATCGTCAATATTTTATATTTTATTAATGTTCATACTACTTTTGCCAATTTGACAAATAATCAATTACATCTGCTTTTAAAGCATCTACATTTTAAACAAAAAGTTTATTATTATAACACAACAATGTATATACTATACAACATAAACTGATATAACGTCAAACCTGACAGAAGTCGGTGCACTTCTCGGAGACGGTGAAGTAGCCCTTCTCGTTGGAGCAGCGGAACAGGCGCGTGTAGTTCAGGTAGTCAGCGTCCGTGTCGTAAGGCTTGCGGCCGCCCAGCGCCACCCAGAAGAAGTTGTCGGGTTCGCTGCCCTCTGTCAGCACCTGAGTTCGATTACATAAATGTAGTGATTAATAAAATATGTGGATTTCACAATCCACATATTTTTTTTCAGTGTATATAGAATGATTTTTTGATGTCAATAAATCTACCTATACTTCACAAGGTGCTATGTTATGGAGTGCCGACGAAAGAAACTCCATAACACACCTTTAAAAATATAATATAAAATAAGCAGCTACGTTAATGGAGCTTGTGGAGCTGGAGCCACTTCAGAGCACATAATTTTATAGGTATTTAATAATAAATTTCGTCCTTAATATGAATTGCCAATTAGTGGAATATTGCCAGCTTCAATGTTCCACAAAAGATACTACTTGGGAGTCTTTAAAACGAGCGTGAATAGGTATATTACAGGCAAGCGTGGTCTACCTTAAGCCTCAACACAAACCATAAGGTGAGATCGAGACCAAACGCGAGCCTATGCGTTACCAAATTAAAATAGATTATTTATTAGAACACTGAATGCTAGTCTTTAAGGAATCTTGTACAAGAACCCCTCCTACAATCAAATAATAAAAATATCATAGTTTAATTTGAGTCCATAAATGCCCAAAGTGGGTCATTAATCAAAGCATCAGCGAGACTTACTTGCAAGCTAACCCAGGGGTTGTTAAACTTCTCCTCGGCGATCTGTTCGATGAGGCGCGCCGAGTCCGGGTCGCTCTTGCTTCCAATCCACACGTACACTATTGCTGACGACGTGTCGTTTGAGCCCTCTAGCGGCACGTTCAGGATGTAACTGCATTACAAAAAAGAATGTTGTTTTAAGTATGTTTGACTAACGTAACATATTCTCCTTAATAAATCGTTAACATAAAAGAACTGTGACTTTGTATATGCAGCTCTTTATGTAGTAATGTGGTATTTGCACTGTACCTTATACTGTAGTATTAAAATTACCTCTTTCATATTTTCTTAAAACAGAAATAAATGGGAAATATAATAATACTAATTTTAGAAGTGGTTGTAGTTTTAAATGTAAAACTTAATGTTTGTAGTAGTAAGTAAATGCGAATTTACTTATTCCAATGAAATGTGATTATTCAAGTACATTTAGTATCCGAAGGGTTCAAAACAATTGATTTCCGAAAACTACACTTTCTTATACACGTTTAATAAATAATAAAATATTAATTTGGGTTAGCTCTCTTATGGTTCCCATCAACAACTTACCAGAAAGCGCTGTTGAGCATGCCCGCGTCTGCCTTCACCTGCACCAGCCGCGTGCACAGCGCCGAGCCGTTGCTGCGCAGCTCCAGCAGCTCCACTGCGCCGCCCTCCTAAAACACACAAATTAAAATAAATATTTGTCTATCTAGTAGGAAATGGACGTCTAATACAAAATTATAGGTCTAAGAGATTGTTTAGCAATTCAACCGATGAGTAAGAATAGTAGCATCTGGTTCAACTTAGTCCATGGCAAATTTGAGGTAGGACACCAATCTCATTTCGAGTGAATTGGATGGGTGTCGTCACTTACGATTAGATGGACTGCTTTATTGTTTGCTATTTCTGTGTCATAATTCATGAAACAAAAAAATAACCATACAATAATTATAAAAAAAAAAAACATTGTTTAGAGCATAATATGTTGTGTAATGTCTTTTAGCGGAACACTGCCATTGTCATCTCTTGTAATCATCTTGTCATGTGTATTGAATAGAGAAAGATAAAGGTAATCTAGGTACCAACCGGCTTCTGATTCCGCTTTCCGTCCCGCACTATGAACCGTCGCCTGAAGTGCGCCATGAACTTGAGGCTCTCCTGTTGCTGGTGTGTGCGGACAACGTCGAGGCGGCGGCACAGCTGCTTGAACTTGCGCTCGAGACCGAAGGTGAAGGTGAGCCAGCCCATGTTGGGTGCGCGCCGGCCCTGCCAGAAGTACACCACCCACGAGGCCGTCTCCGCCTCGCCCTCCGCGTCCTCCGCCTCGTTACCGCCAGAACCAGAGCTGTCTTCTTCTGCCTGGACACAATTTTATTTTGAGATAAATGCGACTATCTATTTCTTCCCTTGATACTATTAAACCCACCTTATAATGTATTTTAAAGAATGAAAGATATACCATCTAGTGCGAAATGTTAAAGTATCTGTTCTTGAGGTGTCACAAGTGAACCGACATACTAGATTACAGGTTTTACAGGGATATACGATTTTGCGTAAAAATGAATATAATTACACCATGCTACATTTACACTATATTAAAATATCGCTTTGAGAGATACAAAACCCAAAGTTAACTGCACTTGAATACAATTCATTAAATAAGAACAACATTAGATAATAATATGAGATATATTCGAATTAATGCATTTTTTATAAAATCTTAAAGGTATGTGAAATCTACCAATACGCACTTGGCCAGCGCGGTGGACTATGACCTAATCCTTCTCATTCTGAGAGGAGACCCGTGACCAGCAGTGGGACAGTAATGGGTTGATGATGATGATGCATTTTTTATACTGTTTCGAATTGTTATAATTTGTGCAGTTGGCATTATTTCATTAGTAGCGCGTTGAAATTTTCTACGTTTAAATATACACCAATGTGAACCACCATAGAAACATACACCATAGAACCAGCTGAATACCAGTCAATGTTAGAGCACAATGTTAGTTACAAGAAAGAGAATCGAATGACTTTTCTTACCTCGACAGGCATCACATATCTGCAGAGGAAAACATAGCAGTCGCAGCTGTGGAAGATGCCGAGCTCGCTGTCGGGCAAGCGCACGAAGTGGCGGCCCTCGAGCACGAAGGCCTCCATGGCCTCCAGGTCCTCGTTCCACTCGTCCGCTAGCGTCTTAGCCTCCGTTGCGGGCATTGGAGGCTGCCGTGGCGTAAACAACGCTGAGAGGTCCGCTCTGAGGTAAAAAATATATACTTAATATACAAATTTCTTCGACAAAATATCATGTAATTTCTGTAATGTACACTCTCTGTAATTTCGTTGATTGCACAATTTTAAATTTTAGAAATACATAATCATCTTCAGGAATTAGTAATTAAGTACACATTATACAAGAAATGAAATAAACATTGATCCAAAACAATTGCGTTACATTTTTGTGTTTTTAATACGTTAAATAAGACCTTAAACATATGAATAAGAAGATTTGTATGATCTACAATAAGTGTATATTTTTTGTATAGTGTAGCAATGGAAGTCGTACTTGGTTTCCTGTTGTTTAGCCCACGAGGCGAGGTCGGCGCCAGTCCTGGCTACAGACTCTGCCGTGCGCGTGAAGTCCACAGCTATCACCTCCTCCCAGCCCAGGAAGTAGGTTTTGAACACCTAGAGAAGTTACACGAAATAATTTTTTTTAGTAACATAGAAGTAGGAAACAGTCATGCAGTCCGCCTCAAAATAAATAGCCCAGATAGTATTGTTGTGTTATTTGAGGCTACGGATGTATTGCTACCCCTGAGAACTAACTTAGAATGCTACGCGTAATTTTATCTCGCTTGTATATTCTTTAAACTAGAATACAGCAAGAGCTTAACACTGTAATAGAAAGAAGAAATAGGTGTAGCGGTGGTGTCTCAATTTTATTGTCAAACCACGACGGGTTCTGTCACCTACAAAATGTGTTTAGAAGGGAAAAAGCCAGTCATTAGTTCCGAGGCCTATCCTCCCTTACCTGTGTCTCGGTGCCTTCCTGTAGTCGAGTGACGAGCGCGTGCGGCGGCCGCGCCACCATGTTGAACAGCTCCTGCGCCAGCTTCACCGCCGCCGCTCGGACTAATCTAGACGACTTCTTGCCGAACCTGGCATTGGAAGAAACGACATTTCAATAATACAAAGCTTTCAATTTTTGTTTCCGAAAAGGTGTCTTAATCCTTTTCGTAATTTTTTCTCGTTTACTAGATTAATGATTACAACATTACTCAATGGTATTTTGATTTCAAATCCCAGCCTTGACATTTTTTTTTCAGCACCTGCCCTATTTCGTAGTACGGCCGGCAAATTTGTTCAAACTCTTTCTGTCTAAATAAACGCATTGGACATGTATCTGTAATGTTTTTTAAGCATATAAATGTAATTATCAATAAATAAATAAATCCTTAAACATCATAACCGTTTTGGATAATTATATAATTATTAGCTCCAGGTAGCCCATTCCCAGCTCCGCGCGGTACAGGTGGGCGGGAGTGCCCGCCCAGTGTGTAGCTAGCACTGACCACACGAACACGTCGACGTGCGCGTCCAGGATGTACACGTTGCGCGTGGCGAGCAGCGCGCGGGCGAGCGGCGCGCCGTCCGGCTGCGGCAGCTCCAGGTAGCCCATGCCCAGCTCCACGCGGTACAGCCGCGGCGCCGCCCATGTGAAGTCTTCAGGCACGTGTTCCTGAATGGAAACAAAGGTAATATCATCCGCGTTATCATAGTACAGTAGAAGTTCAAAAAGTGCTATCCAATAACTGTATCAACAAGTAAATAAATCTTACCTCAGGAATATAAGGTGTTTCTCCCTCGTAGTTCAATGTCTCCCAAAAGCTCTTCGGCTCCTTGCCAGGGGGTTCGGCGATTAGTTCGGCTTTATTCTTCCTCTCCTCCTTGTTTATTTTCTCAGCGAACAGTCGAGCTTTAGATTTCAATGTGTTCTTCGCCTTTTTACCATTCCTGAAATAAATATCTACTTTTAATCATTTGAAGGATTATACTAATGATTTGGTTAGTGTATCGTACGTCACAAGAAAAAAATACAGACGGAAAATTTGGGTCTTGAGTGTCCTTAAATTTATAAGCTTAAGCTTGTTGGCTCCTCAGTCGTTTCCAGTGGCACGCTGCTGCCCGCGCCGTGCACGCGGTACAGTCGCGCGGTGTGGTGCCGACACACACTCACCACAGGTAGATGGTGAGGCCGGCGTCCAGCACGAACACGTAGCGCGGGTCGAGCTCGGCCGCGCGCACCGCCACCGGCTGCAGGTGCACGCTGCTGCCCGCGCCGTGCACGCGGTACAGTCGCGTGATGTAGTGCTGCGACACGACAGTAGAGTTGATTACATATGTTCGTGAGTGTATATGAGTGCAGCGAGTATGCGAGCATGACTACATAAATGTACTCAGGAATAGTGTATGAATGACCACTCACGTAGGGCAATTTTATACACTGATCATAACATGCAGTGTTCAGTCCCCAGCCAGTCAGGCATTTCATTTATTTTTTTCCGGGCTAACTTTAAAGTTGAAGGTTTAACGGTTACGGTTTGTTACTATTACACATATATTATACAATCTCTTATTAGTTTTCATCAATGCAGTAATATTCAGAAAAATAATTTATAATAAATTTTACTTTTCGTTTGTTCGTTCACCAAAACTGTAAGCAGTGTAGTGTAAACGTAGTGCAATATACCACAATATGGGTACACGTGTAAATGTAAGAGTATATCTTCGTCATTGTACATACCGGATCGTCGACCGTGAAGAATCCGGAGGGCGTGTGCGTGCCGGCGATGTAGACGGGGTCGGGGAAGAGCGCGCGGAAGTCGCTCGCCTCGTCGCCCTGCTCGTGGCGCTGCGTGCGGCGCGCGCCCAGCAGGTTGCGCAGGTTCACCGCGTG
Source organism: Epargyreus clarus clarus (assembly GCA_014595695.2). Taxonomy (NCBI): domain Eukaryota; kingdom Metazoa; phylum Arthropoda; class Insecta; order Lepidoptera; family Hesperiidae; genus Epargyreus; species Epargyreus clarus. The sequence goes on from JACTTY020000035.1 coordinate 2,238,256, forward strand.
CATCGCCGCGCACGCGCCCTTGTCCAACTGACAACACAAACACGGGATTGGAATCAAACTAAACGGCTTTTTGACCAGAATCAATCGAATAACGTTATTAACCTAAAATACATAGTTTTAAGCATATTGAACAATCGAACACTAGGAAGGTCCTCGAATGAAGACCACGTCTCGGCAAAAAGAGCTCCCCAACCAGGTGGACTGATGACTTGAAGCGGACGGCGGGTAACCGCTGATTTCAGACGGATCAAGACCGGTCGGAGTGGCGCAGATTAGGGGAGGCCTATGTCCAGCAGTGGACTTTTAAGGGCTGATAGATAACAATCGAATAAAACAAGCGTGTGGGGTCTTATGTACATAGTTAAGAAGTTCTTTGGGGTATTTAATAAAAGAAGTGAATCAATTACAAAACACTAATTATTACAAAATGTAATGTAACATAGCGTATGATATAGTTTAATATACCTTAAAATAAAATGTTGGTTAGTTAGAAATGTCTCATTATTATTTCCAAGTGTTCCAAGAGGAGTATACTTTTAAAAAATTACTTTTTTGGAAGCATTACTACTTCATCGAAATATAAATACTCCCATGACTTATTGTACAAATTTTAATTATTGTGGAGCTGTAATAAGACCTTACTAATAGTAATACTAAAGATAAGTTTCATAGGATATTTTAATTTATAATAAAACGCCTTTCTAGACCAACAGTGCAAAAAAAAGAAAATTAATTATATTATATAGGGCATAACATATAACAATTTAATTTCAATGTTCTTTTAATTTGATAAATGTAGAATATACTTACACTGGCTTTAGAGCCGATCCAGAAGTGTATGTCCCAGGAGAGCTGACCCTGTTCTTCTATCGATGTCTTCAAAATTATATAGCAATCGCCTTCAAAGAACTTTCCGTGTGCGCACTGTTAAAACAATAATTTACCGTCATTTAATTTATAAATCAACACATACTTGTATATAAATTATACTACGATAAATCATTTGATGGTATCCAATAACGTTAAAATAATAAAACTAATTTCGATAATAATTTTTTATATTCATTAATAAAAAAAATATTTATGTTTCCACATCCTTTAATTTTTCCTACAATACTAAAGGCTAACATGAACCAGTAGATAAAATTATGTTTCTGATACGAGTAGAAATTATATAATTACGAATTAAGAATGAGTGAAAAAAGGTTTTAATATTACGAATGTGAAGTATTATTATTACTTTTTGTGTACGTAGGCAGTAAATATCTTTGTCACATACCTCATCGACGGGCGCTGGTATGAAATTCTCGATCTCCCAAACCTGCAACCCTGGTGTTTGTCCTGTATCTTCGTCGAAGAACTCTGAGTAGTCCAATGGTGGTTTCTCCAAGCTCTCGTCCCACCGTTTAGGTCTAAAACAAACAATTTTATTTTAACTAAGTAATAATAATTCAATATTTATATGTTACAATTTTTCACAATAATCTTTATTAAAATAATAAAAAGTATCGAACACAAATTTAAAATATTTTTAGTACATAAAAAGTACTGTTTATTTCAAAATGTAATCCCTTCCAGCAGTTCTGAGATTGAAATATTATTCTGAACAAAATTTTAGATGAAAGCGATTGTCTGCAGAGGTCGAGTATTAAAACAATCAATGGCATTACGCTTAGTACATGAATACAGTCGTACTGCATATGTTTTGTAAACATAGTAGCAAAATAAACATATCAATAGGCGTGGAATTTCCTCTGTGAATTGTTCGCTAGAAGATAAGGTTGGTAATTGTATGTTCTTCTTTATCTGGTTTATTATATCACTGCTTCTTGGCCACATACAATAGTATGATCTATAAGATGATACATTTTAGGCCTTATTAATATCAATTAGTATTAGTTTAGTAAACGCCAAATTATTTTGTGTGTCCGTTTTTAGAGGTTATCAATGAGTACAGGGGGTAAAGTGCGAGTCGTATTTGAATGCATTCGTACGCGTCTGTGTACATATATAATAAGTGTTCTCTCACTTGCATGCGTGTCATCAAACGAACGAAACTATTTCTACACTCAGCCCCACACTAGGATTCCCTGGATCGTGGGTGCCATGGACACACACAGAGATAAATACACAAACACCCAGACCCAGAAACAGAAATCTAAAATCATCATTTCATTTCTGTCTGGCCGGTACGAACCCGGGACCCTCTGCGCGTCAGAATGGTACGGTGACCGCTCCGCCACGAGGGTAGTCATTGCGCTCATTGCTTACGTCTCGTATTTATGTTGATGTCATGTTTGAATATGGGTCCTATCTATACATGTGTGAATTGTGTCATAGTTGTGTATATATTATGTAAGTCTCCGTACTTGAGTTCGTTGTATTTGGTTGAATATTATATTTGTATTTATGGACGTGTCGCATTTGTATATATACGTGTGTCTTGTTCGCATGCTTGTGGTGATCCTTACTTGAGCTCGCTGTGCGGGGCCTCCGGGCGCGGGTGCTCGGGCTGCGCGTGCTGCGTGTTGGCCTGCTCCTGCATGCCGCGCAGGATCACCGCCGAGTGCTGCTCGGGCTCCGCGCGCCCGCGCCGCAGCCGCAGCTTGCGGGCCACGGGGTCCGAACGAGCGCCAGCCGCTGACGAAAATACTTACGATCAATATCAGTTACATTGGCACAATACGCTTGAACTTCTACATAGTACAAGACTATAAGCTTTCCCGTTTAAACTATTATACCTAAATATGTTGTGTTATAAATAAGTGTTTTTTTAATTACAAATGTGTCTGTTTAAATTCTCATGCCTATGCACAAAAAGCACAGACACAACATTTTATATATTTTGTCCGTTTGTCTCGGTTTTTGTGAAGTAATCTTGAAGGGTAATGAGCTAATCAAAATAGGAACGTCACGCAATATATGTAATCTTTTGAATTCACACTTTTATCTTAATATTAAGATTAAGATTTTATGATTAAAATTTGGAAAAGCATGCACAACTATATTTATTTATCAAATTCGCCAAAATATATATACGTATAACTTCAAAAGTTGACAGGTTACCGTTAGGCGCAGCCAGCTCCGGCGTGGCGGCGCCAGCGCGTTGCAGTTGCGCTTGCAGCGAGAAGTCGATATTGTAGTACTGCAGGCCGGCGCCCCGCGCGCGCTCGGCGGGCCGCGGCGGCATCACCAGCGCCGCGTTGCCGTGCAGCTGCAGGCTCTCCAGCTCGCCCAGCAGGTGCACCGCGTCCGGCAGCGTGATCAGCTTGTTGCAGCTCAGGTTCAGCTTCTTTAGGGAGCCGCACCTGTACAGATTTAACATATTTAATGCTACAGGTTATGAAATATAATTGAGAAGTTTAATAACACTAGCTCTTTTGAGCCTAACTGCTATAAATTTGTTGTTCCAGTTTAACTGCCTGGGTCTTCGCTCTCGTGTCTGTATTGAAAATAGTATGATCAGCGTCATAGACACGCGCTCAAACAAATTGGGTTTTTACACGCGTAAGATGCGGCAGATGCCCGCTAGCATAGTGGTCTTCTAAATCAGTCAAACACCGCCGTACGATCTCCCTTATTTTGTGTAGTACCTAAGATTTATTTTAACTAGTGAATAATGTGATTTCAAATTGCTATTTATTTTTTAAACCTATGGTTTATTCATCCAAACTTTTATCTGTAACTTTACAGTTTTAACTTACCTATTGTAAGTTGTTATAATTATGTAAGTTAAATTTTATTATCCCAAGCCATTTTCTTATAAAATAGAACAATATACTTGCGCCATGTCTCACCACCGGTGACATTCATTGACAATTTTCTTCCATTTATCACCAAAATAATCAAAACCGGTGATCACAAACAATTCACCAACTCAAATATGCAATTCAAGCACCATATACAATGAATGCTTACACACTTTCAAAACCGACGAATAATTTTATAGTCACAAAGATTTCTTAAAATATTTTATTGCATCGATCAAGCGTAAATAACGTTAAACGATCACGCAAATATCATTGCTACTGGTTTAGTTCTAGACTATAAAGCTCATTCGAGTGTGACTACTATCTATGTAATTTGAACATGTAAAACATATTCAGGGTCAGAACTGTCTGTACTGAACTATTTTAACTAAAACTGCTTTAGTGTAATACGAAACACTAGATCTGGTTCAGTTACAATGTGTTTTATTTATTTTTAGATAATGTATGGTACTTAATGTAAGTTTTAGGGAAAAAGAGGTATTCCACTAAACAGTACGGAAGGACAAAATGTAGAATGCTACTCCTTAAATTATATTCTTTAATTCGCAATTGAACCTCTGGAGTGAAAGAGCACAATTGATAGGGTGTCAAAGTGGTCAAAGATGTGGTCTTCATTATCATCGAATAGGCAGAGTTCATACACCATCATATGCTTAAATTATTTCTTGTGTCTATGTAAGCAAAGCTACACCACTATGCACCAAAATAGTATCAAACAAACCTGCACAATCCTTCAGGTATCATTTCCAACAGATTGTTAGCGGCTGAGAACACTTCCATATTCCCCAGTTTGCCAATACCGGACGGTATACCCTCGAAGTCCAGCTGATTGTCGTCCACGTGAAGCCGCCGTAGGTTTTGCAGCTTACAAAGCGAAGCCGGTAACGTCGTCAACTTGTTTCGCGAAAGGTTTAGACTCTCTAGTTTTTGCCACACCTCCATAGCTACAACAAAGAAAATTTTAATAGTATTCATAAGTAGATATTCTGGATACTGGATAATAGTATTATAAATAAATGCATTTTCTCCTTAGAGGCGAGAATTCGCAGTCGCATATAAGCAAAATAAACTTAGCAGTTGCATATAAGCAATATTTGCAATAAATGGAGAACCATTATATGCTACTCCAATTATTTCCAATTATAAGGAAATAATTAATTTACTTTTCTAGATATGTTTCAAATACAGGCTATAAAAGTTCAGCTACAAGTTATGTTCTGAAATATTGCCAAGACTTGTTTTATAAAAAAATCTGTATCTATCAAAAACAATATTAACTTCATCCATGTAAAGACTAAATATCTCCATTATAATGATATCAGCGTATGTGTTTTAATTTCGAAAACATTATGCATGAGTCTCTATTTTAGTCAAGATCTACTAACGCATTGAATATAGCATCAATTAACATAGTATCGCAAGTGAAAACACACTGATTGAGAGAAAACAAATGTAAACAGCTGACAAGCATGTAGTAATGCAAATATGGCTATTAGTTACAGATGCGTGACTCACTGATTGCTATGTTGCTCAATGCTTATTGAGACTATCGCCTTTGGAAGTAATTGCATAGTGACATGATGATCAACATAAATATTTCATAAAGTATGACGTTTAAATTAAATACTAATACAAAAATTGTAGCAAATTTAAACTAGAATAAACAATTTTACGAATGTAACACATATATTTTCGTAAAATAATATACTAGTCTAACATATCATACTAGTGATTAAAGACGAATTTATGAAATGTTAATTTCTTTCATTTAGTTTTTTATTCGTATTATTTTTGTCCGCGTGCCGATTTCACATCAGTCAATCATAGTATAGACTGCTTAAATATAAAAGAGAATTAGAAAAAATACACATTTAAAAAAGTATAATATCAAGATATATGTACACATATTATACGAAGAGGGAAATTATTACATTGCAAAGAATGAAACAATGAAACATTATTATAATTTTCATTGTAAAGGAATAGAAATGATATGGAAGCATATTTATCTATATAAAAAGAAAAATATATGTAAGATAAATACATTATATTCTACATGATAAGAATTCTAGATTTCATATAAGTATAGTTGTTGTTGAGTATAGACTTAAAATTGTTTCACATACCTGAAGATATTTCAGTTATCTCATTATCACTTAGGTTCAGCCTCTTCAGGTTCAGTAGAGAGTACAGTGCGTCTGGCACCTTGGTGAGTGCATTTTTCGAGAGGTCCACATCAGAGAGATTGCAGAGCGTGTCGAGTGATGTCGGCAAATTAGCCAGCGTCCGTTGCGTGTTGCGCATATGTAGCGTTTCCAAACTCTGCAGCGATGGAAGCTGCCTGTGGAAATCATAATGCTATAAGAATTTCTATTCCAAAATCAAAGATTTTTTTAATGTAACAGGAAGTGAAATATAATGAATCCATATATATGGACAGTGGCAATCAATTAATGGACAGTGGAAATTAACACTTTTATGTATTTAAAATGTATGTACGCATGTTGAAATAAAGTTGATATTGTTTATTTATTTATTTATTTATTTATTTATTTATTTATTAAAGACACACCAACAGCATTACATACAATATTTATACAAACTTATTCTAAACACGTAGACTGGTATGCATGCCAGTTACAGGTGCGTACATCTTTGTTAATGCTAAATATAGACGATCATAATATAAAGTATAAATATAGTATAAAGTTTATAGACTAAATAACTAATATAAAGTAGTGTTTTGTAGTTTATTTGCAGAAATGTGCGGTAAGCTTTTTTCTCAGGCTTGCGCCTGAGTCGTGGAATATATCAATTTCGTTAATAAGTGCAGAGAGTCTATTGTATTCAGAGCACATTCGTGGCAAAGGGGAGTGTTTGAGGACATTCGTTCTGCAAACAGTAACATAAAAAATGTTTCTAATGGTATGTCGAGGGTACCTATACGGTATATTAAGGTTTATGTTGGATGTTATCTCATTACAGTCTATTTCGCCAGACAATAGATTTTTTAAAAATGTGACATCTAATAATATGCGACGATTATAGAGCGAAATCATGTTGAAATGTTTTAGCCGAAGGTCGTAAGTGGCTTTATGAGAGATTCCAGTGGAGTAAAAGGCTAGATGTCTGGTAAAAGATCTTTGTAGTCTCTCAATGCGTTGTGAATTCACTGCGTATTGTGGATTGTTTATTTGCAAAACTAAATAAGAGATAGCCAATAAATAATGCTAAATAAAAAAAAATGGTAGTAATTTTTAACAGACTGAACTTTCCATTTTTTTTACCATTTGTAGTAATTAATATATTCAAATGTATAATCAATTTAAATTTTGGTGTTCTCAAACATTTTTGAGGTAAATCACCTAAATTATAATATTAATGTGGATGCATGACTCACTATAAATGAAACATGAATCACAGTGTTCAAGTTTATAAATTTGCTTTGAGTATCAAATGATAACAAAGGACACAATGAAACATAAGTATCAAATTCTACGTAACAAAAGCAAAACCGGTTTGTAAATGAAAAGGGTTTATTTAAGCAAATGTTAAGTCAGAAACTTGGTAAATATTATTATATGTCACTTTAAACACAAATTATAACATTAGTTATGGAGTTGCTGAGCTCGGAAGTTAAGTTCCACTTTGATGATACAAATTATTTTTTATAAAAATGAGTGGACATAAAATTGTACTGCCAGTATTTCTCAATCATCCTTATAAACACCAGGCAATTAATGAATGCAGAGTAAATGGTTGAATAAATTGATGCAAGTATATGTCATGGTATGTACATACAAGAACACAGACATCATATTAGTATATCCTACTAATATTCCTCTATAAAGCGAAGACTAACAACATTGTATAATAAAGCAATAGACTTAAAATTACTCATGGATAAAAAGATAATTGACAAACCAAGGCATGAATGTTATTGTTAGATTTTATATAGGTCGATTTGTATGTTATCTATGAATAATTATCAAACAAGGAAGTTATTCAAGCAGTTGTAGCCTAGTGGTTGAAACTCAACCTCTCAATCGAGGGAGTCTCAGATTTAAATCCAAAGAACATTTGTGAATGTTCTTAAAAAAAAAGTAAAATCAGAGGTGATTCTGTTTTTTTAAAGTTATGTGTGTATAAGAAAATAATTATCATTTGCTATAACGGTGTAGGAAACATTGTGAGGTTTTTATAAAAAAAGTTCTCATAAAAATGTCAATTTGCACATGGCAGTTAGTGGACTAGGGCCTGAACTGCTTTCAGTTTGAGAGGAGATCCATGCTCAGCAGTGGGACAGTAATTTATATGAATAAGTGGGTTGACAATGAAGGTAGTAATTCTTACCTCAATTGAAACAGTCCCAATGGATTGTCATTAAGTATCAGAGTCTGCAGGTTCGCCAGTCTTCTAGTCTGAGGTGGCAGTGTCTCCAGCAGGTTGTTTGACAAGTCCAGAAACAATAGATCTGTCAGCTGTACAAACAAGGTCGGGGGGATGCTTTCAATTCTGAAATATGTAATAATGTGCCAGCTCATTCCAAAATTATAATTACAAATTTTGTATTTATATTAAAGCTGCTAATTAGGAATAAAAAAATTACATGTTCACCTTCTCGTATCAAAATATGTAAAATCAGCAAATGTTGTGATTATAAAATTAATAATAACACTAAATTTATAATATACATAAGTGTAAAATAAATACATGCACTTTTGGCAGTCTAATAATAAATATTGTCATCATACACAACAAATGAAATCAAGGAAGGAAATTTAATATTAGCAATAATTAATGGCTTTGTTGCAAAATTAGTAATTTTAAGAAACATTTCTACCCTACTATCCTTAATCATAACTTTCACTGTAGCTTCAATGTACAAATATATGAGTGGAGTATTTTGTTGGTCCCCCCTTGATTGAAATCTATGCGCAGCTGTGGGGCCTTAGAGGTTTTCAGTCTCTCTAGTTTACTTATAGCTATAACTATTAAAAACAAAATCACATACTTATTGTGGCTAAGGTTCAAAACCAGCAATGATTTAGCTTTTTCTAAGCCTTCAGGAACTTCCTTCAGTCTGTTGTGAGACAGGTCAAGTGTGGTGAGTTCTTCCAGCCGAAACAGCTCAGCTGGGATCCCTGAGCTCTTCACCTTGTTGTGTCGCACATTCAACGATCGCAAGCATTTCAGCTCAGTCAGCTCCCCAAATAACTTCTCCAAGTTATTCCTTTTTAAAGACAAGTTCTCCTGTTGAATATAATGACTGTATAGCAAAGTTACAAAGTTAATGTTTTTGAAATCGTAATTAACGAAATATCAGTATTACCAATTTCATAAGTTTGCCTAACTCTTCGGGGATGTCCGACAAGTTCGTCTTATCCAGTCTCAGCCATTGAAGGCCCGTCATGTGCCGGATAGCATCAGGAAATTTGTCATCCTGAAATATAAACGTTCATTTAGGCCAAGAGAGGTTAGCGATGTCGCTCGTTCCATTAACAAAATCCTTATTTTATCACTTACACTGAAATCATTACAAGTAAAATCTACGCCGCGTACAAACGGCAACAACCCTGTATTTGCCATTTCTAAACAATTTATGAAACAAAAACCATTACATCAACTTTACACTAACTTCGCAATAAAGAATATTATGACATTTATGACATTTCCGTTTTTTACTCGTATTGCTAAAAGGCAATAGTTTCATAGACACACAGCCTACTGAATCAATCAATATAAAATATGTTTATGAATAACTTGATATGAATATATGATGAACATGATATACTTATTTACGAGATGACACAGAAAAATTAAATAAATACTTATAAAAAGGTCATTTAACTTCAGCGAGAGTGTGCTGTATACGTAAATTGGTGAAATGAGGTATTTAAAGAGTATAGTAACCTATGAGGTATTGATCGCTGTATGCAGGGTATAGTATGTTATGCTATGTATGTATGTGCTAAAGAGCTATCCAGAACTGATCTCCAACATACTGCCTCTATCTAAAATGGTTATGCCTTAACGATTTGTAGCTTGATCAATATATAGTATGTCACAGGTTCCACTATCTTAGAAATGATGATTACCAGCAGTTTGTCCTATTATGTGCATATTGCACTGTGTCTATAATGTACATTTAAGATGTACATTATGGATACAACCAAAAAATATGATTACTACAATAATTTGTGTATGTGTCTAAGCAAAACTACTTATGATAAAAATTAGGCTTATGATAAGAAACTCTTTCGTGGGACCCAGCCATGAGACATTATGTTAATGAGGTTGAAAATGAAGACTTAGTGCATATGAAAAAAAGTTTCAATAAAACTATAATTTTAAACAGTGTTTTTTATTTCTATAAGGTGTTAACAAAACAATATCTACAAAATGATTCTTTTAAAATCATAAACAACTAATTCACATCAGCCCAGATAAGAAACATAAGACTATTACAGAAAATGCTGGAAAGATTACTGAGAAGTTGCTTTACATATATTTATTTGTTGAGTAAATTAAATACAAAGAAAATATTTTATGAGAATATCTTTTGTTATATTTATGACTTCAAATTTATGGATAAATGCATGATAATCTGTCTTAAAATATAATAGATATATTTGATACATTAAAGAAAGTCAGACCATAGAACAGGATATAATTTCAATAAAGTATGCCAGGGCACATTTATGACAGTTCCTATTTATTTAACTATACTAACATTAAAGCATTCAGGATAACATTTCTAGAACCCCAATACATGTCTTAAATCAATAGTATATGTGAATTCTACATAGAATTGTCCTGATTTGGTATTTATCGCGGCATAGGCGGCAGGTTGGGCATCGGGCCTGACATCGCAGCGTTAGTACCCAGTAACACCTGGAACAAACAAATTACATATTAATATTACAGATAACCAAGCATGTCAAATTCCTAACATATAGAGCTAAAAAAACTGATATATAGAGGGCTAGGAATTAAAGTCAAAAAAGAAAATTGGTCAAAGTTTGTTTATGTATGTTTAGGAATGACCATGTCTTATTTTATCATTGTAACTAGAAAGGTGACCTAGGTCAGACCTAGCCTTCGACTGGCCTGTCCAGAACATGTATGGACATTATATCCACTGTACTGATTTAGTAATAATTAGCAGATCTTTAGGTGTTAACCACACAACTGGTTGATATCTAAGAGTCTACTAGAACCAGACATCATCACTGGTTAAAAATCCTTATTAGATTACCAGAGGCCTTTGGCTTGAATTGTAAATTTTTTGTTATTTTATTTTGATGGATTAATAAGTAATTTCAATTGAGTTTATAATTTCACCAGATAGAATATGATGATGCAACATTCTTTGTTGTTTCACAATAAATAAATATGAGAAATACTGATGTTGACATGATAATGTAACAAGTAAGAATACATACATACATACATAATGGTAGTAAATTAAGTTTAAATGTTACCTGTTTTTGTTGTGACTTCTGCATTTCCTCAACCTGTGCTCGCTCAACCTCAAATATGACAGGTGCAAAGAGAATCACGGATGAGCTGGCCGCTATCCACAATACCGAACGAGACAGCCCATACAAGGTCTTGACTCCAGACCTGTTACATACAAATGTTAATTATGAGTTGTAGTTTCTAATATCATGAACTGATACTGGACTTATTATAGTAATAATAATGAATATTTTGCAAAGCATTCTGCCATTGTAGGCCCCCATAACATTCCGGAGCATAGAAAGACTCCTTAATCATACATTTTATAACTAAACATAAAGTTAATGTAGCCTGTGAAATGATAAAACTGTATGAAGTAGCTTCAGGTGGCAAAATGTAGCTTATTAACTTCTTTTCATAATACACAAATACAAATATATAAAACAGCTTGCATGCCGTAATACATTATTGAAATTAAAAGTAGTACTCAGTACTCTTAAATAGTTTTATTTGAACAGGAATAAAGTAATCGGAAGTTACTGCTTTTACAGTGAAGTATGTCCATTAGTGCTAAGAAAAGTTATATCCACTAATCATATCATTGTATACATATAGACATATTTTTGAGGAATGGTCAAGTATAAATATATTGCAGCAAATACACAGCACATAAGAGAGCATAAAGAGCACATAAACATATGATGAATGAAAATAAATTCGATAATTAGTTTATCACATAAGTTATGATAAATTTCAACGCACAACACATAACATAAAATAAAGGAAACAATATTAGCAGCAGCAGTTATATACTTATGTTTAAGAGTTAAGTGTATAATTCTTGTGTACAAATAAACTCACCAAGTTTTGGTAGTGACTGTGTATGTACCATTACGTACAAACTCTGGGAACATCTCTGTCAGTCCCCATAACCTCTCAGAAAGCGACTCATCAGGTTCCTAAAAAACAAGCTTTTTTAGAAGTGTATTAGGCACTCACGCTATTACTGATAACTATAACTTATATAATGTAATAAATACATAAGCAGATCCTACTCACGTCGTCATATTCTTTAAGAACGTATGTACCAGGAGAGCTGTCGGCCGGCGACGGTCCTATCTGTAAATTATCAACCTTTTAAACACTTTGAACGCGTTTTAATAACAATTTTATGTTACAAAAATGCATTTAAACTCGTACCTCGGGGACAATAAATGGTTCGTCGGGTCTACGTTCCGGAGTATCATCTTTGCTCGCAGCCAATGATTCCATCCCGCTGTCGCTTTGTCGTTCCAATTCCAACTCATCGGTCAATTCCATAAACATATTATGGAAATTAATTAGTATGACTATTGAAATTTGGTTCTATAACTAATCTATAGAACTACCTCGTGCAAAAATCGAGAAAATCAAACCTCACAAATAGCAAAATCCCTTCGCACAAAATGTCACATAAACTGGACATAGATAAAGAATATTGAAAAATCGGATGGCACTATGCTCAGTAAAATCAATATCTACACTCTCGCAACAAAAGTAGTATTGAATAAAATATTAAATTAAACCATCATTTAAATCAATATTTGAAATCGTAATTTGATTATAATGTGTACTAAAGAGTTACAAGCAACAAGTTTATAATATAAATGTGAATTCTACATGAATACATAAATATTTACAGTGGTATCTAATAGAGTATACAGTCTATTTTATAAATAATAATATTTCTGCTCTTACTTGGCATTCCTAGAGGAAGCTTGAGAAAGCCATTGCTTTTAATATTACTGTTTTTGACAATTTCAAATGTTATTGTGACTTACACGTATTTAATTTTTTATATTGAGTTGAGTGTTCAAATGTTTTCAAAGAGAATAAATTCAGTCGACACTCTTTTGAAGAATAAAAAATGGAAAAAGAACTTTTCAGCAATATTTTTTTCATCCGTCTAATTCATCTGTCGATCTAAAAATAAGGGGATATTTACATGGATTCGTTTTGACTCTTCTAGCAGTATACCAAATCACCTCATTGGTCGTATCAGTATTTGGATTTTCGTATAGTAATTCAATTCTGCTTTGCTTACTTTCAAAGAATCGTTTGAAGGTATAATACCTTTCGTGATTCTTAAGAGAAGTAAACTTTCTTCCAGTGTCGATTTACACCGTGTGGCCTCCGATCGTACAGCATAAATCGGCCCTTTTAAATTCCTAATTTATAAAGAAACAGGTCACAACACTCCCTTCACTTTGTGCGTTTGTGTGTGTCGAATCGAATCCAAAAAATCGAATTAATAGAAGTACGCATGAAGTCATTTAAACAATTCGTAATATTTTAAGTATTATTTTTTCCCGAGAATGAAAAAGCTATAATTTATCTGTGCAAACCATAAATTCTGTTATCTGTGCTATTGAAGTTTTCTCTTTTCCTCAATGACAGCTTTGATTTCTTTCAATTCTGTAAAAAATTGTTTTCTGGAAAAAAATGTCATAAGTTTCATGATTTAGGAATTAGAATTTTATAATATAGTCTTATTTTACTTTCCTTAGATACCATAAAAGTTCCGTTCCATAATATATTTGGTGATAAAATTTATAGTGTTAGTAGTTAGTGATCAGTTAAATTTTACAAGCACTAAAAATTTCATATCGTGCTCTCTGTGAAAGGCTCTCTTAATTAATTGTAAAGTTATAATTGTGTTTATTAAAATTGAATGTGAAACAGTTTTCAATATTTTCTAAACGTTCGTGAGTTTGAGTGGGAGCTGAACCTGTACAGAAGGTTAGTGAACATTTCTGTTTCGTCCAATTTTATGTTCTTGTCAAAAGTAATAACGGGTTTTATTGCAAGTGCTCGTTAACGGTAATGGCAATTTTATTCGCGAATCCGAAGAAAATAAAGTTGATTTTCTTTATGGTTTTTCAGCTCTCCATGTGCATTTAAAATATATGCCAATTATGCAACTTTTTTTGTAGTATTTACTATTGATATAATATGTGAAGTATTACCTACCATATCAGTATAACAATCTTGAAGTTTGCATTCTTTAATTGCAAATGTAATTTAAAAAATATTCTTATTTTGTCTCTATACATAAAAAAAATTAAAAACATAATTATGCATCATCGTATAAAGAGCAGTGCAAAGACATTGCCCGTATAATATAGTATTCACAAATTTGAGGAATTCACTGTGGAATTTGGGTTCTTGTGTCTTGCTCAGTTGGTCATCTTATAACACATTTGAATATTGATATAAATTGTGATAGGCAAGAGGAGCATTGGCTGAAAAGGAGTGATATGGCTGCACAATATCAAAAACTTAAAAGGAGGTGAATGGTTGGAAATTACTATGTATAACCATGAAGAATGGTTCAAGTTAGAGGTGGCTTTTTACCAATAGGGACTTATAATCATCAACCCATTACTGTTCCACTGCTGGGCACGGGTCTCCTCTCAGAGTGAGAACGATCAGGCCATAGTCTACCGTGCTGGCCAAGTGCATATTGGTAGACTTCACTTACCTTTGATATTTTTTTATATAAATCTCTCAGGTATGCAGGTTTCCTTACAATGTTTTCCTTCACCGTTTAAGCAAGTGATAATTAGTTTCTAATACGCTCATAACTTTTAATACAGAGGTGCATTCCTGGGATTTGAACCTCGGACCCCTCGATCGAGAGGCCAAGTTTCTTAATCACTAGGCTATCACTGCTATAGGGGCGAACAATAAAAAATAGGGACTAACACCCCTTATTTATAATTTTATATTAATCCATAATTCATTTATCAAGAATTTTCTTACAAAAGATCTAATTTTGACAATTACTACCCACTAAAATATTATGATTGATTATTATGATAATTAAAAATGAGCGTAAATAAATAAAGCTTTGTAATTGTTACTTTGGTACACTTTATTTACAACCAAATATTTTTAATTACAATTAATTCATTGCTGAAAACTTCATACTTAATAAACATAAATTATGGAAAACATGAATATTGCTTATTTTATTTTTATGAGAAGTGTATAAATTACTCTCCTTGAGATTTATATTTCAATTGAACTACTACACAATCTCATACACAAATCCTTCATGTAGGAACTTAGTTTTAAAATATATACCTTCTATATATAAACAGGTTATTGTTGTACCCATTATGATGTCATCAGTTAACACATATTACTTGGCTGAAGTTGACAGAGTGTATTGGCACGAAATATTCATTCATCTCACAAAATATTTTTAGTATAACCATAGCTTTTATCGACATTTATTTTAACTACAGCATCATTACAAAATATTGTCTTTAAGTTGTCACATTCTGTTGGCCAGAATGTAGAAGGCTAGGGGTAAGTCTTTGCTACTGCAAAAAGGGTATGCAATGTGGGATGGAAGTCAAATAAATGAAAAAGCATTTATAATGTTTTTGTTTGCTGTTGAAGTAGCTACAGACTTGAGTAACTAGTATGGGACTATTTACAAAAACTTTTAGTGTAAGCATTGCAGGTACTACAATTATAACTGTCTAAAGGCAGGGGTGGTTAATTTTATCGTACCCAAAATCTACTAGTTACTAATTTCACTCTGTGTGATATTCCAATTGCAAATTGGTGATCTACGAATACGGCAGCACCACCGTCACACTTATTTCTGCCTCGTAACTGCTGCGTTAAAGTGTTCTAGTTGGAAGGGTGTGGTAAAGGAGACATATTTTTGTAAGTCGTTCCAGCTTAGTCCTTATGAGTATCAGCGCATCGGTGGCCGACCTCAAGTAAATCTAATCCTATCTGGGGACAATTGCATTGACAATTGCAAATAAAGTGTTGTGGATTTTGTCTACAATTTGTTATTATGTTAATTTTTGTTGAAAAAAAACACGAAATTTTTCTTTGCCTTAAGAGGCTGTCTCCCCAGTTTTCCTTAAAACTATTGGCAACCAGATAACAGATAACACTCTGAAATATATACAATATAATATATTATATTATGTATATGTATGTACAGTATGGCACTTTGTCATCTTATCATTGCCTGTCTTGAATGATTTATTTCGTTAGTCAATCTTGTCAATGCATGTTTAGTCTGGGAACATCTGTACTGAAAATATGATTGGTTTTTTTTTGTGGTATAAGTTTTGTAGTATTTTCTCTAGTTATGATCCTCCTCTAAAAATTATAAGTGACATGGTCCCCGTAAGATTTCTGCTAATGAGCTTCTCTTGTCAATTTTCATAATTTTTTATGATGTAATTAAAAGGAAATAAGTTTTTTGAGTTAATCACAATACCATTACATTATTATTATAAAATAAGTTAGGAATTTTGATTTTCCTGCAAATACTTCTTTTGGTTGCTACCACATTTTGATGTCACTCTACAATAAATATGATTGATATCATAATTGAGGTCAAAAAATATTCCACCCTGAGATATCCAATAAATCAGTAGAATAGGTATACAAATGAAATAAAAAAGATATATTAAGATTTTTTGTATTTGGAAAAAAAATAGCACAAGTTGTATCACAATGGATTTTTTTTTTCAATAAAAGCAATTGAATTAGTGTATTGAACTATAGTCCAAGTAAATAATTGTACTTCACACAATAAATTATTTAAATAATAAGGTATTATGAACTGAGCTCAAGACCCCATTGTATAAACAAAAAAATCCAACATTGATAATCTGCAGCGAACCTACCTGTCATAAAAAAATCTGAAATTTTAAGCTAATTTTGTGTCACACTCATTGTCATCTGATGTTTTCTACCGGCAAATCAAAATTAATTTAGTATTTGCATGTTTTATAGTAACATGTAAACAAATGCCACTGATACGGCTTTTCACAGTTTTCGTGCGTCATTCGTCTCAGTATCGCTGAGATGACAAGACTTGGATAGTCATTACTGCACTAGTAAGGTGTCCCAAACAAACCGTTATAAATGTACTATGAGCGAATTGTGCGAAACTTCCGCATTTATTACGCGGTGTGCTTACTTACATGCACGTATTTGTCTTTAAGAATGCATACTCGTATAACTATTTGCTATTCAATATTTTGTAATGACGTTGGCTATTGCAGTAATATTGTATGAGATCATCATTCCACTTTTAATTTATTGTTCTAAGTAAGTTGGTCACAGGAAAATAATAAGATAATTTTAACTAACGATAAATGTAAATCAACACTAAGATATTTAATGAATCGTACCTATGAATCGTAAATCTATTATTAAAGTAATAGTTACGTTCTAATTTAGTCAACAATATAGTATTGCAAGATTGCAATAGGCAAAAGAACATTAGCTACTCAGTAATTTTGTAAAAATGTGGACTAATAGTTCTGTTTTAGTCAAATAAATGTTAGTACACTATTTTCCCAGGATTAATTTTTCTTAAACATAACATTCCTTGTAGTTTATTTTGTTATAAAATTAAATGCAGGATTTCAGCACTTTAATAATAAAACAAATATAGCCATTTGCCAGATACCTCTCAGCAGTAACACGTAAATGAAGTCTATATACATTTTACTTTAGAGAAATTGTAACATCTGCTGAAATTCGGAATAATTTGCATAGCAGATATTTTGAGTGCAAGGCAAACAGTCGCGGCTTACATTTATGCGGGATCAGGCAAGGAGGTGCATTATAGCACGTGGGAAAACGTTGCCAAGAATAATAATTTTACAGTGGAACTTCGTGATCCGCTCCATTTCAATATGGTCACGAACTACGGATCGCAGCGCTCGCAGAGATTAGGGCTAATGGGCCCAGTCTTTGTCCTCGGAAATCTGTGTTGATCTTCGTGTTTCCCTTCACATAATGAGCTGGTTGCAACAGGCCATTATTATACGAGTATTAGTAATTTAGAGCACTCAACATTTAAGTACGTTCATGCAATAGATAATGGCAGATACTCTATGACTTCTTTGGTAAAATCTGGAAGCAATGTGACATAATTTGAGATACAAATATGTGAATTACTATGTTATCAAAAATCTGTCGCACTTTCGAAATAGTTTCAGCTATTTCGTTCATTAGCTTGTTCCGATAGACAGATAAGAATATTAAAAGGTGAACATATAAAATAGAACCTTACTAATTGGTATAAATTAAGCAAGACTTATATCATAGAATTGCTAGTAGAAGGCACTCAAGTCCGACAGCCAAGGCCTTCGGCCAACCCAGATGGCTAGCTATTCTTAGGCTTTTCAGAGGTAAAAATAACATCTACAGCGAAGTGCTTTTATGTGATATATTGGGAAACCGATAATAGCTATTGCTCATAAGCACATACTCTACGGTCACCTGTCCTTCAGTTTATATGTGAAAGGTCTTTCGATTTACAGATTTTTAGAAGAAAACCGTCAAAATTAGATTTTAGTTCCCTTGCCGGCTAATTGGCTGATTGATAATTTGATAGTCAATGACTGTCAATGTCAGTTACAGTCAATGTAAGGTAGTGAACATTTAAAATCAGACATCATGCTGGATAACTTCTTCTAAAACTGGCAGAATCTATTGCCGTTTCTTTGTCTTCCTTCAGTATTTCTTAAGTACAGATAAACGAATTTGTCAAGTGATTACACAAAGACAAGACGATTCTGTTAAGTGATTACACAAAAGACAAAGGGTGAATAACTGAATGCCCTTCTTACATTAAATAGGATAAGACGGCGGACGTATGACCGCGGAGGCTTTTTACGAATCAATACAATTGAAAGATTTGCTGGTCTTAGGTCGTCACGCGGTCCAACGCACCCACGAGTCCATTAAAGATTGTTACGTGATATATTATCAATTTATCTATCACGTGAATGGTATGACAGCGGTGATCGCACGCTGTTGAGTAACAGGGCCATTATAGGTAATTTAGCTTAGCTAACATGACTCTGACGCGGTCGCACTGATTGAGCTAACTGGTGTTATCTCAATGTGCTCCATCTCATCTGGTTCCTACCAGGCTCGTAAACAATGTCTTGCGTCAGGTCATCGTAATCAAGCGTGATAAATTACGAAGCAGTGACCGTGACGTTATGTCAATTTTGTTTGTTTGCCTATTGTGATGTACCATTTTGGATGTTAGTTCCAGCGGTTATGTTGTTGTTATTCTATTTTATATTATTTATTATAATATTTATAAAGATTTTGTGAAATTATTTTTTTAAGTTCAACATTTGTAAATTAGATTTTTAACCATTTTGCATTTGATTAAATGGGATCTAGGTATCCTACTTTACGCATCTTACGAACTTTGTCTTAACCCTCTTCTGTATTTACTATATGTTTATTCAAACCAATTCCCACCAACGCCAGATTGTATAATAAAATGTAATGTAATCAATATTAATATAATTATAATGTATTTTTAAAATTTTGCATGCTTCCCTGAAGCTAAGTGTGAGAAAATTGTTAATATTCCTACCAACCCAGATTGTACCACATTTAACAGCAAATAAATGAATATGAATATGAATGAATATGAACTTATTTTACAATCAAAATCAACTATTATGAGATAAAATATTGAGTGATTATTTGACCGTCAGAATGGCCGGTCACTACCCATATTTTACATGGAAATAATTACTAAAAGTTGCTACCTAGTTGCTACTAGTTGCTACTAATTATTAAAAAAAAGATAAACTATTTATTTACTTCATTAATTAAAAGAGAAAACCCGAAATTAAATATATTATGCTTATACATTATACAGGGGTTTAGTCCTCTTATATTAAATCCGTAATATTTTTTTTTCCTTAAAAGCTATGAAGTCCAATACGATGCATATGAAGGTAGCAATTTGGTAGCAACTATTGATTACAAAAAAACTCTATTCATTTGCGCAGTTTCTTCTCACTGGATAGGTGACCGGCCATCCTAATGTCAGAATGGCCGGTCACCTTAAAAAGTAGTTTATCTTTTTTTAATCGAAGGTAGCAATTAGTAGCAACTAGGTAGCAACTTTTAGTAATTATTTCGATGTCAAATATGGGTAGTGACCGGCCATTCTGACGGTCACGATTATTTGTGTCGGGCTATTGATAATGATTCCGTATTTAGAATTCGTTACTTTTACTTCATCTCAAAAGTTAACGCTTCGCTGTAAACAAATTTTTCGAGTTAAATTCAGTTAGGTGATAATTGAAAGTTTTGACAAAGTGCAAACAAAATGTCATTTTCCGTGATCCTACACAGATGGCGCTTTGCCAAAGTTCATGCATTCCTGGAGCACTGTTCTCGTTATGGCCGTGGAAAATAATTACGTATCATTCACAGAATTATCCACTTTGCGTAGGGACCACTGGAATGGCAACGATTTTCATTTATCATAATTTCTAGGTTAAGGTTACCACTAAGATTATAATAAGAATATGATTTATCTCCTTTTTACGACGTAAAACGTTTTTAATCTAGAGGATTTTTCTAAAGCAAAAAAGGAGGCTTTGTTACGAAGGATTTTTGACAAATAAAATTAATCGCTTTTTGCATTGTTAATCACTGTTGGTTTTTTGATTGGCAGGCATTTCCTCGTGACCTCATTACAGGGAGGAAAAATGTTTTCGCGGAAATGTTCAATCCTTGTCTCACTACGTCATTTTTGATCATTGTTTATCTTCTTCTCCACTGATTGTCACAATTGTTCTCGCAATTGTTAAACCCAATTCGCGGAATTACAGTTTTTGTGTCTCGTTTTTGTTTAGGAAATAAGAGAATGTGTTCAAATTGATGCGTTTTACTTTTGCTGTCGTTTTCTTTAGTCATATTTCTAAAATAGTTTAAGTACCTATTATGTTATTTAAATGAATGTTTTAATTGTTAAATTCGCCACACGATTATTCTTTACGCTCTACTGAATGTCATTCGACTCGATTATATTTAAGTTGAGTTAATTCCTATTCATTCAAAGTGTATGTAGGGTGTATTGAATACGTTTAAGTATTACTTATGCATCCTTTTATAGATACGTAGGTTAATATGTATACCTCTAGCCCAAGTTTTGTAATACTGTGATATCTTTGACATGTACCGTGAAGCTGTCTGCTAGAGATCGCGATAAGACCGTCCTTTGCATACATTTCTCTTTTTGTTACAAGCTTTTATTTAACTTGCCTTGTTAGTTCCATAGATAAGTAAAGATATCTCACCGCCTTGTAATTGACGAAGTCAAAAAAAAATCAAACAGCTTACGGGTTTCATGCATGTATACGAAATTACGCACACACTCACGTAAAACAGTTTACGGTTTTTCCCATAACGTTTCCGACCGTCGTGGTGTAATTAACGCGGAAAAATGCCGACATGTGCAGTTAAATGGTGCAAACACAGCACGGAATCTAAGATAAAGCGCGGAGAAGTATCATTTCATTCGTAAGTGGTCTAAAAACTACATATTTTTAATATTTCACAAACACGAAAATAGATAACATTGACAGTACTAAGTGTTGCCAGTACCTCATTGTGAATTACTTTACATGTGGGAAATAACTTGCAAGTAAAATTAGATATTGATTATGTGTTTTATTTAAATTTAACAGAAATAATAGCTGCGTACGAGTAACATTAAATTGAAATATTATTAAATTATAATTAAATTTTTTAAATATTTTTTTCCGTCGAATCATAAGGGGTAAATAATAATAATAATCACCTTCAAAATATTCATACGTAAATATCGACGTAACTTTTGCGTCACTTTACTTTTGGAAGGAATACATTGTCTCTTTCTTGTCAGTAACTTAATCATGGCGGATCAAACACGAAAAATAATGAAACAGTAATATCTCCTCATTTACTTGTGATTTGTGTTTCCATGAAGCTTGTTTATTTATTATTTTTTTGTTTAATTTGTACATTTACGGATTTAGTTAATCGTTGTTATAGCAATTGTATATTTTATGTTTGTTGTTGTCACTGTCATATATTTTCTTCTGTATATTTTTTGTTAATTTTTAATATATTTTACTTTTTATTGCTTATTAGTTATAATGTGCGTTGAGTATATTTCATAAATAAACATTACTTTCGTAATACACATTTAATTTAATTTTACTTTTCCCTTGCTACTCTAAGCGCCTACTAAATTATACTACTAAGAAAACAATTCGTAATGTGGTGTAGATGCAGACGACAGGATTGGTCATTTTATTGTTTGAATTCTTGACAAATAGAACCTTTTTAGAGAAAGTTTACGTAATTTACATAATAAATAAATACGTATTTCAAACATTTTAGGGAGACTAGAATGGAGATGTGGCAACACTTTATTATTACGCACACAATTCCAACTGTCAAAACTGGCTTCATTTACTTGTATGGAGTGAGTTATCTTTACTAATCTATGGTTAGTTCTCGTATATACCTATATGAGTGACAAATATGGCAACCGAATTTTGAAACAATTAACCCCAACCGATGGACCTGAAATTTTGATGATTATTGAATTCAATATGGCGGACGCCCCAAGATGACGAATTAAAAGTTTTTTTTTAATATACATTTATTTTTAATTAAACTTTATTCCTTTTTGTTGTACAACAGAGAGTTATAGCATTGTATATCTAGTTACATAGTTTACATGATATTAGGAATTGTAAATATGATTTTGAGTTTATCCGCTAATATTGCATTAGCTTACCTGTACAACATTGTAATACTGTTATCGTTTGTTAAACAGGGACTGTGTGTTGCCTAGTACTACTAATGCATTTACCTGCGATTTGTAAATATTTACACAAAAAGTCATTGTTCTGAATATGTTTTGTATTTAAAAATGTCATTTTGTAGGTTATCATGACTTATCAGCTAAAAATGATATGGTCAGTTGACAGGTCATTACGAATATGATTAAGTCGAGGTTTACTTAAAGAAACCTTTGTCTAAAGTACTTGTTGATTGTCTTCTGTCTGCAATCTTTGAAACACTTTTTATGTATATATACGTACATGTAATTTCGTTCGTCGACCTTAAGGTATCGGAAGAATAAGCTTGTTGTTATCAATCAAGTTTTAGTGCTGTGATAATCGTAAATTTGGTTAGCAATTCTGCTTGTCATTACGGTAACGAAGGTCGCACCTGTTGATCTTTATTCATAAAGAAATTTATTACTTCGACGTTTGTTTTGTATGCTAATATGGAAAACTATCTGTGATTCATACGATACGTAACAGTGTTGGAGCGTACTAGACTGCGTAGTATCACGAATCACGATCGCTTATATATATAGTAACTAAATACGAATTGTTGAATATTAGGAACTCCAGGAAATTATTCTTAAATGTATTTAAATGAAAGCATGTGACTAAGAAAGATGACCAATGCGCATGACGAATACTCAAGATGGAGATTGGTCAATAGATGCACGTCTAATTGAAATTTGAATAGAATTGTCTCAAGATGTTGTTTGCAGGTCATAATTGAAGATTATACCTGATTGCATAGATACACGGCGATAAGTAAGATTATAGATACAAGTATTATCGTTCGTTTTTATTGCGGGATTTGTGATAGCTGTTAAGCTAAAATTTTCACGATTTTTTTAGCTGCTGCAAATTTTTCCTGAATATTGACTGTAATCACTTATTAAAATCATTTGTAAGACAACAATTCGTATTTTTTGTAGTACCATCGGAGTCGCCAATGTGTCTTCGGATCATCTTCGGATTAGAGGTCGTTTTGCATCATTTTAAAGAACTTCAAGTCGTAGCGCCCCGCGAAAATACCTTTGGAGGATGGTTTTTTTGTGCATGTTGTACGTTTTCGGCAGAAACATCTGTGCAAATTTTAGTACTTGATTTTCTCACGCCAATGATATCTATTATGTTCTTTTGAGTACTTATTATCTACAGCCATTATTTGTTTCCAAGTATTCTAACTGAATCACGATAAGCATCTGCCTGACGGTACCACACACCGCAACTATTTTCATATTCAGGTATAATAATGTAAATTTGTTATTCTTCTCTACTGTCACTACTCATGGCAATTCTCATTGATAAAATCTAAGGGTTGCACGATTTTTGTCAGTGGCACGGAACTGTGAAAACTTGTGTTACACCAGATGCTTCAACGACAACGTCGGTGATGGTCCTACATTATATTTTGTATTGTGTTTACTTTCTGGTATTGCCAATTTGTTATGTTTGTATGTAAATTATGTATTTTCTATTAATTCTAAACAGCAGTGTGTGCGGTCTAAAATTATTTGGCACGTTTGCTAACGAGATGATGTTACGTAAAATACATTAACTGAATCATTAATAGTCAACTCGTTTCCGAATGCCAGGGCTCTGTTCTGATGATATTCTAGACATTTATTTCCAAGCAGCTGCTAACCTATTTTTATATTTATTTTTTACGATGTTATTGTACTAATTTATACAGATCACCGAATGCCATAGCAACACACTTTTTTATCGCAAAATATAGTAGAAGTAGATTGTACGCGTAAATAATGGAATAATTTTATATAATATTGCACATATAATATAATAAATTGAATTGTATAAGGAAACCTATTGTCAATAATTAATATCTATATGAACATCTAAATGAGAGTGACACAGATTCTTGGGTATTTTGAACATACTTATTTTACAGCACAATCACGATGACTTGAAGTTCCTGCACTAAGGAAAGTAGACTGAGTTATTGGTCGATTAGAATATTTTAGCCATTTTCCTACGTCAGTGGCGAATTGTAATCGTTTTCCTTCTAGCTTAGTGTTTCTTTGCGAATAGTCATTTTATTGCTTGCATGGTATGTGTATCAGAATTTCCAAATTTAAAGAGATTGCTATATTATTTTTTGTCGTAACATGGATTAAACTTTGTCTTGGTGTACTGAGTGTGAGGTCAGTCGCGTACTAAAAAGCGCATCAATGCCAGAACTCATCCGAGCATAGACGTAAACGTCGTCATATGACATTATTCCCTGGCAACTTTATTTTAACGTATACGACTAGATGTAACGATGTAACGACTAAATGTATACAACAATTAGTATGCCACACGCGGGATCATCTAGATGGAGTTTGGTATAGGTTTTCCAAGCTAATTGTTTAAGTAACGATTTCACATTTTGCTTATGCATTTGAATGCATTCATTAGGAATGATCAAAGACTATTATTTATCTATTATCTAACATTGCTTTTATTCCTTACATAATAAACGTAGTTACATAATGACGCCATAAAACATTAAATTGTCATTGCGTTGAAAATAATACATAATGCATACGTTATTTACAACTAAAGGCTGGGGACAGAACAATCCATTCACATATTGAATTCTATTTATCTTTGTCATAATAATAAAACTGTGCATATATTGTGATTACACAAGTGTTCATACTCCTGGTTTTACATGTACATTGTGATGTTACTAAATGGTTTTATAAATATACATTTTAGCACGTGCAGTAGGTACCTACAACTTAATGCTTCGACGCAACCATTTTCATTCAGTAATTTTTTTAATAATGTACATTATGACATTTTTCATTTTAGTCTTAAATATGTGTCGGCCTGATGATAAAACCTAAAATACGATTCGAACACGTCTAACACGTTTTGAAGCATAAAGGCTGATTTATCGGCGTGACCTAACCTTGTAATCGCTTCGTGTGTATACGTTACGAGAACAAAAAATATATCACGCTTTAGGAACAGATATACAAAAAGGTATTAGAGGTGGTAGAACCCTTTTTGGTTCGACTCCGGCAGCATCACCTCCACACCTGTTTCTGCCTCATTTGTCTTCTGGTTTGAAGGGTGGCGTAAGGGCGACATACTTTTCCGAGGTGTTCCAGCTTAGTCCTCAGGGATAGTAGCGCATTTGTGGCCGACCTCAGGTAGGAATATCTAATCTTATCTGAGGTTGTTTACAGATGTCCATGGGCGGTAGTAGCCACTTACCATCTGGTAGACTGCATGCTCGTCTGCTACTCCCATATATAAAAAAGGTATACTTTCCCGTGAATCGAGGGTTTTATGCAACCGTTAGAAGATACACATTATGAAGCATGAAATATTAAGATGACGATGTTTGATAGGCAAGGTTACGTAACAGTTTTTCAGTGTGCCACTCCATTGAGCACGGCTACCGGTGCTCAGACGACAAACTGGCTGGCTGTATCAATGCTAAATTGTTAATCAATGCCGTGACGAAATGAGGTGCGATTGAGATTTCGTTTGAGGTCAGTGAAGTATGTCGGACAGTGTGCTCTACGCGCAGGAAACGGCGATAATCAGTAGCATCAAACGAAAAATATTATTGTCTACATTATATTGTAAAGCACCTTTTGACAAGTTGTTGTTTACGACACATTTTTGTAACTTCTTCCACATATGCCCATAACGGGCATCATTATAATCATTAAATTATCAAATTGTTGCCTAAAGTTCGAATTTTTTGGGTTTGATAATGTTGGATTCTTCTCTACCATGGTCGTACTCGTAATTATGGTTTGTTGATAGATCCCATATTTTACAAGTTTCAGTAAATTATTTAAGAAAAAACTCTATTTGAAAACGTATAACTGTATACTTCTTACGATTGTATTATTACATTTGTGTAGAAACTCGTAGTATACATAAACGTTTTGAATAAAAGTTACCGGTAAAACCCGATTTCAAATTACTTATTTAGTCACAGGTATATTGGTTTAAACTGGTTTGGGCTAGGCACTATAGCTTGCACATGATGTTTTGAGGAAAATACTTTATACTTGGTCAATAGAATTAGTTAGTCACGGATATAAAAACCTAAAAAATACCTATTACTTTTAAAGTCTGTTGCAACATATAGAGTCTAACTCTACTCTAGGCATTTAGTGACAAAAACGCTTATTTGTTTATTGTATAACAATGACAACAAATTGGTACCATTATTTTGTTGCCTTGGTTGGTTTCGGTGTATAACTACTTTTCAACTATAAAAGCCAGCTTTGCCTAGGTTTGAAGACTTTTCGTTTTCGTTGCCTTCTTTGTCTTCAGGTCAAAGCAATTTATAAAGAGATTTGTTCGTTAGATATTGATAAAAAATCAAATCAATAGACGGATTTATTGATGTTTGTGAAGAGGCTTGTATTTTCATGTTGTGTTTTCATGATTTAGTACGATGCCTACTACTCCTCCGTCTCAGTGTATGACCATATGACCAGTTTACAATAAACTAGACGCACGTGGAGATAAGTTAGTACAGACTTGTTTATTCATATTATTTTCTTGTCTTTAAGTCTTGGAACTAGTCAATATTATGAATATTGAACGCTCGTTTACTACGGCTATTAAACGCTCGTAAAAACTAGAAAACAGTTTCACAATAGAAAGTGTTTGCGTATAGGTACATTAACTAATTCTAGAATTACGCTGTTATATTACACTGTACGTGCTGAATTGCCGGGTGACGGTTTTATATTACGTAAATCAATTAGATATAGGCGTTATTTTGACTTGGTACTTGACGTGACTATTGTACGAAGCATATCGTTTCGTTGATTTTGATTTTATGCATCTCTGCGTCTATTGCATAATCTCGGCTTTGTTACGTAAAGTTCATTAATACAAATTTATAATTAGTGACGGCTGTTATTATAATTTTAGCGCATTCTTTTGTTTTCTTGTATATTACTTGCGTACAGCAGTGATAGATACACATTAGCGTCGTGGTTGGAAACGACTCGAAGGCACGCCTTTAATTTTTCAACGTTATGTGAAGGAAAATAATGTTAGGAGACCTACTAGACTAGGGTAGAAGCCTTTAAAAATAATAAAAAGTGAAATAAAATTGTAGTAGGATGAAACCCATTAGAAAAGGAGGGGAATATTATAAAAATGAAGGGAAAAATAATTTACGGGCGATCTGAGGTCGGGGAGGGGATGGGGGTGAGTCTTTAAGGGTAAAAAACGGTTTTTCTCGATTTCCGGCAAAACTAAAAGTCCTATCGAAAAAAGTCAAATGGCAAAGTTGTAGGTAATAAAGAGATCTAAAACTTTTGTATTTACACTTTTTTCACATAACCTCAAAATTTATGTGAAAAATTCAAAAAACCAAGTTTTTGGTTTTTTATTTTTATCTTTTACAAAAAATTTTTTTTTTTAACGAAATTTGGCGAAAACTTACCTTTTTATGTCCCAAATACGCTGTAATTTATTTGATTAAAAATATTTATTTTTTCACCTTATTTTGAATTAATATCGAAAAAACACCCTAATTTTCAATCGAAAACTCACCCGTCAAAATATCAGATGTTTTCAAAAAGTTGGTATGTTTTCTGTTCGTTGAAATCTCTACTTTTTGATGGTGAAAAAAAAAATATATGTTACCATAGTAAATCTTCTCAGAAAATGCAAAAAATAAAAAAAAACTCGAATTCTTAATTTTTATAAAAAAATTTGAGCTATTTATTAAAATTACCACTTTAATTACTCGAAAAACATTAGATTACATGTTACATTGATAAAAAAATTGCAAATAAGAATATACTACTATAATTAACAAACAAATCAGTTAATAAAATTAATATTTAATAAGACATTTACAATATTTGGAGAAAGTTGTCGAATCTTCTTTAAATTATATGCGTAGATGTTTATTTATAACTATTTTAAGAAAAATTATATTTTCTTCATGTTTCATTTCATTTCATCTTTATTTACTTCATGGAGAAGTGGGGAAGGGGCTAGGCGAGTCTGGGTCTTACTACATACATACCTACTATTTCGTAGCAGCTGTTACAACCGTTAGCCTAACCAGTATTCGAAATACAGTACAATATACAACATCGTTTATAAAAATACACGTGCACACTGAGTTTCTTGAAGATAATTGTGACAAGTTTGCTTAAAAAAAAAACTTTTCGAATCTGCATAGGAAGGTAATTACTATATCTATTTTTGTCTGTATCAATCAACTCAAACATAAAAATCGTAATATTTTCTTTAAAAAATAGTATACTTAACGTAACGTAACCTAAAGATTGAAATTAAATGATGTTTTAGTACAAGATAAAAAAATAATAATCTCCTTAATTTTGCACAAACAAATTTAGTTAATCCCATGGAAAAAAAATATTTCAAAATACATAAAAAATATTTTAAAAATCTATAAAAAATATATAAAATATATATCATAAATATATTTGTAATAACAAACTTTTGGCCGATTTTCATATATATTTTTTACATTTCAAATATATTTCAGATGTATTCAAAATATATGAAATATACTTGAAAATCAGCCAAAAGTTAGTTATTAAAAATATATTTACTATACATATTTTTAATATATTTATACATTTTAAATAGATTTTTAATATATTTTTTAGACATTTTGACATTTATTTCTTTAATATATTTTTTTTATGGGGGTATATTCACGATAAAATAGTGAAGGCATTATTAATTCGATTCTGTCTTTTCAGATTATCAGTATGGATGAATCTGTTTGTATCATCTGCAATAAGGCAAGATGATAAGCAAGTGTATGAAATAAAAAAAGCAGCTTTGAGTCGTTTAGTGGTATCCAGCACTTCCAAATTTCAAATTCAAATCCAAATTTCGAATTCGAGTTTTTTTTTATTTTTTGCATTTTCTGAGAAGATTTACTATGGTAACATATATTTTTTTTTTCACCATCAAAAAGTAGAGATTTCAACGAACAGAAAACATACCAACTTTTTGAAAACATCTGATATTTTGACGGGTGAGTTTTCGATTGAAAATTAGGGTGTTTTTTCGATATTAATTCAAAATAAGGTGAAAAAATAAATATTTTTAATCAAATAAATTACAGCGTATTTGGGACATAAAAAGGTAAGTTTTCGCCAAATTTCGTTAAAAAAAAAATTTTTTTGTAAAAGATAAAAATAAAAAACCAAAAACTTGGTTTTTTGAATTTTTCACATAAATTTTGAGGTTATGTGAAAAAAGTGTAAATACAAAAGTTTTAGATCTCTTTATTACCTACAACTTTGCCATTTGACTTTTTTCGATAGGACTTTTAGTTTTGCCGGAAATCGAGAAAAACCGTTTTTTACCCTTAAAGACTCACCCCCATCCCCTCCCCGACCTCAGATCGCCCGTAAATTATTTTTCCCTTCATTTTTATAATATTCCCCTCCTTTTCTAATGGGTTTCATCCTACTACGATTTTAATTGGTTTTAAAAATTATCGACCCTGGTCTATACGCTCCTGTTCTTTATAAAAAAGTCATCAAAATTATGTAAATACACTAATTCACAAATGGTCAGCGCGGTAGAATATGACCTTTTTTTTTTTTTTGTTTACGAGGGGGAAACCTTCAAAAGGTACCCGGTGCCGTGGGAGCGACACAGGGTTATGTGGGATTTTTACCGCACTAAAACCCCCCGGTGGCCTTCCTCTACGTTGCCAAGAGGACTCCGGGATCTCCTACGGAACGCAACCGGAGTCCTCTGAACGCGTCGCCTCTTCGGGCTCCACCCAGGTAAGCTCCAGGACTCGCCACACCGTCTGGTGTTTACGACGGTATGCGACCACACACACCGCCGTCCTTCCCGGAGTTGCTTACCGGGCGGTTCGACCTCCCAATCTTGCCACCCGCAACCCCGGAAGCCCCCTTTTAGTCGCCTCTTACGACAGGCAGGGGATACCGTAGCCCTATTCTAGTCCCGGGACTACAGGGACAGGTAGAATATGACCTACTCTGACTCTAAGAGGAGACCTGTGCCCAGCAGTGGTACAGCAATGGGTTGACGACGACTCGATTACGGCGCACATAAAAGGTCTTTAGCGCAATTTCAAACCGATAGCCTGGTGTGTACATTTCCCATGTGTATTTCCTATGTTAATAATGGGTTCTGCCACAGTAGGTACACATTATTGTGTATGGAATAAATAGAACTTTATCTGTGTTTTCAGTTCAATGTTAGCAGTTTTAGACGTCGTTTTGCGTGCATGCGCAACTTGCTCCATTTGGGTCGTGTCAATGTTTGTTTGCTTCCGTTTAATTTTGTGTGGCAACGTTCGGTATCCTGGCTCTATACTGCAAACTTGCTACCAAGAGCATACTCTAAAATAAATCAACTACTATTTTAATACGGAGATACAATACTGCTTTTGTGTCACTTTTAGGATTGAAGTAGCAATAGACCTTGCAGTTATCTGATGGTAAGTGGTCATTGCCAACCACGGATTTGCGTAACTAGTTCCATGTAAAATAGTACGTGGCACATAAAACGTGGCCACTTCACGATAGAAATAGGTGTAGCATGTGGGACCACCCCAGTCGAACCATACTCCTTCTACCATCTTTCAATGTGGTCATATTTTATTTCAAACGTTTTAGTGTGAAATAAAACAGTCGTGTTATATGTCTTCGGAAATTGTATAACAGTTAAAACAAAGTCTACTTTCTTGAAATAGAAGTTCCCAGCTTATCTTGAGCCAACAAGAATCAGGTTAAATCCTGATATTTATGGAATGCCTAATAAAAGCGACATGGTAGCATGCAAAACGTAGCTGTGTAGCTTTCTTCGAATCATTGTTTAATATTTATCACAGTCTAAATATAAAACGTAATTTATTAGCCGGTGACAATTATACAAGGAGAAAAACTATCTATGATTGATTCGATAAGTATGTGATTTCTACACTAGTGTTGTGCCAAAGTAAATATCCGTCACAACTAGAATGACAGTTTTAGGTAGTCGTACCAATTGTAGCATCATAAATAAAGTACACTAATCTAGTGTTTATGAGTACTTTATTAGATACAGATAAGGTATATAGAGCCAAA
This sequence comes from Epargyreus clarus clarus, assembly GCA_014595695.2. Classification (NCBI taxonomy): domain Eukaryota; kingdom Metazoa; phylum Arthropoda; class Insecta; order Lepidoptera; family Hesperiidae; genus Epargyreus; species Epargyreus clarus. The sequence goes on from JACTTY020000035.1 coordinate 2,270,269, forward strand.
TCTGGCCACGCTTTTTGGTGGCTCAGAGTGAAAGGTTCGAAACTTTGGGATAAAAAGTATAAAATAAAAAAGTTTCCTATATACTCGGAGAAATGCATAAAGTTTGTTAATGTCCATCTATCAGTCGATCCAAAATCTACATTTCTCAAGTTGACCCAATTTACAACATATGTGCAAAATTTTATCAAAATCGGTTAAGTAGTATCGGAGATTTGCGTGAACATATATCTTGACAGAGGATTCTTATGTATTAAGATAGGTAAAGTATTGTATATTATTATGTATGTCAGCGTTTCTATGTTATCCGTTTTGCTAAACTGTTAGCACGTGTGACAGTATCCCACGCGTTTGTTTGAACATGTTATTGTATGTGCAACGTGTGATGTGCAACACCGGTTGGGGCCGGCGCTGCGTCAACATCTATCGTGCAACTTTGATTGCCACTTCACGGTACGTTATCCGATACTTTCTGTTTAGCGTTCTATAAACACATTTATTGCCTTTCTTTGCACGTTTTTTGCACGGTTGCCACGATGTGTTAATGCGATTGCTAAGAGTAGAGCTCGGTGTGTTTAAGTATGTAAATATTTGATGAAATTTTCAACAAGCGTAATAGACATGTATTGCAATTTTTTAGTACCAAAATCAATTACATACAATGACGCATTCAGCACTCAACCCCATATTACGATTTCCTGTGTTGCGGGTTGAATGATAGTGATGCGTGTGAGTGATGTAACCTGGTGCCTAATAACCGGAGTAACCCTACAATACAAGGTATGGGTTTATCTTTATATGTACAAATTTAAAATCCATCAATTTAGATGATTGTCTGGTCGGGGATCGAACCGTCTGCGTGACAAACCGGCATTGTAACTAGTGTGGAAACCTCTGCGCTAAGCGAGTCGTCATGTTTACAACTGGTTTCTTCGCAGCTGTGAATATTCTGTGGCAGTAGGCATCTGGTAAATACTTCGCCATTGAAACGAATTGCTCGGAGAAAAACATAAACCTAGTTAAATTTTTATATGCAATGTTTTATAATAATTTAAAACTCATACGCGGTTTGCAATAAATATCCTGGGTGCAAACCGAAAGACAAATTCCTCTGTGGCGCTCCAAAATTAAAACCTCCGGAATTATCACGGAATGTGTCACCCTCGGCTCTCCTAGTAAACGTGTGTGTGGGGTTTTACGGTTTTTATACACCACACGGGATGTATTTTACGCAAATCTTTACTATTTTCGTCATGATCGCTTATGTTATATCGCGACCTGGCGCCGTTACTCGCTATTTATTACATTTCTCTGGAGATGTGCCAGCTACGCTCGACGGGCGATTCGTCGATATATGCCAAAAGAAAGTCAAAGTTCGATGGCATGAGAAAAGAATAATGTATTGATTAATGCAACAGAGCGTGTCGTTTACACATGTACATTTAATTGTTTATATATAATGTAATTATATTATTATGTTCATGTAGAGTGTAGACAATGGAAATGTACGCTCGTTCATTTTATTGTACATTTAAAATTGCCTTGCTTGTGGTATAAAGGTAAACTAAGTCAATTCAGAATCGATACTTAAGTCCATGAGAATACCATTTTCATATTTCTAATATTCGCCAAAATACTTAAATATGAAAAATAGATTCTATAGAAAATAACAATTCTATACGTAACTTATATTACATGACCCTTATTAAATTGGCTGATAACAAGCAATCATGTGCAATTTCGTATTAGACGAATAAAATAATTGCAATGTCACGTAATGCTTGGCGGATTAACAAATAGGTGGTTATGTATACGCATTATGTATATAAGCAATTCTAATGTGACACCAACGAACGTTCGCATTATTGGGTCAGTATTATATCTACAATATGATGTATCAATAATATTATGATGTTTAGTGTTATGGCTATAATAAAATCATAACGATGCCATCTTGAACACGATGTTATAATTATCGGGGTTTTCAAGCAATAAGGCAGAATTTCAATAACATTTAGCAGCGGCCGTATTCTCGTAATATTTATGTATTGGAAGAAAAACATTATCCATTCTGTACGAAAACGGTTAAAGTCTGCGTAACGAAAACACGTGTTACGATTTATGCGTTATTTTTGTGCATAAACATATAAAACGATCTGTGAAAACATCATGTATCACACGGGTGCAATGTATGAAAAAATTAGGCGGATTATAAGATAAACATTGATCCTCTCGGAATTGCGCGTAATAATATATTAATTCAATTTATACGTTTTTAAGTGTTAGTTGAAATGGATTACATTTTTATTAAAACGGATGTTTCCAGAAATTTGTTTTGAATGGTTATTTTCAACTGTGAAATTACGCACCTTTAAAACCTAAACGTATCTACTAATATTTGGGGTTATTTTATCTATTACATACTTCCAGTTATAAGGGTCGTTGATAACACTTTTACTATAAAGGTCTCATGTGTAAATCAAACATCTTGAAGAGTAACCTGAAGTATTCGTACATAATGCGGCGTTCGGAATGTACCTATACAATGTATGTGTTAATCCGGATATACAAGGTCTTTTGCGCGTTACAATCTTATAAACAAGAAACGTGAGTACATCAGCACATGATACATATACTAAAGGGGATAATAAAGAAGAGAGAAAACGATGGTGGAAACTCTGTATTACAATTCGAAGCAAGCTTATTTCTCTTATAGCATTCCATGTAATACTTCTTACACTCCAGCAGAAGGTTTTGTAAGACACCGTATACTAACTAAGCCATTCTAACTAGCCATTAACTAACCATTCTAACCGAATTAAAATAATAAACTACATTACTAACATTGAGTTATTTTCTCAATTTTGTCCTTTTGTGGATATAGAAGGTTAAAGGTGGGTAGCAGACTCATTTTGAACATCTTAATAAACTGTCTTTTGCTACCTACCGAAACATATTAAATTGACTCACTTGAACGTAATATTTCGAATAAGGTTTGTTTATGATCATAATACATTTTCTCGTTTATTTAGTTGTTTCCAATGCTTCTAATGGTTTTAATCAGATGCGTTTTATCGGATCTGCAACGCAAAGCGGTTTATATACAATCGCATTAACTATTTTTGCTTCCATCTCCGAAGAGCTATGGGTACATTAAATCCACGTGTTAGAAGCCGCGGGTGATATCAAGTGGATTATAGAATTGCGTATCCATGCAAAACGTTATTCTCAGCTGTATTATGGTATATGTTTACGTTTACCTATATGTGTGTGCTGAGCGTAGATTAAAATAGAATAGTTAAATAAAGACGTAACGGAACTTCACCCGCTTCTAGGAATCTCATTTATGCTGTATGAGTTAAGGAACGTCCAGTATATAGGTATTATTTTTGGTGAGACTAGCAAGGCGAATTTGCTAGGGTTGATATTGTTTATGCAAGGAGATGTATTACATTTGACTAAAAATTACTAATGACTATTAAATTGTAGTTGGTATAACCCCTTGAGATTCGGAGGCACCACCGCCACATCTATTTAAGCGCTGCTGTGTCTGGTTTATAGAGTGTGGTACGGGAAACGTATCAGAGGTACCTCGACTTAGTTGTCAGCGTTGGTAGACACTCCTATCTCGGGTTGATTACAAATGTCCATAGGCGGCAATGACTATCAACTATCAGGTGTTTTGCACGCTCCTTTGCTACTTCCATATTATAAACAAAATTGTAAATTAAAGACTAATGATGCGAAGTTGTTGGGATTGATATTGTTTATACAAGGAGATGTATTGAATGTCAGAAATTACTTGGAAACTTGGAGCGAGAATATATTTTGTTCTAAGAATTACCCACTCGTATATCTTCGAAGTGTCTCGTGCACAGTACTTGGATTGTAAAGTTTATTATTGTTTACTATGTAATTGAATTGTTTATGATATTTTTTGAGTTATTTATGCCTTTTCTATGAAAATTTATATAATTTTTACTGCAATCTTTACACGTTTTCATAATATTTCTTTAAACATGTTTGATCGAATTATTGTACAAGTTCTAAGTCCTATAGTCTATTTTTATAACATGTTTATAATTTAATGTGGCACCTTGGACATAATGGTTCAAAATTATAGTTGCAAGTACCCACTTTTAATTTAATTAGTCTCTATATAAAATAGTCTGCTTATTACTATAATTTTCGTCAGGTAAATATTATTCCTAGCGACCTCAAACGAGAGATGTATGTCACATTACACGGTATTTCCATTAGTCGTATAGAGTTCATTTTCCTACAGCTGAGAGCGCGTGGTGACGGCGACGGTTCGTCTCAAAGGACGAAGGCACAGGGCCTGTGTGGCGGCAGTCATTGAGCGCCCTAGCGAAGTGACGTCACACCGCGTAGCGCCCACGTCCTGAACCAAGGCCGACCTCGCCCCCCAACCCCGGCTACACTTGACATTGGACCGGATTAAGTTGTATATCCCTAACACCGCTTATATAATAACGAAATCCGACCGATCTCAGGTCCATTCTAGCGAGGAAAATAAGCCTACAAATTTCCCAAATCATTATTATGTAAGTCATTAAGCAGGGCAAAATTTTGGATTTGTGTTCTGTTATTGAATAATAACAGATAATGCAAAACATGGATCTACAAAATCAGTAATTGTAGAGCCAGCATAATAACATTTTATTCAAAAGACAGAAATATGGGAAAGAAATACGAGTATAGATAATTTCAGATAAGTGTAAAATTAGCTAATTTTTCAATTAGATTATAATGGAATTATAATCTTTTATAGTTTAATTCCAACAGAGGAATAAAACCTGTTACTTGGTGTCGTCAAATCCAATGAAAGTTAAATCATATAGCTACATGGTCACGGTCATTGTAATTGATGTTATTGTGTTATTTTGACGCATGTATGCGCGGAACACATAAATCAAACTTATCGCGAGTATGACCACATTTTTATGGCTATAACATTTTCTCGAATATTTTGATAGGTGGCTTAGTCATAATATACGACTAGCCGCCATCGCAAAGCGGCATGCGATAAGACCAAATCTCGGGATATCCATAGCATTAAGTTGTTATTCACTATACCAAAAGTGCGTTGTATTTGTTTATTCGAATAAGTGGTAATCTATGGCTTTTGCGTCAAAGATGTTTTGGTTCTTCAATTACTAGATGACGTCAGAGGTTTATGTTAATTTCTATATGAATACGTATACGATACTATAATTATTTCTGGCAAGAAAATTATGAGTATAATAATTATGTCGTCGGCTAAATATGTGCTAAGCTGTTAAGTAGGTACTTCATGTTAGTTTGAGGCACACAGTCCTATTTATCTCTTACTTTTTAATAACCAAAATAAGACTCATTATTTTATTTGTAGCTCCGTAGCAATTGCTACGGCTACGACAATAAACTCTACATTGTTAATATTAATGTATTTAATATTGTTTTCATCCAGGATACACCTACACCTTTTTTTTTGTTTACGAGGGGGAAACCTTCAAAAGGTACCCGGTGTCGTGGGAGCGATGCAGGGTTATGTGGGATTCTTACTGCACTAAAAAAACCCTCGGTGGCCGTCCGCGGCGCTGCGTAGAGGGCTCCGGTATCTCCAAAGGAACGCAACTGGAACCCCCTTAACGCGTTGCCCCGTCGGGCTCCGCCCAGGTGAGCTTGGCGCTCGCTACACCGTCTGGTGCGTACGACGGTATGCGATCACACATACCGCCGTCCTTCCCGAGCCCGCTGACTGGGCGGTTCGAGCTCCCACTCTTGCCACCCGCAACTCCGGAAGCCCCCTTTTAGTCGCCTCTTACGACAGGCAGGGGATACCGTAGCCCCATTCTGGTCCCGAAACTACAGGGACAATGTCGATATAAACCTATGAGAATAATATGGAAACTTTGTGAGATTTAACAGATGTCACCGTTTTATTAATTAGTATAAAAGTTGGTTCATGAAACTGTATTTTCGTAGATTTTTTGTATGCTATTAATTTTATTGTAATTTGACTATAGATGGAGTTACGTCGTTTTAACTTTATACCTTTTAATGGATCGTTATGAATGTATGTATACCTCATACATACATTTTAATATAATTATACTAGCATAAAAACATCTCTTGGATTCTAGCTAGTAACTACTATATAATATCAATTGATATAATTAGAACTTATAATATGGAGAGCTTATATTGGCCCACTCGTTTCTATTGAAAAAGGCTTCGCAGCCCGCTTCGATTTAATGATAAGGACGGGGGTGTTTCACGAGTTGTGTAGGTAGGAAAAGCGAGGCGTGGGTGTCGTAGACGGGGTGTTCGGGGCACAGTTTCACGTAGGCGTGGTCGGGTACTGAGCTTAAAAGGTCTCGTAAATTCTCGACGTTTTCTCTCTATAATGCCATTCTGGGTAATTTAAGAGGATTCGGCATTTGCCTTCACGTTTATTTTGTTGTGAATCCTATTTGACGCAGATTTAATATTAACAACAGGGTTCGTTCTATTTTTGCATATAAAATTATATCAGAGTCAACCTAAGCTTTGTTGGAGAATCGTTTTATGATAAGATACAAGCGTTATGCAACGAATAGGAATATTAAAGATATTTTCTTCGTAGAAACTCCACCTTTTCTTAGTAACATCGTTATATAATGAAACGTTTTTTTTATATTTGTACCTAGATTTACCTTCCATTAAAAAGCGGTGTTCTCCCTATAGAATATTCATAACTTGTTTTATCTCATCTACTCCTACACCTCTAGGTTACTCTTTATTTTCAGCAACAATATTGCTACGAAATTTGCTTACAATGTTAAATTTTATGCTTTGTGGAAGAAATTTTGCATTTATTTTAAAGCTTATTTTTAATTTTCACATTTACGTTGAATTTTAAACGGGAATTCCAAAGTTTATACCTAAATTCAGCTCTCTGATATATACTTCGGGATCTAATGTAGACTTGTAATATAAACGTGGAAATTCATTATAAAAACGCTGTACAAAGATTATGTAAGAGTTGATTTTAATATTTGACTGATGTCAGAGTAGGTAATATTGAATGCACAAATGTACCATCTCTGTCCACTATGTATCGCGCTTACGTAACTTATAAATAGCATAATTGCGTAATCGTTGCCAGCAAAATACTTGTCGATAAGCGGAACAATACATATTTGTAGTACAGAGCATTGTTGGTTGTACGACTACTGCCTGTGATTCATTCATCGCATTTAGTGCGACACTTCAATTAGAACGTATCACATGTTTATTAGGAAAAAATAATGCGCAAAATACAAATTTAATACGAGCGTCGAGCGCGATTAATTTTATTTCTTTAAGTGTTTGTATCTAATATGTATAATCATAATATACCTGTTTATTTCTATACCTATTTTTATATCATGACATACATAAAAAATGGCTCAAGACTTCACGTCATATAGACTGCCTCAAACGAAATTTTAGAAAAATATCAAATTTTGACGATTTTCTAAGTGTATTTACATTAATTTCGAGTTGTTATGGTGTAGATATGTGTAGTATAAAAGGTCACAGTGTTGAAATAAATTAAGCAAAAATAAATCTTTAGCATACGAGTACATGAGAAATGCAAATAAGGAAAATTTACATAATTTTACATTGCGCTTAGTCACTAACATGAGCCCAAGTTACTCAATGCAAGGGTCTGCAAGGCTTTGTAAATCTCTTGTTTTTGTCAGAGCCTATAAATTAATATTACGTGCTAAAAGATTTTTAAATAAGGATTTATTTGTTTTCATCTGCCAGTTTAACATCGTCCGCATTAATTGGAAGATATTCCTCCCTTCACACGAGCATGCGCAGTACCTAAAGTTCAAAATAAATTAAAATATTTTAAAGTATTTTATAATTTCTAGGTTAAATGACTCAGTTAAAACAAGGCTCCATAATCGAAAGGTCGGACGCGAAACATTTCAAAGGCAATGCTATGTAGATATCGTTGAACCTAACATTGTAATGTCGTTTATTGGCTTTGTTTAAAGTAGCTCATAGGATTTTAATACCATAAGGCGAAGGCTTATAATAAACCGAAAATATGTATACTCAATATGATTTTTTTTTTTGCCGTGAATTCTGTTTCAGTTTTATAGTTATTTAAATTAAGATAAAAATATGTTTTGTTTTTCGTGAGGAAATAATGTTTTATATAAGTTTCGAATATTAAGTATATTATATTCGTATATTCAACAAAATACACAAAACATATTTAACAAAAATGTATTTTGTGTAATTAAAGAGAAATTCTAATCTGCATTTATAGAAGGTCGAATTTTCTGTTTGTTAAAGCATGCAGCTCAAGTATTTGAAGTATAATATTAATAAAAATGAGAGACTTATTGATGAAAGGCAATCTTCAGAGCAAGACCCTGGTCAAAATAATGGAACCTTGAATGCTCTCGTGTTGATTTTATTGAAATTTTATGCGTGTTCCGAATTCCAGTGTGTTTATCCTGACGTATCCTTACAAATGAAATGCACTAAAATATCAGACGTGTTTATTGAAATCAAAGTATAATTATGTCTTAGTTCAATGACCCAGCGAGGCACTGAATTCCAGTCGAAATTGGAAATACATAAAGGAATTATAACTGAGGCGCCTACTTGGTACATATAATTGAACTATTTTCGCTAAGGCTCCTCCTAAGACTATAATAAATTTCTTTACTATAATGTACTAAACTCTCCATATAAGTATGCCGGCCAGTATATGAACCAAAAGGAAGTTGTGAATACTTCGTTATGGTGTAAACTTCATATAGTCTAAGATTGGACTAACAACGTGGACATACTTTATTTAGCACTAGAACGATCGATATGGCTCGCCGCCAGCTTTATTTGGGAAAATTCTTTAATATTGTTACCCAATGGGGATGCATAAATTCAATCACTGTAGTCATAAATTTATTTTAGCTGATCGTTATTATCAATTACTTCTTAGATCTCTACAATTTCGATGTGTTTTTGTAAAACCAAACAATAAAATGACTTGTAATAATTTCTGAGGTATTTTTGACTGGAGAAAAACACAAAATCTTTATCTTTATTATTATAAAAGAACAACAAGTTGTGAATTACAATTTTGCCAGTGTTGTCGAATTGGGCAGATAAGGAGTAAGCTTAGACGTGCTATTCTATATTCATTTTTCTGCCGATAAGGTGAAGGTTAATTGTAATTTCGATAGTATTTTGCTGATACTGATTATACTGACGTGGCGAGCTAACCATAATCCTGTTAGTAAAATAATTAAACAGTGTAACGAACTATGAAGTAATATTTTGCGGCTTAGATATTAAGCTAGATATATGGTGTTACGTAGAGCCTATTTAGTATGGGTTTGTTTTTGTAATCAGCTTGTGATTTATAATGGAATTTTACCCTACATAATCCGAGTCCCACGGCATTATCCTTATCGGCTGTTGTTAGTATTACTGTTGTAATCAGTGCACACAGTCAGTGTGGTTCATTGTAAAAAATATTTGCTGAATTAACCACCTAATTGTTCTCTTGGCGCTGAGTGACAAACTGTAAAATGTTATTGCAAATATTTAAGCGGTCAACGTGTTTGCAATTCGGGTTCATTAGTTTGGTATTTTTGGGTACTTGGTACTTCACAGTCAATTCCGTTCGCATCACGTATCTAAAATTATAATCCAACGTATTTTCAATAGTTACGAATATAAATAAAACCCTGACTAATCATTCCCACTATTTTTATTTTACGTTTGCCGTTGCCTATACCTATATTCTTTATTGAGGAGGTCGAAAAATAAAGACGTGGAATTCATCAGTTTTAAAGAAATCGTTAACACTACTAACACAATTCATGTAGAACAAAAATATTGCATATTGTAGTATACAGACTACATGACTGCGCAAACTACTTTATCGCGGTGTTTTCCAATGACACGATGCAACATAGTATGATCCGTTAGTCCTTGGAGGTAAAATATATCAATTTATCGCATATCACGGTACACATTTGGTATTAATAGAAATGTCAATCAATAATCTATTAATACGCGCGTGGATTACTCTCTCGGCCTATACAATTGCAATACGGCACAAAGGACTCGTGCGTTATCTTATCAGTTGTAATCTATGCAGTGCATAGAGCGGAGTGGCAGACGGAGACGATACGGTGGCGGTGGTCGCCGTGGTGTTGTTGTACATCATGTTGGTCTCCGGTGCGCGCCGCACGTCCCTGCCGACCGCGCATACTGCGGACGTCGCGTATACCGAACAGGCGACACTCCGAACTGATTTCCAAGAGGTAAACGAATTTTTGGGATCCAAATAAAATTTCATACAGAAAAAAACTAATTTTATAATTTCCTTTAATTTTTTTTTTTAAAGATTGAAAATATTTTGTTATTTATCGAATTTTATGTACGTTTTGAATTCGATTTGCGTTTATTTATAAAAATTCCTACCTTGTACCGGATTATTTTATTGTTTAGTAAAGTGCAAGTCGCGGATACAACTTAATATATAAACTTTAATTATTGTTTTGTATTTTCAATTCATATTTAAAATTTTATTCATATTTTTACTGTTATCGCAATCGGTTGTGGAATATGTGGATAGACCGAATGTATAACTCCACGATTACCTTCATGGTTTATATAAACAAAATAAGTAAGTAATCGTAAAAACAACATCGGAGCCTGTGTGTTTCAACGTTTATAAATTACGTGTCCTATCCTAGATGCCAATCGACATCGGTCATATCAATCAAGATAATAAGTATTAAGAAATCTACTATCAATATCTTGATACCTTTATTCATTTGTAAATAACAAATCGACCGATAACATGAAAAGTACAAATCGGACATTTTAAAATGCATGTTTTAATCATATTTGGATTAATAACATACGTATCCTGTTGATAAGACTTTCTGTTGTAATTAGGTACTATTTTTGTCTTTTTTGTAAATAATGTTGTGTTGATGTAATCATTATTTTCGCTATATATAGAGAGAGCAAGAGAGCGAGTTTTACATAATAAATCAATAACATTTTCTATATTCATAAGCCCACAATACTATACCCTGCGTCGTGGGAGACTTTTTCACGTAATAAGACGAGGATACAAACATCCAGATCTAGGAATCTAAATTAATAATTTACATGTCTGCCTGACCGAGGTCGAACTCGAAGCATTTTGAATGTAAGACTAGCATGGTGACTGTTAAGCTACGCGCGTATTCATTGTGGAGAGTTATAGTAAATTTTAAGTATTCGAAGGTGTTTGAACTATACGCCCTTGGACTTCTAAAATCATATAGGACTCAAAACTAGCCACAATATCATGTAATATCTATTGGCTTTCAATTTCCTAGTTCTATAATAAAAATATGACGATTTCTTATAAAGTTGCTTAATCTTCAATAATATTCAGATGACTAGAAGTTGTGTGAAACCCATGCAATAAATTTTTGCAAAATTGTTATGTGACCTATGGCTAATTAATATTAATTTTATTTATCTATATTGTAAGCACATTCTGCTATGTTGACTTTACTACAAAAATGTTCTATAAATTATATAAATAAACATAGCCTTTTATCATTCATGATATCGTTAATAACCTTATTTTGCAAATGATTATCGCGGATAAGACATTTTTAATCGTATTTTTTGGCAGATCCTTATCGTGATGTACTTGTTAGATAAGTGAATGATATAAAGGAAAGTTTAAATGAAATACATTGATATTATTGCGGTCCCTAAATTATATAATTATTAGAGATTGCTAACAATTTTATTTAGCTTTACCACGTCTTATTTAAATGATTTTATTGTATAATATTTTGTTTTAAAAGATGTTAGACGTATGCTGAAAAATTTAGATATATTTAACAAATAATGTGTACCCTGGTAGTTCGATGACCTAGGTAATGAAAATTACATAACATATTTAGTACATGCATATATCTCTTGGGTATAGAAATAGGCCAATTTGCTGGTTGTCCTACATTTTTCAGAAAGCTCTCCATATTACGTTGTATAATCTTTTCATAATAACTTCTTCCAACAGTTTCCTTGATGTACTAGGTTTATGTAGGCCATGTTATGTATCTTTAAAGTATTTTAAAAAGTCAATGTTTAAAGGTTGGTGCTCTAGAGTCTCTAGTGCATAGATGCTGTGTCAAGTTTACAATGCAGCATTTAATATTTTACTATCCATTTTAAATAGTGGTCCATTCTACTTCAGCTCTATTAGATTTGATTTGAAATGATGTTGTTGGACTTTAGAAAAACAGCGCTCGAAAGGGGTTTAATAGTTTATAGTATATGCTAATTTCAGCACGCACCGCTGATATTTTGAGGCAATTAGAAAATAATTAACACTTGTTCTAAAGATGAATGAAAAGATCGTAAGGAAAACTACGTGCTTGAAAGTACTAACAATAATAAAATAATAAAGTGTAAAAACTCGCACTTGGACCTGTGCCTAACAGTGGGGCAATCGTGACGAATTTGAGAAGTGACACCGTCAGACATGGCATTATGGAAAAAATGACAATGCGCTTAAAGTAGTCATTGTAAAACGTGCTGGTTATCGTTATTTTAACATTTACGGGCAATGCCATTTAGCTCTAGGGGAAAGGAGCTCGTATGTTCAAGGGAACTAATCAGTGAATTAAGCAATACTTCTGCATTGATATACCGTAAAATGTGTTTGACCACATTGTTGCATATTTTATTATTCTTTAAAATTTGGTAGAGTCAAAGGAACGATTAATAACGAAGATATTTTTCCTTTCTTTTCTTTTGCAGAAAAATTGACGTAATTTGTTAACTATTTGCGAACAATGAGAACAATTAACGTGTAAGAAGTAGGTAGCATATGTTTTACAAGTTTTTACAATGAGCCTTGTTCTTCATTGGTGTAATTGATAATAACAATGACCTTTGTTGCCGAGAACTATATTTTTTTTGTTTATTTTGAAGTTTACAATGAACACGTTCATTGTCAAGTGATCTGGCAAGCTCTAGGGATGTACAGAGGTCAGGCGGGGTTCATTCACTGCTAGCGGTCGCACAGGTACCTCGGAGCAGGGAGTCCTGCGAGGGCGACACAATGCAGGCCCTGCTGGGCTCCGTGTGCCGTGGATGTGGCATGTGTGCTCCGGCGGCCGACACACCGACGCGGCGCACACTGCTCGGCGCGCTCGCTCCGCCGGCATTGATTCGTGGGCACACCGAGCCATCCGCTCAGTCACTAGTGCGCAACGCCAAGAGAAGCAAGTGTTCCGCGGAGCGTTATGCTACTTTTATTTTTGAGTTTCATTTTTTTATGTAAGCCTCAGCTTCAGCTGTGATAACCAGTTTTAGATCGCCTATGTATTATTCTATGGACGAAAAAACGTTAACTATAACTATTTTAAGTGTTTTACCGTTCGAAGCTCTACCCAGTTTGATTCCTGTGTTGAGTAATATTCTGTGTCAGTTGCAGTGGTTGTGCTTTTGATAGAAACTGTTTTGTCGCGAACGTGTTCCAATTTGGGATTTCACCACGAGCGGGCTAAAGGAAGTTTATAGTCAAGTGAGTTTTTATGAATTCATTACAATGTCCGATGTGGATGAATAGGTGTTATTTAATTAATCTGATCTAAAACATGCAAAATTGTCTCTCGATTAACGTGATCAAAATTGCGCCCGTATCACTGAACATTGTTAACGCGAAATGTATTATTAGATGTGTCGGGTCTTTTGTCTGTTTTATACGTATTATATTTTATGCCTTATTATTCAACTCCGACACTGCTTTGTATATATAATGAATTATATATCCGTAAATAAGATTGCGTTGAGTGGCGTGTGATACAACGTATTGTAAAGCATCGACTGTATCGCGCGATTCTTATTGCTAACCGCGGCCGCTACGTCACTGCCACCGCTACCTAACTCTGCTGTTATCTCGCCGTCCGCCTATCTATCGAATCAATCCAGTTGCTTAAAATTCATGTTTGATAGTTACACGTGTGTGGCGTGACTGTTTGTTTTTTTATGAATGTTGTCTTCATTATAATTTCAAATTAGTTCTACTTCTTCGCACATTCGGTGGCATCGATTAAAGTCTGTAGTAGTAGTATGGTTAATGTTTATAAATAAATTGCTATGTTAAATACATAACAATGACTGTATCATTGTACTTTAACAACAAAACGTTTGTTAAATAACTTTATTACTACACTGTCTTTTCTGACGATTAGTAGTTGATGTAAATAAAAGCATGCAACAAAGTCCCAATTTGTTGCAATCTTATTTAGCTAAGACAAATGACAATACTACCGACACGTAGATAAGAAAGCCAGTGGTTTATTTATGTCTTCACGCATCGATTTACTTTCACTTGAACGACAGTAACACCTGATTTTGCAAATTGACTATACAGTTAATTGTGGGTCAGGTCAGGTTCGCCAAACTATAAAATATTATGACAAAAATGATTCACGGCTTTACGTCATTCATTTTTTCGTTGTATTACAACAATAGTGGTATCTAAAGTTTCCTTTAGGTTAAACCCTCATTTGATCTTTAATAAAACTATTTTTTAGTAATTATTAAAAAAAATCCGCTATGCTGCTTTGTCTATGAATATAAGGCCGCATAAGAATATGGCAACTCTATCCATCTCTATATGTGGTTGCCCGCAATTAACCACATTGTCTTTTATATTGTGGCTAATTTTTATGTTCTTCTTTATGGAAAACATTACGAATCAGTGTGGTGTATTGTTGATATTTTTAATTTTAGTATATACTTGAAGCTTCTAGATTAAAACCCGATGATTGCATTTATAAACTACCAAGCAACATGTTTCTGTAAAATCCCTATTAAGTTGTTCAATTTTTTTATCGGTTTCGTCAAAATAGGTATAGGTAATTCGCTTCTAAAGCAGCTCGGGAAACACCGAAATGTTAGATTTTTTTCATATGTATTTTACATATGAAAAAAATCTTCTTTCTTAATCATAGTTGATTCACTTGATTTATTTCTTTATAATATGCATAGATTT
This sequence comes from Epargyreus clarus clarus, assembly GCA_014595695.2. NCBI lineage: Eukaryota > Metazoa > Arthropoda > Insecta > Lepidoptera > Hesperiidae > Epargyreus > Epargyreus clarus. Next base: position 2,285,345 of record JACTTY020000035.1, read on the forward strand.
AGTAAAAGCCCAAATGAATTTTAATTTACAATCGGGCATGATAATTTTCATACATAAAATGATATCTTTCTAACATATTTATAGAAATCACTTAAAAAGAACATCTCAGTGTATGTCGACTTTACATTGAACGTCAACATATAACTATTATTGTTTATCGTATACTTTACAACATGTATAACATAATAATTTACATTGGCCTGCAGAAACTGCCATACATGAATGAAACTAACGTATTAAATAAATACAAAGACACCCATTTGGTTTTTCCTGTTAAGATAATGTAGAGTTGTTCTTGAAGAGTTCGCTATGTGTATATTTTTGCAGTATTTGGACTAAAGTTTTTTTTTTATTAAGATTTAGATGAAAGTGTGAGGTCATGGTATAGAGCTATATAATATAGTAGTACGATAGCTTGTAAGACGTATGCAGTGAAAGTGGCGACGTGAGCCGCGACCTGCGCGCGAGCAGCGCTGCGTTGTGTCGCAAGTCGCAGGCGTCCGTGGGGCTCTAGAAATCTACATGGAAAATTCCATTTTGAACACTGAGATGTTTTGTTCCGCTTAGCTGTCGTAATCGTGGGGCTTCAAGTTTGTAATGGTTATTATAAGTTGCATTTCCGGATGTATATTGTATTATGATATTAAAAGCGATGTTAATATTGTTAATGTTCCCCGAGGACAGTAGGTTCGCTATGTGAATGGTTTTGTTGTTATTTGTTTTCTAGAAAATGTGAACGCTTCACTTGATTATGTGCATGCATTATCGGATATGTTAGCAAGGCAAATTTCTACTGCTCGCTGGGTGGTGTATGACACCAATAAATCCTAGTGATATTCTTGTTTATAAGGTAATTAACGCTGACACTCATTAATTGGCGCACACCGTAGGCACATGCTCGACATGTGACCGTAGTCATATTAAACTCAGAATTTATAACAACTACTTCTATTTTGTCATTATATTTTAACCTTATAATGTGCTTTTCTTTGTCAATGAAAATTAATGGAAAATGTTGTATCGTTTCGTGGAATTTGTTAATTTAATTCTAATTATTTTAAGTAGGCTTTGTATTTAATTTTCGTTAATGTGATTCTACTGCTACATGTTATTAAAATTTCTAAATAGATGATTATGACTCAAATACTAGATAGTAATTGACAAAATCTACGAAATATGTTGTTTTCGTTCTAATTCCGGGATTCGCATTAGTATAAGTCAGTGGGATTTATTCTCAGTAAGATTAATTGTATACGTTTAAATGAACATGGCACCTGCGTCACCTTATGTAATTGTTCGTTGGTTATTATCGCGTTTTATTTGGCTATCATTAGGTCAAGCTCAAGGCAAAGTATACACTGTACGTCAGCATTGTCTTAATCTCATTACTGTACAGTAACGCGGTACTTGGAAGTATCGATACCCATTAGAACCGCACCGGTCTTAAAATAAATAGTGGAATGTAGAACAGCTGATCGCAGTGTTTCATGTGTACGTTTTGTTGTTTAAAGATTATTGTCAAATTATTCATTGTATATCCCACTGGGATTTTCTTTATTTATATCGTCTACGATCATTCATTTCCTTTGAATGAAAAGGATGATTCAGTGTTGGCGGGCGTTCATCTCCGAATTGTTGTGCTGCTAGCTAGTTGGCTAACGAATGATGAGAGACGATGATTTTTGTACCGCCTGAGAAAGGTGTGCTTTGTCGCGTGACGTTAATAAATCAAAACAAATATCAACCAAACATCCATAATTATTTTTGAAGTGATATTACGCTATAACGAAATGGCGCAAGAGACTATTTTATTCCTTGGTTGTTATATATCAAATTTATGATGAGAAATTTCTTCCTGTCTGAAACGTCATTCGCTGAGACTTTAGTAACACGTGACTGAAAAAACAACGCTATGTATTTTAGTGGAAGTTTAACTTATACCTACTGTATAAAATGGATACTGCTCTATTCTTTAAAGATGTCAGACGAGTGTTACATGATTTATCCATCCTTATGCACCAAAGATGTGAGGTCAATAAGAATATTACATACAGCTATATTCAGGCCAAGTGTGTTACGGTTACCGTGTTATTGAAAGTGTTTAAAAGGTCCAACTAGTTACATAAAAAAACATTTTTCTTATTATTTTGCAAACACGAAATATATAATATCATAATATTCGAGAAATGGGTCGCATGTTGCCGGATTTACGATTCCAAGAAAATTTGTCATGCGAATATATGGAAATCCTGTAATCTTATCCGATGATAAGTATCATAGGTATTTCAGAATGTTGTATTGACTTGAGGCTTTTGTAAACAAAGTAACATAGTCCGATTTATATTATTAAGCGATGATACGAAGCATTTGTATGGGTTAAAATTGTCGTACGCAATGCGTGTTCGCATATTATATTTTGCTTCCTACATTTTGTCTAAATTAAAATAATGAATAATTAAAGTCTCACCTAAATACTCACTGAACCTTTACCTAATTAGAACCGGTTTTAATTAATGCGATAACCTCGTCACAAACTTGCAGTGTTTTAAGTTAATAGAACTTGTTGATAATGGAATATAATAAGTTGAATTGTTAACTAGTAATACATTGTTGGATAAGTGTCACATGCCATAGTGCTATGTCTCGCAAATAGTTCCGGGTTCAATCCTCCGCCAAATCGCGAAAAAGACATCAAATTATTTGTTTTGGGATAGTAGTCTTTGTGTCTTACTGCGGTTATGAGCCTAGAAAGTATTAATTTTATAAGTGTATAGCGATATAAATGTTGTCAATTTAATTCTCAATATCATATTTCATCATGTTTCTCAGCGACTACACTGTAGTTTAAAAACTGACAGCTGACAAAATTTGTGATACGTGTCCGTGAAGTTGTGATATTCATCTCCGAGGTGTTCGTTAGACGATCTATTATAATATTTCGGGGAATAGATCGAGCTCTACCAGCCAGGAGCGCATATGCCAGTTGTTCTCGCTCCCGACCTACTGACCCAATGTTAACCCAAATTTGCTACCCGGCGCTTTGCCTAGGATACTCCCGTACTATTGCATTGAAATGGCATTGATAGCCGAATTAGTTAGGTGTAACCATACACTATGAGAATTAGAACTTAATTGTGTATTGATGTGTACATTCTAACAATCCCCATTTGGCAGGGTGGAAAACTATGACCTTAACCTTCCTCATTTAAGGGGGATCTGTGCAAAGTAGTGAAATAAAAATGGTACTCGTAAATGTATAACTATATATTGTCATATACGGGATATATACATGCCATTAATGAATATCGATTGTTACGTAACTTTTGTCATCATGGTTTTATTGTCTAAATGAGGAGTTTCATAATTTACGTAACTATAGGAGCGGTGTCGTTTCAATATTATACAGGTCCAGTTACACAGGTTATAGAATATAATATCCCTTTGCTGCACTGTTCTAACAGTTACATAATTATTAATTTATAGTTGCCATACCCAGAAGTAATACAGGGGTAGATGCACACCCATAAACACATTCATTTGATGTTTTTGACCTTTAATTTATCCATTAATTAATATTAACTAATTATCTTTTATTAATAATTCGTTATTATCGCTAAATGATTTAATTAAAATCATTCATGATTATAATTTATCCGCCTGCTGTCTCGTTAATTGTAAACGCGATCCTTCATTGTAACTAGTTGATAAAGTAGGTTTATACACTTATAATTGCCGTTTCGTGGACAGCTCAAGGCTTCCGCCGTTATTTTTCGCTGCACTCTATGCACTGCCTTTTTTATCTGTAGAGTCTGTACGCATATACAACTTGGTTAATTCTGTATTTGCGTAAATTATTTCTTCGTTTTCATCAAAGCGCATTCTAAATAAGGCGAGGATGAGAAGAAACTCGTGTATACAAATATGTGTGTAAATATTTGTATATTGTTGCGGAAAATCATGTGGCAGAAGATTAATATCTAAATAAGATTAAAACCTTGAGGAGAGAGTATTAAAAGGTACTGTGTGTGTATGTCACAGTCTTACACGCTCTGTGGGAAAACAATATAAGCATGTTTATAAGTTTAAAATTAACAGTAAATATTCGTGGTATCATCAAACAAATGTCATACAACTCAAAATGTCCGTTTTATTTTTTGATTTGGCGCCAAGACATCTTTTAGTTTAGTTTGTATAATGGTTACTGTATTAAAATAACCGTTTTTATGATATCGCTTAAATCACGTCCACTTCTTGAAGGTTTGTAATTTTATAGTCGTTGCTAGGCGGAATAGAGGAAAAACTATCTTTACATTCGATCACTGCTACGACATGCCTAGAATTCGCGCGTTTTTTCCATACTCACTCCTCTTGTTTATGTGTTTTAACAACTATAGTAAATAAAGAAATCTATATTAAATCCTCATTCGCTTTCGTCGATGCTCACGGGTAGTGTAATTCTAGGTCTTCACCATACGGTAATATATTTGTGTAGCAACAGCGATTTCCTCGATTTGAACATAATCATTCAAATGCGTGACTTATAATATTATTATATACGCTTTCATTCTTTACGGGTGTTAGATAACTACCGCACTGTTAGTTGTCGAGGCCTTCCTTCGTACCAACATACGCAAAGTCAAATAATGGCCATCTCTGATATGTAATTTGATTATTATATCAACACAGAGGTCGTTGTTATGAGAACGTGCAAAATTTCCTCAGATCACTCAATAACATACATAACGTGTGTCAATTGAGCGATCTTGACATAATATGGAAAGTTTAAGAATATTCTCAGTTAAAAATAGTATCAGCTGTATTTATTTTGCATACCTGAACGCATAAAGTGGTGATAGGTGATGTACAATAAACATTATTCTCATTTAATTAAATATAATTTGTGTGCATTCATCAGTATGCTATAACTATAAATAATGTGAAATTTTATTGGTTATTATAATAATAATCTTATGAATAAATTATATATTTTAATGAAAAAGCTAACAATAATTATATATGTACATTTAAATTTAACTAATTGAGTTTCGTCCGAGTCAAATTTTAAACATAATCCCAAACGGATACATCTTGTATGTATTCGTATATTTTGAATATCGTTTAAATAAGCATCACTTAATTGATATTTTAATTGCATGTAACAAATGGATATTTCTGTAATTGTAATTTATATTTCATAAAAATGAGTAAATATTATTTTAAATCAACTATGACTATGAGGAATAAACTATACTGGTATTGCTAGTCGTCTTGCGAGTAGTTAGGTGTTTAAGATTGCATTAGTGTGTCCGTTTAAAAAACCTACGTTTTTTTCATTGTTACACCGTCACTACGTGCGATGGCACACCTCCCATTATCTTTGCCAAGAAGATCGTCTTGGTCTTTGACAACAACATCCGGACCGCTACTATTGTTAGGCGAAAGGAAAATTTGTATTACACTCATCCCCTACATTGATTTCCACACGTCTTCTTTGGGAAATAAATGTGTTAATGTTCATTTGGATGTACGCACATCACTTGTTACTTCTTTGTACTGTATATTTTTAAACATTATTTAAAATCGTTCAAATACTTTACTACTAGTTATTGATTTAATTCGAAAATTAAGGAAAAATATTGCATCGTGGTATAAGCTGACATAACTACGCATGTAGTAGGTATATTATGTAAGTACGTGAAGTAGGTATTGATACCCACTTCATTTTAAGTAACAAGAATTATATTTTATAGCTCAATTAATCCATAAGCCATACTCTTAATTGGTTTCCCATTGTGGTCTACACTTTTATAGGATTATAGATACACGTGTAGTATAAGAAGTATGCTTTTAATAGTGCTTGATTTTGCATCACGCACACTCGTAGGTTTCAATTGTAGCCACCATTTCGTTATGATTTCCTAAGTGCTGAACAGCGCAGACCCCTTAATTGGCTTAAGTGGTTATTATCTATACGTATAATAATTATATTGACAGCCCTTGTAGCCCAATAGAGAGTGTGGTTAAAGTTAAATCCTTTGTTCTCTTATCTGCGTTCAATTTATTGTTCTGCGCCTCTATTTGTTTGAGCACTTGTATACTTGTATGTACCTACTGACATCGTAAATTGCACGTAAATATGTATGTACATAAAGGCGTGTAATTGTATATATTCAAATATATACAATGTATTGTGTATTTTGACTTCATTTTGCCCTACTTAGTTGCTTACTTTTACATTTTAAATAGGCATAATATTGCGTATTCTTTTGAAAGTGTACGCAATATTATGCCTATTTAATTTTCGTATTTTATTAGTACATTATTATTAAATATTTTATGCATCCTTTCAACGGTATACTTGTTTAGTTTCTTCTAATTTAAACATTACAATTCTACAAATAATTTTAAATAGTGGCCCTATCAAGCAATAATACACACCTACCGTGTTAGTTCAATTGGCTTACGTAATTTCTCATAATAGTTAACTGTGTCTCCAGTCATAATTAGCTGGTGATAAATTTAATTGTACATCTATGTCGAAACGTCACGCGGACCGTCCTCTCGGAACCGGTTCGAGCTGCCTCTCCAACATTCGTGACCTCATTATCGTCAATTTCAAACATTTACACTGCTCGCAGTAAAATATCAATAGTGTACATCCATTTTAGTTGATATATTCACTTGTTTGTAGTTGTCAAAAGTAAACCAATGTTTTTGCAATGCGTTTACGTTTCATGCTCTCTTATCAAAGACTTGAAGGCCTCATAGATAATGCGTACATATTAGTAAATATGGTGTATGTTTAAACTAATTTTGATACGCACTTTTGTTAACATTTTTATAAAGAATGCGTACTCTCAAATACTTGTGTAATATGCTACGTTTGAGTAGGAAGTTATATATTTATTTAGTATTTATCAACAATGTCATGGGGTTTAGAACGTAAAGGTGCCAAGTTATTATTACAAATATTATTTACAGCTTGTTGCAGCGTATTATTTTTGTTTGCTCTATTCTTGTTATTCCCCGTTTTGACGTTGGCTGTCGTGTTGACTTTTGGTTTGCTGAAATGGCAGCGCACGATACGCAGGGGCGGAGTCTGCGCGTCACATAAATAAATCTCAACGGAGCGGATACGTTCCCAACTTCGCTTCTAATTTGGTGACGCTACATTTCGCCGGTGAGCGTTGGTAGAGCGACGCAACAGTCTCTACGCGACGGTTTCGCATTATGTCAAGGCGTTAGGCGCGTCTTGTATACGTCATCGTTACCCGAAGGAAGATATTAATAATATCTCAATAGATATAAACGTAGTTGTAGGTATACCGCGTCGTTTTGTCGATTGTTACGATTTTTATTGCCATTCCAGTCTACTTCACCATATCGTTTCTTAGAAGTGGGTGCATGGTATTATTGTATCCACGTACATCGTGAGCTATGTATTTATCTATTCCTTACTCTTATTACAATGTTGCGATGTACGCTTAGCACTTATTAAATATGTGAGTCTGACATTGGTTATAAAGTGGATGCAGACGTTTGTTGTGTTGAGGTCGTTACAGACCTGTCTTGATTGTTCCCCATCGCGCCCTCGCCGTGCAGACGTGACTGCCGCGGGCCAAAACAAAAGTGCACTTTTTGTAATCGGTGACCGGTCGGTTAACGACTGGTGGAGTGAGGCGGTCACCAGCCCGGCCGGCCCGGTTCCCTGACCCGCCAATAAGACCGGCGAACCGAGCGGAACTAGTTCTGTGCGACTACAACCCTTTTTGTACCGCTTTGGACAACTTAAACGCTCACTTTGTTTTGTCGTCTCGTGTTCTTGAACTCCCCATTTATCGATTTATGCCTGTGACTGATAACATCACAGCTCGACAGCGGTTCACTGCCTTTTATCGTAATAAAATTATCGTTAGACTGTAAGTGAGCGGCTAAAGTAGTTTACTGGATTTATTGATCGTGCAAGCTTGACGAAATATTGCATCAGATTGGATAGTTGATTATTTTCACTAATCGATTGGGCTCGCTATTCGATTGTTATCTGTAAAATGTGAAATATTAATAATTATATCTTAACTTACATAAATATTTTATGCTTATGATAACTGTGCTGTATTTATAATTAACTCGTTGCATTATTTGATTCATTTAATTTCTATAGATAAAAGATTCGTAAGTGAATCTAAAATGTAAATAACCAATATTACCCAATATCCATCAATTAAAATATATTTGTTATTTAGTTATTTGGTCCGATTGTATCTAATTCAATAAATTCATACAGAAATGGGTTAATTCTACATTAGAGGCGGTAAACACCGACTATTGACTTTAAGTTTACACATTGTGGGCGGATGTCGAGATTACGAATTTGAAAATGTTCTGCTTGGCGCCACATAACGTCAACAATAACTAACTGCGTGATAAATGTTTCCAGACAAAAGCTATTAACCTTTTTGCTACTCTGCAAAATCGTTTATTTTGGAAATAATCGAATATCTTTTTGATGTCAAGTTAATTAATTGACGCAATTCCATACCTCTTTAGATGTCCACTGTCAGATAAGTTACTACACTCGCTTGTCGGTGTTGGTGAGCGCAGTATATGGATAACATTTTAATTTAATCCCTTAGTTTTCCACGGTTGTCACAGGAATACTCTCTCGACCGATTTTATATCTAAAATTATTTTAGGCTTTCGTGGGTCTCTGCTTATGTCTGCTAAAGTCGACACTTCATTTCTTTCTGTACTTTGTAGGGTCTTTTTTGGTAAAATTATTTTAGTCTGTCCTTATCCTAAAGGTCGACCAATGTGAATTGTAGCATTAAGTCTGCCCTTTGTAATGTGTTTTACGGTATAAGTATAAAAAAATAAATGTATATAAGTATTACATACTAGCAAATCCCGGCTTCGCTTCACGCTCAATTATTGATTATTAGGGAAGGAAATCAAAGTTACATTCATGTTAAGGAGTATTTAAAGTGCATATAATATTTAGTAACACACACACACACTCTTTAGAAATGCCATATTGGGTAAAAAATTTCAAGGCAATCCGACTGACGTCCCATTTTTGTGGTTGAAAAAATACGGAAACTGAATGTTTATTAATAAAAATTGTTTGTTTGTAACCCAGGTGGACAGCGGCGGCGGTGGCTCGGCCGAAGTGATGGTGTACTCTCTCGGCTGGGGTATGGGCGAGCCGGAGCGGCGAGGCGTGGAGCGCAAGCGCGCCCAGCCGCCCGCCGCCGCGCACACGCTCTCGCCCGACGACGGCCACGAGGTGGACGTGTTGCCGCTACACAATCAGGTACTTCTATATATATTTTTTTATATCAAAGAAGTAGCAAACTAGAATGCATTCAGCGTGATGGTAAGTGGCAAATGCCGCCAATACACATATAATCAAGTCCAGTTAGGATCAGAGCCCTTTCTGAGGTCGGCCACAGGTAACGCTTGGTTGCTATCCCTTAGTAGTAAATTAGAATGCTTCGGTTTAAGTGTTTCTCCTTTGTCATATTCTTTAAACTAGAATACAGCAGCGGTTAACACTGTTATAAGGCGTTAATAGGTGTAGCGGTGGTCTTTTTAAGTTTTAATTTGAAGCGTGTAGCATATGACTTATAGAGGCATACCAATTTAGTGGTTGAGGGTAGTATAAATACATTATTAATGTAATGGGCGACAATGACCACTTACCATCACTAAACGGTTGTCTGCGCTTTATTTATATTTCTATTTCATAAAAAAATGTATTTCTATATTAATAGAACCATCCATCAGTCTTTTGACAATCACTGCTCTACATAGCCTACAAACAATCCTGTGGTTTCGGAATACGACGGTCTCCCGCTGTTTTCTTCAGATCCTTAATTAGTACATCTTACCGGGGGGCGACCAATTTACAGATTGGCGAGCGTTAGTAAACATACGATGCCGATTTCATCACGTTGATTCATACAATCTGACGACGACTTGTTATTGTATGTTTTAGCACTACTGTTTTATAGTTTGAACACTGATTATTTATGCATATGAGTATATCACATGATATATTAAACTTTGTACTTTAATACATAATGATAAATAAGTATAGAAGTGTTTATCATATGAGATATTCCAATTTTGTCCACCTCAGGGGAGCAACACTGATTCATAATTAGGTGTCCAAAATGTAAACAAAGAAATGTCATTGTCAAAATACGATTACAGGTATTGCAGACCCTAAGAAATTAACAACAAACGAAAACTTTCACAAACTCAAGAAAAAACAAACACTTAAAAACTGCACACAATTTAAAAAAACACGCTATGAAAACAAGAAAATATTCGAGTTTGACCACAATCACCAAAATGAATAATATTAACTACGAAACTTAAAAATGGCGGCACAAAAAATGTTTTGGATCCCGATTGTGTTACCATTATCACATTTTAATTTTCTACCATAAATCTTGTATTTTATTATTATTACTCTTTGAAATGAAATTGAATTAATACAAATATTGGAAAATGTGAATTGATTTTAATTTATTTAGATTATTATTTTATTATCGTTGTATTAATTTAATATTGTCAAAAATAAGAAACTACCATTTGAAACATATTTTCTTGATAGGTCAACACCTTTGTTTACATTTTGGACACCTAATTATTAATCGGACTATAGTAACGCATGAGTGATTAACTTCATGTAGAGCAGCTGTCTTCCTTGGATTTGATGACAGATGTCGTTGGACTGCATGTAACATCCGGTGCAATGCATTTCCATTTACTTTTTTTTAATTCAGCATGTATGTAGCTTTTTTGTTACTTCTACATGTGTAATTGTAATAAAAATCTCGTGTTATTTTTTTCATGTGAAATTGGGTAATTTGGCAAGCAGGGTCAGCTATACAACGGTTTCTCATTAGAACCACAGCTGATCCGGTTAATTATAGCTTGACATTGAATAGTTACGTGTCTTCTCAAGAAACTGAAACTGATTATTACACATTTCAGAACTCGATCTAAAAACGAACTATGAATGTACTTGGTTCTTAGTCATCTATTAGATCGCTTGTACCTTGGAAAGCTTATATTACTAATAGCTTTCTGGGAGGCTAAGCTCGCCGTATAACGTTGGGGATTTGTGGATAAAAATAATTTATTCTCAAAAGAACTGATTACAATTCACATCAATGAGAATTTAAAATTACTATTCATAACATTACGCACAACGGTAATCTGAAAATAATATTTGCATGTTAACCAAGTTTAAAAAAAAAACACACACACACACACAGCGTAAATAATAATATTTGCCCTATGCTATAACAGCTCATTTTAACGTTCCCTTCTGTATTAAAACTCCAACATTACATTACATCTCACGATTCACTTCGTGCTTTCTAATGTCCTTCATGTAGCGGGTACCTACAGTAAAATCGTGCGTCGTAAATATGCAATTGGTTTCGTCATGCGTCATTATTGTTACGAATTTTCTGATTTTATCTTCTATCCGGCACTATCATACAGTCACGCTACTATCGGTTATTGTTATATGATTAAAATCATATTCCTATAGTCTTATCCAACACAATCCCTTCTACAACTTCTTCAACTTAAATATTCCTTTTCTATTATTTACGCAGCGCCGCAACGTGGGGTTCGTTAAATTTTTAATGAGTTGTTATATTATGAGAAGCCTCATTGAATAGTCTATGTCTCTACATCGATTGCAAACCAATGGCCCAGTTCAAGAAGCTACTTCATGGAATAATAACTATTAACACAGGCGATACAGTAGCTTATTGTGTATCGTTTAGTATTGATTGTCTTAAATAATGTTCTTGTGTGCTATTTTGGACGTACTCTTCCAAAACTGTATATTAATAAAGATAAAATTGTACTTAACATGTAACGAGACATCGGCAGAATAAAAGGTTAGTCAATCCCAGCGCCCAATTTTTTTTTCAATATGTCATGTAAATGCCACTAAGCTTTTAGTCCACCCTTTGTAAAAGATTTACAATAAATAGTAAATAAGTAAGTCCATAAAAGGGACAAAGGTTAAATCTAAAATGAGTTTATCTCCAGGTTCATACAGTATACACATAGGTACGTCAGTTTTTAAATAGTTGGTATTATTTTCTGTAACTCTTTCGGAATTAGAATAAGGTGGACTAGGTCCACCTAATAATTACCAAAGTCTATACACATACTGACCTAAGTTTTAACCAGTTTATTATATTTTTTCGTAAATAAATTATATTGAAAGGGCCCTCAAAACAGTTTAATTTATCTGTCTATCACATTTGTAACTTTGCAATTACATTTTAAACCTCGAAACGAAATTATGTCACATCATAACTGAAACGTAATGACGGAGTTGGGACTCTTCATTATATTTTATATTATTTCGATTTGATATTGTATAAGTAAGTATATTACGATGACCTTTGGACCATGGCAAGTATTATGAAATCGCGTACATTGCATTTAATAATTATATATGCTTCTTAATGGCTTTAAATTTTATAGGAGTTTGTGCTTAACACTGTACAGTGTCGTGTGATTCTCGTTGTAATAATTACTGGTATATCAAGCTATTTATTATTCGCGTTAACGTAAATACAAACCGATCTCTTACGTAGATGTAGCGGCTTAAGAAAACAAACGCACAAACACCTTTAACTTTGTAACACGTTAAGAAATATGACGACCTTGAGTTTTCTTTCGAGCCAGATGTCTAGTCTATTTTAATGCTTGTTTGGTTTCAGTTTAGCGTTTTAGTGTTTTGGTAACTGTTATATGCCCGTGGGGTGTTATGATCAAAATATTGACTTACGGTTCTGAGGACTCCCGAGTCGAATCTGGAACAGGCAGATATGAAATCCTTCCATCTGAAATTATTATCACCGTTATTATTATTTAAGAACAATTTATAAATCGCATAAATAAATAGTCAAAATAATGAAAAAGTTCCAAAGCTGTATTATTGTTACAAGCTTTTATTGATGTAAACTACTATGTAATTTTATTATTTATTACGAAAATATTTGTCTTGAGATAAAATAGGTTTAGTTCTTGAACTGACAGAATAGTAAGTTGATCGGACTGGACTGCGAGGCCAAACTTCACGTGGCGGACAGGCGGTGCGGATTAGAATCTAAATAATTACTTTATAATGGTAACGGTGTGATGGTGTTATTATCTGTTGACGTACTACACTGTCTTACGTCATTGCCTATTTTCATTGCGTGTTTTCAAACACACGGTTGCTAAGACTGTTTAATTATAAGAAAAAAACACTTGTCTCTACTCACCTTGTAATTATTTTTGTTTTATAAAAATACATTTCTTATATAATTACTTGGCCTAAATCTCATAATACATCTTGACCTATATTTTAGTTGCTGTGGAAAAAATAAGGTTAAATTACTATTTTTGAACATAGCCTGCAGTACATTTTATAACAACATCATACGTGGCGCTGTGCGACGTGAGAATGAATAATAAGCACATTAAATACGTACCTTATTTAAATTTTTATTGTAATGCCCGCGGTCGTAATCTCCAAAATAACCTTGTTTTCTTTTCCTGACCGGAACTAGAAACGCGGAACGATCCCGCTAAGCTTATATCGTCACCGTACTTTGTTGCCTGCGGGTCAACGGCACCAGTAATGCTAACCTTCTTCACGGTTGCTAGCAAATCAGTCGATCGATATTAGAATTATAGTTTAAAACTCCGTACAACTTACTTCGATTGCAACGTGACCAACGTCACACTGTTTCTTTGTTCTTGTACGGACAGTGTGGAGTCATTACTTATTCTTCAAAGATTAACTTAATCTTCGAGGATTGCAATTTATCTGTATTATGCATAGGTTAGTAGTATTATGTTATGAAAATTTTGTAAATTTCGGTGAAGTAAAAGGTATATGGGCTACAGTTAATTTGTTTTTGGACTGTACTCTTCTACTATTGTAAGTACCTAATAAAAGACAACTTTGTGTTAGATATAGTGCAAATATTTATTCCTTCCTTTTGTAGGTCTTTAGTTTGTAAAACTTAAATCGTTCCCATAAGCTTCCTATCTTACTGTACCAAATGTGTCTTGGAAACACGTGTCCCGCTTACACTGTCTAGTATTGAAAAGGACAGAATACGACTGACAATTTATTCGTATGAAATGATTGTAAGTTAGAACGTATGTAACAGAAGGCGCATTGTATTCACTTTGCGATGCGTTTGCCTGTTTTTATGCGTCTGCGAATTATTCAAACAATAGACTATGTAAGGTGTAGTAAATGTGGGTACCGTATTTCGAGCTAGACAAATCTGTTGCTAAGCGAGGCTCATGTTACGTAAAACTAATTGATTAAAGTTTGCTTATCGGTTGATGTATTTAAGTATTTTTAATGATAAGCAGATAAAATTACGATAACAACAAACCTAGACAAGGGCGAATTAAAAGTACCGCGTGTTCATTGTTTAATACTTAAGGTTTTGTAAATATATGTCGTCACGACCTCAATGTTGTTTTTAAATATTATACCTACTGTGTGCGTGCCATTTTCAATATTTTAATTTTAATGGGTACTTGTTATGATGCCTGAAACAATGTATTACAATTGGGTTTTCTCAGACTTCCACATTATTTAACGCTTGGTCAAGTAGAAAAAGGAGTAAATGAAAAGCAATAACCGAAACTAGGTATATGGTAATTTCATTGTCTTTTTCTTTAGGTTATGCGAATAAATCACAAAAAGTTTTGACTTTGTCACGCGTGGCTTACTTTAAGTGTTAGTTTAGTTTCTTCGTATTCCTCATTCTAGATAGCATATGTATAACGCTTCGTTGGCACATGAAGTGTATTGACCGATTCGTGTGATGCAGGTGGGCGGTCACACGCGGCTGCTCGTGCTGAACGACAGCACGGTCATCAAGCCGCTGAACATCCGCGAGCTGCATTTCTACCAGAACATTCCGGAAGACATCCAGAGCTTCGTCCCTAGATATAAAGGTGAGCATCGAAGCTTTGATACCTTATAGTTCAACGTTTTGCTCGGTATGCTTTTAAGATTTCGCTGAATGCATCATATTCATTCATTGCATCGATTCATTTTGTTTTTATTTGTGTTTTTTTTATCATAATTAAATTGCCATTTTTCTGTCCGTACGTTTTTATTATATAGACTTCAAATTTGTTGTTTGATATTGCATTTTAGAGCAGTAAGGAAGTTATCGTATGTGACTATCGTATGTGGGTATTATTGTATGTTATATATGAATTACGGCGTATCTTATAATGAGGCAAAAGTGTGTATTTTTAATCGCTTGATCGATATGTATGCGTCATAGATAAATGTGCGCGTTCGTGTATACGCAACTTGAACGGTGTTTTGTTATATTTCCATGGTGCGTTATCGTCGTGTAGTGAATGGAAATCGGCATTTACGATTGGAAATGGAAAATTATAATTTGATTAACTTTCCTTATTGCTCACCTGATCGTGACCTTCATTGCAACTTGAGTATTTTGCTTGTGAGAGAGACTTATGCAAGGTGAATACACAAACCCGCCGACCGCAGACTTGTGAACATATTGTTATACTTCAAGTTCACTGTACTTTTTATAGTCAATTCGATTTTTGTAGAATGTATTCAATATGTATTTGTTCAATAATGTTTACTAAGTATTTATATATCTTTTATATCTTCTGGAAAAAACGAGGATATTGACATTCTTTACAGGTTTACGTGTTATTTTTTATGTGCTATTTTTTTCTTTAGTTTTTACAATAATACTACAATGCTACTTAAAACAAATTAAGTACAATGAAACATTGCCACTGTTAATACATTTTTATATAATAATGCTGCAATTTAAGAACAGCTCGTTACTGATACAGCCCTTAACATAAAAATAATTAAATGTAACTAGATTTATAAAATATATAGTGAAAAATTCAAAAAACATTAGACATAATTAGCTAATAAATTTTAAGTTGTATTTTGTACGAGGATGTATTCTTCAACGTTTGACAAGCCTTTCTAGCAGATGCTCTTATTACTATAATTATTAAATAAAATTTAATAAAAACACAAGCAACAGTCTAGTAAAGAGATATAGGGGTACGACATAAGAGGGTCGTCGTACAAGCGGCTGGCGGGTTTGAGCGCGAGAGCGGGTGCGGGAGCGGGCAGGGGTCAGGAACAAAATATTAGTTTCCTTGTTGTCGCAAGGGCTGCGGCGCTGCGGCGGGCGGAGCGACGCCGGCGGCACCCCACACTACCGCCCCTAATAGCGCCCTAGCGGTAATTTTACATTATGGGTTTGTAAACCTTTACTTAAACCTACATTCACATCACTCACTACCCGAAACACTCACCGACACATACACGGACACTCCACACCCAAAACTCTCATTAAAGTTTATCACTTTCGAACACCAACTACGAACATAAACATTTACATTGACACAAAAGATATACAAACCCTTTTAAAGATACGTACCCGTTATATTTTCACTTTTCATCAAAATTAACGCTGGCAACTTGAACTATAGTAAGTTCACATTTCTTTAATAATATTTTATTATACTATGTGAACTCATCAGACGTCCTGTAAAGATCTACATTGATTTGAAACTCTGGGTTTAGACATCCAGAGGGGCGTCTTGAGTTTTCGATGAATCTAATTTACATTTCGCAATCTCTAATGATTAGATGTTTCTCTAATTCGTTTTATATAACGTGACCTCTTTCTTTACAATCTAATATAGAAAATCATTTGTAAGTTATGTTTTTATTTAACTCTAGTCGAGTATCCAGCTTTTGCGCGCGTGAATACAAATGTTGATGACGAGGCCGTTTGTTTCAGGCGTGATGCAGGCTTCAAACACTGGAAGCACGAAATTGGACAAGCGCTACTCGCCATGTTTCCGCGACGAGAACGGGCGCAAGCAGTCGCTGGGCGGCAAGCGCAAGCGTGACGACGTGTTCAAGTGCGTATCCGCGACGCGAGCTCGCGCCCGTATTCCTCGACACTTGTCATGTGTCCTTTATCATATTTCAGACCGTTTGACGTACGCCGGACCGGTCATCCGACGTCGCCATAAATTCATACGATCCTTACATGACTATCCCACTAACGCGTGACCGATGCACGACCCATTCACACGGCGAGCCTCCGAATGTGACTTGCGTCGTGGAATCAATCGCGGTAATGATACTATTTGATTCCGATGTAACAATATAACACATAACGCTAACTCTGTGTTTCAATTAGCTCCTTCACTGTCGATCATAGCTGTTCTATATGTCCCTTAAACCGTTGTACAATGTTCGACATTCTTCTTGCAGGTTTAAAGTACACCGAAATGGCAATGCAAGCGAAGTGCTTAAGAGCATTGCTCACATGGACAACTCAAATAAGCAATGTAAGTAGATTCATATTTCTTATCGGTAAATTCACTTAACAATTTTATAGCTTCATGTATTTCTGAAAAAGGCTGTTGTTTGCTCACTTATTAGATAATAATATAAGTATAGACTAGATTCAGTAGCTTCACTATTAATGACATGAAATAGCTTTTCAATTTTCCAAGCATCATCAAATATGTGTTCGGTTGCAGATTTCTTGATGATGGAGAACATAACGTCGTCGTACCGGCGGCCGTGCGTGCTGGACCTGAAGATGGGCACGCGGCAGCACGGCGACGACGCGTCCGCCGAGAAGCGCACCAAGCAGATCGCCAAGTGCGCCGCCAGCACGTCCGCCTCGCTCGGCGTTAGATTATGTGGCATGCAGGTACGGTTTTCTACTTAAAATATAGCAAACGACCGTGAAGTTTATATTAATAGTAATTTAATACCGTCCTGGTATATCTACTATAATTGAGACTGCTAGAACCGGAGTGGCCTAACTTTATTTGAATTATTTTTAACCTATCTGTATTTTCGTAATTTAAAAATGTTCTATAGTCCGCGTAACACTGCTAGTTCGCTTTGAATATAGAAATGAATTGCGTTACCATAGTAAATTATATGACTACACCTCCTCGCAACACCTTCAGAGCGGACTATACACTTTTACTTTTCTCCATATTGTAAATCGTTTTTGTAGTTAGGCTACTCTGGTTCTAACAGTGTCAATTAATTTTAATTGGTGTCCTATCCGAGATCAGCTGCAGACGTGTTGTGGTACTTACCTCTGAGAATTTGAAATGTCTTACTGCAATCCTACTAAACTACCCTTTCTATTAGCGACTTACAGTGCTGTTATAAGCTTAAAAGACAGAAATAGTGTTCATCCACCCTTAATTATACTCTTTTTAGGGTAGTCGTTTAATAATATTATGTAGCCAAAGTAATCGTTGATGCGTTACATTCGCGTTTCTAATACGTATTATATTAATACAGCTCTTCTTAAATCTTAAAAAAAATATTTTAACTGACAATTTGTAAGTGCCGCCGTTAGCCTATACAAAATATGTTTTTTTTTTTTATAATATAAGAGTAGCAGACGAGCATGCAGTCCACCTGATGGTAAGTGGCTACTGCCGCCCATGGACATCTGTAATCAACCCCAGATAGGATTAGATATTCCTACCTGAGGTCAGCCACAGATGCGCCGCTACCCCTGAGGACTAAGCTGGAACGCCTCGGAAAAGTCTGTCTCCCTTACCACACCCTTCAAACCGGAACACAGCAGCGCTTAACACTGCCGTTATTAGGTAGAAATAGGTGTGGCGGTGGTGCCGCCGGAGTCGAACCACAAAGGGTTCTACCACCTTCAAAATATGTAAAATGTATATTTATTGTTCGTGTATCGCAGGTGTACGTGCCGGAGACGGGCGCGTGCGTGCGCCGCGACAAGTACTGGGGGCGCGCGCTGTCGGAGGGCGGGCTGCGCGACGCGCTGCGGGACTTCTTCGCGGGCGGCGGCGGCCTGCGCGCGCGCGTCGTGCGCCGCGTGCTGCGCGACCTGGACGCGCTGCGCCGCGCCATCGCCAAGCAGACCAGCTACCGGTTCTACTCGTGGTGGGTTTTGTGTTTGGTAGTTAGACGACCTTCCAGTTCATCTGGTGTTAGTCACCACTGGTCACTGCCCCAGTGGACAAATAAGCGACTCCATAGAATAAGGATTCTGATTGAAGTGAATTTCGGATGTGTTGCCAGTCCTTATGTCCGAGACAGTCGCTTTTAATGAAAATTAATAAGCATTTACACTTTTTTACTGTAACACTTCTGTGTTAAGAATCCACCGACACATCATGTTTTAGCGTGAAGCAATTCTTTGCTTCACGCTAAAACATGGCGGGTCGGTGGATTCTTATTGTTTTTATCACCTTTTAAAAGGTAGCATATTCTCATTTATCGCCTACTGTCTACTCCCACCTTGTGTCGTTTTTAATTCTAAACTTATTTATATTTCCAGTTCGCTGTTAATTGTATACGAGGGCGACCCGATGCCCGCGCGACCTCCGGCGGAAGTAGCCGGCGGCACCACATCGGAGTACGACGCAGACGCGTCGAGTAGTTCCACGGACCTCGCGCCCTCGCCGGGACACTTCGACATGTCCACCCTGCACGACGAGATCTCGTCGGACGCGCGGCCCGTCGGCCGCGAGCCCTTCGCGCCTCACTCGGAGGAGACGATGGGCGGATACGAGGAGGGCGAGGAGGGCTCGGCGGAGGCGGCATCGCCGCGCCGCCGACCGCCGAGCCCCGACTCGGCCGACAGCTGGATGGCATACTCGTCGACGAGCAGCGAGTCGTGGCGCGGCGAGGGCGAGGCCGAGGCCGAGGCGCCGGCGGAGGCGAGCGGCAAGCGCGCGCGCGCCGCGTGGAGCCCGCCGCCGGACGAGCGCGTCGACATCCGCATGATCGACTTCGCGCACACGGCGTACGCGGGCGCCGCGGCCGAGTCGCCGCTGGCCACCAACACGCCGCACCACGGGCCCGACTGCGGCTTCCTCACCGGCGTCGACAGCCTCAAGCGTCTGCTCACGGAGATCCTGCTCCCGCAGCCCTACAGTTAATGAGCCGCATCGAGGCGCCTCCTAGAGAAATGTCACCTCTTTCGGGACGGATTTAGAACGGTCGTGTTGTGTTTCGTGTGCGAGATCGGCGTTGAACTCCGAGTGTGATAGCGGTGCGCGAGACCGGCGGTGTCGCGTCGGTCGTGAAGGTCCATTGAGAGTACGTTCAGTGACGCCGCTGGTGAACTTCATTGTTGTTAAAATATTTGCAAATGAGACTATTTTCCTCAAAATTTTAACCTGTTCGACTGATGTAAATCTGAATAAAGGTAGAAAATTATTAATGAATTACTGTGTGTTTACATAAAAAGGATGAACGCAGGGTATTTTCGCTTTGCACCATATGTGCCCACCTCACGCTATATAGACGTAATACGATTTCCTTTGCTTTTTATGTAACTACACGGTAATTGTCGCACTTAGTGAATGTTGGCGGTACAAAATACATTAATAATTTAATATAATAAAAAAATATTATAATTTTGAAGGGACCCAGTAGGTATTTTAACTTGTATTTTAAGTATTACTTTAAGTTATTCCAGATTGACGTGCTTTTGTTCCGTAACGTTTTGAATATTCTGAGTGGTGGTTCATTTGTGTACAAATGTGTAATAACCTTAAAATTGAGTAGACATTCCCTGACTGTAGAATGTTCGCGTGTAGATTTGTTGTAAATATTGACTGTTGTGTCGCCGTCATTGTATCATAAGTTTCCCTTTTCATTGTTCTGCATTTAGATTCCTTCAGTTATACTGTAACAAATCCCTATTGTGATTACGTGTTGTGTGCACGTCAACCTCGCTTGTCTGGTATATGTATAAATTTCGAGTGAGCCTAAAGTTTACCAACTGATCCCAGTCATTGAAACCAAAGTAGAATGAAAACCTATAGAGAAAATGCATTAATTTATTTCAATAGAGATATGGAGACGCTGTATAAAATAAAAAGTTTAACGTATACAATTAATGTCTAAATGCACTGTTTGTAATAAATCGCTATTTCATTGTATTCTTTAAATGTTTTCTCAATTGTTTTTCATTATATATTCGTGTAAAGTGGCAATCAAACAGTATTAAAGGTCGTAAACGTGGTCGGCGAAAGTGTAAAGTGTAGGTGTTTTTGTAACCGTCTATGGGTAAAGGTGCTAGTTCGTAATATTTACACTGCCAGTGAGTGCATGAGCGTGGCGAACGTCGTCGATGTATCCGAGACTCGAGAGCTTTCACAAATTGGGTCAGTGTAAACAGCTAGTGCGGTGCGCACACGATATGGTGAATGTGTGATTGACCATTAGCGTTAGCCAACATTCCTTCGTGCCGCATTCGTCATTGTTTGTTCTTTTATTTTTATTGTGGGATAAATTTATGAAAGTACCTGGTTTAATTAGGATGCTAGGTTGTATTGCAAATTATCATTTACGTCTGTTATTTTGAATAACTGTATGACACTATTTTGTTAAATAAATTTTAGGTATTGAACTCGTTTGGTTTATTACCTCTACAGCCTACATAGTTAAATAAGAAATGGTTTTATCAACTTTCTTGAATAAAAATTAATTTATTCTTGATGCATACAAATAAAGGTTGACAAAAGCAATTGTTCGAATTATAGACCGAAAATAAACGGTTATATTGAATTTGCCAATAGAAAGATTTTTTCGCTCTAAAAATCTAAGTTATATAGTTACCGCCGGTTTACAGTTGACAAAATAGAATACTGACCTTATGGCTTGTACATACAAATTTATCACAGCTTTTACTTAAAAAGTTTTAATTCTGCATCTTGCCTCTAAGCAAAACCTAATACTATATGACACAATGTTTTTTCCAAAGCCTTAATTATTGCATAACAAGTAAATTTCGAACATGTTTATAGCGTAGTTGGATACAAAAAAAATAACTTTTAAATTTAGAATTATTGCTTATAAAAAAGGCACCAATATTATTTCTTGCCAGCTGTGAATTGTATTAGGTAGGAAAATAGGTAATTATGGTTGTTTTAACAATATTTCTACAATTTATTTTCAATTCATAAAAAAGTTTGATTGACACATTGAACTTTTTTATGAATTGAAAATTAGGTTTAGGTTTAGATTGTTAAATAATAAGCGATAGAACTTTGTGGCTGAATAGTGAGTACTCTACATTAATATTATGCACCACTATATAAAAACATATGTTTCCCGCCTTTTTCAATTTCACATTGCTGCTGCATGACAAGTGCTACCTGTTAAACTTGCTTCACAGTATTTCTAATCAAGTCCACAATCTGTTAACCACAATAAAATGGCCGAAACAAACGATGTTCAAGCGTTGGAAATGATTTCTACTGAAGTAGTTGATTCTCAAGTTAAAATTATTCTATCCAGTCAATGCATAAAAGGTAAGCAAGTATTACTTATCTAAAATAGATGAATCTTCAGAAAGGAAGTAATGCCATCAAATAACTGCTCCAATACAATAAGATTATTATTTTTTGTTCATAGCACAAGCATTTTTGTTCGACAAGTTGAGGAAACAAAGTGAAAGACAAAAAGAAATATGTAAGTTTATTAGTAGCAGTAATTTAAAATTGGAAACAGAGATTCAATTAGCTGAACAAGAAATCAAAAGGTATCAACTGAATATTTTTCTTAAGCAATCTAAATTAATTTGTTTAAGTTTTTATTAAACATTTATTACCTAAGTTATGACAGTTACTAATTAGTACTTTTTAAGTCAAACTGTTTTTTTCCTAACGTTGAAATAACTTAATAAACTTTGATAGAATAAGTAAACCAAAATGGTGGCTTCTGTTTCTCGCACATATAATATTACTTACAGAGGTAAATAGAAATACCGCCATTTTAGAATAGTACTATTTTCTTAGAACAAAGCGATGTTAAGAGTAAAAGGATAAGGCATTACAGGGTTGCCTACCAATATATGACAGCGATTACCTTTTATTTTATTAATATATGAATTATTCTTTGATTATTATTATTATGTACAAAAAATATTAATTTAAAAAGTCGCAGTCGTAAGTCATATTAATTTAACTACTTAATTACTTATCGTTATTATCATATGGATAATATGCTCTGTTTTTTTTTAAATATACAATACTTTATTAAATCTCAGCCACAATATAGCCCTTGAGACAATTAAAATTGGAAATATAGAACTAAGAACAGAATATCTACTAAGCAAAGAAAGGAAGGCAGATATTTTCGAACGTACAAAAATTGGTAAAAAGAAGTATGAAAACCTGTGGTCTACATCGAAGAAAAAATATGAAAGTATTCCCCATATTCAAAATTTGATTCAAAGTAAAAATAAGACTTGCGCAATCCAAGCAAACATTCATTCTTTTATAAATGAATCTGAACAGTTAATAAGTCAGATAAAAATAAAGAAGAATGATTTAGCTGGTAAAGACAGAACACGCATCATCGAACTTGCGGATTTTTTTTATCATAAAAGATCCAAAACAATTGAAGCCATTGATAGTTTGAACACCAAAATAAGAGAATTATCAGATGAAATAGAAAAGCTTCTTAAAGAGGAACAGGAAAGTAAGAATAATTATATGCCACTCAATGGTCAATCTGTACCTAAAAATGATTTGCAAGAAGCAAAGACTACAGCGGACTCAACAGAGGAGGATAATTGGTGTAATTTGAGTAAGAATATTGATAAAGATGCAATTGTGGTCAGTAAGGAATAAATTAGTAGATTCTTATAATACTGTCATAAATAAAATAAAAAATATTCCAAACGTAACTTTTCTTTTTCAGTTACCAAGATTACACCTACAAAATAATGATTTAGATATTCTTAGTGTTAAGTTAGATCAGGTAAGTTCTATCAATTGGGTATTTATTTTGAATACCTATAAATAAAAATACATGTTATAAAATTCTATAACAACAACTTAACAATCATTGATGAATACATATGTTAATAATAATATTGTGATTGTTTTTTAGATAAAAAAGGTTGATTTACAAAATTCATCATCAATGAAGCGAATAGGATCTTTCACATCATTTGATTTTGAACAAAATTCTCTTAAAAGATGCAAAAATGTAGAAAAAATTGAAGAATGTTATATCTCATCTTACTTTGATATTTCTATTAATGAACACTTTGGTAATGATGATAAAAAAAATTGAAAATAAACAATATGCAGACAAAAAATTGATACACATCTTAGAGGACATTAAACTGAATAAAAATGATACATATGAAATGATCAAAAAATTGGAACCTAATAAACTTCAACAAACATGTTACATAACTTCAAAAGTTATAGATAAATCTGATAAATTTAGTAACACCCATGATAAGGTTTATAAATTATTTTATAACACATTTTTGCTTATTTGTTTGTGCTTATTTGTATTTATATAAATAAATACCCTCATCTAGGTATAATCAAACTTTTTTATAACAGGTAAATAAAACTGTGGAAATTGAGGAAATCGAAGAAATAGATTTAACAACAAAAGAACACGTGGATACTGTGGCTCCACCATCTCAATTTTTGGATATCACCCAGGTGCTTTGCAACACTACTTGTTTCTCTACCTTCATTGGAGGTTTTTACTCTTTTGATCTGATTTCATAATTCAATCAAAATATAGATATATGGTCTTAGGCAAATTAGTGCATAAAAGCCAAAAAAATAAACTGGTTTCAAAACATGACCAATCGATAATATAGAATAGCAATTTGTTGTGAGCCATTGTACTCTAAATTTTGTTATTTTTATTATAATACTATGCTATAAAGTTCACTTTTTTTTATTATAGCGAAATCCAGAATGTACTTATTTTTAAGTGTGTTATTTTGCACAGAATACTCAAGAAAAGAAAACTGTCTCTTTTAATGTTCCAAATGAGGACAAAATTCCAACATCTATGGAAGATGATTTTGCAAGACAAGAAGAAACAGAAGTTAATGCATCACAAGAAAAGACATTAAATACTAGCAAAATAAGTGAAGATAGTTTTACAACAATTAAAGATATGATGTTAAAGAAACATAATCTAGACTTATCACCACAGTTTGTGTATGGCAAAAATACATTGCATATGGTATTTTCATTCAGTGCTTTATTACAGAAATTGAGTATTATTTATATAAAATATGTTTTTATATACTGTACATCTTTAATTACACTTTTTTCAGTCAAACAATGATAAAATTATAACATCCAAGTTTTTTGAAAACAAAAACAAAGTTGCCTTTGAAAATAAATCTGGTAAAGATGTCAATACTAAAGAAATGGGCCAAGACGAAATTATAGAATGTAAAGAGACAGAGAAAATAGAAGATGAAGTTATTAATGAAAATAAACTGGAAAACATGGAAGTCACTAACATTGCTGTTTCAAGTCCAAAGGTAGATTTTTTAAAATTTAAACTGTGTTAGTTTCCAGAAACATAATAATAATAAAAAATACTTTTGTTGTTTCAATGTTATTGACACAATTGTACGAATTTGACATTATTGTATGTTTTTTTATATTTTTGGACAAAATATAAAAAAACGTTAAATTATAGCAAGAAGATAATAATTTACAAGTCCCAGTGGCTGGATTACTTTTCAATCATGGATCTCAATGTATTCCGGATTCCTTAAATATATCCATTAACACAACAGGATTTGAAGATGAGGACTTTCCACACTGTATTGGTGAGTTGGAAATAATAATTAATTTGTGTTTAAACAAAATTATTAATCATTTGTTTTCCATTCCAATTGATATGTTTTTGGTCGAATAAAAAAGTGCCTTGAAGAGCGTCAACAATTTGCCTAATATGTTGTTGGTGTCTTTCAATGTTTCAGATTCAAGTATTTTGCTATCACCCAAAGCAGATATACCCACTACTGCAATTTCTAGTAACAATGAAGTAGTATCTCAAGATGTTCCCAATTTCTTAGCTGGTATGTAAAAATGATTAACTGTGTAAATGATGATGAAATTTTAAATGATTTTTTTAAGGTTTGATATACAGTGGGTAAATAGATATACAGTTTACTAAAATTACTGTTTTACCTTTATTTGTTTTGAAAAATTATATATTTATTAACTCACTTAAGGTTACTAGAGGATATCTTTTAAATATTTATAACTACTGTTTAGGATTTCGCAAGACGGGTTTATCATTTTTTGGTTCAACACTTACTCCAGAGTCCAAACCAGGATCTAGTACGCAGAATCCAAGCAGTGGCTTTAATTTCACTTTTGGCAATGATGAGAAGAAAGGTAGAAGTGGATTTTTCAGTATGTTTCGCTAGTGTTCAGATTTCATAGTGTTTGATTTAAATATTTCCTTTGTTGAGTTCCTCAATATTTTTCACAATAAAAAGTGTTATAGAATTAAATGTGTATTTACTTTTGATCCTATACTTTATTCCTTTTTTACAATCTCAACAAGAATCTGCCTTAAAATACTAATGGCTTACATAGTATTTTAGCTATTTAGTGACCAAATTTGGTATTCTATTGTTAAAACATTGCTTGTTTCAATAACAACAGTTGTTTTATTTTTCATTAACTTTATTTAATAATATAGAACTTATTTTATTGGTGTAACTGACATGCTCTTACTGCTATTAATTGTAATAATATAAAAAGTGGGGCAAAGACTTCACTGTACTCTATGGCAGGATCTCCTTGTAATTTTCGACATAGCAGAAACTTAAAAACAAATGTCAATCCTATAAAGATTGCACTCCACGATGCCCTGTACAATGAAGCCTTATATGAACTCTCTAAATTCATTCGTATGCACACAATGCAACAAAAATATGCATTCATAGCATCACTCACAAATAATGGTGCAAATATTGTCCACCAAGCACTGTTTACGAGACCATCAATCTTTAGAGCTAACAATGCAGAGAATATAGTAATAGTTATTAAGTGTATCCATATTTCGAAAACAGTCAGTCCAATCCACAGAACAATTTCATTCAATGTGAAAAACATGTTTACTGATTTGCACCTAACATCGCCGTTCTAAACACACGGATGTGAATGGAAGATGAATTCCTCACTTGAGCTCCAAAATCTATGTCGTCCGTCAGTGGCTCCAAGTCATCTGTATAAAATTTGATTTGAGTTAACTATGAGAAGTATCTACCACTAACGTATACAAATGCACAAAGTATTTACACTTACCAATTAACTCCACAGTGCCAGTGTTTATTTCAATTTGACAAGTACCTGAGAACAATATCTCAAGTTGTAGAGCTAAGTTACAACATCTTTGAATGGCTGCTCCTAAGCCATGCAATATTATTTCTTTTTCTCCCTTTGTTAATAGATCGCAACATTTGTCTAACTGAGCCTGAAAAATGAAAATTTGCCATATGTATCCCAAAACGTATTAACATAATAAAACGAGACAAAACTGTATATTACCTTAAAATTTGTTTTCTTAGTTATAAAGATAACATTGTCTCCTTCTTTGGGACGAATTGGTAATCGTTTCTTGATAGCATAATTCTTATTCGGAGTCCGTTTAGGATTTTTCGGCCTCTTTTCTGAAATATTTTCATCTGCCATTGCCGATTAAATCCATTCTGTTATTTCTGTCATGAACGAAAGATATACATGTCAAAAAAGTGGAAGGATGATGTCACTTGTCAGTAATGACATTGGTTCACTCCCTGGCATCCTTCATTCCCTGACAACTGAGCTTAGAAAATGATGTATGTTATGTCATATAAAATAAATATTATATTTTGTAGACTAATTACTACTACTATTTGTACCGGTATAAGTTTATTCTAGTTTTATGGTAGCACCTGGAAATATAACTGCATCAGCTTTTTTTACGGCCTTTACATTTATTAGTATTTGCCTCCGAGGTATTTGCCATAACAGCAAACAAAAAGCTACAATAATTGTCTATGTTAATGACATTGGGCGCGCATTTTTAAAGTGGGGTTTGTGATGTCAACCATAAATGTTCAATTATAATTGTTTGTCTGTGAAGTTTTATATTAGTCACAAGTCACAACTGACTTTTAGATTTCAAAATTTGATCTTCAAATGAATATGTGATCAACATAAATTGTTGGTGCAGATGATTTTATTTATAAAATTTGGCGTTTATTGTGGGCTTTAAAGCCTCAACTATTTCAGTTTGTTTACCTAAATATGCAAAATTAAATGTTAGCTATACATAATGGGTTGTGTGTGTTGTTCGTTAAGTTCTTTCGTTTCAATCCTATTAGATGCGTTAGAAAGGTAAACCTATTATTAACTATTCCTATATATTGAAATGTATTTTGTCAATAATTTTCGTGAAAAATTTACAGAGTATCATTATGCACCGTGTGTGCAATGTTGACTTGCTGTCTACTGATTACTATTATAACGGTCATGGTGATGGGGATCGGCATTGGGTACAACTACTGTTTCGTACAAAATTCTGTGGAATCCATGGGTACGTTAATTTCGAATATTGTAGCCATTTTCATTCATGTAATTTCGCGTAATTATGCAGACACCTATAAAAACCGTAGTACCAATTATTGTGACCGTCAGAATGGCCGGTCACTACCCATATTTTACATCGAAATAATTACTAAAACTTGCTACGTAGTTGCTACTACTTGCTAAGAATCGTTAAATAATTGCTACCTTCGATTAAAAAAAATATATTACTTTTTAAGGTGACCGGCCATTCTGAGATTAGGATGGCCGGTCACCTATCCAGTGAGAAGAAACTGTGCAAACGAATCGGGTTTTTTTTTTAATCAATAGTTGCTACTAAATTGCTATTGAGTTATAAAGACAGCTTACGTTTAACCATTGCTTTATTTTGTTGCACGATAAAAAAATTAGGAACAACTTAAAAAAGCTTACAATGTACGATGTATATTTAACACTTTTTCGTTACAATTTATAGAGAAGGCAGCCAAAGCCGCCGGTGCCTTGCGATCGGGCCCGGAGAGATCTGGACCAGGCAATGTGATGCGTTCAGTGGACCGCGCGGTACAGCGGGGTTTCGCGCACAGAGTCGCACGCCGTGAGGCGGACGTTCCCCCTGCCTCCAATAAGAATGTTAATTCTACAAACTATACCGTGATTGAGAGTAATTATGCAGCATCTAACTTTACAAATTTACCTGGTGCTGTATATATTTAGATGGTCACTAGCTTTCCTATGTATTGATGACATGCTTAAATATGTTTTATACATACATAAGATTAACCATTTCCAATAAAAGAGGCATAAAAATCTCAGTCTTTTTATTCACATGATTCATGCAAAACAGGTTTTGCTAATTATTTGTTATACAGTCGATATTTGTGAGTGGATGGGGACAGGATCTGAACTAGTCCTCAATGGTCTTAGAAAAGGTATGATCGTGGAAGTAATGTTACTTCTTGATCTCCGAAATCTGCCAATAAGTCGTCGTGCTAGTTCTCTTTCGTGTGGCAAAAACTCTGGCTCCTTTGGTGGCCTGCGTACAAATAAATTTCATAAAGTTAAGGCATCGCACGTTTATTTTTATATACAGCCCATCTACATAGCTTTTTAGGTTATTACCTATATTCATAAGGATGTAATAGTACATATACATGCCAATTATTATGGAGGCACGCTCTGTAGCGATTCACGCAAAAGACGGTTCATAATATAGTAGGTAGTGGAGGTATTCGCGGTATTTCCGTTGTTATATTGACGTAGCTAAACTTATCACTTCAATCTGGACTCAATTATTTTATTTACAGTAATTTATGCGACAATCCTATTTTTAAATAAAATAACTTCGGATGTGACGTATACATTAAGTTGTATAATTCATACCTTTCGGTTTCTAAAATCACGAATGGCGTTTCCTGTGTTTCAAGGTACACTTGTTCGCCAGGCTTTTTCGTTTGGTACACCTCTGAAATGTATAATTTATTATTTCCTCACGGAAAAAATCAGTTGAGGTAGATTCGTGAGCAATCAGTATTGGAGAACATATCTGGATGCGGAATTGCAGGGACATGATGAATTTTATTGACATGTAGGGTAGCCAGGCAAGCTAAACCTACTAGAGACTGGTTTAAGGGATAAACTTAAGGAGCAAGTACAGGTGATAAAATACAGGTTAATATTTTTTTTGCCGTTGGGTTCACTAAATAAGTCTCCTTTTCATTGGAATACCAAAAACTGACAAAATTTTGAGGATCAGTCAACATAAATATAGTTATAGTCAGAGTTACTTGATAAGTTAGGACCTTACCTAGAATAGGTTGTGGAGCGTGTTCGACCTCGGTCCTATTAACAGCCAACATCCGCACCACAGGCCGGCTTTCAGGTCCAGATCGTAGTATCGGCTCCTCGGTTGTTGATCTTGAGGACACTGTGCGAGGAAAATAAAAACTAAAACGTTTGTCTTAATATTCTGTGCCGTCACCTAATCTTCTTATTTATAGACCTTCATTCACCCAGTGCTGTGTACAAGTGGCGTCATGGCGTTTTCATACATACAAATCGGTCGTTTGCCATTCTTATTCAATGGCGGCCTGCAGATCGTCTATCTATATATCTATAGCATCACATGATCCATAAAAATATATGAAAAATAAATATTATTTTACTTACTGGCAAAGGCTGCTAGTTCTTTCTGGGCGTAGTGGTACCCTACTGAAATACCATACACCATCAGAATGATTATTGTAAACATCAGCAGCATTAATACGAAAGCACAGCACGTCCACGTCAGAACCCTGTTTTGCACAATATAAACTTGATATAATAAAATATTTACTCTACAAAAGAAACATGATATATTAAGCAGCTCCTTCACTGATATTACTTACTGCCTGGTGTCTGAATATCCGTGATTGATATGGTATAAAACTTACCTCTCGACACAAAATGTCATTGAGCAAAAGACCGACTGTATTAGACCCATAGTTCTTCATTGGACACCTATTACAAGAAACAAATTCATGTTTTACATAGGAATATCTAAGGCCTTCATAATAAAGAGGTACCTGTCGTTGCCAACCCACCTTATACTAAGATTTAACTGAGTGATTTTTTTGAAGAAGATCATAAGATTATTATGTATCTAAATATTTTAGATAGTTTCATTTAATACGCGAAAATAAACCCATAAAAATATTGAACATTAAAGTTGTGATAAAAAGTCAGTCTGGCAGTGAGTGACCCTTCACCCTTGCCAGTTATAAAGAGACAGCATGTTAATAGTATTTAGAAGTATGCAGTTAAGTGGCCAGTTATATTTCCTTTCTGTGCAGTTGGCATCAACCAAGAGAGACGGGGTTGTGCTATAGTCTACCGGGTTTGATATGATTGATCAATGTGATTGATGAAGTATGAATTATGATTAGTTTTAAAAGTATTAAAATATGTTAAAAATGTTAAATATATTAAATCGTATCTGTTACGTGTTATTGTTAGTCAAATATAAAGTTAATAATAAAAAAAAAACAAAATTAAAACGGAATATTTTAATTAAATCAACATGTAAAATCACAATACAAATTACAACAGTCTCTACAAAATTTCAAAGCACTCACAACCAATATATAATTTAGTGGCGTCGATTCATAAAATATGTGATACCATTATTACAATTAAATTTAAATTCTGAGAGAATCGTTAAGAATTTTTTAAACATTATAATGCAAAAATATTTATTTTTAATGTATAAGATATTAATTTTTAATGTATAGATTGAATTATTTTATTAAAATAAACCTCTGTGCTCCATGTATAAATAAATTATGAAACTCATTAAATATTTTAATATCTCTGTCGGTTTTTATGTTCTTTATTGTGATTGTTAATACAGTCTTATCTTATTCCTTTCTATTATTGCTATATGGTAACGTATTAAGCAATAAATATTTTTAATAATAACATTATGTTCATTAATATCATATTATTACAATTTAATGAGTTATATAAAAAAATCGAACATACTTAGGAAAAATACTTTCTTTTTAAAAGGTTTTTGAAGGATATATTATAAAACAAAACTTTTTATAATTTTTTCTTTATAAAACGAATGTGCTGAAATATTGAATTAAATTTCTGTACAAAATATGATAATAATTATGAATATCATTTTAATCATTGTCCTTACTTGATTAGGTTGGAAGACATGAATATCAAAGCAAATCACACATTTATAATATAATAACAATAGTCATATAAACCACAAATATTCAAATCAAACACAGTGTATATTACATTCATATAAAACATTGCTCAGTTACTTCAATAATGATTGTTTCACTTATATACACAAAACATATAAAAGTAAAATATATTAGACCATTATGGTCCAATATATGAAAAGGTAGAACTCGTGTGGCGACAGCTGCACCGCCATACTGTTTTTTGCTATTAAGCAACGGTATGTAGCGCTATTCTATAGGAAGCTTTGGTTGGAATTATGTGGCAAGGCAAGTATAAAAAATAATTATAACTTTTATCATCTGACCTAATACAAAAAAAAAATACTCAAACTATCCATCTTGTCAAAGATCGAAATGTGTCAACTGCTGCAAAATTTCTAATTTTAACTTTTCGTGTAAGGTGGTCCATGCCGTTTTTTATTTCTATTAAATTTGTTGTGTTGTTTGTTATACTGACTTTATTACGGCCGTAGTTTTACAGTTAGTGCATGTACGTACGTACGCTGTTATCTGTTTGTCAGACGAGTCGTATGTTTTCGTAGGTCCAGACAAGTGCGTTGGTACGTTCATTTGGTCAGTTGATCAGTTGAGTGCGATTACGCATGTTCAGGTTAGCGCGTTTTTGACGTGTAGCAGGTTCCAGAGTGGCAGGCTTACAGTATCTGGCGCGTAGCGGCGCGGCGTTTCCATGCTGCGGACCGCTACGTTTATTGTTTGCTTAGTTGTTGTTATATCGACTTTATGAACGTAGTTTTACAGTCAGTGAATTTTGTACATACGAGTGCATTTACGTACGTATGTTGTTGTTATCAGAAGATGTGTCACCGAGCCGATACCGAGAACGAGATTATTTTACGATTTTAATGTGACGTGACGGCGATAGTTTGTCCACCGCGACCGATTTCGGCGGTTTATTTTGTTCCAGCTGTCACGCGTGTGACAGCAGTGTGTGGACAAGTTCCAATGTGTTTTATATTCCCGGCACATCGGCCCGTCAAAAACTCGGTGCCGATCTAGCGGTGCGGTGGACAAGCGACTATAGTAAATGTACGGACGCTACTTCGGTGCCGACATTAATTATCTGTCTGTCAAAAAAGGGAAAAAGAGAATAATTATTTTTAAAATTAAAAAGACAAACCCACTGAGTTTCTTACCGGATCTTCTCAGTAGAGCTCGCGTTTCGATCCGGTAGTAGTTTAAGAAAATATTGTAACTGACATTTTGTTAGCCGTTGTTGGCCTATACAAAATAAATATATTTCATTTTTTCGGCTCGGTGACGGTGGCAACGTATTAACAGCGTAACTGGGCGGCAGGTGTTCAGTTGGCGTGCAGCAGGTCCCAGAGCGGCAGGTCGCGCAGCGCGGCTTGCAGCTCGCGCGCCAGCTGCGCGGCGAGCGCGGGGGCGGCCAGCGCGCCCGCCGCGCCGCGCACGCACGCGCGCACCAGCGGCGCCGCGCCGCTCAGCGCGCCCAGACCCGTCACGTGGTAGTCCGTCGTTCTGCAAACACGTACTTCTACGTAAGTAACATAGTGTAGGTGACATACGAACGTGTTTAAATAAGTATGAAATAAGTATAAAATGAAGGTGGTAGAACCCTTTGTAGTTCGACTCCGGCGGCACCACCGCCACACCTATTTCTGCCTAATAACAGCAGTGTTAGGCGCTGCTGTGTTCCGTTTTGAAGGGTGTGGTAAGGGAGACAGACTTTTCCGAGGTATTCCAGCTTAGTCTTCCTGAGGACACAGATGTGCCGCTACCCCTGGGTAGCGGCACATCTGTGGCCGACCTCAGGTAGGATTATTCAATCCTATCTGGGGTTGATTACAGATGTCCATAGGCGGCAGTAGCCACTTACCATCAGGTGGACTGCATGCTCGTCTGCTACTTCTATATTATAAAAAAAGTAGGTAATACGTATAGTATCCACAAATTCGTTAAGCGGCACACACACACAACTTTATGTAACAACAGCAAAATCAAAATCATATAAGTGTGGAGAACTTATTATACTTAAAATAGATATTGTCTTGGTAATTTGTTGTCAAATGTTTATTAAATGTTGTAATTTGTATTATGATGTTACATGTTGACTTAGTTAAAATATTTTTTATTACTAACTAATCTGAAAATTATATACTTTATAGAATTAATTAGAAAAAAATGCAGATTCTTCTGCACTATGTAGTAGCAATTTAAATAACCGTAATAATGAAACGATCATTTAAATTACTTACTCGAATGTATTTATCACTTCACAAAAATTCGTCCTTACACCGCGCAATACCGATTCAGATCGTTATAATAATAAAGGATAATGCTCCCGTATGCGCGCGTATACGTACACGTTTTCGTTCGGCAATTTGTTTGACGGATTCCTCGGAGTATCTAATCCCTGTTATTAATGAACAATGTATCTTATGTTTTGCTTCCAAGGATCGAAATTAAATACTTACTATTTGCTATAAATTGTCTATGAATATATTCAGTGTTAATAATTTCTACAGAAAAGGAGTAATAACGTAAGCCACAATATACTAACTGCGCCAGTTGCACACGCAGATCGTCCAGCTGCGCGTAGGGCTCCCAGCGCGCGAGCCCCGCGCTGAGCGCAAGGTGCAGCGCGGAGTCGGCCAGCGCCACCACGCGGCCGCCGCAGCACACGCCCATCGCCTTCATGCGGTACGCGTCGTAACCTATCTGGGGTACGGAGACACGGAGTTATTGTAGTATAGAGTGGGTGTATTTGATAGCAACAGTAGGTACACAACTACAGGGTGAAAAGTCATAATTGTTCTTCAAGTGGAGTGAATTAGAGAGATCTCCCATCTCCCTTTGCCAAACAAAGATTATATTAGAAAAGTAATAAATTTATTTAAAGTTTAAAGGTTTTAAACTTTAAATAAATATAAATTAATTATTTAAATAAATTTAGTCTGGAGTTTTTCATAATCTTTTTAGATAACCCTTTCATTTTAGATGCCCTTGATATTATTATGGTTCATATATACTAAAATGACGTCACGAACTTAATCCAAACGTGTGTGCAAAACTTCAGTACAATGGGATATCCAGAAGTGGGTTAAATTTAGCTTGCGAGATTTCTAAAGACAAAAAAATGTTAAATTTTACATATTAAAACAAAATGAAGTTAAGAAGTATAACGGTGCACGAATCGTCACATACATTCTCATCTTTGCTATAAAGTTTACTTTATTTACACTCACTTGCAAATCCTTTATTTTCAATGTGACTCGAAAGCTGGTCTTCATGGGATCTGGCCGCGTGACGCTCACGTCGTTTATCCGGTTGATGGTGGCTAAGTTCTTCACCCAGCCCGCTTCAGTCTCGAACTTGCCTATGAACGATATCGATCCTATCTGAAATTGATTGGTTTATACTTTAATCTTGTGGTTTCCACAGCAGCATAGGTTTCTTTGAGTGAGCTATGCAGAAAGTGTAAAAGTGTTTACTAGTGCAGACAAGGTGAATTTCATAAGGCATGTATTCAGCTTGTTATTAGTAAATTCAACTAGTACTTACAGCAGTGCAAACAGGTTGATTATAAATACTACCCGAAAGCATTTGGATTATGTAGTGTTTAAACTTTCGCCTTCAAACACAAACACAGTATCATTATATTGATGTTGTCAAATATAGTTTGTCATATATTCCGGGCGCCCACAGAATAATTTTCTTAAGTGAGTCAGAAATAATCTCTTCTCCCTAGGCTATTATGAAAGCTGACATCACTGCGAAGAGCTCGAAAGTGGCAGTGTTTAAATCGGCCTCATTACAGTATTCAATATTTAATTAAATATGGGTTTTTTGTGAATCTAATATTTTTACAGTATAATAATAATATGACTGGACGATAATAATATAAAACACATTTATATTATAGGGGAAAACTCAACAAACATTTTACAGCCAAATACACTACACCTTGTGCATAAACGTGGCGTGAAGCGGCGGCATCTCCAGCACCTCGTGGCACGACTGCAGCAGCGTGCGCCGCACGTTGATCAGGACCATGTCGATTACCCTGTTGCCGTTCTGTGCCAGCCTGTCGATCATTGACCTGGAAAATAACGATAATTTAAGAATAGCTCTGGATAACCCGTTAACCTTCCATGTACCCTCATTGGGGCTATCAAAAAACGTCTCAAAAATATTTTTTCTCCAAAGTAGGCATTACATTGGCAACTCCCTCTGCCTTATGAGGTTGAAGTATAAAAAAGCGTGGTGGTAGAGTACGCTTCAAACCTCTCTTAGTTATGGGGAGAGACCCAAGCTTAAAGGAATTTAATAAGGTTTGCAGCCACAGGAATACTATTACTTTTATTACTTAAAGTAAATACGATTATATATTGTGTGGCGGGTGACATGTACAGAAATAAATAGACACAAATGTGTGTGTTGGTGATCACAACAGATAAAGTAAATGCCGGCGTACTTATTTTATCTATTGTGGTCACCATTACTGAGATGAGAAGATGACATAAAATTAAATAATCGCTTTCTACGACATCCACGGTTCCATCATCTCAGTAACAGAAAAAACAACATAGCTACGAAGCATCAATAGCTACCCGTAAAAACCAAGTAACTATATGAAAGCAAAAAAATGGTTTTCATGCTTGATTGGCAATGTGGGGCGCAGTCAGTGACCTCGGGCGAATAGATAACAGCTATATAATATCACCTGACTCGTCAAATGGAATGTTAATGGTATTGCAGTTACATGATAACACTTTAGGTAAGAGTGTAATCGTGGGTTTTACTTTATTTATATAGTTCTTTTATACTGCACACAAGTAAGATGTATGCTCGATGTCTTTTTTCGATTTTTTCCAAACTAAAATGCGATTACTATTATACTAAGCGCGAGAATCCTAAACCTTGCTTGATGTTTTATTTACTTTTCAGTTTAGAATTGAAGAGAGACAAATTTAAACATATTATTATGTTAGCATTATTGTTTTATTAAATATAGGCGTATCTAATTATGTCACGAATTTATTTACGAAAGTGGTCAGTCAAAATATACGCACAAAATAAATATGAAACCACTTATCAATCCGCTGCAAATTGAAATTTTTAAATCCTGCAACTATATTTGTTTAAAGTGTTAAAAGTTGTATAATCATCATGTAGTGGTACCGTTAATAGATAAGTACAGACATCTCACCGTCTTGTAATTGAAGGAAGCCATTAAATGGCTTAAACGGCTGACAAACGTGTCAGCCATTTAATGGCTGTCATGGTGTAATTTACGCGGAACAATGCCGACATGCGCAATTAAGTGGTGAAAAGATACGAAATCGAAGAAAAAGTGCAGAGGAATATCGTTTTATTCGTAAATGATCTAAAAACTACACTTTTTTATATTTTTTTAATAAGAAAATAGATGACAGTGACAATTTCAATTGTCATAACTGGTTATATTTTCTTGTTGGGACTGAGTAATTTTTACTAACCTATGGGGACAGTATATATGTATATCATACATATGTTTCTAAGGTATCAGATCAATAAAGAACTTACGTATAAGCTTCCAACATGGAGGGGTTGCAGCACATGACCTCAGAGATGCTGGTGGCGCGCCGCAGCACCAGCGCCAGGTGCCGCTGCAGCTTCTGCCGCAACAACGCGTACAGGGGCAACGATATTGCTGCCGTTAGAGGGAGATCATCTGAAATTTAAAAATAGAATTTTACCAGTTAAATTTAAACAAGTCTTTAGTGATTGTGCGTTAAATATTTGGCAAAGGACTTAGAAAACTACGATGGCGTGATTTAGAAAGGATACTTACAGCGCCATCTCTTACAAGTAGTTGCAATTACAGAATTTCGTTACTTTATTTGTGCTAATAAATATGGATTTCAATGTACTTAAATTAAACAACTATAACTTTATGTTTAAGAAGACTTTACAAAGCAAGACAGAAAGATTACATCTAGTCATACCTATATGTTTTGCTAGTTGTTCAGTCGTAGTGAATTCATATCCTCCGTTACGTTGTGGGGAGGGCCATGATAACTGTAATAAAAACACACTATTATTATAGGATAATCAAGATATGTATTGTCACAACATATGAAAAATTTAATACCTTAACAAGGACTTCATCATGTATGAAATCAATCCCAGGATTGATGAAGGAGAATGCATCGTCTTCTATAACTAAGCCAACGTTCACATCCGCTACCATATTTGACAATGATATTCTGGAAATGACAGAATGAATATCAAATATGTTGTAACTCAACATACAATGTACAAAAATTGTTTACTAACAAAATATTACAGGGTATAATTGATATTACGGTACAAACCCATTCCTTCCTAGAAATGCACAGACCTAGAAATAGGCTAAAGTTTAGTTACATCACAATAAAATTGTTTAAAATACTTATTACTTTTGTAGAAGAAATATTAATGAATTAGATCAATAGTTTATCTTTTTATTTTCTTATTTTCTGTCAAAGGGAGACAAATAATGTTAATAATAACTGTTATATATAGGGTTAAGGTGCACATATAATCCAAAATAGAATGATTCCTTAGCAACCTATTACTGTTCCTCTGCTGTGTATGGATTTCCTCTCAGTAAAAGACGTTTAGACCTTATTCTACCATGAAGTTATAATATGCTATACTGTTACAGCAAGTGAATTAATTGTATAGTGCATAGCTTTGAAAAATTAGAGCAACATGCCTAGGTTTTTAACCTTGGTACCCCACATAACAGAGCAAGTCTACCACTAGGCTTCATTCCCATTAATATAAAATTTTAAAACAATAAAAAGACTTACAGAACATGCCCTTCAGACATGACAGGTATGAGGTTATAAAGGTTCTCATTAAATGCACTGTACAGCCCCTTCAGATTCACTTCTCCGAGAGAGCACTTCAGGGACAACCCCATGCACTTCAGGTCTAGTGAGAGTGACTGCAGGTGGAATGTGGGAGGTTTGACTAGTTCCAATCTTGATAAATTCCTGCAATTGTTAATATATACATAATGTCATTCAAAAGTGTGTAGTACTTTTGACTTTATAGATAAATCTTAGATTAAGTTTTCTTCATAAGGGGTTATTGAAGTATTATGCAACACTAATAAGAAGGGGGTGATTTTAATTTACTTTTTTTGATGATGTGATTTCAGCAATATTTATTTATAAATTGTTAGTTTAAACAAAAGTTAATAGTGTCCCATTTCAATGATTACTAATGCACAAGCAACTGGGAGAAGGACAGAGTTTCTTTCTCTTGCTGACAAGAGAAGATTCAAATCAAACATTAGTAAAATTCTGCTTACATAATATTAGAATCACCCCTATGTGATAAAAGAAAATAATTGTACTCTAGTTCAAATATGTAAATTGAAGTAGTTATTCATTATTAAGATATTATATACTGCAAATTTTGCATATATATATATGCAAAATTTGTACCGCCTCAAAATCTATTTATAAAATATATTTCATATGAAATATAGCCTATGTTACTCGTGGATAATTTAGCTTTCAATTGGTGAAAGAATTTTTAAAATCGCTCCAGTGGTTTTTGAGCCTATTCATTACAATCAAACAAACAAAGTTTTCCTCTTTATAATATTAGTATATACTTACACCTGTGTATTTTTGGCAAAGTATGATGTATCTTCTAGAATATCAGGCTGGATTTGTTCACCATTTTTCGTTTGTTGCAAGGCCACATTTGTGAAACTCTAAAAACAATTACATATTTACTTAAAGAAATATAAAAAAAATCTTAGTAAATAATTTAAAATACAGTAATTTGTAAGTATCTACTGCTAACTTTTGACGTTTTTTTATCAGTACAAAGTTTATAATTGGGAGAAAAGTAAAATAATGAAAATTTGACCACCTTAAAAAAATTAATGGGCAATAATAGTCATTATTTTTTTAAAAGAAATTTATAAAAACATAATATTATTTTTTAATCACTTCCAATAGCATTTGTGATAAGTTACTATGTACTTGTTAGTTAGTACCTCTGCATATTGTTTACTTTTAGTATTTATTTGCATATTAACCCTTAACTTGGCAAAATGCATAGCACACGTTGGTACAGTATTCTGGCAAAGTATAAAACTGAAAATTAACAAGTTATTTATTTTTAAATAGCTTTAGGGGGGGGCTTAAATACATGTAATTAATATTTTTTATAACATTAGTTTGTTACTATATACAATATTAACAGTGCCCCAAAGGGTACATCACCAATTTCGCATAAAATAGTAATCACTGTTATTTGTGCCCTGTAAGGCACATTTATATGAGCTGCCGCTTTTGCCTACAATAATGTTGACGTGGTTTTATTATACAAAATAGCAGTAAAACAATATTTTGTATCCACAAAATAAATAATTTATTAAAGGAAATTACGTAATATCATGATATATCAACAAAACTTATAAATTTAAACAAAAATTAACACTTCAAAAGATAAATCTTGTCTAGAATTAACTTTGAACATATAAAAGTAATTACTAGTTTATTTGTTTAAAGTTTATCTAACTGAAACAGCCTCATTTATGAGATCAAAAATATCAAACGTAAAATATAACACAATTATAAATTAGTAGCTCACCCGGCAAACTTTGTACCGCCTCAAAATCTATTTATCAAATATATTTCATATTAAATAAGCCTATGTTACTCCTGCATAATGTAGCTTTCGAATGGTAAAAGAATTTTTAAAATCGGTCCGGTAGTTTTTGAGCCTATTCATTACAATCAAACAAACAAACATATTCCTCTTTATAATATTAGTATAGATCTATGAAAACTCTCTGCTCTCGAAATTTTCGTATTATTTTGTCACTAAATAATTATTTAAAATACTCAATTGGTGATCGAGTTCTCTCCGTTTGTGTAAAATTATTTTCTCTAGTGTTATGGACTTAATGCAAAAATAAATCTTTTCGCCTATTTAAA
Organism: Epargyreus clarus clarus; assembly: GCA_014595695.2. Classification (NCBI taxonomy): domain Eukaryota; kingdom Metazoa; phylum Arthropoda; class Insecta; order Lepidoptera; family Hesperiidae; genus Epargyreus; species Epargyreus clarus. The sequence goes on from JACTTY020000035.1 coordinate 2,326,512, forward strand.
TTTTATGTTTCTTTTGTATTTACAGTTTTGGTCTTCGTATTCGGGTTTATATCATTATTTCTTTCCTTTACTTGTTTTGATGTTTTACTTTGACAGTTTTTGGATGTTGTAGATTTGGGCGATAAAGCTTTTATAAAACTTAGATTTAGCTGAAGCACTTATTTTTCACTTTGTCCTCCTAGGAACGATCGTAGTAATTTCATTATTACTATCCATTTCGAAATCACTAGCACCAGACGGACATTGACTTGATGTTTCTAACGGTGGGGTATTATTGCAGTGAAGTACCATCAATGAAGATTGGGATTCGCCACCTTCCTGAGATGGGCTATCTTGATACGACGATATTTCGTTATTTGAATTTACAGATGATAAGTTAATAGATATGTATGCTGCTGGTGTCGGTACTGAACTGCAGGTTGAAAAAGTAGTGGCGATTTTTTTTTCAAAAATGTGACTGGGTTGATTGTGCATTGTATGTTTTTGGGTGACTCGGATATCTCATCTAGATTTGACGAATCGGTATCACTTACACAATACGTTTGCTCAAAAATATATTTGTTCAAAATGATGAAAATAGTATCATCAGAAACCTCACAAACGTCACGTCAAACAAAATCTGTGTCTGAGTCTTTTTGAGGTATTATAGCATCCATAATACGCTAAAACAAAATGCAATTTATTAAAAAAAAGTTATAATGTATGTATCTATGTATAATTGTACGGTCCAGAGCACAAAAAATAATCAATGTAAAATAAGTATGTGACCTATAGGGCACATAAATTAAACTAAACCTATTTGGAAAGGTACCCTGCAGGGTACAAAACAAGTTTTCTATAAAATTCGCAGTGTACCCTTCAGGGCACAGTTAACTTTACAGCGAAATATCTAACAATACATAGTGAATGCTGATCAAATAAAGCAATATAATCATTAATTGACTATTTAACAATAAAAATTTCGAGTAAGATACCATGTAAAACAAGTAAATAAAAAAATACAAGTTAATTTACCGTAAGGCGCGAGGTCCGTACTTGACGTTTCGACATTTTGGCGGATAATGTTTAAAAGTAACGTTTTTCTAACACTATGACGTTGACAGATGAATGTTTATAAAATGAACTACAGCTAAAATTATTAAAACACATTGATATTTAATATTTATTTATTGTATTATCTATAAACTGGTCCGTGCTCTATAGGGCACATGCCGAAACTCATATCATAATTTCATGTGCCCTCTAGTACACTTGCCAAGTTAAGGGTTAAGTGATTGGTCATTCGACTTTAATCGGTGAAAAGTTGAATATTACTTGCAAGAAAATGTAGAATAGATAAAAGGATACTAAAAATATAACAAATATTTACCCTTTTAATAACATCTTGTAAGTTAGGTTGCGCGTTCGTCAAGAGTTCGTCCAGCTCTTGCTGGATATCAACAGTTTCTTCTTCCGACATCTTTTTAAATACATTACCTTAAATAATAAATGTACTAAAACTGTTCAGGAATATTTAATTATACCAATTTGTTGAATACATATTGAATAGTAAACGAACACCTGTTTGATAAAGTGCCACCGCACTGACAGCTGACAATGACGTTGTTTTTTTTTAAATTTTGGTGTGCGTTTGCTTCTTGCCTTTCAGCCTAACTTTATTAAACTTTCATCATTGATGATTGTGTGTGATTGTAAATATGTTTGGGAGCTTAGCTTAACAAATTTTAAATGTTTGGACTCCATATAAGTTAACATTAAATATAGTCAGATAACCTTTACAGCTAACGTCCTGTGCTAGTAGTAGTGGTAATACCTATATACTTATATATTAGCTTTACAATAGGATTAAATTGTTTAAATTCATTATTTACAGGCTTTATGTCGGTCTTAATACAGGATTCCAACTAGAATCTTTAGTCGAGAAAATTAATAGATAAAACAATATATTAAGATAAGATATGTCGTGGGCTTATAAATTGTAACAGCATTGGTTGCAAATATTTATAAAAACATCGTTAACATCAAGGAAATGTTATCATCAAAAATAAAATATAGGTACATAAGTGAGATATTACTTTATTCACTACTTTCTTTTACTAATGTAAAATTTTCCGAATACTTTAGATGCATCTTTTCTCTATGTTTAACTTCATCGGAAGGTATTTCAAGTTCTACGCTGTCGTCCTTCACTAAGAATAATGTGTTACGTGACACTTCGTCTTCTGTATCTGTTTCTGTATCTTGTGTTTCCGCGTCTGTTTCTTGGGACGCTTGGTCTGTTTCTTGGGATGCTTGGTCTTCAGTTTCTTCGTCTTTAGCGTCAGATTCACCTTCACTGCCAGTTTTTTTTCCTGATTCAAGTTTGGAGTCATCACTATTTTCAGCGTTGGTACCTGGTGCGATTCCCCAGTTTTCACCATTTTTATCGTTTGTACCTGGTCCAACTTCCGAGTTTTCTCCATTTTCGTCATTTGTATTGGGATCCGAATGTTCTGCTTTAATTGTCGTTTGACCATTTGACATTTCCTCAGTTTCAGTAGACTGAAGTGGCGTGCCTTCATCTAGCGCATCGTGATGAGGTGGAGTAGGTTGTTTTAATTCATCTTCAGACCAAATATTATCGACCACTTCATTACCATGCAGTGCTGGGACTGAAAAAATATTTATTTGTAATTAATAATTAAAAAGAAAGAAAGTTTTCAAAACTAAATTAGTCAGAGTTGTCTGTCTGGCCACAGATCGAATCCGGGACCCTTAGACCGGTATGGTGAGCGCTTAATCATGCAGATCGTGGGTAATTATTTATTTCGCCATGTAATACATAACATATTAGATAATATATATTTCTTACCGCATCTCGTTATAGTGCGAAGCATTCTAACATTGTAAATGAGGGTGTTAGACATAATAGCAATGACATGTTGCTCCAGAATGTATTTGAAATTTGATATAACTCTGTTCGCGGCACCTTCCACGGTGAGGGACTCCGGTCTGGAATAATAGGGATTTTATATATTACTTTAGATTAGTTTTACCTGCGTTGGCGTTGGTTATAGGAAGGGTCCTGTTATTAATTTGGGTGTGTGGGTAGCAGGATACAGTGATTTAATGTGTGCGGTTAGGAGTGTAGTATAGGTAGGTTTTGTTGTGGTTATGTGTGAGTCATGTATGTTTAATCTTATTCCTTAGGGATAACACATACCTTTTTCTTTTACGAGGGGGAAACCTTCAAAAGGTACCCGGCGCCGTGGGAGCGACGCAGGGTTATGTGGGATTTTTACCGCACTAAAACCCCCCCGGTGGCCGTCCTCAGCGCTGCGTAGAGGGCTCCGGGATCTCCAAAAGAACGCAACCGGAGTCCTCTTAGCGCGTTGCCCCGTCGGGCTCTGCCCAGGTGAGCTTGACGCTCGCTACACCATCTGGTGTGTACGACGGTATGCGACCACACATACCGTTGCCCTTCCCGGGGTCGCTTACCGAGCGGTTCGAGCTCCCACACTTACCGCCCGCAACCCCGTAAGCCCCCTTTTAGTCGCCTCTTACGACAGGCAGGGGATACCGTAGCCCTATTCTGGTCCCGGAACTACAGGGACAAGGGATAACACATACCTATGAGTCCGACCTCAAGTAGGAGTCTAATCTTATTTAAGGTTGATTACAGATGTCAATGGGCGGTAGTAGCCACTTATCATCAGTGGACTGCATGCTCGTTTGCTACTTCAATAGTATAAAAAAATGTTCCTATTATGTTATTTTAAGGAAAATTAGTATTAGTATCCAATATGAATGAATATGATACTGTTACTCAATGCTTACTTACTTGGCCTGATCTAGAAATTCAAACTGCAGATCAACTGACTCTGGGTTCTCCACGAGGGCTAGACTCATACGTGCTGTCAGCTCATCTGCTGAGAAGATCATTATACCACTCAACGCAGGGGTATTCGACGCTATCAATGCTTCATATTGGTAGGTTACCTGAATTTAGAATGAGCCAGATTTAACTTGTTTTATCACGAGTAATTGTATCATAATAAGCAATTAAATAAGAAAACGGCTGTCCTTCCTGCTGGGCTAGTGTGGGTTGGTAGACTTTATACACTTTTGACATCTTATATTATTTTTTAGGTTTCCTCGCGATGTATTACTTTACCTATATATTTCCTTATAGGTAGTGATATTTATTTTCTAATATTCAAATAACTTTCAAAAATCATAGGAACCTAGGAATCGAACCTTCGACCCCGCGATTGAGAAGCGGAGTTTCAATCACATAGCATAGTGATTGAAACTGCATTTTACTAAAAATATTTATAGGTATACCTACTTAATTTAAAGTAGGTAACGAAACTAGAACCACTTCTGATTTTTAACCTGATATTAATTAGTTGTGATTATATGAATAAATTAAATTGGCCAAGTAAATCATTAAACAAATAACAATTCTATAAATAACAGATAAGGTTACCAAGAATCTAAAATTTCAATGACAATTAAAAGTTTTCTTACTTTTAAATTGCTGAATCCGACGACGGCGTCTATTTTTCGAATATCTTTTTCTTTTTTGCCTGTAGCGATAGATCGTCGATAAATACTATCCAGTCCTCTTAGGGAGCCGTCTTTTAGAACTAGTTCCTAGAAAAAAATAGTATTATCTTCAATGTATTTTAAACGGGACTTTATGATTCTATTTAACTTGACTATTTGATCTTAAATGTTTTCGACATGTTTATTAATTTAATTTGCAGGGATGGCATACTTTATACCATAACTCACGAACGCATTTGTGAATTTGTGCCCGGTAAAGTAATAAGATCATAATTTAAATAATGAACGTGATCATGTGTGAAAAAATGTGTAATACATAAATGAGCTTAAGTTTTATTATTGCTCTAAATATTTTAGAGAGATTTTATATATTATATGTGTCATTAGTTTCAATAGCAACATTAAATATGAATGAAAATCCTTATTTGCTACTAGCTTTTGCCCGCGTCTCCGCCCACATGAGCCTTGATTACTGCGTAAAGGGCATCCCATGTTTTAATCCGGATCATATACTATATGTGTGCTAAATATCTTAATTCTGTAAGCAGTTTTTGCGTGAAAGTGTCCAAACCTCCTTCCATCCTCACAAATTTCGGGTTTATATAATAGTAAGATATTACCTCATTTTGAAAAATAACAATTATTTACCATTCCGTTACCCGTAAAAATCGTAAACTTGGGTAATTTAACTGAGCCCGCATTTATTTTATGCAATCTTCGTATCACCAACTGTATCACGTGGTCGGTGTAGTCATTTAGTTCTATGGCTTTCTCTTTATCATATTGTCTGTAATTAAGAAATGGATAAATGCGGCTTTAAAATATTACTGGTACAATAAAACTGCTACTTATTGTTGATAGCAGGCCATATTATGTAAATGCCATAAAGCTTTATGGAAAACTAAAAGGTTATTCGAAATTCAAGCAAGTAAATTTTATTCTCACTAAAATTATTGAATAAATAGGTATATTGAATTATTAAACTTGGAAAAATACGAACTGGAATTTGTTGTCACTTTTATTCCCAATTAAACCGAAGTACATCAAATAATCGTTGAAATAATCCTTTAACCATTCGTCTAGATCGATTTGTAATCGTCCGAGGAACTCCTCTGTGTAAAGAAAAACAGTACAGTTGAAGTCGACGTTTGAAGCAGTAGACGAGCATGCAGTCCACCTGATGGTAAGTGGCTACTGCCGCCCATGGACATCTGCTGTTATTAGGTAGAAATAGGTGTGGCGGTGGTGCCGCCGGAGTCGAACCACAAAGGGTTCTACCACCTTCAATGTAATAGAATTAGCAAACTTATATGTAATAGAATTCTTCTTATATGTAATAGAATTAGCAAACGGACATGCCGTCCACCTGATGCCTAAATGGCACTATATACATCTATATGGACATAGGACTAGAGTCCTGTAGACTAAATTGGAACGCCTCGTACACCTATGAGTCATTCCCCTGCTGCATAGTTAAAACCAGTACCCTTACCAGGAGTTTTTACGTTTCGACAAATATGACTGTTTTGGGATTTGTTTACGTATTTGTCCATACAAATTTCAATCAGCGCCCCTAGCGGCTCGTGTCAGAACTAGGAAATCGTATGGATATAAACCATATTTTTCAAAACGTAAAAAACTCCTGGTAAGGGTACAGAACACAGCAGCGCTTAACTCAAACTTATCATATTTGAAAGGACCACAATATGTTTACCTATGTTTTTCTTTTCCAATCGAATGGGTTGACTGCTTGCATTGTTAAGATACTGAAACATAAAATTTGTACAGATTGTTGTATGCAGCTTGTTAATGATTATGATGTATTGAAGAAATTTATAACTTTTGTAAGACGACAATTTGCCCTATTGAATGGGAGAATTCAAATTATTCAAATTATTTATCCATTAAAAGAAGCTTTATAATAGAAGCTTCGTGAAGTATCTTAATATACATTGTAAACTCACAGTCATCATGACGTCATCCAAGACAATATTTGATATGATGAGCTCAATTGTAAGTCTATCTTTCAACAATCGATAGCGCCCCTCCATTGTGTATTGTACATTTTTCAAAAGAAGTCTAAAACAAAAGAACAGATCTAAATCAACTTCGTTCGAAAACATTATTCAGCACTTATTCGTAATATGAGGCTTATTATTGTCTCTCATTTGTCAGTTTACAACTACTAAAATTCAATTAGATTTACAATATAAATAAAAACTACGGAGCCCGTTGCCAAGAAAATTTGCTAACTATGCAAATCAGATTACATTGCCAGTTTAGTAAAGAAACTCGAACATTTTATTTCCTACTTAGTTTGGTACCTAGTTCGTAGTAACCCACTGTGATTGTAAAGGAAATCTCTTACTCCACTTGTCCATAGGTTGGCGTGTAATATAGGATGGATGGGTCCTTGTCCGTGATCGACCGGTCATAGGAGCCAAGTAGATGCAGGTCATTGAGCGAGATGTGTCCGTGGAGAACCATGTTCATCAGGTCATTGTGGAGATACGTTACGCGGAAGTGTGTGTCGTTACGGAGCTTCATGCGGTGAAAGAACCTGAAAGAAAGAATATTAAAGAAATATTACAAAAGAAGTAGAAAGAAATATTAAAAAATAAATTAAAAAAAAACTTGAGTCCTTAAAAAATAATTAATTGACAAGGGAAGGTCTATCGCACTACCACACTTTAGATGAATCCAACGTCTTATGTTAAAATCCGTCGAACTGTTAGGGCTGCAGGGCATGCCGAACAATGACATATACATACATAAATATACGAAGATTTTTCCTTGTATACCCCAGAACAAATGTTACATAATGTAAAATGTTGTTTCGATCCTTACATAGATACTATAAGGGTGATATGTCTGATATTGATTTTATATCGAGAGATAGAGAGAGAAATGAACAGCAACGTTATCTATTTATCTTTATACAAAGACTATTTCGGAGTTTATTCATCATGTATTCGAATTATGTGACCAATGGGGCCTTGACAGACAGATATTAAAAAGTATTGATTTTCTCTTTCTATACCGCTCATTACAACGCATGTTTAGAACCATTTAAAATACAAGGCTTTGCTAAATACAGTTACATTTTATAGGTAAAAGTAATGAAACGATTTTTAAATATTATTTTCTTTCGGTAGGTATAATCATTTAACAAAAATGGTCATAGTTTATGAATAATATATGATAAATGTGTAAAAAACCGGCTTTAAAATTTACTGAAGTCACAAAAAGGTCTTGTTCTAGGCGAATATAAAGTCCTAGCAGTAAAACTTTAGTGTACACATAATGTTTTATGATCTGAATATTATTTTAGTCTGCGGTGTCATTTATATTTTGGTGTACCGAGCTCTACCCGTGCTCTTCCAAGTGAATTGGTTTCATGTCTGTCTGAAGCTTACGACTGTTGTATAAAACTGTATACGTTTTTAGCTACGATATTCTAAAATTAGACTTTTACCTCAGAAAAATACGTTTTGTAAAAAGCTTTATTACTTATTTTATTACTTTATTTTTTGCTATGATTATGATATATTTTATAGTTTGAGGGTATTCAAAGTGCGTGTATTGGGGCTATCATAGAGTCAAGTTTTCAAGTCTAGTTCTTTATTTAGCTAATACAATATTTATTGATATAAATGTTTTACAAAATGTACAAATATAAAAAAAACTAAAATACTACATTAAAAAATATTCACTTCGCAATCTTTGGGCAAGGTTCCAAAAATGCTAGCAGCATTTCCTCTTTGAATTGCTATACCAATTTATGTCATTAGCTAGATAGCTGGATTAGTATTGTATGGGCGGGCATAAGTATAAATTTGGTAAAAGTCATGTAAGATTATGTTGTCAACATATTTTTTGGTACCTAATATATGAGTAGTAGATGACTATACATCCACAGTCCAAGTAGCTACTGCTGCTAATAGACATCTGTAATCAACCCCACGATAGGATTAAATTCCTACCACTGAGGATTAAGCTGGAATCCCTCGGAAAAGTATATCTCCCTTACCACACTCTTTAAGCTAGAATACAACAGCGCTTAACACTGCTGTTATTAAGTAGAAAAAGGTGTGGCGGTAGTGCCGCCGGAGTCGAACCACAAAAGGTTCTACCACCTTCAAATACCACAAAAAGGTAGGTGATAAGTAGAATATAGTTCAATATTTGTAAGTAGGTGATCCTGTCGACGTAGCTCCTAAGGCATAAATCTCGTTTTACGTTAACGTCGTAAGGAGCATTACCCATCTCGTGAGGATTATGGATACTGTGAGTTCCTTCATATGCAGTAAAGATAAACTCATATTAACTTGTAGGTGGGTATCAAACTTACTTTCCTGGATCGTTTATACAAGAGGTCATGAGGTCATACATTCATTATTATTTAACCTTAATAAACAACCGTGGTAAGGTTTATTTATTTGGTTTGGCAAGTAACAGAAATCAATAAATGATTGGCATAACTTAAACAACCATGTACGCTGTTTACCGCGAGCTTGTTTGAATCCTTTTTTGTCTGATTGTGATATATTAAAATTTATTGCTATATATTATTACTAAATATATTTACGTGAGTTTTACCTTAAAGGAAAATAATCTTAACAGTTATCAGCAGCAACAGCAACTTGTTTAGTTATGCTTACAGGAATGAAAAACATGCTTACAGCAAGGAGTTGGGCATTCTCATCATGCAGTATCCTCCCAGGCTAATACCTGCGGGGATGAGTCTAGGGTCACCGTCCATTTTCTGGATCTCGCGTTCTGCTGCGCCCTTAGTCTTCAGCAACATCTAGAAATGACATTGTTTTACATACAAATGTATTAAATGTGCTCCGTGCTATACTTACTCTAAACGTTCAAATCGTAGCAGTGATAGGCTAGTGTTGTTTGAAGGGTGTGGTTAGGCAAAGATACCCATATGAGGCGTAGGAGCAGCAGACGAGCATGCAGTCTACCTGATGGTAAGTGGCTACTGCCGCCCATGGACATCTGTAATCAACCCCAGATAGGATTAGATATTCCTACCTGAGGTTGGCCACAGATGCGCCGCTACCAGTGAGGACTAAGCTGGAACGCTTCGGCAAAGTCTGTCTTCCTTACCACACCCTTCAAAACGGAACACAGCAGCGCCTAACACTGCTGTTATTAGGTAGAAATTGGTGTGGGTGTGGTGCCGCCGGAGTCGAACCAAAAAGGGTTCTACCACCTTCAGCCTTAGTAGAGCAACACTGCTGTGGTCGGCGTAAGGCAGGGCACCCATGTTTTTTGAGGTTTAATGAAAGTTAATAGACAGCAACGGTAGTACTAAACATTTATATTTAAAATACTTATTTTAAAAATTATATGAGTAGTACACGTAGTATTGAAAAAACCTCTATTATTAGTACCAAAATTTATAACTCCTTAATCACTTTAAAAATTAATAAGCGATGCTTTATTTTTTTTAAAGACATTAAAGAGTATTCTTGTATACTAGACATTGATTATTAAAACTATAGTACTCGTATCTATAAAGTTAAAATTACTTACTGCTAGCATTTCACCATCAAAGTTATCGTTTTTTGCTGCTTCCTGATATTCCAAACGAGAACTGAAGTATCGCTCTGTGAAATGATAATATGCTAATTGGTGAAAAAATATTTATTTATCTTAATCAATCAATAATATAAAATTTTCTGCCAAAATGCGTTAGGATGATGGCGTAAACAAGAGATTTGTGCATGAGCCTTACAAAATTGTTTAACAATAATGAAAACTTCTAGTTCATTATTTTTACTATTTTACTTTTTAGGTCTCATAATTAAGTACTCGTATCTGTACAATTTTATTTAACAACAGTGATCATTATATTTCTGTGAAGGAAAACATCATGATTAATCAACACGCCTCTAAAATCTCCTTTATATTTCCCAAGTTCATTATTTACTAGTGAGGTTGCCTCAATCCTTCTCACTTGATGGAGACTCAAAAATGCGCAATAATGGATTGATAATGATATCCATTAAATTACTTTGTCTGGATAGTTTACAAACTAAACATATGTTGTCTGAAAACTTCATCAAATATGTATTTCCAATATCTAATCCATGTACTTTCAGTTTCAATTTAGTTAAATATTCTATTTTATTACTCTTCGTGTGGTTAATCCAATTTAGGTTGAAAATAAGAGCTTCTTTGAAAGCTGTATATTCGTTTGGTACTACGATGTTAATATTAATTATTTCAAAACTCGAAGTATTTCTTTTTTAAAGAAATAGTCAACATGTACTAGATATCTGTCTATGGTACCTAACCATAGACAGATTAACATTTCAATGACTATCACGTGATATTACGAATAATGAAGCTCATACCCACGGAACGGAAAAAGGTTTTTATGTTCCGTGTTCATACCAATGATAACAGTGATATAATTCGGGGAGGTACCACCACCACACCACTGACTTGAAGCAGCTCGTCTTTTTCGGTAGAAGCTGTTTGTATCACCTGACTACCTTTGAAGCTATCGTCTTAGTCGTCAGGAGTGGTGTATCTTTGATCGGCTTCATATAAGACTCCTCTTCTATATGTACTTGGTTTTAAATGTTCATGAGATGTAGTGACTTTCTATTATCGTGTGGCCTGCATACTCGTTTGTTGCTTCAATTTTATATAAATATTCAAATGATTTAAAAATATTTACCATCTAGTTTGTCCATAACTGCAAAATGCTTCTTGGAGTCGACGTTCATCCAACACTGTCGATCTTCTTTGTCTTCCGAGACTATGTTTGAGTCTGATTGTTCAGCGTTTGAAGACTGTCCCGCGATATTATTGTCTAAAACATTTCCATAGTTATGTTAAAGTTTATTTCTCTTGTTGTATATTTTAATTTACTTTTAAAGTGTATTTATTATTAGATTAAAGGTGGCAAAACTATTTGATTGGAGCATAGAAGTTTTCGCTGCTATGTTTGTGAAGTTTAACGACTCTAGCTATTTCTGCCATTACCATCAGCATTAATATTTTAAGACCAATTTCATATGAGCTTAGTTTTCATGTTTTCTACTTCAATACAAATAAATATCGAGAAAGATACTTACCGGTTCCATCATCTCGCCTTATATAAGAACGGCTAAGGCCTAACGAATATTCAGTAAAAATAACAAGTAAAAAGTAAAGTCTACACTTATAATCCATAGCGTTTTAACTGTTTACATAAATCCTTTTCTGTTGATTGAACCGTGGTGTTCAATTAAAAATTTGTTAGATTATCGGATAGAAAACGGTGTTTTTAATTAACTTTTGGCTCCAGACGAATAATTTGAATTATCGATAAGATTAACCATGAATTCGTAATAATGAATAAAGCTAAGTTTTGTGTATTTTGGGTAAAAAGCGAGTGAGAATTACCTTGAAACGAAAGTCAATAAATATTTCATGTAAAACAACATCGAAACCATTTTGGTACCTAATTTGTTAAGACTTGTTAGAATGCTTGTTGTATTGTAAAAATACAGTCAAGCCAAATTAGTAAAGTTTCAATTAAGAAAAAATATAAAACTCTTTAGTATCAAAATGTGAATTCTTATAATAAAGAACCAGAAAAATATATAAATTTAGTGTAGATAGCATATATGTGGTAGTCGACTTTTTAAGTGTTTACTTCCTTATAAATTTTAGATAGCATATTTTAACAGTATTTTTGCATATTATAGAAATTAATTATAAAGTGAAGAAACCTGCATACATGAAAGATTTATAAAAAAAAAATCTCTAAGGTACCTATGTGAAGTCTACTAATACACACCTGGCCATCGCGGTGAACTATGGCCTTATCCTTCTCATTATGAGAGGAGACCCGTACCTAACAGTGGGACAGTAATGGGTTGATGATGATGATATTTTAACAGTAAAATGTATAGTTATATTCTAGAGTACCCCGTAATGATTTTTATTTAATATGACTCTACACTCATAGATTAGTAAAAATTACTGACTCCTAACAAGAAATATTTTAAAAATGTAGTGTTTAGATCATTTACGAATGAAACGATATTTCTCCGCATTTTTATCTTTGATTTCGTGTTTTTGCACCACTCAACTGCACATGTCAGTAATTTTCCGCGTAAATTACACCATGACTGCCATTAAAAAGCTGACACATTTGTCAGCCGTTTAAACCATTTAATGGCTTCCTTCAATTACAAGGCGGTGAGATATCTATACTTATCTATGCCTACACTATAACAGAAGCCGTGTAATTTATATTTTTCACTCTATAAATCATAATTATTATCTGTGGGTATGTTTTCACGACATATTCCGTCGCCAGACGTCGACCAGTTACGAGTAATTTGAGCAGTTTCTTTATAACCTACACGACATTATTCTCCTACCCTACAGGCCATAACGACCAGACTGATCATAGTTTTTCTTCGGCGATCTTGAACTTTTACGACGGGCACTTCATTATTCCTTATCTAGACTTCACGAATTGGTTTATCCAGAATTGAGACATAAAATAACGTTCAATTAATTTTGTAGTAACGTGCCAACTATGCACAAAATATTAACTTTGTATATCGTTGACTTTAGTCGAAATATTGACTGTTAAAGCAAAGTAGAAAATATGAATGTTTTGTTAATTTTATGTTTGATTTTTGAGTGTCTGAAAATAGTTGTAGGAGACGTTGATAGTGCAATTAAGGACTATTTTGTTAGTGGTAAGGCCAGTCAAGTTCATGAAGTCCTACGTAATAAACTAATAATATAATGAATACCTCATAATAAAATAAATAATATATTTTATTGAATATCACATTGCAGATACTTTTGGGGCTTTTCAGAAGCAATGGCAGATCGAAAAGAGATCATTTGAAAACGCATTAGTTCTGGTAATAACATTAAAAGCATATCAGTTAAAATACCGTTTATCAGGATCTTTATAACGATACCTTTTCAGATATTAGAACAGAATTATGGCGTTCGAGGAATGAATATTTATGTCAGAAAAATGCCGGATTTCTATAAAATATCAGACGGGTTCTACTTTTCGGATAATGTTGTTAACGTGTACGTATTTTTATGAATAGAGTATAAATTAAATATTTACTAATGTGCATAGTGCTACCTAAGGATTTGTGCATCTTTATTACTAATCCTACAATGTTAAAGTCCAAGATCATAGGTTGAAACCATAATCTTCAGTAAATTTAGATTCTTAAACACCTACGATTTTAAAGATAATTTTATATATATCGATTAACTAAGAAAAGTGTCGGTTGTAGAGCTACATGATTATTATGATGCTTCTTAAACTAAATTTACTTTTCTTTTACTAAAGCTTAATTGCCATTCTATTCCATTATTTGCAGATGATAATCTCACAATTTATTTTAACTTAAAACTGAGATTCGACACTTTTTAATTTTTATATAATTGTTTACAGAGTGCTTTTAAAAATGTATCTTCAAGAATTACCTAACTTAGTCGCAGCAGATGTCAACTTTGCGCTCGCGTCTAACTTTCTCCGCATCGAGACAGGAATCGGCAAGATGATTATAAACACCGATTATTTACTGATCAGGAATCAATCTGAGGTGACCTTCTCAGTTCCCCAGGAGGAATGGAACAAGAAGTCACCGTTTTCTTTCCAGCAAGTTCAAGGGACTGGTGAACTAACGTTAGTATTGTTGTATTGTAGTAGTTTTGAAGGTGGTAGAATCCGTTGTGGTTCGACTTCGGCGGCACCACCGCCACACCTATTTCTACCCAATAACAGCAGTGTTACGCGCTGCTGTGTTCCGGTTTGAAGAGTGTGGTAAGGGGGACATACTTTTCCGAGGCGTTCCAGCTTTGTCCTCAGGGGTAGCGGCGCATCTGTGGCCGACCTCAGGTAGGAATATCTAATCCTATCTGGGGTTGATTACAGATGGGCGGCAGTAGCCACTTACCATCAGGTGGACTGTATGCTCGTCTGCTACTCCTATATTATAAAAAAAATGTATAAGTGAAATTAGTTTCTAATATGAATATTTCTTACCCAAGATACATACCCAAGATTCTTACATTATGTGATGTAGTGGGGATTTGGGTAAGACTAGTACAGCCTGAGCTTTAAATAATTAGGTAAAAGTACTAATAACAAATTCACGAGATTAAATAGGAATAGTAGTTTAGTATTATTATAAAATTAAAATAACACTTAAACTGCTCTGCCCTATCAGTAGCTGTTTTTCTACTGAAATAACTACGTATATAGGGGAAAATGGAAATAAAAGGTAGGCGTAATATAACTATGAGTGTATAATATAAATTGGGCTGGTGTTTCATGCCTTTGATGTAACTCTGATTTAATTAATTATATAATGTGCGTAGGCTTATCAATAGCTTTAATGTTAAAGGAAAACTTTAATATAAAAGGAAACATGAAAAATCGTAGTAATATTTTCAAATATCATGCCTGGGAGTAGGTACTTCATATTCCGATTGGAGACTCATATCCAATAACGGGATAGTAATAGGTTGATAATGGTGATGCATTAGATAATGAATTATGGAGAACATCTTTAATTATGAACGAAAGAAAGAAAACTTGTTTGTTGCGGTTACTAGCAACATACAGTACAATACTGATACATATTATATATTTGGTTCCATTTTCAGCATTATAGCAGAGGATTGTACTCTAGTTGGGTATACAATTACTACACTAAGTGGAGACAGTGTTAATTTGGGACTTGATACATTCAAAATAAAAAATTGCAAGTTTAGGATAGAGGTAAATATTTCAGAATTTTTTATTTTATTTCCAAAAATTTATGGTTATCTAAAAACTTTAAATGTTATTCCAGATATATTCCGCAGGTTCAGGATCGCCACCAGTAATGGCGCAATATTTTTCAAAATCGCAAAGTAAGAAAAACAGCTTCTATACAGTATGTTCAATACTTTAGTTACAATGCAAATTATATAATAATTTTATGTTAAGGTGAGGCTCTAGAAACGTTACTAAGGAAGCCCATACGAACGGAACTCATGCCAAAGTTGCAAGCTGCTGTCTTTACTTACATCAACACTAGTGCAATATTTGAGGACAAGTTACTGGAAATACGGTATGTTACCTTCGTTACTATTATATTACAATATATTATTCGTTACAAGCATTATACCTATTTATACCGTGCAGTTCTTCGTATTGGTGAAAGGATGTTAATGCCAGACGTACCCTTAGTATGAGTTCATACGTTTGCTCATAAACGTTCAACATTTACGAATTCATTCATACAGCGCCTCCGTGGACCTTATCGGAACTAAAATTTCGCATTATGAGTTAAAAAAAATATTGTAATGACCAATTGTAACGACATTTAATTTCACAAATATAAGTACCTTTTTTTTTTTTTTTTTTTTTTTTCTCGAGGGGGAAACCTTCAAAAGGTACCCGACGACGTGGGAGCGACGCCGAGTTATGTGGGATTTTTACCGCACTAAAACCCCTCCGGTGGCCGTCCTCAACGCTTGTTGGAGAACTCCGGGATCTCCGACGGAACACAACCGGAGCCCTCCAAGCGCGATGCCCCGATCGGGCTCTACCCTGGGGGAGCAGTTTTCGCTCCTCCCACACCATGTAGTGTTTACGACGGTATGCGACCACACATACCGCCGTCCTTTCCGGGGTCGCTAGCTGGACGGTTCGAGCTCCCACTCTTGCCGCCCGCAACTCCGGAAGCCCCCTTTTAGTCGCCTCCTACGACAGGCAGGGGATACCGTAGCCCTATTCTAGTCCCGGAACTACAGGGACAAGATATAAGTACCTACACTTTTTTTTTTATTTTGAATTTAATTTTGATAGCGTTATAGTTCCATTCAAGGGCGGCTGATGTTAAGTGATAACTCACTTCACATCAGATGGACTCCATAACGAGCTACTTCATTCCAAAAAAAAAACATTTCACATTATACAAATGATTAAACAATTTCGCTTTATTGCAGGCTGCATCAAAATAAATTATTCAAAGAAACGTCCAACTGTGTGACCAAAATGGTCAAAAATTTCGTTTCGAACACAATAAAAGATAATCATGGCATAATCCAACTGAAGCCGTTTGAAGTTTCGTGGAACAAAGCGGTAAAATTTAAAAAAAAAAGAAAAAAAAACAAAATGTTTTAAATATGTGAGAAATTAATTATCATTGTTATTACAGTGTACAGATGGCCCATGTAGAACAACTATTAGATTGAAGGATATAATTTTGTACGGTCTGGACACGGCTTATTCGGCTCACACTGGAGGCCCTTATAAAACAAACTCTGTTAAAGTGGTCGAGTCAATTAGATTTAGCACCATGCAGGTGAGGATCTTTGCAATTTTTCTTTATTTACGAGATTATAATGGTAGACAAAAGGTTACATAATACGCTATGTTGGTACTCAAATTATTACTCGTAGTATTTTCTTTCAATGTTTTATAATGTAAAATTTAGGGAATTTGTAGTTAGAAATTATCAAATAAATATAATAAAGAAAAGAAATAATTGTTAAATTATAGGTGCGAGGGAAACTTTACTTCGAAAATGCTACGGTAAAGGGAGAGCACGATTTTGCTGTAGAGTTACGGGACGTAGAGGTGAATGTCGAAATGGAGGCGGGTTCCTTGGCTTTGGTCCCGACTCTGCTAGATTTTGTAGGTTGGAGGTAAATACACAATAATACTGAATTTGCTGTTATAAGTGGTATAATTCCGCCTAAATATAATATTTGTAATGATATTTCAACAATTTTAACTACCATCTGTAATTTCATAGTCAAATATGTATATTATTTATGTATTTCATAGGACAATGGAATTTTCAATAATAGAAGTGGATGTCTTTGCTCATGAACGGAGAGCCTCTGAATCAATTATCATAGGATATTTGATAAATGAAATTCCAAAAAGTCTATTAGATCAATTATCTCAAACATTTGCGGTTGGTACGGAAACGAACACACAAAATTTCGACAAATCTGACGATGATCAATCTTTTAATCAGTCTCCACATTCTGATACGAGTAAAGAGGATGTAAAGCCTAATACACAAGAAACAAACTCTAATGATGAACAGTCTCCACATTCTGATAGGAGTAAGGAGGACGTAAAGCCTAATACACAAGAAACAAACTCTAATGATGAACAGTCTCCACATTCTGATACGAGTAAGGAGGATGCAAAGCCTAATAAACAAGAAACAAACTCTAATGATGAACAGTCTCCACATTCTGATACGAGTAAGGAGGATGCAAAGCCTAATAAACAAGAAACAAACTCTAATGATGAACAGTCTCCACATTCTGATACGAGTAAGGAGGACGTAAAGCCTAATACACAAGAAACAAACTCTAATGGTGAACAGACAGACACGGTTAACAATAAAAAACAACAATTGTACATACAAGAATTCGACCATTACGGACATGATTCATCATCTAATGATTTTGATAAAAGTAATAACGAAAAAGAATCAAGCTCAAATGATTCTTCTAATAGTGAAAATAAGTCCGCAATTAGGAGTGGAATACCTCATGGAGAAAAGAAGAATGTAGATGATGCCAAACAGCAAAAAATGCTTCATCCATCTGATAATGAAGTGAAGAAGTAAATTATAAAATACACTTATCGATAAAATGACGTTAATTTAATTACGTTCGTCATATAAGATACTGTGTTCTTTATAAAAAAAGTAAAATAAACAATCTGCCTTTTTTCTTAATAAAAGACAAAGTTATCTATACGCGCGGCTGCGTGTTTGAATAATATATGTTTAAGTATTACACGAAACGTTTCAACGTTATTCTTACGCGTAATGGTGGCTATGTAATTCGGTTAACAATTAACAAGGCGAAAGTTTTGGGCCAGTGTTTAATCATTGAAATATGAGTACTATTTCTATACCTGTAATAATCACTTATACCGTTTAAAATATAGCTGAATACGTATCCTCTTTGTGCAAAGTATACTGCGTACGTTTGAAAAGAGCTCAATTACCACGTTTTATTTCCGAACCTAACCAAACAGCGGCACAGTGGACGCGACGTTGATACATTAACCATAAGTCAACATTTGCCGTTTCCCCGATACCTGCTCATGTTTATATGGGATAACCATACCATTAGCTACTGTGTAATGTTATTTTATGTAATATGTACATGGCGGGGGCATTGCCGTGTCCCCAGAAACTGCATTGAATCGCTATTTTCATAAGTGATTAAGATATCATGATATCATCTCAAAATATTATAGTTTAAAGACTAAAAACGAAGCTAAAATACACACACAAGGTCAGCGGTTCTTGATAATTGTTCAAAATTTTAAATTAATCGGATCGTTCCAAGTAGGTAAAACTTGAGTTCAAAGATTCCGTTACATACATACTTACAGGTCAAGCTAATAAAAGCGTGATAAATATGTGTAACGTCGGCGTATGCAATTTCGCACATTATAAATATACTCTGATTATTTTTCTCAAAATTCTCAAAAAAAGTAAATCTGCATTATCTATATTAAATGTAACAAAAAATCTGCACTGTATGATTTAGATTTTATTTACTACATTTAGGTACCAGATTATGATCTGATGATTCGTATAACTTTCAAACTTTTAATAAATTATAGATTTATTAACCTTTCTAACAGAGAGTTACTAAATATTACTAAATAGTAAGTACTTATTACTAAATAGTCATACTGGGGTATATTTTGGCGATGAAAGTAAAAGAACGCATTGCAGAATTCTTAAATTATTTTTATTCCGCATATTATTATACAGGTTTGTATATATTATTGTATTCATCCCCTTCTAACAGTTCTTCTTCATCTCTATCTTGCTTTGAATTTGTCTCACTATCTCCTAAAGGCCTTATTTTTCTGTAAAAATAAATAAAGCGCCTTAGAACCTAAGTGGATCATGGATGTAATTCTGCTTTTAAAAACATATTGAGATAAATTAATTAATGTAAACATTATGAAATTAAATTATTAAATGTCGGATACTTACCAGTTTAATATTTATGTATATAATATGCATATAAAGTCTTAGTTGGAGTTATATACTTTGTACCATGTAGGTATATCTATGTGTGAAAATCTCATTGTTTCATGAATTATTTAATTTACATTATAATATTATTTGAAAACTTCACTTACCTTTGTGGAACGTCGTTAAACCGTATTTTGATATCTGGTTGCATTGGTTTCATTTGTCTGTCGCTATATACTATTTCATTATTAATTTCATACTTGGATTTATTTTCTTTATAGAAGGGTTCGTCTGTATGTAGTTCTTCCGTGATGTCGTGTAATGGTAAGAACTTTCTCATTACAATTTCTGAGCTTCCACTTCGCCATACTGTTGTTGGTATGGGAAAAGGAAATTTTGACAGTCTCCTCGTGGGAGGTAATGTTTTCGTAGTTTCTTGCTGGATCTGTAAAAATATGGTATAAGTATGTACATTCGTTTTCGAAGACATATTGCATAAAAAATATAAGTACACCATCTTAATTCGTCGCCGTATTGTATTTAAAATGACGTTGACAATATAACCATACAACATACATAACTATAGATATCTCATTGCCTTGTAATTGAAGGAAGTCATTAAATGGCTGTCATGGTGTAATTTACGCGGAACAATGCCAACATGCGCAGTTAAGGGGTGCAAAAACACGAAATCGAAGAAAAAGTGCGGAGAAATATCGTTTCATTTGTAAATGATCTAAAAACTATTTTTTTTTTAATTTTGCAAACACGAAAATAGATGACAGTAACAATTTTCTTGTTAGGAGCGAGTAATCTTTACTAATCTATGCCATACAATGCCATTGAAACCAAACGTCTATGCAAATTTTCAGCTTAATCGGATACTGGAAACTTGGCCAAATTTCACTTATAAGAGTTAACCCTCCCAATTCCCATACATATATACTAACAAAGCAAGTTAAATAAAAGTTTGTAACAAGAAAGTAGTATTCAACCTTTTCTTCTTCTTGTTCCTTTGTATTTGGCTCATCAGTAGTTATCTTCTGATTGTCTGAATACTTTGTGAGTTTTTTGGCATATTCTCTGGCATCTTGGTATTTTAACCACTTGTCTGCGAGAGGCTCTGAATCTTTATTCGGACTAATACGTTCCTCGTAGTCAGATATAATATTTGGAGCGAACACTGTAAAAATACACTATGTATGTTTATAGATTACTTATAATTATTATTATAAAAAACGATCCGACAGCTTATAAAAATTAATTAACTGAAAATGGAGTTCAAATACGAGTAGGTACATATAACTCCAATAACTCTAATAATTGAAACGAGTCTAACGACACCTCATATGTGTTTTAATCCGTCAAGCTATTTGCACTCTAGAGCGTGCCAAAGAATTAGACCTACTCGTAGGTACCTACATAAATACTCTCGAAAAACTTTTACCACCGCAGTCTTGTTAAAACATTTCCTGTTAAAAAAGTTTGAAGGTAGTAGAAAACCCTTTGTGGTTCGACTCCGGCGGCACCACCGCCACACCTATTTCTACCTAATAACAGCAGTGTTAGGCGCTGCTGTGTTCCGTTTTGAAGGGTGTGGTAAGGGAGACAGACTTTTCCGAGGCGTCCAGCTTAGTCCTCAGGGGTAGCGGCGCATCTGAGGCCGACCTCAGATAGGAATATCTAATCCTATCTGGGGTTGATTACAGATGTCCATGGGCGGCAGTAGCCACTTACCATCAGGTGGACTACATGCTCGTCTGCTACTCCTATATTATAAAAACAAAAACAATTCGTAGGCACACAACAGAAGACAGTTTTCGTTTCTGTTTATATCGCTATGTTTGTAGTACTCGTTCAGAGAAGTAAGCGGAGATTTTATGATATGCTTACAAGATATAACGTATTTCAGAGTTCCTAGGAAAAGCTTAACTAGTGTAAGCGGATTTCCTTTAGTATGTATCAGGTATCTAGATCGATTTACCATCTCTAAACCTTTTACGGACTCCGAAATTTCATCGAAGATTTATGTTTACGGATAACATGGTGCATATGCAATATACATATCCTGTTCTTATCATACGATTTTTTATCATAAGAGGCTATTATTATTATGTGGTTATCGTGGTCGATCTAATTAATTCACTTACATTTAGGTACTGAGGTACTGAATAGATTCAATGACCAGTTGCGAACTAACTAACTTAGGAGGCCCAGGGCGGAAATGTTGAATGAGGTCCGGGGCGGAAAATTAAATGAGGCTCGGGACGGAAAATTGAATGAGGTCCCAAGTCTTTATACAATTTTACAAGCTTTTATAAATATCTACTTGAGGGAACTCAAAGAAATTTGGAGACGTTCCAGAATCAGAGGCCTAGTTCACCGCCCTGTCGCTCCTGTCTTAGTCCGCCAGTGTCTATGACTACTATTTGTCTTAATTATTTCACTAAAACGTGGTATAAGAATAAGAGATACCGACTATCATCTTCAGCGCTCATTCTTCGTCCAGCGCCCTGTTCCAGACTAGGGTTGTCGTGGAACTGACCACGACGCATGTAGATTGTTACATCGGATTCTGTAACAGAGTTTAAAAAGTAAGCGTAATATTCATATTATAATATTATTTTCTAGGGAACACAGTTTTCTAAAGAGTTGTAGTGGCTGACAAACTATTGGTAAATATCTTTATCTTTACAAATTTGATTAAATAAATAATATATGTGTGATTTAAGAATAAGAAGAAGAATAATAAAGAAGACGACAACCACCTAAGAAATAAAATAACTATGATAATATTTATGTTGTTTAGTTATGCATTTCACTATTTGAAAGTTTTTAAGTAAGGTTTTTTTATTCCAGTATACTAACCCGGGTGATATCCGTCTATGGAACCTTAAAACCTTAGAGTACGTGCAACATACTCTTAATTAATAGCCATAGATTAGTAAAGATTACTCACTCCTAACAAGAAAATGTGCCCAGTTTTGAGAATTGAAACAGTTGCGTAAAAAAATTTTGCCACGTCTCCGTGCTAAAATGTCCCTAAAATATTTGAATTTTGATTATAAATTATTTAATTATCATGAAAATTACGCAGTATTAGTTATTTATTCGTAATTTTTTTCTAAAAATGTTTTTATTTGTCAAGAATTCAAAAAAAGAACTTACTATAATAAGCCATTTGCGGCTTCATTCAATTTCAAGGCGGCAAAATATCTTTACTAATCTATGTTAATAGCATTGTATTGACGACAATAGTATGATAACAAGTGCACATGGATAGTGTAGGTTTGAAGCCAAATAAGGTCTTGTATCCGTAGCAGAATTGTTGAATTTTTAATATTTTGTGTTTTTGTTCGATTTTTTAGTAAAATGGCATTCAATATAAATAAACGTGCATGTGGCGAATAATTTAAAGTATCAAAAACATGATAACAAGTTTTGTTATCTTTAGCTCGTCAATCTAAGTATAATGGAAGTTCTTCAAGAGATCATTTCAACGAGATTTTCATAGCAATAGCACCGTGCGAAGTGGTGCTAGTAAAAATATTAATTTTACATCGTTATCGTGAAATATTACGTAACAAATAACCATTGCTATGCCGAGGTCTTAAATTATGTTGTAAGTAATTATAAATAATCATAATGTTCGTACTAAATCGTTTTTCATTTACTTAGCAAGATCAATCTTATCGGTCTAGGCTGAAAGTTACAATATAATTTCAGTTCTGAAACAGCCGTAGTTATTTTAGGCTGTACGTGTTGCCTGAAATACATGGTTCTCTACTCAAACATATTTCAGCGTATTTTCTCTTTATAACGTAATGTCTAGATGTGATGGCGTGATTTGAATGAATATTTTATTATTCAGTAAATATTAGAAAATATATTTATTACTAGTTTATTCCTCTGTAGAAGGGTTTACGTTGATTTCATGTTTCTGTATGAAATAGGAACAAATGTATAATTATCGTTCACCATCCCTAAATGGTCGAAATCGGCAGAGTTTAAAATAAAATCCTCATTTAATGGATTGCTTTATATTCTAACACACCCAAATATATAGTAATACTCTGTACTAACACTATTTTATGAACATAACACTTGTGGTCTGAAATAAAAAATATTTTTATTATTATTATTATATATACACACACAAACATATTTAGTGACTATTATATGCATATAAAACGTAAATTATTTTGGCTTCTAGTTTAATTTTCATAAATTAAAATTATGCTGTGGAACTTATAAATAAACTAGCTGCCCCGGCAGACGTTGTGTTGCCATATAAATAAAAAAATGTAAAGGGTGAACGACCCTTATCACTCAGGGGTATGAAAAATATATAGTAGCCGATTCTCAGACCTACTGAATATGCATATAAAATTTGGTGAAAATCGGTAAAGTCGTTTCGGAGGAGTACGGTAACTGACATTGCGACACGAGAATTTTATATATAAGATAAATATTGATATATAAATAACTTTGATTAATCGGTTCAATGTGGTTATGGGCTGTGGTTATAGCTAGTGGTTGTAAATGTCCATTCCTTTCTATTACATTAATGGAAGCAGAAAATGAGTATGCAGTTCTGACGTTAATTGGCCACTAATTGGCCCCGACATCGATTCCAGAATATATTGCCGTTCGGGAATATTACATAAATTGGAACAACGTGATTATTTGAAGATGGTGGAACCCTTTGTAGTTCGACTACAGCGGTACAACCGCCACACTTATTTCTGCTTAATAACAGCAGTGTAAGGCGCTACTGTGTTTGGGTTTGAAGGGTGTGATAAGGGAGACATACTTTTCGGAGGCATCCAGCTTAGTCTTCAGGGATAGTGACGCATCTGTGGCCGACCTCAAATAGGAATATATAATTCCATCTGGGGTTGATTATAGATGTCTATGAGTGACAATAGCCACTTATCATCAGGTGGACTGCCCGATCGTCTACTAATCTTATATTATAAAAAATCGTGTGTTGATATTTCAGTCTTAAATTACAAGTTTCAAAACATTATTAAGTAACAAAATTACATTACTGCGGACGAAGGAACCTGTCAGGAAAGAAGTTCCTTAATGTTCGTAATCGTAATTTATGATTAAAACAAAAAGAAATAAGTTTTAACGAAATTTCCATGTATTCAGTTTTGAGCTAACTCTCCATATTCACATTCGCATATAATAGACAGAGCCAGAGGCATAATGGGTGGAGGATGCAAAACGCTTTTTAATTATGATGGCGATTCCGCTTTTGATGCAAGCCCTTTCTTATAAGCGTTAGAGGAGTGGTTGCAGTTAAACCTTAAATTTTACCATTTCTGCTAAACTAATATAAAAGATACTTACTGCTAAAATTAATGTATTCGGCAAACGAATAGTTGTATCCGTAGGCGATCCCTGCCATTACTGTTATGACGAGACCCAAGCAGATGACGCACACGGTGCAGCACCCGAGGCAAAACGTGATCGTTCTGTAAAAAAAAGCTTTAATAGTATAACGCCAACTACAAATTGTTAAATTTTGATCTTTGGTAGGCAATTGGCTAGATTGATTATTAACAACGCGGATAAGTTAGCGGTCGGCAAACTTTTTAGTACGAGCCACATAAAACAAGGCTTTAGGTAATTGCGGACGGTGCCCTTCCTTGGCAGTCGGGTAAAAAGGAAAGGTATGGAAATATTTTCACATATCTTTGTATCAAATTTGTATTTGGTCGAACCATACGAAAGATGATAATGATTTATCATTATCACTATAATTAATGATATATTTCACCGTCTTGAAATTGAATGAAGTCACAAAATAATGATTTTGTCATTTATTTATGGAATTCTTGACAAATAATAAACATTTTAGAGAAATTTTACGTATAAACAATCAATACTACGTAATTTATGTAATAACACATTAATATTAAAAAAAATAGGGACATTTTAGAACGAAGACGTGGCAAATCTTTATAACAATTTCAATTATCAAAACTAATTACACTTTGTTGTTACGAGTGATGAATCTATGTATTCTACTCATCTAAGACTGTAACAAAAATCGTGACTATTACGTGCACAAAAGTCTTGGTAATTGAGTGCTAATTTCATAAATTGAAGCCGTTTGGCACGGCATTGGAATTTATTTTGAACATGGTCGCTTCGAGGGCAGATTTTATAATAGTAGTGCGAAAACTCTTCATACTCATAATGTCATTACGATACGTTGTTAGTGGCATGGATACAAGGACTAATTAAAAAACTTGCAACATTATCTAAATTCATCTTACTATGTCTGTATGAGGCGTATTGTTACGGAGATAGTAATAAGCGCATTTTTAACCGACTTTCCAAAGGAAGAGAGGTTATCTATTCGACGTATTTTTTTTTTAGTATAAATAGTCCTCATTATTCTCATCATCATTAGTTTTATAATAGTCCGGGCTTAAAAAGTAGTTAAATTTGTCAATTTGAACTTAAAAACTTCGCGCACGTTTCGTGATTGGATTTGAATCGAACTGTAAAAAACTTTTCCTACTTTTATCGGTATGTAGTCGATAATCTTATTATTTAAATTCTCATTAGCTTTAAATGAGAATAAAACCTCACTCAAGTTTTCTAATTAACACACAAATTACCTTCTACATTTTAGCACATTTTCTTTGGAAAATTAGCGCCAAATAATGAGAAACGTGTTGATGTTCATCAAATAGTGGTGGTAATACTTTTTATGTCATTTTACTGAGCACAATTCCCTTACCAGGAGTTTTTACGTTTCGATAAATATGACTGTTTTGGTATTTGTTTACGTATTGGCCCATACGATTTCCTAGTTCTGACACGATCCGCTAGGGGCGCTGATTGGAATTTGTACGGGCAAATACGTAAACAAATACCAAAACAGTCATATTTGTCGAAACGTAAAAACTCCTGGTAAGGGTACAGTCTCCTCTACTACTGGAGAAGGCATTGAGCGAACCACGCTCCAATACAGTTTGATTGGTTGATGATTTAATAGAACAGTAATCTTGTATGCCAAAACCACATTAAATATTCACGTGCTTTATTATCTGTGCGGTCTCATCGGTTTATTACTGAGCCATGTGGCTAATTGGGCTCTATCCTAAATTGCTGGTAATTGCGTACAATTTGAGTAAAATTCTTAGATGTTACCGCTAATTTCAGGCTAAGGAATGTTTAAGTTACCGCAAAACACACATCATACATGTATCGGGGCCGTCAAAATGTGGCTTACGACGATAATTTAATTTTAGCACTCCATGCCAATTTTGAGATACGTAATTTACACAACATTTAGTACTTATGATTGAGTTTTATTTGTAGATTTTTCTAATTTTAGCAGATTTGGTTAATATATCATTAGCAAATTGTAAATTTGAAAGGTAAATATGTATATAGAAAATGTGCAGTGTACATCTTAGTCCGCTGTGGTACCAACGCCATTGTACTAGTGGTACCATTGTGTCGCCATTATAGTTGTAAATAGTACCACCATTTGGCTAACCTCAGTTAGAACTCTGATCCTGTCAGGAATTTATTATATGTAGATGTTAATGGGCGGCGTAGACTCACAGTATCAATGTACTGGGTGCTCATTTGCTATTTACAGTTTCCATAACATAAAAGTTGAATGAAGATATAATTGATTCATATCCAGTCTATTCGAAAGAATGAGTGGTTTATGATGCAAAGCTGATCAATTATTCATCGTTATAGATGGGTGCACAACCTTATTACTCCTAACTCGATGGGGTAGGGGGTTGGTTTAGCACACTGATAGCGTTGATGCATCGTCGTGGAAATAACTAATAACGTGCGTTATTAAACGTATGCTTATTAAATTAACTTGGTCGTAATAATTGTATAATCAAGTTTTGATAGTGACGCAAATAATATCATTTAGAGTTTTGCATACAATTTCATCTTATACGTTTGTTAAATTGCGTGGACAACGAAATTGGTTTTTAAAAAGATTTTATTTAGTTACTTAAACTAATACAACATTTATAGAATACGAGCGGTATTAAAAATGTGTGCGAACACTAAGAAGTCTCTAACAGAACAGATTGTCACACCTATCTTTCTCACCATCGACTCACTGTAACACAACACTTAATGTTTCCTCTTTTAAACATTACGCTAACGTAACATGCTGTTTATTGATTATTGATATTATTGATTAAAGTTTACTGGGCGCCTGTAACTCGGTTTTGTTTTTATGTTGTATACGAGTAGACGAGCATGCAGTTCATATAATGGTCAATAGTCACTAGCACCCACGGATTCAAATTCAAATTCAAATCTCATTTATTCAAAATTGATTCATATAGAATACTTTTTGAAAGTCAACAAACTACCACCGCTTCGGAAGGTATTTCATCTGTAATTAACCCCAGGTAAGATAAGATCCTGAGGTCGGCCACAGATGCACCGCTATCCCTGAGGACTGATTTGGAATACCTCGGAAAAATAAGTTTCCTCTACCACACTCTTCAAACCAGAACACAGCAACGATTAACACTGCTATAGCCAGAAGAAAAGAATTAAATGCTGAACCCCAAAGGGTTCTACCACTTTCATGTGTCCATCAACCTAGAGTCAAAGCGCTTAATTTTATTGCGCGCGCTTGAAGTGCATAATAAAACCTTTTTAGTATGCATGTATTTCTTTGTCGGCCTCATTTGTGTAAGTTTTGTATCAATAATCTATATGTAATGCCTATAGGCTGCAAGTAATCATTGTTATTCAACTCATAAAAAAGTGTGTGAAATGACAAACCTCTGAACGAGATCCAAGGCCCAGGAGAAACAGTTGCAAACGTAACACATATCACGTCGCTTGGGAAGTGTATGCTTTCATAGTCACAATATGCGACTTTTGAGATCTGTGAACAAAATGGTCATTTAACATTGATAACTTTAACTTAAGTAAAACTACAAGTGGCTTTGTAGTCTGATTTTAATTAAATATCGAGAATGTAATTATTTTATTGCGATTATCGCCGTTCCTTAACATTGAAAATAAGCAATTGAGAGGTGGGAGAGTCACATGACTTCATCGGGGAGGTCCTGCTGAAGCACTGATTTTTACTGTGAAGCAGTTCTCCATTACGGCCGAAGAGCATGGATGCCAGCTGACTTACATGTGACACTACCATCTCAGTTTAGGAGTAGCAACGTAATAAAATTGCGATACGTAGAATTATTAGTAATTATTATAGAAATAAATTATCACTTGCTAAACGGTGAAGGAAAACATCGTGAGAAAACCTGCATACCTGAGAGATTTATTAAAAAAAAAAAACAAACAAAAAAATATCAAAGGTATGTGAAGTCTACCAATACGCACTAGGCCAGCGCGGTGGACTATGGCCCAATCCTTCTCATTATGAGAGGAGACCCGTGTCCAGCAGTGGGACGTTAATGGGTTGATGATGACGTAGAATTACGATTACGATTAGATACGTAGAACACGTAGAATTGTATGGAGATGGTCGCAGATGTCCATGGGTGGCAGTGAACATATCATCTGGTTGACTGCAACTTCCAATACTAGTTTATATACTAGATTTTTTACTAAAACGGTACGTCAAAACATATAGGTACCAGATGACTTTCATCACTGTTATTGAAGGAATATGTTTGTTTTTCTAAAATGCATTTATCGGAATTACTCAGACTAAAATATGGTTATAATCCGTCTAGACGCTAAAAATAACTTGGCTGTTACTTTATATATTTTTCTAGCGTAACATCTTTCATGTAGGTAGTATTTCTAAGGTAATGCAGTTTTATTTTGAAAAATGTTTGTGTTGTTTGAAAAGCTGATCAACAACATTTTTCTCTTTAATAACGGAATCATTTTTGATACTTATATAATTTAAACAATAATGTAGGTAGTACACTACCTACTACGCTTTGTGGTTTGATTTTGGAGGTTTCAGTGCCTCACCTATTTTTCCTAATAACAACAGTGATAGGCGCTGCTGTGTTTCACTTTGAAGTGTACAGTAAGGAAAACATACTAATATAAGGTGTCCTAAGTTTGCAAGGGTTAATCTTACATAGGGTTGCTTACAGATATGCGGCATGGATGGGCAGCAATGGCCACTCAGTCCCAGATGAACTGCATATGCTACTTCTTTATTATAAACATAAGTGTGGCGGTGGAGCCTTATCAGTTAAACCATACACTGGCTCTACCACTTATCAAATATTTTACCAATAAATTAATCATTTAATTTTGGTTTTGAATTATGAAATTTTATAAATTATTTCTACCTTATAACAGCAGTGTTAGGCGCTGCTGTTTTAAGGTGTGTAAGGGAGACATACTTTTCCGAGGCGTTCCAGCTTAGTCCTCAGGGGTCTGTGGCCGACAGGTAGGAATATCTAATCCTATCTGGGGTTGATTACAGATGTCCCTGGGCGAAAGCAGCCACTTACCATCAGATTGACTGCGTGCTCGTCTGCTACTCTTATATTATAAAAAAAAACTAAGAAAATACATAATAACTTAGGAAAAATTAAACATATAAAAATAACATGATTCAAAATAAATTTAACATTGTATTTTACATATTCTCAACTTCATACGTAAAGAGTCAATGAACTTATTGGATTTTAAAATTAAAAATATAAGTTGTATGTATTATAAGCTCATGTAAAGATATATTATTGCCAGCTGTGCTAGTTATAGCGTATAATAATAAGCTCATATTAGTGCACAATGGCCGTGTTTTTTCTGTAAGCATATCATTTCATTTCTGTAAAATAGAATGTAATATTCTCGTCTTTAAATTCGCATATTCACCGAGTCTGCATATTTTAATGTTTAAAACCAATTATACGATCCTGAAATATAAAAGGACCTTTTTCTGTCCGGCTATTATTCCATTTTTTGGATAATTTTACATATCATTAACATCTGCCGTTCTATCATTTTTAACAGACTTCAAAAAAGGAGAAGGTTTCTCAATTCGACCGTATATTTGTTTTTTCGTTCAAATTTTTAATTCTCTATTTTCAGGATAATTTTAACATATATCCTTTATCATTTTCTTGTTTTACTTTTATTGAATGCTGCGGTTCATAATTATGAAAAGACGATTATTGGTGTTAACTGCAGGTTAACCTTCGAAGATGTCAGTAACGTTAAAAAATGTCTGGCTTTCAAATGGGAATATTACGTATCCCTTATATGGACAAAAACATCAAATAAGTATTCCTTTATCGAAGTCTTATTCAATGTAGGAATTAAAATCAACATGTACACTAATGTACAGGCAATGTGCATCTTGTGCATATGTTTCTATACCAGACAGACCACAAACCTGTGTCTAAAGATCTATGAAACAGGCACTTCAATTTTAATTACTTAATACATAACATGAACCCTGTATGTATGTATGATCGGAGTAATGCTTGACAGAGCAAGCACAAAGGGGTCCGTATCGGCCGGGCGCAGGGAGGTCGCTTCAAAGACTCGTGTACGTATTGTTCTTCACAAGTTTTTACGGGTTAAGGCTTTTGTTAGGCTTTCCCTCTCATATCTCATTACAATTATGACACTGACGGGTTCCTTCATTATTATCTTTGGTGCTTTTGAATATATTCTATTAATTTACTTTAGTATAAAGTGTTTTATATAAAAAAAGAGTGCGTGTTAATACACGCACGTATCATGCGCAAGGAGTGAAATAATTATAAAACAAAAAATATTATGAAAATTATTTAAAAAATATGATGAATTATTAGTACATTATATCGTATCATATGTACAAATACTACAAATCCATAAAAATCAAGTATTACTTATTATTGTAATGTAACGTCCCAGGGCTGCCATTTCCGCCTCACTTTAAAAATAGGCGTACGGTTTACGGCTTATTTCGTTGTACATGTGGATATTTGTAAACAGTGCCGAATGTGTAAAAATAGCAGTGCTACTATCCCTGAGGACTAAGTTGGAAGTAGTACGAGTATCTCTGCCCTACCATACCTTCCAAACTAGAACACAGCGTAAATAAATAATCCTGAAAGCCCACCTATTCTTATGTAGTGTTATGGAGTATTATTGTACTTTTTATTTTTAGGCGAAGGCTTGCAAAGCTGTGAACTACGTTTTATTGTGACTACAATGTAAGTAAGGTTATCATTGTTTTTGTTTAATTTACTCATACTTTGTAACAACTTAGGTTTTTTTATTTATTTGATATAATCCGCCCATTAGTATTACTTATTACTAAGAGGGTCGTTAGGAATAAACCCAATGAGATACCCATTACATAATGTCAAGCATCTATAATATAAACAACTTTTATATCGATTTACTTATTTTTTTTCTTTGTTTAGTGAAAACGAAAATAGTGTAAAAACAATAATTGGTTTGTGTAGCAAGAATAATATTTAGCTTTTTAAGGATCTCTACAAACTAGCTACTTTTAGTAACCGTGATCGACGAATTAGGTGATTTTCGAAAGCTAAATGAAGAATGAATAAATACGAATATAAGAATCAATTGCTCTTCGCTGCTGACATAATAAAGCTAATCTACACGATCGGCGTTTTTAGACTATCTTTTATTTGAAATCGAATGTATTTAGTCACAAAATTGGTCAATACTCGTACAGTCGGTGTTGTCGGTTGGTGTGGTAAGGGAGACATACTTTTCCGAGGCGTTCCAGCTTATCTCAAGGGTAGCGGCGCATGTGTGGTCGACCGCAGATAGAAATCTAATCTTACCTGGGGTTGATTGCAGATGTCCATGGGCGGCTGTAGCCACTTACAAACAGTACCCTTACCAGGAGTTTTTACGTTTCGACAAATATGACTGTTTTGGTATTTGTTTACGTATTGGCCCATACGATTTCCTAGTTCTGAAATAATCCGCTAGGGGCGCTGATTGTAATTTGTATGGGCAAATACGTATCCAAATACCAAAACAGCCATATTTGTCGAAACGTAAAAACTCCTGGTAAGGGTACAGGTGTACTGCATGCTCATCTGTTAGTCTTATTTTAGAAACCCGCACGAACTTGACGCCAAAACGTGACGTAGTATCGATCTTATCGCAAAAACGTGAATCGCCGTTACTCACTCGTTGATAGTGCGACAAGCGTTTAAGTAATCTAATATGCACCTGAACGAACGGAATGGTGTGGGTGAAAACTGAAAACATGGCAGCTTTGTTTATTAATTTAAAGGGTCTCTCTGAAACAGCTGAAAGGCAACTTTTGGATATCCAATTTTAATATCCAATTCAGGGGATCTGCTATAAAATTACTGTATCTGCCGAAACATTTTACAAACAAATTTTAGATTCAAAGTTTAACACGTAGGAATTGAATGATTCCTACACATAAAATAATTTCTATTTTACTTTTGTAACCACGGTTTATAAATAGAAGAAAAGTTTAACTCACTCTTAGGTCTTCATATAATAATCGTAGAAATTAAAGTTTAGAAAAGGTAAAAATTGATTATTATATTATCGGAATTGACATTGACAAATATTCTGTTATACACTTGCAACGTCCAAAAATTGGTTACTTAAATCACACATCAAATGTCTATACATGAAATAATATAAATTAAAATAATCCTTATTAATCTTCTTGTTTTGCAAGCAGTTAAAATTTTGAATTTTATTACAGCCAAGTAAAATTACTTCTAACTACTCGTATTATATTATACTCATTTTATGACCAAAACATGTACTTTCAATTTCACCATAGACTTAGATTTTTTTACTGATTTTACGCGCTTACGAAGGAGAAAAAGAGACTGAACTTAACTTTCTGTATCTTGATAAATAAACTTTAGTGAATCAATTTGAATATAGACGTTTGTTGTTTTGATAATTACACTTTATTTGGCGAAAGCGTCAAATATTCCCAATGAATCACAGTCTTTACGAAATATTGGAATGTACGATAACTATACATACGTTTCAGTACCTATTACATAACAGCGAATTTTTCGTTACATTTAACTAATAAACAAGGTTACGCTGCCAAGAATTAAAAATAATTGTCACCATTTGTTCATTTTTCGTACAAAAAATTGATAATTGAAACAATCGCCGTTTATTTGAGTCCACTCGGTGATAGCTTTTCAGTTGCTTAAAGTCTTTCAGTCGCGTTCGGCATATCTCTGAAGGCGGTCGCCCGCCCGCCCTACGAACCGCGCGCTTACGTTTGTGCTCCGTAACAAAGAAGTTTAAACAACTGGTTATGAAATAAAAACAACTGAAACTTAGTGAAAAGTTCTAGTTTAGTGGTTCCTGTATATGTATTAAGTGGATTGTGCCAATTTCTCATTCAAAGGTAACTGAAACACTTCAGGTTCGTTAGAGTTAAATTTTAGAGACTTTGTAGCGACACTCGGAAATGCAATCTAGGTTTGCATTGTGTTTGAATTTAACACAGAAACGTAATACTTTAAGTTGTTAAAAAACGGGATGAAAAAATATATTTATGTTATTAAAAGTATGACTAAGGTTTTTCTTTTTACGTACGATAAATATACGGTTTACTTAAATAATATTTTACAATACAGTACGAGTACTTACTATAATTTTAGCAGAAATTATGCTGAAAATATTATGAAACGTAAATAATTCACAATGTTTTACTTTTTGAATATATTTCGTATTTATATGTTATACTTCGGTATATTCAGTCGATAAACATTAAAAATATTTAATAGCAATGACAGTAATTTGTATAAATACGTTACGCAATTTACAACGATAAGGGGTTATTCATTGATCATCATTATCCATTGCTTTCGCGATGATTTATGACCCTTGTTACGAGTGCAATAGGCTGGTTTGGAAATTCATTTCATTACGATTTATTTTAGAATTACATATGAAAATTTAAAATTGGTTTATATTAAGGCTAATAGTATACCTATGCTTCATATGTTGCGTTTTTAAAAGATGTCATTGACTGAAAAAAATTTATAAGGTTTAAGCAGCTCGTATGTATGTAGTCCTCGTGATGGTAAGTGGTCACTGCTGCCCATGGACATCTTAACCAACTTCAAATAAAATAGGGGGTTCTACCTTCTGAAGATTAACATGGTTGCCTCATACGACAGCCAGTGGGGGCGGTAACCTGGTATGAGGAACATGTTACCTTGGAATAAAATGTATAGGACTTACTTAGTATTTTACAATGGCTGTAAAAAGGAGTATGCTACAATCAAATTATTCAGTCGATTTCATGATTATGTTATTACAATGAAAAAGTTTAATAAAGGGAAGCTACTAATTTCGAAATTATAGACATCTCAATTTAAATAATATGTTATTAATTGTTTCAATTTTCATCGCATCATCATATTATTGCTATCTAATTACATATCAATGACCGTCTAAGTTAAAAAACTTAATACATAAAAAGCCTACCTAGAAAACCTACTGTTTCAATAATTCTTTACTTACAAAAAAGTCATATCGTAACAAAATGGCTCTACCCATTTGGCTAACGTACGGTTAGGCATAGTAGGGTGCCAAACTCGGGGTTGCAAAATAAACTATTCTCGGCCCTGAATATTTTGTGAACTATGGGGGTGGGTTTGCGACAAAAACGATATTTATGCTCCGCTTGATATATCTTCTAAGTTTAACTCGGTTTAATGAGTCATTTCTTGTTAGATTTATTACTTTTTCTTCTTATCTTTGCCAAAGAAGTTACCTCTTTTATTATTAGTAAACATGATTGATTATTGTATTAGGTAAGGAGAGGGTTTTGTAAATTTTAATTTATGACAATCTTAATCTTTTGTTGGTTTCTTTGAGAAAAGCCAAATCATTGCTGTTTTTATTGTTGTGTATTACTACTGTATTAATTTATTATTGTAGAAAGTGGTTTATTTTGAATGTAGAAAGTGTATAAGACATTCCTTGTTAGAAAAAAGGTAAAAAATACATATTCATTCATACAAATTTATAAAATTGCAGGGTCTATGTAAAATCTGAGTAAATGCTCTATGCTCTATATACCAATAAGACTTCGTAGATAGTTTTAAGATTTATTAGCCTGTTTGTTTTTGTGGGTT
Source organism: Epargyreus clarus clarus (assembly GCA_014595695.2). Classification (NCBI taxonomy): domain Eukaryota; kingdom Metazoa; phylum Arthropoda; class Insecta; order Lepidoptera; family Hesperiidae; genus Epargyreus; species Epargyreus clarus. The sequence goes on from JACTTY020000035.1 coordinate 2,362,165, forward strand.
CACTTTGAAAAGTTGTAAGCTATTAAAATGATTTAGACAGGACCTTTATGCTTTTATATAGGGCTTTATAGGATCTACAAAATGGCTACTTGTAATCTCAAAAGGGTTTCAGCCTTAAAATAGACTTAGTTTTTGTTTTCGATAATCCAGGCTTTATATTTCGATCTAGATAAAAGTATAAAGCAGTGAGTGGCACAGAGCATTAGTGGTTTGACATCGTCTTGGAATACAAATGAACAATCTGCACACAATTGCTATAGATCAGAGGTTCTCAAACATATTGTCTACAGCCTTTTTTTTCTTTTCGAGGAGGAAAATTCAAAAGGTACCCGACAACGTGGGAGCGACGCCGGGTTATGTGGGATTTGTGGCCGTCCTCAACGCTTGTTGGAGAACTGAATCTGTGACGAAACACAACCGGAGTCCGCAAGCGCGATGCCCTAATCGGGCTCTGCCCTGGGGGAGCGTTCGCTCCTCCCACAACATCTGGTGATTACGACGGTATGCGACAACACATACCGCCGTCCTTCCCGGGGTAGCTTACTGGACGGTTCGAGCTCCCACTCTTGCCACCCGCAACCCCGGAAACCCCCTTTTAGTCGCCTCTTACGACAGGCAGGGGATACCGTAGCCCTATTCTAGTCCCGGAATTACAGGGACAATCGTCTACAGCCTATCGATTGTTATCTAGCGCCCCGGACATTATTAATTTCCACTCTTTGAGAATAGGTATCGTATAACAAACATTTGTAACTGAAATAGGTTCACAGGACAATAATAGAAATCAGCTATCCGTCCCTAAACAACTTGAACACCCTGTCAAATTTCTCTCGACTTTTTATCGGTTTATCCCTTTTAGGTCCCTAGTGTCCATAAGGGGTCGATATTGCCCACTTTGAGAAACACTGCTACAGAGTAAGCCTTACGAGGCCGCCCCACGCGATATTCAGGAGCGGTCTCCACTTTATAATGGCATATCCATTGGTATTTTAATCGATTAGATATCTAACCACAATTTCAAAGTAATATTTTTGTTCCTAGGCAGAGCTGTCAACTCATTACTGTCGTAATGCTGGGCATAGGTTTCTTTTTAGCCTAAGAGGAGCTTAAACCGTAGTTCACCACCCTGGCCAAATGCAGATTGATAGAATTTGTACACCCTTGGGAAAGTGGTAACTACCGCCCGTGGACATCTGTAATAAACCTCTGATATGATGGGACTTCCACTAGAGGTAGGTACTTTAAGGCCTTAAATGAGACCCCTGAGGACAAAGTCGAAACACCTCGGTGAGTATATCCTCTTTACCACGCTGTTCAAAGCGAAATACAGCCGAAAAGTAAATGCCACGCTACAATGCCTATATCGGCTTAAAAATTTTCTGCCGCACAGAACTAAAGTTGCGCTAATTCACAGTCTCGTTCTGCCTGTTATTGATTACGCGGATGTGTGTTATCCAGACCTGACGGATGAATTTCTTGATAAGCTAGAGCGCCTTCTTAATAATTGTATCCGATTTATTTTCAACCTACGTAAGTATGATCATATCTCTAAATATAGACGTCAGCTTAAATGGCTAACTATTCGTCAAAGGCGTAACTCTAGAATTCTCCTGGTTCTGTATTCTATTTTACATGATCCAGCTTCTCCTCCGTATCTAAAGGAAAATTTTCAGTTTCACTGTTCGTTTCACGGCAGTGGACTACGTTCGTCCAGAATTCTTAAAGTCAATATTCCACCGCATAATAGTGGTTTTTTCCAGTATTCCTTCACAGTACAGGCGATACTACTTTGGAACGCCCTGCCCGAAAACATTAGGAAAGCCACTTGTAGGAATACCTTCAAGAGAATGGTTCGGGAGCATTACTTACGTATGTCCTCCAATACTTGAGTCTTTCAACTCTCCTTAATTCACTGTGTTGTATATATTTATTTGTATATATTATATTTTTATTATATATTTATATATTATTTATATTTATTTATAATTATTATATGTAGATATTGTATGTTTTTTCCATAGTTGTATTTATTGATATTTTATTACTGCTTATGTTTATGCCTACCACATGCTATCGCCATCACCCAGGGTCGACTGGCAGAGAATGCCATTAGGCATTAAGTTTACCCTTTGTAACCCTTAGTTTAAGGTGTACAAAAATAAATAAATAAATAAATAAATACAGCAATGCTTAACACTGCTGTTATTGGACAGAAACAGGTGAGACAGTGGTGCTTCAGGACTGTTAGGAGTCAAAGCACAAGAGATTTCATTCACCTTCTAGTTGAAGAAATAGAAACCAAAAATACACGTATGTGAGGCAAACAATAGTAGTTGTAAAGTGATGTAGTGTGAATTCAAGATCCAGGTTATTCTCAAAGCTGCATGAAATAATATTTAAGACCTGAATTGTATACCTAGTTTGACGTAAACTGAACAAGGTCAGCACTCGCTGCACCGGACACGTTTGAAAAGGTGCGGCTACAATTGATATTAAGACGAAATATAAATTTATACAGGGTGTAAAACAATTCCATAATTATTATATTGTGTTTAAGTTAGTTTGATGACTATAATACCTAAAATATGATGTAAAATAAAAATGTTATAAGAGATTTCCTTTTAAATAGGGTTGTAATGTTCTTAAAAAAAAATCTCAAAATTACACCACTTGGCTAACGTGCTGGACCAAAGAGTATAGTGACCTATGTAGGAAGTGCTGGACTATAGGCTGAACTTTTTAATTTTGACAAAAGGCCCTGAGAAGGGACTTTATCGGCTGATGATGATGTTAGCAACAAAGGTTAGTTAAGAACCACATTGAAGTTTTAAGCGTGTACATAAAGACAAATTGAAAAAATGACTTATCTTTTACCTAAAGTTAGAAAAAAAAATCATATCATAAAGCTGAAAAAGTGCGAAAACTGTTTCTATAAAAACTAAACTTAAGCGATTGTCGTGCGCATTCAAATTTCGTCGTTTGTATAAGAAAGCCAGTATTAACTTGCTACCTTACATTTCCAGATATAAAATTGTTGTTTCTGAAACATAATATTAAAATGTGATGGAATATAATTTTAATTCCGCAGGTGTTAAAATTAAAGTTTATTTTAGATAGTTTCCAAAGGATTACATTTAATCTGTTTACGATCAAGTTCGGTACCAAAAAGAACGAAAATATCTAATAATATTAAGCTTATAAAAGTGGATGAAAAAATAGACGTGGACGGTAAACCAGAGGCGGCGAAATACAGTAAGGTAATCAATGTAATGTATTGTGTCAATATCCATTATTGTCAAATTACTGAGGGTGACATTATTTGCCGCCGAAAATATATTTTATGCGAGATACTTACAGCTTAATAAAAAGGGTTTTAGTAGCAAAATAGCATGCCATCCAGCTTACATTAAATGATTATAGCCTAAAATTAACTTTAGTTATCAACTCTAAAAAGAAGACTAGTCCTCCGTGATGCCCAGAACTACTACCTCTGAGGACTAAAGTGGAATGTTCAATTTCAGTTAGTCTGACCTTTTTCACTTTCGTGGAACCAGAACTTCATAGTGCAAACATTGAAGTTAAAGCTCGGAATATTCTAAGCATAATTTTATTCTATACGATTTGTTATTAAACATGAATATGACTTTATATGATTTTAGCTAGGGATTTGATAGTATATTTCCAATACAACATATCTTCAACAATTTGTTTCGAGTAATTAAAGAGACTTGCAATTGAATAAATGAAAACATAAACATATTTATCAATAAAAACAAAAAAGACTGCTTAACAATATAGCAGAGATGTCAAATTCGCAATTTAGAATCAAACGATATTTCACAATATGTTAAAATGTAGGGCGTGCCAAAGGATGATACATAGACACATACATACCCTCGAAATACATAATATTTGCAGTCGGCTAAAAGCTAGCTCCCAATTGGAATAAAGTTGTAGAGTCCTATAGATAATCCCTTAGGAGCTACCTAAGAGTCTCATAAAGTCACCCTAAAATTCAATACTAAAAATGTATGTACGTGTGCGAGTCCTAAGAATTGATTTGGAAAGATACAATATTGGGATGCCGGAAGTGAAAAAAATATCGATAATCAGTAAAATTTTCAAAATATTTGGCGGTTTTAAAATAATGATGTATTTAGTTCAACCTAAGTCAATTATATAAATAGGTTTTTTATACAATATATATTATATACATTATTTGAATTTACATTTTTTTTTAATAAGCCAAATTACAATATTTCAAAATATCGCCGTACAGCAGTACTGCTGGAATAAAAAATATATCGTTTTTTATACAATTTTCGGTATTGGATATTTGTATCGATATATCGGATCAAAATGTATCCAAAAAAAATCGATATATCGATTTAAAAATATCGATGCATCGATATAACGATATTTTTTTCAACATCCCTATTACAATATTTAAGCCAGACTGCTTGTCTACGCGTCTGTCGGGCGCTCGGCACAAATAAATAAACGGCAGCCGGCTAGCAAACAAACTTAGGACTCGTATAAATCAAGATCGACGTTTTTCCTACTGCCTTTAGGAAATGTATTCTATAATATTTTCCATAAAAATGCTATGGTTTTGTATACGAAAATATGTATCTTCGATAAGGTGATATCACTTGTATGTTTTGTTATGTAAATCACAAGGAAAACTACTTCCATGTTTGCATATGTATTATGTGCATCTGCGTTCTAAAATTTTAAATGTGACGAGTATGAAAATATATTAAATGACTATACTTAAGAGTAAGTAGTCACTCTCCTATGAACTTGTAATCAACCCCAGAGAGGATTGCAGTCCTAATGCCACTTCTGAGGGCTAAGCTGGAATGGTATAAGTCTCCCTAACCATACTCTTCAAATCAGAGCACAATAGCGAAGTATGAGTGGTCATGATGCCTTAAAAGGAGCCACGTAGGATAATCCCACCTTTCAAGATTTCTCATCTTATCCGTGGGGTTATAGCAACTCATAACTCTATGTGGTTTCGTTACGTGAAAAATACTGAAAATATACACTGTGACTAAGCTTCGCGAATTGTAAAATTCATTTAGCAAACATTGAGAAATAAAATAAAACGAAAACTAACAATAGGTTCATCCTCGTAGCGATTATGTAAAATAACAACGGGATGCAGCTCTATCACAATCTACTAGCGTTTTGAATATTTACTTTTTCATTCTTAGACTTGAGGGCTATAAATCTAGAATTTGTTTGAAAATCATTTTATATGCAGCAGTATAAAATATTTCATTGGATACCTCCATTTTATGCTTTATACAATTGGCAAGGCCAAAATGGTTTATTATAAATTATACTTACCATTTCTAGCTTTGATTTAGTGCAGTTTTGAAAATAATTTAATATTTTTTTCCTGCCGCGCATGTTTACACCCGCACGAGCGTTCTACGCACACGCCCATACGTAACAAAGAGACTTCAGCAAGCAAGAACACTTTTCCTGTCACGCACGTAGTCGTGTTACACACAAACGCGTGGCACTTACGTCCTATTCTTAATACGCTCTATACATTCCATGTGATCTCTCAAATGGCATCAAAAAACAATTTAGCGTAACAACCTTTCAAAATATTTATAAGGGGCATGTAGTTTTACTGCTTGCATGTATCGTGTCATATGAGAAGAGCGGTGCACGGAACGCGTCGTAAAAGATACACGATATGATACGCCTTGGTATTTTGCATTGTTGCAAAGAAGTTTTGTCGTTAGGACCTTTATTGTGACGCTTTAAGGAGTATAGTTATAAAAGTAGAAAATCAACATTTTTAGCTTTATTTGTTTTTTATATTAATCTGTTAATCCTTTCAGTGCTTATCATGATTAAATCATGTATTAAGTCGTGCTCACAAATACCCTTGAATGGTTTAATAAACATTTCTCTAGAACTTTTAGGGTTTATTGCCTTTTACAATGGAATCCTAAATAGTTGCTTGACCGTCAGATTTTTAGTATCCTAAGACATCGACCGCTCCTTAATTTAAACTAATTTTCTTCAATTTGGAAACCTCGACGTTTTCTTTTTAGTAATGTCTTCAAGCAAATTATATATGAAATATTTTATCGAAGTAATCTATTAAATTATCCCGTAATATAGAAGGCATTCTGAAAGTTAATCAATTATTCCTTGAAGAAGTGATTGAGAAATTGATTTAGAAATTACAGAGAAACTAAACTAAAGATTTACTAATGTTTTCGTTTGTCACTTCACATGCGGCCCGACGGTATGACTCTCGTTCCCTGGAAACAGGGGAAGTCACTTGTATGGGATGCGACTTGCGTGGATACGCTGGCTCCATCCCATATTTCAGTGACCTTGACGCATGCAGGAGGTGCGGCAGAGGCGGCTGAATCTGTGAAGCGGCGCAAATATGCAGCCTTGGGGGATGGTTACATATTTGTGCCGTTTGCGGTAGAGACTCTGGGTCCGTGGGGGCCAGAAGCACGACGGTTCTTCAAAGAAATGTCGTCGCGTCTGGTTGACGTTTCTGGAGACCCAAGAGCTGGTGCGTACTTTGGCCAAAGAATAAGTTTGGCCATACAACGCGGCAACGCAGCCAGCATTCTTGGGACTCTACCGGGAGGCAGTGATTTGGACTCATTGTTTTATATTTAATTATTTAAGTTTTAATATTTCTTTTTGGTTAAAATTATATTTTTCGTGTATATTGTATATAGATTTTAAGTTTGTAAATAGATAGATATATTATATATAATTATGTTACTTAATTAAAATGAATAATAAATAAATAATTTACACTTCACATTGAAAATACTCGTAAGTAGTAATAGTATTAAGTACGATAGTCAAACTTACATTTAAGAAGTTTAAAAAAATGTTCTTATGGCTCAGGGAGCTCTTTCATTATTATTGACTAGCTGACCTGGCGAACTTTGTACCGCCTCAAAATCTATTTATCAAAGTGTGCTCTAAATAACTAAAGAATCACTCGCTCCATCAGTTGCTCTTACTTACTGTACCTTTTTTTTTTTTTTTTTTTTTTTTTTGTTGACGAGGGGGAAACCTTCAAAAGGTACCCTATGCCGTGGGAGCGACACGGGGTTATGTGGGATTCTTACCGCACTAAAACCCCCCCCGGTGGCCGTCCTCGGCGCTGCGTAGAGGACTCCGGGATCTCCAACGGAACGCAACCGGAGTCCACTTGGCGCGTTGCCCCGTCGGGCTCCGCCCAGGTGATCTTGAAACTCACCACACCATCTGGTGTTCACGACGGTATGCGACCACACATACCGCCGTCCATCCCGGGGTTGCTAGCCGGGCGGTTCGAGCTCCCACTCTTGCCGTCCGCAACCCCGGAAGCCCCCTTTTAGTCGCCTCTTACGACAGGCAGGGGATACCGTAGCCCTATTCTGGTCCCGGAACTACAGGGACATACTTACTGTACCTAACACAATTACAATCTTAAAAAAAATTATACGTGTAATTTCAATATGCCTGAAATTACATTTCCATTCAAAAGTACTATGAACAAAGAACTCATATTGCTGTCATTACTCCATAGATGTCAGTTGTGTTCTCTCGCTTCTCAATATATTAGGCCAAGGACATGTAATATTACGATGTCTACACGGCAATAAATACGTGTCACCATGATTACAACACACCTGATTTCTACTTACGTATCTCAGTCTACGTTTTACAGGAAAATGGTAAATATCGTGTTTTATATATTGCGAAAACAGAACAGTTAAGTGCGTTTTGTAGGCATGGAGTACAACTTATTTAGTACTTATTTTATAGGTATATTTTGCATCTGTGAGGATTTTGGCCTGAACCTGTGTCATTTAAATAGAAGATCTATGCTTAGTAGTGAAAGTTGGTCGGTTTCGGTAGGAAATGAAATAAATTATTGCTAGACCTCAAATACCTGTGAGAACTTTTTGAAGATTCCATGGTATGCAGCTTTCCTCACGATTTTTTTCTTCACCGTTAAAACAAGTGATAATTAATTTGTGTTATGAAGGTGGTAGAACCCTTTGTGGTTCTACTCCGGCGGCACCACCGCCACACCTATTTCTACCTAATAACAGCAGTGTTAGGCGCTGCTGTGTTCCGGTTTGAAGGGTGTGGTAAGGGAAACAGACTTTTCCGAGGCGTTCCAGCTTAGTCCTCAGGTGTAGCGGCGCATCTGTGGCCGACCTAGGGTTGACTATAGATGTCCATGGGCGGCACTAGCCACCTTCCATCAGGTGGACTGCATGCTCGTCTGCTACTCTTATATTTTAAAAATAAAATGTAATACATAACTTTGAAAAATCAGTGGTTCCTGCTTGAACCTTGAACCTCTCGATCGTGAGGCCGAGTTTTAACCACTAAACTAACTGTTTATAGTTACAGTGTAAATAACACTTGACTATAATTTCATACTCGTATTCTCGCAAGATGTTCAAGTTTAGCAATTTTCATACTACCGAGGGTAAAATATTCAGTGAAAACAAAGCTGGCAACCCATTCACAGTTTCTATCCAAGTTTCTAGTCAAAGTCTGTGTACAAAGTTTCCTTGTAAATTTTGAATGAGAAGTCGTATTCTAGTTGTTCCCAAGAATTATATTATCGTGGAGGACTGTAAACTTGCTAGGTTTTGTAGTTATTATTTTTCTTCTTCAAAATATTTTAGGACATTTGAATATTTTCTTCTACTAAATAATAAAAACTTTTTTACCCGACTATGGGTAAAGTTTATCGAGCGTGTCGTTGGATTTATCTGAATAGTAGGAGTGACAAAAGCTATATTTTGGGGCAGTCGGATTTTTGTTTTCTAATAATTATGATTATTTAAATATAAAAATCTTTATGCGCCCCCTTTGTGTCAATTAAATTAGTATATTTTTTAAAGTAATGTGGCTGGCCTTATTATTATAATTATCTACTAACATTTAATGAGCTTTGTCTGAATTAAATAAAACTCTTTATTATAAATAGGTATTTACTTCTATATATTTATTATTTTAGGTTGACACGTAAAATTATTATCACTTGAAAAGTTTAGAGGGAGATAATTTATTAAGTAAATCTAGTACCTACTTAGCCTTTGAAGGGGATAATTTTGTACTAAAATACATAGAAGTAAAAGTAATTTATTGGTTTCTCATTGTTACCAGTGGCTTGGGTCCCTACAACCAAACACACAAAAGAACATTTTATTAACAGTCTTCAGGTTATTCAGCGTTTCAAGTGGAGTGGCGATTAAACATTCAGAGTACAAAAAAGTATAAAAGTCTTTTATGTATTATTTCGAAGGCCGCAGTTTTCACGAACGCTTAAGAATTTCAGTTTAGTCGATAAAGGCTATTTCAGGCTAAACGGCCTTCAGGGTTTATTAATGAGGGAAATTTATCGATTGATTTATTGTTTCCTGATGGTACAATATTGTACAACAGATGGTGTCATTAAAACTTCGTAAAACCAAAATGACGGGATTAATTTTGACGTAGATTGTAGGAAAACTTTTCAATTAGAATCTGGATTATACAGGGAACTTTTAATCTTACGAAACGGAGAAATCAAAAATAAAATTGTAACTTGTCAAATCTCGTAGTATCTATTAGTTAATTATATGCAATTATGCGTTACTTACTTAAAATATAAATGTTGATATGACTTATTCGTTAATTTCTTATTAAATTTTTGTAAGAAGACTCACTTGAAGAAGCTTTGGACAATATACCTTGTGATTTAGTTCCGTATAGACTTTATAAGTGTAGAACTACTTACTTTACGGAGTCTTACAGTTTCGATATAAAAGCTTTCAAAATTTTAATTTAAGTGTCAAATTGTTTGCCGTTAAGTCGATGATCCTCATACTGTGACGTCTTGACAGATTGTTTCTCGGGAACTTTTCTGTAGCAGTTTGCGGTGAAATCAAGTTTCGCGCTTGTTGTAAAGTTACTTTATTTAAGTTATTGGAGAACTTGAAGCAAGTTAACTTAAATGATCTTATAGAATTACTATATTTTTAGGAAAGAGTCTGTTGATTTATATTATTTTTAGCATATTTTGGTTACAAAGCTTGGTTAGTTACAAACAATTTTTACTTAATTTATCTATTGCGTAAAGGGGCGTTATGAAGTAATTACTTTTAATAATGTAACAAACAAAAACATCCTTTTTATTCTGAGAGGAGACCCGTGCCCAGCATTGGGATATTAATAGATGGACAACGAAAAATAAACTTTTATTACCTTTCGTATATTTTGTATGTATAAGTTAAATTTACCTTACAAACAGTTTAATAGTTTGAGATATTACCTATAGTTCAATAATTATGTATATGGCATATTACACGTATAATAATTTGACACCAATCACAGTTCTATGAATAATTTAAACAATTTCCGCTTCCGATTTAAGCCTGTTTAGAAAAATAGAATGAACAAAATAGCAAAAAAAAAAAGTGTGTGTGTGTCAGCTACGACGCACGATTGGAGTTTACTCCTTACGAATAATAATTATGATATATATCGAATAGAAAAAAGGGTAGGTAAATGAACGCATCTGCTAAAATGATAAGAGAAACAAACATATATCTGTAATTATTCGGATTATTTATATTACTTCAATAATGCGTATTACATAAAGTATGTTACAAAATAATATAAAATAGCGCCATCTAGTGGCAAGTTTTATAAATTGTAAGTTTGCAAGTTTATCAATCTATGTATTTTGGTTCCAAATATTATAATGGTAACTTAATATAATTGTTTATATTAAAGTAAATTTTAATATAATATAATTATTTATATTTAAAACAATGTTAAACGTTTTATAACTTAAAACTTAATAATTATAATTTCTTTGCCATCTATAAAATATCCTTGTTGCAATTTACGGATGAAATTTATATGAGACTCAATAAACATGTTATTATATGTAATTTGGATTGTTTCTGAATGTTTTATAATTCTAGAATTCATTTAAAACGTATTGCTAATTTTATATAACTTATTTTGAACATAATTCATTAGCAATAATTCTGTAATAAATATTAAATAATACTGTTTTGATTTTGCCCGTTTATCGTTGATAGATGGTGCTGATCAATAATGCATCCATTTTTATAAGTTAAATTAATATATCAGTAACTTACAAAAGCCTCTTTATGTTAAAAACTTATTATGCTAATATTATATCTTATTCAATTGCTTACTGATTTTATATGTTACTCTTCTTTAAAAACGTTCATAAAAGATTGTTAATCATATTATGGCGCCAATGTTCATATTTTTCACAGTGTTTATAAATGATCAAACCTATAACTTAATTTATGCAAAAATGTAAACAAATTAGTTAATGACGTTTTAATGTTTTATATATTGCTAATTATTTTTATTGTAATAATTACTTTCATATGGGATTTGAACTTACTGTATTTTAAATTAATAAAAGCACTCTTGATTCATATTTTGGTTTCCGTTACGCCTCAACTTTTCGTGTTACACTTGATTTTACTCCTCATAAAATTTCCGTACCGGGCCTTATAACTCAAATCGTTTCTTAAGGAGTAAACTCCAAAAAGAAAGAAAGTTATTTTTTATTTAGGCAGAGGTATAAAATTAAATTCCCCCGATAATAATTTCATTTGAACCGGGAAAACCTGAAATAGGTCGCGATAAACTGTTGTAGGCGAGAATGTTCGTATTTTTAAACTTTATGCAAAATTGCTTATTATTTTGAAACGATCAAATAATATGAAACAAAATGATACGAAAAAAGTGAATTGAAACTTTAGTATGATAGGTACGTTTAACGAAAATCTAAGAGGTATCTTATACCTATATAAAATTCTCGTGTCAGAATGATAGTTACCGTACTCCTCCGAAACGGCTTTACCGATTTTCACCAAATTTTATATGCATATTCAGTAGGTCTGAGAATCGGCTACTATCTATTTTTCATACCCCTAAGTGATAAGGGTTGTTCATCCTAAACATTTTTTTATTTATATGGCAACACAACGTTTGCCGGGTTAGCTAGTAATATAATAAAAGTTTATAGGGTCTTTGTAACCCTAACCGTATTCAATTTTCGTAGTAGTGTTAGCACCTAAATTGTGTGTAGGTACAGACAACAGGCCAGAATAGGTATCTGAATTATTTATTTTATCATTAAGATGTCTGCTTGCCGTGGACCGACGCTTAAGAATGTTCCACGTTCTACCTAGTGGAAAATCAATATATTTAAAAATGTATGTATGTTTCAATGTATTTTTTTAGGATTCCGTATTCTAAGGATAAAACGGAACCCTATTACTAAGTAATGGAGGCATCACCACCACACCTATTTCTGCCTCATAACAGTAGTGTTAAGCACTGCTACGTTCTGGTTTAAAGAGTATGGTAAGGGAGACATACTTTTCCGAGGCGTTCCAGCTTAATCCTTAGGGATAGCGGCGCATCTGTGACCGACCTCAGGTAGGAATATCTAATCCTAACTGGGGATGATTACGGATGTTCATGGGCGGCAGTAGCCACTTACCATCAGGTGGACTGAATGCTCGTCTACTACTCCTGTATTATAAAAAAAATATCTCCGCTGTCTTTCCGTCTGACCCTCTGTCTGTTTGTCCGTCTGTCACATGGCTCTATTTCCTGAATCATAATAGGTAGACACTTGAATTTTTACTGTAATGAGCTTCGAGTTCGAGTCCCGACTGTTTCGATTTCGAAAGGAAACAAATGTCTGACAAATTGTTTGTTTCTGTTTTGGGCGTGTGTTTACACGAAATTGGGTTAATGAAGGGGCAAGCTAAATGTAATTTGTTGCAATGTAGGCAATTGGTTCACTTTATTTTTAAAGAAGATACGTATGTAATGCCGTATTCGCTATTCGAACTTAGTAAATGACAACTATCTTCTATCAAATATTATTAATCAATTGCACATACAATTATACGAAATATCTAAAATTATTTAGTTATAACGCAACGGAACGTCTATATACAATATAATCAAGGTTATAAAATGTATGATTGGTGAAGTACGTACAAAATTAGATGAGTTTTCCATGAATAAACTCAATATAAACAAAGCTGAAAAAAATGTCGAAGAAGTAAATTATGTAAATAGTGCAATGAACTTAGAGTCAAATTATTTATTCATCAAAAACTAAATTGCTAATTACTAGTTATTTATATTAATTAATTTTTAATTTTGAATAATGCTTAGAAGCTAAAAGCAAAATAATAACCAAGTAAAATAATAATTATTAAACGAGATGTATTTCTTAAACGTACATAAGGATTAATGTTTTCTACGAAATCTCTGCCAAACTTCTTCATAATGTAGTAGGCATTGTAATCAGACAAAACCTAAAAATACACAATATTGTTAAAGTAGACATATAGACAGACAGGTGTAAGGAAGTTTGAAGATAAATAACATTTCTTTTTGTTTAAATAAACGCTTTAAAATATTTATTAGTTCAGTCTTCTTAAAATATTTCATCGTCTCGTCGTAATAAAATTCTCATTGTAATTTAAATGAAGTGATACTCAAATAAAATTTTATTGTTAAATTTTTAATGGCTTAATCGCTTTAAACAATGAGATTTCTTTTTTTAATTTAGAAGATAGTAGATACCTATTATTTTTGCGCGTTCATAAGTATTGGTAGATTGTTGATTTTTAAAAAGAGGGATATAGGAATTAATTTAAAGTAACAATGACATTTGAATTTTAACTTAATTTTAAATTCCTTGCATTATTTGAATTAATTGGAATGAAGTACCTAAACCTGCTTCAACGGTTAAGGTAGTTAAGATTTAATAAGAAGAGCACCGTGCGCCGTCGGTTGTATAATCTCCATATTGAACGTGGACATTAGATACACTAAAATTTATGTTATTTCCCATTTAAAGGTGGTAGAACGCTTTGTGGTTCGACTCCGGCGGCACCACCGCCACACCTATTTCTGCCTAATAACATCAGCGTTAAGCGCTGCTGTGTTCTGTTTTGAAGGGTGTGGTAAGGGAGACATACTTTTCCGAGGCATACCAGCTTAGTCCTCAGGGGTAGCAGCGCATCTGTGGCCGACCTCAGGTAGGTATATCTAATCCTATCTGAGGTTGATTACAGATGTCCATGGGCGGCAGTAGCTACTTACCATCAGGTGGACTGCATGCTCGTCTGCTACTCCTATAATATATAAAAAAAAATGACATGAATTATACTGTCTCATTACAGCAATTTTGCATTGAAGAATAAGGAAGTTCCTTCCTAACATTGTTTCTTCAACCGCGCACGTACCTACATTTTGTATGCTATAAAGAATTGTAATTGCGAACGATCACAATAAGTGGTACTTTACAAAGTTAATGTAGCATCGAAGTGTAACGAAAGTAAGAAATGTAAATGAGACGTCATTATTGCTGAATGGCTTATCGATTATATTATCTATGCGGAATCTGAGGACCATTTTTCGCATTTCGATGAGTGCTCTTCAATGAAGGAAACGCTCTCCCAGCTGGAATTGTAAACCTTTTTAAAAATCAATACATTTAAACGGTTTCTATGCTGTAAATAAAATGGAAGTTATAAAGATCTCGCGGGTTTTCCTAGACACGATGGCTTTGTCATGATTGCTATCGTCGTGAGTTTTTCAAAGATGTTTTGTAGGTTAATCAAATTGAATAAAATCGTTTATTTGTCTTACTTCTAATACGACTTTAGTACTCTTTATTTTTTGAAACTGTGGTAAAGTCGAACTACTTAAATAATTTGTTTTTTAAACGTCTGAATAAATTGTTAATTGCAGTAGCGAACTCTTATAAGGAAATTTATAATATTATATGAAATGATTTTTTTACTTTTATATCGAATATCTATCATATAACATGTAGCGTTAGCACCGCCGACGGAATATTGTATTTCTAATATTCTAAGCGGCGGAGAAATAGGTTGCTATTTTCACGGGGCCCGCTAACAGCGTCAGGGTTTTAATACCCAAAACCCAATAGTTCCCGATAATTTCCATTTCAGTCACAATCCCCGCCGGAATCGGTATTTACAATTCACCATTAAGTTCGATTGCTAAATACTGAAAATGGCAGGAATTCATTTGGATGCCCCGTGCCTATATAGGTGTATATTGCTCGTTTATACCTGAGTATTAAACGTCCAGGATTAGAGGTATATAGGGATTAACAAGTTTTGGTTAACAATAACAAGTTGTCCACACAATAAGGTAAATTGCATTTATCCCTGTAGTTCCGGGACCAGAATAGAGCTACAAGAATGACTATACATTAAACCTGTATGTGTGGGCATGTCCACACATACAGGTTTAATGTTAGATAACCATAACGATTGCCCCGGGCGGCACAGTTTGGAGGCGGCAAAATCGTATTATTAGTGTATTTTATATATAGTAAGTGCTGTGAAACTCAGTTTGCGTCCCCGGGCGGCATATTTAGGGGGCGGCTAATCGCGGCGGCATATTAATTTTCCTTATGCTACGCCACTGCTACAGCAAGACGTTTATGCGATTGAAATAGTGGACGGATACTAATGACTAAATCTAGTTAGTGCTGCCAGTTACTACTGACAGGTAGAACTATAGACTAAACTGTATATAGCGAGTTTATCTGATTTAACCTATGAATCAGATTTGCTATGCAATGACCAGAGTGTATGTCAAAACGTCTGTATTGATTAGAACAGTTTTGTAGCTGAAACTACTCTCCTTGATTACGGGGCAGACTAATTTAATACGGTGAGCGGCTCTGACCAAAAAAGATAGATAAAGCTTTACAATAAATTGCACTGTAACAAAATCAAAATAAATATTATCCACAAGTTTTGATGAATATGGCATTGAAGCACTGCTTGCAATCATTGATGATGTTGTTTTTGACGATGATGATGATTGGCACCTCTTATTGGCACACAATTTTTTGTCACACGGATTTGTGTTCGCGTGCGGGTCTGGCCCGCATGCATGTCTTTCGCATTATATCGTTGCATAGATATTTTTCCTGTCATGTAGACCGTAAGGTAAGCCAAATTTTCGGTTCTTTTCTTTATCATGCGGGTTTATTTTTGTATGCGGATCTGGTCCGCGTGCATGTGCATTTTTCGCATCTTATCGTTTCATAAGTACCCATACAAATTTGTTCTTTGAATGCGCGTAATACTTAAATGTAACTAATAAATTTACTTCGTAAAATTTAATATATTTAATTCGTAATCGTAAACTTAATTTGTTAAGTTGCTCGAGAAGCTCTATTTATCTTTTATTGTCTGAGAAGAGCGGTAACGAGCAAGAAGCAACAGTAGGACAGTAGCTCTGTAATTATAGCTAAGGTATTTTTTCAATGATTTTGCTTATATACAAAAAATATATAACATTCGATTTCAATTTAATGGATTGTAGCTATATGCAACGTTTTACCTTAAATATTGGTCGAATTATCTTTGCAAATGCAAATAGAACCAGAACACTTCATGAGTCACATATATGTATATAACCATCAATTATAACTAATTAAGAACTTTTCCATATGTTCATTTATATATATTTGTACCACGGACCGCGCACACTCGTACATAATAGAAATACACATGGAGAGAGAGACGTGACGATTTCTACCATTTTGCTCCTACCGCAAGCCGCGTTATAAATCTTCGTAGTCCCTCGTAGACCTGTATAAATGAACACTCTCCATATGATTTATTTCCTACCATCAATGAATCAATATATACGAAGGTTTCTATTACCGTTTGAAGAACAAAATGAGCTGCAGTGACCACTCCGCCTCAGTTCTAAGTTAAACGTCAGGCTAAGAAAAATTGAGTCACTATATAGTACAATGCTAGTGTCCCTAATGGAAAGCATTGATTGCCCAGCATGTAATGTGCTACATTGGAAAGCAATTTTACCGGCAACCACAATAAGTTACTTCAAAAAGTAATTTTTCTTTAAAAGTAGATTGTAAATTATAGATGGTCTCATGATCTTAAAATGTTTATAATGAAAGGTATTAAACCTTGTTAAAATTACGGAATTTTCATCGTATTTATCGTAAATTTAGGTGTAGGCGTTTATTTTACGGTTATCTCGTATTTAAAGTTAATGTTTGAAGTAATTATGATCACGGGTAGTATACAAATATTGCAAAAAATCGAAATTTACGGTAGACATAACTGTCATGGAGGTGAGGCGAAGATAATGTAAATCACAGACACTTCTGCTAGCTCATTAAAAAAAAAACAACCACAGACACTTCTGCTAACTCATTAAAAAAAAACGTATCTAATCCGTAGATAACACGGGTCAACATGAAATTTGACTTTGATTGCAAAGCATTCAATTTCGGTAGTTTAGGTCGTAATAAGACGGAAAAAAAATATATGGCATGAAAAACTTTGCTTTTGTGCTTAGAAGACTGATTGACTTTAATAAATTGACCACATATAAAACAAAATGCATCAGCATCGTATTTGCACTTTCGTGACGACATTTTAAGTTATTCTGGGCTTGTAAATAACACCTGATGGTCGTTTATCACTCGGGTGCCATCTAGCGGCACAGTGTAAACGTTAATAACTCTCTCACCGCGCGGTCTTTTTAAAAATATTAAAATCAATTAAAATTTATGAAAAAATTGAAAAATGAGTATTATTATTATAACTATCACAAAAGCAAACTTTATACCGATAAAAGGTATTTTCTTTCCGTTTTTGTGCATAACTAACTGGAAAATAATAGTATAAACTTTAGGACAAAGAACGAAAATTTTTTTGTAGAGTCGTGTAATTATTCAAACAAAAAAATGTAATCAATCTGCTTAAAAATATGCCACATACTTAGGCGGTGTCACTCCCTTATTTTAGACGAGTTCGACTTTATGATATGTCAAAATCCGAGTAGCTCTTTAACCTGTAGGACATATAAAAAATTAGAATAAAAATAGCAGAATTCCAGATTAAAGTTTGATAACAAAAATTCCACTTCTATATCAGCTCTCTAGTGTATACAGTGTATAATATCGTCGTGTTTTGGTTTAAATTACGTATGTTCATGAGGCATTCTAACTTAGTTTCCAGGGGTAGCAACGTATTCGTCCATAACTACAATTAAGGAAAGTAACATACGAGCGACAATTTGCGCTTACGATTGACACCGGCTGTTTCTAGCTAGCTAACGATAGGCGGCGACAGTCGACGGCAGTCGCTCGTGTAAAAGAGCCCTAAGATCCACGTTGCATCTACAGTTTACACAAGTTGCATAGCTATATACTTGTAAGAGATTCTTAGAAAACTAAGGTTCATAAATGTGACATATGAGAAAATGTTCAACCTTTACTAAGACTGCAGTACTTCGACATGCAATACTAAGATTATATTGGCGAACCCAACAAAGGCCAGTGGGCATGACGTTATAATAATATTATGCATATCTACAATACTATAATAAAATGTGTGCGTGTATTTACATGTGTGCGATACTATTTTCGCAATAGAAATAGTGGGAACATAACTGTATGACTGTAAAAAATCAGAACTACATAAATAGAAGATAGAATTACAGAACTACCTACTACAAAAAAAAAAAACGGAAGATAGTATAGATAGATAGAAAAAATATAAAGATATTAGGCCATATTAAGTTTAGAACAAGACAAAAAAAGACTATATTATTTTATGACGTAATTGAAAAGAAGAAAGGAACGTAGCGGGACTATTCAAACTCATATAAATGTACTCGTAGAATAAATTACCGCGTCCAAATGAGAAAATATTAATGATTAAAACAAGTATAAAATATGAAATGAGTAGGTATTTATTTTACTAGATTCTTTTCAACTCAGTCGTAATTAATTTCGCTGTTTTGACAGGATTCCTTTGGCTGGTTTTCACAATATTAGCTCTTATACGACTGCTTGTTTCATTTCCTTGTATTTATGTCGATTATTTTTATTAATTGTGGTTTTACTGCGTCATTTCACTTTTGTGTGTTAATTATTTCTGTTCTTAATGTGTCAGAATCACGCATGTGAACAGCCAATATAAAATGAGCTGTTAAAGCTTCCGAGCATATTTATAGAATTTTTAGGGTTCCTTTCCCAAACGCTCTCTGTCCGTTTGCGACAGGGTTCTCCGTCTTGTACCGTAATAGAATGAAAGTTTAAATTTTCTCAAACCATTTACAGCTCATTAGTATTTATTAAATTATGTCTATTATATTTTCCACTTGGGCCAGCCATTTTTAGTCTAGCCATTCATCCCATTATTTCGAAACTAAATTCAAAATTGAACATGTGGTATCTGGATGACGGGACCTTAGGAGGCGATGCAACTACCGTTTTTGATGATTTTACCTTCCTATTAGATGGTTTAAAAAAAAGTGGTCTTGAGTTGAATTTTTCGAAATGTGAACTTTTTATTAATGAATTATTATCTGTTCCTGCCAGAGACATGATTTTACAAAAATTTTTTTCTTTGTCATCTGATATAAAAATTGTAGGAAAAGAATCATTGCGCCTCCTCGGTTCTCCCGTTTTAGAAGATTCTATTCAACCTTTTTTCGACGAACTCTTGTCAAAATTTGATATAATTTCTGAACGTTTAGGCAAAATTAAAATACACATGGCTTATCACATTATTCGATTTTGTATTTTTGTTCCCAAATTTACATACTTTCTAAGATGTTGCCCAGCATGGAAGTTTTTAAATTCTCTGTCAGTATTGGATTCTCATATTTTGAGGATATTATCAAACATATTGAATTGCAATTTGGATGATAGATCTTGGTCCCAGGCCTCTTTACCTATACGTTTTGGAGGTCTTGGTATCAGGAAAGCTACATCCGTTGCTTTACCCGCATTCCTGTCTTCTGTGCACGGTACGAGTTCTCTGTTCCAAAAAATAACGAATTCTTCATTAGGTCTTACAGAAATCTCGTACTGTGAGGAAGCCAGGAATGCTTGGCACACAGCTTGCCCAGGTGTATCTCTACCTGTAGATCTGAATGTGCAAAGGCTTTGGGACGAGCCGCTTTGCAGAATAACACACACCTCATTGGTAAACTCAAGTGTCAGTTCTGCTGAGCGTGCTCGTCTCCTGGCCGTTTCTGTTAAGGAATCAGGATTTTGGCTTCATGCAACACCGTCCAACAACTTAGGGTCAGTGTTAGACAATACATCATTTACCATTGCTATCGGCTTGCGACTAGGTTTACCTTTAATTCATCCACATTGTTGCCCTTGTGGAGTTCAGGTAGACCATTTGGGACACCACGGCCTATCTTGTCGTCGTAGCGCCGGTCGCCAATCGCGCCATGCTGCCCTCAATGATGTCATCCGCAGGGCTCTTGCTACCGTCAACGTACCGGCACAATTAGAGCCGAACGGTGTTGTACGAGACGATGGTAAGAGGCCTGACGGCTTGACTTTAATTCCTTGGAAGAATGGGAGGTGTCTTGTGTGGGATGCAACGTGTGTCGACACAATGGCACCATCCCATCTTCAACTATCTTCTAGGGCAGCTGGTGTTGTGGCTACCGATGCGGAAATACGCAAACTGCAGAAATATGCTAGTCTCAGTCGAGACTATATATTTCTGCCGTTTGGTGTACAGACGATGGGGCCGTGGGGTTCTGACGCTCGATCTTTTTTTAAACACCTTTCAAGGCGTTTGATCGAGTGCACCCACGACCAAAGGGCTGGCGCTTACCTCGGGCAAAGAATTAGCTTTGCTATTCAGCGAGGTAATGTCGCCAGCGTTTTGGGGACTCTTCCAAGAGACAACAATTTGGATGAAGCTTATTATATTTAACTATTTTATTATAAGTATTTTTATAGCCTGTTTCATATATTATTTTGTACTTTTTTTATTACGTTAATGTTGTAAATAATTAAATGTAACTTATATTAACAAAATTAAAAATAAGAAAATGAATATTTGGTGGTTGGAATATTAGAGTACTACTAAGATTGCCTATCACCACTAATCCGTCATCCGCAAAATTTCAAGTAAAACGGACAGAATCTAAAATTAATCAAATATGCGTTGCTATCCATGAGGATTGAGTCGAGTGGTAGTATCAATTACTACATCCTTAACACCATGCCATTCAACCGAAAAAAAGCTAAATAAAATGTGTAGTGGTGGCGCTGACATCAAAAGCAAAAATAAAAATTCGTGTGGCACTCGGAGACTGCCGCGGTAAAGCTATTGCATAGCATTTTTTATGCTATGAAAACGCTCAGAAGGAATTCTAGAAATACAATATATTCTTCCATAATCATTAACTTTTACATTAATACATCTTTATCCACTATTTTATCATATCTCCATTATATAAGACATTGCAAATATCAGCTGACATTTCATAACTCCAAGCAAGACTGAACATTCTAAAATATAAAATAGAAAAGTATTTAATAAGTGACGTAAAGTATTAACAACCAGCAATATAAATGTAACTGTAACATTTGGCCGAATGTTACAGGTACATCGCATTTTTCATTAATAAATGCACTTTGTTTATTCATATTTAAAACACTTTGTACACAATTATTTGTACCATAAATCATAATGGCGTTTTGATTTTGTGCTGTCAAGTCTGTCAGTTGTAATTGTACGTTTAAAAATAACAAACACTCTTTTACGTTATTTTATCAATCCAGAATTCAACATAGCTTATGTTGATAAAACATATTATTTTGATAATATGGTAATATAATTTTGAATTTTATAATGGGAATATAAAATATACTTCACGCAATTTTAAGATTTCTGCACGGATTATAAAAGAATGTGTATTACTGCCATCTGTGTTCAAGTTGACGAATTAAGGTTATCAAATAAAATAATAAGGAATGTAAAATAATACTTTATTCAATTATATCCATATTTTTCTATTGACAGTCAACAACTCGGTTGCCTGGAGACTTGATATCCAACAGTCCTCCACCGCTATTTTCATTTACACCACCAGGGGCGCCGGCAGCATTTGGTCAAGGTGACGGCGCACCAGTATGCCATTTTCAGTTCTGACTTCATAATGGAGTCTACCTAATCTTCGGATGACGACTCCGTACTCCCATTTAACTCTTGGGTTGGTGTAACTGCGGACTTGCACCTTATCACCTTGTCCGAACTCCTGCGTTGGCGGTGCATTGTAATGTAATCTGGATAGTGGGGCGGATTTCTTAAATAAGGCATGCATATAGGTTCTTACCTCTCTGCCGAACATTAACTGATAAGGTGATAACTCTTTTGTATTAGGTGTACGTCTCAAGCGTGCCTTGACAGTTAACAGTTTATCAAATAAACTTCCGCTATTGCTGATATAAAAGAACATTCAGGTATTAGCCGATTATTTTCTTTTTGTACATTCAAAAATTTAAATTTTAGCTTTGTATATATTTCTTCAAATTCGTACCTGTATTTTATTTCCTCTTCTAAATTTTCTTCTTCTGTAAGCCATTCAATTTTTTCTTGAATCGCGTAGAATTTGTTCAAATTTTCTTGTAAAGAATTCAGTCGTATATTTATTTCTTAAATGTCAATTTTTTCTATTCCCGAAATGTAATTTTCGGTTCGTTTCATTAACCCACGTAATGTGGCTCGTATTTCCTTATTG
Organism: Epargyreus clarus clarus; assembly: GCA_014595695.2. Lineage (NCBI taxonomy): Eukaryota > Metazoa > Arthropoda > Insecta > Lepidoptera > Hesperiidae > Epargyreus > Epargyreus clarus. The sequence goes on from JACTTY020000035.1 coordinate 2,384,821, forward strand.
TTTTTTAGTTCATTCGACATCTCGTCGCCAATATCAAATAAAATAATAAGGAAAGTAAAATAATACTTTATTCAATTATATCCATATTTTTCTATTGACAGTCAACAACTCGGTTGCCTGGAGACTTGATAGTTGGATATCAAGTTTCCAGGCAACCGAGTTGTTGAAAGGTGTTACTTATTTTCGTTACGGAATTTCTCGATTCGGTCGCCGCGCTCAAAGCCCGCGATAAAAGCTATGCAATAGCTTAAAAGATATCTCTTCATATACCTACAGTAATTCTAGATCCAAAGCATACATCTAACGAGAGTGACGCCTAACATGTGGTTTTTGTGATGTGGTTTATATTAAAACATTTTCATCCAAATGACGTGTATGTGGTTGGAATGTTATGAAGTAAAAAAAAACTCCCAAAAGTAAATAAATTTTATTTCGCAAACTAAAATATTGTGGGTTATATTAATCTGGATTAGTATTTTGCCACTTAATTACGAGTACCTGCATTTAATGTAACTCTATGTAGGAAATATAACAAGGTCATGGGTAAAATTTTATTATTAAATGTGTTGAAATAAAATAGGGTTGACATCAATTCTTTTGTTATTGTTATAACTGTTATTTTGAACTCAAAATGTCTGTAAGTTTAAGATTTAATGGAATTTCTACGGGTTCAGTATTAAGGCAACAACCGGTTGCGCACGAAGCTCCTCTGCTCGAACGCACACACGCACACACTCTTATACCACAGAAGAAAGATTGACCGAGAGGAAAAGGAACCCGCATGGAAAGGGTATAACGGTACACTTAGTTCATTTTTATTAAAGGAAAAAAGAGTTCCCGAGGTTGTCCGCAAATTACGGTATTAGTACCACTATTTACGAGCTATTATCGAAGTGTAACTAGGTACCTATATCATAATCCTTCCATTCGATTCTAGGAAAAACGTGATAGGAAAGCAAGTGGACTGTTAGAGAAGACAGACAATGGAAAAAATGAAACATATTAAGCTATTGAGAAAAAAAGAAAACAAAGTAGTAAATAAACCGACGAACTCAAAATGTCTGTAAATTTAAGATTTTATGGAATTTCTACGGGTTCAGTATTAAGGCAACAACCGGTTGCGCACGAAGCTCCTCTGCTCGAACGCACACACGCACACACTCTTATACCACAGAAGAAAGATAGACCGAGAGGAAAAGGAACCCGCATGGAAAGGGTATAACGGTACACTTAGTTCATTTTTATTAAAGGAAAAAAGAGTTCCCGAGGTTGTCCGCAAATTACGGTATTAGTACCACTATTTACGAGCTATTATCGAAGTGTAACTAGGTACCTATATCATAATCCTTCCATTCGATTCTACGAAAAACGTGATAGGAAAGCAAGTGGACTATTAGAGAAAGACAGACAATGGAAAAAATTAAACATATTAAGCTATTGAGAAAAAAGAAAACAAAGTAGTAAATAAACCGACGTAATTACACATGTGATCATTGGTAACTTGTAACAAATTAATCTAATTGCAATTGCCTATTGGTAGCCAGAGCAGATCTGCAAAAAGTTTGGAAAATCCAAAAGTGCACGCCTCATAATCTCATTTTTTTTACAATGAAATTGATTATTTGTAAAAGTGTATATTATATAAATAATGTAGAAATAGAAAAACACTTCAATAGTCAATGTAACTTTACAGTGTCTTATTTATAGATATCAGATGGAGTTATATTCACGAGGTTACAACTTAAGATTTTACATTTGACTTTTTTTTTTTTTTAATTTTTTATTATTTATTTCTATTCAATAAACAAATAAAAAAAAATGATTTTAAAGAAGTTTAGCAATTTTTTTTTTGATTGTTGTTGTATTAGTTTTTTATAAATAATAATTTAATGACAGTGAATTAAACGCTCATATTGACTAAGAAATTATTTCGTGTGTTACTTTAGATAATTAAAAAAATACGTGTGGCACTCGGAGACTGCCGCGGTAAAGCTATTGCATAGCATTTATTATGCTATGAAAACGCTCAGAAGGAATTCCAGAAATACAATATATTCTTCCATAATCATCAACATTTACATTAATACATCTTTATCCACTATTTTATCATATCTCCATTATATATAAGACATTGCAAATATCAGCTGACATTTCATAACTCCAAGCAAGACTGAACATTCTAAAATATAAAAAATACGTGTGGCACTCGGAGACTGCCGCGGTAAAGCTATTGCATAGCATTTATTATGCTATGAAAACGCTCAGAAGGAATTCCAGAAATACAATATATTCTTCCATAATCATCAACATTTACATTAATACATCTTTATCCACTATTTTATCATATCTCCATTATATATAAGACATTGCAAATATCAGCTGACATTTCATAACTCCAAGCAAGACTGAACATTCTAAAATATAAAATAGAAAAGTATTTAATAAGTGACATAAAGTATTAACAACCAGCAATATAAATGGATCAATGCGATGTGCTTGTGACATTTGGCCGAATGTTACAGGTACATCGCATTTTTCATTAATAAATGCACTTTGTTTATTCATATTTAAAACACTTTGTACACAAATTATTTGTACCCTAAATCATAATGGCGTTTTGATTTTGTGCTGTCAAGTCTGTCAGTTGTAATTGTACGTTTAAAAATAACAAACACTCTTTTACGTTATTTTATCAATCCAGAATTCAACATAGCTTATGTTGATGAAACATATTATTTGGATAATATGGTAATATAATTTTGAATTTTATAATGGGAATATAAAATATACTTCACGCAATTTTAAGATTTCTGCACGGATTATAAAAAAATGTGTATTACTGCCATCTGTGTTCAAGTTGACGAATTAAGGTTATCAAATAAAATAATAAGGAATGTAAAATAATACTTTATTCAATTATATCCATATTTTTCTATTGACAGTCAACAACTCGGTTGCCTGGAGACTTGATATCCAACAGTCCTCCACCGCTATTTTCACTTACACCACCAGGGGCGCCGGCAGCATTTGGTCAAGGTGACGGCGCACCAGTATGCCATTTTCAGTTCTGACTTCATAATGGAGTCTACCTAATCTTCGGATGACGACTCCGAACTCCCATTTAACTCTTGGGTTGGTGTAACTGCGGACTTGTACCTTATCACCTTGTCCGAACTCCTGCGTTGGCGGTGCCGCCGGTGCATTGTAATGTAATCTGGATAGTGGAGCGGATTTCTTAAATAAGGCATGCATATAGGTTCTTACCTCTCTGCCGAACATTAACTGATAAGGTGATAACTCTTTTGTATTAGGTGTACGTCTCAAGCGTGCCTTGACAGTTAACAGTTTATCAAATAAACTTCCGCTCTTGCTGATATAAAAGAACATTCAGGTATTAGCCGATTATTTTCTTTTTGTACATTCAAAAATTTAAATTTTAGCTTTGTATATATTTCTTCAAATTCGTACCTGTATTTTATTTCCTCTTCTAAATTTTCTTCTTCTGTAAGCCATTCAATTTTTTCTTGAATCGCGTAGAATTTGTTCAAATTTTCTTGTAAAGAATTCAGTCGTATATTTATTTCTTCAATGTCAATTTGTTCTATTCCCGAAATGTAATTTTCGGTTCGTTTCATTAACCCACGTAATGTGGCTCGTATTTCCTTATTGTTTTTTAGTTCATTCGACATCTCGTCGCCAATATCAAATAAAATAATAAGGAATGTAAAATAATACTTTATTCAATTATATCCATATTTTTCTATTGACAGTCAACAACTCGGTTGCCTGGAGACTTGATAGTTGGATATCAAGTCTCCAGGCAACCGAGTTGTTGAAAGGTGTTACTTATTTTCGTTACGGAATTTCTCGATTCGGTCGCCGCGCTCAAAGCCCGCGATAAAAGCTATGCAATAGCTTAAAAAAAAATATTCCGATACGATCATTTTTTCGACCAATTTTGATGCCACATAAACCCGTCCATACACGGACGTCCAGAAAAGATTATGTTTAATATTATTATTTACTATGTTAAACAAAAAAATTGTTATTAAAATATATCTTATGTGCCTGATAAATTATTTGACTTGATATTAGTGCACTCAAATTAACCTATAAGTGCAATATAATTACCAAAAAATCAATTTCAGTTTCGAGAAAACTGCTTTTTTTGAAATGTCGAGAGTAGAGCACAACCTCAACGCTTCGCTTATGAGGCGTGCAATATGTTTGCATTTTGGACTTTTGTTAAAACAGCAGTGTCAGAGCGTCTTGAGCTTCGCAGGCTTACCAATTCTATGTACGGGAAAATTATCTTCTTGCGTATTGCTCTAAAAAATTGGAACTTCTCAAAGAGGCAATAACAGTTCGTAAACATTTTTTGTGGCGATATCTCTGTTGCAAATATCCAATTTCGACGAATTTTCTATTAGGTGGCTCGTCTGCTACCTCGTTAGATTTAGTTACAAACAAAATTCAATCACTACGAGCTCCAAAAACAATCAGTTTATCTTCCCAATCTCTTATTTCTAACATTAGGTAATGTAAGGCCATATTGACTTAAGTATAGGTGTAGTAAACATTTTACTTACGTATTTCTATGGCATACCAATCACGGAGCCGTATGGGCCATCACCGTCACATATTACAACCGCGCATTAAATTTTATTGACATCAGCTATTAGGACCCATTTTAGGGCAAATCGATCAATCGTAACGTTGTCGGTGAGGTGGTGTTTGTAAGTAACCTTTCATGGTATATTTTTGTGATTAGGTAACTGATTTTTGATAAAGTAATTTTTGATGTTGTATTTTTGTGTTTATTTTTGCTTTAATACTATTAGTATTCTTTTGCGTTCTAATTTCAAGGCTAAGGTTAGGAGTATGTTTTTTTAGTCGTATCTTAGTAGTAGAATTATCAACGTATATATTTCATATCATCATATTGACATTGATCATCCGATCTTTACAAAGGTATTGACAAGGCAGAAACGTATTAAATCGTCACACTAGCAAACAGAACAGAATAATGGATTGAGTAAACGTAAGGTAAAATTGTGGGATGTTTTGAAAACTCATGGTAAGGGTACTGTGTTGACACAACATTGATGAAAGCTGCAGAGCGCTGGCCGGTAGAGAGCATACGTTGAAGGCGGAAACATACTAGTGAAACGCCGCACCCGATGAAGCGCGACGCGAATTGAGTCAAAATTAAATCAAATGTACATATATGTATGTATATTTTTTTATAATATAGGAGTAGCAGGCGAGCTTGCAGTCCACCTGATGGTAAGTGGCTACTGCCGCTCATGGACATCTGTAATCAACCCCAGGTAGGATAAGATATTTCTAACTGAGGTTGGCCACAGATGCGCCGCTACCTAAGGACTAAGCTGGAACGCCTCGGAAACGTATGTCTCCCTTACCACACCCTTCAAAACGGAACACAGCAACGCCTAATACTATTGTTATTAGGCAGAAATAGGTGTGGCGGTGGTGCCGCCGGAGTCGAACCACAAAGGGTTCTACCACCTTCTGATTCATTTATGATCAGAATTACATCATCATCGTGTCGCGTCGACTGTTCATAATGGTTTATGAAGTAATTCTAATAATTTCAGTAACATATCTATCTAATTACGATTAGCTCATGAGATTCTCTATGCAGCGATTACAGTCAGCAGGAGAAATAAATAGCACATTAAAATGTGAAGCAATGGAGTTATGTAAAAAAAAATGGATGAATAGAGACGTATAGCGCGCAGGTGATTTAAAAACATACGTAAGTACCCCTACCTGCCTCAGACGGTTACCCTTTAAACACTCCCTTCTGTTGTTTTATACAAACGCCATTGTTTTTATTTTTAGATCTCAGAAGTTTTTGTTTTAAGTATTTTGTATTGCTGCCTTTGAATCAAGGAAAGTTACAAAACGTGATTCAGTTGCGTAGGAAAGTTTCGAAGTTGGCATTTACGTAAAATATTTTTGACTCGTGCTTTTATACTAAATTATAAAAGAAAAGTATATCTGATTCTTTATTTTTATAATTTTGAAGTAAGGAATGATCATGCAATCCACTTGCTGGTTAGTGGTCACTGCCGTACGGATATCTGTCATATCCATGGAGTACAAGCGTTTGACCTGACTTTAATCACAAATGTGATGTCACTCCTGCTGAGTTTCTTATTGTTATCGTATTCAGAGCTGGTTATAGAGTACTAGCTGACCCGGCAAACTTTGTACCGCCTCAAAATCTATTTATCAAATATATTTCATATAAAATATAGCCTATGTTACTCGTGGATAATGTAGCTTTCGAATGGTGAAAGAATTTTTTAAATCGGTCGAGTAGTTTTTGAGCCTATTCATTACAATCAAACAAACAAACAAAGTTTTCCTCTTTATAATATTAGTATAGATAAGTCCAATGTCCATATTATTCATACGAGAGGCAGTGTAAGTTGGTTTACTGCTAGATATATTTTGTTGTCCCTGTAGTTCCGGGACCAGAATAGGGCTACGGTATCCCCTGCCTGTCGTAAGAGGCGACTAAAAGGGGCTTTCGGGGTTGCGGGCGGCAAGAGTGGGAGCTCGAACTGCCCGGCTAGCGACCCCGGGAAGGACAGCGGTATGTGTGGTCGCATTCCGTCGTATACACCTGACGGTGTGGTGATACAAATTCACCTGGGCGGAGCCCGACGGGGCAGTGCGCTGAGAGGACTCCGGTCGCGTTCCTTTGGAGATCCCGGAGTCCTCTACGCAGCGCCGAGGACGGCCACCGGGGGGGTTTTAGTGCGGTAAAAGTCACACATAACCCCGTGTCGCTCCCACGGCACCGGGTATCTTTTGAAGGTTTCCCCCTCGAGAAGAAAAAAAAATATTTTGTACCTTAATAATAACGCTTTAAATATAACGCTTTCTACATTCACAGCTAACACTAGGATTTTTCCTGCGTGCGTGACATGGACACACACACGACGAATACTCAAACACATAGACTCAGAACAGAAATATAAATTCATCATTCAGATATCTGTCTGGTCGGGTACCGAACCCGCAATCCACTGTGTATTAAACCGGCATGGTGACCGCACCACCACTACCTAATATCGTGTTATTGAATCCAAAGACAAAATCTTTAACATATAAGCTACGATATTATATAAATAAGATTACGTAATATGTTTTCAGAATTCAATATAAGGAACAACACGTGTCCAATTCCGGCGTGTCTGTCAAAGTAACGAAGCCTTATTTCCCAGAAGTCGTTATTTTCCTTTCACACAATGTCAACGTAGAGCCTCCGATCACTGGGGATCTGTAGACTCTGTTAAAAGTTGAAACTGTTATTTTACGTTTACTTGACGATCGCCCGTTATTTAAAATCAATCTATCCACTTTTAGCATACCAAAAATCGAAATTTGTACGAAGCAAAAAATAGCAAAAAATCTTTGGATATTGGAGTCAAAATATTGAATAATTTGTTTATTAAAAAATTTAAAGTTAATGTTGGTGATATGGGTTTCAAGGGTATAGATGGTGCTTACGTCAGCAAGGCTTACTAATATAATCTTAGGTTTATTTATTATACGTAGTAGATTTTACTTCTGATGTTTATATCATCATAGGGGAAGAGGGGAACAGTTTACTTATTAAAAATGACTAAAATTCTACTTACGTACTATAATAATAATTGAATCACTCCTAAAATGTCCGGTTGTGATATCTTTTGTACATATTTCTTTAATTATAACTAATTAGAAAATTCAGGTTATATCTAGGACTATTTGGTACATTTTAAATGATAATTATAGTAAAGAAAATAAGGCTCAAAACGTGCTAGCGTGGTCTGTGTCTAAAGCAGTGTTAAAACGACATTTTACCGCTGCAAGTAGAAAATAAATATTTTCGTAAAATGCCGATTAACTAAGAAAAAGGTGTATGTGTAGGAAGTCCGCTTCCGTCGTACATTGCCGTGGAGAAAGGAAGTCGTTATGAGTAGAAAATAGACTCATTATTTCTTCTTTAACAAGAATGACGGTTTGAAAATTGAAGGTATATTAAAATGGAACTCTAAATTTTTAAATTAAAAAAGTTTTTCCTTTGAACATTCTTCCGCACTTTGGCAGACTATATTACGGGCGGATATTATTGGTATAGAAATAGTTCTCAGGGATAGCGGTGCTTTTGTGGTCGACCTCGGGTAAGAATATATTTTTATCTGTGGTTGATTACAAATGTCCATGGGCGGCAGTAGCCAATTACCATCAGGTGGATTGCCTGCTCCTACTCTTCAAATATTATAATTTCAAGTCCGGGGAGCGGCCGCGCTTCAACAGTCTCAGTTTGGAATTGTATATGTACAAGATGTTCCGAAAACTTTGATAGCGTGATTCAGAAACGTGTAGCGCCATCTCCTGAAGAGTTGCGGGAAGTAGCCACATTAAAAAAACATATGCTTTACCGCATTTACGAGGTAAAAAAAAACAATCTTAGAGGTATGTGAAGTCTACCAATATGCACTTGGCCAGCGCGGTGGACTATGGCACAGTGCCTAATCCTTCTCATTATGAGAGGAGACCCGTGCCCAGCAGTGGGATAATAATGGGTTGTTGATGATGATTGATGATTTACGAGGGTGTAGCAGTATATTCAGTATTATAAAAAATATGCTGTTGGATCTGACAGTTTAGCGACAGCCACAGCTTCAGCCACGTTCGCTCTTTTCTATAAGGCATTCATAGAAGTTACCGTATAGAAAAAGCAATTAGCGGAATAGTTCGACGTTGACGATCATTAATTACCACTGGGCGTCCTGAAACCCTATTTTTGTCAACTTCGCTGACCTAATTGCCAATTCTATTCTAGTAAATGACTGTTTTATGAGCTGTCTGAAAGTTTTATTGTACCCGGGGAAGTAAAATCCAGGTGTTAGAATTCTTAGTCAATTACGAAACTATGAGCAAAATATAATAGGTCGTAACTTAACTTATGACCCACTGGTGGGAATGGGCCTCTGCTTACTGGAGGAGGCCCTGCAGCGTGGTCCACCACACTGCTCCAATATAAAAGTATTTATATCATTCCTAAGTTCTTAATAGTTACTTATTCTTACTGCAATAGATCAATAATAAATAGATTATTATTATCAAAGTCATTTTCAATTTTGGTTTCAATGGTTTTCGATTGGAACACTACGCGCGTGAACTGGTGCGTTTTTTTTTGCCATCGCAACGGATGTAAAATCGCAGCGCGAATGGATACATAAAAATGCAGGTACCATTTATTTTTCGTTTACGAGGGGGAAACCTTCAAAAGGTACCCTATGCAGTGGGAGCGACACGGAGTTATGTGGGATTCTTACCGCACTAAAACCCCCCTGGTGGCCATCATCGGCGCTGCGTTGAGGACTCCGGGAACGTAGGTAAAGTCCAACAAAATTTTACGTGCTGGTGGCAGGGGCACCTTTGGGCATCATAATGTTGCTAGTTTGTCAAAATTACCTAAGAAGTATAAAAAAATATTATATTTTTCAATATTTAACATATTATAACGAATCTCTAATAATCATGTGAAAAATATTTATTTTATGGACAAATGAGATATACAATTGACTCTTTCAGAAAACCGCCACATGCACAGAAAAGTTTGTTGGACTATAAATGACTGCGGCCGATTTCACGGCGTGATTTATTTCGGCGGCTTGCGTGATTTCCGCTGTAATGATGGGCAACTTATATCTTCGCCCATCTTGAGTTCTCACCTTATTTTAGATCATTGTGCCGTTACTAACATTTTTTTTATCATATATGAGTAGCAGACGAGCATGCAGTCCAACTGATGGTAAGTGGCTACTGCCGCCCATGGACATCCGTAATCAACCCCAGATAGGGTTATATTCTTACTTGAGGTCAGCCACAGATGCGGCGCTACCCCTGAGGACTAGATGAAACGCCACGGATAAGTATGTCTCCCTTACCACACGAGAACACAGCAGCGTTTAACACTGCTGTTATGAAGTAGAAATAGGTGTGGCAGTAGTGCCGCCGGCGTCGAACCAATAAGGGTTCTACCACCTTCGTAGAATAACGGGTTTATTGTCAAGAGTAACTGTCTTGCACATGAAATCATAATCTAGTAACTCTATTAATGCAACATTTTATTGCTGCAAGTAGGAAATAAATATGTTCGTAAAATACCGATTACTAAGAAAATATGTACCTATAGACCTTACTGTAGTTCTAATAATATTTTTGTACAAAAACATCAGAAGCTTTCGTTTAATTTTCGTTTATTTACAGTTTTTCTTTTGTAAATGACAACATACGTGTATTTAGTTTCTGTATTAAGAAAAAATCTTATTCCAAATAAGGATAACTAGTAATTGATAATGTATTGTTATGACAGAGATATATTATTAATCTCCTTTCGCCAAGATACAAAGGAAATTACGTTGCGAAGTTTTTACGTTACTTTTAGGAACTTGTATACTATTATAGGAGTACAAGAATATATTCATATTATTTATTTTGTTGTTAAAAAATAAATCCATGTTTTTTAACCGCGGCAAAGTCTGAGGCACCAATCAGAACGAATATTACCTATTTTTTAAAACATCGATCCGTAATTATTAATTTCATGTCAACATGAATTTAAATATGTAGAAAGAAAAAAATATTATTCTATTTTTCAGTTCATACTTTAAATGGATTTGTAGAAGTAACTATTTTATATTTGAACTCACATTCAAACATAATGGTGTTGATACAATGCTCATAGCATTCACTTATTCCAGGCCAGTATGTTTTGGCAATGAATATGATTTTTATCTGAAATTGCCACTAGAATGGGACACGACATACTATTTCTTGGCTTATGTGATGTGTTTTGCTTTTCATATGTTAGGTTAACTTGTTTAAAATGAAGCTGGAATTGACCCTCACATACATATGAACGAACAAGGCAAGTAAAATAAAAGCTTGTACTCGCAATCATGACATAAGTATGTTTTAAAAATTAATTACATCCTATAAGTAACAACCGATGTAAATACATTTCATTTATTAAGCTATTGCATAGCTTTTATCGCGGGCTTTGAGCGCGGCGACCGAATCGAGAAATTCCGTAACGAAAATAAGTAACACCTTTCAACAACTCGGTTGCCTGGAGACTTGATATCCAACTATCAAGTCTCCAGGCAACCGAGTTGTTGACTGTCAATAGAAAAATATGGATATAATTGAATAAAGTATTATTTTACATTCCTTATTATTTTATTTGATATTGGCGACGAGATGTCGAATGAACTAAAAAACAATAAGGAAATACGAGCCACATTACGTGGGTTAATGAAACAAACCGAAAATTACATTTCGGGAATAGAAAAAATTGACATTGAAGAAATAAATATACGACTGAATTCTTTACAAGAAAATTTGAACAAATTCTACGCGATTCAAGAAAAAATTGAATGGCTTACAGAAGAAGAAAATTTAGAAGAGGAAATAAAATACAGGTACGAATTTGAAGAAATATATACAAAGCTAAAATTTAAATTTTTGAATGTACAAAAAGAAAATAATCGGCTAATACCTGAATGTTCTTTTATATCAGCAAGAGCGGAAGTTTATTTGATAAACTGTTAACTGTCAAGGCACGCTTGAGACGTACACCTAATACAAAAGAGTTATCACCTTATCAGTTAATGTTCGGCAGAGAGGTAAGAACTAAGAACCTATATGCATGCCTTATTTAAGAAATCCGCCCCACTATCCAGATTACATTACAATGCACCGCCAACGCAGGAGTTCGGACAAGGTGATAAGGTACAAGTCCGCAGTTACACCAACCCAAGAGTTAAATGGGAGTTCGGAGTCGTCATCCGAAGATTAGGTAGACTCCATTATGAAGTCAGAACTGAAAATGGCATACTGGTGCGCCGTCACCTTGACCAAATGCTGCCGGCGCCCCTGGTGGTGTAAGTGAAAATAGCGGTGGAGGACTGTTGGATATCAAGTCTCCAGGCAACCGAGTTGTTGACTGTCAATAGAAAAATATGGATATAATTGAATAAAGTATTATTTTACATTCCTTATTATTTTATTTGAAAACCTTAATTCGTCAACTTGAACACAGATTTCACTTGAACAGGCAGTAATACACATTTTTTTATAATCCGTGCAGAAATCTTAAAATTGCGTGAAGTATATTTTATATTCCCATTATAAAATTCAAAATTATATTACCATATTATCCAAATAATATGTTTTATCAACATAAGCTATGTTGAATTCTGGATTGATAAAATAACGTAAAAGAGTGTTTGTTATTTTTAAACGTACAATTACAACTGACAGACTTGACAGCACAAAATCAAAACGCCATTATGATTTATGGTACAAATAATTTGTGTACAAAGTGTTTTAAATATGAATAAACAAAGTGCATTTATTAATGAAAAATGCGATGTACCTGTAACATTCGGCCAAATGTCACAGGCACATCGCATTGATCCATTTATATTGCTGGTTGTTAATACTTTACGTCACTTATTAAATACTTTTCTATTTTATATTTTAGAATGTTCAGTCTTGCTTGGAGTTATGAAATGTCAGCTGATATTTGCAATGTCTTATATAATGGAGATATGATAAAATAGTGGATAAAGATGTATTAATGTAAATGTTGATGATTATGGAAGAATATATTGTATTTCTGGAATTCCTTCTGAGCGTTTTCATAGTACAAAAAATGCTATGCAATAGCTTTACCGCGGCAGTCTCCGAGTGCCACACGTATTTTTATATTTTCATTTTTATTGCCACATTTTCTTTAGCTAAAAACTAGGCAGCAGTGATAGCCTAGTGGTTAAGAAACGCGGCCTCTCGATCGAGGGGTCCGAGGTTCAAATCCCAGGCACGCACCTCTGATTTTCAAATTTATGTGCGTATTAGAAATTAATTATCACTTGCTTAAACGGTGAAGGAAAACATCGTGAGGAAACCTGCATACCTGAGAGATTTATAAAAAAATCTTAAAGGTATGTGAAGTCTACCAATACGCACTTGGCCAGCGCGGTGGACTATGGCCTAATCCTTCTCATTCTGAGAGGAGACCCGTGCCCAGCAGTGGGACAGTAATGGGTTGATGATGATGATGAAAAACTAGGTAATATGTTATGTTTCTTGCTCATTGCATTTTATGCTTACATTTATGCACGCAACCATATTACCAATTTAAATTATTAAATGAAGTATCCAGTTATTTTATAGTACGAGTATAATAGTTACTTTTATATTGTAGTAGCAAACGATCATGCCTTCCACCTAATGTTAAGTGGCTTCTGCCGCTCATGAACTAAGCTGGAACGTCTCTAACTCTCTATGTATGTTTTTGGTGCCTCATCAGTTTAACCGGAGCACAGTAGCATTTTATACTGCTGTTTTTAGGGAGAAATAGGCTTCTACCACCACCACCATTAAAAGGGGGGGGGGGGAGGAGGAGGGTCCGTCCGCCCCGGGCCTCCGACGATTATTGTCTTGCAATTGCAAATTTTACGGAGAGGTTAGGTTTCGTAAAAGCAACTCGATATTAGATGTTACATTTACATTACATTTCCCAGGTGAACTGTGAGTTCTCGGTTTTTTAAGTGCACAGTTAAAATAAAAGTATTCATTTCGTGTTACTTATACGTGAACAAGTTCCAAATAGATAAAAATTGTTTATTATGAAGACTGAGTGTGAACGTTTAATAACTATCAATTGAAAGAACCATGGTAACCGAAGTGAATTTATTTTAAAATCCCAGAATTTATTTTTATATTTGCAGTGATGGGTCAGTGCCAAGAAATAAATTAAACGGAGCGGAGTTTGCTATCGACTTCGAGTACCTACTGCTGAAGTGTCTTCCGATTTGACATCTCCTTATAAGAAATTAGTAGTCTGTGGCTACAAGTAGTAGTTACTTAAATTGCTACTAGTAAGAATTATAACAATTCGTACCTACTTATTAATGAACGATATAAATAAAAAAGTTTTAATGTAAAGTAACACTTATAAAATAAAAATATATTTCAAAAGTATTTAAGATATTTATTAGAAACTTGTTTTTTTTTTAAATAAAGTTTAGAGACTAAAAATTCTTATTTATTTAAGGAAGAAAAATTAATGAAATGAAATAAAAGAAAAAAAAGAAGAAAGGTCGAGTGATGACGTTTCTCTTCTTCTCTTTATTGCTACTAAAAGCGAATTAAGCGCGAATATTTTGTGCATCTGTATATTTCTCTGCCATTCTACAATATATTTATTTATGTTAAAAAATAATACTGAATTATAATAAAATCAAAACACCCAGCGTTTAAAAATGCTGTGTCACTCCCACAGTTTAGACAAGCCACACGACACATCATACGCGTGCCAAAACAGACATACATACATAAATACATACATACATACATCCGCTTAAAATAAAATACGCACCAAAATCGGGCAAAAAGGGCTTATCGACTACAAACTACATATAAAGTTTATTAAAGTATTATTGATATAAAATATATACGTGTAAATTATTTATTTATTATTCATTTTAATTAAGTAACATAATTATATATAATATATCTATCTATTTACAAACTTAGAATCTATATACAATATACACAAAAAATATAATTTAAACAAAAAAAAATATTAAAACTTAAATAATTAAATATAAAACAATGAGTCCAAATCACTGCTTCCCGGTAGAGTCCCAAGAATGCTGGCTGCCTTGCCGCGTTGTATGGCCAAACTTATTCTTTGGCCAAAGTACGCACCAGATCTTGGGTCTCCAGAAACGTCAACCAGACGCGACGACATTTCTTTGAAGAACCGTCGTGCTTCTGGCCCACGTACCCAGAGTCTCTACCGCAAACGGCACAAATATGTAGCCAACCCCCAATGTATACGTATATAAAAATATTTTCTATATAATGCCTGTAGATAATTATGTGTAATTACCAATTACCTGAGTAACATACAACGAGCCCTTTTTACCGATCTCCAGATTGCTACTATTTATCTTTACTACCTATTTAACCGTAACTGTTGTTTGGTAAATGAAAGTATTTAGTCGGATATAACAAATAATTAAAGAAAATTAAGCAGAGCGTGGTTCACTATTGTATGGTTGAATGGTAGTAAAAAAAAATCGCTTTCTACACTCACAGCCCTAGGATCACACACTAGGATTCCCTGTATCGTGGGTGCCATGGACACACACACAGACAAATACACAAACACCCAGACCCAGAAACAGAAACCTAAATTCATCATTTAGATTTTTGTCTGGCCGGGGATAGAACCCAGGACCCTTTGCGCGTCAGACCGGTATGGTGACCGCTCCGCCACGCGGGTCGTCAGTAAGTGGTTCGCTTCTTACTAGTTTCTTACTAGTGACAGCAGTGTTAAGCGCTGTTGTGTTCTGGTTTGAAAGGCGTGGTAAGGAGTATCCCTTACCACAAAAAGTATGTCCTTTTCCGAGATATTCCAACTTAGTCTTCAGGCGTAACTGCGCGTGTGGCCGATCTCAGAAATGAATTTAATCTTATTTAATTTATTATAGATATCCATGGGCGGCAGTAGCCACTGGCTATCAGGTCGACTGCATGCTCGTATGCTACTGCTTGTTAAAAATAGTATACGTTGTTTATATTGAACTAGATATAATTCTATTGATAGGTAATATAGGTTGAATAGTGTTAAAACTTACGAATCTACTTATTCAGAAATATGTCAAAAGTAAATTTTATAAATCTAGATCACGCTAATATTGGTGTAATATATTTGAGTGTATAGAGGAATTAACTTCTCATGAGGAGTCCTATTTTCTATCTTTAAAACGACACGACGTGCAATGATTTAAAATTGTCCCCGATTTTTATCGTTAAATTTGGGGTAATTTTAAATTGAGCTTTACTCCAATTTTATTATAATAATTGTTATGATTAACCCCTTACTATCCCACTACGGGTCCACAATGTCTTACTAGCACATTTTCCATAAGCTAGCCACGTGACAGTTGGAAGACCTTACACAAATCTTCAAAATTAACTCTGAATAACTTACTTTTAAAGGTGAAGGAAAAAATTCTAATTTATCCCTTAAAATTTGTCCACCGATAAAAACCTGCAAACAATTTATAATAAGCACGTGACTGAAAATCAGAGGCGCGTGTTTGAGATTCGAACAAGGAAAGTTACCGGTTCATACTGGTTATATTGCGATAATATTATTCGTTAACGACACAAACAGCGTTGATTAAGCTCCAGACAGTTGTAGGTCTTTGGTTAAGGCAGTGGTTAAGAAACTAGGCCTCTCGATCGAGGGATCCGAGGTTCAAATCCCAGGCACGCCTAGAAATTAATTATCACTAGCTAAACGGTGAAGGAAAATATTATGAGGAAACCTGCATACCTGAGATATTTATAAAAAAAAATCTCAAAGGTATGTGAAGTCCGGTGGACTATGGCCTAATCCTTCTCATTATGAGAAGAGGCCCGTGCCCAGTAATGGGACAGTAATGGGTTAATGATGAGAATTGTAGGTCTAATTTTTTTATTGTCCTTTAATAACCTACGAGCGATCATGGTGACCGCTGACGAAAGTTTTTTTCATTAGCGGTCCCAAATTTGGCACTTGGCACCCTTGCATCAAACATATATACGAGTATGTACATATAACTCGGCGAGGTAAAATTGTCACTTTTGGACATAAAAAAGGCACGTGTACGGATAATGATGAACACGTGTCGAACATAATTATAATTTAAAAAGTCGTAGCGGTCAACCCTGACCGTGAAATTAAAGGGTTATTAGTTACAGGCAATACTTAGTTAACCTTGACTTATGTAATAAAAGTACCTCGTAATTTTTCTACATTGTAAATAAGTAAAAAAAATTTTAACAAAAAATACAACCGACTTCTATGCCACTACAAAGTAAAAAATAATTGAAATAAATGTTGGTTTAGTACATATTTCTGAAGCCGGCGCTCAATATACTTCGTTGGATAACGATGTAAACAGCGTGTCTAATATGATGATAAAAGAATTATTAAAATCGGTCCACTAACGGCGGAGTACATACATAAAAAAAAAAATGTGAGCCGTCACGGGACGCCTGGCAGATGTGAAACATCGACATTATTTTGTAAAGTAATATAGTAATATGCAGAAAAGAACATATTGTGATAGGAACTAAATATGTCATAATGATAAAATAAAATATTACGATTTTTTTCCAGATAACGATGACTATTTATTGAATTCGATTGCGCATGGCGAGGCGTCGCCACACCGTACACACTACTGCATATAGACTGTATATATATACATCGTATAGCGTGGCCACGGCATGCTTCGCCACGCCAGAAATCGGTTTTACGTGCGGCTATAGATGTTTCACATCAAAAAAAGATAGTGGCCGAATTGATAACCACCTCCTTTTTGAAGTCGGTTAAAAAGATGAAAAGCCTATTATGAAGTCGATCACAGATGCGTTGTTGCTATTGACGACTAGATGATCGCCTCAAATGTAGAACAGCCGCTTAGCTAACAAATGTAGTCACCAACCCCTTCAAATTAGCAGAAATAGGAGTGGTAGTGGTCCTACGCACAACGGAGAGGGATAATCTTATTTACGTAATGTCGCATAACAAAACGTTGGCTAAGCTTATAGTATTATAAAAAGGGTAATCAAAAATCTAATAATATGCTCGGACCGTCATCGGCAGCTGGTTGTCGAACGTCTATTTTTGTGCCACTGTACCGCGTCGTAAAACTAAATGTTAATAAAACGCATAATGCCCGTTACGATAATATTAAGACATATGGTGATAATGGTAACATTAATTTAGAATAGGATGGTGATGTGGGTCCAGAATGAGAGGAGTGACCTTGTGGTTAAGAAATGCGACCCTACATTTGGCGGTCCGAGGTTCGAATGTATGTCCTATAATTTTTCAAATAATGTTCACAGTTGCTTAGGCAGCGAAGTAAAACATTGCGAAACAATGCGAGTGCGAAAGATTTTTTATCAAAATTCGCACTTGCCAAGTCAAGTGGTGGACCATGGCATGGCCTAAACCCCTCACATTGAGAGGACACCCGTGCCCAGCAGTGGAACAGTAATGGGTTGACGTCTATGGGACCAGAAGAGATAAAATGGTTTATTCGTATCAATCCCTGAAATGAAACAGATGTAGTGTAAAATGTAGCGTATCAAATCAATTCAATGGTATGTAGACAAACTACAATTCTATTTACCTGTAATTTTTACCCGACTGCCAAGGAAGGGTTATGTTTTTCGCGCGTATCTTGTATGTTTGTCTTTCTTTATTTGTCTTGTTTTATTATAGCTTAGACTTCTACCAATGTAGTGTAAAATGTAGCGTATTAAAATCAGTTGAATTCTGTATAGATAAACAACAGTTCTATTTACTTGTAATATTTTGTTTTTCGTTGACTTTGTTTACCCATAACTATGTATTACACTACTATGTCGTAGTCTACTTTTATCTCAAACTGTTACAGAATCGTGGCATCGTCGCCTCTCTGGATTGAAGGACAACATTTACGATTAAACTTATAAGAAACGTCTGTCTTTACTGGTTTTAGAGGACATGTGTGTGACATAAATGTTTGCCAGTCTGTCATGGCAGGGATGTTTTTAATAGTCAGAGAACTAAAAGCTTTCGAAGCAAAACATTTGTCGCATGTTTTGTGATAACGGACTTAAGGGATTATGTTGTCTTTTTGCTCCTATTCAATAGCATCATTCTAAATTTCATTACAGAGGCCTTCGATATATAAAATTAGAACAATACCGTTTGTCGACTCGGCGTCAAGGTCAAATCTAATTAAATTGTAGAAATTCTTTCTAAAATTGACATGGAAGATGCCTTACGACACGTTTACGTATTCTTACTAAATACTTAAGCATAATATTAGAATTCCTACTCTAATTGAATTTCTGGAAAACCTGTCTATTATACTAAAATTTTGGAACACCAACATCTCCCTTATCCACAATCTTCGAACCAGAACACATCCGGGCTACTCAATGCTGTTATGGGATAGAAATGGGTGTAGCGGTGATGCTTATGGCGTCGAATCAATGCTGGCTTAAAAAACGCTTAAAAATAAAAACCTTAAAGGATTTGAAACTTTCTGTTCTCATATACCTATGTAGTACTTTTAGGAATATTAATAGAAAAGGAAACGAATAGAGAATAGATTAGACGATAAAGCATTTTAAAAAAATCTAAGAAAATGATTTAGAAAAGAAGCATTGCTATCAAACGTATTTATAAACAATACGTTTATCTCTAGATCTATTTCAATAATAATCCATGAGCATATTCGCATAAAGCGATGGAATTTACATTGAAGTGCCTTAGAAGATTTTATTAGATCTCTGTCACCATAAAAGGCGAGCCCGTTTATTGGGCAGTTACCGAGATTCAATAAGGAATATTGGTTCCTTCGATTTCATTTACACAGCAAGTTATTCAATAATGTCACTTTGGACCGAACCTAGTTGTAGGGAAGGCAATTCTTTCCGAAAAACATCGATTCTTGAATCGATTCGAATCGATGTGTAATAAATCGACGAGGCCCAAAATCGATTCTTTGGGCCCGAAAAATCGAGGCCCAAAGAATTGATTCTCCAAAAATCGATCTTCGATATTTAAGGGAATCGAGGAAAGCGTAAAAAATGTCATCGGGACTAAAACTAGCACTGAAATACGAATCCGTCAGCAAAACATGTTTTTTTTAGACATCTATAACACATTCAATCAACTTCGAAAAGATCAACTTTCGATTTTCTAGGATGAAAGATCGATTCACTGATTCGATCCAATACTGGAGATCGATCAAAATAACCGATCTTTTAGGTCAAAACAATTGATTCTTCGATTAATCGATCTCAGATCCCCATCCCTGCCTAGTGCAGACACTAATACGATTTGTTAGAGCAAAGGCACTATTTATCCTGTTTTCTTTGTATCAGAAGTTATTTATTACATTCTCCACGTCCGATTTTGTATTGTTGCATTCTTTTACGTGTCGAGTGTATTCCGCTTTTGTTTAAGTGGACGGGAGTTATTTATCAGATTTTATCCAATATTTTATATTGTTCTATTTTTTACGGATATGTCGAGTGTATTCGACAAACAAATGAAATTCCGTCCCCTATGGACAGAAGTTATTTGTAAGATATTGTACGATCGATTTTTATTATTTTGCATTCTTTTACGGACATGTCGAGGGTATTGGGCGTTTGTTTACATACAATATATTGGACGTACGTTGGTTAAAAAGCTTTTTAACAGAGTTTAGAATAGACGAGACAGAGACTCAATAGTAGTTCTAGGATTAGGAAGATGATTCGTAATGTTAATGCATCTTTGACCTTAGAAACCAATTTTGAGATTAAGATAAGTTCGAAACGTATTCCAAGCACGCTCTGATTTAATGTTTTATCTGTCTATCTCTTAAGTTATTATCAGTTGCTTTAACGGTGTCGGTAACGGTGAAGGATCTCTTCGTAATATTTATATGCCTAAGAGGTCTCAAAGACGACCTTAGAAAATTTTGAAAGTATTGGTAGACATCAATGTGCTTGTAGTCAGCATGATGTACCATGATCTGCCCGATTATTCTAAGAGGCGATCGACGCCCAGCACTGGGACAATAATGGATTGATGGCCTAGATGACAGGCTGTACCCAATGCATGCATAATTTAATCTGGTTCGCGTACGTAAAGGGCATTTCTCTGTACCAAATATACATGTAAATGTATGTAGATAGGTACGTAAGATGTAATGTTGGTCTCTGACGTAGTTTCCGGCCGGCTAGGCAGTTCGCCAAGCGCCTAAGGCTCTCCTTTGAGCTTCAATATCCCATTTCCCAAACTTAATTGATAGCGATAATTATCGTAGACTAAACAAACAATTGAGATAAGTTCAAGCTAACGCACGTAATGTGTGCTTAAAAGTGGCTGGTTCGTACAATATTAGGGGGTGTTGCGTAACACTGAATAGTAAATAGAAAATGTACCACATAGACGTAATTATGATGAAGCGTCTTAAAATAAAAGCGGTTTCTAGGCTACGCTTTACATTATAACCATCTTTGAAGGTGGCGAACCCTTTGTGGCTCGACTCCGGCGGCATCACTGCCACACCTATTTCTGACTATTAACGGTAGTGTTAAGCGCTGCTGTTTTCTGGTATGAAGGGTGTGGTAAGGATGACATTTTCCGAGGCGTTCCAGTCTTAGTACTCAGGGGTAGTAAGGTATTTGTGGCGAACCTCAGGTAGGAATATCTTATCCTATCTGAGATTGATAACAGATGTCCATGGTCGGCAGTAGCCGGCAGTAGTAGATGGTAAGGGACTGCTGCCGCTTATTAGTACAATTATGTAATGCACTCTATACAGTAGAAGGGTTCTATCTGAAGCCGATCATAAATGTGTTGCCACTACTGAGGAGTAAGATGGTCGATGAGGAGTCCTTTGAGCCGGTTTGAGGCGGTTAATAATATATATGATATATATCAGATATCGATTAACCGGTTATTAAGGAACAATAGGATTCTTACTTGCTGACTAGAATCCTGTATAGAGCCAATGAGGAGCTTAAAACTAATCTAGATGGTTTAGGATAGAAGTGTATTCTGCCAAATAGGTCGTTCGGACTATAAAGCTGAAGCAATGTGATATCTACAGTTTACTTCTAAAGGACGAATAGATAAAACAAAATTAGTGATATTATCATAAAACAAAATCCTACTTTAAATAAGTTACTTATTAAAGTAAATAATAAAATATGTTTAAAAAAAAAGGAATTGAACATTCAGACATGACCCTCTTTCTAGCGCAGCTGGGTAAAGTAAAATAAACAAAAACAATAGACGAACATTTAAATTTCGTACTAAAATTTATACCTTATCTCTCTACGTCCCTTTAACGACCTGTAGTAATATTAACATAAACATTATGGAATCCAAGAAGGCTTCAAACTCAAGAGGCTATACGATCGTATTACGACAACGTTTTACTATAATGGAATATCCACTTTCGCGATTAGGTACACATTTATGCGTCCAATATGTGGGTCAAGTTCATAAAATGTCTTCGGTTGTGTGGTACTGAAATTTCTTTTATTTTTGTTGATATTTGTTATGATTTAGGACATTTAGGTAATTATTTTTTACTAGTTTTTGCCCGCGGCGTCACCCGCGTAAAAAGAAAATAATATGACATACTAACATACATAAAACTGAAAACTCGTACCTTCATTGGAATGATAGTGGCGCCATCTGGCGAAAATTGGTCGTATCAACTCTGAAACGTTCGTGGGCTCATGGACATCAATTTGCTAAAGATCATCACTTGATCAAATGCATAGTTTACGATTCAATCCTTACTAATATCGATTAAAATAATCGGTGTTTTGGGTCCAAAAGATCGATTCTCCGATTAATCGATCTTAGATCGCCATCCCTAGTTCCCCTAGGATTTCCGGGATAAAAACTATCCTATGTCCGTTCTCGGGTCTTAGACTATCTTTGTACAAAATTTCATTAAAATCGGTTCATTGGTTTACGCGTGAATAAGAGACAACCAGACAGACAGACAGACAGACAGAGTTACTTTCGGATTTATAATATTAGTAAGGATAAGGATAAATACTCGTATTATAACTGTTTTGATATTATGCGAGTATTTATAGGAATATTTTTGTGCATTTTTCACAGATCTGCACCGGCCTAAATAACACTACAACGTTATATAAACGTTTTGTTTGGTTAGATCAATTTTATTCCTATAAGTACTCGTATCATATTGTAATATTTTAATCCGTTATAAAAAGAGCAAAGACGCGTAGGTGTGTAGTTTATAAATAAATTCTAATAATATTTGAAATATTTGCCTCTTGTAAAAATATTTCATGGAAGAATAAAATGAGAATAGCCGAGATTTTTGATATCATATTTTGGTGATACTTGTTTCCTTGGTAAAATAAAAAGAACTGAAAATAAATATTTTAGTTTTGTTTGTAACCAACAAATTAGATATAAGGAGAGAATTACCCTGTGGAAAAATAAAATTGGGATAGCTGAAATATTTTTAGCTTAAATAGGTAGCCTTGAAATAAGTATGTCGTTGTAAAAAGTGGAAATCATGTAGATTTTTTGTCTTACTGTATAAACTTTGAGGTTATATTTTTAATTTATCCTATAACAATAACAAGGAAACAATATCACTTCTCAACATTATTCGTGAGCTTTGTATGAATAACCGCACAACTGAAAATTATTTTTTCTGTTAAAGGTACATTTCAATCTAAAATATTTCTATATATTTCCTATTTTAACGTGTATTATACTGTGGTGTAACGTGTGTGTGTTATATATAACTAATTATAAGTTTAACTAATTATAGTTTTCATAATTTAAACTTCGTGTAAGTATTACAAAGATCTCGAAAACAAAAACATTGTGTAATTTTAAACTGGCTCTCCTGAAAAATAACCTTTTTTGAGTTATGCGGTTATTCATGCAAATCAGCGACATGTCTAGTGCTTGTGAGATATTACCTAATATGAATTTCTGAGTTCCCTCCGTAAAGACGACGGAGTAGTTATTTATAGTCCCGTACTTGACAAACGCGCACTCCTAATTAGAGCTAAATTGTTAAGTATTAATTTGTCTAGAACATTTATTAACATGTCTAAAACATAGATGGTAGACCACCACACACACAACTACACCTATTTGGCCTTGTAGCAGCTGTGTAGTGTTTCTGTGTTCTGGTGAACGGAGTGGTGGAAAAGATATTAAAAAGAGTATTTCCAATTTAGTCCTTGGAGTCCTGGAGAACACATATGTGGCCAACCTCAGGTAGGATTTAAATCCTATCTAAAGTTGATTACATAGTCGACGGCAGTGTCGATTTACCCTGATGAGCTTAGGGACAATGTTATTTAATTATTTTATTTATTACCTCTGACCGCGAGGGAAGCCGCGGGTAGAAAGCTAGTAAAATATATTTAGATCTACCTGACCTAAGTAGGTTAGACCTAGTATATGGTTGGTGAATTATCGGAATAGAACTATAAAGTAAGCGAGAAAAGAGCATTTTATTTCTAGTCGATATCGGCAACTACTTTAAGTTTATTACCTTTAACAAAAGTACCTTATACGTGACTCAGGTAAATATGCCAAGAATGAGGAGAGAATAGCGCTATATTTCAAAATGAAATGCCATAGGCGACACCGTTTGCCCTTTGAATTAAATTGAAAAATACCATTGAAATAATAATTATAACAGCTTTTATGATTTAGAGGTAAAAATTTAGAGTAATCCACCTGAAGAGACGTAGTTTGGAGTACTTACTGCCTGAAGTCGGTCATGGATGCGTTGTAGTAATGCATCCATAACCGACTTCAGGCAGCAGCCTTGAGAACTAAGATGGAATGTCATATATATTTGTATCTTCCTTCAAGCCAGAACACAGCAGCGTTTTACACTGCTGTTATAAGGTAGAAATAGGTGCGGCAGTCGTGTCTACGATTTCGATCAGCGTTAAACAAATGTATGTATGTTAAAAAATTTCGAGTGTATGCATTTTTATATAGCGCATAAACTTAATTATATTACACGGAATACAGCCGTATACAGAGTATACGGCTGTATTCCGTGTAATAAAAATGCAAAGGACGTCGCCCCTTGTAATTCAAATTTGATAGAAACATTACGTTTTAAAAGGTCACTTCTGTTCAGGCGTACTTTGACAATTGCACTATGGATCTTAAGCTTGCATGGAAAAAGGCCACTCATTTGATACAAGTGAGAACAAAATGATACCGTTCATTATATTAAAGCATAGTTATGAGGGTCACTACCGTCCCTAAATTATATTATACGTATTACATTGAAAGTCATAAGGTGACTTATGTAAATCATAGCTCATACTGATTTGTCACACACTTCTGTGACATGCCAGGGGCGTACGAACTCATTATTGCTTTTCGCTACTACAAAAATTGGTATGGATTTCTGTTTCTTATAACCTAGGTCAAGGAAATATTACTTAAATACTTACGTCATTTCGTAGCTAGGAAAAAAACGCAATATGTTTTTTTTTTAAACTGGCAACATCATATGTGAACATACATTATTTTCATAGCCTAGCATGATATCGCGATATTTGAAAATATGACAATTTACCGTATATTTTTAAATGTACAGTTTCAATCCCAATCCCAATGCCCTAACTAACCTTACTCTGACTTACGTTAAAGGAAATAGAAAAACTCGCAACATTTATAGTATACAAAAGCAATAATGATTCATATGCCCCTAGTAGGAGAGAAATTGCTATCAAGTCCTTGTCAAATTACACCATAAATGTGATTAGCCTTCACGGAACACTATACTAGACCAAAGAAGTCCAATGCAGTAGTAATGTTGATTTGTTGAGCTATTCATCAAACTTATAGCTGCGTCTAATGAGATTGTACCTAGAATTAGGTCAGTGAAATATATCATTCGTACGTGATGATTAATGGTCTAAAGTCTATATGTTTCTTTGGTTTCAGTCTGAAATAATTAGGTTTATGTGTCTATAAATTATTCTAGTACGTTAAAGAATAAGGGCGGCAGCACACATGCTACTTTAAGCAATAGTGATCGACGATTTCGCTGCTTTTCGGAAACTATAATAATGCAGAGATTAAACGACACCGCACACATTTGAGCGCCGCTCGCATCTATATTTTAAGCTAACTGCAAGAATTACAATAACGCGTAACACAACACAGTATAAATGCAGTCGCTAAAACGCATTTTCGATTTCTAAAAGCTTCTTTAGACTTTAGAAACTTCTTCGATGGAATCGCGAATCGCTGAAAATAAAAGTAGCAAGTCTGTTAGGGCCGGAATTGAGTCGTTAAAGATTCAAACATTCTTGTGCCCGTTGTTTATTTTCGTTTTATAAATTTATTTTAAGCGTTTCATAGTATCTTCGTCACTGAAAATAGCATTAATGTGTAATAAAAACCAATAATTGCTATCAAAACAAACGAAAACAAAACTGATAATTGTATAAAAATGTTTCAAGAACACCTGTTCAAGTTCGCTTCCCGCCAAAAAGCCTTCGTAAAGTTTCTATAGCCGAGTGTTCAATAAAAAAAAAGTTTTAAAATAATATCGTTAACTAGCCAAATAGCGACTTAAGTCATAGATTAGTAAATATTACTCACTCCTAACAAGAAAATGTACTATGAGAATTAAATAGTTGCGTAAAAAAGTTTTGCCACGTCTCCGTGCTAAAATGTGCCTAAAATATTTGAAATAATTATTTATTTATTATCTAAATTACGCAGTATTAGTTATTTATTCGTAAATTTTCTCTAAAAATGTTTTTATTTGTCAAGAATTTAAAAAAAAGAACTTACTAGTAAGCCGTTTGTGGCTTCATTCAATTTCAAGGCGGCGAAGTATCTTTACTAATCTATGCTTTAAGTATAATATTTTTCAAATAAATTAATATTTATGGGTATGTTACAAATTACATAATAATATAGAAAACTTGAAGCATTTTATTATTATTTTGTTTATCTTTGTCAAAATATAACAGTTTTAAGTCGAAAACTTTTTAGGGATCCCTACCCAAACTGTTAAACGGGTCCCGGTCCCACCTATCAGGACTCTCTTTAACCAACCCCTAGAAACCCATGTAAGAAACCGGTATTTTTCGTTTTGCCTATTAAACTGTAATCGGTGGACACTTAAAATGCTTCTTTAATGTGTACTTCTATAGCTATTATGAAAACAAATAATATTTTAAAAATACGCTTCAAATACTTTATGGTTGAACTACAGAACCCTCATTGAACGGGTTCGACTCGCACTTGGCCGAATATTTCGTATTGAAACCTCGGCCTCTGAAGTGCTTTCATAGCGTAATCGATCGTACAATCTGTTTCGACTCCAATTGAGGGACATGTCAAGGTTCCTACAAAATGGAACGTCAATATATTCAAATACTATGTAGTTGAGTGATGAGCCGTACCTTCGTAAAATGTGACTTTGAAAGTATTGGGTGGGTGGGGAATGCCAATGACTAAATACTTCGTCGTATATATATCTCAAAGGCGACTGACTGACATACTGATCTCTCAACGCACAGCCCAAACCACTGGACGGATCGGGCTGAAATTTGGCATGCAGGTAGATGTTATGACGTAGGCATCCGCTAAGAAAGGATTTTGATCAATTCTACCCCCAAGGGGATAAAATAGGGGACGAAAATATAACTTCGTAACGCGAGCGAAGCCGCGGGCAAAAGCTCGTGTTTAATAAGATCATTGCAAGCTTGTTTTGATAGTTAAAGAGAGTAACTTCTTTTGTATAGTATGTGAACAAGTTATTCCAACTTAAGCAATACGCACTTACCCTAACACACCCTAACATCACAATATGTCATAAAAATATTCTTTTAAATATGCATTCTCATCGATTTAATTACAAATTTAAATCCGACGAGTCATTTCGGCTGTAAGCGTGCCAAATAATAAGACGTACAGACATACACGTGATATACTGTACCCTTACCATGAGTTTTCAAAACATCCCACAATTTTACGTTACGTTTACTCAATCCATTACTCTGTTCCGTTTGCTTCAGTGGACTGAGTAAACGTAACAACAAGTAAGTCTTTTTGTCTGCCTCACATGTTCGCAAAAAAGAGAGACAAAAGCGCCATTTTGTCAATTTAGACATTTAATGTTACGTTACTAACACTATAGTTCTGATACAATCCGCTAGGGTCGCTGGTTGGAATTTGTATGGGCAAATACGTAAACAAATATCAAAACAGTCATATTTGTCAAAACGTAAAAACTCATGGTAAGGGTACTGAAGCTCCCGCAGTCGGGTAAAAATACTATTATTTATCTTGTTATCTGTTTTTTTTATCTAGGTAACTGTCTAACTTACTTCATATAATTTATTTGTTTATTGTTTATTAGAACAATACATGAATCACTTACACTAATTAACATGTCAAGTTCAATGTCCTAATACAGAGGAATTAATAATTAAATAGAATAAAATATTTATAAAACATTTATATAAAATAACTATAATTAAATAATCGATATCAATAAGAAATTAAATATTACATAGAAACCGACTGAGAATGTAGGAGATTAGAATTTATCCGTAAAATTAAGGCACTTCTTCCTGCACTAACTTTCTGCCATCTATCAGCAAATAGATCGAAGTCGGGATAAGCGTCTAGAAGACTTGTTAAATTAAATAAATTACAACATAATTATGCTTACAAAATATGTTAGACTAAATATTGTTATTGCAACGATATTTACAACCGTTGCATCGTCAACAACCCATTACTGTCCCACTGCTAGGCACGGGTCACCTCTACACGGGCCATAGTCCACCCCGCTGGCCAAGTGCGTATTGGACTTCACATACCTTTGAGATTTTTTTTTACAAATCTCTCAGGTATGCAGGCTTCCTCACAATGTTTTCCTTCACCGTTTAGCAAGTGATAATTAATTTCTAATACACACATAACTTTTGAAAAATCAGAGGTCCGTGCCTGGGGTTTGAAAGTCGGACCCCTCGATCGAGAGGCCGAGTTTGTTAACCACTAGGCTATCACTGCTATAAACGTTGCATAACAAATAAAATTGTTATTTTTTTCGTTTCATCATTGACCTCAAACTCAAATGGTAACATACATAATAAATCTAACTTCGTGTTGCAGTTGTAACCTTATAACCGCCCGAAATTTGGCATAGGCTAATCGGATTTACGTGAGGCAAATAAACTAAAAGTTTTGTGCCGTGTTTTGTACTGAAATTTCAGGGGATATAACGTTGACATTTTCGGCAATTGGATCATATGTCGGGTAGAAAGCACGGTAAATAAATTATGTCGATTTTGGACATAACAAGGACTTCCCTTTTATATTTCTAAGTGTCAGAACAGCCAAGCTTTGACTAAAAGTAAATAATAGTGCAAACGGAAAAATGTAATGAAAATCGATTCTATGTGAGATAATATTTTTATTTTATTATTTTTTTAACTTAGCTTGTTTGTTAGTAAGTGCGGACAAATCTTGTTGGCCTTTTGCAAATTGTTAGACTAGACACATCCTTGAGAACGTTTTTTTAGAACACTTAGGCGTATAAGTCTTCTGACGGAGTTTTCCTTCGCTATGTAAACAAGTGATAAATAATTTCTAATATGCACAAACTTTTGAAAAATTGGGCCTGGAATTAGAACCTCAGAATTGAGAGGCCAAATTTTTCAGTTGCATTGAAAATGAGTTAAAACCGTATGAGTAAAAAAGACTGTGTTCCTTTACTTACTCAATATGGTTGCAGCCAATAAATTGGCCAGACGCTCCATTTTCGATATATTCCTTGAACTTTTTGCTTAATTTTGAGTTTAACTGTTTCTTTGCTAAAATATTTCACAATTTAACTATTAAAGTTTGGCGTCGTTAAACTTTTCGCAGGAAATTACTGAGTAGAATTTCAAACTAATATTCCGTGGGAAAACTTTAATAATTATACGTCTTATTGTTTAATATTGCACTGATACATTATTTATATTTATAAATATATCGTATCAGATACAGACAAATCCGAAATTAGGAAGAAAAGTGAAAATGCTGAAAGGAGTTACGGCGCATACTTTTAGATTGAAAAAAAAAAACTAGTTTTATAGCCGGAAATCGATCGAGTTCATTTTGAAGAAAACACCACACAGTTTTGTATTTTTAAATGTATCAAATTTTGATCCTAAGTATCAAATTTTGGAAAGTAATGATAGATGACAAACTAAACGAAAGGTAATTTTTAAGCAACATTTTTTTAATACCACAAGGTAACGGTACAATAAGACCTTATCCGACACAATCTCAACTTTAAGCTTTTGCTTATATTTTAAAGTAATATTAGAAAATAGGCAATATAATAGTTTCAAGGTTTTGTATGAATCACGGAAGTCACGAGACGTCACCGCCACAAAATTTTATATTCGGGAAAGCAATCATTGTCTTTAATAATCGCACATAAAATTCACACGAAAACCTCATAAATCTTTTTTAAGCTGGGAATACAGATGTGTGATATCATCATACGTGTGATTAAATAATTTTGGCTCGACAACTTAACCAATATATTCCCTCTGAATTAATATGACAAGACGGTAGAGCTCATGGCGGAACTCTTTGTGATTTAACTGCGACATCATCACTGCCACAATAACTTTAATAATGTCCCTAGATAATAATTGCAGCACATCTAATAATGATCGATTGCTGGCTGTGCGCATGGAAGGCATGCAGCATATTGGCGTCGCGTCACCCGGCGCAAGATTTAAATTCACCGCCCCCAATAGATATGACTCGGCGAAAAAATAGGCCGTCAAGACTAAATAGTCTCTGAAATTAGTGTTTCGACAATTTTTAACGAAAAAGTAGGCTTGCCGCCCCGTCGCCCCGGTAAGATTCACCTGTGATTCAGCAATAGAGAAATCATTTTCAAAAATCACGCGATGTCATCATTTTTATACCTCAAATTGGAAAACTAAGTAAGGATGCCTCACGTGTTTAGCTCAACTTTTAAAGTGTAACGTAGCAGGGTACAACAGTTTTAAAGCAGTTATAGTGATGGTGCTTCTGTGATGGCAAGATACTGTCCCACTTTAAACAGTCCTCTCAGAAAACTTACTTCAACCTGCATGGATATAACAATCAAATTTTAATATGAGTATATAAACTGAATATTGCAATTTCTCCTTCTCGAATAGCTGCTACGAGAGCCTGAAATTACATTGAATATTCATTCGTTAGAAAGTACATAGCCAATGCATAGATGAGGTATCGCTTAATATCAATTTACCTATTGGTTGTATGATGTATCGTTCAATTTGTTAATTAGTGTGACATAAATGGCTCACTATCCTTATCCTTACTAATATTATAAATCCGAAAGTAACTCTGTCTGTCTGTCTGTCTGTCTGTCTGGTTGTCTATTCTTCACGCCCAAGCCACTGAACCGATTTTAATGAAATTTTGTACAAAGATAGTCTGAGACTCGAGAAAAGACATAGGATAGTTTTTATCCCGGAAATCCCACGGGAACTAGGGATGGCGATCTAAGATCGATTAATCGGAGAGACCAAAAACATCGATTATTTTAATCGATATTAGTAAGGATTGAATCGTAAACTGTGCATTTGATCAAGTGATGATCTTTAGCAAAGTTGAAGGTACGTTTTATGTATGTTAGTATGTTATATTATTTTCTTTTAAACGCGGGCGAAGCCGCGGGCAAATGCTAGTAATAATATATTCGAAACTAATCGCGCGCCCGAAGAAGTGTGACTTTAGAATATCTTAGGCAATATTTCCGTCGTATAGTGTAGCTTTACGGCCTACTTTACTGGTGTTCATGTTCTCGCATAATTGCGTATCGAGTTTAATAATTATTCACGCCATTGGATCTTTTGAGATACTGAAAACAAGAGAAATAGAGCTAGAACATTGAAAATTAATTATTTATAGAATTCGTAACAAAGTTATTGTTTTAATTATATTAATAGAGTCAAAGCATTAGACTTTATTCATGGACATTATTGTAAGAAACTTGTATTGTTTTCAGTAGTAATATTGAGAATTTTGTAAATGTCTATGTATCGAAGATATTTTTATATTGTTTGATTTTATATGCCTAAGTTTTCAATAGCTTTTCCATATTATACCATCGTAAGATGCTTTTCAAGTAGGTACGTACAAAAATTATTTCCACTCGGGAATCGAACCGGCGACATTTAACATAGTAGATACACATTTTGTAAAAGCTGATGAATTTGTAACGCAGTCGCCAATTACTAATTAAAAATATTGAGAAAAAAGGAATTATTTGATCATTTCATTACAAAATGATGATAACGTTATAACTTGAAACGTTATATTGAACGCAAAATCTAGAGAGCTACGAATTTATTTATTTTGTTACACGAAGCGAAAAGCAAAATAAAAAGGTACCAATAGTAATAAATATCCTTATCTCAGCAAAACACAATGTAACACAGGTACAATGCCATCCAGGCTTTAATAATACCCATTATGTCTAGTTCCACGGGATCGACGATTGAGAGTATAATGTCGGAAATCTAATAACTTAAATCACTGACGAGGAAAACTCGTTAGGAGAATGTTGTGTTAGGAGAATCAAACAGTATAATAATATCTATAGATATATAATTCTTTTGTTTAAAACTGTGTTTTTCAAAGTGTGAGTCTCGACCCCCTGGGGGTCAGCCTATATAGGGGGTCGAGAAGCCCAGTAAAAATACTTAGAACGTGTTGATAAAAGGGCAGTGATGCTGGAAGTAAATGAAAGTATTGTATGCAATTGAGATTTATTTTGCAATATAATAAATTATAAATTAAAATCTACGAGGGTCGAGAAATGTCACATACTAAGGGGTACAGGCAACAAAAAGTTTAAACCGACTTAATAATTTATGGTTCTCAATTTGTCGAAAAACATTTCTACGAATTTTCGAATTTAATTGAGACAGCGTCAAGTAGTATTGGAATTTCAAACAACCCATCAAGCGATGTTGATTCATTACAAAAATTAACGTTATACTTAACGAATAATTAATTACGGAATCCGAATTATTAGTACAGGTTGTTGAAGTAGGATTTTGTTATTTAAATTACTTAATGCTTTATTTAAATTAATTGGAAATTAAACTTTTGATGATATCGTTTCGAGTAAGTACCGAATTTGGGAATATCCATAAAGAAAAACACTTAAAATTTGTTCATATTTTTTTATAATAATATATGTAGGTATGCTTCATTGTCGGTAGTAAATAATATCGTAAGAAAGATAGGTTACTAGTACTATGTAGAATTATATTTGGGCTAGGGGCGCGTGGTGGGTGCCCACTATGGGTGTCCTGTGGAACATAACAGCATAGTAGAATTTACTATGGTAACAACGGCGCTTAACTGATTTTAAGAAAAATAGTACACGAGCGGGCACCCGCCGCGTTCGAATGCGTCGCGCGCCGTATGTGTAAAAACCTGCGCGAGCGCCAATATCGCTCCTCATACTATATTTCAATACAGACACACGAGCGTGCACCCGCGTCAGTTTTTGAAGACGTCCTGAACTGACAAGGGAGCCAGTTATACGGATCGGTTCATGCGGTCGTAAACCCGCATAATACGGAAAGGTCCTAATACAAACCGCTCTAGTTGTTACCACTTCGACCGAGTGCGGTTTGACCGACTTCCGATCGGGATTCAAGGGGTTTATATTGAGAAGATAATTATGCAAATTTCTATACAAGCCACGTTGCAACTGCGGAGAAACCTATTGAATAACTCCTTTACGTTGAATAGAGTGTAATTAAATTAAAATAACAAAGATAAAATAAATTTAAACTAGATAAAGATATGGTAAAAGTACAGAACTAAGTGAAGATAAAAAATAGAAAGATATTTAAAATATAAATACGCCATAACTTGTGCTTGTGGCATACTAACATTATTTGTTAGTCGTATTCTTGTCAGCAATTCTTTAATTTGACTGTATTGATCACAGATATATTATCCTACTGACGTAGGGTATTGATTTAAAATGACTTTACTAACCTAATCATGCCATTATCCAATTGTACTTAAAATTTCACCTCAATCGGATCAAAATGGTCAAAATGGTTGCAAGATTTAACCCTCATTCACATATAAGGCAAGTTAAATAAAGGCCTGTAAAATACATTTGAAATTTTGAGTCATCAACTCCGTCCTACGCATTTGTTAAGGTCCTTCTCGCTCCGTATAATTTCTTACAAAGCTTAAATTTATGCAAGCCTCGAATAATAATATACTGACCTACCACATATTTAGCATACCGGTTACACAAGCTCAAAAGCTCTTTGATTTTGTAATGAGCTTTGTACCAGAGGAATTTCTTAGTAGCACAAGTAATATTTAATACGGGCTAATTTCACGTTAACTTGCTTTGTGGGTTTGTAGTCCTTTTTAAGGGAAAAGTCTTTGCTAAATAGGCGAAGATCATAATCATGATTAAATCATTATTATGTCATTGCATTCTACTTCTATTTTTTTATTGATAACACTAAAAGTCGTCAATAATTTGAATTAGATTAAAGTTTCGTGAAGAGATAAATATTTTTAGGGAGAAACAAATTTGGTCACAAGATTACTTTTCACGAACCGTTTTACATATAAAGTCCAAGTTTCAAAGGAGGTTTTTTTTTATATTGTGGAATCTGAACGAACACTTCTTTATCCCCTTAAAACAGTTTTTTTTTATCTACCAGTAGCAGACGAGCATGCAGTCCACCTGATGGTAAGTGGCTACCGCCGCCCATTGACATCTGCAACCCCAGATATTTAGGCCCCAGGTACCTGAGGCCAGTGTCAGATTTGCCGCTACCCTTGAGAACTAAGCTGGTGTGGCGGAAAAGCATGTGTCACGTACCACACCCTTCAAACACCAGAACACAGCAGCGCTTAACACTTGTTAAATATTTTCTTAAAATACGAGTACGAGACGTCCAGAGATGTAATCTGACGATATTTGCGACGGAGAAATTTCGCGTTAATTCAAAGCCTGAAAGAACTTCTATTCTCTTTAATATCAAAGTAAATTGTTGTTAAATTGGGGTTGCCTTCCATGAAATACTTTCCGCCTTTTCCGGAAACCGGTGAGATTTTAAAAATAATTATAAACTTAGCTAGGTATATGTTTTTGTTTTGTGGATATCTAATTACTAAAGAAATGAGAAATAAATCAAATTGAAGTGTTTGTTTGTAATGTCCAAATAGCACTTTTTTACTAAATGCATATAAAAGTATACACAGAACAAAAACAAAGACAAAATTAAGTATTAAAATTTTTGTCTGTCTATTTATTCCGACTAATCTTGATACACATATTTAATATGAAGGCCATTTGAAGGTGCTCGTTTTCTACTTATAAGTTTTTTAATATGAAAAATCGCCCCCGTACTCGGTCCCTAGCCAATCAGATATTTAAAAAGTGACTTTACATTTCTGTTTCGGGGCCTTGTCTTTGAGTACGTCCGTGGCATCCACGAAACTATGTAGTGCCAATTAATACAGGCAGCGTTATCTATCTAATACGAGTAGGGTACCTCCCTATTTATTACTTCGATTTAGTAATCATATCACTAAAAAATATCTGTTTACATTTTATTTTTATTTTTTTATAATATAGGAGTAGCAGATGAGCATGCAGTCCACCTGATGGTAAGTGGCTACTGCCGCCCATGGACATCTGTAATCAACCCCAGATAGAATTAGATTTTCCTACCTAAGGTCTGCCACAGATGCGCCGCTACCCATGAGGACTAAGCTGGAACGCCTCGAAAAAGTATGTCTCCCTTACACCTACACCACACCCTTCAAAACGGAAGACAGCAGCGCCTAACACTGCTGTTATTAGACAGAAATAGGTGTGGTGGTGGTGCCGCCGGAGTCGAACCACAAAGGGTTCTACCACCTTCAAACCACCCTTTTTATGTGTATTACATATCAATTAATTGTCATGGCTTAGTACCGCAATGTAAAAGTTTCTAATGTACATATTATGTGCTAAAATTAACTATCAAAATACAAAGAACACTCATTACGCCAAAAGTTGTATTTCAACCACTTGTAGAGATTACAGGCTCTTTTTTTTATTCAGACGGTGTTTTTCTTTCATTCAATTACAGGGCAGTGACCTTATGAATATTTTCAATTTTTCCTCTCTGCCTTTGAGCCCTCAATGAAGTTGTTTGTCTGCATATGCGAAAACATATATGCCTTTTGATTAGACGTGTATGGAAGAATTTGAAAGTGTATTGAGTTGATTATGGAAGAATTTGAAAATATGTTTGGGTGGATGACGGCTAGTGGCAGAATATTATGCGCTTTTTTGTGCTTTGCAGGGTATGTTTAGCCTTCGGAACCGGTTGTTATCTTTGGATATCAGTCGGTAAATCTTGTCGGAGCTCTTATGGGCGACTTGGAAACAAAGTATGCCTACTAACCAGTACTTCCTTACATCATTCACATAATAGCAATGTGAGGCTGCTTTATGCGTCTTTTAGACGGGAACGGAAACCTGTGTCCAACAGTGGGACGTAGAAATGATCACGTCCGAGCTGTGGCATTAATCAATGATATGAACACCTTTTTGTGAAACATTCACTTTTCTCTCATTGCACTTAAGATGAGCTTATTAACTGCTTTGCGCTGACAACATGTAACTTGATAAGCGTAATACTCCTTTGTGAACACTATGAAAAGCTTTCAACGGCTTTTTCTTGCGATGTCATCACCATTCCGTAACTGATCGCCTCTGTTTTACTTTACTGTTCACCCTTCGCATTGTTTTCAGTTTAATTCAAATTCTACTACTCATACTAATATATCTACTTCATTTTTTAATTCATTCATAAAAAACGAGTACATTAAACCCGGACATCCCATTTTACACCGCTTTTGTAAATATAAGTAGATATAACCTATAAACACTTTATCTTAAAATGTTTTTATATCTGTACCTACATTAAGTACATCCACTCGCCCAACGGATTGTAAACCTGATCTGACGGTTGTGAATCCGCAGTAAACCGTAATAAGTGCTTGTAAAACCTCCATAGACTCCATTATACTAAATGGTGAGTCACAAACCGTGAATTTCGCCTAAAGGGGAAAAGACAGAAATTACCTTATCTTTATTATGTAATCTACAGACTACGACATTCGAGTTGAAATTTTGGATGGGGAATATATGATGAAAAATTAGTTTTTGCGACACTGATAATCCTAGTGAGGAAGTAGAGCCTTATACCCGTTATCTTAATAACGAACGTCTTCTTGAAGGTAGTCTGTATTAGTATAGTCCCATATACGATACGGAGTAACGATATTACAATTACACGTAAGTAAGAACACACTAGTGATTAGAGGTATTATGACTATATCCCCGTTATTAAACTGTTCTTGCTAAAGTCTCCGACCAGAATGCCGCTCTCTGTTAACTCGAGCGCCGCCATGATATCATCCCCACTTGACATTCCCACTGCATCTGTGTTTGAACTGTAGTATACAAATGAGTGACTTATTATTTTAAAGTTTACTATTATAAAAATGCGATAACGTTAATATCCAAGCTTCGTACATAGATTAGTAAAGATATTTCGCCGCCTTGAAATTGAATGAAGCCGCAAATGGCTTATTATAGTAAGTTCTTTTTTTTTAATTCTTGACAAATAAAAACATTTTTAGAGAAAATTTACGAATAAATAACTAATACTGCGTAATTATATGATAATTAAATATTTTATAATAATAATTTCAAATATTTTAGGGATATTTTAGCACGGAGACGTGGCAAAACTTTTTTACGCAACTATTTCAATTCTCAAAACTGGGCACATTTTCTTGTTAGGAGTGAGTAATCTTTACTAATCTATGGCTTCGTATTAACGACGATAACATTAATAAATTAAAATGATATTTAAATCTATAATAAATTATACTATTTACAATCTTACTTTAGCAAAGTACTTAAATGTATATCCTCAATTTATCAATAAAACTTATTATAGTGAGTGTAGTAGCACTTATACTTCCGTCTGTAGACTATATATTGTATTCAGTCTTTAGAGGAGGAACGCATCTCAATCAAAACATAGGGTTTCTATGAACGTGGATTAAGTGATTTGTCACTTCACATTGAGTAGATTGCGGTTTATTTTCTACTATACATATAACTACGAATTATTATAAAAAAAATACTTTATATAAAAAACAAAACCGACTGCTTTTGTAAGCAGTCGGTTTGTAAGCAAGCTTTTGTAAGCAGCTATATTTGTATATAGCTATGTACCTTTGTCACTCCCACAATTTAAACCAATCCACCGACACCTTATAATTTGTTAAAATTCATCAATCCGTTTGGATTCTAAGGCGTACCAAAGAATGAGACATATACATATA
This sequence comes from Epargyreus clarus clarus, assembly GCA_014595695.2. Lineage (NCBI taxonomy): Eukaryota > Metazoa > Arthropoda > Insecta > Lepidoptera > Hesperiidae > Epargyreus > Epargyreus clarus. The sequence goes on from JACTTY020000035.1 coordinate 2,422,964, forward strand.
TGCTCAAACGTTACGTTACAGTCGAGTCAAAAGTATATAAAAAGTGGTATATTATTATAATTGATAGTCATCTTGAAGGTCTTGAAGGCGTGTAATTTTATAGTCACATAAAAGGTACAGAGTAACGATATAATAACTATACGTAAGTAAGTTCACACTAGTGATTAGAAGTATTATAACTACACAAGTATCTCCGTTATTCGACTGTTCTTGCTGAAGTCTCCGACCAGAATGTCGCTCTCTGTTAATTTGAGCGCCGCCAAGGTGTCGTCCCCACTTCACCTACCCGCATCAGTTTTTAAAATGTAGTGTCAAATGAGTCACTTATTACTTTAATGTAACGTTATAAAAATGTGATATCGTTAATATCCAAGCTTCTTATTAACGATGATAACATTATGATCATATGCACGACAGTTTACCCATCAATTTAAATGACGACGACGAATGACGATGATAACAATATTTTCATAATGTTCTTTACTAAAACAGGACAGTAAAGTTATCACAGTAAAGGAAATAATTATTTCCTTTTTAAGAAAAGGAAATAATTAAAGGATTTATTTAACAAAAGGGATTCATAAGTGAATCCCTTTTGTTAAATAAATCCCTGAACATTTTTGTAATCCACATATGCCGACAATAATACAAAACCGCTTTTGCTTGCTTCGTTGGCAATGTCTACCTACTAAATTATTGAAGCAAAAATTAAAGGAAAAACGTTGGGTGAAAGGAGGACAGTTCATTAGGGTTTGTGAATTCACGTGTAAAATATATAAGGCGCTAGAATAACATAAATGTAGATTTTCTGAGATTAACATTTTTTTCATAATATAGGAGTAGTAGACGAGCATGCAGTCCACCTAAAGGTAAGTGGTTACTGCCGCCGATGGACATCTGCAATCAACCCCAGATAGGATTAGATATACCTACCTGAGGTGGCTACAGGTGCGCCGCCACCTGAGGACTAAGCTGGAACACCTCGGATACTTACAAAAACGAGTATACAAAACTTTACTTTTTAAGTCACTTCGGCACCCGAATCATTGATTCTCCTATAAATTCTTTAATATCAATTTAAATGTTATTTGTAAAAACCACAATTTATGAATAAATATCTATAAATATAATAAATGTAAAGAATAAACGATTATAATTAGTACTAGTTAGAAACGTCTAGTTCTTGCGTTCCGATTTTCGATTTCAAATTCCACGTTACCTCATATGTTAAAATCTGTCACAGCGTTTGAGTTGCAGGGGTTTACCAGAGAATGAGACAAACACATACATCCATACATACGTTCGAAAGACATTACCCTCCGCAGTAAAAAACAAAACAGACAATGTACATGTAAAACATGTGTTTTGTAAACACAGGCCTTTTGAAACAGCTCTAATCTTCGGTCTAGACGTTCGTTAACATGGAAAGTTGCGCTCTTTAAAACCGCTATGTGTGGCTTTAACTATTCTTTTACAAATATATATTATGACCTTGTGACTTCAGATTCTTTTGAATTTTGTATAAAAGTATATTTTTGCGCGAATAATTCAACTACACTTAAATAGGAAGTTAAAATATAAACAATGACCATAAATTAAATTATTGGTCTCTGCAACGGAAATCAATTTTTACTCTAAGATAATAACATAATTAAAGTATTATAAAAATATGTTCTAATTTCACCGTTAACCAAATGCTACAATGTGTACGAATAACGATGTTATGTCTATCAATGAAAGTCATCTTGAAGGTCTTGAAGTCGTGTAATCATATAGTCACATAAAAGGTACAGAGTACCGATATAATAACTATACGTAAGTAAGTTCACACTAGTTAGAAGTATTATAACTACACAAGTATCTCCGTTATTCGACTGTTCTTGCTGAAGTCTCCGACCAGAATATCGCTCTCTGTTAATTCGAGCGCCGCCATGGTGTCGTCCCCACTTCACATACCCGCATCTGTTTTTAAACCGTAGTATCAAATGAGTCACTTATTACTTTAATGTAATGTTATAGAAATGCGATATCGTTAACATCCAAGCTTCTTATTAACGACGATAGCATGTCTATGCTTACTAAATGGCTACTTTCTAAAAATAATCTTAATTTATTAGTTTCTCAATGCCTTTAAGGACCTGCCTTAAAACTATTAGTACCATAATTTTAAGGTTACATTTAAAAAGATAAATATTATTATTTTACACTGAGAATATAGAGATTCTGAGTAAAAAATAAAAACCGTGCAAAGGACCAACACATAAATAAGATTTGCTTAAATACGAAAGATATTATTTTAAAAAGCTATGAAAAGGGTTACACAAAATTTTGTCGCGCATTTTAGTCGCATATTATAGTCGCGAAGCAGAGACGCTAATGGGTTGTTGATGATTATAGTCGCATTATTGTAGATAATATTGAATTGAGACAATACGAGTAATTAGAGTTGAGGTCTAATATTCCTTCCAGACATAATAATAAGCAATCCAGACTTAATAAGTAACTTCGGAGATTAGCGGCATACATTATGTGATGCAAACTTTCTAAAACATAGACATCTTTGTTGTTTTTAAGACAAAGAAGGCTTTTCGAAGAAACTTTTGTCAAAAGGCTTAAAAACAACACGATTAACGCCTGTTATTCATAATCAATCTGTTGAATTTTTGCCAGAGATCGCGATTTAATGACTTTTTTAAATTTCTTTTCATAAATGATGCCATATTTTTCGAGCGATGTATGTTATGTACCTACGTATACAGGGTGAATTTTTCAAATAGGCCTTCAGGGCAGATCCGAAAATATGAAAATTAACGAAAAATGCCGAAAGGAGTTACAAGGCCGATTATGATAAAAACAAAAACTGCAGCATTAGTTTATTAAAATATCTTTTTCCTTAGCCGGGAATCGAACGAGTTCATTTTGGAAAAAAAACACCCTCTATATTATTCCACTATCTGATAGTGTCGCCCTGTATATGATTGTCGAAAATTTTCACGCTCTACAATCCAAACGGCTTGACGAATGTTAACATATAAAGTGTCGTTGGATTCGTCTCAATTGGAAGTGATATAGGCTATATAATAATCTAATATAATTATAACTATTACAGTAAACAAAGTATAAAGCCATTAAACAATTTAAAGTATTTTGACATGAGCCGCTCGCGTAATAGGCAAGTACTAAAATTACAAAATGTTAGTACTTGCCTATTAAGGGACCACGACACGTCAAAAGCGGCACCACTATAATATTTAACTGTATGTTTGTTTATGTAGAAGCCATTAAAGCCTAAGAGCCTCGCCGCGCCTCGGTCATTAAAGTCACATAACAGAGAAGAAACTTTCATACATTACTCTAGGACAATGCACTTACTTGCAACAAGACTTGCGTCGTACAAAGTTCTCGAGACAATATTGCGATGGAATACACCGCATGTCATCTAGAAGTTTACACTTATGAGTTTTCCGGAGGTTTGCTTTTAAAAGTCCATAAACAGTGACGTATTAATAAATAGTACTTCACATGCGAAGTTGACTTAGAAAATATGTAGGTTTCTAAACTATTTTCTGTACTATTAGTACTATTAATAAGTTTACGCTTATTTATGAGTGTTGGAAAGCGCTTGTTTAAAGATTGCGTGTAATATCAATATTTATAACTTGAAATTGAGACATTTTACCATTGTATGAAAACTTAGTGCCCTAACTATAAGCGTATGATTAACTCTCGATTTTATGTGGACGGCTTAATTACGCTTACGGATAATATAATGAAAGTAAAGAAAATTATTATCTTCATCATCACAGCCTTTTACACACACGCGCCATCCCAGGCGTGCCACCATATTCAGTTCTTCGTTACTCTCATCCAGTCTCTACCATCAGTCTTCATAACTTGTTTAATCTTTTCTGCCCTATCAATCCTACCACATCCAGTCTACTTAATAAATATAAACGTAAAGAAAGAAAATTTGCCACTTTTAATTATCATCTTTATCAAGTTCTCCTATCTGCCGGACACTCGTCTCTTCCCAGAATGAGTAGGATTGACCCAGTAAAGTTACGAGACCGTAAATCCTCTGTGTATCATTAGCGTTCGATTGCAACAGAAGTATCGTCTTTCTTTTGAAACGTGTCGTCTTGTGGCATTTGTACTTCGAGTCGATGATCTGTGAACGGTGTACGTGGGTGTTAGAAGCAATACAAATGCCATTATTAATTGTAAATAATGTATTGCACAATCATTTGGTGAATTATTGTTTATATTGTATCGTGTATTTATAGATTGTGGTTCGACTCCTGCGGCACCACTGCCACATTTTTTTCTACCTAATAACAGCAGTGTTAAGCACTCTGTTCTATTCTGTGTTCTGATTTATGTGGTATGTGGTATGAAGTATGTGGTAAGGGAGATCAACTAAGGGTAGCAGCGCATCTGTGGCGGACCTCACGTACGAATGTAATCCTATCTGAGGTTGATTACATAGTTGGCAGTAGCCACTTACCATCATGTGGACTGCTTGCTCGTCTACTACTAAGTATATTATAAAAAAGATACGAATACGGCTTGCCAATCGCGCTTCTGAGACTTCTTATGTCATGTTCTGAGTAAGAAAATGTGTATTTTAATTTTTTTATTATAAATAGTAGCAATCGCAACATTAATTGTTACGTTACGGAGGAGCTTTACTAGAACTAATCCGAAGGTAAATCAGATTACCGCAGTACGTTGCCGCTAATCGCAGCGCGATAAAACTTTCTTAATATATAACCATCTGTTGCGTTGTCGCTTGGATACTAAAACAAAGTTTTAGTTATCGCTTTAGTAGTCAACCTATTAGTCCCATTATGTTTTGTATTATCGAAGTAGTAAATGAGCATGCAGCTTGGTGGTAAGGTTACTGCCACTTATGGACAACTGTTTTCAACGACAGATATGATAAGATTCCTAAGATTTAAAGGTCGTAGAACCCTTTGTGGTTCGACTCTGGCGGCACCACCGCCACATCTATTTCTACCTCATAACAGCAGTGTTAGGCGCTTCTGTGTTCCGGTTTGAAGGGTATGGTAAGGGAGACAGACTTTTCCGAGGCGTTCCAGCTTAGTCCTCAGGGGTAGCGGCGCATCTGTGGCCGACCTCAGGTAGGAATATCTAATCCTATCCGGGGTTGATTACAGATGTCCATGGGCGGCAGTAGCCACTTACCATCAGGTGGACTGCATGCTCGTCTGCTACTCTTATATTATAAAAAAACCTGTCGGCCACAGATTACACATCATGTACGTTGCTACCCCTGAGAATAAAGTGAAACGCCACAAATCTGTGGTAAAGATAACCTTAATCCACTGCTGGAAGCTGAGCTGAAGTGACAGGGGCTTAGGTAGCAGTCCACCATGCTTGTCAACTGCGAATTAGTATACTTTATCCAGGTGGACACAGGTGGATAAGGGTGAGAACTTTTTTAAAAACTTTCGGACGTGTAGATTAATTCAAGGTGTTTTCCAACGTTCAAGCAAATGTTAAATAATTACTACGTTCACTTAATTAGTGGCTAATAAACCTAACGCCTATTAGAGTATTAATCATGAAAGAATGCTGAATTTAAATCTAGGTAATTAATTCGGTAAGACGATTTGATTCAGAAAGCTGGATTAATAGAATTTAAATATCAAAATCTCTTTAGTGCTTACCTTTTCAAAAGCAGTTAAACCGATGACTGGTCCCGAACAATGTAAGCTGTAATCCCCTTTTATCGTTCATTCTATTTTCCAGGAGATTATCATCAACTTTTCCGTATACCTACAAATTAAATTGACGACCCGCGTGGCGGAGCGGTCACAACCGTCTGACGAGTAGGGGGTCCCGAGTTCGATCCCCGGACACATATCTGAATGATGTATTTGGAGGTCTGTTCTGGGTCTGGGTGTTTGTGTGTGTCGGGTTGTGAGTGTAGAACGCGTTTTTTTTTAAATGGATTATTATAAGTTAAGGTATAGTTATTATTAATTTAATGAAGTACACGTCTATTTAAACACTCAAGATAATAATATTTTCCGATAAAATTATCCAATCCTTCAGTAAGATGTAGTGAGTAGGTACTAAATTTCCGATTATTTGGATTTTGACTTTTCGTGGGTAGTTGTTGTTTGTAGATTTTTAATACACTTTTTCTCTCGTAGAGACTGCTGGTGGCATTATTTTTTACATAAAAATGACGACATTTATAAATGGCACGGAAATCGATTAGTTTTAAATAGTATTATACTATGGAAATGCAACGCTAAATTTTTACGTTGCCTTTAGTTCGCAAACTGAAACTGAAAACATATCGTACCAGACTGACTAAGTTTGAACCCGTGAGGATTTGTGTACCAAAACTTTCTAAGTTCTCCTTGAACTTAGATATATGGGTGAGGCGAGTGATAGCCTAGTGGTTAAGAAACTCGGCCTCTCGATCGAGGGGTCCGAGGTTCAAATCCCAGGCACGCACCTCTGATTTTTGAAAAGTTATGTGCTTATTAGAAATTAATTATCACTTGCTAAACGGTGAAGGAAAACATCGTGAGGAAACCTGCATACATGAGAGTTTTATAAAAAAAATAATCTCAAAGGTATGTGAAGTCTATCAATACGCACTTGGCCAGCGCGGTGGACTATGGTCTAATCTTTCTCAATATGAGAGGAGACCCGTGCCCTGCAGTGGGACGTTAATGGGTTGATGATGATGATGATGATGGGTAGAATTTACCTTATATTTATTATGATAATTGAAGGTAGATAGGTAGGACGCTTTCTGGTTCTTCGAAGGTAATTTTCACACCAATTTTTGTCTAAAAGCGGCAGTTTTTAGTGCTGCTGTGTTTCAGTTTCAAGTGTGAGTCGAGAGATACATACTTATTATGGTCGACCTTAGGCAAACTACTTATCTGGGGTTGATTGCAAGTTTGTTGTCCTTAGGCGACAGTAGCCTCTTACTATCAGGTTGATTGCATGCTCGTTCTTTACTTGTGTATTACAAAAGTATTATAATATTACTATCTCATGTGGTACGAGAATAGACCGAGTATAGTTCGAGTCTGAATATAGAAATAAATCGCGTCGAGTCGCGTCGAAATAATTGTATGACTACACCTGCTCGCAACAACTTCAGAGCGGACTAGCAGTTTGGCGCGGACTATATTCAATTTTAAAACGCATGAATTGGTTGGTTCATGATTGTTAAATGATCTGACTGAAATCGATTAAAACCGTAATTACATATGTATTACCTACTGAAGCCATTCAATACCATTTTCACTCTAAAGTTTGTATGTACGAACACGAAGTAATATATTATTCACTATCGTTCCCTAACTTTACATGCGTGACTATTTATAGCATCCGGGTTAAAGTTATTACGTTCTATAACATTGAATTCTGACTAAAACTCTAGCTCCCCGCTAATGTGGATTTGTCTTCATCATTTTGGTTTATCTTCGGTTTCTGTAACGTTTTCAAAACCCTGATGATCTTGAACCTTTTTGATGTAAGAGATCAACATCACAATTCAAAATCAACCACGATTTTCCCACTGCTGGGCACTGGTTTCCTTTTATATTGTCTTCTCATTAGTCTACCACACTGGCCAAGTAGAATCGGTAGATTTCACATATCTTTGTCAGAACTCTCAGATATGTAGATTCCTTCACGACAACATTTCATCACCGTTAAAGCGATAAAATTATAATAATTTTAGTCAATTTCAATCGAGAAATCAAATGTTCGAACCCAGAACCCACAGCGTGAATGGCTGAATTTCAAACTATTACACTATAGAGATGTCATGTCTATTTTTATTTTTGTACTGAATAAGGAAACCCTCCACCGTGAATGAGACTTAAAAATTACCCTTTTTTTTACGTAATAAATAATATGTATACTTTCTTTTTTATCTCATTTAAGGGCGTACCTAGTAATTGATACGAAAAACTGACCTTACACGAGTATAATAAATAATAATATATGTATCAAACAAGGACTAATCAGGCTTCTACAAGGCTCAATCCACAGAACCGTAAGACCGGTTAGCAATCCTCTGAAAAAAGGTAAAAGGAAATTCGCTTTGTGTTGCAGATTTCAATAAGAAAGAGCTTATCCCCACTAACATTTCGGAAAGAAACGAAGCGTCTTCAAATTTCGTTTGCACACTTGTAAGGACATATTCCTTACAAAATCTGTGTAAATGTTATGTTTTAAGTATGAGTCGGTAAGTTCTCAGCATGTAGATATATTAAGCAGCAAATATATTTAAAGGCTTTCTTACTGTGCTCAAAACCTACATGGGTAGACACTGAAAGGTGGTAGAAATCATGGTTCCATTGGGAAGGTCGCCACACTCATTTCTAGCGTAAGATGTTCTGCGTTTTGATGGGATGCCGGCAGATTTGAGGCATCTTAGTCCCAGATAGAAGCGATACATCTGTTTTGGCTTCTGGGGGCCTACCACCATCTTTTAAAAACCATCATAGTTCAGGAGAGTTTTATTTCCTCCTTAAAACAGTAAAATATTCCGTCATACACAGTTGAACAAACTTAAACCCTTATTAATTTTTCGCTTATCCATTGTATAAAACCAACTGAAATTGTCATATTTTGCTTAAAAAGTTAAATTTCCTGTAAAAAAGTAAAAGTATGATTAAAATAACATTGTTTTAAGAGACGGTAGTAACCCCCCAGGTATAACCACTATTCTAAAAGGACTCCTATACTAGGAGTTGAACTGATGACTGCGGCAGTTAGTACCTAGCATCAGTATCATTCAAAGGTGGTAGAACCCTTTGTGGTTCGACCCCGGCGGCACCACCGCCACACCTATTTCTACCTAATAACAGTAGTGTTAGGCGCTGCTGTGTTCCGGTTTGAAGGGTGTGGTAAGGGAGACAGACTTTTCCGGGGCGCTCCAGCTTAGTCCTCAGGGGTAGCGGCGCATCGGTGGCCGACCTCAGGTAGGAATATCTAATTCTACCTGAGGTTGATTACGGATGTCTATGGGCGGCAGGAGCCACTTATCATCAGGTGGACTGCATGCTCGTCTGCTACTCCTATATTATAAAAAAAAATTGCTTATCCATTGTATAAAACCAACTGAAATTGTCATATTTTGCTTAAAAAGTTAAATTTCCTGCAAAAAAAAGTAACCCCTATTCTAAAAGGACTCCTATACTAGGAGTTGATTACGGCAGTTAGAACCTACCATCAGGTGCATATAAAGCAACCTTGCAACTTCAATCTTATATAAAAATAAAACATAAAACGTAACTTGAGGTAACATTATCATTCGTTGTTAATCAGTCATACTAATTGGTTTACCATTCCAATCCCGGTTCTACCCCAACTTCGAAATTACCCCAACTTACCAAAAAAAAGTTGCACGTACCAATCTGCTCAATTTATCACATAGGTACCTACGTGCCTTATTCACAAGCTTATCAAACGAATCAGTGGATTATTTTCTAAAGAGCATATCGATTTTATTCAAGTCCAATCGCTTTACGTTTAAAATGAAAACAAGGACCGTACCAATTGAATTTCTGTTTATTATTATGTTTAGGAGGGCTGTTAAGTCGAATCTGTTTCGATTTTATTATACGAAGTGAAAATATGAGATTGGTTTCGGCTAGATGGAATTGCTATTAGGCTATTGTTATTTAAAATTTTCTGAAATTGCTTTCTTAAGAGGGTTTGCAAAATAGATTCTTTGATAAAAGGTTATATTTTTTTATTTAAATTACAAACGTGTATGTAAAGGTATTCACGTTTGTAATTTAAACTTTTTTATATAATATAGGAGTAGCAGACGAGCATGCAGAACACCTGATGGTAAGAGGCTACTGCCGCCAATAGCCATCTGTAGTCAACTCCAGATAGGATTAGATACCTGAGGTCGTCCACAGATACGATCCCCATCCCATCCCATGTCATCCCTGAGTACTAAGCTGGAACGCCTCGGAAAAGTATGTCTCCCTTAACACACCCTTCATACCAGAACACAGCAGCGCTTAACACTGCTGTTATTAGGCAGAAATAGTTGTGGTGGTGGTGCCGTCGGAGTAGAACCAAAATGGATTTTACCGCCTTTAAAAACTTACCTTTAGTCAACAATGTTTGTTATGGCCAATTATTGGCCATAAGAAAAAGAAATGCATTTTAAACGAGTTTTTATTTTAACAATTCTGTATTCTCTTCGAATAGGTTTGAGTTATATTCTCTTCTTAGATAGCTTGCGACACTTATAAATATTAGGTACTATCTACTTCTTACATTGCCTTTTTAACGTAGTGTTATCTAGAGTAATATTGTCTTCAATAAGAATAAAAATAAAAATTTACGTTATACAAAGGTATACAAATCAAATGCCAGTAAGTGATTTAATAAACTGTAAAACAAAAGACGTGATATTATAATCACATTGTGTCAGCATTTACTTGTTGCGAAGATAGCGATATCACAACCTCAAAATAATAGGCCCAATTGATCGATATTTCAAGACAAATGACAATAACAAGTGCCTACAATCCAATATTAAGTAGGGTTGCCAACTGTAGATTTTTTTTCGAACATCAACAGTAAATTCTCCTATTTTGCCTTTTAAACCTCGTACACGCCCGGAAATATATAGGGGTAGAAATATCTGAAATGTGTATTTATCAGCTTAAAAAAAGGTCATCACTGCTAGTGTTGAATAAATGAGGCAGCTCTCTCTCTGAGAAGTGTCAGTTATGATTTGAATATTTTAATGGTTATAAAATATAAAAAGGGTTTTTCTCAATATAAGTAGATATTTTATTAATTAATTACAAGTCTAAAATATAACATTGGCGACGGTACCTCATTTATACAACAGCTACGATCAAAAAATCGGTGAAATACGTATTTGTCTTTCAGTGCTTGAATTAAAAATCCACTCATCTTCCTTTATGTCAAAATCTCGTACATACTTGTACGAGACTGATAGTGTCCTCGTCCCTCGCACGAAAGACACACAAATCTCCAATATGTACAATAGGCAACCCTGATATTAACGAAAATAGGAACACTCAACTCCATAAGTCACGTAGCGCTCACTTTCAGATGAATAAAATATTCGCGACGCCTATCGACTATGGACTGTTGATACGCGTGAACGTAAAATAGAATTCGTAAATAACTTTTGGGATATCATACGTTATGACATTTTTACCATTCTTGTTTCCATGAAATCTCCTTATAACATTGTAGTAGCAAACGAGCATCCACATGATGGTAATTAGTTATAGTTATCGCTAAACTGTTAGTCCGCTCTGAAGTTATTCCGAGTAGGTGTAGTCATACAATTTGCTATGGCGACGCGATTCATTTCTATATTCAGAGCGGATTAGCAGTTTTACGCGGACTATACTACCGCCCATGAATTTCTCAACAGATCCAACTCCATAGTTGAACAGGGGTTCTATCTGAAGCTGATCTTAGGTGCGTTGGCATTGTTGAGGACTAAATGGTGGTCTGATATTCAACCGTCGTTCTTACCCTTTCCACCAAGATCGGTTTCACGCTATAAATAGAAATAGATACGCTAGAAATACAATGTATATTTGCGGTCACCATACCGATCTGACGCGCAAAGGGTTCCGGGTTCCATCCCCGACCAGACAGATATCCGACTGATGAATTTAGGTATCTGTTCTGGGTCTGGGTGTTTGTGTCTTTGTCTTTGTGTGTCTCCATGGCACCGACGATACAGGGAATCCTAGTGTGGGGCTGTGATTGTAGAAAGCGTTTGCCTTAGAGTTTACAATCCAATTTATTCGAAAATATTAAAAAGAAGCCAACTTCCTTATGTAATGTACTGCTCACTTTCATGTGAATAAAATATTCGCGATGTGTGTCTTCTATCGACTCTTGAGACGTGTGAACATAAAATAGGTTTCACAAATAACTTATGCGACATCAGGCGTCGAGAAGATGTATTTTTGATAACTTGCTTTATCAGCTTACTTTGGCCCCGTTATCGCGCATTTCAACAGTCGGTTTGTCGATTTTTATGCTCAGAAGTTAGTCATCTTCTATCCTCTAAAATATCGGTATTCACTTTCTAAAAATTCCGTAAGTCATTTAAGTTTTAGCCGTACCTATAGCTAAACAATACCAATAATCAGTAAAAGAAAATAAGTTAAACAATGCAAGTAATTTGAAAATGGATATGTCAGTATTCAGAGACGTTCCAGCTAAGTCTCAGGGGTAGCGGCGTATCTGTAGCAGACCTCAGGTAGATATATCTAATCCTATCTGCGGTTGGTTACAGATGTCCATGGGCGGCAATGCCTACCATCAGGTGGACTGCATGCTACTCCAATATTATAAAAAAGTCGAATAATATAAGCAGCATGTTAAGTAATGGAGCTTCATTCTCGTAATAGAAATATGAAAGCGATAGTTAGTATTGTTGTAATAAATCGATAACCACGCAAGGATAACTGAATAATTAAGTGTACAACTGTCAATGTAAGGAGACTAGCGTACTACAATTAGAGCTGTCAGGTGTGCCTTACTTTTGTTAGGCACACCTACCCGACTTCGGAATGGAGGAGATTCTGTACTGATTCGACTGTATGTATTTATATATATAAGCTTAATAAGCACTTTATCGATTCAGAATCCCATAAAAATAACCATCTTAATAAAATTCTCGTGTCACAATGTTAGTTACCATACTCCTCCGAAACGGCTTTACCGATTTTCACCAAATTTTATATGCATATTCAGTAAGTCTGAGAATCGGCTACTATCTATTTTTCATACCCCTAAGTGATAAGGGTTGTTCACCCTTAACATTTTTTTATTTATATGGCAACACGTCTGCCGGTTCAGGTAGTATAACAATAAAATTTTATATTACCACTTAAAATTTCCGTCAAATTAATTGAGATATCGTTAAGTTCAACTTAACAATTACTAAATTAATTAACCTTATTAACGCCTTATTATCAACTTAACTCGTTTTTACTAGGTTTTTTTTAAATCCAAATATTATAGATATAAACATAGATTAGTAAAGATTACTCACTCCTAACAAGAAAATGTGACCAGTTTTGACAATTGATATTGTCACTGTCATCTATTTTCGTGTTCTAAAATATTAAAAAAAAATATAGTTTGTAATCATTTACGAATAAAACCATATTTCTCCGTACTTTTTCTACGATTTCGTGTTTTTGCACCACTTAACTGCACATGTCGGCATTGTTCCGCGCAAATTACACCATGACTGCCACTAAATGTCTGACACATTTATCAGCCGTTTAAGCCATTTAATGGCTTCCTTCAATTACAAGGCGGTGAGATATCTATACTTATCTATGGATATAAAAGATAATAAAAGAAAACATGTAATTATAAAATAGATATGGATTTTTTTATAATGATTTCTAACTAACGATAGAAACATATCAAAGTCTTATTTGTATGTCATTATCACGGTAAAGAAATCGAATGAAGTTACGAGTACTTCGCCTTATCTTCAAAGAAAAATTATGTTTAAAAAGAGGAGCAAAATGAAGTTAACTTGGTTAAAATCCAATTGTAGTAATGAAATGACAGCAACTGGAACGTCGGGATCGGGTGAAACTGACAGATCAGATTTAAATGTCTTCTATTATTATTAAATGAGAAATACGTTTCAAATCTTAAGCATTTACTTCAAATGTTTATGAGCTGTTACTTTCACAAGGTTTCACTAATAAGAAGTATAGGAAGTAATGCACGATTACAACTATAGTCTGATTCATAATTAGGTGTCCAAAATGTAAACAAAGAAATTTCATTGTCAAAATTCGATTACAGGTATTGTAAACCTTAACAAATTAACAAGAAACGAAAAATTTCAAAAAATGCAACATAAAACAAAAACTTAATAACTGCACACAATTAAAAAAAAACGCGCTAAGAAAACTAGAAAAATACAAGTTCGATCACGATCACAAAAATGAATAATATTAGCTACGGAACTTAAAAATGGCGGCACAAAAAATGTGTTGGATGCCGATTGTGTGATCATTATCACAATTTAATTTTCTCTCATAAATCTTGTTTTTTTTATTATTATTACTGTATGAAATGAAATTGAGTTAATATAAATATTGGAAAATGTGAATTGATTTTAATTTATTTAGATTATTATTTTATTATCGATGTATTAATTTAATATTGTCAAAAATAAGAAACTGCCATTTGATTGACACATATTTTCTTGATAGGTCAACACCTTTGTTTACATTTTGGATTTTGGATGAATCGGACTATAGTATGATTTTACACGAATATTATGGCGGAATTGAAGCGTTTTAATATGTAACGGGTACTCACAATACACAGTTTTAGTTTATTAATTGCCGATATTTCGATTCAGTTGAATGGATCGTGGTTATCGCAAAATATATTATTTATTATCACATGCTTAAAACTTCGAAGGAATACATCGTAAAAAACCTACATGCTGTAAAATTCTGTAAAAAATACTTCGTGTAAGAAATCTACCGAACCGCACCTAGCCCATAGATATATAGCGTAGCGAAAAACTTCTAAGTGTATGATCTAGCCAGTGTGGTGGACTATGGCTTAGATCTTCGCACTATAAGTGCTATGTCCAGCAGTGGGACATAAATAGATTCATAATAGATAACTTATAAAGCGGATACTACACATAAACCTCGCGATAACCTTGCTAAGTTATTCATATGGTGTAAATATACTAACATTGCTGTCAAAGTAACTGTTCGAAGGACATAATGGTAACAACACCGATTTATTGAATGTTTTTAAAAAGTAGGTTAATAATGGTATTACGATAGAATCGAATGCTATAGTAGTTGCACCACAGACTTAGTAGTAATAGTAATAGATAGAGACTGTTGTGTAAAATTAAATGAGTGATTTAATGCATCCATCAATTAGCTATAGATGTCCAGTACGGAATGAAAACGAATCCTCTAAAAAAGGATATTTTGCGATCTTATGTATTGAATTGACACAATTGTATTTAATTGAATATACGGCTTTCATCTTTGAGTTTGAGGAGAAGAAAGTGTATCTTGTGGTAGTGTTTTCAAAGCAAGTGATAATAAATTTCTAATCTACTATCATACAGCTAAATATAGCTAGCTAGCTAATCTAATATAGCTTGAAAAATCAGATGTGCATTGTTGCCCTTTTTTTTTTGTTTACGAGGGGGAAACCTTCAAAAGGTACCCTATGCCGTGGGAGCGACACGGGGTTATGTGGGATTCTTACCGCACTAAAACCCCTCCGATGGCCGTCCTCGGCGCTGCGTAGGGGACTCCGGCATCTCCAAAGGAACGCAACCGGAGTCCTCTTAGCGCGTTGCCCCGTCGGGCTCCGCCCAGGCGAGAGTGGTGCTCGCCACTCCGTCTGATGTGCACGACGGTATGCGACCACACATACCGCCGTCCTTCCCGGGGTCGCTGGCCGGGCGGTTCGAGCTCCCACTCTCGCCACCCGCAACCCCGGAAGCCCCTTTTAGTCGCCTCTTACGACAGGCAGGGGATACCGTAGCCCTATTCTGGTCCCGGAACTACAGGGACACCGCGCCGGTGGGCGTTACGTACGCTCGCGGCGACACCTTCTCCGAGCGGGTTCAGCGCGCTCCCTAGCTCGCTCGGCGTCTTCCTTTGCGGACATTACTATGTCGCAGAAGGTGATCATGCCTTCCCAGGCTTCGCTGCGCTTGCCGCCTTGCTGCCTTGTTGCCCTGTTCCATCAGATTTGTTTTATGAGCAAATTTAAGTTAACTACCTATCTATAATTTTATTCAAGAGTTTTTGATTTACACACTATATAAGTTACGTTGGCATCTAACATAAAACGATCCAGCATATTAATCTTAATTATAAGTGTAAACGTCGCAAAGTGCATCAAATTAATGTGTTATTCTGATAGCTTGGTAACTCTACATTATATAAAGGCTCGTTGTGTGAGTGGTACTTGTAGTGAGTATCGTGCTTCGGTCATCAATAGGTACTGTTGTTGATCGAAATTCAACTAAAATATTTATTTATCTTTACTTATAAACTTGAACTATTGGAAGTGAATTACAGATGCGTATTTGTTCCTGAAGAATTCTGAGTCCTCGAGAACTAAGAATTTCGGTGAATAAGAGTTCTGATTCTTATTGTAATTGTGTCTTCTTAACGCCCTTCGAACACAAACACAAACTATTTGTTGGAACATATCCGCTACGATAAAAACAAAGAGAATATTTACACGCATGTCTGTTTTAAATCTTTCTTGTATATGTTTATATATTTGTAGTTACATGAAGTTTACGTTTTCGAGTTTGTCTGGAAATAATGACAAGGAACCAGAAAAAAATATTCGCAGTCAATCCGGACCAGGGTACTAACCTTTTTGCTTTTTATTTTTTATGTGCAGAGTTACAAAATAAAGCATACTCAAAAAGTGGAGGTGTGCGGTACATTGTGCGACAACGTTTTCCTATATTTTATAACGTATGTCAATGCTGGACATGTTTCTTTACAGCTCTTAATTTAGGGACACATGAGCAACAGAGCTAATGTAGGACTTTTTACAAGTTGCATCATATTACGTGTGATTTATATAACTGAATCTTTGTCATGTGGTGTTACTATTATAATTATCTTAATTAACTATATTACATATCAATGTGACTATTTGTACAGGTACTGGACTAATAAATTATATTTATTCGTACATTTATTCAATTTTTTTTCTTTAAACAATGTGACAAATTCAATTTTTTTTTGTAGTTTTTTTGAGATTTCTCAAAATCTACCGGTTCGAATCGGATAATAATAAATTGTTTGTCCAGTACCCGTATTAATAATTATAAATTGTTCGTACAGTACCTGTATTAATAGACTCAGCCATTACGTATACATCGGCCCAGCTAATTCAAAATAAAAACTACTTTAAAAGTTACCACAATTAATATGCAATTTCAATAATGTAGCGACTCTACATGCCTGCCTACTCGAAACTTTGAGAAACTGTTACGTGACGTAAGCGTATCCACTTTGGGGGCATTGCTTCACAAACTAAGTTACGTAGCAATCATAGTACCTAATGTAGGATGGTACATGAACCTGCAGTATAGAACTAGGATAGGTACGGTATGCCCTTGTTGTCGTAAGGGACGTTTAAAGGAGATTTCCGGGGATATAGCCGATAAGAATGGGAATTCAAACCGTTCAGCCAGCGACCCAGGAAAGGATGACGGTATGGTGTCATATTATCGTAAATACTTAAAGCTGTGAAATGAACGTAAAGCTCTCCTAAGGATAGTGCGCTATGAGGATTCTGGTTGCGTCCTGTTAGAGATCTCCGAGTCCTCTACGCAGTGCTAAGGAAGGCTGAGGGCGTTTTAGTTCGATAAAAACCCCAATATAGTCCCGGTCCAAAATAACCCGGTATAGTCTCCTAACCTCCTAACCTAAGTCCCCATTGTATCTACCGAAGGTTGTTCATTTTAAATATAGTTTGATTTAGAACAATCGACTAAGTTTTAACAATGTTACCTAACCTGTCGTGTCTTGCCGTCGTTATGTGTTGACAGAATATTTATTTATCGTTTGTCGATATCAGGCACGTGCGGGCTAGTGGCGTGCCCAGACTGCAAATAGTTCGCTAAGCGTCGAGTTTTTATGTTCTCAAAACGGGTTACAATAGCGTAAATAGCTCATGATTGATATCTGTACCTTTGTTTATGCAAGCAGCAAACTAGCTTAGACCTGCTGTTGTTTTATGATATAGGAGTAGCAAACGACAACGCAGTCTACCTATTGGTAAATGGCAGCTGCCGCGCACAAAAACCACACCACACACACCAGGTCCACACCAGGTCACGGATGCTACCTTTTTTTCTTTCTTTTTTCTCGAGGGGGAAACCTTCAAAAAGAAATTCCGGTGCCGTGGGAGCGACACGGGGTTATGTGGGACTTTTACCGTCCTAATGTTTTTACTAAACGTCTGGGAACTACAGGGAAAATGGATGCTACCCCTGAGGATTAAGTAGGTACGCCTCCTGTAGGTATCCTTACCCTTAGCACGCCTTTCAAAACAGAAGACAGCAGCGCTTATAATTAGTTATAAATCAGAAATAGTGTGACAGTGATGCCTCCTGAGTGGTGGCAACCACTAAAACTCACGAGAACCCCAGAATTATAATATACATCGAAATAATAATAATAATATGCGAATCAGAGCCAAAACCAAAATCATTTTGTATGAATTCAGTTGCCATACTGTTTTTCAATAAAGCTTGTAAGGATGCTGATTAATTGCATGGGGAGAACATATTCCTCATCATTAAATGTATATTATTTTTCAGAGATTACTTTTTACTAAGGCAAAGTCAACCCTTATTATTTTTAACTATTAAAGGGGTACATATTAATGGGTGCTAAATCCTGTGACAGTAGTAAGTCTTTCAGTTGCATCATTAGATTATGCAAATAAATTTGTGTGTTCATTTTTGACTACTTAATGGTAAGTAGTCAAAAATAGTTCAAAAAGTTAGTAGTTAGAGTAACCTCTTCCTTTTTTGAAGTAGGTTAAAAATTCATAAGTGCGCGCTTGGGATTTGAATCTCGGACGCTTCAATCAAGAGGCCGAATTTAAAACAAAGGCTATCACTACTACTATTAAAAGTATGCACTATACATACTTTTAATCAAAAATATGATAAGTTTTCTTCATGTTGTGAACTTTGATACAATATTTATAGAATTACCTATAGGGACATTTCACATCAAGAAATAATATATCAAAGTCAGTGATGGGGCTATTTCTATTGTGAGCCTACTTCCGTGCACGATTGACGTCCTGAGCACTCGTGACCTGTCCAAATGCTAGTTTGAGTAAAATGACAAGGTGAAGCGTCTATAGCGTCGGTTTACATACGGACCGCCAGACTTAATTAAAATGTCCAAACTAGAGTGAATGAGCTTTTACCAGCTAATGGTAAATGGCCTCTGCCGACCATGGATATATCTAAAATATAACCAACTTCGTATAGAATTGAGGGTCGACCTGAAGATTATAAATGCATTACCACTTCCGAAGGCAAAGATGATCACCTGATATGTAAATGAGTCGGTATCCACATTGCACATCCTTATATCGAAATGCAAAAACTTTTGCGTGCTAGATACCGGTAGGGCAGAGTTACCTCCCGTCTAGAACCATACTTGTTCTTCCTATCATAAAGGAGTGTGATAATTTTAAAATTGACACCTGATAATTTATAATTAACCTAGTGTTTTCATATGGTTCCGTTCAGTACTGAACCATATTATGTTTTTCCTGATAAGTAATCATCCCTTTTCTTTTCAGATCTCAAGCAGTAAAGATGCTATGGAACGCTGCAGCAGCGGTGAGATGACAAATTCGTTGAAAATGAAACAAACTTCGCCATCATGGCGTGAAAGAGCTATAAATAGAATAGGACAGAGATAGGCAGTTCAATGGAGGTGAACGGGACGGAAACACGCGGCGAGGAAGCGGCGGTGGCGCTGGCGTTGAACGTCGCCATCACTGTGATTTCCGCCATTGGTCTGCTCCTCAACGCCTACATACTGTTCGTCATCGTTATTACCAAACAGGTGACTATATATTATATTTATAAGTATCTTATTTTATAATGTAAGAGTAGCAGACGAGCATGCAGTCCATCTGATGGTAAGTGGCTACTGCCAACCATGGAATCTGTAATCAACCCCAGATATGATTAGATTCCTACCTGAGGTTGCCCAGAAATGCGCCGCTACCGCGGGGTGGATTTCTGGCCGTGGATATAATTCAAACTGTGAAATTTGATGCGAAAATCTATTTTCTTAGACAGGAATAGAGTTCAAGAGACTAGTTTGAGCATTTTTCACTATTCCCTATAGTTTTTTGATTTGTGTGTTAAAAATAAATAATCGATTAGGTTTCTCCATTAAAACT
Organism: Epargyreus clarus clarus; assembly: GCA_014595695.2. Classification (NCBI taxonomy): domain Eukaryota; kingdom Metazoa; phylum Arthropoda; class Insecta; order Lepidoptera; family Hesperiidae; genus Epargyreus; species Epargyreus clarus. Next base: position 2,442,977 of record JACTTY020000035.1, read on the forward strand.
ACATCTGTTATATTTATTAAACAATTTTTAAACAGTAAATTACGTCAATTTTATAAATTTATTACTTCTCCTGACGTTGATGTTGATCGGCCATTTTGTGCTCTCCAATATTCCGTTGGGATCGAACAAATTGCCGAATTTCATTGAATAATTCCGTTTCGCTTAATTTCAATCATCGCAATATTACAATTAAACTTCTTACTTAATATTCATAAAATTTTAATGTTAAAGTCGACTGTTTCGGAATTAATGGGGGTTGTTGATCAGAAAGAGAATAATAAAGTTTATTTACTTTTCTTTTTGTTTTACGGCTTTCTTTTACAGATTCCAATTATAATTTACAATATCTACGTAATATTACGTTGGGATTTCTGCTTTCGTAACATATCTGTTCATATATTTTATGATCTGACTTTTTAAATAAGAATGCCTACACATCTATGGCCTACAATGTTAGTACTTAATTAAATTACAATTACAATAACCGCGTGGTCTAACTACTATGCTTATGTATGCATTGTAGATACAATACCGATTTGCTGTTTAATCTTTAACAATTCGTTAGTTCAGAACTATAGACCAATACGACCATGGGCCAATACAAAACTCTATTTTAATCGGAGGACCTAATTATTATGTATCGTCCAAGATAAATTTGTCATCTATTAAATCTGCCGTCCTAGGTTCCAGCCTACTCAGTCTTGGTAAAGCCACTGTGGGTATGTTAAACTTGCTATTGAATAAACAACAAATTATCTTCATAATATTGTCAACAAGAATTCGTGGGCCAATACAAGACTCTATATAAATTGGAGGACCTAACACTTGCGTTAATGAACACATGTCGAAAAAGATCTACCACGATAAATTTGCCGCCAATTTAATCTGCCTCACTCACTCTATTGATAAAACCACTATGGGTATGTTAATCTTATTAATTAATAAACAACAAATTACCTTCATAATGTTGTCAACAAGATTCCCTCACTGACATTCGACGCGCGATCTCGCGTCAAATGTCGAGTCTTTGATTAGAGCTTGGAAATTAATTAAAAGTTCACTACGTTTTCCTCGCCAATGCTATTTTGGTGTCCTTTAAGTGCTTGTCGAATTAATTTAACGTTTTGTTTGGTTTGGCTTCTTTAATCATTGGGAAATATTTATCAATATTGATCTTAAAGTATCAAGGCTGGTTTCTATATTGGTTAATAAAAAATGGAGGAAAAAAATATAAGTGAAACGACTTTTTGACGGAAATTGTTGTCTTGAGAAGTAACGATACTATAAAAAAATAAACACGATTTAGATATAATATTTATATATTGAACACCAACATAATGTACACATGTAATTAGAGAAAATAGGTGAGTGGCATTACAATCACAGGTGAAGACAGCATGCTATAGAAAGAAGCGAGTATATAGAATTATAAGGGTAAAGTGAACACATACATTTTTAGACACTATTTGTAAACTAATTTCAATTTTAAAACTATTTTTAAACTTGCAAATGTCATAACTTGCAATATGAGTGATATGATCAGTCATTTTGTTTTGTAATGGTTTCACTTCTTGATACATGCACTTTTTTATTAATTACGCCAAACAAGTATATTTTTTATAAGCGTAGGTACATTCACAGTTCACATACGCTTTTGTGTAATTATCATTTGTCTCCAAAATAATTATATTCGTTTACAAATTCTGTCATGGTTATTTTTGGTTTATACGGGTGTACGATTAATATAAAATGAATAAAAATATCTAAAAGTGTTTCAATGTTTTCAAGTCCTGCATGTTTTCGTAAAGTATTAAAAATATGTATTAGATCCAGACTTTTATTTGAAGGTGGAAAAATATGAGCCAAATTTCACCGACGTTTGGGAATCTGGGTCGTGTGAGTCTAATACAAACTTTAATCCTGAAAACATCACTTTCAAGAAGTAAAAATATAGGGAAGATTTCTAAATCTATCTTAAAATGAATGTGATCTTATTTTAATTTGTTTTTAGTTTTAAGTTACTACTTAAGTTAATTGGATCAGTTAAGTTAAGGACCACTGGAATGGATATTATGATTTCTACCTATGATCATACAAATGTTATAATCCCTAAACCCTTAAGGTGGTGGTAAGGTGGAAAGTGGTAGAATCCTTTGTGGTTCGACTCCGGCGTCACCACCGACACACCTATTTCTACCTAATAACAGCAGTGTTAGGCGCTGCTGTGTTCCGGTTTGAAGGGTGTGGTAAGGGAGACAGACTTTTCCGAGGCGTTCCAGCTTAGTTCTCAGGGGTAGCGGCGCATCTGTGGCTGACCTCAAGTAGGAATATCTAATCCTATCTGGGGTTGATTACAGATGTCCATGGGCGGCAGTAGCCACTTACCATCAGGTGGACTGCATGTTCGTCTGCTACTCTTATATTATAAAAAAATAAAAAATACAAAATGTGAGAATTTAAAAATCGTAAAAGAAGTCCAAGTGGCGTTGGCACTGAGGACCAGGTTAGAATCATAAAATATGATGTTCAAAAAGTAGGGCAAGCACCCACCGTATATGTACCGACATGAGTGTGACGGTTATCAGACGAATTAAATTCGCGCCAAGCAGTTACATGTGTCTCATATAACCTGACTGGTGTTAAGGGTAATGTGTTTTAAAGTTGCTTGAACTCTTTATGGTTCGCTTTTTAAAATATAGGAGTAGCAAACAAGCATTTAGTGTAATTGATGATAAGTGGCTACTGCCGGATTAGATATTCCTACCGGAGGTCGAACACGGATGCGTCGTTACCCCTGACGACGCTAGAACGCCTCGGAAAAGTATGTCTCCCTGAGCACACTCTTCATACCACCACCTTGAACACACACAACCTTGAAGGGTAGTCGAACTCATTATAGTTCGTTTCTAGATGTACCACCACCACACATATCTCAAAACAATGTTAAGAGCTGCTATCTTCTAAATTTAAAGGTGTAAGGGAGAATTAACCTGGCATTCCGGATTAATCCTCAGAGTTAATCATGCATTTGTGGACGACCTCGGATAAGACTCTGATACTATCTGGGTTTAACATAATCATGGGTGGCCAATCCACTTACCATCAGGTTGTCTGTATTTATTGCTACTTCTATAATATAAAAATTAAAAAAAACACAATGGAAGACATATGCAACACAAAAACAAGTGCTATCATTACAGACCTTGAAGGATATAAATAGGCCCTTAGTCTCAGCTTTGTAAGTGTGAATCAGCCTTATTTAGTGTCGAGTGTTGAAGGACGGACGAGAGGTTAAGATGGCAGGCATCAAAGATTACCCGCTCCAAGGTGATACGACATGATCCACAGCTTACGACATTAGCGTCCTTGGGTATAATCACTTTCATTGCAAATAAGTGGTACCTTTGATGACGTGAATAAAGACTTAGATAAAATGTTCACGGCTAAGCAACGGAGATCTTTTTTACAAGCTTTTTTTAATAATTATTTTTATCATTTTAAAAACACATGAAGATTGTAGAAGTTGTTTTTTATTAGCTTTCTTAACACTGCATTTCCTAAATTTAAGTATACTTTCAACGATTTGGATACCTAAATGGGAACCACGTCTACATGCTAAGTATAACTATCCTAGCTTAATTGGATATTAGTATTAGTTACTTGTTTGGACGGTAAAAATTTCCATATAACTTCTAAAATCCTAACAGAGTTGGAATTTGTAAGCCGTCTATGATTATTGATTTTAAACAATAACTCATATTATGACACTATCAATCAGAGCGGTTTTGCCAAATTTTGGCCCTCAATTTGGAGGTCCGATATTCGACTTCCAGGTCCGCTCCTATTGTCCCTGTAGTCTCGGGAATAGAATAGGGCTACGGTATCCCCTGCCTGTCGTAAGAGGCGACTAAAAGGGGGCTACCGGGGTTGCGGGCGGCAAAAGTGGGAGCTCGAACCGTCCAGCAAGCAACCCCGGGAAGGACGACGGTATGTGTGGTCGCATACCGTCGTAAACACCAGAGGGTGTGGGTCCCCCAGGGCAGAGCCCGATCAGGGCATCGCGCTTGGAGGACTCCGGTTGTGTTCCCTCGGAGATCCCGGAGTTCTCCAACAAGCGTTGAGGATTGCCACCGGGGGGTTTTAGTGCGGTAAAAATCCCGCATAACCCGGCGTCGCTCCCACGTCGTCGGATACCTTTTCAAGGTTCCCCTCGTAAACAAAAACAAAAAGGTCCGCTGCTATAACTTTTCGAAATTATGTGTGTATTTAATTAATTAATTAAGCCCAATAGACTAACTAAGCCACTCTCCCTCTGTGAGAGCACTCGTGCACAGCAGTGGGATGGTAATGGATTGACGACACTACTTGACGACACTTCTTCCAAGCAGACAACATTAACATAATAAGCTATGTTCCTAAAGAGGCTATTAACCGTAAAAGTACTAACTGTATAACTCTTGTCATAAGCGTCAGATAATGAAGCGTCTATTAGCCCGACCACATTAGGCCTAACGCGAATTACTGCGATGTTTCGGGCCAACAACGGCTATTATCATAATATTCTCGGGGGTGTGTATATAAGGGATGTTAATTCAGCCTCTTACATGGGAATTCAGGGTTTGATTCCCAGACGTGAAGGATGCAATGTCGGCGAAGTAAGTAATATAATTTTATACTTAAACAATGACATTTTATACTAAATCTTTTTACAAACTTATCTTTAATTTTCCTAGCTCAATCAATCTTAATGTTGATGAATTTCGCGACTTATATTTCTTTAAGCGGACTGATTTTTTTTTGTTTTTTTTTTGTAATATAGGAGTAACAGACGAGCATGCAGTCCACCCGATGGTAAGTGGCTACTGCCGCCCATGGACATCTGTGATCAACCCCAGATAACGTTAGATATTCCTACCTGAGGTCGGCGACAGATGCGCCGCTACCCCTGAGGACTAAGCTGGAACGCCTCGGAAAAGTATGTCTCCCTTACCACACCCTTCAAAACGGAACACAGCAGCGTTTAACACTGCTGTTATTAGGTAGAAATAGGTGTGGCGGTGGTGCCGCCGGAGTCGAACCACAAAGGGTTCTACCACCTTCAAATGTATGTATGTATGGGTCTTTCTTTGGCATGTCCTCCAGCTGAAATGGTTCAACAAAAGGTTATTGACTACTGATGAAGATGATAGTTATCTTTATGCTCTTGAGATCTTACCTCGTGGCTCGTACCAGTTCGTGATAAGTAAATTGAATACTTCGATATACTCGTATTTACTAGGATTTATGCTTATGACTCATTCTATTAATATTTATAGATAAAAAGACAGATCTCATGACATACCTTGATATATTGACATCTGAGCTAAATTTACAAACACATTGATTAAATAACGCTCCCTTGGCAGTCGGGTAATGTATGCAGATACAAATAGCTATCTTGCGATAGAAGGTAATATATTCAGTTACTTAAATATTTGTCAATATCTAGAATGGAACTGGGAGCAGTTCACTAGCTATGTAAATACCACGGAGCTAAGAATACTAATAAGAATTTCTCAAACAACTTTTGAATTACAGTGTAAAAATACTTCAAAAGTAGGAAGGTTAAAAATATTGCGAAAAGTAAATTGAAATGAATTTATTATTTTACTATAGTTACGGGTGAATGAATAACTTTGCTTTGAAGCCTAAAACAACAGCGATGGGATATGATAACTGTGGGTATACTCGCCCGCAGCGAATCTGTGGGCGGTATGAAACGAACCTTTGAAAGGGCGGTAGGGCAGTTGTCGGTAACTTGCGGCTCTCTCCTTGCAGCCCACTTTGCAGAACCTCTTCTTGTATACCGCGGATCTTTCTAAACTAATTAGTTTAACTAAACTAAACTAATTAGCCAGAAATTTTTGGCTAACATTACTCAAAAAGAGACTACTTATTTTTGACAATCTTGTTCTCCAAATAATTTATTTTTATTTTTAATGGACTATTTTCGCCAAATTTTAGAGACATTTCCGAATGTGGTATGTGGATCAAGTTTACAAATCAATAAAAAGAGTTGTCAGCTGATTCAAATTTATTTGTATCTATATTTAAAATTAATTATCACTTGTTATAACGGTGAAGGAAAACATCGTGAGGAATTATATAAGGAGACCCATCCTACCTGTGAGACAATAACGGGTTAACAAAAATTTTGAGCTGATCTGATGACAGACCCAAATGCTGATCATTGCAACACCTCTACTGTATATAGACTCGTTGGATGAATCCTCATAAGTACTATTCATTTTATACACGAGTTAAATGAAAGTTTATATTCATTTTTATTTTCAAATCTCATTATTACATTCATCTTACAAAGTTACAGAAGGTTTTAATCTAAAATTACAAGTAGTGGTTGTTGCTTCATCTGCCGGAGTGGGCGTTTTCAAATTGATGTAGTTTAGTTGGAATTTCATAACATTGTAATGAAAACAGCGGATTCTTATTCTTAGAGGTGGAAGTTTGATTGAATTCTATAGTAGGCGGGGGCTATTTTCATAAACCTTACAAGCCTCGCAAACTTAGTACGTGACTGGATTAAATCTACATTTAAGCAACAATTTTACTCTTGTTTAAAGTAATTTGAGAGATATTTTAAGGGCTAAGAATATCGCGTTATTAACTTTAACTAGTGTACGTCCAGTGGTCGTTGAAATTCAACTAAAACAGTATTAAAACTTTGAAGATTACTTATTCATAACACATAAAGCGCGCCAATTTGCGGTCAAATAAAAAAGGCAAAGTTTGATAAAAAAAGACAAAAAAACTGGTAAAACTTTTTGTCCCTGCCTATTAAAATAGTATTTTATATTATAGAACTAGCAAACGAGCATGATATCCACCTGGTGGTAAGTAGCCACAAATATGTTGCTACCTCTGATGATCAAGTTAAAACGCTTTACTGTCGAAATATGAACACACCCGCACTTATCAACACTGTTATAAGTACCTAAATAATTATAGTTTAAAAACTAAAAATCACGCTAAAATCGCACAAGGGAAATCTTTAATCCTGATTCCTGGCGATCCTGATGAGGAGAATGGGATAAAATTATTAAAATCGTGTATTGTCATCGATTCTTGATAATTGCTCAAAATTTTAAATTAATTGGACCGCTCAAAGCGGGTAAAAATCGATTTCAAAGATTTCGTTACATACATACATACATGCATACAACCTAAGGTAAAAAAGCGTGATAAAAATATTACCGTAAAAATACCGACCGTCTGAATAGCAATTCGAACTAAATAACTTATGATATACTTATTTAAATAGTAATAACATATTTTTTGCTTATTATACTTCCCACTATCTACATGTTCCAATATTATTGAAGTTATAACCGTTTTTAAGAAAACAAATGACATACTCGTATGTATATACCTGTAACATAACAAGATATGATGGTAATATATAACAGGAAAATATTTGCTACACTTTTCTTAGCCGGTTCGTTAGAAAAGATATTCCAGGTCAGTCGCCTCACAACAGAGGACCTCTTCTTGTTTATATATCGTTTGTAACGCCTTTTTTACCATTATTTTAGTAACAAACACGGTACAAACTGAGTAAACTAGCAAATATTTTTATCAATCTGGAAATGCCGACCTACATAATATTTTTGTTTACGTAAGTATTTTTTGTTAGTACCTTATTTCACCGACCTCATTAGCGTGGAGTCTTAAATATTGTCATAGTAATCGCTAAAAGTAGACTTTATGTAAGTTCCCTCAACACCTACAATAAATTGTCAATAATCGATTGAATAGTCAAAAAATCAGCGTAATTCGTTATAGATTCCGATATAGTTTTTATTCGTCCGTAATATCATGCTTATTATATACCGCTTATTATTGTTGATATCGTGTAACACAGAGGTATTTAAAGCAAAAAAACCTTAACTATTTTATATATCTTTGAAACTAGATCTAGCAAATGAAATTCCGTTTGCTAAGTAATTAGTAGTCCTAACAGTATTGCAAATGCTCTCGTTAAAAAGTTAATTAGTTTTAAAGAACTTTAAGACGTATTTCTAAGATGCGCTTAGAGTCAGAAATTTTAATAAGTTTAAGCTGCAAAGTTGGAGATAGGACTGGCGATGAGATTACGGCAAACGTCTAATTAGATGAAGGAGTACTTGCGCGGTGAACATTATCCAGGAGGATATTGCAAGCTGTTGTAACGTGTAGCGATATTGATATTTCAATATTGACAATTCAGCTATGTTAATGCGATTACGGCAAACGTGTAATTAGATGAAGGAGTACTTGCGCGGTGAACATAATCAAGGATGACGTTGCAAGAATTGTTGAAATATGTAGCGATATTGTTATTACAATATTAACAATTCAGCTGTGTTAATGTAATGGAGGCAAACGTATAATTATATGAAGGAGTACTTGCGCGGTGAACATAATCAAGGATGACGTTGCAAGGATTGTTAAAATATGTAGTGATATTGTTATTACAATAATCGGGTTAAACTGTTCAAAAAGAGTGGCTAACGGTGCTCAAACGCTTGAATGTGTCGTTTTATCGCTACATCTAACTTTCAAGAAGCCGGAAAGTCGATAGCCGATGCTATCATAAGCTGTGCTATGCTAAGACCGTGTTTCTGCTATAGTATTCGTATCGGTAAGGACAATATTGCTAGGATTCTTTAATATTTAAAGATTTAAGTATATTACTGTCCTGTATTTTTAAGATGACCTTGATAAGTCTTAAATTACTCAAATAAATTAAACAGAAGTAGCAAAGACGCGTAAGTAAATCGTTATTAATAATTAAAATTTTACTCATAATTGTTTACTTGACCCATTTCTGATCTTTTTCCTGGATTAAGGATATGAATTTACCGCGGTAAAAAAATATCAAGAACGTTGTTTTAACTCTAGTACCAGGATGTCGAAGCTTTTCTTGGTATTTTTTTTAAACGCCGTATTTTAAAAATGAAAAGTAGCTAGATCGATTTATTGCCCCCGAAACCCCCCGCATACTCTTGAAAACTATTGGAGTCGTTTCCCTGATTCAGAATATAAGTCAATTCTAGTTACAAAGGCTCTAACTAGGGAAGTAATAACTAGCTCTAACTAGGGAAACGCGTTCTAACTAAAAACTAGTGTTAGCTGTAACATATGTGTAACAATTATTGCTCACTTAAAGGTATTAGACATTTTCTGGAGAATAACATACAAAATTTACAAAGCGTCAACTAACCATGGTTTTAATTAACTCTAAGGAATCCAGCGGGATAAGCTTAGTCAGTCAGAAATTTTAATAAGTTTCGGCTGCAGAGTTGGAGATAAGACGGCTCCAGCGATGCAGTTAAAGAGAGCGTTTAATTAGAGGGAGTATTTGCTGGTTGTAGCTCCCCGGGGGCGTAATTGCCAAAATTGTTCAAACATCAATATGAAAGTACCTCCCAGTATTAATTGAATATATCCGACTTCATTTATCGCAAGAAAATTCGCTCGCCAACGTAAGTTATGAGGAGGCTAAAATGTAAAACTTATAGAACAATTTCATATTTTTAGGAATCATAAGTTATTAACGAATTGCTTAAATTTTTTAATATATTTTAAAATTTTAATACATCCAGGCAGTCAGTATCGTTATCTACTATTACTTGTATATGAATTAACATGACCAAAAATGCCTTATTTTTATCAGATTCTGAAATATTAGCCTGGCGAACAAAATGTTTTTGGTATCACAAAATTTTGATAGTTCAAACAATGCATAATGTAGCAAACTGCAAGACAGAATTATTTCTTAGAAATAAGGAAAAAAATATTTATTTGAAGTGCTATTAAATACTGTAACTAAAACCATATACACATTTGAAGCATAAGGCCAAAAAATTGTTAATATGCGAAATGTTTAAATTAATGAATGGCGGAAACTTAACTGCCAAATTATTATGAAAAAGATTGAATTTTCTTAAAATGAGGCTTTTCCTTTACTTTGTCATTTATGATTACTTTCCAGAATTTTATCCTTATAAGCAACACTATGAGATAGTGGAATAATATAGAGGGTGTATTTTTTTTTCTAAATGAACTCGATCGATTCCCGGCTACGGAAAAAGATATTTAAAAAAAGTAATGATGTAGTTTTAGTTTTTATCAAAATCGACCTCGTAACTCCTTTCAGCATTTTTGGCTAATCCTTATAGTTCCGGATTTGGCCCTGAAGGCCTATTTGAAAAATTCACCCTGTATACCTCAAACTGAGAATAAAATTTCCTGCGAGAAACGCTTTGTCAATCAGAAGTTTCAGAGCTTCCGCTGAAAACAGATAAGATATTCCGTAGCGATGATTCTTTTAATGGAGAAATATTTGCTAGCGATATCAGCGCACGATATGAAATTTCGGAAATTAGTTAAATATGTAAAAATATATTAAGATATAAATGTAATCAGTTTCCTTAATAAAGGTACTATGGAATGTTTTAGTGATGCAAATGAGATTTATATTTCTTTCTTTTTTACTCTGGGAGCGATTTTTCTTTCGCGTCCGCTGCGGACGAGGAATACCTCGTTTTATTGGAAAACTTACGAGATTTTGGGTTTTATGTTGTGACGTAGCCCCGCGGCTAGGAAGGCGCAGTCAGAGGTTTTGAAGGTGGTAGAACCCTTTGTGGTTCGACTCCGGTGGCACCACCGCCACACCTATTTCTGCCTAATAACAGCGGTGTTAAACACTGCTTTGTTCTGTTTGAAGGGTGTGGTAAGGGAGACAAACTTTTCCGAGGCGTTCCAGCTTAGTCCTCAGAGTAGCGGCACATCTGTGGCCGATCTCAGGTATCTAATCCTATCTAGGGTTGATTACAGATGTCCATGGGCGGCAGTAGCCACTTACCATCAGTGGACTGCATGCTCGTCTGCTATTTCTATATTACATAAAAAAAGAGGAATACGATCGCTAGTTGGAAGAAAAGATACCGATATATATGTAAGTCACACACTGTAGGTACAAAGGAAGGTTCCCCCCAAAAACAAAAAAAAACAGGTACAGAGGAAACCGCGCACTCTGCGGAAATAAATCGTGTCGTGAAGGCAAGTTGTCTACATTCTATATTTCTCTAAGGGTGATTTAAAATCTGACGGAACTACGATTATTTTTATTTAAGTAATAATCAATACACGTGTTCCGATCTTTGTTGGTATAATTTAATTAAGGTTCCGAAAAATATCTTATTTTTATTGAAAGTCCGGAAGTAACAAGAGCCGTAATTATAGTGAACGGGATGTTTGAATCAAAAGTATCCGTAATTATATTAGACAGGATGTTTGAATCAAAAGTATATAAAGAAATTAAATAGCTACTTTGTAATTTACATTATCCTAATCATATTTCCCGAGACCGACATAGCTCAAAAATTAGCAAGCTGAAGTGGCAGTGGGCTGGATGAGAGCAGCGCAGGACCGGGTGCTGTGGCACACCCTAGGGGAGGCCTATGTCCAGCAGTGGAACGCTAAAGACTGAAGTGATGAATCATATTTCAAATTATATCGTTCTCCTAAGGGTGGGTACGAATCCCACCATTTTGGGAGTTAGGAATAAAATTGACTGCAATATGTACGTACAAACGTGGTAGGAGCCGAGATCAACTTTTAATAATGAATAAAAAAATCATAAAACATAGTTATATGCAAAATAACGCGGTATGAATATCAACAGTGGTACAGCGACGAGTTGGAAAAGTTTAATACCATAACAATATTTAGTTTCCCTTTGTTTCTATACCACTCTTATTTAAAGTTTATTTTAGACCAGTTAGTTATCGAGTCATGTAATCCAGTAAAGTAAAGATAATTTTTGTAATAAATAGTTAAAATAGACAACATCTTTTATTTTTTCTTGGTACTAGCTTGTAAAAGACCGTGTAATATACATAACATCTTAATATGTGCAATTGTGCATCGTACATTTCATAATTACGATATAAAGATTTGTAAAAAATAATAATATTATTATAACCGTGTAATCAATATGAACACGCGGACACACACATTCGAAACGCGGTGCTTCGTCACCAGCTCTTCTTTAGAACTTGGCTGATTCACTACCGCGTGTCCAGAGGAACAATAAAACCAATAGATCTCAGTAATGTGTAAAAAAATGCTCCTATATTGGAAACTATTAATTATAATATCTTGAAATTTACTGCACTTACTTTCACAAGATATTAATTAGGCAATGATATAAGTTTGATCACGAGTTAAGACGAAGACATAAGACCAGCGCGCAAAAGTATATGAAAGTTAAATAAATGTATGAAAAACAAAGGTGTACGTAAACAAAATAGAGAGAATACTAACAACAGTACAACGACAACGAGTTGCGGAAAGTTTAATTACATTACATTACTTTGTTTCCCTTTAATCCAGTGCCGCTGTTCTCTGGTATTTACGGTCTTTCGCTTAACAGTAAATTGCACCTTTTTATTGTTACTATGCGTAATAATATAAAGTATGGTTATGTGGCATGGTATTTAAAGAAAAAATGTCTTAGAACTGCAATATTATTATGCATAAAGGCAACCTTAGCCTAGCCTAAAAATATATTACTGATTTGGATAGCACTAAAAAGTAAAAAAATATATATTTCTTTATACAAATGTTTTATAGAAATTGAATATGGTTTAACATTTAGACTTTGAAGTCGGCACCCGCAGTGATAGCCAACAGGCTCTCACGTTAGAAACAGCCTGTCTACGGGGTACTCGGGGGGTACGTGATTGGAATTTCAGGCACCCAACAAAATTTGGTGGCACAGAACACACTGTGTGCGATTTCCAAGTCACGTGGTCAATTGCTTTTTTTTTTATATTTTAGTCTGTCGTGTCGTAAGATGTCGTGTAATATCGCGGGTACAGCACCAGAACTGAAAGTTAACCTATACAATAACCAAAATCTTCTTCTTCTTCTTCTTCTTAAACCATTATTCACCCAATGCTGGGTATAGGTCTTCTCATGGTGTTTCCATGTTGCTCGATCGCTCGCCATTCTTATCCAATGGTGGCCTGCTATTTTGACCAGGTCGTCGGTCCATCGTGCGGGTTGCCTCCCACCATTCCTTTTGCCTCGTCTTGGTCTCCACTCGAGGATTTTTCGGGTCCATCTGTCATCATCCCTCCGGCAGACATGCCCCGCCCATTGCCATATGCGGTGCGCTATGGTTCGCGCTATGTCAGACACTCCTGTCCTTTTTCTGATTTCTGCATTAGGGATACGGTCTCGCAACGTAATGCCTAACATAGCACGTTCCATTTTTCGCTGCGCAACTTGGAGTTTGGCAATGTGCTGGCTAGTGAGGGTCCATGTCTCCGCTCCATATGTCATGACAGGAAGGATGCACTGGTCAAAAGCACGACGTTTGAGAGCCATAGGTAGTTTGCTCTTAAATACTTCAGACATGTTGCTGAAAGCACCCCATCCTAACTGGATACGCCGCTGGATTTCCTGTGCCTGACCAGACCTGTCGAGAGTTATGATTTGACCGAGGTAAATATAGCTGGTAACTTTCTCTATTGTATTCCTGTCTACCGTAATATGATCTATGTCGACGTCTTTGCACATCATTTTCGTCTTGTTGGTGTTCATTTTTAGACCGATATTAAGGGAGGCTGTATATAATTCCTGGACCATTACCTCTAACTCTTGTATGTTATCTGCGAATACTACTATGTCGTCCGCAAAACGGAGGTGGGAAAGGCGTTTGCCGTCGATGTTTATGCCTTTGTCAGTCCAGTCAAGGAGCTTAAAGACTAAATACTAAATATATATGATTATGGGTTATTAAACTACTGGTTATTAAAAAATAACTTCATTAAGCCACTAGGATGAAACTAAATATATCTTTAGAATTACATATCAACATATATATAGAAATATTTATAAAAAGGTTTTTAACAAAAGGCATAAGGTACTCATAATACGTCAAGTACCTTATTATCCCAAGTTTATTTACCAGAATAGATCGATAACAAACACGTTTCAAAGTCTATATTTAGGTGGTTAATAAATACGTCGTATCCGACAATTATCTTCGCAATAAACAATAAACAAACCCACATTAATTTACACGTTGTGGTGAATATTGAATTATTTCGGTTGCTATTACCTTCGTAAATCTGTTCCTACACCGACATCAAATAATTCCTAGGAACAAGGCGGGAATGCATGAACAGTTCTATTGGCTTAATAAAACAATACTATATAGGTTAAATATACTCGTACATGGAAGATAATATATAGTTTCGTAATTGATATTTTCGAAAGTATTTTTAAACTAACGCGGTAGAGCATCGTAATTATTTGCTAAAATAAATACAAATATAATATGCAATTTTTTTTGCAAACTTACCGTATATTCTGGGCATAGATAAATATGGATATCTCACCGCCTTATAATTGAAGGAATAAGGCTTCCTTCAATCAAATGGCTTAAACGGCTGAAAATTCTGTCAGCTATTTAATGGCTGTCATGGTGTAATTTACGCGGAACAATACCGACATGCGCAGTTAAGTGGTGCAAAAACACGAAATCGTTTCATATCGTTTCATTCGTAAATTATCTAAAAACTACTTTTTTTAGGTATTTTTCAAACACGAAAATAGATGACAGTGACAATTTCAATTGTCAAAACTGGTTACATTTTCTTGTTACTAGTGAGTAATCTTTACTAATCTATGATTCTGGGTATGAAATTCTGAAATCTTTGTAATACCTACTACATTACTAACCACAAACTACAGAATCCTAGTAGTTTGATTTCATACTACAAACTGTGTGGGTTACCCGAATTCGACGTGTATATACAGTTAAAGACCGTTTAATTGTGGAGAGTTTACTAGACAAATAATCCAAAATGCATTTCAACTCCGTTATTTGCAGTTTCACGTCGGAACACGTGCCGCTGAACAAACTAACAGAGCACAAAGAGATACTATTAATTCCCTTGTTATTTTCGAAAACGAACAATTCGATGCCACCCGTTGTATTAACATAGTAGTTTTAACCGTTTTGAGAACAATAAAACAATAGCGTATTTCATTATTATATTTTTGCTACGTGTTGGAAAGATATATCTTACTTATACATAAAATTCTCGTGTCACTATGTTAGTTACCGAAACGACTTTACCGATTTTCACCAAATTTTAGATGCATATTCAGTAGGTCTGAAAATCGGCTACTATCTATTTTTCATACCCCTAAGTGATAAGGGTTGTTCACCGTTAACATTTTTTTTTATTTATATAGCAACACTTTTTCCGGGTCAGCTAGTAGCTTATAAAAATGTTACAGTTGAGTAATGTTTGAATTCAATAAAATATCTTGATCTTAATATATATATCTTGATCTTAAAATATGTGCAGGTTTCGATATTTTATAATATACGGGCACTGCCGCACATGAACAACAACAGATAGGATTAAAATTCTGCCTAAGGTAGACAAATGAACTTTTGCTACCCTTTAGGGCTACTTAGAAACGTATAAGTACTTTACCTTAGCACACTTATTTTACTTATATGAACCCAGAGTATACCTATGTTCTATTACTCATGAGAATAGCGTTTTATATATGTAACAATTATTTGACTTTATTTTTACTTTAAATAAAAATCATAGTAAACATGATATACAAATCCATTATTTATTATTTAACATCAAATACATAAGACCGAATGTTTAGACAAAACAAACACGATAAACTTTCACAACTACGAAACGAAAACATACGTATATTTCTACAAATGTGTACGATTGGATCATCGCATCAAGTTGTCGTAGTCTTGAGTAATCTTAAGACAATATTCGTTGAAATGGAATTAGATATAGTCGGTGATATTGTGCTCGTATTGTTTTCAAGGTTTAACGTGGAACTTGTAACACTATTTCTGTTTATAGACATTATATTGCTTAGAGATTTTCGTATTTTATCAAAAAGGCTGTTTTTATTCGAGTTATCTACAAGTTTGTTTGGTACAGGGTGATCTAATGAAGATTTCTGCTCAATACTATTGGGAATTTTAAAGTCACTGTGTCTTTTCTTTCGTGATGGGACACCCTTGATAGCTTCCTCATAATCCTCTTCGTCTGGTCTCTGAGCTTTTATATTTTTCTCGATATCTTCCTCTTTAAACCTAAAATTAATTGTGTTAAGTAAAGGTGACATCCAGTGATCTAAAGTATCTATAGCTATACATTTAATGTAGCTTTACATGATGCAATGACTTTTGCAAAATAATTACAAATTTTTATAAGTGTAAAGAGATAAGTGAACAATACAAATTGTTCCCCTTTCCATACCCAATGTAGAGATTACACCTTAGATAAAATTATTTATACTTTACATAAAAAGATCTTACCTCGGTGAATTGAATTTATCGAAAAAAAGTTTATCCTTGAACGCATCCATTTCCTCGTCAATTGATTTTGGATAGTTAAGATCAGGTCTTCCTATCGTTGTCGGTGGTTCAGTGAACGTCGGCCTCGGCCTTGGCTTTGGGCGGGTAGGTCTAACTGGGCCTTGTCTTATTGTGACAGGTGCAGGATAATTAGGTCTTGCGTCATAGTCTCCAAATTTGCTCGTTGTAAATAATTCCGGCCGTACTATTGGCATAAACCATTTAGCAGGTTCGTTTATGGGTTCTGCTGGAACTGCCATCCGGGCTGAATCGCCCGGAGTATTAAATGCAGCTGGTGCCACGGGCATGAACCTCCGCCCAGGTGCTATATCTTTTGGATTTATTGGAGCGTGTGGTAAATATCTTTGATCTACGAAAGCTTGCGTTGTCTATGAAAAAGAACAACATTTAAGTTTGAGGATAGAACATTAAGTAAATATTATTGATACAGGGCACAATTATAACAATAATGAAAGCGAAGATAGTAAAATTTTCAACGCTAATAGCTATAAGGTTATACAATTCAATAATAATACCATTGGTCCCTCTTTGCTTATCCGTAGCCGAGAATCTGCGGACTTCCTCATGTTAATTAGACTTTGTATAGCTTTCATTCGGTCGACAGACTCCAAAGGATATTGCGATACAGCCTGTAATAATATATTCATTTAGCAAATTATTTCAAAACAGATATTATAGTGTTGTAATTCTGAATTAGTATCTCATACTGCCCTGCGACAGTAACGCCATTCGATTATATGAATTGAAAAATTAAAAGCATTGTTTTTTTATAATTTGAATTAATCCCTTTTAAAATAAGAAGACGATTTAAATTCTCTTTCAACTTAACGAGTTCTTTTGGGTCTTGACATTTCTTCTTTGAATTTTCGGTCGAAATAGTTAATACCTAATGTGCTAACCTCATCAACATTTACAGTCGTTTCGGATGGAGTTGGGCTCGGAGCTGGTGCTTTGGCTGTGAGTTTCATTAAGGAACCTTCGAACTTATTACGATCCTCCGACTCGTAAATTGAGTCGTCTAGTCTTCGCCCAGATCGTATCGAACTGCTCTCGTCCTCTGGTGCCCCAGTTCTAACTAAACAATAACAAGTGAGTATCACGATTCCAAAAATTAGAAGTCTCAAAGAAATTAATTTTAAAATCATTTTAGTCCAACTATAAATAGTCTGAACCGAATGACTACACGAAGACAGAAGACTAAATCGTTTTCTAAACTTTACTTTTAAATAATTATTGCCACACTAGCAATTTCGTTCGCGCAGACACAATACAACCATTTAAACCCTATTAACCTCATAAGGGATGGAATATCTAAATCATTTCTCAATGGGTGTCTACATCATAAAATGAACTTTGCGTCAAAATTTCATGGATCTGCGATGATTAGTCAGAAGTCAGCACCCTTTTGCATACACATTTCGCATACATTTACATATATAGTTTTTAGTAATACTGAAGGCTGCATTCAAAAGAAGGTAAAATTTCCATCACAAGTTACTACTAGTGGTAAACCAGTCGCATAAATAACGTAAAGAATATGGAAATTTCCTTACGATTGGCTTCTCCGATGTGCCCCGCAACAGGTTGGTGCCCGCTCCGCCGCCAGTCCATGTCATCGCCGATTTCATCATCAAAAATACCTCGTTTCAGATAAACGGATACATTTGTCTCTGTAAGAAGAAAAGATTATCAGCCCCAATAAAATACTTTACACGAATCCACTTGTAGCTGTAAAACATTTATCGCTATTTGCAGAAGACAGAATATTTCATTACCTACTAGAATCATTTTGATGAAATAATTATATTCTACGTTTCAGGATTGTTTGGTAACTTGCCAATCGCATTTGATTAAATGTGATTCGGAATTTATATAGTTTGAATATTTTCCTTGTTTCCGTTTGAAGAGTTTGATTTGATGGTTGACAGAAGTATAATTGCCTACATGCAAACATATTCCAAATTTTGGTTCCAACGGCAACACGTGTATTACTCGAGTGGAAAGCTCATATGAATTGAGTAACACGTGTTTATATCACAATTTTTTTGTATTTTTCTTGTATCGTGGTAGGTAATGATTAACGAGCGTGCAACTGATCTGATGATTACTGCCACCCATCGGTTTTTGTAATTAACCCCAGATTCGATTAAATTCCTACCTGAAATCAATCACAGATGACTTGCTATCCCTGAGAACTAAGTTGGAACGCTTCGTATAGGTTAGCCCCTTACCAAAATATGACAAACAAAAAACTAAAAAACACGTTTTTAAGATAAAATCAACTAAAAAGTAGAAAATAATTTTCAATCTAGGAATCAATTATAACAGTAAATAGTATAATTGTGAAAAAACCGTGGGGTGCTCCACTTATCAGTTTTCGAAAAGCAGTACATTTGAGTTATAGGGAAATAACATTATTATTTTTCCAAACTAAAAATCAATATAGTAATTTGCGATGAACTTTCTCTAAGGCGCGCGAACAATCTCGCCTCGAAAATCGTTAATCCTGAGGATGTTGATAAGGACAATTGTACAAAATTATTAAAATCGTGTATTGTCATCGGTTTTTGATAATTCTTCAAAATTTTGAATTAAACAGAACGTTCAAAGTGGATAGAAATCGGGTTCAAAGATTCCGTTGCTCTGTTCCGTACATACATACATACATAGAACCCAAGCTAATAAAAGCGTGTTAATAAAAAACAAAAACCTTTTAAATCAATGTACTCAGCTAACGAGTAATTGTAACCAAGGGCGATGCCCGACATGGAGGCGGTGACGAGCGCGCAACAGACGGCTGAACTTATGCAACAAGCCATCGTGAATGTCCATAATCTGCGGAAAATAACAATTTCATATTATGACGAGCTTTCGCCCGCGGCTTCGCTCGCGTATCGAAGTAGTATTTTTATCCCCTATTTTATCCCCTTGGGGGTAGAATTGATCAAAATCCTTTCTTAGCGAATGCCTACGTCATAACATCTACCTGCATGCCAAATTTCAGCCCGATCCGTCCAGTGGTTTGGGCTGTGCGTTGGTAGATCACTACGTCAGTCAGTCACCTTTGAGTTATATATATTTAGAAAAACAACATTTAAAAGTAACTTATAGATCAATACTAGGAATCCCTGTCATGGATGCCATTGGGACATTTTTTTAGTAGTTAATAGTAGTTTAATATAGTAGTAGCAGACGAACATGCAGTCCATCCGATGGTAAGTAGCTATTGCCGCCCATAGACATCTGTAATCAACTCAATAGATAGGATTAGATATTCCTACCAGAGGTCGGCCACAGATGCGCCGCTACTCCAGACTATACCTACTTATGAGAACTGGTGGAGTGATTGGTAATATTACATTTTAACTTTGTTACATCTCAAAATTATAGATGGAGATATTGCTGTAATCTATCTACGAAAATGAATATTGGCTGCTACGGCGTAGGCTACCATTTTGTCGTTTAAGCTACTGAACATAGTTGAATTATTAAGCCGCTGCCGCTTGAGCATCCAATTTGTTGTTTGAATGACCCCTCTCGTTGATCACTCAAACAATAACGTATTTGAATCTATTTACAAAATCTATTAACTTTCGATTGTCTACATGTCTGTGTATGATTGTCTACATGTCATGTGTGTAGATGCGTAGACTATTATTTGCCGAGCAGTTTGTTAGCATTTTATATAGTAACGATACCACTACAAGCTACCAGTTGCTCAAACGATAGTATAATCCGCGCCAAACTGCTAGTCCACTCTGATCTGTTGCGAGCAGGTGTTGTCATACAATTTGTTATGGCGACGCGATTCATTTCTATATTCAGAGCGGACTAGCAGTTTTACGCAGACTATAATAGCTAATGGACAGTGAACTCGATACCAACACAGCATGTACTGACGGTAAAAATATAGGCAGTATTGGTGCTGAAGTGAATAAGTTTATAGAAATAACGTATAGAAAACCTTTGAACAAGATCGATCATCCATCCGCAGCACGTGAATATGCAACACATGATGCATTACACTCCGTTCCATTTATCCTCAACGAAACTGTAATGTGGATTTTTATGTATTAAATACAAAAAGATTAAAAGCATAGGGCTATAGAGCGGACATTGTCAAGATTCTCATACAAAAATTATGGTATTTAACACCTGCCGCAAATTTTCTCCATTCACCCTTTCACTGGTAGAGACTGCCAAAAAAAATAAATAAATAAAAAAAAGCTTTCATCATGTTTCACACTGACACCGCCTCAGTTTTATTGCACACTTGTCCTCGCGCTGTTCGGTCTATTAATACTATATATTTGAATGTCTTAGATTACATGTTAATGTGTATTATGTACTCATTAATTGTTATATAATTACATCATGGTATTCGATAATTGCGGTATTTTAATCCGTAATAAATGCCATTTGCATCAGGCGTGCGTAACTGATTAATGATTTACGAATTGTTAGAATTCGCGTTACTGAGACCTGCATAGATCGCATAATGATTTTCATTGGAACATATCGACTAGATAAAATTATAGTAATTGTTTAAAATATATAAAATCCCTAAAATTAGCTATTAGAGAAAAATAACATAGTATTTAGCTAAGCGCATTCGCTCTCATCAAATCAAATCAATTTTTTTTATTCAAAATAGGTTCTTTACAGAGTACTTTTTGAATGTCAATACAACTACCACTTCACAAGGTGTTTCGTTATGGAGAAGAAGCGGCGAAAGAAACTCCATCCTCCACCTCACCCTAAATATACAATTTTAAATTACACACATAACATAAAATGGCTTATACTCTTACAATAAATTTTGACGATGAATATTTTTCAAAAAAACATCCCACTTATTTCAATTCACTCGAATTATTAGTCATAACGCCGATTTATTATTATTTTATCATTTCACTAATGACATCATTAATTTCACAATAAAATTTTGTTGACATTTTACCTAGAAAAAGCAATAAATATGACATTATGTGTATTACTTGCTGTCAAGAAAATTCTTAGAACAAAGAGTATTATTATATACAGCTTTTAATGTTATATTGTACAACATTCCGTTCCATTTAGTATCTTTTAGTCTTTTAGGAATGAACTGATATTACAATCTATTCCACATAACTGCTGCGATATACCGATTGGTATTAAAGCATTTTTTTAATAATATAGAAGTGGCAGACGAACATGCTGTTCATCTTATTGGAATACGTGGCTACTGCCGTCTATGGACATTTCTAATCAACCCCAAATAGGATCACACGAGAACACACTCCGGTGGCACTACCTACACACCTATTTCTGCCTAACACAGCAATGTTAAGAGCTGCTGTGTTCTGGTTTGAAGGGTGTGGTAAGGAAGATATACTTTTCCGAGGCATTACAGCTTAGTAGCTTCAGGAGTAGCGGCGCATATGTGACCGACCTCAGATAGGAATATCTAATCATACCTGGGATTGATTACAAGTGTCGATGGGCGGCAGTAGCCATTTACCATCAGGTGAACTGCGTGTTCACCTGCCACTCCTATATTATAATAATAATAATAAAAATAAATAGGGCTATAAAGCAGACTTTGTGAAGATTTTCATAAAAAACCTCTTATACCACGCTTACATGAACTTATTTTTTGTTTATACTGTTTCTAGGTATTGAACTAATCATCTAATGGTCTGCACACACATTTGCTATTTCAATCTTATTAAAAAATATAATTTAACTCTTTTATCACTTAATAACCAAATAAAAATTTGATAGCGTAATAGAAAGTGACATAAAATTCTATTACATTATGTACATCGGGAAAATGACGACATAAACTTACAATGTATGTTAAATTAAAAGTTATTAAAGATAGAGAATGGTGTGACGTTATTTGTGGAAACGTAACTAGTTTGCAACATTTTAATGGTTTTTATATCTTGAAGAATTCTTATTTTCTGCTGTAAGCCTAGTAGCATTTCCTTATTTACTTCCTTACTTTACTAATATTTATATAAAGGCACTTTATCTTAATGCTCAGGGACAGAAATAGATAAATTTGTGTTCGATTCCATTTGGAAGTTGTTACCAGATTCATCCATTGGCGGCAGTTTCCCTTAACATCATGTGGACTGTATGCTAATATATTGTACTTGCACTTTCACTACATAAAAGGTGCCAATACAATATAAAAAAATGCATCAACAAATTTCATAAACGCGAAAAAAATATTTTCTTTTAACTATTTCAATTAACACTATGAACTATGTTTTTAAGTAACGTATTTGTTTTTGTAAGATTTACGTACGAGATCTAGGTATAACTACACTAATACACACACACTTGTTGATATCTCGTCTAGAGGAAACATTGTATAGTAGACAAGAAAGCGGTCATAAAAGAGTATCGTTACAAGGAAGCGAACCACTTTAGTGAATCCGGCTTTCAGTGTGATACTTAACAGCATATTAAAGGCTCAACTCAAACATAAGCAATGGGAGAAGCATTCTTAAATGTGTGTAATAGAATCAGTATCTCCGGGCCGGGAAAGTTCCTACCACATCCATACCTATTTCTGGCTGAAGCAGTTCTTGAATTTCGGTGGAAGGGTCTACCGGCTGGCTTAGAAAAACGCGACCTTTTTGATCCTTAGTAGTGTCAACACATCTGAGATATGCTTCAATTCAAACTCCTGTTCTGTATTACGTAGGTTACAGATGTCCATAGCCGGCAGTAATATTTTTTATCCTCCTTTGTTATTTTTAATGTTATTAAAATACATAACATTTTTGTTTTCATTTATTATTTATTCAACTGGTTACATTTGATATAAGAATCTACGTTATAAGCTCCTAGAGGGTGAAAGAAAATAATGGCAACAGATTTATGTTTTGAAGGAAACTACACGTTATATCCGGCATCCGGCAGGCGAGCGGCACCTTTCCTTTTTAAAAGGAAATGAACGTGATAATATGTTCAATTTCTAATAAAAATGAAGTGAAATAAAATACTGGTTAAACAACAACAGTTCGTAAACACATTATAAATAGATCTAGTTATAAAACATACTTCTAACAGATAATATTTTTTTAAAATAAGTTCATTGCTCCGGTGTGCGGGGTCTCGAACTCTCGACAGATTGCACGTTCCTGGCTCTTACGACCGCTTCGGATAATTAATGTAATAACTATCGCAAGCGTGGCTTTATAAGACCTATTTGACTAATACCGTTTTTGCTTTATAAGATACTTGGTATATTTATTTATGGTTTTAACATATCACGTGGGTTTTGTGCCCGCGTACGGATCTGGTCCGTCACTCACACCCTATCGTTGCATGGATCATTTTCCTGTGATGAAAGCAACACACACTGAGAAGCAAAACGCGGAGAAACTTATAGACCGCGTAAAACTGCTAGTCCGCTCTGAATATAGAAATGAATCGCGTCGCCATAGTAAATTATATGACTACTCTTGCTCGGAACAACTTCAGAACGGACTAGCAGTTTGGCGCATACTATATAGTTAGTATACATATAGTGAATAAATGTAATAAGATAGTATACATTTAGTATCTTTATATAAAAATATTCAGGTATATACACATAGGTATATACTCGTTATAAAATAGGTCAAGATGCCCATTACTCAAGTGAGAAGATATCCTGTTCCCTATAAATCTTCCACTCGACTTACCGTACATCTTATGATGTGTCCCAGGGGATAGAAAGTGTAGCTTCATAATGTAGGTAATGGTCTTCCCTTAAAGTCAGAAATACATGTAATCTGAGTACAAAAGTCATAATACGAGTTTTATGGACGGTATTTGGAGAAGAAATCATCTTAGTATCATTTTAATAAAATATGAAAAAAATGTAACATTTTTGGAGTTTACTCCTTAAGAAACGATTTGAGTTATAAGGCCCGGTACGGAAATTTTATGAGGAGTAAAATCAAGTATAACACGAAAAGTTGAGGCGTAACGTAGAAAGAGACAAACATAATTATATATCTGTAGGATTGAACGTGTAAAAGAATGAGATGGAATATTATTACAATCATCATATCCTCTCAAAAAGGAAGTAGCGTTTTTAACCAAAATATGAATCAAGAGTGCTTTTATTAATTTAAAATACAGTAAGTTCAAATCCCATATGAAAGTAATTATTACAATAAAAATAATTAGCAATATATAAAACATTAAAACGTCATTAACTAATTTGTTTACATTTTTGCATAAATTAAGTTATAGGTTTGATCATTTATAAACACTGTGAAAAATATGAACATTGGCGCCATAATATGATTAACAATCTTTTATGAACGTTTTTAAAGAAGAGTAACATATAAAATCAGTAAGCAATTGAATAAGATATAATATTAGCAAAATAAGTTTTTAACATAAAGAGGTATTGTAAGTTACTGATATATGAATTTAACTTATAAAAATGGATGCATTATTGATCAGCGCCATCTATCAACGATAAACGGGCAAAATCAAAACAGTATTATTTAATATTTATTACAGAATTATTGCTAATGAATTATGTTCAAAATAAGTTATATAAAATTAGCAATACGTTTTAAATGAATTCTAGAATTATAAAACATTCAGAAACAATCCAAATTACATATAATAACATGTTTATTGAGTCTCATATAAATTGCATCCGTAAATTGCAACAAGGATATTTTATAGATGGCAAAGAAATTATAATTATTAAGTTTTAAGTTATAAAACGTTTAACATTGTTTTAAATATAAATAATTATATTATATTAAAATTTACTTTAATATAAACAATTATATTAAGTTACCATTATAATATTTGGAACCAAAATACATAGATTGATAAACTTGCAAACTTACAATTTATAAAACTTGCCACTAGATGGCGCTATTATACCCATGCGACCATATATACATCTATATACAACGTACATAAACAGCAACCTACCCATCAAGTTTTAATGTTTTGATTTTAAAGTTTTCTTGTACTTCTATGCATTGATACGTGTATTTTTATGTACTATTAAACAAATCATCAAGTGATTAAAGTTGAAAAAATATTTGAAAATATGCAAGGAATTGATTTAGATGATAATGAAGAAGAATCCAAAAAACACATGGATGCGGTTAATTGGTAAGCTTATCGTTTACATTTATTAATAATATACATTTTAAATACGAACAGCTAGATCTTTTATTTAGTGTTTTTATTATTATTATTTTTAATCAATTGATTAAATATATTTTATATTTATATAATATTTTGTAATACTTATATTAAATTATTACGACCCATTTCTATTTTTGAAGTAATATAAATAATCCGAATAATTACAGATATATGTTTGTTTCTCTTATCATTTAAGCAGATGCGTTCATTTACCCTTTTTTTCTATTCGATATATATCATAATTATCGTTCGTAAGGAGTAAACTCCAATCGTGCGTCGTAGCTGACACACACACCCTTTTTTTTTAATGTCTCCTACACTCACGTGATGTTAAAGTCTAGAAATTCCGTATTCTTTACTATAAGATAGACTGCATGGGCATTGCTATTTCTATATAATATAATAATTAATTATAGTTTAAAAACTAAAAACCACGCTAAAATCGCAAGAGGAAAATCGTTAATCCTGATTCCTGATGAGGAGAATGGGGTAAAATTATTAAAATAGTATATTGCCATCAGTTCTTGATAATTGTTCAAAGTTTTAAACTAATCGGACTGTTCAAAGTGGGTAAAAATCGAGTTCAAAGATTCCGTTACATACATAGATACATACATACAGCCCAAGCTAATAAAAGCGTGGTAAAAATCAGCCGCATCTGACCTCAGATGCGTTATTACCCGTAACTATAACCAAACTAATAAGCGAGGATACTACAGGTATAGGCATGATAATACCGTATTCTAACCATTAAAAATACCACTCAAATTTCAACATTAATAAAAAAATAACTTAATTATTCCGTTATAACGAAAGCAATTATGCTGTTTGTAATTTTTCGGCGCGTACAACCGCTGAAAGTTTACCCACACGGTATAGCGTTCGACAAAGAGACCCGCATGAATATTTCATCAAGTCGAGTTCGCTGGTATGAAACCCCATTCCTACGTATGTTTAGCTAACCTTTGCCGTGTTCCCGCTAATTAAAGTAGAGCAGAGTCCGAGTAAGTGTAAAAGTAAAATCCAACCAATTTAACTCAAATAAGTAGAATACTCAGTTCGAAAACTCAGTTCATAAAAAATGTACAAACCAGTTATTGCTTTCTTAACATACCAATAAGTTAGCTTATCAAAATTGAATCATATACCTATATTTTTAACGACTCATAAATGAATTCCGAAATATATACTTATAAACCCTGTAACCATCAAATTCTCTCCAAATAATCTAAACAATTTGTCTTGCTTTTCTTCTTTCATATCTTATGACTCGTAATTCTTCTCCTCCGAAATGGTAACAAGTGCTTTTAGTGCTGAATGCCCAGTCCATTATTATTACATTCCAAAGTCCACAGGTATTCTCCATTGTTTGATCCAATAATAACATGAAAACAAAAATAAAACTTGCAATTAATTCTGTTTAAAAAAATGTACCTAAGTGAGTACAAGTTGTAACCATACTTTTTCAATTGTCAGTAACGTAATTAAAAATACCACTCAAATTTCAACATTAATCAAAAAATAACTTAACTATTCCGTTATAACGAAAGCAATTATGCTGTTTGTAATTTTTCGACGCGTACAACCGCTGAAAGTTTACCCACACGGTATAGCGTTCGACAAAGAGACCCGCATGAATATTTCATCAAGTCGAGCTCGCTGGTATGAAACCCCATTCCTACGTATGTTTAGCTAACCTTTGCCGTGTTCCCGCTAATTAAAGTAGAGCAGGGGTCCGAGTAAGTGGCTAAGGAACACGTTCATCGGAAGCAACGAGTGCTTACTTTGAATGGGCTGAAACTGTTTAATTTACGATTTTATTTTATTCGGCATAGAAGGTCGTTCGGTATAAAACTTGATGTTCTTTTTAACCGTATACATAACATACGAAAAAATATATTTTAAATTTTTTTTTTAGAAAACTGCTTTATATGACATGTCTTCACGATATTGTATGTGGTGTCTTCGATATACTTGTAATATCCCAGGAAAAAATATAATATCCCAGTACCGCACATGTATAATCAACTCTACGTAGGATTTGAGACCTAAGGTCTGCATCTACAACTTTTAATTCTTTAATTCTAACTTAAATTCAAAAGAAAAAAATATATAAATTGCATTACCATCGGTTTTCGACTCCGCTACTCCCATACAGAATTAACCAATTAATTTGAACATCAATTAATTACTATAATGATGAGGTCTATTTATGAATGCGACACATTATGATGAACGTTTCAATTGAATGAATACGTTGATAATTACTCATGGTCGGTAAAATGCACTTGAAGTTTATTTTACTCAAAATAATTTAGTATTGATTTTAACACAAAATAAAACAGACAGTTCCACATTAAATTCTATTTCAGTGAAAGTGCGGAAATTATTCCAGGAATAATTGGAATTATGTAATCATTGGTTTATTACAGTAATAGGTTATACGAATAAAATGTCCATCATTGAATAAAGTGTTGTTTTAAACGTTGTAATGGTGTAAAAGTTGTCAAGCGTATAATTATGAATTATGTAAATATGTATTTTGGTTATTGTATATAATTTTTTATGTGCTGTTTTCAGCACATAAAAAATTATATACAATAAGTAATATGCTTCTCGTTATAAAAATGTAAATTATGAAAGTGAAATAAGAGCATGCACACCGTCACACGGAAACGACAGAATACAGTCATATAACTTATTGCTCTCTACTGATATAAACGGTTTTAATGCTCAATGTGATTTTATTTTAATAGATATTTTTAATGGCAATCAACGTATTAACTAGCTTTTCCTTATTGGATCCGAGTGCGATTCTGGTCTGTATGCGCTACACTTCCTCTTCATAGATACTTTTCTTGCCATGTAATGATATAACTCACACTACTAGATACATGCGAGGCGTCAAGAGACTACAGCCAACGGCGAGTTAATTAACGCATGTAAATGAGTCACGCATGTGGACATAAACCTGCGTGTCAAAAAAACGCCCTCGACCAAAAAACATCTAAGGCTCTTATTCGGCTGATTCGGTTACTAATACGTATAGGCAACAGTGACTTTAAAAATCTCCCGTATAGGTCAGGCCTATAACTTTTAAGGGTTCACTCTTAACGGTTTTGTTTTACCGCTCATACGTAAATAGTATTCTCGCTGACTATTTATTTTATTTCGTTGTTTGCAGCCAGCGTCCGCGTCATCAGTGCTGTTGGTTCATCTCGGTGCGGTGGGTGCATTGGCGAGCGGTGCAGCTCTATGCGGCGGCGGCGGCGCGTGCGCATGCGGAGCGTTGTTGCACGCCTTGCATCCTCTGCAATTATGGACTGTATGCGGACTGCACGCTGACCGCGCCGCCGCCATTGCAGCACCGCTGCACTACGCTGCTATTGTCTCTGCGAAAAAGGTAACGATACTTATTACCGTAAATCAGCAGGTAATTACTTCATATTTGGTCTGTAATTTTAAAACAATGTACTGTGTTAATAATATTAATTGAGAATTGAAAAGAGGTTTTCGAAGGCTCGAATGGTTTAGTTCAAAAGACTACGGAAAAAGTCATATTTAGTTAAAAAAATGGTTTTTAAAATTAAACTAATATAATTACATTTTCATTGATAAATATTGACATGTAAATAAACTATGTAATATTCTGCAGGTCCTGATTTGCGTGGCGGGTGGATGGGTTGCCACTGCGGCCCTCCTAGCTCCGCTGGCTGCAGCTCAGCCTCCTCTGGCCTACAGTAGCGGCCTCGGGGGCTGTGCACCCGATTGCGGAGCTGGACCTTCTGGGTTGGGATTTTGTCTTCTGTACGCAGTGCTAACCTTACTGCTACCAGCCGCATTGGTTTTACTGTGTAGCTTAAAAATTCTTCGAATCGCGCGCTATCATCGGCACAGAATCGCAGCTGCCATATACGAGGTGACACTGTCAGCGCAAGTCACAGTCACTCATCAACGGAATCCATTCTCTCCTCCCCCACCACCCCGGCGAAGAGCTCTGTCTGCAGTTCTTCAACCGTTGGGATCGTTGGCCATTCTTTACTTTCCATACTACTGTGTTCTTATATGGCCGGCTGTTGCGGTACCACCGCAACCGCTAGCTGCACTATCTGCTGCTCTTCTAGCTGCCGCTCCACCTGTCAACGGAATATTGTACGGTATTCGAAGTCGGGCTTTTCGGGACTCCTTACGAAACTACAGAAGAAAACGAATGACAAAAAGTGAAGTGACTCAAGAAATTCAAGCTCGGACTCCTAGTGCCTGTGGATCGAGACGACCCTCGTTATCAGCTGGTTCCGGTTGCATAAGACCACCAACGACTAGGAGATTATCTGATGCTGCTGCGATGGGCTCGAGAGGGTCGGAGCGGCCGGCACAGCGAGCTGCTTCTTGCAACATGTTACAAGAATCTCAGGACGATGAAGTACCACGTCCGCGTACGTCAGCTATTCCGTTAATACGCGCTCCACCACATGTGGTCCTCGGTCGAGCTCTCGGTCTAGAAGAAGGGGTTGGACGAGAACGCAGACGTCGACAATCCCCCCGCATCACCGTAACGCGAGCGATGTCTGATGAAACTGAATCTCCCACTCGTCGACCACTCTGTCGCCAACATTCCCGCTCCAGTGGTGCACTCCTCGGCACAATGTCATGTTCTCCAGCTCTCTCCGAACACATCCACATAGATAACTCCGCCGATGAACAATTGCTGCTGTCTTGGCCGCAAAGAGCTCACGTCAAACACGAGGTCTTGTAAAACGGGTCTAGTATAAGTTTCGCTAATAAAACATGCAAAGTATGACATGTGAAGACAATAAATGTGTGTGCGGTTCAAGTCGAGTATTGTTTATAGAGATTTATTTTCTAAAGTTTTGCATAGCGCTCGACCTTCCCGACCAATCTGTGACCAAATGTTAAAGTTTCCTATGACTATTTACTACTCTATCGTAGATGTAATGATTTATCTTACAGGGTTCCTCCATATCGTTAGCTTTACTGAAGTATTACTTTAGTGTATACTCCTATGATGATACTCTCTGAAATATTCCATAGGTTAAAAGAAGAATGAGATTGTTCAATATATTTTTTGTTAAGTGATTTATTTCAGGCAATATAAAAATAACAAAAATGTTAACTTTATGATGCTTTATGAAGAAGATATTTATTTCGCAATAATTTACCAGAATCACTAATCTAGTCAAGTAATGTGAGATTTTTAAGTTAATTTTAAGTGAAGTTAATATGAACGCAACGCTTTTAGTCATTACCGCCGTCCAATTTTGTGCTTTTTTTATTTTGATGCATTTATTAACAGACTTGAAAATATCAACATATCTGCAAAGTACCGCCCTAGTTTAAGGCTAGAGCACTAGTTCTAAGGACACCTTTTTAAAAATAGAGCCTTAGAAAATACCGGAACGCCCATTAGAATACTTGACATAAGTATGTACCTAATTTGAGGTATGTTCATAGATTATATCCCAATTCTGCTTACGCCTTGCAGCATAACAAGCGTGTGTTCATAAGTATTCATATTTAATTATCTGTATGAGAGTGTAAAAATATTTAGTGTCAAATTAGATGTTCTTGTTAGAGATTTTAAGCATTTTTGTTACATATCACAACAGCACTCATCAAAAACGTAATTTTGCAGTGTTTTGCATACTAAAGAGATTCAAAATAATACCTACTTATTATGTAAAGGCGAAAAAAAACAAAATTCCACATTTCTCAGATGCGTTGTCGACACAAAAACTCAATTAGCGAGGCTATTACATGGGCGACCGTTTTTGCTGTCGTAGGAAAATGTTTGCAACCATTTCTTGGCTGCCTCAGCGTATCCGTCATGTAAAATTATCGAAGTAATCTCAGAGGTATTTTTCCTGTCACGCGGGCTTCTGACCGCGTAAGAATCTGTGCATACCACTTGTATCCTATGGTTTCATATATTTTTCCTATCGTCACGTCGAAAAGACTGCAACGGTTTAATTCACGCGGCCTAGAGTCGCTTGACAGGAAAGAGGCCCTAAGTACATTCTAATATAAAATAACATATTTAAAATATTCATTACTTAGTAACAATCACCTTACATTTCCAAAACATTCCAAATATCTTACTCGTTAAAATACATAGCTATTAAAAATAGTTCATATTATAGATAACAAATAAATAAAATATAATAGTTGTGTTAGTTTTAAAGATAGTCTAAAACTGGATTTAGATTATAGACCCTTTTTATAAAATATGAAATTCAATATAGGAATTGATTCAGAAACTTACAAAATGTTTTAAAATATATATTTACATTCTTTTGAAATTAGTATTTTTTACTTTAAATAGGACTTTTGCTTCATATAGTTGTTCACAATTTATATGCATCATAGATATACTACTAATAAAGACGATTAGTAGTAGATCTATGGTATGCATGGTGGGAGTCATAAAAATAATCTTAATGAAAAAATATTACATTGAGGACACGCCATAGATACTATCGTCTTTTAGACAAAACATCACTAAATATAAATGTATATAATGTAAATGTTAATTAATTTGGCGGGACTCCATGTCTACGTTCTACTGTGCCATTTTATCACATATCACATGTGTATATAACATACATGATAAAAAAATCTAGTCATCTCAAATCATTATAAAAACCGAAGCATCAAAAAGAATATAGTTCATTTATTGCCTTGTAAAAATAGATGATAAATGACTAGAACGACAGAATTAGGCTGCACAATTCTTGCCATAGAGTTGCGGATTGAAATAAATTACTAGAATGTATAATCTAAAAGAGTATAAAATTTAAGGTCAAATTATTTTTAAACAGGACACTACAACATAATAAGGAGTCTTATGTTGCTTTATTTTGCTTTTTTTTACGAGTAATATTTATGATTAATATTTTTAATAGTCAACAAATATTTTAAAACGACATTTTGAAAATATTTAATAATATAAAAAGTTAAAGTTGTGTCGTATAAACTCAAATCTATATTTTTTAAGTTATCACTATGTATAGTTGATGTTTGTTTCACTCATGGTTAATTATACATTTTGAAATAGAACAAAAAATTGTCAGATATATTTCCTCACGATATCCTCCTCCGTTAAAGCAAATATTGTAGATAATCGTATTTTAGGCATTTACTATATGAGATTATAGATAATAAAAATACCTTAGTTTTTAATTACCCCATAGAGATCTATGAAAGTATTTTTATTAATGGATGCCTAATTGTAAACTATTTATACCTATATGTTATTTAATAGTAAATGTTTAAGGAGATATTTGTTAGAAACTGTTACTCTAGTCAAAACGCTGTTGTTTAATCTGTGTTAATTTAATATAAAGTCTAAAGAGAATAAAATTATTATAAGAAGAACAAGGGTTGTTTCACTTAATTACTTGTCAACAACTTGTCATCTAACAATTTGAATTTAATTAGTTTTACTAAGGCTGGCTGTATTATTGGTGTATACTAGGCAACCATTTTGTCGCACAAACTACTGAGCAGTCGCTTTCCCCTGCCGCTCGAGAGTCCAATGTGAAGTTTGAGCGGCCTACGAGTGGGACAGAAGAGGACTATTACTATTCGATCGTCTACACGTCTGTATCTATACTCATATATATGTAAATGCATAAGCCACAAAATAATTACTGAGTTAGTTTTAATTGTAGCGTTAACCACGTCATACGAGTACCTCTAAAGCTGCCAGTTGCTCAAGTGAAAGTAGCTAATGGAAAGTCAGCAATAAAAGAAATACATGGTACTAATTGTAAATACGATTCTATGTTTTTTTTACAATATAGAAGAAGTAAACAAGCATGCAGTCCAGATCGTAGGTGGCTACCGCCGACCATGAAATCAAACACCACTCAAGATTAGAGTTCTGAGATTGACCACAGATACATGCACAGATAAAAACAGAACACAGTAAAGCTTAATACTGTTATACCGCAGAAATAGGTGTGTTAATAGTGCCTCCGAAGTCGAACCACGAAAAATTGGAAAGATTAGATTTATAAAAATGTCTACGGTCGCTCTAAAATCTAAAGATAGTAACATCTACGATAACTCAATTTCAGATAATTGGATCATAGTTCGGAAGGTACAAAAGCCTAGTCTGGGGATTTAACAATTCTATTCGGGAAGCTTGGAGCTTAAAGCTGTAAGCTTCAGTTGAATAGGCTCGTTTGCCGCAGATAGGCTTAATATTGATTAAAATGTAATATTTCATTGTAATGTCTTGTACACTGGAGCGGAAATACCTAAAGGTGACTAAGTTCAGGCTACGTGAAATTGTATATTTGTCATGCTACTTTTCATAATCATTAGCATCAATCCGATATTGTCGTACATTTGGGCTCAGATCTCCTATCGGAAAGAGAAGGGGTGTACTTCCGTTTAGCCCATACCTCCGATCCATCTGAATTTTGGTACACATATGGATCGAAGGTCAAATTTTATATTACATGACACTATTTATAAATACCCGAAAGCATCAAATGTATAACTCATACGGTTAAGGCGAAATTAACGGTTTTTTTTTTCATTTTTCTCCCAAACAACTAGGTTTAAATACGTAACAAAAAATGTTGATCTTTTTATCTTCTACAACTTTTGTTTGAAACATTTTTCTCTAACGTTCATGTTTGCTCCCATAAACGCGAAAAATTATTTTAAAAATTATTTTATATCACGGCGTGCGTAAATTGACGTTTTACGCACGCTTCGCGTGCGCAAAACCCCCATTTCCGACCCCGTAATATAAAATTTTATACAACACGCGGACGAAAAATGTTTTTCTGACTCGTGTGATTGCAGTCCTCGCCTGCGGCTCGGCCTGCAAACTCACACTTGTCAGAAAAAAATTTTTCGTCCTCGTATTGTAATGTACTATTTCAATATGATATATTTTTCGATACGATATTCTCAATCGGCGAGTCAAAATCGATATGAGTACCAAATTCAGATCGATTGGAGGTATGGGCTAAACGGAAGTTTCTCCAAGAGAAGAATATTATAACATAAGTACTCCAAAATTAAACAAGTGAAAATTAGTAGATTTCATACTTACCCTTGCGGTCGAGAATTTTACGCAAAATATTAAGGTAAGGTAAGTATTTTTTACTTCATTGTCAAAACAAATGAGAATTAATTTCGAATACGACATTAATAAAATTCGCCAAGTACGAGTCGAACTCGCACATGGAGGCTTCCGTACTACCAAATGTTCATTATATTTTACTTATTTTTATAAAAGAACCAAATAAAAATATGTTTTATTGTTCTTATTTTTATTTGTTATAATAGCAGTTATAGTAGTAAACGGATTACCGAAAATTACCGGTTTGTTGTATGGAGACCACCTTTAATTTTCAACTTTATTTTGTTTTTAGTATTTGTTGTTATAGCGACCATCGACATGCATCCTCTGTAAAAAATTAAAATGTCTATCTATTCAGAGTTCCATGGTTCCAGAGATAGAGCCCTGTGACAGACGGAGTCTTAGTAATAGGGTTCCGTTTTTACCCTTTGGGTACGGAACCCTAAAAATCATAGGCTTACAATTCGACTCCGTACTTACATGTAAACCCGACATTTAACCACTAAATATAATCATACCTACATTGCACCTACATAAAAATATAAGCGCATGCAACGCACACCAAATACATGTATATTTAGTAGAAAGTCGTAGCCTCGTTTATTTAACGTATTATACCAATTTATGTGCATGATTGCGGTTAAAGCGTTCCAGTAACACTCGTAAACCGAGTTTTACTGCACTAGCGCATTAAAATTTCGCCGAATAAACGCATACATGCTTTAAGGTTCTATAGACATAACGACATTAATGTTGATAAGGATTAAGCTATTTTGCTTTTTACTTCAGTCAATAAGTGCCCAGGGTTCCTTAAAGTTCTTTTGTAAACAGACAACAGACTACTGTTCTTTTTGCGCCCAGACAATAAAGGATTACCCTGCGAACAGGGAGGGGGTGAATGCTCATAATGCACTAGCACCAGCGCCGCGACGATGCTTTATTCCTAGGGGACTCCACAGCCTATTTTGGATGGCGATCTCTTAGTGGGGAAAAAGAGGTGCCTGTCTGTCTACAAAGTTATTTATATATATTGTTGTATTTATATGTATAGTGTTTTATGTGACGGGCTTAAGCTATATTTAGCACTCACAGCCAATCACGATGATTACGGCAAAACCCCTTTTGTAAGGGAAAGATTTTCTTTAGTTTAAGATTTAACGCTTCCTACAAACATAGCTTGATGAGTAGGAGTTCCGCAATTTCTGTCGTCAATGCCATCAAATTTATATTGCTATAAGGCAGAAGCAGAGGACGCTATCAAAAAAGATATTTGGCAATAGGAGATCTCCCGCCGGGCTTAAGATGATCATGCCTTGGGAGAAGCCGTGCCCCGACAGTACCAGTTGTACTCGTATTACAAGATTTCTTTTTTTTAAATTAAAAGAGTAGCAGACGAGCATGCAGTCCACCTTATGGTAAGTGGCTATTGCCGCCCATGGACATCTGTAATCAACCCCAGATAGGATTAGATATTCCTACCTGAGGTCGGCCACAGATGCGCCGCTACCCCTAAGGACTAAGCTGGAACGCCTCGGAAAAGTATGTCTCCCTTACCACACAAGATGTTGAGAAAACTCTGATAGCGTGATTCAGAAACTCGCAGCCCGCAGCGCAATCTCTTGTCAAGTAGTCGCCACAGGTGTAAGAGTTGCAGGTCACCTAATGGTAAGCAGCCGCTACTGCCCATGCGAATCACTTAACCCTAAATAGTATCAAAATTCTACTTTGAATAAAATACATACTTAACATGACAATATTACATTAAAACAAAAATAGCATGGCTTTATCGAAAAATTAAATGCATTTTTTTTAATTACGATTATAAACAGTTTACAGTAATTGGGTTTGGTTTGCTGTACGATAGATTTTTGTTTTGCACAGAAGACCTGTCTCGTACGGAGGCGTGAGGTAGTGCTCATTAGCTAAATGGGTTTGTTCTCGGATTCTAGGTCTTGTTTATCTCCACGTATAATTTGTTTGTTATTTACTAACGTTGTGGTTTACTCGGTACTTAATAACAAACATTGTAACGATCGTGATCATATTATACTTACCTACAGGAATTCTTGAATTAGGTTTGGTTTAAGAGTAGGTAATAGATAAATACGGTTTGCTCAATACTATGAGTAACATAAGTTAACTTAACGAGCATAACAATTCAATGAAAATTATTTTATAATAACTTCTATGTTATGTTTTAAGTAATACCTTATTCATAATAATGTTAATGGAGACCATGCTTGGAGACATGTTGACACTTTACCTACTTGTAAGTACGCCTATTTGTGGAAAACGTGCTAAATCCAGAATTTGCAGCGTTTCATGTTTTGAAATTTGACACTTGTTATAGAATCTAAAGGTTAAAACTGGTGTAACAGAGAGGTATACAATCACTTTGATGTTCAGATTTAAAGCACACTGCATGGTTTACGTATCGGAACCTTACCTACACCAACGAGTAGTTTTACTTTTTTTAAACATAGATGCAACCGAACACGCAGTCCCCCTGATCGTAAGTGGCTCCTGCAGACTATGGACTCTGTCACCAACTCTAGATAAGTCCTAGATGAGGTTAGCCACAGGTGCACTGCTACCCTTGGGCTCTAAGTTCTACCACTTCGGATAAGTATGTCTCAGCATCGTTTATCTTCGTTGTTAGGTGTGGTGGGGGTGCCTTTGGAGATGAACTTCAAAGAGTCCATTAAGAAGATTATTTTTTACTGACCTATTCTCAAGGTGCGGAAAAAGGAGACGCTACAAAATAATTCTATGTAAAAGGGCGGTTACTAATTTTGAAAATCGCTGCCCTAAACGATAAGTTCGAGTACGATATGAAAGGTACAAATGTTTACCTACGTATAAGATGTGAAAAATGTTAAACGTTTTATTTACGAAAACAGAGACTTTTGAGTTAAAAAATCACGAATAACGAGGTTGAGAGCTATCGAATTTCGTATCCGAAATAGGTATTTATTTTCAACAGTTTCAAGGCAGCGATGCAATTTTATTTGTAAATTTTGTTCCACGACCAATTTTACAATAAAATCAAACTAAGCCTCAAAGTGATGAGTATCTATCATCATACCAGAGATTATGTTACCTAATGAGTAAAGGAACATGCAAGAAAACAGGATTTTCCTTATAAAATTATAATAAATTTTGTGAAGTATCAACTATTAATTCTGTATTTGCCGAATTTTGATGACGATTTTTTATTTATACTGTTTATATTTGGATAACGGTGTATGAATAATAAAAATGACAGTGAGGTAAAATAAACATAAACACTAGTTTACAAGTGTTTATGTTTATTTTATTTTAAGTGTTTATGTTTGTTTTAGTTACGTGTAAGGGACAACCCTACACGTTAAGGCTGCATCGCGCCAGCCCTACACCGTTCTCACGCTGCATCGTGCTTTCACGGAACGGTCAATGCTGACCAGGCGCGTCGCTCGTACAGGTGGCCGTTCGCCATGGAAACAGTTCACTTCCATCGCGGAAAGTGACTCTACCTAATCTCATATATTTCTTATTAAAAATTTATAACTACAAGTTAGTGAACATTTTTAATAAAATTATTAATTTGTCCGCGTAAATAGACTTTTCGATTCTTTCCTCGACGCCCAGCTACCATAAATATCTTTATAACAATACTATTAGAACTCTATGATAAGACGCACAACTCTTATTCGCAATATTTAAAATAATTAACTCTTTTATAATGGTAACGTACGCGAATGCTTACAACTTCTAACTAAAAAAATACAATAAAAAGAAAACAGTTGACTGTTTAAAACACAGTTTAAATACCTATAACCCATGTCATTCTCACATTTATCATTATATTAAAATCCGACAAGCATTTTCCCTTGAAGGGCGTGCCAATGAATGAGGCAATAAATATATAAAAAAAATATATACTCCCTCTGTAAACAACACTGCCCTCTGCAATCAGGTAAAAATTCACTTCGAACACAACAAAGCGTTGCAATTTAGTTGAAAAAGTTTTTATTTCGAGAGACCTTTAAATGAGAACTATATTGTCTGACTGTGACCGGTTGACCCGGATACAAGTGACGTTTCACGGCTGTAAATGGAGCATGCTTTCGATTTAATTCCGGGGGCCCACATTTTTACGTCATTGGTACTAAAATAAGCATCTAGAGAATTTAGATAATGGAAATTAATTTTGCGTTAACATTATTTACTGTCACGCAAAATAGATTAATTTGCTTACGAAAATATCTGTACCTACCTACTATGGATGCAGGGCCTGATTAACCCTTAGGCTAATTAGGGTGCAGCCTAGGGCGCGAGGATCTGCGCCATAATTGTGTCTTCGGCACTATTAATTTCATGCTAGTTAACAAAGTCAAAACTAATATTAGTTTTGAGGTCTATAGTAACTAGAGATGCAACGGATATCCGGTTGCTATCCGGTATCCGGCCTATCCGGCCATTATTTTACTATCCGGCCGAATACCGGATAGTTACACACTATCCGGCCGGATACCGAATAGTGATTCTGTTTGGTATTTAACTTTGAAAAATGGTTAGTATACAAGAAAACAATAACAAATTATCAATATTTGTTTATTACCTTTAACGTACAATTGAAACTTATCAAAAAGCCTCATTTAAAATAGTTAAGATTGTTAAGGAATCCTATGATCAGCATTAGTCCATTCAACCAATCGTAGCGTATCGTATGTTAATTCTTAATCAAATAAAATAAGTGTTACCAAATAAATAAAAAGAGAGTTTAATATTCATAATTAACTAACGGCTAATTGTGGTGAATAAAAACGAGATTCTCTGCATTTTTGGGTAACAGACGATTCCTCCTATTTTCATAAACAAGTCCTGCCTCTGAAAAAAGTCTTTCGCTATAAACACTGCTACATGGTGAGGACAGATATATTTGGGCAAATTTTATCAATATTGGGAATTGATTGGCGTTTGCTGCCCACCGTTCATAAGGGTCACTCTGTCGATCAACTCGGACCATTTTTAAGTAAAAGTCAAGCTCGTTGGCTATAGCACTATTTGTCGTATCTTCGGTTTGACTATTATATTGAGCGACTTCGTTAAAGCAATCCCAAAATGTTTCATGAACAACAGTTGCGCCATTGCCTGCCCTTCTTTTCATTGGAGGCGAATCACTTTCACTACTATTTGAATCCTCTTCGCTACAACTCATTTTTAGGCCCTCCAGAAGCAGCTCTTGTCTAGCTTTTTCTGTTTGTATTATCCCAAAAAAACTGGTTTTGAATATGGGATCCAATAAAGTAGCCAGGAAATATTTTGGAATTTCATCAAGATGTTGAAAACGTTGCTCTATTTCAGTTTTCAGAGACATCAATACATGCAACAAATTCGGTACTTTCCGCGCAGTTTCTTCTTTTTGAAGGTACCTCATTAAAGTAGCCACGTGTGGTATGACTTCGGAAATACATGACAAACCTGAGCTGGTAATTTTCGTTATTTCCTCGAAAGGTTTAAGAAGGCTGATACATTGCTCCATTAAATTCCACTGATGAGGAGTCAAGTTACTAAGTTTATCGTGGTCGGCAATATATAAAGAAACAGCCCGTTTCTGCTCTAATAAACGCTCCTGTAAATAGTAGGTGGAGTTCCAACGTGTACTGACATCTTGCACCAACTGATGTTCCGGTAAATTCAGCTCCTTTTGAATGGCCTTCAGTTTTTCTTGCGCTAGTCCTGAGTGATTGAAATGGGTTACAATACGCCTAGAAGCAGCTAACATCTCCATTAAATCAGGCTGACATTTAAGTGATTCAGTGATGACTCTTTGGAGCGAGTGAATAAAGCAGCGAGCAGAATCATATTCAGCCACCCGAACTCCTTTTACCATATTAGCCCCACTATCGTGCACAACAATGTGTATTTTATTCAGAGGAATGTTCCAGCGCGCGGCAATAACGTGCAGTTCTTTCGCTATATTCTCCCCGGTATGAGACCCTGAAAAGGGTTTGATTGCCAATACGCCATGGTCCAGTTTAAAATCAGGAGATATCCAGTGGGCTGTAAAACTTAAAAAGCTTTCATGATTGTGGTCGCAAGTCCGTATATCTGACATAACAGACACCACGGCAACTTTTGAAATATTTTCCATAATTTTTTTATTGATTCGGTCATAAATGTCGGGTATTATTTTTTCAGTCATAAATGTACGACTGGGGATCTTGTACCGAGGAACTGCTTTATGCATAAGCCTGTTGAAACCAACTCTGTCCACCATTGATAGTGGTTCATTATCTAACGCAATCATTTCACCAATTAAATAATGATATTCCTTAGATTTTGAGTCATTAATACCCCAATACTGTTTTCTTTCTACTGTCTCTGCCAAAGTTAATTGTTTATGTGAAGCCGGCTGAGCGGGAGCGCTCGTACTTGCAAATGAACTCGTAGAAGGAAAAGTTCTGCTTCCGCCGCATGAAGTTGAAGATGGACCACCGTAAATTTCGGAGAATTTGTCGGGATGCTTGCTTTGCAAATGGTTTTTCATAGAGGAAGTCCCTGCCTTCTTCCCTTCGCCACCACGAGATAATTTTAATTTGCAAATTAAACACACTACGTACTTTGCATCGTCTTTTTCTATTTCAAAATAGTTCCACAACGGAGATCGTTTATTTGCCATTATTTTAAACAAATAAAATAAACACAGAATGAAGAACGAGTTCACAATTACGTATACACTACTATACATATTAAACACAAAAAAAAAAACTTATCTATTCAGCAAAATAGGCGGGCGCACGTGTACTGCATACGAAATAGTTCCGTACACTGAACTAATAAAACTCGTTTCTTGCCTCGGTCCGCGCGAACGTAACAGGTTGAAACCTGCACGAAGCGCCCGCCGCCAAACTAAAATGTAGGTATCGTTTGGCCGAGCGAATATTCGGCGGCCGGATACCGGATATTCGGCCGGTGATCAGGCCGAATATCCGGTATCCGGTATCCGGCCAAACAACTATCCGTTGCATCTCTAATAGTAACGGAGGGGGCGCGTCTTCATTATTAGCCTAGAGCGGTCAGAGCTCTTGATCAGTCGCTGTATGGATGTTACCTTTTTAAATACTAAATATTTCGATTACACTTTATACATCCACTTTATCCTGAGGAATGTTAGGCGTAAAAAATGCAAATATCTAAATCTCCCCACTTTTATACTTACGTCATATTTTATACTTTTAAACACTATTTTAGAATAGAGGAATGTGAGACAACACTGCGGAACACGATAGTTTTACGTGTTCCGAGGGGAAAACAACTGCTCACTAGAAATACATTCGGTTTTATCAGTAAAATTTAAAATTTGATAAAAAACTAAGTTACCAACGCAATTCAATTTCAATGCCACAAAATAGGAAATCTGTTTCAGACAGCTGACCAGAATAGGAGAGCAGTGTGCCTGCGAAATAAAGAGGAAAAGTACTGGCTAATTAATGTTGCAGCAGATTTGCGAGCTTCGCCCACTAAAAGGTCTCCAGGGGTTCCGGAATTAGCCGCCCCGTCTTCTCTTGACCTATATATTGTAATTTAAATCTCCAAGTTTTTATGTCATATATTGGGAATTTTATTAAGTAGGTATTTGTTAAAAATATAATATACTCTAGGTTGATAATAAATATACTCTACGTAAAAATAAATGATCTCAACGAAACCACTTTTGTTTTTTTTTTCATTGAAGTTGCATTGCCCCTCTTGAGGATTAAGGAGTAAGGACTTTTAGGATTGTTACCTTACGTTTTCAATAAACTAGCAAATAAACACAAAAGTCAACCTGATGTTAAGCGATTATTGCCTCTAAACATCTATAATTAATCCAAAACAGGAAAAGAGTCGTACTTAAGATCGGTTACAAATTGATTACCATAACACTCACGGGAACAAGAACTTTTTTTTTGTTGACGAGGGGGAAACCTCCACTCCACTTGGCGCGTTGCCCCGTCGGGCTCCGCCCAGGTGAGCTTGAAACTCACCACACCATCTGGTGTTCACGACGGTATGCGACCACACATACCGCCGTCCATCCCAGGGTTGCTGGCCGGGCGGTTCGAGCTCCCACTCTTGCCGTCCGCAACCCCGGAAGCCCCCTTTTAGTCGCCTCTTACGACAGGCAGGGGATACCGTAGCCCTATTCTGGTCCCGGAACTACAGGGACACCGCGCCGGTACGCGAACAAGAACTAAGCAATGCTTAACACTGCTTTAAATATCATTATCTCTAAAACAAGCAACACGAATGAACTGACTTCACATTATATCGAAAACATTTAACTTACTAGTATATGTTATAGCAATAAATAACATATTCATTGACTAGCCAAAAAATAGAAAAGTAAGGGAAAAGTAACCGAAAATACTTGAGAAATAATTTATTTGTATTCGGGCGGCGTTCAGCGCTCATTCAGTATTAATCGCAATCCCGTTGCATCCCGAGGGAGGGGCACTCTCCAGAGAAATTAGCGGGCACTTTATCCAATCGAGATATATAGCCGATGTCTTCTTACGTTCAAAAACAAGGTGGAGAAAACTTTCAATAAAGTTGCTAACAATCCTCCGAAGTTTCATTTTAAGAGCAAAATGCAATTAGCAAAGACAAATAAATTTTAATTTCACAAACTAAAGTCAAGAATAAAATTTTTAACAAATAAATACAACCGACTTCTCTGTCACTACAAAGTAAAAAATAATTCAAATAAATGTTGGTTTAGTACATATTTCTGAAGTCGGCGCTCAATATATTTTGTTGGATAACGATGTAAACAGTTATGAGAAAAAAAAAGATACCGGCCGAATTGATAACCACCTCCTTTTTGAAGTCGGTTAAAAAATAATTTAATCGAATACCTCCAAATATTAAATATATGAAGGTAACAAGCAAGCTCGTAGTTTACCTGATAACCTGACGAAGTGGTAACAAATTCCTAACTAAGGTCACTTATAGGTGTGTTGCTACCCCTGAGGAATACTTTGAAGGTGGTAGAACCCTTTGTAGTTCGACTTCGGCGGTACCACCGCCACACCTATTTCTACCTAATAACAGCAGTGTTAGGAGCTGCTGTGTTCCGGTTTAAAGGGTGTGGTAAGGGAGACAGACTTTTCCGAGGCGTTCCAGCTTAGTCCTCAGGGGTAGCGGCGCATCTGTGGCCGACCTCAGGTAGGAATATCTAATCCTATCTGGGCGGCAGTAGCCACTTACCATCAGGTGGACTGTATGCTCGTCTGCTACTCCTATATTATAAAAAAAGAAAAATGCCTAAGTATGTCTCCCTTCCAAAACCAAAATCTTCCTACCCAAGCCAGAAGTATTACCTATTCTGCCATCATCATTCAGCCAGTCCTTACCCAAATGGATTAACTGATAAATTTACACTCCGTTATAAATTCACTTTCGCCGCTTATCCCATACTCTCGTAATGAAAATTTAATAATCTGGTTGCTGCCGTGAAATAAGAGACCGGAACTAAATTTAGATCATGTAACATCAGCTTTAAATATTAATCATCTCAAAAACTTATTATCAGACAGATCAGATAATCCAATCGATATGATGTCAAATAATATATGTCTCACCCTGCAAGGAAGAGGCATTCCAGCTTAGTCCTCCGGTGTAGCGGCGTATGTGAGGCCGACATCAGGTAGGAATATCTAATCCTATATATCTATCATATCTTGGGTTGAGTACAGATGCCCATGGACGGCAGCAGCTACTTAACATCGGATGGACTGCATGCTCGTCTGCTTTGTTATAAAAAAATATTCACTGAGTCATCATACATAATACCACATCCTATAATTACAAATGTCCGTGGGCGACACCAGCCACGTACTGCCAGGTATACCGATCGCTCTTTTGTCCCCTACTCTAGAAAAAAACATGTCATCCATAAAAACGCGATGCTATGGGATCTCAAACCATGTTTAACCTCTACAAACAGAACATTAGCACGTAATTTTGTAAATTCGACCATTCTGCGGAATATAAGGTGTCAGTACCTGCGTTTTTATTTGAAATCCCTTCCGCCCTTTGAATACTTAAACGCAATATCCCTTTTCACCGTGTTCGTTTAATACAAAATGCTATAA
This sequence comes from Epargyreus clarus clarus, assembly GCA_014595695.2. Taxonomy (NCBI): domain Eukaryota; kingdom Metazoa; phylum Arthropoda; class Insecta; order Lepidoptera; family Hesperiidae; genus Epargyreus; species Epargyreus clarus. The sequence goes on from JACTTY020000035.1 coordinate 2,487,867, forward strand.
CAGGTGTACAGGAAGAGATTTAAAAATGATTTATGTTTTTTTGATTTATTACATAAGTACTTCAAATTACAAATGCGTTTGGTTCAAGATATTCACGTTATTCTGTTTTAATTTCACTTAGACTTTTTTTGTATTTTATAAGAATATAGCGTCTATTATTTTTTTTTATAATATTTAAGTAACAAATGAGTATACAGTCCACCTGGTAGTAAGTGGCTACAGCCGTCCATTCCAACTTAGTCCTCAAGTAGCTTCTGTGGTAGATTTCATATGGAACTATAATCTTTTCTGTAATTGATTACAGATGTACATAGGCGACAGTAGCCACTTACCATCAAGTATGTATACATACATGCCCGTTTAGTACTTCTATACGATAAAATAAAAATAAAACCAATGTAAGGGACAAATGCCATACGTGAAAGCTACTCATGTATAAAATGTTGCAGGTATGTTGTAATTAACGCGAAAAGTTTAACTTTGTAAACAATGAAACAAAGGTATATTTTACAACAAACCCTTGGGGTATATGCGCTCGTAAATTTTACCGCGGGGAAATAATAAATCAACATCAGATAGTAATCATTGCGTATATAATGTTATGCTCGAACACAATGTACATACAAAGAGGTAAACAAAAATTATATGAAGTCAGAATTATAATTGCCAGTGTAGCACGAAACACATTCAAGTAACTCATGGTAAGGTTACAAAGAATGTGTAAAACGGCCTCTAAATCAGATTATTCTCACAGCCAACTAAGTCACATCCAGCTGTAATCTGCAGATCACCTAAATGGATTAGGTTAGGTTAGGTTAGGTTATTTTTTCTTAACAACGTATTGGCGTCGCATTTACCCAAAGACACTTGTGATGTCATCTAATCTGATAGAAGTAACGCCGTTGTTTATAATTCACTTAAGATCCATATTAAATTTTCTTCGATGCAGCTCATACTCGTAAGCATGCTACTAATGCATTATATATGAACATTCCGATCACCACTGCCAGAATAATAGGTACCATAAAGCAAATAAGCTTGCATGTATTCAAAATACAAAAGCTGAAAAATGAGAAATGTACTCTTTACCATCTTTAAATTAACTTCAGGAAATATAATAAAAATTAATTTATAAGTAACATACCACATACTTCCCTCTTACAAATATTTGCCACGCAATTATCTACTTAAAAACAATATTAAATAGAAAAATAAAAGATAATTTCTGCATATTTCTCCAAAATTATTTGCATGACTTTGCATCACAGTTTGACATTGTAACTTCAAGTACAATGTCCGTATATTTTTTGGCTCCTACAGATAATAAATTGTATAATACAAGAAGATAAAATACAGAAGTATAGACATTTAAAACATCTGTCGAATGCAACCAAATATTAATTTTACTATCAAAAATATAAAAAGGTAATAATAAAAATATATCTACATAAATATAAGTCTTTACTCGCTTAAAATACTAATATATCATCATCGTCAATCCTTTATTGCTCCACTGCCGGGTGCCTCGATAGTATAGCGCACTAGCCAAGTGCGAATCGGAAGACTACAAAACTTTCAGTTTTTTTTCAGGTATTTGGGTTTTCCAGTCTATTATTTTATTTTTATTTTTATTTTATTTATTTATTTGACACATCAACAGCATAACATTTAGAAATTTGATAAATAACATTGTGATATAATAAGATACACTGGTATGCAAGCCAACTATAGGCATGTACAACGTTTATAGAAATAAAGACGTAATATCTATGCAAATTATGTAAGTTACTAAGAAAAGAAATAAAATAAATCTATACAATAAATATACATAATTTACTCAGGAAGCAAAACTGTTGAGGTAGGTAGATAATTTGTTTTTAAGACGACAACATTCGTCATGAAAAATGTCTATGTACTCGTAGGCTGATGCACACACTTGGTTATATTCAACAGAGATCCTAGAGAGGGTGGAATGTTTGAAGAGGTGAGTTCTACTAGGTGGTACATGAAAGATTTTGGTAATAGGATGTCGTGGGTAATTGTATGGAACGTTTATACTTAATTGTTGCAATAAGTGGCTACAATCAATTTTGCCGGAAATTATTTTTTTGAGAAACATGATATCGAGTATCATGCGACGGTTTTTTAACGACATAATTTTAAAATGTTTTAAGCGGAGATCATACGTAGTACGGTGGAAAATTCCTGAAGAATGAAACGCTAGGTGTCTTGTGAAAGCCCGCTGTATGTTTTCAATTCGCTGTGAATATTTGACAAAATGAGGATTCCAAATAACTGAAGCAAACTCAAGTTGACTGCGAACAAGCGAGTTGAATAAAGTAGTTTTACACTTCGATGACAGAAACCCTTTTTAACTATTGCATCTATATGAGCACTAAACCTAAGTTTGCTGTCCAAAATAACACCCAGGTCTCGAATTTCGTTTACTTTTTGTAATATCTCGGAGTTTAATGTATAAGATGATGGTACTGTTGAGAGTTTTCTCGAGAATCTTATATGAAATGTTTTTTTTGCGTTTAATATCATGCCATTTGCTTTACACCACATATTTATTATATTTAAGTCATTTTGAATAAGGTTGACGTCTAATGTGGATTTTACTGTTTTATAATTTTTTATGTCGTCAGCGAAGAGACAAAATTTACAGTTACGTATTTGAGATCCTATATCGTTTATAAAGACGGAAAAGAGGACAGGACCGATATGAGACCCCTGAGGGACGCCAGAGACTGCTGTATAATTCTGTTGTGTTACCGTTGACAACCACAAACTGGAGTCTTTTTGCCAAGTATGATCGAAACCATTCCAGTAAGGACCCGTCGATTCCATATATTTTTAATTTGCATATAAGACGCGAATGGCAAACCTTATCCAATGCACTGGAGAAGTCCATATACAGAGCATCTATTATTATTTTAATTGCATAATCCCTTAACCTTTAAAAACGGGTCAGCTAGTTATTATATAAAATTGTAATTCCCTCAGGTGTAAATAAATATTTCATTGGAAACTCTGATGTAATATTTGATTTAATAATAAAATTTTAACATAAGCATTTACAAAAACATCAAAAATTTCTACACTCCCACAGTTCTCCGTTTTTCCCGCCCACCGACATTGAAATAATTCACTGAAGGCCAATTTTATTACTCCGCATACTTTCAGATTTGTACAAAGTTTCAGAACTTTCGCCATATACGCCAACATTTCTTTCATGATTCCAACTCTACTCCTTCAAGTTCTGAAAGAAAAAGTTTACTTTCAGATAGTTTTTGATAAATGTACCTAATACCATGTGCTAGGTAAAAAATTAGGAAGCGAAAATAATTATTTTCTATATAACTATAAAATTATTTTGTTAAGCACAAAAGGTAATAAAACCCGTCATGACCTTTGTTAAAATATAGGATCGTGAAATACTTTAAATAATAAAATCTTATTTTCTTAGCTCAGACACATCTTTATTTTTAAATATTTGACAAGAAGGAATAACTCAGAAAACATTACCAAAGAGTTTAGTAACCTATAACAATACTTTTTGGATATAAAGATTATAATATTTACTTATTTACAACACGCCTCCTTAAATTTATAATCTCATAACATAACTATTACATACTAATAACATATCTAAATCAATCTTAACTCTAACCTGTTCTTCAAAAAACTTGCCTTATTTAAACTTTTAGTTAATATGTCTGCCAAATTAAATTTAGTATTAATTTTTACAATATCAATTATTTTCCTTTCATAGTTCTCATTTACATAATGATACTGCACTTCGATGTGCTTCGAATTCTTTGTAAAGTTGCCGTATTTAGCTATTGCAACTGCACCTGAGTTATCTACATACAGTTTTATTGGATCACGAAATTTTACATCAAATGACTCACTTAGTAAGTTTCTAATAAAAAGTACTTCTGTTACTGCCTCTGACATAGCAGTATATTCTGCAAAAGTTGAACATTTAGTTACTGTATTTTGTTTACGTGATTTCCAATAAATTAAGTTTCCATACAATCTAATAATAAAACCAGTTGTAGATTTTCTATCTAGATTATCTCCAGCAAAATCAGAATCTACCATACAATCTAATATTTCAGTATCCACATTATCATTATAAGTTAAACTTAGATCCTTAGTATTATAAAGGTATTTTAATATTCTCATTGCATATTTGTAGTGTGTTTCGTTATAGCAACTTTGGTATCTACTCAAATAATTAACACTGTACGCTACATCTGGCCTTGTGCCTGTACTAATATATAACAATTCACCTATTATATTGCTGTACTTAATAGTTTCATCTATTTCTCTAGCTTGTTCTAGTTTTAAATTTGTTTCCATTGGAGTATCATATAACTTAGTATTTTTCAGATCATATTTTGCAGCCAAAGATTCAATATGTTTGGTTTAGTTTAGAGTCATTATACCTTTATCTTTACTATAATCAATATCTATTCCAACATAGCTTTTAACTTTACCCATGTCTTTCATAACAAATCTTTTCATTAAACTAGTTTTTACCTCGTCTATTTTAGTTTTATTTTTACAACAAATTAAAAAATCATCAACATATATTAATATATTGCTATTTTCCATTGTTTATAATCATTGGAGTTCATCGCCTCCTCAAAAGTATTAGGTACATTGGCATCAATATAGTTAACATATATAAAATGTGAAACTGGATTACCATATCTAGAAACTGGAGTTCTCTTTCTCTTTTCTACTACATACTTGTCTCCATTATCATTTAAACTATCATCAACTACAAGATCCTTCAAGGTATTATTAGAATTAGTCTCAACCGCATCTTCATATTTTTCATCACTTTCCTCAGTTACTATTTCTTTTAAAGTTTGGTCTAATTCTAAATCTTTATCTTTTGGATCATCTAGTTTTTCTAAGCAAATCAATTCAGTATTTTCTTCGATTACCTGTACATGCCTAGCATTAATTATTTTGTTATTTAATAGAACTCGATAACTATTTTCATTATAACCTACTAAAATACCCTTTTGTGCTTTATCATCCCATTTACTTTTTCTTAAAACTTCTGGAACCCTAACATAAACTCTACTTCCATATATTTTTAAATGTTCGACATTTGGTTATTATTCTAAAAAATATCTCATAGGGTGTTTTATTTTCTACCGTATTTGCAATTGTACGATTTTTTAAATATGCTGCTGTTTTTATAAATTCAGGCCAATACCTTCTGTGAATTTTAGCTTCTCTCATTAAACACCTAGCTATGTCCAAAGCAGATCTATTATATCTTTCCGCCACTTCATTTAATTCATGAACGTAGGGTGGACATGGTAATAACTCTATACCCTTATACCTTATAAAATTGTAAATTTCTTTATTTAGATATTCTCTACCATTGTCACACTGAATTTTCTTAATTCTTTGGTTGAATTTATTTTCTAATAAATTTACAAATTCTATGAAACAACTCGCAACTTCAGCTTTACTTTTAATACAAAATATCCTTGTGCATTTACTATAATCATCGATAAATGTAAGAAAATATTTCTCCCCACCATAACCAGTTGTATTATGTGGACCATTTAAATCAGTATGAATTAATTCTAAAATTTTAGTTGTCTTTGTTCTATTATTTTCAAAAGGCACATTACTCATTTTACTTTGTATACAATTTGAACATTTCATTTCTGTGCTTTCAATTCTATCAGGCAAACCATCTAATAATTTATTATTTATTAATTTATTCAAATACTGAAAATTAACATGACCAAGTGCCTTATGCCATTTTTCTTTCTGAGTCAAAGTTATTGAATGTGCATACATTTCTCTTTTGCATACAAAACTTTTTATAGAATACAAATTGTTTATTTTATCAGCGACAACTATTAATTCTCTGAGACTATTATAAATTTTTGCATTTTCATTTTTTGCTACTATAGTGCAACTTTTAGTTATTTTTGAAAAGCTTAACAAATTTTGTTTGATGCTTTCAACAAAATAAACATTTTTTAAATCTACATACTTTAGATTATAATAGGTTTTAAAATAAATTTTAACAGTGCCTACTTTATTATTTATTTATTTATTTTTAATTAAAAGTGGGATTTTTTCGCTGGGCGAACACATCATCCCGTACAAACTATTAAGCAATTCATCTCATAACATTATATAAAACAAGTACATACTTTTAAAAGATTTTAAATTGCACACATACGGAGTTTCTTTCGCCACTACCTCTTCATAACGAACCACTATCCAAAGCGGTGGTATTTTGTTAATGTTCGAAAAAAAATCAATATTAATCAATTTTGAATAAACCAAATTTGAATATGATTTTAGATAAAATAATAATTTAAAAAATAGAATGGGACTCAAATTATTTTTTTGCTAAACCTAAGTCAGCTAACCTAAATAGCACCCTAGCTTCCTCCGACATCGGGGAAGCCAGAATGCTATTCAGATAGCCAACATGTGCAGACTTTACTCCCAAATATAAATTCCGAAATGTTTCATTTCGAACACATTCCATCAAAATATGTGTAACATCCTCAATCACACCACAATCCTCACAATTTGGTGACGTAATTTTGTTCATTAAAAATGCAAATTTATTTGATGGAATATGTCCGGAACGTAACCTAAGCGCTGTTTTTAGGCAATTTCTTTAAAAGGTATATTATCGATCCACGAAAATTTTGATATTTGTGGCTGAATAGTTCGATACCAGATTCCCTTCTCACAAGACCTAGTATCGAAGTATTCCTGCCACAAATTTCTGCACTGGTTTTTAATAATTTTGATGTGGTCCGAATAAAGAGGTAGTGTATAAAGAGATACTCCGTCTGTTGTAGCTTGATTGCCAATAAGTCTACATATTCATTTTCCTTAATTGTATATGGGATGGAATCCACTGAAGAACTACTTTTTTTTACAGCTTTTAATCTCAAGATAGATTCTAATATACCATAGGCAATCGGTATTCCTGTCTCATGAGAGGTACAGCGAACCAGTGTGGTAATGAGCTTTTAGAATCAGTGAAAATGACAAAGTGATCAAAATTTATGGAATCAATATAACGCTAACGCTTCTGCTATGGCAATCAATTCAATGTGCATAATAGAAATATCAGAATCATCTTGAGCTTCATATGACATCCAATTTTAGAATCTAATAACGCTGAACCCGCCCCTGATTTACTTTAGATCCATCTGTAAAAATATGATACCATCCTCCGTATATTCGTTCAATGAAACGAGTACAAATGAACGTTAAGAGCATAGATGTCATAAGTGCGTTTGGCACGATCAATTTCTGGAATATTTTCAAATATTATATGTTGCACATCAATATTACTGACCCAGGTATCCAAAGAAAACATCTCAAGCACTTCACTTTATGTAATGGGTAGAGAACCAAAAGAATTTTGAAAGTTAATGAGTAATGGAAATGTTTTATTTGACCAATATCGAGTGTTATTAAGTAACGCTAACTCTCCCAATAAACTTATTGATAATTATTAACTTGAGATTTACATTTTAGCCAATATTTTCCTGCTAGATAATTTCTTCGAACGTGAAGAGGTGGAATATACAACTCATTCTCCATTACGTGAATTGGAGTACTACGAACATATCCACCAATTACACGTAGGGCTTGATTCTGAACCTGTCTATTTTAGACAAATTTGTTTTACAACTATTGCCATACAGAAAACTAGCATAATCAATTCTACTACGAATGATTGATAAATATAAACGTCTTAAATGTTTTTGATGAATTCCCCAGCTTGGCCCTGAAAGAACTTTTAAAGATTTAAGTGTTTAGATATTTTTTCAATTGTCTCCGAAATGTGTTTTCCTCCCATCTAAGGGGGACTATCTAACCACAAGCCGAGATATTTAATACAGTTAACTATGGGAAGACATTGATTACTAAACCTAAACTCTGGGGAAGATCTAAAACCACCTTTTTTAAAAATACACACTTTACTTTTGTTGGAGAAATTCCTAAGCCCAAATTATTCAAAATTAAATTTAACTCCGTACAAGCAACCTGAAGTTCTCTAAACGCAGAGTTCACATTATTTTTCGATACGTATAAAACAAAATCATCAGCGTATTGAGAAATATTTACATTTTGAATGTTTTTACAAATATTAATAGTAGCTACATTAAACAGAAGAGGAGACAAAGGATCTCCCTGTGCTAGTCCGACACTAGCGTGTCTAACCACTTCGTATCTATCAACCGATATCCTTAGATGTCTGTCTTTTAAAAATGACCATAGATACAAACAGATCTTGGATCCCACCCCAAATTGATCCAATAAACATAATAAACTTCTCACATCAACATTATTATACGCATTTTCTATGTCAATGAAACACGCAACTGTTAATAAATTCTTTGAAAATCCAATTTGAATTTTAGAAACTAAGTTTGTAAGATTGTCAAAACATGACCGATTTTTACGGAACCCTACCATATTATCAGGAAAAATCTTGTGTTTTTCGAAAAACCATTCTATCCTCTTATTCAAAATGGAGTGGAAAATTTTGCATAAACATGAAATCAGAGAAATAGGACGAAATGTGCGAGTTTACCTCGCTACCTGGTTGGGTATAGGTATTATATTAATCTGACGCCACTGAGTAGGAATATAACCAGAATTCAAAAAAATATTGTATAATTTAACTAAAAGTCGCTTACCAATTAGTGGAAGGTGATTAATCATAGAAAATGATATGTCGTCACTGCCTGGTGCAGTATCAGTCTTTTTCCCCGTATTTTCTAATTCTTGAATAGTAATATCAGATTCAAGGGTAGTGTTAATAGAGCGGAATTGTGGCTGAGGAGGACATACATAATCGGGTGTTAATGAACTAAGGAGTTTTTCCGCTACATCCTTATCTACGCTATAATTACATGTATTTGAATGATGACCTTTTACCCATCGCATTTTACGCCACATTTCTTTAGATGAAGTAGTTTCATCTATAGATGTACAAAAATTTTGCCAAGACTTTGATTTAGCCAACCGTATAAGTTTTTGAGCGATGCGAATTTTTTCTTGTAAAATGTCTAAATTAACAGGAGATGGACTCCTTCTTAAATTAGCCAAGGCGAGACGACGCTCAGCAACAGCTTTTGATAGCTCCGCACTCCAATATGGTTTAGGGCTAAATTTACTAGTTATATGTTGAGGAATTGTTTTATAAGGAATAAATCTCTTAGCCGCTGTTTGAGGATAATTCAAACCTATCATAAAATTCCTGCGCACATAAAGGAATAGAGAAGCCGGAAAATGCATTTTCTATAAATGAGTTATATGATTTCCAATCACTATTTTTAAAATTTCTCTTTTTGATTACTTGTTGCGGAATATTTAAGCTGATAGATAATTTTATAATAAGATGATCACTGCCAAGAGATTCGTTAGTAATTTTCCAAGAAAATAACGTTGCTAAATCTGTGGAAACAAAAGAAATATCGGGGGACGACTGTTGCATGAAGCCATTCACAAAACGTACTCTGGTTGGGTTACCATTATTCAAATACATAAAATTATATTCTAACATGGAATCAAATTTGTTGCCCTCTTCGGTCCAACCTGTTAGACCAATTAGTGTGATGAGCGTTAAAATCGCCTAATATTAAACTTTTTCTGTTAACAATTGAGAATACATAATCCCAGTCATTTTGAGTCGTATGTACTGTTGATGGACAGTATATAGAAATTATATTTTGAATATATTGACAATTAAGAACTTTAACATGTAATATTTCAATGCCTATATTAGGGCAATGTAATGGACAGACTATGCTCTTAATAGACTTATGTACTAAAATAGCTACACCACCATATGAATCTGATCTGTCTAATCTATATGCCTTATAATCATTGATCTGGAAATAACTCTGAGGTTCAAGCCATGTTTCACATAATACAGCTATGTGCACTTTTTCCTGTGTAAGTAGTGATTCTAAAGGTAATTGCTTTGAACGTAAACTTTGACAGTTCCACTGCAAAATATTAATTTGTATTAATAATGTAATTATTCATCGTTACCAAAAAAGTTAAATAAGGAATCCGCTGACAAACCGCTAACTATTATAGATATAATCCATTCTGAGCTATGTTTAACATTTTTTGTATTTTAACCTCTAAAGAATCACTACTCACCACTACTCTGTATAACTTAGACAATAACCTACCAAAACCTATACCACTCATACAATTAGAGAACCTAGTTTTCTTGGGTTCCTCGCCGCTGGTAAGCGCATCATCTTCAGAACCATCCGACTCTTTGTTTGATACAGAATCCATCGGTTGCGGAACCCAAATAGGGGAAGAGGCTGAACGCAGAGGCTTCTTTTGTTTTCAGAAGCAACAAACAAGTCAGACATCAGTTTTTTCTTCTGAACTGGCTGAACGGTATCTTCAATATCATAGTTTAATTCTATTTGTGATTTCTGAGGTCTCAAATTTTCAATCGGAATCTTATCTTGTAGTTTTTGCTTACCAAGAATCGGAGAAAGAGGAACGTATAATGAGAGGGCCTTCCTATAAGTGCAGTTAAATTCCGACATTAACTCTCTTAATTTCTTTTCTTTTTTAAATACTGGACAAATCTTTTGAAGAGCCATATGATCTCCATTGCAATTAACACACCGATATGATGTAGACTCACAATTCTCGTGGTTTTTAGTGCACTTGGGGCACACAACCTTTTTCGATGGACAAAGTAAGCGAGTGTGGCCGAATTTCCAACATTGAGAACATTGAGTAACAGGAAAAACATATGGTATCACATTTACTTTCATACCATGAATTAAACATATGAAGGTAACGCAGGACCTCTGAAAGCTAGTCGAATTACTTCACACCGAATCCATCCAGCAGCAGCACCATCATTATAATTTCTCTTATTTAATCTCTTTGCATATAAAACTTCAACATCACAACGTATTTTTCATTATATCTTCCTCAGTAATCTCTAGATCAATATTCCTAATAATTCCAAAAGATATACCTACTTCTGTTGTTTTACGGCATCGCCAACCAAGATCACAAAAAGCCTGGCATTGTATAAATATATCGGCGTGACTAATATTTTCAAAAGTAATAAGAATTTTGTACTGATGAATATACTTAACTTGTCTAATCCCATTAATGTTATTTTGCTTAAAGTCTGGCTAAAGCAAATTGTTTCGGCATAGCAGTAATACAAGATGCGATAACCTGAATTTCTTGTGGATCTACATCTTGTTTAACCTTTCGTATTACTTTGTTTCCTCGCGATACTGTGTGCCATCCTTCCTCTGACGTACTTTGCTCTTCTCCTCTTAATCTCGTACTGTTTACATCGAACTCAAGTAAATGCTTTTCATTGCACTCTATTTCCTTTTCGATATTGTTTACACCCTCATTTGCTACGCCTATTTCGTTTGATTCACTACAACAAACGTATCATCCATTATAAAGGAGTGCCAGCCGGCTAGTGCGGCACGACCCGAACGTTTCGCAAATGGTTAATAAGCTATTGTTATTAAATCGCAAGACACACTGAGCTCAATAGACTCCTCAATAACCAATATTTTAGAAATTTTCGTAAAATATTTTCATTTTGTAGTTGACATTGGCATTGTCATGTGCCTACTTTAGTGGCTTGTAACATGTTACCATCTGGCAGTTTTACATAAACAGGACTTTTCAGATCTATAGAATCATAAAAATATGTATCATTTTTTATTATATGGTCGGTACACCCGCTATCTAAAAGCCAATTAATTTCACCATCATTATCATATTCTTGTGTTACCTGATTTATCTCCGAATTACATACTTGAGCTGTCCATGACTCCCCTGCAAAGTTGTTTGAAGATTTACCACTGGACTGACCTTGACCCTTAAAATGTTTTTGACCTCTGCCTCGGCTATGACCCCTATAGAATCCACCGCTGTTGTAACCTCTCTGTGATCCTTGCTGACCTCTAGCAGTTTGTTGTCCTTGATTATATCTCTGGGCATACCAACAGTTTTTCTTGAGATGACCAGTCTTTCCACATAAAAAGCATTGAGCTAAAGTTTTCGTGGCAAATGTGCTCATATTATTTTTCTTATCTGAGTCTCTAGTAGAAATATTTTTCTCTTTTATTTTAGAACATACATAATCAACTGTTCTTTGTTCTTCTGGAATTACATCGAGAAAGTCTCCAATATAACTATAGCTTGGTGGGAGCGCTCTTAAGAGGTATCTTAACTTCTCAGGTTCATTTATTTTTCCTCCAGCCGTTTTAAACTCATTTATTGTTTTCTCGAACTCCACAAAAAACTCTTCTATAGTATTATAATTGTTCAGTTTAATCTCTTCTATTTTCGCTCTGCAAATAATTTGCATGGCTGTAGACTGAGTAAGGTATATTTTATCAAACTTATTTAGCATGTCATACACTGTTTTGCAATCGGTGATGTATTCCAATTGCTTGTCAGAGATTGTACTCATAATTATGTTCTTGCCTTTAAATCCATCTTTTTCCATTCTGCTTCAGCTTTTTCCACTTTCACAATAGCGGCCTCGTTGCATTCTTTGTACTCCAACAAAGTTAATAACCTAAATTTCCAGCTTGAATAGTTTGCGCCATCAAAAATAGGTATCACAATATCTTCAATCTTCGCTTGTTTAGCCATTTTTATGACAGTAACGTTTTCCTAGCATTTAAACAAATTTTTATTTTCTTTCTTTCACGCGTCTTTTTATCACACTGCATTTTTCTTGAAATTCTTATTCTTTTTATTAACCACGCTCTGCTACCATGTTAAAATATAGGATCGTGAAATACTAGGAAGGAATAACTCAGAAAACATTACCAAAGAGTTTAGTAACCTATAACAATACTTTTTGGATATAAAGATTATAATATTTACTTATTTCCAACAACCTTATTTCTGCACATATTTTCTTTTATATCTGCAAGTATAGATCAATCCAAAAACTCTACTTTCCCGCTCGCTACGTAAAAAAATTACTAATGTTGCGACCGTTCAACGGAATGCGTTAACGAGGTTAGTTACAAAAAGGAAAGAGGAAATAGGTGTGATCCACTCACTGTACTTAATCAGTAATGTAGTACATTAGTTTCTTCGCCATAGATTAGTAAAGATACTTCGCCGCCTTGAAATTGAATGAAGCCCTAAACAGCTTATTTTAGTAAGTTATTTTTTTTAATTCTTGACAAATAATAACATTTTTAGAGAAAAATTACGAATTACGAATAAATAACTAATACTGCGTAATTTACGTAATAAATAAATAATTATTTCAAATATTTTAGGGACATTGTAGCACGGAGACGTGGCAAAACTTTTTTACGCAACTATTTCAATTCTCAAAACTGGGTACATTTTCTTGTTAGGAGTGAGTAATCTTTACTAGTGAGGTATCTTAACTTCTCAGGTTCATTTATTTTTCCTCCAGCCGTTTTAAACTCATTTATTGTTTTCTCGAACTCCACAAAAAACTCTTCTATAGTATTATAATTGTTCAGTTTAATCTCTTCTATTTTCGCTCTGCAAATAATTTGCATGGCTGTAGACTGAGTAAGGTATATTTTATCAAACTTATTTAGCATGTCATACACTGTTTTGCAATCGGTGATGTATTCCAATTGCTTGTCAGAGATTGTACTCATAATTATTGTTCTTGCCTTTAAATCCATCTTTTTCCATTCTGCTTCAGCTTTTTCCACTTTCACAATAGCGGCCTCGTTGCATTCTTTGTACTCCAACAAAGTTAATAACCTAAATTTCCAGCTTGAATAGTTTGCGCCATCAAAAATAGGTATCACAATATCTTCAATCTTCGCTTGTTTAGCCATTTTTATGACAGTAACGTTTTCCTAGCATTTAAACAAATTTTTATTTTCTTTCTTTCACGCGTCTTTTTATCACACTGCATTTTTCTTGAAATTCTTATTCTTTTTATTAACCACGCTCTGCTACCATGTTAAAATATAGGATCGTGAAATACTACGTGAAATTTTTTTTCTCGAATATACCATTTAATACTACTAAATTTTTAAAATCATCCCCAATTAAAGCAGTGACCATCCTTAAAGAGAATTTAAGTCAGTGTCACATTAAATTTAAATTTAGACATATTTTAATTAATGACATATTAAAAGCTTTTAAAGAATTAACTGTTAAAAATACAGAGGACATTTGGGGAATGTCAGTAAAAGTTTGTATATCAATCATTAAAACTTTAGCTCCCTACTTAGTCACTATTTTTAATATGTGTGTTGATCAGGGCTGTTTCCCTGATTTAATGAAACATAGCAAAATAATTCCATTATTTAAGGCAGGTGATACTAAAGATCCCAACAATTATAGACCCATCTCAGTACTGCCTGTTCTAAGTAAAATTTTTGAAAAGATCCTCTTACAGCAAATGTTGCTTCATTTTAAACTAAATAATCTTTTACATCAAAAGCAATTTGGCTTTACTAAAGGCCGTTCTACCACAGATGCTGGTGTTCAATTGCTGCGACATATTTTTGATTGTTGGGAACAAGCACATGATGCTATAGGTATTTTTGTGACTTGTCTAAAGCTTTTGATTGTGTTGATCATAAAACCTTATTGTTAAAATTACAATATTATGGTATTCAGGGAAATTCTCTAAAGTTGATAAATTCTTATTTAAACAATAGAGTCCAACGAGTGCAAGTAAATGGAGCATTATCAGCAGGTTCTAATATTAAAATAGGTGTACCTCAGGGCTCCATCCTAGGTCCGTTTCTATTTTTAGTTTATATAAATGATTTGCCAAATGTAGTAAAGGATTTATCTGAGGTTGTTTTGTTTGCTGATGACACTTCCTTGGTGTTTAGAGTAAAACGACAATCACAGGATACGAACGATATTAATGAAACTCTTTGCTTGATTCAGAACTGGTTTGATGCAAACAACCTACTCTTAAATTCTAATAAAACTAAATGTATTAAATTTATGCTACCAAATGTAAGGAGTACGGGGATGAATGTCGCTCTAAATGGTGAGACTTTGCAATTCGTCAATGAAACTGTTTTCTTGGGGATTACCATTGATTCTAAACTCCAGTGGGGTCCCCACATCTCTGCTTTGTCCAGCAGACTTAGTACTGCAGCTTTTGCAGTCAGAAGAATTAGACAGTTAACAGACATACCCACTGCCAGACTTGTCTATTTCAGTTACTTTCACAGCATTATGTCTTATGGCATTCTACTGTGGGGCAGTGCTGCTGACATAGACTCTATATTTACTATTCAAAAAAGAGCAATAAGGTCAATATATAGTCTGCGGCGTGGTGAGTCCCTAAGAGAACTGTTTCCCACTATTAATATATTGACGGTGCATAGTCAATACATTTATGAAAATATTATGTATGTAAGAAAACACACTGATATGTTTGAAAAAAATAGTAACCACCATAACTTTAATACCAGAAATAGAAATAAATTAGTAATTCCTAAACGTAGATTATGTAAGGTGGCTAGATCTTTCGTGGGCAACTGTATTCGCTACTACAATAAAATACCCGACCACATTTTGAATCTCACAGAAAAAAAGTTTAAACATGTCGTTAAACTAACGCTATGTAAAAAAGCGTACTATAAAGTAAGTGATTATTTGACTGACAAAACGGTGTGGTCTGAATTAGCTCCAGCTCCACATGTACCATTACGTTAAGTTAACATTGTCAAAAACATTTTTTTTAAAAGATGTGTGTTATGGAGTTTCTTTCGCCGCTTCTTCTCCATAACGAAACACCTTGTGAAGTGGTGGTAGTTGCTTTGACATTCAAAAAGTGATCTGTAAAGAACCTATTTTGAATAAAAAATTTTGATTTGATTTGATTTGATTACTTTAAATAATAAAATCTTATTTTCTTAGCTCAGACACATCTTTTTTTTTAAATATTTGACAAGAAGGAATAACTCAGAAAACATTACCAAAGAGTTTAGTAACCTATAACAATACTTTTTGGATATAAAGATTATAATATTTACTTATTTCCAACA
This sequence comes from Epargyreus clarus clarus, assembly GCA_014595695.2. Classification (NCBI taxonomy): domain Eukaryota; kingdom Metazoa; phylum Arthropoda; class Insecta; order Lepidoptera; family Hesperiidae; genus Epargyreus; species Epargyreus clarus. The sequence goes on from JACTTY020000035.1 coordinate 2,503,943, forward strand.
ACCTTATTTCTGCACATATTTTCTTTTATATCTGCAAGTATAGATCAATCCAAAAACTCTACTTTCCCGCTCGCTACGTAAAAAAATTACTAATGTTGCGACCGTTCAACGGAATGCGTTAACGAGGTTAGTTACAAAAAGGAAAGAGGAAATAGGTGTGATCCACTCACTGTACTTAATCAGTAATGTAGTACATTAGTTTCTTCCCCATAGATTAGTAAAGATACTTCGCCGCCTTGAAATTGAATGAAGCCCTAAACAGCTTATTTTAGTAAGTTATTTTTTTTAATTCTTGACAAATAATAACATTTTTAGAGAAAAATTACGAATTACGAATAAATAACTAATACTGCGTAATTTACGTAATAAATAAATAATTATTTCAAATATTTTAGGGACATTGTAGCACGGAGACGTGGCAAAACTTTTTTACGCAACTATTTCAATTCTCAAAACTGGGTACATTTTCTTGTTAGGAGTGAGTAATCTTTACTAATCTATGGTTGTAGCAAGCAGTTACACCTGCGAAACTTGGTTATTGTTTAGATAGGAAGAAATGAAACGAACTTCGGCATTTACCAGTAACGTAAATATATACGAGGCATTTCGAAAAGTCCTCGAGAGTAATAACGTATGTATGACCGAACCCAACTCTCCAGTCTTGTTTAGTGCTAAATATAAATGTTCACCGATAATACGCTCCATTATAAAGACGCTACATGGTTTTCTTACACCTTCGTTAACATTGATGATCCGCGTGGTGGAGCGGTCACAATACCGGTCTGACGCGCAGAGGATCCCGAGTTCAATCCAGCCAGACAGATACCTAAATAATGAATTTAGGTGTCTTTTTCTGGGTCTGGGTGTTTGTGTATTTGTCTCCATAACACCCACGTTACAGGGAATCCTAGTGTGTGAGTGTAGAATACGTTTTTTAAAAGCGTTTATTATTTAAAACTTACAAAAAACGTCGAAAGCCAGTAGAGACACGATGACTATGAACCCAACCAGGAACAAGACAACACACACCACGATCTGAGCCCCGTAGCTCAATGCCTCATTGCTCACGACCACGTTGCCCCAGCTTAAACAAACACAAATTTTATAATATAAGAGTAGCAGATGAGCATATGATAGTAGTGTCTATTGCCGCCTATAAACATCTGCTATCAACCCCAGATAACATTAGATTCCTACCTGAGGTCGGCCACAGATGCGCTGCTTACCCTGAGGAATAAGCTGAAATGCCTTGGATATGTATGTCGCCCTTACACCCTTCAAATAAGAACACAGCAGTGCTAACACTGCTGTTATTAGGCAGAAGTAGATGTGGCAGTGTTTCCGCCGTACTCAAACCATAAAGAGTTCTACCACCTTCCACCCTACCGCTGCAACCTTCCCTTCTTTGGCTAGAAACTATGCTATATTGCCATATGCTATTAAGACTACGTGAGATCACAAAGTACACGTGTCAGAGAATAAAACATAATTATAAAATCTCGTTCTGAAGTTGTAACATACCACATTACGAATCTATTGCTATTAGGTACATGTTTATCTAAGGATCGTTAGTTTTATTTTAGCAAAATGTATCTTGGTATCTCATATTATTTTATTAAGACAGAACGTTGACATTTGACATTCTTGAATTATTTTTTAGCCTTGTACCATAGTCTTGTACATAGACTATTGCTGAAAAAACTTGTGTTACCTTATACGAATAAAATGTTAAATAATTAGTACTTACATCATAAAAATCCTAATTATCTTGTTTCTTTTTCGGAACCTGAGGAGTGAATAATAGGCAATTATAACAGAAAAGGGTCTTGTCCTTCAGAAAGAAGTGTAAATGAAATCTCTACAATTATCTAAATTGGTTTCAGGACCTTAAACGTGCAACTTTAGCATTCCTCTTAAAAGTTTAAAACAATTCTCATTTAATTAAGAGAAAAGTAAAGATGCTATCGTAACATCCACATTTTATTTCAGGTCCTGAAAACAGGTTAGCAAGGTGACAGGCATTCCTGGAACTGTGATAGCTTAATGTTATTAATTTCGGTTTTTCACAAGAAGGCCTGGGGTTTGAATTCCTTCTGGTCACTCTAATGCTAGTAAATGTATGTATATAGGTATATGATGATGCTGAGCAGTGATAGCCTAGTGGTTAAGAAACTCGGCCTCTCGATCGAGGGGACCGAGGTTCAAATCCCAGGATTTTCTAAAATTATGTGCGTATTAGAAATTAATTATCACTTGCTTAAACGGGGAAGGAAAACATCAAGAGGAAACCTACATACCTGAGAGATTTATAAAAAAAATCTCAAAGGTTTGTGAAGTCTACCAATACGCACTTGGCCAGAGCGGTGGAAATCCTTGTCATTCTGAGAGGAAACCCGTGCCCAGCAGTGGGACAATAATGGGTTGATGATGAGGTATATGATGAATAGATCTTTAAATCTTTAAAGGTTGTAAGGTGAATGAATCAAACCACATTGTTAATCCCCGGGCTTTAACCCCCACTCTTAATGTAAATAACTTGAAATAAAGCACTACTCTTAAAGTTAAAAGTAAATTATCAAATGTTTTAACAGTGGGCGAAAACAACGAGAGGAAACCTACATCTCTACAAAACTTTCTAAAAGGTTTGTGAATTCTACCCATGCACATAGCGGCTGCCTGGAGGAATGTGATCACCTTTGTGAAAATATTTTAATTCTAAAGATTCAAAGTTAAGATAGATTTTATCTATACTAATATTATAAAGAGGAAAACTTTGTTTGTTTGTTTGATTGTAATGAATAGGCTCAAAAACTACTGGACCGATTTTAAAAATTCTTTCACCATTCGAAAGCTACATTATCCACGAGTAACATAGGCTATATTTTATATGAAATATATTTGATAAATAGATTTTGAGGCGGTACAAAGTTTGCCGGGTCAGCTAGTGATAATACAGATATAAATAAACTTACACAATTCCTCAGCCAGCATAACAAGCCCAACAACAATTAGGCCAATGACGAGAACGCAGCAGAGCAGCTTGAAGAGCAACTGGAGACAACACCGGAAACAGCACGCGAAGGGGTTAGGGATCGGGATACACCCGCCGCCATCACCACCACTCCCGATGATTATGTTGTGGAAACTGTTTTAATGTTGACAGAAGTATCAGTCGGTGGAGCGGTTGCCAAACTGTTTCGAGCCCCAGAAGATATGTTGCATTCATCATCGGCGAACGATGACTTGGTTGCTTATTACGACTTGAAGGTGGTAGAACCTTGAGTTTCGACTCTGGCGGCACCCTCGCCACACCTATTTCAGCCGCATAACAGCAGTGTTAAACGCTACTGTGTTGTTTGAAGGGTGTGGTAAGGGAGACATACTTTTCCGAGGCGTTCCAGCTTAGTCCTCAGGAGTAGCGGCGCATGTGTAGCCAACCTCAGGTAGGAGTGCATTGCAGATGTCTACGAGTGGCACTAGCCACTTACTATCAGGTAGACTGCATGCTTGTCTGCTACTCGTATTTACAAAAAAAAATGGTAGTTATATGCAGCTAGAGCGTCAGTCACAACTTCTTCGTTCAAGCAATTGTATACGAAGTTGCTAAAACACGTGCTTTCTATATCATGGCCTTCCGAAACTAATCGCCAAAACGGGACGTAGTAACGATTCAATCGCTTAAACGTGAATCGCCAATGCGTAAAGTAGCTAAACTGCTAACGCCCCAAGAAAAGGATTTCAGGCTTGACAAATCGACACCTGACCAGATAGGTCTAAGTGGTCAATTTAGACTTCTGTTCTAGGTCTATCTAGTAATCTTAGTGAGGGACTAAGCGTTAAACTGTTTTTTTCTTTTGTATGAATTGTATTTGTATGTATGAATTGTATGTATTGTATAAATTGTATTTTGTATGAATCTTATATATAAAATTCTCGTGTCACAATGTTAGTTACCGTACTCCTCCGAAACGGCTTTACCGATTTTTACCAAATTTTATATGCATATTCAGTAGGTCTGAGAATCGGCTACTATCTATTTTTCATATCCCTAAGTAATAAGGGTTGTTCATCCTTAACATTTTTTTATTGATATATTAACATAAACTACCATATCATAACAATACCATAACCATGTAATACAGGGTGGCGCAAAATTAATCAGGAAAGCCGTGGAAAAGATGGCAAAACGGGCGCAAATTTGTGTCAACGATGGTGGAAGACACCTGACAGACATTATATTTTCTAATTGGCAAAAAAAAAGTTACAGGTCCTGGTAAAGATTTCTATGACTCAAAATCACTTTTTTTTATTCAGTACAAAAGTTATTCAAATCAAAATAGGGTGATTAATTTTACGCCACCCTAAATAAATAAACATGAACACCATTACATAGTATATTAATATAATCTTTATTAAACAACCTAAATGATTAATTTCACATCTTCATATCTGAGTTCACTCACTTACACTTTAACCATAACTGAATAATACCCTGTTAAATATTCTTGAACAACAACCGTATTCCACAAAGACGAGTTGATTGAATGAATTTTCAGGTCTTGGAAACACCTGAGGTGAATATAATAAGCTAACGCCGAAGGAATTTCAATACTATGGAATAATTTGCCAAGTGCGAGTCGAAGTTGCTCACGGAGGATTCCGTATTCCAAATTTTCATTTATTTCTTATGTTTAGTATTTGTTATCGTAGCAGCTATAGAAGTAACACAATGTGAAGGTTTGAACTATATATTTTAAGATTTTTCTTTTCACTATCGAAAAGAGCAAAAAAACGTTTTTTCTTAACTCAATATTATGGCAATTTATATGCAAAAATATAGAATTTTATCTGGAGAAATCTTTAAATCCCTATTTTCGACATAATTCTATTTTCTAACCGTGGCCTTGCGTGGTGTCAAACATGACTCTATCCTTACTAATATTATAAATCCGAAAGTAACTCTGTCTGTCTGTCTGGTTGTCTTCTTCTTCACGCCCAAACCACTGAACGGATTTTAATGAAATTTTGTACAAAGATAGTCTGAGACCCGAGAAAGGACATAGGATAGTTTTATCCCGGAAATCCCACGGGAACTAGGGATGGCGATCTAAGATCGATTAATCGGAGAATCGATCTTTTGGACCAAAAAAATCTATTATTTAATCGATATTAGTAAGGATTGAATCGTAAACTATGCATTTGATCAAGTGATGATTTTAAGCAAAATTGTTGTCCATGAGCCCACGAAGGTTCCAGAGTCGGTACGACCAATTTTCGCCAGATGACGCCACTGTCGTTCCAATGAAGGTACGAATTTTCAGTTTTACGTATGTTAGTATGTCATATTATTTTCTTTTAAACGCGGGCGAAGCCGCGGGCAAAAACTAGTAGTAAATAAAATCATTGAACCTATTTCATGTAAATTCAAAAAAGTCAATTTATGGCATTTTTATAATATTGGAGTAGAAGACGAGCATGCAGTCCACCCGATGGTAAAAGGCTACTGCCGCCCATAGACAACCCTAGACAGTTTTAGATATTCCTACCTAAGGTCGGCCACAGATGCGCCGCTACTCTCGAGGACTAAGCTGGAACGCCTCGGATAAGTATGTCTTCCTTACCACACCCTTCAAACCAGAACACAATAGCGCTTAACACTGCTGTTATGAGGTAGAAATAGGTTTGGCGGTGGTGGTGCCGGAGTCTAACCATAAAGGGTTCTACCACTTCTACCACCTTTAAAACACCATTTCTACTTCTACTGGATAAAATCCTCTCTTAAACAAGAACGTCATCGTTCACCACTTTAAAGCACGTACTCATTAGCATTGCCTTTTACTTTTAGATATTTTCCAATATTCGTACTTGATGTCGAAGATTTCATTTGAATCCAGATTTCTCGTTTTACTTCCCATAATCTATTTACACGTACTAATTCCTAATAAAATGAAGACCCGGATAAATACCCAATAAGACAATTGTAACTTATGTTTATAAATAAATACTTATTAAAAATTGCTTTTAAAATTGTTAAGGCGCTAACGATAAATGTAGAGCTCGGATGTACAGATTATTTGTTCACTCCAAAGATATTCACTGACAAGTGAATATTTCAACAGCAGTAGACTGCAGAATGTAAGAAGCGTAAACTATTACCGGGGCGTTTCCGTAATGGCGTTACTCGAGCGGCGGTAGAGTCATTAGAGAAACAAGTATACAGGTTTGTATAAAGAAACGAGATGAAATACACTTTAGAAGGAAATACCTGCATGAAATAGATATAGAAGATTTTTTGAATGTTTTATTTTTAGCCGATCACTGAGTTATACAAATTAAGATAGATAGGGTTAAACTCTAGTCCAGAGGCAGTAGGTAACAAATTTTGAAATTTCAATCATATTTTGAATGATTAAATTTTTAAAACCATTTCTTGTTTTTTTTTTTTATTGTTTTTCGCGGAATTATATATCAGAGACAATAAACTCGATATTTTTCCTACTTTTTTAACTTTGCTTTCCTAAATTTAGCTATATTGACATTTACGAAGAGAGATATTTGTATTAAATTTAATTATAATTCAATTTAATTAAAATTTATGATTGACGTTATACAACGCGTGTAGGGTTCGTACACAAAACTGCGATGCGACGTCGCATCGCAAAAATCTGCGAGCTCCCTCGACGCATCGCAAGAACTTGCGAATTGATTCGCATCGCACAGTGGTTGTTGTTGTTGGTCACCCTGAGAGACGCTACGCCGCACGATATCGCATCGCAGCAATTCGCATCGCAATTTTCTGCGTTGCGAATTCGCATCGCGTCGCATCGCAGTTTTGTGTTCGAGCCCGTAAGCCATTATTCTGAGAAAAGAGTAACGATTTTTACAAAGTTCAAAAGTATAAAGACTCTACAAAAGTTTTAATGTACTACGGAGTCTAGAACGAGTTTTAAGATCCCTACGTAAGCAAGATTATTTTTAGTAGTCTACTTTATATACTTTTTATATTACAGAGATTTTATTACATTATTTGCAAACGAACTTGCAAACCACCCTTACCATGAGTTTTTACGTTTTGAAAAATATGACTGTTTTGGTATTTCTTTACGTATTGCACATACAATTTCCAATCAGCGCCCCTAGCGGATTGTATCAGAACTATAGTGTCAGTAACGTAACATTAAATGTCTAAATTGACAAAATAGCGCTTTATGTTTTGTCTCTCTTTTTTGCGAACATGTGAGGGAGACAGACTTGAGCACTTACTTATGGTTACTTTTACTGTCTACTGAAGCAAGCGGAACAGAATAATGGATAGAGTAAACGTAACGTAATATTGTGGGATGTTTTAAAAACTCATGGTAAGGGTACTGATATTGGCAACTGCCGCCTATGGACATCTGTAATCAACCTACACAGGATTAGAATGCAGAGGTGAATAGAATAGAAGATGGTAGATAGAAGTAAGTAAGATATATGAAGATGGTAGATAGAATAAGTAGAAGATAGAAGTAAATAGATAGAATAGAGTGAATAGAATCTTAATGCTAATAGACTTATTTCTTATAAAGCAGCACTTAACAATGTTGTTATTAGGCAGAAATATAGGTGGTAATGGTGCCTCCTAAAACCAACGACGAAGGTTTCCATCTACTTATTGTACAAAAGTAAAAAAAACTCTGACTAACCACATAATTTAAAAGTAGACAGTACTTCAGTACCGTCCTTTCTCATAGCCAGATCCATAAGAATTTAGTTTCAGTCGAAATCCCAGATAATATTAATATTGTCAGCTCGTTATAATCATTTTTTACAAGAAATTTAGTTATTGCAATATGTAAATAGAGAAGTAGCGCGAAATGTCATAAGAAATTGACACTGCTAAAGTACATACAGACTATTAAGAAAAGAGTGCTAAAAGAAGCGTAGTAACAAAAAAATGGGTTAAGCCTGTGGCTTAAGTTGGGCTTAATACAATGATAATTTGTATTAAATAACGAAAACCACGAATTGAGAAAGTCACGGACATGCAAACATGTATACATACATAGCTACTCCAGAACTTTTTTTGCACTCTGTTAAAAAGTGGGGATTCTATCCCCCCCCCCCCCTCTTTTAGTGGTTAAAATTCAGGAAATACATGGAATAGTAATTTTTTTAAAGCATTCGCTCTTCCAGTTGATATAAATAATATAGAAAGATTTGAACTATGATGAAAATTCATTAGCTTAAAACTATCTATTATATATCTGCATTTTTGTATAATTCGCATCAACCCGGAAATCCCGGAATACAGGTAATTTTAATTTGTGAAGTTTGAATATTAAGCAATTCAGAAAGATTTATTTATTTTGTCTCATCACACCCTTCTGAACCACTGAAACCATATTTAAATTATCTTAATAATTACTGTCATAGCAACACACTAGTATTCAACCAAATGTACCATAAAGACGAAATAAAACACCTTACAAATGTTAGTATCTATTTACAAAGAACATTGAACTTCAAGGAGCTACTATTTCCAATGTGACATTTTTGTTCAAGGCCCTTATCTTGGATAACAAGGAAGAAAGGTCAACGCCCACATCTAAGGGCACGATCATAGTTCTTTTGATTGCAGGCATCAAGCTTGCAGTAACATGTGTGTCTTTCATCTTGCGACGCAGTATTGAAGACTTTCGCTTTATCGGTGGGAGCACAAAGTCCTTAGTAGTTTTAATTGTAGTTTCATCACTAAATATCTCTGGTGGTGAATTGATAATTGGAATGGTCGGGGGAGTAGTCGTGTATGTAACTCTGTCAGGAGGAGCATCTGCAACAATGAAATAAGTCAGCGTTGCCACATTGGCGATTTGAAATGATTCCTGTAACGTTTCTTTTATGTAGAAGACTTTTTAAATCGTACAAGACGATTGGCATGTACCCTAATTTTATTGTTTTTTTTTTTTACTTTTGACATATTTATTTTCACATAAAAACGTTTCATCCATTAACTTGGTGAACGTCGTCCTTCGTCGGTCGTATTGAGATCCTCTACTATTATGTGGCAGAGTGATTTTTAATCTGTGGTGCGGTGAGGCGCGGTGCGGCGTGGCGGGAAAAATCGAGTTTTGGCGGGAAGCTAATTGTCATAAACGTCATTGTTATAAAGTTTCCTCCAAATGTTTCTTTTATTGTGGTATACTCAATAAATATAGCTTTATAATTATAAATGTATGTATGTAGAAATGAATAGAATACCTTGTCTAGTTTTAAAGTCCACAAAACAGTAGTTGTAACCAATCCCTATTCCAAAGGCCAGCATCAACATAAGTGTAGTAATAAGACACGTTACTACTGCAGTAACAGCACAGCAGGAAGCCAATCTGAAAAAGTTGAGTTCGTGTATAAGTATTTAAATAAATTGACCTGTTTGTCTAAGATAGCTACGTATGTTTAAACCATTTCAAGGTGATAAACATAGATTAGTAAAGATACTTGGCCGCCTTGAAATTGAATGATGCCACAAACGGCTTATTATAGTAAGTTCTTTTTTTGAATTCTTGACAAATAAAAACATTTTTAGAGAAAATTTACGAATAAATAACTAATACTGCGTAATTTACATAATAAATAAATAATTATTTCAAATATTTTAAAAACATTTTAGCACGAAGACGTGGCAAAACTTTTTTACGCAACTATTTCAATTCTCAAAACTGGGTACTTTTTCTTGTTAGGAGTGAGTAATCTTTACTAATCTATGGTGATAAACTATAAAAGGTTTTTTAGATTTTTTTAATATTATTTAAGTAATAAACAAGGAACACTAAGTACGTCCGATGACATGTGATCACTCTCGCTCATGGGCATCTGTAATCAACTACATATAGAACGTGAGTTCTACCCAGAACAGTACCCTTACCATGAGTTTTGACAAATATGACTGTTTTGGTATTTGTTTACGTAATTGAAGGTGGTAGAACCCTTTGTGGTTCGACTCCGGCGGCACCACCGCCACACCTATTTCTACCTAATAACAGCAGTGTTAGGCGCTGCTGTGTTCCGGTTTGAAGGGTGTAGTAAGGGAGACAGACTTTTCCGAGGCGTTCCAGCTTAGTCGTCAGGGGTAGCGGTGCATCTGTGACCGACCTCAGGTAGGAATATCTAATCCTATCTGGGTTGATTACAGATGTCCATGGGCGGCAGTAGCCACTTACCATCAGGTGGACTGCATGCTCGTCTGCTAATCCTATATAAGAAACAGACTACTTCGATGAATACACTTAAATCAACTGTAAAAAATATTATTGTAGATGACACATATATTGATGATGCAAGTACTATCGCTGAAATGTTTAATAAGCATTTTGTAACTATGAATATCCAACAAACGAGCTCCAACACATATCATAGTACAAATTCCATGGGTACATGTAAAAGCATTTTCCTTGCACCAGTTGACGCTAAAGAATTACACAAAATAGTTGCAAATCTAAAAAATAAAAAGAGCTGTGGATATGATAATATACCGATGCAAATAATTAAAAATTCCTTAAAATTTATAAGTGAGCCACTTCTTTATATTTTAAATCTAATGTTAGAGACAGGAACTTTCCCAGCTGATTTAAAATTAGCTAAAATAAAACCGCTGTTCAAAAAAGGGTGTAAAAGTGATATCAATAATTATAGGCCAATAGCTCTTCTGCCAAACTTTTCAAAGATTTTTGAAAAAATTATATACAATAGGCTTTTTAATTTCTTCAAAAGTAATAATCTTATAAATGTACATCAATTTGGCTTCCAAAAAAACAAGTCTACCACTATGGCAATCTTTAAACTTCTCAAGTCAGTGTGGAATGCTGTTAATGACAGGAGTCCATGTGTAGGTCTATTTTTGGACATGTCAAAGGCTTTTGACTGCGTTATTCACGAAATTCTGGAAACGCAGCTAAATAAGTTAGGTATTCGTGGCATAGCTCTTGACCTTATCAAATCGTATTTAGAAAATCGAGTACAATTTACTGTTATTGATATGTATAACAAGGATAGCAAAACAATTGAAGAAGTGCAATCAAAAACTGGAAAAATAATGCTAGGTGTGCCCCAAGGTAGCATCCTGGGGCCACTTCTTTTCTTGGTATATATAAATGAGTTACCCAACATAATAGATCACCTGTGTGTTATGTTCGCAGATGATGCAACTGTTTTTATTTCGGATCACTCAAAAAATGACATTAATTTTGAAAAAGAAATTAATAACACGTTAAAGATAATAAAAAAATGGCTGGAAACAATAAATCTTAAAGTTAATTTGTCAAAAACGAAATTAATTCAATTCCTAAATTATAAAACTAAGCCTCTTGCGCTAAATATTGGCGATTCTAATACTACCATAGAACAAGTTAATGAAATAAACTTTCTTGGTGTTTCTATAGATGCCAAAATGAATTGGAAATCACACACAAGCAAAATAAATGCAAAAATTTCAAGTTGGTGTTACGCGTTATCAATTATAGTTGAGAATATATCTGCTAATACAGCTCGAACTGCTTATTTTGGTCATGTATATCCACTTCTTACATACGGAGTTATTTTCTGGGGAAACTCATGTACTGCCAAATCTACGTTTATTCTCCAAAAAAAATGTATTCGCATAATTCATAAGATGCACCTGGAAGAATCCTTAAGAAATGTATTTAAAGAGCAAAAATATCTAACTTTAACAAATATCTATATTCTTGAACTATGTACATTCGTAAAACATAATGTGATTTACTTTAAAAATAAATCAGACTCTCGTGATAACTTGAGAGAACAATATAGATATAACCTATGTGTGGAAAGAGCCAAAAATAATATTTACAAAAAGAGTGCTTTTAATACAGGCATAAAAGTGTTTAACCATTTACCATTTGAAATTAAATCACTGGATGTCCATAATTTCAAATCAAGATTAAAAGTTTGGCTCTTTGAAAATGTTTTTTATAATTTAAACGAATATTTTAAACATAATACTGAGACTAAGAAATATTAAGCTATCTGCCTATATAATATATGATCTCATTAATATTTCCGTTTCAAAATTTACTTTAAAAATTGCAATGCCCGATATGGGTAAACTGTTATGTCGCTATGTATCACAAATGTCACCATTTATTATAATTGTAACAGTTATGGCAATAAATATTATTATTATTATTATTATATTATAAAAAAAAAAGTAATTGCCCATACAATTTCCAATCAGCGCCCCTAGCGGATTATATCAGAACTTGGAAATTGTATGGGCCAATACGTAAACAAATACCAAAACAGTCATATTTGTCAAGACGTAAAAACTCATGGTAAAGATCATAGGTACGTTGCAACTCCTGATGGTTTAGATAGTCGCCTAATATATAAGTCAGGCAGTCTTTTATTATGTGAAGGTTACCAAATATGTTGCTTTTTTCTGAAAATTATTGAGATGAAATAGCCTCTGTCATCCCTTGAAGTCCTCAAGGGATGACAGAGGCTATTTCATCTCAATAATCAGTTAAGTCATATCAATGATAAGTTTATTATGTCTATGAGTCATACAGATTGAAATAACGTGAACAAAAATGCACGTGGATGCTTATTATACCTTAAATTTGTATAAAATCATGTTTTTTTTTTATATAATATAGGAGTAGCAGACGAGCATACAGTCCACCTGATGGTAAGTGGCTACTGCAACCCATGGACATCTGTAATTAACCCCAGATAGGAATAGAAATTCCTACCGGAGGTCAGCCACAGATGCGCCGCTACCCCTGAGGACTAAGCTGGAACGCCTCGGAAAAGTATGTCTCCCTTACCACACTCTTCAAAACGGAACACAGCAGCGCCTAACACTGCTGTTATGAGGCAGAAATAGGTGTGGCGGTGGTGCCGCCGGAGTCGAACCACAAAGGGTTCTACCACTTTCAATTTTTTTATAATAAGGAGTCTATTTAATTATTTAGTCTATGTTCCTAATACTGACGAATGGTTTGCGCAAAGCGAACCACAAAGGGTGATCTGTTAATGTCTACTTACTTTTCAATAATGTAAATTAAATTTCCTATGAAATATCCTAATTTGCTGCTGCCACACATATCTTTAAAATCTTCAAAACATAAATTCAGAAAGAAAATAATTCACATGTTCTATCAATGTGATGTTCTGGTATAATAATTAGATAGATAACAGATAATATCATAAATATGGCACAGATACTGTGATATTCATTTAGAGCATAATAAAGCTTAGTTTTATCAAAGAAGTGTTTTAAGAAAAAAGTCAGAGTCAAAGATAATATTCACAAAAAATGATAATACGAGTAGCAATATTTCTATCAGAATATGACATTTTATATTCTTATTCTGACAAAATATTTTACAATTTTTATATAATCCCATCTTCCCCGTTTGGATTGTACTTATAATGGATTATACTATTTTGAAAAATGAGATGTTACCTATGGCTCTTCAGAAGTGAGTTGGAAATTAATTTTTTAGTTTACAAAATGAGAACTTGAACATCATCATTATTATCCTACTGCTGGGCACGGATCTCCTCTCATTATATAAGTCATTGAATAGCCACCGTCCATCACGCTGGTCCAGTGCGGAGGGTAGACTTCACACACCTTTGCCATTTTTGCAAATTCTCAGAGGTGTAAGCTTACTCACGACATTTTCCTACATTGTTAAAATAAGTGATAATTAATTTCAAATATGGTATAAACTTTAAAGACACAAGGTTTTGAAATCTCCTGGCATATGAAACTAGACTCTCGGGTTAAGAAGCCAAATTTTAAAGCACTACAATCATTACTACGCTAGCTTAAAGCTACACACTTAATGGAGACAAACCCTTTAACCAAGATAGCACAAAACATGTTCGCAGCAAGCCGCGGTGGATGACGTGCGTCGTTTGCGCTGCGGGGATGCTAATCATCACGCTGTCTGCGATCACTGTCGGCGCTTTCATTGGATACACCTATTGCTACGTCGAACACCGAAGCGGCTTAAGAAAAGGTCCATATTTATATTTTTCTCTATATAATCTATGCGATATGTTTAAAAAACAATGAATATTTTACGGTATAGTTACGATAAAGTCACTTGAATTGATCCAGAAAATCAATCCATTATTCATATTCATCTATGCCGCCTATAGTCCGACATGCTGAGACTTGTATGGTCCGACACGATGGCCATATGCGAATTAGTAAACTTCACACACCTTTGAGAACTTTAAAAGAACTTTCAGGTTTCCTTCCATATTTTCATTCACCGCTACAGAAAAATGATGTTCAATTTCTATTCCGCATTATAAAAGTCAGAGGAGTGTCATTGACATTCAACCTAAATTGAGATACTGAATTTCGGACTTCTAAACTGCCTCTAAAATTTCAAGGGTGAGCAATGCATTGGGCGTAGACTAGTATTACATTTATATAGTTCACTAGTTGTGCCCGCGGCTTCGCCCGCGTTTTAAAGAAATAATATGACATACATAAAACAGAAAATTTGTATCTTCATTGGGATGGTAGTGGCGCCATCTGTCAAAAATTGGTCTTACCAACCTTCGTGGGCTCTTGGACAATAACTTTGCTAAAGTTCGTCACTTGATCAAATGCATAGTTAACGATTCTATAAAAGATATATAGACAAGTATTTATTTTTATATAACATAATTAAATAACCTTTTCCCATGGAATAAATTGTGAATCTAAACCGTTCTCAAGTCCCCTTGAACACACACAACAAATTTCATCAAAATCAGTCCAGTCGTTTAGGAGGAGTTCAGTGACATACACACGCACATAAGAAATATATATTTAGTTCATTTAGCAAAAGGAATTGGGTTTTGTAAGCGCGCGGAAATGCGACTGAAAACCGCATAAGTTCTTAACTTAAGTATTTGTGTTACAGGTAATTTTTCGCATATGACGAAATTGGAAATTATTGGCTCTCCACCAGAACCAGCAGAGGCTAATAAGGATACAATTAACAGCGTCATATTCTCCAGTGTACTAGTGTCAAGGCTTATCAAAATTGGACAGTCTCTTAAGCCCGACGCGACAAATCTGAAGTCGGATTCGTCTGTGATGCAGAAGAATATCACAACTAAGTGTTTGGAGAAGTGAATCAAGCTAAATAGATATCGTCTTTGCGTCGGAGTATTTTTATGTGTGATTAAAAGTGATGGATCTAAACGTGGTTCCACAGGACGTAGTATCACTCTACTCGTATAGACAGTTACATCAGGTGGTTTCGATGCCAAGACTGACGAAACTAATCTTATCTTGCCTGTTCCATGTACACCAGCTACCACTTATTATCAAATAGATTGTTGACTACTGCCATAACCTTCGAATTCTTATATTTAATATTGTACATCAATATTATACAATAAGTTTTCATTGGGATTAAATTTACTCGACAGAAAGGCCACCACATCATACCCCCACGCAATACTTTACTTTAAAAAAATTTATTGTACTTACTTAAACTCCAAATTAAAAAAATAAACGAAATTTATTACTTAATTTTAGTTTATTATTTAATTGTAATAATAGTAACAAACAACAAAGCTTACTTCTGTAGTCAAATTATTTTCATTTCAAAATAGAGGTAGTATAAAATACAAAACAAAAAACGACGTTACAGAACCACTTACGAAGTAATTGCTACATATGCTCAGAATAAAGAATCATTTATTAATTCAGTTACTATTTAAGCTCATTTATAGGACAGTTAATCATGTGAACATAAATGAGATATGACATAAGGAATTTTAACGAATTTAATTCATAGACACTTGACTCACACTGGGCAAATTGGAACGAGTCGGCTCGGCCTTTGTCGCTTAGGAACAATTAATATTGATTTGGCTACCAGGAACCATTTGGTATGAGTTTTCATAACAAACTAACTACTAGTAACGTCGTTCACATAGTTATTGGGACATTGGGCTCGTAGCATAGCCGCGATAACATCGCCGTGTGGAGACGCGGTATATAAAAAATAGAGATGCGCCGAATATTCGTTTGGTATTCGGTATTTGGCGTATTCGGCATCTTTTTTACTATTTGTATTCGGCCGAATTATTCGGTTTTGGTGCCGAATATATTCGGTTCGAGTATTTCTATTTTCTTGTGTACACGACATGGTAGGTACAGAACTAAAACACAAAACTTCTTATGTAAGATTTATGTTATATTAGAAGTCAAACTCAAATCCTGTGAAGAATGTGTTGAATAAAGCTAATAAAATAAAGCGATTAAACTTCAAATCAACATTTATATTGATACCTCAAGTCAACACATTTATTACTTAATCTATAGTTAGTATAGTGAATATTTATTTTAAACCTTAAATCAGTATTTATTTTTAAAAATCAAATCAGCATTATAAAGTGTTAATGAACATACATTATTGACAAACTGACAATAAAGAAATGGTTAACCGAATAATTCGGCCGAATATTCTATGAGTTAAATAGAAATTGTTCGATAGTAATATAAAATTTGAAAATTTCTATTGTTGAACTACAATAAACATATAGAGAGATACAGCTACAAAGAGCCCTTTCATTTGATATAACACACGATACAGTCTGCAAAACTTTTTTTATTCCAATTCAAAATTCAGTTATTTACTTTGTATTTAATATTTAAGTTACGGATAAACATATGAGTACCACCACCAATTTCAACTCATTTGGTCCAGTAGGCTTGGAGAAAATGGAGTTTATATAAGATTTCCGTTTTTCGTACAATAACTTAAATTACATATGTATTAGTAGCCGAATTTAGAATTTAAAGATTTTAAAGATTTATTTCAAGCAAAATCAGTTTTACAATGATATTGTCGTAAGCAGCGGCAATAGTATAAACTGTGTCGCCACTATTTACGCCCACCTCGGAACATAGAAATAAAATTAAAGAATATTAATTTATTTTTAGAAGTCACTTTAAAATAAATCATCTTAAAAGAAACCATCTAAGGTCATGCGGATGGATCCGGGAGCAAAAACTATGCGCGCTATATCTAATTCACAACCGGTGGATTAGATGGACATGTGGGATAACTAAGTGAATAATGATTGACGCACGCCCCAGGGAACGGACGGGAAGTGCGCTTCACTATCTTACGTTGACATCTCTAGCCGTGATGGATTGCTTATTAGAATAGTAACATACTTGTTATCGTCGTTAATAGGAAGCTTGGATGTTAACGATATCACATTTTTATAACATTACATTAAAGTAATAAGTGACTCATTTGCTACTACAGTTTAAAAACAGATGCGGGTATGTGAAGTGGGGACGACACCTTGGCGGCGCTCGAATTAACAGAGAGCGACATTCTGGTAGGAGACTTCAGCAAGAACAGTCGAATAACCGAGCTACTTGTGTAGTTATAATACTTTTAATCACTAGTGTGAACTTACTTACGTATAGTTATTATACCGTCACTCTGTACCATTTATGTGACTATATGATTACACGACTTCAAGACCTTCAAGATGACTTTCATTTACATACTCAATGATAGACTTATATGTAGATATACACGTGTATACTATTTTTATAACATTGACCCCTCCTACGCACTTGCGGTTACCTGAGGAGCGGTGAACCTGCTAGCTTCTCTCTATTTTGTGGCGGTTAAGTACGTACAATTACAATCTGTTGAATTATTAACTGTAAAAGCGGCTAGCTACGCGTTCAACCGCCTCTGAGCTTCTAAGAACTGCTAGTGCGTAGGATGAATGAAGTAGCAAACGTACATTCTCCACCTGGTAGAAGGTTGTCTGCCGTCCATAGACATCTGTGACCTATTTCATGGAATGGGTTTTACGAGATGCATTACTATACCTGAGGAATAAGACGACCGCCTCGTAGGTAAGTCAGACGGCATCACCTTTCTATCAATACGCAGTACTGCTTCACGCTGGGAACGCTAGGCGCTCAACTATTATAAAGCAGAACGGTATGACGGGTTGCCTCTGGAGTGGAACCTAGAATGGTTCTGCCACCAAATTCTGTAAGTGTACACCAAACAGTACTGCTATCTTCTAATTTTTTTACTTTACACGCAACACACAGCGAATCCAAATATAGCGTAGCCTAAATTGAAAGGTGTGTACGAGGACATTCGGTAAACATTATGATTAAGAAGTTATGATAGGGAAAAAACACGCTGACGCGTTTCGTGTAATATACAGTAGGTAGGTACTGCGTGCGTTCCTGGAATTTGGTAACGCATTCCGTGCGTCTTGATAAACTGTACCCTTGGTAACCCCTGAATCCTGAATATTTTATTAAGCTTAACCATTATACATTTGCAGAATAAACATAAAATTTAAAGCCACGTTAATACCCAGTGACCTCATAACCTAAAATATATAAATAATGACTTCATACAATTAAATAAATAATTAATGTAGAACAATTAAAACCATCTGCTACTTGACCTTCAATTTGTTGCGATGAATAGCGACGTCTAATGTGGGTGTTTCCAATGGTAACAAAAATTTAAGCTCAAAAAGTTTAAAACCAAAAACTCGACTAGCTAATAATGCTCTAAAAGTTTGAAATAAGGGAATTCTTATGATCTGTTGATTGATGATGAGGAGAACCATACAATATTTTTTTTTATAATAGTGCAGTAGCAGACGAGCATGCAGTCGAGTTGATGGTAAGTGGCTAATGCCGCACATGGACATTTGTAATCAACCCCAGATAGGATTAGATATTCCTGCCTGGAGTCGGCCACAGGTGCACCGCTACCCCGGAGGATTAAGCTAGAACGCCTCGGAAAAGTATGTCTCTCTTACCACATCCTTCAAACCAGAACACAGCAGCGCTCAACACTGCTGTTATGAAGCAGAAATAGGTGTGGCGGTAGTGCCACCGGAGTCGAACCACAAAGGGTTCTACCACCTTCAAAGGTAATAATAAGTAATAAGGTTGGATTAACAAAATTAACAGTACAGACCACCCGATGGTAATTGGTCACTGCTGATCATCAACTGACGTTCTTTATAACTCTTTTACTTTGCATTTTAGAATGACAATATGCTACATTTGTGGTAAAGGAGAAATACTTCTCTATGGCATTCCAGCTTAGTCCTCAGGATTAGCGGCGCAACAGTAGCCGACCTCAGGTAGAAATTTAATCTTATCTAGAGTTCATTACAAATGTTCATGGGCGGCAGTAACCACTTACCATCAGGTGAACTGCATGTTCGTCTGTTACTGCTATATCACAAGAAAATGGGACAACGAAAGAAAACTTAAGAATTACGAGTATGTCGTCGAGCTATTAGATTATTATTTTTGAATTATGTTTAGTTTTTAAAGAAGTGTTAATGACCAATTTAAACTTAAATCCTTGATCATTGAGCGTTCGGTGACGATGATGCGAGTTCCATGATTATTGATTACCCATAAAATGCTCAACGCCCCAAAGAAGCTTTCACTTCAAAATTGAGTCGTTTCAAGGCCGACAGACCAACACGCATGAAGAGCCTTACAGTGCGTGGCTGTATGTGGTGGTACGGTCGTCGGCCGACCGTAAATAATCCACAGAATCACGGACGGAGACAGACAGACGCGGACCGGTAGGGATGCTTAATCTGTTGTATCGATATATTGTATCGTAACCGTATCGCCTGCGTTTCATAGTTAAGAATTATTAGTAATGTATGTCACTACGAAAGGTTATATTGATGATTATTATTGTTCTTGCCAAAAAAAATTGCTTGATACTTCCAATAATCAACAATAAAAGATAACATAATTCTATAAAAAAATATTCGAATTACAGTAATTATTATGTTCAGTGGCATTTTTAATCACGTTTTTGTCACAATGTAAGGCATATCTTGTAAATATAAACACAAAAAGTTGTGATTGTTTGCTACAATAGGTTAATACTTTTTTTAGGAGTGCAACACATCAAAGCATCAAATATTGATGAATGTCGATATAATCGTATATTACTATTTTCTAATACCGCGTCGCACTGGACATCTCTACTGCTGCCCGCGCCAACGTACCGTGGGAAGGGAAGCGTAGGAGAGTCCATAGCGGTGCGTCGGACTCGGATCCGGTGATGCCAACTCCGTGGGTTTCTCCCTAAATTTAGGAGAAAAAAAATCTTAGGGAGTTTTTCATTAACTTTACACTTTTTCAAATTACACACCACAGTTTATAGAGTCAAAATTTGGACTGATTGAATAATCTGCCTCTATTAAGCGCGAGTTTCCCAATTTAGGGGTGTTCTCTCCTAAATTCTGGGAATAATTAAATGCAAAATTTTATTTGTGGACTTTCATTGTTTTTTAGTTTTTAGGGGTTTTTAGTGGTTGTGATTAATCTAGGGATTTTTGACTATAGTTCTAAGGGTAAATATTTTAATGCGTTGGTAACCCCACTCGAACCCGCCGCTAGTCAATAACTACAAAGGTGCGGTGCGAGGTCGTGCGCTGTGGTATGGAGACGTCCATATAAACACAGACGTAATAAAACAAAACATATTCATAATTAAGAGGCGTGCGAGTATAATTTGGTTTTCTACCAACATGGACTGGACAAACGAGCTCATTTTTGATTTTCTAAAATTATATCAAAATGAACCAGCTCTATGGAATATTGCGGTACCAGAACACAAAAACAAAAACGACGCATACGATGCATGGAACCGCATTAAAAACAATTTACGGGACGGTACTATTCCAATTAAAGAAATAAGAAAGAAGAGACATAATTTAATGTCGACATACAGAAGACAAAGGACAAGAGTAAGAGAGTCTATGGAAGGAGGGAGTGGGGACGATGACGTATACAAGCCTGAGTGGCCCTTTTATGACTTTTTGTCTAGCTTTTTAGACGATATTTACAAACCAAAGAAAATCAAGAGATCCGAGGTCAGAAAAATATATTTAAATTTACCCTTTTCATAATTATCTTCTTCTTCGTCGTTCTCTTCATTTCTGAAAGTCGCGTTCTGGTAACACTCTGTGGATGATCTGACGAACTACTTTCATTCATAATTATGTTTTTATAACAATTAAAATTATTATTCCCATTTTTTGTCTAGTTTCTCCCTTTATTATTCACTTTCGGGAAAGGCGTACGAATATAGCCCAAAGTCTATAGTACCTACAATCAAGATCTATCTTAGTCAAGAGAAATAAGGCACCTGTGGCCGGCTAGATTGTGGTTACTCAGGTAAAACCTATTCCTAAATCTATGCGAGCTGTTCCAAATTAGTCCTCCTGAGAAACTCTTAGTGCTCCTTCTTTAATTAGGAAGTTAGCCTGTGCCTCAGGTGGGACTCTAATTTTGGTGGACCATGAATTGCACCAATGTAATGCCCAATGTTCCAATTATTCAGTCTTCGATCATTCTGACATCCGAAACAATTAAAATTAATAAAACCGTAAAACATTTGTGTTTTTATAGGATCCACTAGACATGGAAGAGATCGAGAAAGACGAAAATGAAAATGATACACCAGCAACAACCGAACACAAATTCCTATTACATTAGAAACTAATAAATCTAAAAGAAGTAAACTAAATATACCCCAGAATTCCAACTCAGACACATGTTCACTGTATTGCGATTTATTATGTAATAAACTGAGAGGTTTTCAGGAAAGTACAAGAGATATCGCAATGATAGAAATAGATAGGTTAATGTATAACCTTAAACAACACGACGACCAATTACGAAACATCCAATGCCAAAATACAATTCCGACAATTGGCCAACAAGTATACAATTACTATATACCAACTGTTCTGCCATACCCCCGGCAACAGTCACCGCAATACTCGTAAGTAACATCAGACCACTCATGCAAGTCACAACCATCCCCGTTGGTGCCATTGCCATCACCTGTTGACTCGGCCAACTTACGACAATCCCCACAACATAAGTTACACTGGCATCACAAGTCTCTTAAAATAAAAAGTAACTGTACTCTTCAATGTAATGTTTACTCAAATGTTGTGTGATGTAGTGAACAAATATTTTTTGATTCATTTAATTTATAGTTTATTATGTACTTTAAATAAATTATTAATTCTTTTTACTTTTCTTTTCTTATTACTTGTAATTCTTAACTTCTAATTTCAACTTTTATTATTACTTTTAATTTTATTTATTATTACTTTTTATTATTTTTAATACTTTAAAAAAATAATTAATTCATTTACCTACTTCAATTTCGTCGTTTAAAACTCGTCAAGATATGACACTTCCGAATAACGCAGTGAAAAGATTCCGCAACACATCAAGAGATGGCGCTTGCTGAATCACGCTAACAACATTTTCTCAAAATGCAGCGAATACATATACTCGTACAAGCTCCGAACTGACTGTTGGAGCACGGACGCTCCGCGGACAGGATCACCTAACCCGGCGGGGAATCTCCCTTTTCCAAACTCACATCCAAGATGAGTCCTGACGCTAATGGAGGTAATGAGAACATGACGCACGTCATCGGCACATCTAGTAATTATTTGCAAGGATAAGCACTATAATATTGTTATTACATTTATTTCACGCCGTTTATAAATCTTTTTATAATTTTAAAATAGCAAACCATCAAGCATTAGACTTATGTGGTTACTGCCGCCCATGGACATTGTAAATCTGTAAACAGGTACATAATATAGAATAGGGGTTTGACTGAAGCCGATCAGAGATCCTTTTCACCCTTCCGCCGAAACGCAGAACTGCTTCACGCTACGGTGTGACCCGGTAACCTCCCTTACCGAACCATACAGGCTTTACCACCTTCCTATCGACTATGTATCCATGACACTGTGGCACCATAGGACGTCACTATGACAAGTATAAGTACGATATCGTAACGGAGTATTAATAGAACGATAAATAAATTCGTAACGTGCGTTCCGGTTTTACGCATAAATGTGTGTCATATCCTTAAATACTTTAAATTGGGCGTAGGATGTTGATGTTACTAAGTGCCAATTAGACGGAATTTTACCTTGTAAAAAAAGAAATTATTTTAGAGCTAGTCTGATCGCTTCAAAGATCAGTTTTATTCTACACAACCTACAGACATTGAACGTGTCTGCTACGGCCCGTGTCTGACACGCTTAGTGTCTTTAGATACACAATTTTAAAAATCAATGAAATAGATTCTATAACTACTAACTTGCTGGATCAGTTTTATGTATTCTTTATTTTTGTGTATAAAAACTAACGTTATATTTGTATAAAATCTAATTTCCACGCATGTCGGCACATTATATCTATACAAACAATAAATTGGAAAGTTAGCCTCAATTTCGAAAAACACAAAATTTTATATT
The DNA here is from genome assembly GCA_014595695.2 of Epargyreus clarus clarus. Lineage (NCBI taxonomy): Eukaryota > Metazoa > Arthropoda > Insecta > Lepidoptera > Hesperiidae > Epargyreus > Epargyreus clarus. Next base: position 2,527,295 of record JACTTY020000035.1, read on the forward strand.
TACACGTTCTGCCTTATTTTATCAAACCGCGTGACTATTTGCTTGAACTAATCTTGAAGAAAAAAAATTTTATAACCCCAAAGACACAATTCCCGCGTAAAAATTTAAAACCCTTGCAAGTACGAGCGGTTGTGCGCGGAATCTGGTTTCATAATAAATCAAGCGTGATACCGCTTAGAGCCCCATTCTTAGAAACGGGTTCACATAAGGTTTTTATGTATTCCCGTTAGTGAACCTCATCGAACCCTAAAAGGACGAGGCATATAAAAACTTAACGGCTAGTCTCGGCCGCACTGTTCCGACTCATCAGACGCGCGCGCACGCTTATAAACCTCTTACTAAATCCTAAACAATGTTTTATGCTAATTAAATCTCCACACCGAACTGTTATGCTAGTAAAAAGTAAATTCAAGTGAAAACATAATCCATCCTAACTTTTAAAAATCCTAAAAATCGTTCTCGTAAATCGCACCGCGAGTTTTATAGTGAAAGTTGATCGACGGATGTGATAATAAATCAATGTGAACAGTGTTTCGTTATTTCGCGTGGTCGTAAGGTGTACACAGGCTTGTTGATAAGGAAAGTAAGTTAAAATAAATAGCGGTAACTGGAAAATCGTTTCGTAAGATTATTTTTATCTCGATACTAGTATATACCTAAGTTTTAACATACCCAAGTAAATAAATTTTCCGTTGCACATTTTAATAAATTAAGTGTTAATTGCAATGAATGTATGGTGGGAAGTTGCAAATTTAATCACACAAAGGTAATGATTTATTTAATGATACATTGAATTTAAGTCAAAGATCTCGCTAGTTCAAATAATTTTGCCTTTATCACATATCGTATCAATTAAGTATACATAAATTATTCAAAAATTCTAAATTCATGCCAATTTACTAAGGTGCGAATTGATGAGATCATTTGCGGTTTACACAAATGGCTTTCTTAAAGGTTATCCTCATTCATAAACGGTAATCTTGATTATAATTACCTAAATAATATAGTAGCTTCAAGCCACATGGATATACATTTTCCAGTTATCAATTTTAAATATAGAAATTTATAAAATAATGTTTTTTACTTTAAAAATTGTAGTTGTTAGTGTTTACTATGTTTTGTTATTTATAAATAAAGAAATATCATTATTTAAGACTAAAAAAAGAAATCTATAAGTGACGAGTACATCAGGTACTTATAATTATCTAAGATCAACCGGTTTGACTCATATCAAAGGTAACCTTGAATTTTTTCTCACCATCATCGTTGATCAGAATGTATTGTATAACAAATAATGATCATGTCAATTTTTTATACCTACAGCCAATGTGGATAAGGCTTTTTCGACCATACTGCAATTAGTTTCTGTTAACTTAGATGTTTTAAAGCATAAGGAAAATCATAATTTTAAATATACCTAAAGCAACCTATTTTGACTTTGAAAGCACAAATTGAACTTCCTATTTTTCCTTTACGATACTTAAGAAATGGTTTATAAAATTTTTGGATGACGAAAATGACAGTGATAGCGGTTGAAACTCAGCCCCAATCGATTCGGTAGAAAAACATCGTGAAAACCCACACGCCTGTGAGTTCTTCAACAAAAAAGTTCTCAAAGGTGTATGATGTATAAGGATTCGCACTTGTCCAGCGCAATGGACCACACCTAAAACCCTCTCATACTGCGAGACCCTGACCAGCAGCGAGATAGTACCTAAATACAGACCTTAAAAATAATAGCTACCTGTAATGTATTCTCCGGTTTGGAATATCCGATTCCAACGAATCAAATCTGTTGGAACAATAGGCTGATTCTGAAGTATTCGTAAACAATACACATGTATATCATTCCAGACAGATTTCGAGGAAAATTAGCGACAGTACCCTTCTCCGTAATGTATCTTCCGTATATGTCATAGGAAATTATATTCCTGTTAGATTGTTTGTCTTGACTGTAGCGTTTCATATAGCTTAGCCGTTTCATATAAATTGGTTAGATTAGATTAGACGACATACAGTTGTTTTATTTCCTTTAGTTGGCTATACGTAAAGATTGTTAGAAAATCTAATTACATTAATTTTCGGCCTCCTAACTCCTTTCAGCGATTTTTAACCTCCTTTTGTCCTTTTTTGATCTTTTGAACTTCAAAATTCCCCCTGTAATCGATAAAATAGGTACATGACTTGGGAAACCACTAATTACGTGAAATTATTTGTTTTCTATCCATACCAAGAATTCGATTCCTACAAGGATATTTTGATTTCCTTACAATAAATGATGTCGTACTTCTGTGTACTGTTGGTAACTAAATGTACGTTGCAATTTTGACCGTTTGCAAATATATACATTCGGATCTGCAAAAATGCGCCAATGGGATTATATTTATTTTTTAAAAATTGGCCTTAAAGGAACTTAAATGTTCCATAAATGTACATTTTCTAGTGTAATTCAAAGACTGGTATAAATATGAGAATGGTGACTCTTCGGAGATCTCTAGTTGATGATTATGACATACCTATCGTTGTTTCCTTGTATTTGTTAAAGACCGCGTTTAGTGCCGTGAATGCTTAGTTTAGTTATAAATGCACTAATGACGAACACTACAGTAAATGAAACATTAATTACATAGAAATCTTCCGAGAACTAAACTAAACTAAACTGAACTAAATGTGGTTAATGAATAGCTATAAATTTCGAAAGTTCGATAACTGGGTAATTCCACGGTATAGATTTTACTCTGCAATTATTCATCCTACTATATTATTATCATAAATTGGTATGAAGTTTGGTCTCTCACGGGGTCCGAAGTTCAAATATTAAGCACGAACCCCTGAATTTTGTAAATTATGTGTTAATTACAAAATAATTATTACATGCTTAAGCGATAAAGGAAATATCTTGAAAGAATCTATATGCCTGAGAGTTTTCGACATGAAGATATTTTCGAAACTAGACAATTCACCATTAGTATAAAAATTATTTCAATTAGGTTAAAACTTGGAAGTATATTTAATAGATTTATTTTTTAGATTGGAAAGATCGTCAATTTCAATTTCAGAAGAATTCCCTTCTATTAGTGATCCGTAAAATTATTGTGACTTCTATAAAATAAATAATAATTATGAAAAAATATGATTTTAGTTGAACCATCAAAAATCTGACTATATAATGCAGTACGCTTTTATTTAATTAAGTTCATGTTATTCAACATCTTTTTGAAAAGGTAATTAGTGACAGAAAAAGAATATTCGGTTAACTAGAGTAACGAACCTTAAAGTAAAATTGAAACAATACTGAATGCCTTTAATGAACACCGATAATTAATCATTCTTACATGAATGAATCGTTAAGTAACCGTTACGCAACATCACAATGTACGATATGAGTATTATGCGTTGACCGCATACGATTGCTTATCAAATCGCTCAAATATGCATTAATACAATATCTAAATATATATAATATATAACTCAAAGGTGACTGACTGCCATAGTGATCTATCAACGCACAGCCCAAACCACTGGACGGATCGGGCTGAAATTTGGCATGCAGGTAGATGTTATGACGTAGGCATCCGCTAAGAAAGGATTTTGATCAGTTCTACCCCTAATGGGATAAAATAGGGGATGAAAATATTACTTCGTAACGCGAGCGAAGCCGCGGGCAAAAGCTCGTTAAATATAAAATGAAATGAAATTGATTCGCGCGGTTAGAAGCAATATTTTTTCTTCATATCTAACTAACATCGCATGCTACAATTGATTAACTGCCCGTTGTCAAGAAATAACTTCTAATTTACTTTGAGTCATACAAATATGTATTTAAATTTTATAGAAACAAATCCTTTTTAGTATGTACAACGCCATCTATTATCGCACTGATGAAATAATATAGCGAGCGGTAGTTCTACTTGTAGCTCAAAACTTACCTGAGCGAGCAATCTAGTGTAGGTAGGTAGAAGGTAGTAAGAATCTAACCCAATAAGTTTTTTTTATAATATAGGAGTAGCAGACGAGCATGCAGTCCACCTGATGGTAAGTGGCTACTGGCGCCCATGGACATCTGTAAGCAACCCCAAATAGGATTAGATATTCTTACCTGTGGTCGGCCACAGATGCGCCGCTACCCCTGAGGACTAAGCTGGAACGCCTCGGAAAAGTATGTCTCCCTTACCACACTCTTCAAACCAGAACACAGCAGCGTTTAACACTGCTGTTATAAGGCAGAAATAGGTGTGGCGGCGTGTGTACCTCCTTCAAAAACAACTACATTCGAAAAATATAACATTTCTTGTAAACCAAACCGCACTATTTCATATTAGGTACATTCTCTGACTCAAGGAACATCATATTAGCCACCTAATCGACTTTGATTGAATGTTTCCTGACTTCACGATTAAAGCTAGTGCATTAGAGATCATAATATGTCTCATCTTGGATATTATTATAGTCTGGTGCGGTTCTATCCACATTTAAGAATAAAATAAAATCTAAAAAATACAAGTCTTGCCATCAAAAAATTCATGTGTAACCGTCTCATAATTACCACTGATTGTTTCGTAATTGTTGAAATATAAATAAGATCATTAGTATTTTGAAAATGGCGGTGGCTCTACATGTTTATTTGACTAATTAATGTTATACACGACGAGGCATTCCACAACTTAAACCTCAGGGGTAGCAGCGCATCTGTGGCCGGCCTTAGAAATATCTTATCCTATCTGGGATTGATTACAAATGTCCATGAACATGTAGTTGAAATGCGCCTGCGCCTCCTTCAGCGCTGCAAATCCCCATACGTGACACTGAAGTGACGTCATCTACGTTACGTTAAACGGTTACGTTACTTACGAAACAAGATTTGTGTTTGTAAATTATGGTGCGCGCTAAACTGTCACATGCTTCATCGTTATATTATATATAAATCACGTGACAGTGTGTATGTAAACGCTGATATTAACCGCTCAACAGACATCTAAGATTTTTTGTGTGCTGTTAGTTGTGTGGTTGGTTTCAGTTTAAATGATAAGATACTTTTGGAAACGGACATATCCACAGATTTGTTAAAGGGACAGGCTCAAAATTGGCAAAAGAGGTCGTCTAGTCTATCAAAATTGTCTATTGAAAAAACATCATACTAAGAGGGGAAGTCAGAGGTAAATCTCAGATCCTCCTGTTTGTAGCATCTTTTTCTATAGCACTCTTGTTCTAATGCCCGTGCGATTCCATTCTCGAGACAAAAAAACAATGAAATCTGGCCGAGGGTATCAGCACCCAGCTTTAATTTTTTTATAAGTTCATGCTTATATATGAGATCACATCTTCTATTGAGAAGGTATTGGCCTTATATAATGATCTTAGCAGATCTACTTATCCTGGCAACTATCACAGAATATTTATTTATGTATAGCTAGATATAATCTTATAAAGAAATAAGGGTAACGTATAATAAATAAGATTACGCGAAGATCCCTAATATCTTGTAAACCTTTTATTTTGGCGTATAATAAATATGATTTACGGTATTTGTAATACCTGGTAAACTCTTCATTTTATATTTGACACAGAAGGTACTTTTATACCTACATCAGTGTACCTGTATATCATGTATATGTATCACGCGTTTTAGGTTTTATTCACGATATTTAATATAAAAATGTATTTTTTAACGTTGATGATGAAAGATTTTTCTAAAAGAGAATATTTCGGATCCTTATAATGTAGCAAATATTATGTAAGAGTACAAATAAAGTTTAATGTAGAGAATATCTCTATAATATCTACACAAAATTGATTTGTATAATGTGTAGACGTTACAAAATTACATTAAATATGTAGATATTCTACGTACCAATATCATACAAATTACGTATAATCATTAGACTACAGTATAACCCATCTTCTTTAGAGAGTACTTAACATCAGTTAAAATGCCAGCACGTTTGTTGCTTGTTTGGTAAAAAATGTTAACCTTGTGTACTGCAAGATTTTACTCACTTTAACCTGTGGTAATACTACAATTTAAACTTTTAAACAGAATTATTCCTAATGTGATGCACGGCAGGATCTAATTTTATGCGTGGGACAACTAAATTCTACTTGACCAGGACCACGAATTTTAATGATAATTCACTAAATTTGAACGTAAATTAACATTGATTTATACCGGTACTATGTCTAGTATCCAGACAGAGAAGGATCTCAAACTCGATCAAAATCAATTCAATATCATTCATTGCAAGGTTTCTCAAAGTGGCACAGGGGTTCTAGGGTACGCCAGTTAATCGCAGGAAGTACGCGCAATTTCGCATCGGCGGTGCTTAGCGGTTTCTAAATTTGCATTGAAATAAAATAAAATTGATTTAACCTGGTAAAATGCCCACTCAAAATATGAATAACAATACCCCCTACTTATCAATTATTTGACAGTGACTTCCTTTTTTGATTAATTTTTTTTTTATTTATTTTTTTATTGAAAAACCTTATATTTTTTTTTGTATCTAGCTCGTTCTTTAAAGGGCGAACCCTTATTATAACTGTGAACAGTTATTTTAAAAATTATATAGAGACAAGTTAGGGATAAGTTTGGGACTTACAAGTTTGAGAAACACTGCTCTACTAATATAATCAAAAGTAGCTCAATTAGACGTCAACAAAAATGGCATCTTATGAGGCTAGATTTTTACCAAAAACGATAGTTCAGTTTTGTTTTCTAAACTATTTTTCGTGTCAACTTACACATGTCGCGTAGTATTTCGCCACAATGTGCAAAATAATGCCGATGGTGCATTAAAACATGCGTTGACTTCTATTATGTGGAACAATAATAGGAATGTTACTATTGTGTTCAATCAGAATGAGTCGTGGCTTGTGACTTTAGTTAAATATTGACATAACAAAAACGTAAAATTTAAACACGTGTGATATGGCGGCTTTATTGGACGCGGGTATGTGTTATAACTATTAGCATATAGACAAAACTTTACCTATGTCCATTACATATCCTTTTATATGATTGAAGTAGCAAAATAACATGTTGTACACCTGATGGTAAGTGACACTGATGCCTATGAAGATCTGTAACCAAGTCCATATATAACAATAAGGATTGAGATAATCGCCTCATACGGAGGCCAATCGCCATACAATTATTACAATTACCGCTTCACGCGAGTAATAAATATAGCGGTGGTAACTCCGTAGTCCAACCAGAATTCTACCAACTTTCAAAATGCCTAAAATTTTATTAAAACTACTCATGAATATTTTACATAAATAATAATTGTCCACTTATACCAAATAATGCCATTATTTTTTGCTTTAACTTTCAAAGACGTGAAGGACAAAAAGATAATCAAGTTGAAAATTGTTAGAATTCCATAATATATATTTAATAGTTTGATGGGTGCAGTTTAATCTATGTGGCCTTCTAAACGAATATAACTTCATGTTATTCATGTTTACGTATTTCTCGGATAGTAACTATAGGATTTAAATGATGATTTTAATATTATAATTACATATTTTATTACACGACCCGCGTGGCGAAGCGGTCACCGTACCGGTCTGACACGCAGAAGGTTCGATCCCCGGCCAGACAGATATCTGAATGATGAATTTAGATTTATGTTTCTGGGTCTGGGTGTTTGTGTATTTGTCTATGTGTGTGTCCATGGCACCCACGACACAGGGAATCCTACTGTGGGGCTGTGAGTGTAGAAAGCGTTTATTATTATTTTTTTATTTTAAAAGACCTCACTCATGCCATGTAACAAAACGTCCTTGCAATGAAGTTTGCATTTTGCAGTAACCTAATTCAATAGATATTATATGTATTGTATAAAACGATATATTATCTTATTTGATCAAAATTACACGCTTTCTATCTTTCCCACTGATTACTTACTCTCATCGCCTAAACTGAAAAGGGCAGTAGAAAAAACAAATAACCCTTATTTGTTTTCATAATTGGCCATATATAAATATTAATTATTTCATTAATAGTTCCCTATGTAGTAGTTCTTTATATATCATTCTCTATCTTATTCGAGATTTTGTCATCTATTGATTATTTCTTATGCGTTTGCTAGTACTTCTTTAAGTGTGTGTTATTTATTATATTCGACATTTTGACCTTATTTTTTTATTATTAAAATTTCAGATAAGGCAACCGACGAAATGACGATACAGAGCATGACGTTGACGGAATCGCGTGACTCCTCCAAGAGTTGCTGCAGAAGGTATAATATACAATACATCTTTAAATACAAATAATATTGAAGCAATTTTGTAAGACCATGCTTATTTGCAGTATAACAGTGGTAAACTATTATGTAACTAATTTGAAAGGTGCAGTAAGGTAATAAGAGAGTGTAATGAAGTAGAGACCCTCGTTCCAACTGACTCCTTAGGGGTAGAAACGCGTCTGTGGCCGATCTCTGGTGGAACATTAATCCTATCCAGATAATTTAATTATAGATGTCCATAGGCGGTAGTGCCCACTTACTGTATGGTCGTTTGCTATTTCTATAAAATAAAAAAACAACGCTACGAGGCTACGAGGGGTAGGTACTTTCATACAATGTTAGCAATAAAATATTTAGAACAATAAAAAATATTTAAGTAATAATTAATTAAGGTCCATCTTAAAGAAATCTCCCTTGTCCGGTAATTTGAAAGAGAGGATTATTTGCCTGGAATGAGCAATATCGCTGAGTGGCTCGTATTTAGCATTACGAGCCATTAAACTGAGTGAAGGAAGACGTGGTTCGCGATTCAATGAAGTTCTTGTTCCACGGGAATTTATTATCATATTGTTCATAAATAGAAATATAATTTACAGGTCAGAGATAATTTGAATTGTGTACGTGTATGGATATACATATGCATTATAGATTATAGAATTTACTACTTTGAATTCTTAACTAATATTATAAATGCGAATTATGGATTAGTACTAATCTATGATGCGAATGTGACGTTTTTTTAATAATATAAGAGTAACAAACTAGCATGCAGTCCACCTGATGGTAACTGACTACTGCTACCTATTTTTTTAAACGCGGAGAAATCCTTATGGTTTCCTTTACGCCCGGGGGAACGAAAGGGATATATCGGACTCTTACCGAATAAAACTCCGCGGCGTTCCTCTGGATGCTCGATGCCGGGTCGCGAGAACCGTTAGCATTACATTCGCGACGCGGCAACGGCGGCCATCGCTGATGTTAACGCCAGCCAATTCCCGGGAGGGACGGGCCTCTCTCAGTGATATTCCTCATGGAGTGAGCGCGCGGAACGCACACACGACATCTCGAGCCCTAAATACCGAAATTGGATTCCCCCGAATCCGCCTCTGTGGACTCAAGAAACGGGGAAAGAGCGATTTTCGAAAGCCGCTCTACGGCGTCCTGTGCGCCTGTGACGGATTGGCTGGGCAGACATACCTTCCCTGGCCCTTTCCGCCGCCTCCTTGGCGAGCATTACTGCTTCGCAAAAGGAGCGCACCGCCTGCAACGACCTGTCACTTCCGACCATGGCGCGAACCACGGACGGGAGCGAGAGGTCGGCCCCCCAATACAGAGATGGACTACTGCTACCCATGGACAACTGTAATCAACCCCAGATAGGATTAGACCTGAGGTCGGCGACAGGTGCGCAGATTAGTGTATTTGAAATAAATATTCAGATTTTTAGATACTTTGTAGTCTAAAATCTGATCACAAATCACTAGGGGGAGAGGAAAAGATTAATATGTTGCTAAAAACATTAGGTCATTTATAGACGGTTCCTTGGTACTCGTACTGTGTTCAAGGAACATGAGTTATGACTATTTCCAATGAGAAGGTTACATTGAGGAAATACACATGCAAATTACTTGATAAAGTGTACCAATACCACTTCATCATCATCATCATCATCAACCCATTACTGTCCCACTGCTGGGCACGGGTCTCCTCTCAGAATGAGAAGGATTAGGCCATAGTCCACCGCGCTGGCCAAGTGCGTATTGGTAGACTTCACATACCCTTAAGATTTTTTTTTTTTTTATAAATACCACTTATACCTAAGGAAATAGATAAAAGATAATGGGAATTTTTCTTACATTTTTCCTTATAGAGACATTAACAATGCACACGCTATATATAACCTTAGTTGTAATTATAGGTATGGTGCCTAAGACCTCATTCTCGCGTAGGACATATCTAACAACCTAGGATTGAGTTGTATCTAATTTTCACACCATTTTTTTTTATTTCCAAAATCTGGTTTTATTTTTATTTCTAAGGAAGTTAAATCAATGCCGGTCAGCTGCACTTAATCCACTATGCACTGAGGTATTTCTAACAGTTACTGAAATAGAGATCGTCTATTGGTGGCCCATAGCAGCACAATAAATGATCCAGGAGTACAAGTGGTCCGAGAAGTTTTAATTGAGTTACTATTCGTATCAATCTGTAGAGACCATTATAGGAAAATTTAAGTTGTTTTTATTCAAGCGCCAGGTTTGCCGATTGGTGGTTCATGAAAAGACAAAAATATATTTAACGATTCATAATGAAGAAAAGATTAACCTTGATTCTAAAACCTTTGTCCTATACCTGGAATACAGCCGTGTTAAGCGCTGCTGAGTTGTGATTTAAAGAATGTGGTTAACTAGAGACGATACGAGGTGTTTCTACTTAGTCCTCAGAGGAGGCGGCTCATTTAGAGCCAAAATTAAGTACAGCTTAAATAGGTCCCTTTGGTAGGTTTGAAGGTGATAACATATCCTAGAGTACCAGCGTACTTACCATCAAATGGATTACACATTTATTATTATTATAATTTCATAACAATAAACAAACATTATAGGTAGCATCAGTATAGTAGCGTCAGTATGATTTGTGGCCACGTATCGTCAGGAGGACTGCACTCTCGTTTGCTATTTCGATTTTATTAAAAAATCCGAACGCACGTCTACGAGTCATAATAGTAGTAATACACTCGCAGCAAATAAAATATCACCGTATACTAATTTCAGCATATCTTCACCCTATTCCCAAGGTTCAATAAAAACTCCCCAGCAAGAAACCGAATTGAAGTGTTCATTACATATTTACCCCATTTGTATTCTACACCTTTTACCGGCCAATTTCTGGGATCATTCGTACCAGTCACATACAAAGAAATGAAAATATTTATTTTCACCTCGATATTGACAAGGGATGAGGTATATCGTGAATACGGCAGTGAAGGGATATGGTTTTGATTGATGAGAGGTGGCTGTACCCACTGGCTTATAAGTCTCATAACTAATACGTCATGTAGCTTATAAGTCTGTAACTTATAAGCCATAGGGGTTTTAAAAGAATATATACATTAGATTCTGCCCAAGACTTTATATTATAGTATTTTTAGTTTAAAATATATTATACGTAGAAATATGTCCCTTTTACAGTTTGAAGTGACACTGTGTATATTCAGATTCTCATTAACTTATCTGCACAATTTGACGTATATTTTGAATCAAAAAAACGTTTTTGCTTTTCAATCTGCTTCCAAAGCCTACAAAACATTTTCATTCTAAGATTTTAAAGTCACCTTATAAAAATAATCTTGCTTTTGCGATCTTAATTATAATGAAGAGAATTGTTTACTGCGTTAATTATCTCGGAACACAATGGCACTGTAAGCTAGATATACTCTGAAGTGGGATTGTTTTTTTTTTATGTTTTTTGGAAAAAGGCAAAAAAGAGCACTTGGGTTTTTTACTTAAAATGTACACAGTATATGTATTATTACACTTATAGTGTTCACTGCTGCTTTCAGTCGTAACTGATCACAGCAAAAAATATAATACAGAAAAGATCTGTCTGAAGTCAATCATGCTCTCGATGACCAAATAATAAAGTTTCATATTCGTATCGCACTCTATTTCTGCCTTACTCTTTAAACTTTCAAAAGGTACCCGACGACGTGGGAGCGACGCCGGATGTGGGATTTTTACCGCACTAAAACCCCCCCGGTGGTCGTCCTCAACGCTTGTTGGAGAAATCCGGGATCTCCGAGGGAACACAACCGGAGTCCTCCAAGCGATGCCCCGATCGGGCTCTGCCCTGGGGGAGCACTTTTGGCTCCTCCCACACCATCTGGTGTTTACGACGGTATGCAACTACACATACCGTCGTCCTTCCCGGGGTTGCTTGCTGGACGGTTCGAGCTCCCACTCCTGCCGCCCGCAACCCCAGAAGCCCCCTTTTAGTCGCCTCTTACGACAGGCAGGCGATACCATAGCCCTTTTCTATTCGAGACTGAGAGATGCGAGACTACAGGGACAACCGCAATCAACCTAGATGGTTTTTAGTTCCTTCTGCGTTGGAATAGGAAGGGAACCTGTTAAGTGGTAGAAGGCTGGTGGTTCGACTTATGCACTACACCATATACGGGTCTAAGAGGCCATAGGTCACGCTGCTTAGTTGATAACTACGAGTATCACACAGCTGTTCTCAACCATTATGTTATGGTATCGTGTTTACGACCATAATGTATAGGTACTTCTTGTCAACCATTGTTATTCAACGCGATAATTAATTTTACTTTTAACTACTGTTGTTGCCATGTTGTTACTTCACGGCATATTCTTAAGGTATTCTATATAAAAACGTATTCATAAAACATGCTTTCCTTGTAACATAAATTTTATCGCCGTAACACTCACGTGGTTTTATGAAACGATTTTAATGCAGTTTTTTGCAATAAAGCGCGTGATTTAGCACCGATTGAAGTCTAGGCTGGCGGTCACACCAATTGGTTTAAAAGTTGAGCAGAGGACTGACTGTTAAACATCAGTCATGTGCCGCTATCCGCTCCGGTGGGTTGTAATAACCTTATCGTGATCTACATGTGTGTATATACGTGTATAGTATAGATGTGTGTTACGTGTGCGTGAATCCTTTTTGCCGAACTAAAGAAGTAATGATCGTTGTATATAAGGTGCCTATGTAAAATGTAAACAAAAAATAAAAATATCTTTACGTAACAAAAAATAAACAAACATTTCATAAAATAAAACTATCGTAGCTTTGTGACTTAACTAACGAGCATAAGTTATTGTTACTTTACACCTTTTCAAAATGGTTTATTCATCGTGTTATTGGCTTATTGGACGAGTAAAATTGCCTAGATATTAAAAATAATATTTTTTAACTCAAATATACTTTGAATTTAAATAGTTTTGCGACTATTATAGGTATATCAAAAATGAGATCACACACTGATTGTCTATAGGTACTAACAATTTATATTCTTGTGATTACCTATATTACAAAATCAAGATCGTATTATTTTTAGCGAAATGAAAAATCTGAAAACAATGACTCAGCGTCTTCTTCATCTTATCCTAGTGACAAAAAATAATACCCTTACACAATTTCTCAATCTTGAGTTTCTTGATAGTGCAACCGTTGCAATTTCTAAATTGTTCTCGTAAAGGATCACTAGATTACCAGAATTGTAGAGCTAAGTAATATTGAATTATATTAAAGGTTACAATATTTTTCTTTGTTATATTATCTCAACAAGGTTTACTAGAGTTTTAGATTGGTAGAGTTAAGTAATGTTGAGTAGTTATGGAAAATTTAATTTGACTTAATCGTTGCACGGTTTTTCGACGCATAAAAATAGGGGTGTAGTATTGAAGATCAAAGTATTGTAAAATTTAAAGATAAAACAATAAGTCCAAAGCAGTGTTGCTTCGTAGGGTCCCAGGAATGCTGGCAACGTTACCACGTTGTGTGGCCAAACTTAATCTTTAGCCAATAAATATAAATAAATAAAATCTTTAAAATAAAAGACCCATTCTTCCTCCATTCAAGTCAAATCATATTTAAACATTGGCTTTTAGCGTCACAACGCTTTTTTGTGTATTTTTTATTATTTATCAAACAGTAAAGTTTTTTTATATAACAACACGATAAAAATAATAGTTTAATAGTAAACTATTGCGTATTAGCTAAAAAGCAACAGAGTCAAATACACTTGTAACGACTGCGAATTAAATGTAAATATTTTTCACTGTAAACAAACTTTTGACAAAAATAAATCACACTTCTACAAAAATCGGTGTGCAAACATAACAATCACCATAAAAGCAATAAATGTTTAACATACTCATTCATTTGCAAATATCAAAACCGCTGGTATATTTTTATGGCATATACATATTTTATGATTACGTCTTGGCGGCAAATAGTTTCCTATTAAATTTCCATAAGGAAATTGAGTAAAGTGGAAACTACTATTCAAGATAATAGGTAAGATAATAAGAAAATATTCTTTATGTTGTATTCACATTTAACTTAAAAACATGCGGAAATTATTATTTTTGATTAATTTTCATGATTCATACTGTGTCTGTTTGTGACCAGTATATTATAACCATTTGTCTCAGTAAATCATATTAAAGAAGCAGTACTTAATAGGGAAGTAGTTTGTAACTCGGCCTCAGCCCTCAATCAAAGAATCCGATCTACGAAGCCAAGCTCTCTAATTTTTCAAATGTATGTGCGCTTTGAAAAATAATTATAACTTGCTTTAATACTGAAGGACAACGTAACTTAACGTACCTTAACACCTGAAAGATATTTTCAAAATGTCCTCAAAGGTCTACTAATGCGCTTTTGGACTATGGCCTTAACCCCTCTCACTCTGAGTCGCGTGCTCAGTGGTGGGACTAAAAAAAAACTAAAACGCTTTCTACACTCACAGCCCCACACTAGGATTCCCTGTGTCGTGGGTGCTATGGACACACACAGAGACAAATACACAAACACCCAGACCCAGAAACAGAAATCTAAATTCATCTTTTAGAAATCTGTCTGGCCGGGGATCGAACCCGTGTCAGACCGGCATGGTGACCGCTCCGCCACGCGGGTCGTCGAACAATAATAACGGGACAATAATGGGTTGTCGACCAATCATGTAAAGTAGATACCGTTTTCCATTATAAAGCATTCAATGAGAGTACCGAGTCAGGATGTGTCACCGTATTCATTATGATCATTATTAATATTATCAGATTATCTTGTCCCTTGATAACCATATACCTACCGTTGACAACATCATAGTAGAGACGCGATCATACTGTGTGTTTTAAATTTGTAATCGAATCTCGCCCTAAAACCTATTCTGACGTCCTATTCTTTTTTACTTTCATATTTTTTTCCGATTTTATAACCATTTATAAATAATAGATCATAACAAAGTTAATCTAATCTTCAATTACCATAAGTTTATCATTTTTGAGAAGTACTCGTCTTAAAACCGGTTTTTACTAGTTATAGTATCGTTCATATGAATACAATCGTTCATTGTGTGTGGTCATGGTGAATTAGTAATACAATTGATAACGTCTAAACAAAATAACATCAGTTTCTTCCAATATTCCACAACCCTTCCTGTCAATAGCCACTTTATCTCAAAACGCTTCATATTATTGTGTTAATTTGATAAGACATAGGTACCTTATATAAATACTAGTACTATTACTAATAACTACTTACTTCTTTAGTTCCTCATTCGTCAATGCTACACAAACCGTATAGAAGCGTCATTGACACGACACCTTGTTGAGCTGATTTTAGCAAAAGTCATTACCTTTTCTCCAACAAGTTTGACACGTTATATCATCGTGTGAACGAGGCTTATGACGCGCGAGGTCGTTTGTGAATTAGTGCCAGTTTTGTATGCGAAATTATATCACTATACAACTAACTTCCGCTGGTACAGGTAATGGACACTGTGGAATTTCGATTAGTGTGAGTGATAATGAGTGACGTGAAACTGTTAAGGCAGAGTTCGTTGAAGCAACCCGGAGTGCCGGGCGTAAGGAGGAAGAGTAGACATGTGTTGATTAAAGAGCCGGAATCGGATGGCGACAGGTGGGTTTTTGTTTTTGTTTTTAAAAACACGTTTGCAAACCTAATTAGCGTATTTTACTACTAGTGTTTAGTATATTAATTTCTGACTGAAACACCTGTTACAAATAATCTGTCTATCTAAAATGTTTAGCTGTACCAAAGATAGATTGATTATTAATAACGAGGGTAAGATAGCACATTTACACTTATAAACCCTGATTTCCTTACAAAAATAAGTGGATGAAAGACTATCCACCATATTTACTAACTATCGGAATAGACTTGGCAATTGATAGATAGATATAATTTACTCCACATGATGTTTTCCTTCGATAAAAGCTTGTTTGCCGTGTCTTGGATTTGAACTTCCTCTATGCTTATTACGAGATTGAAAACTGTCATTGCCATGTTATTAACATTAGCTGACAAGTGGTTCAAAGATATTCAGATTTTAATAAATACTAGTTTTCGCACAGTACTCGAAATTCAAGAACAAAAATTTGAAAATCATTCTTTGTTTCGTCTCCTAAAAAAACGCATTAAATCTCTGAAGGTGGTCCCAGCTTTGGAGACCTTAGAAATTGTAATATTTATGAATTCAAATGAAAACGAGAATAAAAATGAAAATTTAAATTTTATAAGTTCCATACATACATACATAATATAAAATAATGCATCTGTGAATTCGAATTTCGTAACGCTGTCACTAAACTTTGTAATCTAGACACATACGTATAGTATAGTATGGCGCGGATACTGCTAGTCCGCTCTGAAGTTGTCGCGAGCAAGTGTAGTCATACAATTTGCTATGGCGACACGATTCATTTCTATATTCTGAGCGGACTAGCAGTTTTACGCGGAGTATACATACGTTATAACTTATAACGATAGTGAATCTTTCGTGTAGAGTTGTGGACCCAGGGGCGACTTGTTAGCCACTGCCATCAATCTTCATTGTGGACAATCACTTGTCAACGTGTCAACATGCACTTTATATCTTCCTTTAAAGATATCAACCATTGTTAGGTAATTTTTCGAGGAATTTTTTGTCGGTGCAAAAATTAAACAATTTTTTGATTCATTGTATGATACATAAAGGTTTTTGGATGTAAACTCTAATGTATACTCGTATTTTGAGAAATAATGCCGATAAAATTTTAGTGAAAGGCCAATTACAGAAAATGTATCTTTTATTTCAAAATCATGAGATAATTTGGTCGTTACATGACGTCAGTAAAAATATTAAATAGTCGACTACTCGTTATGGAAAGAAAACACATATATAAGGTTTTTTAACTTAGGTCTCAGTACGAGTACTATCTGTTTCCAAAGGTAGGACTCCAATCCTATCTAGGGTTAAATATAGATTTTCATGGATGGCAGTTACCACTTAGCTGCTCGTGTACTACTTTGAAAAATATTTAATAAACGTAAAATACGGCGTAAAACAGTGCGATTTTTTTTCTAAAGGTTACGCTAATGACTTTTTTTGTCATGTTTCCGTAATTTAAAGTTCAAGTTAACCAATTAGTTGTACTTTTTATAGTAGGTATAACTGTGGAAACCTTGGCAATAGCCTTCGGGCGATTTTAATATCTTCGCCAGATCAATCGTTTCTTAAATAATTTGATGTGGACTATGATGGTAAGATGTAAGTGTCATCTAGGTTTCGTATAAACCATTTCCCATTTAAATAAAAACATCTCACCGGTTCGAAGAACTGTTAAGGAACACATCCTTATTCGAGGCGTCCCAACTTAGTCCTCGGGGGTATCAATGCGTCTGTAACTGATCTCAATCTCATCTGGATTCGGAATCTTATCTGGGGTTAACTACGGATGTCTATAGGCGACAGAACCCTAATAATTATGTGAACTTCATGCACATTAGCTACTTCTATACTACTACAATATTTATAAAAATATAAATATAAATATTTTAGCTACAAGTAAGATATAATTACACTATATTGGATATATCTGCATCAGATTATAACAAAACCGTTATTAGATATTTTATTATACATTTATTTAATATGATGCAAGTATAATTTGCATCATTGTCTAGTACGTGTCATATCCTGATTATGCGCCCGTATCTTATTATATCTCTTCGTGACGTATGTATATATTAAAATATTGATTAGACAAACACTTGTTTGAGTAATTTAAAGAGATAATTCCTAGAAATCTAAAAAGACGTGAGTAATAATCAAATAGATAGCTAAATATGAAGTATGATAGTTAATTAAAATATAGTTGATAATAATGAATAATAAATTGTTGTACACAACGAATAATTTTATGTTTTCTTAATTAACTGTATCGCTTTTGTTCCCGTAACAGGAAAAAGTACCTATACCGAAATAAAATCCTGATGTCTCGTTATATGAATTCTCTTTTTATAAGTAACGTCATGTTATTATGATATTATTATTGTCATCATAATTTTAATTCATTTATGTATTATATAAGTAATACGCACCACGAAAATAACGTATTACAAGGTTTTCTATTATTATGTACCTACGTGTATAAACACGCCTGATTGCTTTTTAACAGCAAACAAAATATTTAGATTAATAGATATTTACAAACAAACCTGCTATTAATAATTGTAACACGTTATTATCACGAAATATTAGTTCTTATTTTATTTTATTATATTCCATTAATTTTCTCCTCTGACCATACTCGTAAAATAGTAACACTTCCTCCCGCGTAACACAAGCCTAGTAACGCCATCTAGACGGTATGTGACAAAACAACAACTATATGGAAGGCCAAGGAAAACAGCTGTTTCTATTATCGATTTTCACATACCCGCAGGCAAATTCACTGCATACAGCCTGCAGTTCACGTACAACGTCATTGACGTGGGTTATAACGGTGTTATTACATAGTTTATATGATATATTATTCAATAGAATTCGCCGGTTAGCCGTCGGATACTACAGCGACGTTCAGACTTAAATAGCCAAAGTTCATGCGAGAACGTAACAAGTGTTTAGGTTATGTTGTTATTATATATTGGAGTTAATTGTGTGGTGATTAAATAGTAAATTAAAATGGAGCGTACGTTGAAAAGAAGAAATTTTCTCAGCACTCATGTGGACGATATCCCAATGGACACGATTCGCTTGGTATCGCCGATAAACAGATTCGCTATTTTCAATGGAAATTTCAGTCATGACGACAACGATTATCCTTCTAAGTAAGTAACGGGGTCAACGTAGGATAAAACGAATGTATTTTCTCCATTTAGCGTCAAAATAATCTTAAGTAAGCACCAGAATATTTTAATCTTCCGGTGTCGTAACTATAGTTTCTGTATTTCCATTACCATAATTCAAAAGTACATAGTTTCTAAAGGTTTTTAATATAATTATAATATTAAACGAAAAATAAATATCGTGAAATAAGTATATAATTTATATTGGAAACAGGAAAAAGCAATATCGCTACGGCGTAGTAGTCGAAATTCAAATTTTCCTTATTTCGCTGACAAAATAAAATATTGCTGTAAATACTGTTAATTTATTTGTATTTATCAGATATTATATGATATCTCTGTCGATAATTTCTGTTATTTGTTTACATTTAATTATTGCTTGCGATCTACTTAAGGTCGGAATATATAGGTACCTATAAAATATTGTAACTGGAAATAAATCTCTCATATTTTTTTACACGAAATGGCGTTACAATATATTTAAATCTTTGTTTCAGACCAACAAAACTAAAGACTAAACTGGTGATCCTCGGGCTGATACTCCTGGTTATTGCATCAGCTCTTTCTGGCTACTTCATCGGAAATGCTGACTACAGGGCATGGAAGATGACGGAACCGCCCGATCCGGTGGAGAAGCTGCCACCTTCAGCATCCTGGTTGCACGTGTTCCAACGTGCTGCCGTGTGCTCAGACGCCCCTCACTGCTCACAGATTGGCAGGTTAGTTATGACTATTTTCTATGACACTAAAATAGAAGGGAAGTGGAAGGGAAGGAAAATCAAAATCTGGTGAACTACTCTTAGTTCACCAGATTTTGATTGAGGTCTATCCTGAAGTCCTTATGAAAGTGTATTTCATGACACCCTAAAAATCAGAACATAGAAGCATGTTTTTCATTATTATAGGGTAGAAATTAGATATTTAAGGAAGTGTTGAATCCACAGCCACCACTGGTAGGTACCTAGTTTAAATGATGGGGAACACAGGTTTTTAGGTAGTCTAAATCTACCTTGGAAAATTAATGGCAACCATAAGTAGCTACGTATTTATATGTAGGTAATAATAATATGAACTCTTCAAGTTTTAAAAGTTACCAGAACTTTTACCAAAATTTTTTCGGGGTTACTATATGGGCTGCAAAACCAATAACCAAACTTCAGTTTAACTATTACGCAAATAGAATTAATAATGTTTATAACTAAGATGTGGCCAATTGTGTTAGTTAGCAAAAATAATTACAATTCACACGTTAAAATTTTTTATCACGTTTAATCTGCGTGATTTTAATTGAATATTATGTTAGCGTTAAGACGAAACGACAATATTTATAAAGTTTTACATAAATATATTTATTACTAGCTGACCCAGCAAATTGCTGACCCCCCTTTGTATCGCCTCAGAATCCATTGATGAAATATATTCCATATTTACTCACCTATTAAACCTTACCTGGACTTCCACAAATTATTCTAAACTAAAATTAGCCAAATCGGTACAGCCATTCTGGAGTTTCAGAGAGACTAACGAACAGCAATCGATTTTTATTAAATTAAATATAGATTTATGAAGATAAACATTAAATGATGAGATGAATGTACGTTATAGGTATTTGTTGATATGCTTACACGTAGTAGACATAATAGATATCCTCGAATATGTAAATTTAGACCCCTTTCTCTCCATGAGATGTAGTATTCTTAAGATTAATTTGAATAAAGTGCTTAGTAAAGATCGAACCAAAGGTTCTAATCAAATGCGTGATGAATGCATTATCGTAACGTACGCGCGATATCGTTATGTGCATAACAAGTAGTTCCATACGATACGTGACTGTGAAGTAATAATGTGTTATGTCCTTTTTGCTATGGAAGCTTCGAGGTACGACCACAGATGTAAAATGGTCGCAAGCCAAAGAAAAATAAAGTCAATTCCGTTAATTGCATATATTTTAAAGTTAGTAAAGTTACTTTAATATTTTTATTTATTCTTATAATAAAATATAATCATAACTGCCACTTATTATTTATTCGCTTTTATATCCCTAAAACATAATAAGATCGATTTTTAAACTTACTTAGCGATTTATTGAAAAATAGGTATTCCGGAACTTTACAGTATATTACAATTAGGTAAACTCATATATTTGATTTAGATCCACAAAAAAATGTCTAACGCTTTTATTATTTGTCGCAAGTGTTATAACTTGGGACAGTATGAACTTACCTTTATGCAGCTTCATAACGACAAAAACTATATATTTCAATAATGTTGCCATGTACGATCACAAAGTAGAAATGGTAGATTTTTGTTATAAATATGTTTTAGATATTACTCGTAAAAAGGTGCCTACATAAATTCGATTTTTCTTTTTTTTAAGTGAAAGTTAATTTTAATTCAAAACGTACTTCTACATAAACCCTACAAAATTATAACCTCGGAGATACTATAGACTCTACTATAATTATATGATGGTTACTAAAAGTTCAATTTATTAACAGATAATGCAGTATTTTATAAAAAATACTCAAACTTAATATATACAAGTACATGCCAAGGAAGCATTTATGGAGTTATGTTACTTTTGTAAAATTTAAATGTTATTGGCGAAATTCGTGATTTTATTTACGGCTTTCATAGGTTCGCATTTTGCTGTCGCATTATTGCAACATATGAAATAAATATAAATAAAGTTATCATATCTCACTGAAATTTCTCGAAAATAGTTGAACTAATGACATATTTTACATTACGTACCGAATTATAAAATACTATACGAGTTATCAAAATACAAATATAGTGTAGGAGTAAATTATCGAATAGAGTAAATCTCAAAAAATATGTTGGTTAGCCGCTAATCGTTTTTTGACAAGGCCGAAGACTTTTAAACATCTCTAGACAGAAAATGAGATAAATCTGATATTGACATTGATTTTTATAAACGGTATGGTAGTAATTTAAAAACAAGAGTATGGCAGCACCAGCTGACTAACGCACACATAGAAGTTACAGAAACACACTATCTTTGTAATCAGGTCGCGGTACTGCTTCTACCAATCGCGTTTCGAGAATTTTATCGACGCGCATGCGGTCACTGACGTGTCGACGCTGGCTATATAAGCAGAGCCCGCATAAATCGCGCATCATTTGTGAAACAAAAATTGACAGACGTTGTCACACCGACAAATTACCTGTGTTTTAATATCAAAAACCAAAAACCCTTCGTAAATATGTCCGAAGCCTTCTTTGACGAGTACGACTACTACAACTTTGACCACGACAAGCACATCTTCTCGGGGCACAGCGGCAAGCAGCGCACCAAAAAGGAGGTGAGCGAGCACACCAATCACTTCGACCCGTCCGGCCATTCCAGAAAGATCGTTACGAAGCTGATCAACACTGAGAACAACAAAAAAGCAGCGAACAAACATTAAATGGATCTATAAGGAACAGACGACTATGGCTTGTAAAAGGAACGTCGATATGCCGAGCGAAAGGAGGACGTTATGGCGAATACCTGAGGAGAACTCGGGGCGCTGCTCGTCACAGAGATCAATGGAACACCCAAGGCGGTTCCTGCTGACGCAGAGCTTCTACTTCGCACATCACATGAGCGTCAGAGCTCGGTGCCGAGCGAGGCCGCCGCGACAGAAGTAATCTGCACCGGCTCTCACCGGTGAATATCTATTTTGGATTCAACACCGTTCCAATGACTGATCTCAACCCGAAGGAGCTTGTTGTAAAGCTCCAAATTTCTGTGTTACTAATTTCTAGTTAGAATAGATTATTACGTTATTCCTGTATCCCTGGCGGTACCTAAACGACTGTAATAATTTTAAGTTAATAAAAGAAATTCTATGTTATGCGTTTGTTTCATTCAATCCAATGTTATTGTTTGTGAAGCGGAAAATAGGTAGGTAATCGGAGGCGAGGCGAGGCGAGGTCGTCGGTCCGCTGTAGACACCTACGCCAGTGTTCGTGTTTATACACAAAAACAACCTTGGAGCAAAGCGGTCTGCGCCGACTCGGGACTGACCTTGCTCGCTATTATCAATATCTTTGCCGCGGCCACAGATGCGCGAACAAAACAGTAACACACCCATTTCTCACACTTTAGCTATTGATTCAATCAAATTCATAACCTTTCCTAACATTTTCATAACACTGTCAAATTATCTTTTTACATAGTTTTTAGATCCGATGATAACAAAACATTATTTATTTACCTTTTGGATTCTCATAATGATAAATTTGAGGCTATACAGTGAATGTCAAGTAATATTCAATTTAAATATGTACAGCTAGCTATTAATGTAGATAAATTGTATTCAAAACATGTTTAGTTACATAATGAAGCAAGGATGAATTAAATTACTTCAATAATAACATTACCTACATCTACAATACTCATCATGGGTTCTCTGTAGCCATACCCAGAGTATAATGCATAACTTAAGTATACCATATAATATACAGTATACTGTATAAAATGAAATATATATTCATTCAAAGGTAACTCTTCAATCCATATTTCTACGGTTATACATACGTATTTTTAATTGATTAACCAAAATAAAACTACTTGGATCGAATAAATACCTACGACAAAATTCTGCGTAGAAAAAGTAGAAGTCAACTAGTCACCAACTGCGTAAAACGAGCAATTTTTTTTGCTTGTTTCCAGTCTATATGTTATCTTGGTATGTTTTGGTAACTGGTTTGTCATGTGACAACTGTTTAATATATTCTAGAGTACATTAATTCTGATTCGGAATTTCTTCATATTAATCTACTTCCTTCTTGCGCATTTTATTTTTAACGAAGATGTATATCTTCTTTATGTCTATCAATAAATTAATTGCATGGATTTATGTACCTTGGTTTTCTATAAAGTACGAGGCTTATTCGCAGTTCTACGGGCCTTACATAGGAAGTATTTCTATGCTAGCATTACGTAGATGTTTATTTATAAAATGGAAGGAGTAAACGAGAATTAGGTGAAGGAAAACAAAAAAAAGATAGATAGATGACGGCTTCATTAAAAGGCATTAAAACAGTTAGTCCAAAGTGAAAATATTTTTGTTTAATGTAAATTTCCTTAAGATATCTTATTGAGCACCATTTTATTAACAGTTTTTCAAAAAACCATCTTGTAAAAAATCACCCATTCAGTGACCTACATTCGTGATAATGTACTTCTGTGATCAATGTAGTTGAATTTAAAACAGCAAATTTGATTTTGAGGTTGGTAATTAAAAACACAATAAGTAATAATTACTTATAGCTACTGTTCACAGAACAATTGAGTAGGTATATTAAACTGCTATGTTCATCCGAAATATCTGCATTAATTAAAAGCTTTTTCAGTTTTTATCGTGATTTAGGTCGGCATTATTTACAATCGATAGTTCCAGTAGGTAAATGTAATAAAATCGCTACGGGAAACTACATTATCAATAAAAGTACAAAAATATATACCGTCAACCATAGATTAGTAAAGATGACTCACTCCTAACAAGAAAATGTACCCAGTTTTGAGAATTGAAATAGTTGCGTAAAAAAGTTTTGCCACGTCTCCGTGCTAAAATTTCCCTAAAATATTTGAAATATTAATTTATTTATAACGTAAATTATGCAGTATTAGTTATTTATTCGTAAATTTTCTCTAAAAATGTTTTTATTTGTCAAGAATTCAAAAAAAGAACTTACTAAAATAAGGCGTTTGTGGCTTCATTCAATTTCAAGGCGGCCAAGTATCTTTACTTATCTATGCCGTCAACAAGAAAAAAGGCAAATTTATAACTAAGACCTACTTATCAAGTGATTAGTGGCTCAAACCAGACGTGACATAAATAGATTAAAAAACAAACATAAATAATAAGTAAAAAACCTAAACAAGACCACATTATGATAACGTTTAATATAAAAATATAATCGCTACAATGACATTTTAGGTCGAGTAGAGTCAGTAGCTGATTTGCAATTTATAAACGGTAAATAACCACAATAGCTATCTTACTCGGCAATTATTACTTACAAGTTAAGATAAACTTAGTGTCTTCGTGACACGAAGCCATCTATAGATAGAACCGAACGACTCTGTAAATAATATAATTGATGTAGGTAACGACATACCCACGTAATGAGATTCATTTGACCCCTTTTTCTTTCATGCGCGAAAGAATTAATCACTTAGCTTGCATATTAATGCATACATATACTTTTTAGAAGTATTACAAGTAAATAGACAGGCAATCTACTTAATATATGTGTTGACTGTAAATAATAGTACATACTAGTATTAACCAGTCTCGTTAACTTTTGAGAATAAAGTTAAAAGTCTACTTGAATTTAATTTACCGTATTTTTTATCACAGAAAATAAAGAATTTGCTAGCACCTTCGTAGTCGAAAACTGTATCTGTATACTTTTCAATTATTTTGGTTGTATATCGCAATATTACAAGAATCATTTGTCATTAAGGCCCATTACAATTTTTACCAAGTTTAAAACAATTGATCGTAAACATTATTATCTAAATAATTACCTGAGTACCTACTTAATTTACTGTATTTGTTATTTATCAATACAAAAACAAACAATCAATATCAATTATTGATAAAATGGATAAAGTTTTGAGGCCGATTGGATAGCGGAATACAGATATTTGTTGTTTAAAACTAGGAAATACATATTATGCATGTACCTATAAATAATCAAAGACAAAAATAGTCACCTCTTCGTCTTTTATTTGTTAACCAGCTTCCTTTTATTTTTTGTTATCAATAAATATACTCAAATCTGTTAACATTATATACGAATTTAGACATCTAGGCCAACTCCACTACCATGAAATTTAAATTTTAAATTGTTTATAAAGTAAAACAACAAGTAACTGCTTACATTAACACAATACCACTCTAAAAGGCAAATTGTGCGTTTTTAAAGATACAAAATGTTACTTGCATTTACATACAGGCCACACATTGCTTAGATAGCTAAGTAAGTAAGTTACCAACACTTCAGTGTTTTGCAAAGTAATCACAATACACACACATATACCAACGAATGTGTTGTTTTTGTCAATTATTGCAGATTAATAACATTATCATAATGGAACGTGTTATAATATTCGAGAAAATGCTAGTATCACGCGAACGAAAGCTTAAAGGACAGATTTTAGTGCTCTATGAATTCGTAAATCATAATTTAACCGGTTCTTGAATTTATCACCTAGATGTTTACTTACGTTGCTCATCGTGCATTAACATTTGGCTACTTTTTATCCGGAAATATGTATAAGATTTCTAAGAACGTTGTTAATACCTACCTGAACTTAGTAAGCACCTATAAATACAATTCGATAACGTTTAACTTTGAAAAATTAATTGCATTTTAGTTCCCATTAATGTAAACTAAGATTTCGAACTTAATTGGTATGTATGGATTATAATAATCATGTGTGGCTAAGATTTAGCTTATGAGGTTCATGTTAACCAAGCTACAGTTATAAAATTATTGTACCTATCATTAAGATCATGAGGACAATGACCGAGATTTCTTGGGATCACATACACCTATAGGTATAATTCTCGTAAATAAACAATTTGTTGTACCTAAGCGATATTTGTAAATAAACGTTCAGATAAAATTATCTAACATCTTGTTCTCAAAACGCAAATCTTGGCAGCAATATCCAAAATTGTTGCCATGTCTCCTATTAGAACGGCAATTAGTTAATCAGTTTTGCTGATGTTCTAATATAAACTAACAAAGAATTTACACTTCACTCTTACTCTCTTTACACTTACAACTTTAATGTTATAATCATAGACATAGAAAATAGAAATATTAGAAAATTTTCGAATCAATTTGCCTTCGGACTATCAACGGACTATAAATATTATTTTTTACAAGGCAATTTCATAGCAAGACTTCTGGCTATATGATAAACTAGTAAGCTAGCAACTAGTAAACTAGTAAACTAGTAATCTGTGAAATCAAAAAGTGAGAAAATTTAATGACCAAATATTTTATTCTAGGCACATCTTGTCAAAGGATGGATCGGCGGTGGACGCAGCGATCGCGGTCATGTTCTGCAACAGCCTGCTCAACCAGCAAAGCATGGGGATCGGAGGGGGGTTCTTCATGACCGTCTACATCAAAGAGGAACAGAAGGCATACACTGTCATCGCGAGAGAGAAAGCCCCGGGAGCAGCTACGGAAGACATGTTCCATGGCAGCTTCGACAAAGCTTCGAAAAGTAAGTTGCTTAAATGTATTTTAGGAATAGCAACCTGCCCAGCATACAGTCTAACTTAATATCTTACCCAAAGCTAAACAAGAATTTTCAAATTTATTCTTGATACAAAAAACGTGGCAATGAGGATTTTTTAGGCTTTGTAACTACTGCATAGACGTAGTTGTTTAAGAATTTCAAAGTGCAAAAAATTTACAAAACGGTTTTTCTATTTACCTGAATAAATAAAACTAATATGAAACAAGTGCAGATAGTCACACGTTAATTTTAATTATAACAGCCAAAGGAAAGATACATCTAGAATCCTAAAAAATGTGACGAAACGATTATTGGTCAAACAATAAATTTAACCCTTGTAGTCACAAATAATTAAGTAGATAAGACATTACGGAAATTATAATAGATGTATTCGGTACAACGTAATTCTAAGGACAAATGTGAAGACTTTTTGGCACGAATCTTGTTTTTTTTTCATCGCAGTCTCTACGCTCAATAGTCATTTCTTTAGCAAATAACCTCCCCCTGTCCATTCAACCTGTCGCAATAAAAATAATGGCGTCTGGAGGACACCCTAAAATATTAAACAATTTAGGTACTACTCAGAATAGGCCTCTTAGAACGTATATTCATTTTGCTTTTGCTTTTTAATTATAATATACCTACTAGTTACCAACAAACATCTCAACAGAATCAAACAGGATGGTACAGGTGATGGTACCGCTACCGCCCATCTATTAATTGATGGACCGAACTTCTGCCTAAAGTCGGCCACGGAAGCATAGCTACCTATAAGGTCTAAGTTGAAATTATTTAGATAAATGTATCTCCCTTCAATACAGAATATAGCACGGTTGTTATAAGACAGGAGTAGCCAATCTTTATTCTAGATATTTTAGGAAACGTTGGCACTATTCAGCAACGAAATATAGGTGCAGACGCGACATTTACCACAAATTATTCAGTGTCTATTTATGCCGTGTGACCTAGAATAGCACCAATCCCTCCCTTCCCACATTTATAATAGGAAACGACTAAGAAATTATACCTAGGAGATTCAGTAGCGTCGTCCTGAGATGCTAAATCATCCAAATTCAGATATTTTATGGAAATAATAAAGTGTGGAAGTAATTTTTGTGTACCGTGTTATTGTAGGTGGTACATAATTGATATTCGTAAACAAGTTCAGAATGAGGAAAATTATTGCTGAATTGTTATATACTTACTCTACTTACTTAAGCCTGCATTTAGCGCTTGACGCTTGCTAAATGTTATTGTTAATACCTATGTTGTAATAATGTAGTAGGAATATAGAAAAATCTGTAATTATATACTTCCTTTATTTATTTTAAAAATATAAATACGACATTATTTTTTTAATTTTGCCAAAGTTGCGCTGTTTTTAAAATTGCTTTAAATTCGTATTTAAAGGACCTATCGAGTAGCATTATCCATAATTGCACAAAATTCTGTGAAATTTCGTTGGTATTTTACGAAGAATTAACAACAAAATTTGAATGATTCATAATAATATAAAAATAATAGGCGAGTCACGAGTCACGATTCATTGGAACGTGAATCGGAATACTGAGGAGAATACGTACATAAATGTTATTGTTTAAAGCTACTGATAAAGGGTGACGAATAGATAAAAAACAATGGACTAACGAAGATTACATACGTCATAATAGATTAAATTATTTATATTTAACATATTAAATGCATTACGTTTTTTATATTATTCGTTTTCCTTTATTTTTTTCTGAGAATTATTTTTGTGATATTCAGCGGACTTTTTAGTAAAAGGGAAAGAAACACAATTAAATTCTATAATATATAGATATTATTATAAAGAAGAGAACAAAAAACAATATCATAATTTCTCCGACAATTGTGAATTACGAAGAGTCTAGAAATTTCAGAAACAAAAATATTTCAGTCGCTCATTATTATGAATTATTGTAATTGTCGTAGAAGTAGGGTATCATGTATTTATCATCGAATTAAATTTTTCATTGTTTCACGGATACATTTGTTCAAATATAATACACCTTTATATGACACAAAAGAAAAAATAGGTATGTATGAAACAATGGCTGTTTTGTATACTGTATTGTGAGTTTTGTAAAATTGGAACCATTGACCGCTCTAGATGATAAATTGTAAACCTCCATTTAAGTACTTCCAATTGTTAAACAACGAGCCTCTGTTCACAAAAAGACATAGGTAAGAAGACTACGTCTACTAAAGTCTACGTCAGTAACCTTAGTATGAGTTTTTACGTTTTGACAAAAATGACTATTTTTGTAGTTGTTTACGTATTTCCCACATATTTCCAATCAGTTCTGATACAGTCCGCTAGGGGCGCTGATTGTAAATGTATGGGCAAATAACTTATAGAATTTTGATATAACACGCATGACTGTTTTCCAAGTAGCGATATTTTTATTTTAGGGTAATTTTCAACAACACAGTTTCTGAGTAATCTCGTAATCTATAAAAAAATAATCGGTTGCCATCGACAAGCATTCCTCGTTAATTCACAAAAACAAACACACAATAGATTGGGAACCTACAATCGGTTGCCATCGATAAACAATCCACGTCACAAAAACAAAGACGCGATAGATTGAAACCTCCTTCATTTTAGAAGCCGATTAAAACCTGAATACTCGCTAGATCAACAAAGGATG
Source organism: Epargyreus clarus clarus (assembly GCA_014595695.2). Lineage (NCBI taxonomy): Eukaryota > Metazoa > Arthropoda > Insecta > Lepidoptera > Hesperiidae > Epargyreus > Epargyreus clarus. The sequence goes on from JACTTY020000035.1 coordinate 2,557,369, forward strand.
CGTATATTTGATGACGCATGCTCATTACGCAAGCTGGCATTAAATAATGATAGAGACGAATTCAGATTACGATTGAATACGGCTCAGCCTCCGCTAAGTACTCGTGCGAAATTTCTCTCTTAGCTTTCTCTCCAATCTGGTTCGTTAAAGAAACCTAAGAACTACACCCGTTACAAAGTTTCACTGTTTGGCTGCATTATTTATTTTAACTTTCAAATATTTGTTTTGATATAATAATTGCATCTTAGTTTGGAGTTAATTAATCTACGTGGGGTTACATGCTTATACCATGTTCTAGGTGGTTATATTCAAATAACCCTTTACGGTTCGACTCCGAAGGCGTGGTAGTGCACCTATTTCTGATTGTAACAATAGTGTTATGGGCTGTTTTGTTCCGCTCTGCTACTTTTTAAATATTAAAATGTATAATATTTTTATGTGTTTAAAGTCAAAGGTCAATTTTGGTTACACATTAAGCTTAGGTTCTTGTGAATTTTTACTCAACCGGTCTCAAATAATTAAAAACACCACCAATGTTAGCATCAAGGTTTTTTATGACTGAAAATAAGTATGCTAGTCATTCTAATTTAATTGGGCAATGATTTATATAGTTGATGCAATATAAACCATCTATGACAAATAGAGGCCGATTCGTAAGTGCTCGAAAAAAAAATATATCATTAAAGTTCCAATTATGTGACGTAGGCCACAATGGACGTATGGTTGGTTTCAGGTTTTGTAAACCAACATGTATGTAGAATATACATATGTTATCAGGTACCAACCTATGACTGCCGTAGGTCCACGGGGCTCCTCTCAGAGGAAGGGGGTTTTAAACCATAGTCCACTACGCTCGAGCACGAGGTGGTAAACCTCACACAGCCTTGAAAACCTTTTTTTAAGAACGTTAAGCAAGTGTTCACTAATTTTTAGTATTCACGATGAGTATTCAAGCGATAGTTACTACCTTACATCAGATGCATGACATTTTCTACTTCTCCTCCAACAATACACAAGATGTAAAGAATAACTAATAATTCTTCGATATTTCAGGTCCGCTGGCAGTGGCCGTGCCAGGCGAACTACGAGGTATGTGGGCGGCGTACAAGCGCTGGGGAAAACTACCCTGGGAAAGCCTCGTTAACCCAACTCTGGAGTTTTGCAAGTACGGCTATCCCGTGTCTAAATACTTGTATGATGGGATAGAAAAGGCGTCGTATATCAAGAACGATCCGAACTTGAGGTAAGTGCAATACTTTATACCTGTACGTAAGTACAAGCATCATAAAAATATAGAAATATTGTTACATTTAAATATAAAATTACGGGCGTTTTCAACACTCATGTGCATTATACATGAAACAAAACCTGTTGTTTTATATACACCTTTTAACTTCCGTTACATCAGAAGCCAGAACCAATTTTAACTCTACTACAGTACAAGCTCGTAAAGGAATAAAATAAAAAAAACCCACTCAGGAATCATGTGATATAGATATTACGAGTATTAACGGTAAGAAAATTTAGTTAAAATGCCACGATGGCACTTAGCACGTAATAGGGATGAAAAAGAGGAGCTTTGATCCTATTAGCAAGATAGTATATTTAGCCTCAAAGCAACTTTGTACCCTAAGTTTACTAATCTTTATTAGATTTGAAGCCGAATAACACTTCACAAAGTATGCAAGTAGCTAAACCTTATCCGATTGTGAGGACTTAAGCCATCGCATACGAGATTATTGGAGGAAACTTAAGAAACCGTCTTTAAAAACACAAAAATGAACTTCGTATCAGGAAATAGGAAAACCTTGTGCCCGGATATTGCCGCAAACGACGCGACGCGCGAATATATTATCATCTGTGGAATATTTAATGTCACGTGATAATAAAAATAATGATGTAGGTAGGCACTCTTCTTGAGCTTTATTATTGTATATTGTTATCTTGTAAAATGTATCAACTTATTTTTGTAGTCATGCATTTGTTATGGAAAAATTTGGGATAACGAATTCATATATGTAATCGATTTCACATATAACATTTGCAAACAAAAATATTTTCAAAGTTATAGAAACACGCTTTCTACAACAATCCCACACTAGGATTCTCTGTATTTTGGGTGCTACGAAGTACACACACACACACACACACACACACACACACACACACAAAGAAGAATACACAAACACACATACCCGGATTCATCACAGCTTTAGAAAGATTACATTAAAATTGTCTTTCATTATTTAAATTAAAAAATATACATCAATCATCATCAGTGATATCAACAATGATAAATATTTCATCTTTGCGATTCATCATAGCAAATATAGAATGCATTTTGAGCAAGTTATAACAATTAGGAAAGGAATAATATCCGACACATTGGCATTACCTGGAACAATTTATTTTCCAGAAAAACGTATTACAACACATCCCAAAGACAGTTCCATCGGCCTGGTACCATCGTGAAACCCAGCGAGGCGTTTTGCAAGACCCTGAAGATCATTGCTGAGAGAGGAGGCGACGAGCTGTATAACGGCAGCCTGGCTACGGAGTTCCTGGATGACCTCCAACGAGCCGGCAGCATCATCAGTGCTGACGATCTTAAAAACTATGAGTGAGTTTTTGTTTATAACTACTGGAGATTTGAAGATAGAACCCTCTATGGTTCGACTCCGGAGACCGCCACATTTAATTCTACCTACTAACAGCAGTGCTAAGCGGTACTGTGTTTGAAGGGTGTGGTAAGAGAGATGACTTAGCCGATGCATTCCAACTTGATCCTCAGGGGTAGCAATTAGCAACACATCTGTTGCCAGCAATGTCCATGGGCGGCAGTAGCTACCTACTTACTATCAAGTGGACTGCACGCTCTTAGCTATTTGAAATTTTTAAACAAAATATTTAGATATGATTTTGTATGTCGTATAATTATAATTCTGAATTATTATTAAAATTCTTGATGTTGAATGCATGCTGATAAAGTGCCTGTGATAGTTGGAAAGTGTGGAAACCTGTGGAAGAATATATTGTTTAATTTCACGAAGTTTAATCACCGATTGACGCGTATTCTACAATGAATCAAACATTCAACTGAAATATAAAATCAGAATACTTCAATGTTTAATGGCCAACTGACATTTCCCTAAAAGATACGATCATATTAGGTGTAACTACATATGTATATGTATGTCGTGAAGGGCAAACCTTTTTGTCATATCACAGAAGATAAGATAGTTTTTATTTAGTTTCATAACCGATTAATATTGTGTACTGTAACGTCCTAAATAGGTCCAAGTAGGTCCATAATGATATTCTAATGATAAAAGCAATATTGCTTCTGCCTTATTCATGTAAATAGACGGAAACGGTTATAAAAAAGTTTTTTTTGTTACGCATAATTATGCGTGATAGCATAAAATAGTGGTACAAGTATTTCAGCTATCAATTCAAGTACATTGGCACTTTATATAGAATGTATAATTCTAAATATACAGGGTGAATTTTTCAAACGGGCCTTCAGGGCCAAATCCGAAACTATAAGGATTAGCGAAAAATGCTGAAAGGAGTTACGAGGCCGATTTTGATAAAAACTAGAACTGGATCATTAGTTTTTTAAAATATTTTTTTCCTTAGCCGGGAATCGAACGAGTTCATTTTGAAAAAAAAATACACCCTCTATATTATTTCACTACCTGATAGTGTCGCTTATAAGGATCAAATTCTGGGAAGTAAGGTTATGTGACAAATTAAAGGAAAAGGAAAATTTTGAAGAAAACACGTATTTTTCCATACATTGGCATACTAATCCTCAAGGATTATACATAACAAATGATTTATGTATAATTCTTTAGAAACATACGTAAGTCATACCATTGAAAAATTTGTTGGTTAATCAACTAATTATTCGATGTTATAACCGTGACATTCGGCTTAGTATGAGAAAGTAATAGTTTGGCAAATAAATTACCGCCGTGTTTAGGATTTACTTTTTAATAAAAATAGATAAGTGATAAAATATTTTTTTTTATTGTTTGTTGTTTATAACTACGTTTCAACAGTAAATATGATTTTCTATATCTCTTTGTTTAGTTATCACTCGGGTTTGACTCGAAAAAGACATTCTCGCAAATTGGCAATTTTACATCTGTATTAAACGAAACTCCGCTCATAGCAAGTTAAATCTATTATAATGGTCCTAAAAGTAACCTTAACTAAGTCGGACATAAAAATATGAATTCTTGAAGAACAAAACGTCCATTTCGAATGATTTGAAGCATTGAGCAAAAAAATTGTTAATACGCGAAATGTTTAAATTGATGAATGGCGGGAACTTAACTGCCAAATTAATATGAAGAAATATGTATTTTCTTAAAATTGAGGCTTTTCCTTTAGTTTGTCATTTACCATTACTTCCCAGATTTTGATCCTTATAAGCAACACTATCAGATAGTTGAATAATATAGAGGGTGTATTTTTTTTCAAAATGAACTCGTTCGATTCCCGGCTAGGGAAAAAGTTATTTTAAAAAAGTAATGATGCAGTTTTAGTTTTTATCAAAATCGGCCTCGTAACTCCTTTCAGCATTTTTCGCTAATCCTTATAGTTTCGGATTTGGCCCTGAAGGCCCGTTTTAAAAATTCACCCTGTATATATTGGTCATTATTTTGTAAACAGCTCAACTTATACGCCAACGATTATCTTCTACAAAACATTGTTATCAGTTTATTTATAAATGGGATTTATCAATAAAATTATGTTTATAGAATGTTTACTTATAGTAGTTCTTTACAAAAGTATATAAGCAATTATATATTATTCTATGCAACACTGTTTCCTAAATTGTGCATCGGGCTTCCCTGGCGTCGCAGCATTATACCAGGGGAGTCCCGAGATAATAAGCACAGTTGCACAACAATTCAATATTTAGCTCGCATTTTAGAAGTATTTAAAAATCAAACTTTAATCGTTTTTATAAAAGACGATTTAATTTAGTCCGGGTAAACTCGAGTTATTCAGGTTTATAAGATATCGTATTTACCCGATTTTGCAGAGAAACTGACAAAAAAATCCATAAAGAATTTTATACCGTCATTGATATTGAGATATTCATTCAAATCAAACCAAAACATCATCCATATTGGATCAGTAGTGTTTAAGAAAATCGCAGACATACAAGTTTACATACACATACATACACTTCCTATGAAAATAAAGACAGTTGCAGTAAATACACGCTTGGGAAACCCTACAATCTACATGTTACGTAATTTTATTTATTTATTTTTTTAATAGTAAATATTGAAAAATATGTAATTTTGTAATAACGAATAGTAGATGTACACGTAAACATTAAATTTTCACAGTTAGCATACACCATTGCTAAATAATATTCCATGCGTATTAACATTCTATGCTTACCGATAACGTTCGCACCTACCATGTAGTAGGTACGGAAAATAATTACAGAACATACCTTATGTTTATAATAAGCATGAATAAGACGCCATCAGCTGAGCAAACTTTTGAAATAATGAGTCATTTTACGAAAAATATTTGTTCGAATAATGATATCATTGTGCCTGTACCTGTTTTTCTTTGAGCCAGTGAAAAATATTTGCTTAAAACACTAATGTGGTTATAAATCAATAAGATGTAGAAAAAATAAAATAACTATGTGAGGTATTTTAAAATTAGACAATATAAAATATATTTTTATTACATTTATGTACGTTAGACGAAGCTATAATTTCCTTCTGTAAATTGTTACCTCAATAGTCTGATTATTCTGTGACGGTCTAAACTCTCAGTCCGGGGCGGAAAGTTGAATGAGACCCTCAGTGTAAGAATTTGGTCTAATTTTAAAAACTTTTACAAATGTCTACAAAATATATTTACGAGGGAAATTGTAGACATTTAGAGGTCCCTCAAGACGAGAGGACCGAGGCGGACCGCCTCTGCCGACCCCCTTAGTCCGTGATAACACTTATCATTATTACACAGTTTTTGAAATAACCACAATAATGATATAATGAGTAATCGTTGTTTACTATTGCATCATAGATTTAATATAAACAGCTATAACTAGTTGCGTAGATATACATATGTTCGTACACAGGTATATATTTGCATTTTAAATAATAATTTCGGCCTTAATTCGATAACATACATTTTAAAATTATGTTTCTTTAACACCAGTAACAAATAATGTTACCTACATTACTTTTTACAAAATTATAGGGATAAATACCTATGGGTACCTACCGTCAAAAACCGTAAAACAATTCAAAGCAACTATTTAAGTGTTTTATACGAACCCCTATACTGATGTATCTTAAAGACGGCTCTTAAGAAAATTCTTAAAAAATATAAGAAATGTTTACATTAATGACGCTAAAGCCTCTTACCTATTTCCAATTTAATGCATACACATATAGGTGACATATTAGTCTCTCTTCATTATAGAGATAAACAACATTACATTGTAGGTATATTATTGAAATTTATTATGACGCCAACGGGTGGAGGTCAACGAATGTCCCGAGAATGTCACAGTTTATGTGATATAAAATACATATACAAAACAGAATAATATTATACCTTTTTTTTCGAGGGGAAAACCTTCAAAGGGATTTTTACCGCACTGAAACCCCCCTGTGGCCGTCCTCAGCGCTTGGTGGAGAATCCGGGTTCTCGGATGGAACACAACCGGAGTCCTCCGAGCGCGATGCCCCGCTCGGGTTCTGCCCTGGGGGGACCAGTTTACGCTCCTCCCGCACACCTGGTGTTTACGACGGCATGCGACCACACATGCCGCCGTCCTTCCTGGGATTTCTTGCCGGACGGTTCGAGCTCCCACTTTTGCCGCCGGCAACCCCTGAAGCCCCCTTTTAGTCGCCTCTTACGACAGGCAGGGGATACCGTAGCCCTATTCTAGTCCCGGAACTCCAGGCTTAGCCCAAAATTACATTCTATTCGTAAATGATTTCTGTATTGTACTTATTATGGCTACAAAAATTGCTATTACAAACGCCCTTATTTAAGCCTGATACATTCTAGTCTAAAAAGTTTAGACGCAGTGGATATGTAGGTTAGCCAATAATGTTAATTTTCAGGTCAGTCAAGTAAATCTTCCTATGTAACGGCCGCAATACGCGTACCTAATTGCATTTTGCATTTGTTTTGTAACTAGTCCGAAGTATGTTTTCTTTCTCTCTTAAAAACTTAAGTTAGAATGGGAATTCCTCGAATGTTCAAATTGTGAATAAAAAACTGTTTCATAGTTGATTAGACTCAAAACTTGTTGTCAACTCTTTGTTATATAACTATAACTATATAATTAAGTGCATATTATACGTTTAAAGTACTATAAGCAAACTAAGGGAAATACCCTAAATTCAACAACAAAAGTAAGAAAAGATACCTGACATCGATAATATAAGGGTTATTCCCCTAAAGAATAAGTTATCAGATAAGCACAAATAGTTTGGCTCGCGATGATGTCCACTTCTAAATTGCAGAACATTACGTAGAATTAATAAATATATCAACGTTGTTTTCAGAGCAAAAATAACAGAGCCGATTGCCGTTCCTCTAAGCAATGGTGACGTCTTGTACACACCCCCGCCACCCAGCAGCGGAGTCATTCTAGTCAACATTCTGAACATCCTCAGCGGATACAACTTCAACTCTGAGAGCATTAATGGCACAGAGAATACGGTGCTAACGTATCACAGGATTATAGAGGCTTTTAAATATGCGTACGCAACTCGGACCAAGTTGGGAGACATGGATTTCTTGGATCTGAAAGAGGTATGTTGTTTAATTTTAAATTTAATGTTTAATACAACATAAACCGTTTCCTACATTTAACTTACGCGTAATATCATTGAAGTCATACTAAAAAGATTATCTGACCTGCTACCTCGTATCTGGTACCTTTTATTTAAATTAAGTGAGACAAAATTTCCTTTTACATTAAACTTTACTGTCACAGATTTTAATTTCGGAATCCTAAAAGGCATTTTTTGCATTTATCATGAAAACAGAGATATAGAGAACGTAGAAAAGGCAAATCCTTATTACAAGATTATAGTAATATTTTGATGAATCCTTAAATTGCCTGTTCGACAGCTAATAAGCAACGTGACTGCGCCAGAACACGGAACGGAGATTCGCCTGAGGATCAACGACACCACCACATACAACAGCACAGACCACTACGGAGCTAAGCAGTATAACAAGCCTGACTCGGGCACCGCACACATATCCATCATAGCGGCGAATGGCGACGCTGTCTCCATCACTAGCTCGATCAACTTCTAGTGAGCATTCTTTTTTTTATTGTAGAAGTAACAAATGTAGTCCATTTTATGGTACATGGCAACAGTACAGGACAATGGTCATGGTATATAATGTTAGAATAAATTCTTGCGGAATTTTGAGACATTTTATTATGTACCAAGTACTCACGATATGCGTTTTTTAATTTCTTTATTGCCGATATTTCGACACAGTTGCATGGATCGTTGTTACGACGAAACTGCCGTGGCGGGGAGAATCTATCACTAGTATTTGACAAGTACTAGTGATAGATTAATCTATCTACCCTACGACCACGTGACCAATGAAAGTGAAAGCCAGATGAATCCCTACACAATTCATTATTCCCATACTTATATTACCATAATAGAAGTTTCTGTTTGCCATTCTTGATTAGCGCGACAGACTATCCTATAAATGAATGGACGATGATTAGAAGTTTCTAGGTGAAATGAAGAAAATAAACAAAACAAAAAGACAAAAAAGACTGCAAAACAGTCCATTACAATACAATTCATTTTCCAGTTTTGGCGCTGGCTTCACAACTCTAAACACTGGTATCTTGATGAACAACGTGATGGACGACTTCTCCTCCCCTGGCATTACAAACTACTTTGGCTTGAAGCCATCTCCTGCCAACTTCATAGTTCCTGGCAAGCGGCCCCTATCCTCAATGAGCCCAAGCATCATCGTCGATAAAGGTGGCAACGCTAAGATGGTCATAGGCGCGTCTGGTGGAACGAAGATCACTACAGCTATTGCACTGGTAAGTGTAACTAGTTTTAGATCAAGAAATACTCACGGAACCACATCTGGCCTACAACAAACTGATTAAATGTTTCATTCGTTGTGTGAGGAGAAGGTGTGTGAGAAAATTGTAATGCAAAATACATTTTAACATTTATAAGGGCCACAGCAAACGTATTACTTTTAGCATTAGCAGTCGAGCGTGTCAACGCCGGTCTTAGCACCTTTTAGAAGCTTTTTGCACCATCAATACGACTGTATACTTAAAACGCGCGTTTTCCATACCACGACCGAACGTTGCCGAAACGCGGAGCTAAATCGATGCAAACGCCAAAAATATTTCACGGGTTAATACTTTTTTTTCAGGTAATTATGCGCAAGCTGTGGTTCGATCAGTCGATAAAGGAAGCTGTAGATGAGCCTCGGTTCCACCACCAGATTTTCCCAATGGAAGTCCAATACCAGTATGGAATTACTGAGGTGAGTCGAAGTATACATTTATGTGAATGACATCAATTGGGACTCCGCGCTTAAGGACTCTCCCAATTATGACAATAGAAACATGTCCAGCATAGTCCAATATCTTATAAAGACCACAGAATGTTAGATATCTGCTTACTGGCCAAGTACCCTAAATTTATCGATAGACAGTTATAAGTAGACTCGCCTGGTACAAGTACTTCATAATCTCTAGGTATACTCAAAGTTTCCGATTGGAATAACAGGTCTATTCTGGCTCTGGATATTTATGTAACTTCTGTATTCTTTGGCTGTGTCCACAAATACTTAGGCTTACAATTAAAGGTATTACAAGTACTCGTAGTTCTTCGGACACAAAATGTTATAATTTTTATTTATTTTCATTTCTTAATTTTAGGACATTGTGAAAGGATTGCGTCAGAAGGGCCACGCTATGTCTCGCTACCGGCACCAAGGCTCCATCATCTGTGGACTATTCAGAAACAAAACTGCCATTTACGCCAACGCCGATTACAGAAAAGGGGGCGACGTAGCCGGATTGGACTAAAGTAATTAAATAGTTTAATTACTGTATAAACTCCGAATAATATGAATTGTACCTGTTAGAATGTTCATCGATATTCTTCTACAGTTTGATCACATGAATCCCAGTTATCTCACGAAATCTTAATCGCTAACCGTAGATAGAATGTGAAAATGAATCAAGTTACTCGTAGGATTAAAACTACTTTGCAACAATCCGCTACCAATATGTATCGTGGTATATACTTCAAACCATGCAGTATGTACCACCCTTCCTCAAATGTAATAAATAGTTTTAATCCTAACTTAATAGCATGGATTTCCGCAAAGCGCCTGATACAATTAATTATGAAAATAAATCCTTTAGATTTATGTTTATGATCATCTATAAATTGGGTACATACTGTATAATGCCGTATGTGAGTACTCAATTTGTAGTTGAACCCTTTCTATAAAAAATCATCATAGGTTTAAGGATTGCCGTTTATTGCATTTAATGACTGAATGATTTTCTGACGCAAACTATTACGATTATAAATCAATGACGATTAACTTTGTCTTTTATGTTCTCATATTCCTACTTAAAATCATGCGTAAGTATTAAATTGCTTTAAATTACATACTTTATTTTCGAATAGATTATACCTAATTATAATTTGTCTTGTAGGAAATAGGTCCCCTTACTAAAGAAAAACGACTTAACGTTTAGCAATAGGGAATATGCATACAAACTAAATAGGAATAGGCACATAAGGCCATCGATACTGAAATAAAAAAAATTGAAGTTACTTGCCTATTCCCTATTACAGCTCGCATTGACGAATATCGCATAATATAGAGTGCCTTTAAAGAAAATTCTTAAAACATGCCCTTCAGCGCCTTCAACGATGTATCTTTATGATAGATTACTTCATTATTAAGGCAAAATACTCGAATTTTAAATATTTATTATTTTACCACATCCACATTTAAGTGAATCCTCCTATTCCTAGAGCCACTAAATTAGTACTGAGTAGGTAGTATTATATATATATATTTTTAATATCAGCTTAATAATAAATTAATTAATTAATTAAACGCATACGTAGTTAATTTCGCCTGACTTTTTTTTCCTGTCATGTGTGTCGTAGGCTCGTCTCCATGTATCTATGTGTTATAGTCAAAGTCCGATACACAGTCTCTTCGCGGAAGGACTGGTTTATCCTAGGTTTGGCCAAAGCCATCAGGCAATCCCCGAAATACATTTCAATTTCGCCCTTTGCCTGAAGTATTTTTAGTCAAACCCAGGAGCTCCTAACTTTTCAGTCAAACGTCGAAAGTAAATTATTCTGTTTCGGTTTTGGCCTAGTCAATCCTAGAAGCGACTACAAAACTCGGTCAAACGTTGATCTGAACATGTTTAAACAGGTTCATAATGTCTCTCGCGGTGTTCCGACCGATTGTTTTGTCATTTCATGTTCGTTCATTGAGCGTGCGGGCGTGTAATTGTGTAAAATTGAAGATGAGTGAGGTTAGGTTAGGTTAGGTTTTTTTAAATTATTAAAACAATAAACATCAAAATTTTAAAAATGTTATTTTTTTATATCTAATCTTACAAACTAACCTCCGTATATTCCAAAGCATTTATTTATTTATTTTATACTTTATTGCACATCGTACAAAAGGTGGGCCTAATGCCACACGGCATTCTCTCAAAGCATCTCAAATATAAAAGTGAAAATCACGTAAGCTGACCAATCAGGTATCAGAACTGGCAGAGTTAAGCGGTTCTTAAGACTTGAAAGCTGCTTAAATGATAAAATGCTTCCAAATATACGAAGATAAGACACTTCATACCTATATCGGAGTTTGACTCGTCAAACCCCGATTTAATAAAATTGTGTTTTGACGTTTGCCTGACCAAATTAGTCTCTCCCAGGTTTGACGAAAATTGTTTAGTCAAAGGCCGAAAATTTACATTTGTTTGGGCTTTGACTAAGTCATTCAGTCTGACCTGAGGATTGACCAGTCCAACCTAGGAGCGCCGGAGCTTCGGAGTTTGCCTATAACATATGCATGTCGAACGCGCGGGTGTAATCACGCGTGACTGGAAAATCCCTTTAATTTTGAAGTTCGGGTGAGACGTGTACCTACACCACAGATATATTATCCTATTGGCGTAGGTGTCTATGATCTACACAGACCTAAATGTGCTTAAATTCACGTGAAAATAGTCCACTGTGACATATTAGATTATGACGAATCTCTAAATTAACTTACTTGACATTTACCAACACGAATGCTTAATTTATAGCTACATTATAATATTTATTGAATAATAATAATTATGATAAATATGATACACCATTAAATGTTGTAATATAATATGTATTAAGCATAAATTATAAGCTATTCCATACCTTTGTATTAAATTTCTTCGGTCTATATTTTCTGTTTGTGGAGATATTATTAGTTACTAAATCAATAAAAACTAGATAATAATTATATACGACCTACCTCCCTGTGTAAGACATAGAATATGTTAGTGACAACTCAATATTTGGACCTAATTATGATTTGAAGAACATATTTGCCATCAACTTAATAGATTTGTAAATCTTGACCACACTAAAAGATCGCCGGAAAAACTTGGTATTATATTATTATGCTGCTATATTTTTCAAAAATATTAGCATTACGAAGATATTATAATTACCCTAAATATAAGATTGCTTGTAACATGCATTTTTTTTCTCGTTTGGGGTGAAATCAAACGAATTTTGTAAATGGTGAGCTGCACTCTTGCGTGGGGAAATAATTAACATAAGAATTTAAATTTTGAATGCAACGACCACGCAATTGTCATAGGACATAACTTCAAGACCACAATCGATTTCTGCACCATTTTAAGAGAAATTACTTAAATGGATTTATTACAGCTATTCAATAGCACGTTACTTTAATGCACGTCTGAATTGCATCTACGTGAGACTGTTTTGAGCGACAACAAGCGTTACTGAATCGCGTTACAAATCCATGTATCCAGACTTAGGCTTGTTTTTTGTATTATTTTCCATTAGGACAACGATTATAGGTTGTATGTAAAGCAGTATTCAAGATTTTATTTCACATCGTATCATTCCTATTTCAATTTAGTTTTAATTTATTGTCGTAAGTTGGTATACAATACCAGTTTTTGTCTCAATTAGGTAACAAGTAATAATAAAATTTTATGTTACTCTCATGTTTTTCAATTACCCTATGCCCTATACCAAACCACATATATTTTTGTATTTTCTAAAGTATTCTTCTTCTTCTTAAAGTGCCTCTCCATACTATTGAAGGTTGGCTATCAGCTTCTTGCTACCCTCTTTGCTTTTAACTCTGCGAAATAGCTCAGCTGCGCTGGCTATTCCGGTCCACTCTCGGATGTTACGTAACCACGACTTCTTTCTCCTGCCAACTTTCCGTCTTCCAGCGTTCTAAAGTATGGATTGTGTGAAATAGAAACAGCTTGCATTAAAAACAATTGATTTATTACATTTTGCATTGTAATTGCATTGCACAATATCTCTAAGCTCCTAAAGATTATAAGTAAATAAATATAAGTACAGAATATTTAATATTTATGTTATAGTCAAAGTCCGATACACAGTCTCTTCGCGGAAGGACTGGTTTATCCTAGGTTTGGCCAAAGCCATCAGGCAATCCCCGAAATACATTTCAATTTCGCCCTTTGCCTGAAGTATTTTTAGTCAAACCCAGGAGCTCCTAACTTTTCAGTCAAACGTCGAAAGTAAATTATTCTGTTTCGGTTTTGGCCTAGTCAATCCTAGAAGCGACTGCAAAACTCGGTCAAACGTTGATCTGAACATGTTTAAACAGGTTCATAATGTCTCTCGCGGTGTTCCGACCGATTGTTTTGTCATTTCATGTTCGTTCATTGAGCGTGCGGGCGTGTAATTGTGTAAAATTGAAGATGAGTGAGGTTAGGTTAGGTTAGGTTAGGTTAGGTTTTTTTAAATTATTAAAACAATAAACATCAAAATTTTAAAAATGTTATTTTTTTATACCTAATCTTACAAACTAACCTCCGTATATTCCAAAGCATTTATTTATTTTATATCACGGCGTGCGTAAATGGACGTTTTACGCACGCTTCGCGTGCGCAAAACCCCCATTTCCGACCCCGTAATATAAAATTTTATACAACACGCGGACGAAAAATGTTTTTCTGACTCGTGTGATTGCAGTCCTCGCCTGCGGCTCGGCCTGCAAACTCACACTTGTCAGAAAAAATTTTTTCGTCCTCGTATTGTAATGTACTATATTTTATACTTTATTGCACATCGTACAAAAGGTGCGCCTAATGCCACACGGCATTCTCTCAAAGCATCTCAAATATAAAAGTGAAAATCACGTAAGCTGACCAATCAGGTGTCAGAACTGGCAGAGTTAAGCGGTTCTTAAGACTTGAAAGCTGTTTAAATGATAAAATGCTTCCAAATATACGAAGATAAGACACTTCATACCTATATCGGAGTTTGACTCGTCAAACCCCGATTTAATAAAATTGTGTTTTGACGTTTGCCTGACCAAATTAGTCTCTCCCAGGTTTGACGAAAATTGTTTAGTCAAAGGCCGAAAATTTACATTTGTTTGGGCTTTGACTAAGTCATTCAGTCTGACCTGAGGATTGACCAGTCCAACCTAGGAGCGCCGGAGCTTCGGAGTTTGCCTATAACATTTATACATCAGAAATTACAGATATATACATAATCATAATTAATAATTATTTATACATTGCCATATTCTAATATAAAATGCCTTACATTACTTATCAACAAAGTTAGATACTAATCAGATAAATGACTATTAATTAATGAATATTATTCTTAATTACTCTATTTAGCCTGACGTGTTGTAAATATTGCAAAAATTTATAAAGAAAAAACAAATTTGCTGAAAGAAAAATCCAAAGATAAGTAATATTATAAAATTTTCTACTTATGCATATAACAATGCAAACACATCAGGTATACTTTGGAATGTCTTAAAAATTATATAGAAATTTATTATTATTAAGCAGATCAGAATTATATTGGAATATTACATAGATGTTCAATCAATCAAATAAATTGTATAAAAATAAAGTTGTTACATATTTTGTTCATATAACAAAACATTAACCTAATATATTCTAAACATCTTAAATTAGTAGCTTTGCTTATTTTTTCTTTATTAAATAGTAGTTATTAACTAACACAATACCATTATTTTCATACATACTTTACGAATAATTTTTAAGAATATAATGATTCATTATTATAATATCACTAACAATAAAACATCCACTCTCAGAATTTATTCAATTAAGGTTTCGCTCATTCAGTCAAGTTGAAGTGAATGGAAGCTCTTCATTCACAATCACACTTATCACAAACGTGTCCATTCAGTCTGGCAGCTCGTAGAGGTCGTTAATGATATAGCGCGGAGCACGTGGAAGCCGCAATGTATAACTTGATTCTTACTTAACTAATATTTTAGTCTTAAACATCTATCACTCTCACTTAAACTATTCTAATCTTTTTCGTCTTTCACTAACACATGTAGTAGCACGACCCGTCTACTGCAACAAGGCTCTTATAAAGAGCGTACCCGCTGCAGTGGCGTGGGCGGTGGTCGCTAGAGTGGCAGAGCGGCACGCGCGGCGGCGACGGGCGGCAGCAGCCGCGTGACACCCAGAAGCACGACGATGTATCTTTGACGTATTTGGGAAAAACGCAGTGTATTTTTAGCGAAAGATTGTAACACATAATTTTGGAGGATGACCAAGTTAGGCGTGCAAATTTACGACAATATTTTTAGCGTAGCGCGGAGTTACGCATTCACTTATAACACATAATAGAAATTCTCACTTAACCACTATTATTTCGGTCTTTTCCGTCATTCACTAACACATTTAGTAGCACGGCCCGTCTACTGCAGCAGGGCTCTTATGAAGGAGCGTTCCCGCTGCGGCGGCGCGGGCGGCGGCGGTCGCTAGAGCGGCAGCGCGGCGCGCGCGGCGGCGGCGGGCGGCAGCAGGCGCGAGGCGGCGAGCAGCACGGCGGTGTCGGCGCCGCTCGTCATGACGCCGCGCTGCAGCCGCTTGCACTCCTCCGCGCTGGTGCCGCCCACCACGTACACGATCACCGTCGGCGCATCAGCCGGGTGCTTGCTGTTGCGCGACTTCTTGCTTGTTAGGATACTGTCAACGAAAATATTGTCATATGTACATTAATAATGACGGACGGACAGACACAAGCTTAGTAATAGGGGTCCGTTTCTACCCTTTAACAACGGAATTCTTATAAAAACGAAACTGAATGATTTTTCAAGGTATTTTATTAATGATATTTATTTATATATCTTGTACATAATTTTAAGTTTGATTTTGTATATATCAATTGTTAAATTATAATTGAACTGAACAAATACTTTATATCCAAAAAAATAGAATTAAAAATGTCCTTCAATATGTCTTCAGTACAAAATAGTATTTCATAACTCGTTGTTTATTTGTATTTTCCGTCATACCAAAGCTTTTACAATGACCATCGTCAATCTATTAATTGTTAACAAACAATATAAATATTTTAGAAACGGAAGTGAAGGAACTATTGTGAATTATAATTTTATGAAGTTTATTTTATAATTTATTTTGATAATAATCATAGATCTTACTT
Organism: Epargyreus clarus clarus; assembly: GCA_014595695.2. Classification (NCBI taxonomy): domain Eukaryota; kingdom Metazoa; phylum Arthropoda; class Insecta; order Lepidoptera; family Hesperiidae; genus Epargyreus; species Epargyreus clarus. The sequence goes on from JACTTY020000035.1 coordinate 2,574,150, forward strand.
AAGTCCCGTCCGTAAAAGATCCTTGATGCCCTCATTCCTGTGTCGCAAATCAACTAATTCCGGCCGGTCTGTGTCCACTAGGTCATCAATGAGCTGTTGTAGTACACCTCGGTACTCATGACCAGTACCAGTATCACATGGCTTAAGAACAGAATTGTATCTGAAATTTTCATCAACATTATTACTATTTAGTATTTACGATACGTTACGAACCTAAACGAACTGAAAAAGTTTCACACGTTTTTCTCTACCATGCTTGTCTTCATTGTTAAACATTTAAAAATCCTAGTATAAAACTCAGAAAAAAAGAGAATCACTGTGAAATATATCTAAGATTTTACAGATTACTAGCTGGCCCGGTAAACGTTGTGTTGCCATATAAATAGAAAAATGTTAAGGGTTATCAATCCTTGTCACTTAGGGGTATAAAAAATAAATAGTAGCCGATTCTCAGACCTACTGAATATGCATATAAAATTTGGTGAAAATCGGTAATGCTGTTTCGGAGGAGTATGGTAACTAACATTGTGATACGAGAATTTTATATACAGGGTGAATTTTTAAAACGGACCTTCAGGGCCAAATCCGAAACTATAAGGATAAGCGAAAAATGCTGAAAGGAGTTACGAGGCCGATTTTGATAAAAACTAAAACTGCATCATTAGTTTTTTAAAATATCTTTTTCCCTAGCCGGGAATCGAACGAGTTCATTTTTTTTAAAATTACACCTTCTATATTATTCCACCATCTGATAGTGTCGCTTATAAGGATCAAATTCTGGGAAGTAATGTTATGTGACAAATTAAAGGAAAAGGAAAATTTTGAAGAAAATACATATTTTTCCATACATTGGCATACTAATCCTTAAGGATTATACATAACAAATGATTTATGTGTAATTATTTAGAAACATACATAAGTCATACCATTGAAGATTTTGTTGGTTAATCAACTAATTATTCGATGTTATGACCATTACATATGGCTTAGTATGAGAAAGTAATAGTTTGGCTAATAAGATACCGCCGTTTTTGGATTTATTTTTTAATAAAATTAGATAATTGATTAAATAGTAAATTCTTATTGTTTGTTGTTTACAACTTCGCTTCAATGTTAAATATGATTTTCTATATCTCTTTGTTAAGTAATCACTCTGATTTGAATCGAAAAAGCCATTCTCGCAAATTGTCAACTACACATTTGTATTAAACGAAACTCCGCCTATAGCAAGTTAAAGCTATTATAATGGTCCTAAAAGTAACCTTAACTAAGTCGGACATAAAAATATAAATTCTTGAAGAATAAAACGTCCATTTCGAATGATTTGAAACATTGAGCCAAAAAATTGTTAATATGCGAAATGTTTAAATTGATGAATGGCGGGAACTTAACTGCCAAATTAATATAAAAAATATGTATTTTCTTAAAATTGAGGCTTTTCCTTTGGTTTGTCATTTATCATTACTTCCCAGATTTTGATCCTTATAAGCAACACTATCAGATAGTGGAATAATATAGAGGGTGTATTTTTTTTCAAAATGAACTCGTTCGATTCCCGGCTAGGGAAAAAGTTATTTTAAAAAAGTAATGATGCAATTTTAGTTTTAATCAAAATCGGCCTCGTAACTCCTTTCAGCATTTTTAGCTAATCCTTATAGTTTCGGATTTGGCCCTGAAGGCCCGTTTTAAAAATTCACCCTGTATAAGATTAAGTAGTACGTGATGATAATTTTATTGTACAGATCATTATAAGAAAATACAACACATTTTGCTACTAGATTTATTTGAAGCATATGCCTTAATTCGCAATTTTGTTGTAGTCTACTAACAACTTACTAAACGAAGCTACTAAAACAAAAATGTATTGTATACTTACTTTTGCAAAGTCTTCCTCATTTGTGCAATTTCTTTGAAACGTGCCATAAACCTCTTTAATATCTCGTGGCTCTCCTCCGGCGTCATTATACCGGTGTCATCGTCAATGAACAGAGTTTTACGGTCTTCAAAGATTGCGACACTTAGAGTCTCAACGAGGCTGTCTTCATGCTGTTTGTTGAATACCACTTCAGTTCCGGTTAAGGAGTACACATGGATGATCAATGCTAAGAGATTCTCTAGAGGAAGATTTCGCTCCTTACGAGTTTTGATCAAATGACCAATCTGGAAATAAGTAAAATATTACGACATTACGTTATGGCTAACTTTATACACGAGTAAAGGAGAGCTTCGATAAAATTATCAATGTTACTGTCAAGGAAAATTTCTTCTATAATTATATACTGAATAGTGTTGAATGTCTAATGTAATGTGAGGGTCTCCAGAAAGATTACAGTTTGCTGTTTTTAAAAATGTATATCTTTTCTGAAATCTTGCTAGTTAGTGAACACTATTTTGGTATTTTTTTATTTTTACTTTAATCAAAATCCCTAAATGGATGACAATTTTCACTTACCAATAATGCAACAGAATTAGAAATTAAAATTGACAATAAAAAAAATGAAGGGAATTGTAATGATTAAAATTTAAAATTATGATGAAAAATTAAAATTATGTACCCTACCAGAATTTCTTAAGTAAAACGTTTTAATGTTATCTAATAGCTAACTCAATGTACCTGATTGAGCACACTGGTAGATTCGCGACTGGCGGCCAAATTCTCAAGGATTTGGCGCTCCAGACTCATCAGGAGATCCATCTGAGCTCGACGCGGCGACTTTAGCATCTGCACCACCGCTAGAGCCTGTTGTATCACTCCCATGTGTTTGGAGATTATCTCATAATTACCTGTTTATATACATATGAATAAATAAATCGTATGTACTGCGTGAATATATCGTGGCTTATAATGATCGCAAATAGTAATTTAAATAAATAGAAAAATAGTAAATAAGAGGTCAAACTGTATCAAAAGGCTTGCAGAGACATCCTTTTTAAGATAAGGGTGAAAATGCTAAAAATGGTGTGAAGGAGTCTGTCAAATCAGAAATAGGTTTAAAACATATTTGAAACCTTTAAAGCAGAGTAGCAGTTATATGTTAAATAATAATTGTTATTATTATATACCTTTAGATGCTACTACAATCTTCTCAACACTCTGAGGAGTGACCTTAACAAGAGTCTTAGGACTCGGCGACCGCTGAACATCAATCTTGGAAAGTTTGTTGTACAAATCAAACATGACTTCCTTTTGCGACTTGTTGATCATATAGTCAAATGTTTGTATGCAGGAATCGTCATTGGCATGGTACAGGCAGCCAGGACTGAGCTGTACGTCATCAGGATGGGAGATCCTGAAATACAGTAATGTATATTAACCCACCATCATCCATCACACATGATAAAAAAAATTGTTTATAAAAATATTTCTAATAGGTAAGGAAATACATATCTATATGTTGTGTAATCAAAGATATTTAATGCAATCTTCACATAAAATTGAAATCAAAAATATTTTTGAAACAATATAGAGTTTCTGTCACTTTGTATGAAAGTCGTATCTAAAGTGATTTAGTAGTTTCCAAAATATTCTCTTAATATTTCAACCATTTTGTATGTTTTAGAAATATACAAATAAAACTATAGCTAATTTGAATCTGCAGGTGCACTGCCATATTTTATATATATTCATTAAGGTTGAAATTCTTATCAATGTATTAATATTGAAAGCATTATAATATACATTTGATAATATTTTTTGAGATATTCATAATGACAAGCATTTCTATAAAACATATGTTATACAAAAGAACTCTTACACATTGGCTTCACAAATTGGTGACATGTCCACTGCAACATCATTGGAATGCCCTGGAAATCTGGGCAATGTGGACATGATTTTGTCAAGAACTGACTCACTGGAATGACTGGTTACACCGGCTAAGTCTAATGTTCTATCCACTATAATAAGTGATACAGGATTGGAGCAGTTCTGAAAACAAATTAGTCCAATCAAAGTAGTCATCCAATAATAAAAACTTTGACACAGCGGAATTTTGATAGAGACCTTGGGTATACCAGTAGAAAATGCCAAAAATCCCCAAAAAGGGATTTTTGAGGAGTTTTGGCATAGGACATATAGGAATATGTGCAAAAAGTTAATTCAAGGTCAAAGGTTAAAAATTTCCATTTTTGAATGTTTCTTGACATATAACCCAGTAAAAAATTGTAGATCATAAATTTACTTAAGCTCCTATATCATTAGAGGTTACTTCAACATGACTACTGTTAGCTCACTGCCAGTCACTTAAAAAATAATGCTTTTCATATATTATAAATCAACAAAAACAATTGACCATACCTTCCTCCTCGACAAACAAACGGGTGAATTTTCCAGCACTCCAGCAATTAAAGAGCTGAAAGCACCCATGTAATAGACATCTTCCCTCATGTTCATAGACTCCAACAGGCTGTTCAGACCACTCGCAAGCCTCCTCACTTGTGCCCTTTCTTCAGCATTCAAGCTATACAAGTCTATTGAGGCCGAGTCTGGTATCAACTTGCCATTAAATGTTGGATAAAGGTTGTAATATGGTGGCGTCAGAAACACTGTGTTTGTTGGTGATATAGTAAATATAGGAATGTGTACGACTTCCACAGCGCTTGTCTGGAAATAAAAATACATTAATTTATTATTAAAAAGAAAATGAAAAATCATGATGACATAACATAAATGGTTTAGTGTGTCTCTGTTATAACTTGATTGATTATAAAGGTGATTTTCACATAATGCACAAAAACCCAACATTGCTTATCATTTGGTTTCTCCTATATTATTATCATAGACAGATTTAAAGATCATAGAGACCATCAAGGAGCCAGTAAGCTCTTTACTAATTTCAAAATAAAAACATTTTTGCAATATCATTTTCCAATTTAAAGCAACCATTTTACATTACTCAAAATACGACATCACATAGCTTATATTAAAACATTTACTGTATAAAATTTGAATACAATGAATACCTTCTTTCCAATCCAGTTGAGTAGCATAGACTCCAGCTGCTTGGTAGCTTCGGCAGGAGCCCTGCCAGCTGCCACAATGTCACTGACATCTTTACCCTCGTTCAGCTCCAGGTATACCACGTCCAAACTGACACAGGATATCAAAATGCAGTGGGTGAAGTCACTGTTACGAATTATCTCACTTATTGTTTTCAACTGTGTTGATGTTGCTTGTGTTAGGAATACACCTTTTCTCTGCTCTTTGCTTGCGGACTGAAAATGTTAATTTTCGAACTTAGACAAATTCTTAATGAGTATACAGTTTACTGTTATGACTAAAAAAGATATATGTAGCTCTTCCTTTTTAAAGCCAGTAAAAAGGTATCTTATAAACTATCAATGCAATGTATTTCGAGGATGATTACAATGAAATTGACTTATTTAAATAGAAAATTACGCGTCATTTGTGAATAACTCAATAACAGGACTCTGACCCATTTCCATAATGTATTAAGTTTCCAAACGCTCCAGTGACTCATAAACATTAGGTAAAATAATAATAATTCCGTAAATTAAAGTACATTTTGTAGTTTTATAGAGTAAAGTCCAACTTTTGCAGAAGGTACCTCGAATGGCGACAAGCTCTTCACAGCAACAGCACCTCCGTTCAGAAGGTTGAAGAGTCCGCCGTCCCAGTGCAGGCATTCTGCGCTGCAGTCATCCAGAAACACCACCGCACCAATGATACGGTTGTAGACCTCCGTCCACCAATACTTGGAAAACTCTTTCACAGATGTTATCGACATTTTGTGATGATTATTTATATATTAAGCGCCACTTGTACTTCAACGAAGCTATATGCACTCCTACATGGTTTTCAACCAAACTTTATTAAATTAATTAATCTATGGAAATCTATTATAATTAGTAAATGTAAGAAAAATTAATTGAAAAATACGAAGACGTATTATAGAGTTGTGAACATCACCAAATGTCAATGTCAGATTAATAGTGATGTGCTTATGGCCCGAGTTAACAATAATCCCGTATCCCGTATAATATATAAAGTAGTTCTAATAGGAAATTACCGAACCAAGTCTGGTCGCTACATTAGAGTTCTTAGACGTCTTAGTTTATTAATAATCTATATCCGGACAACCATCCCTTTCTATCAAAGACAACAAAAAGATTTTGACTCTTAAATTATACTCTTATCTGTGGAATACGTAGAAGTAACGTAGAGTCTATGGTAGCGATGGGCGATTGTTCTAAAAAAAACAATCGAATAAATCGACAATCGACGGAATCAACAATCGATTGTCGATTTATTCGTAGTAACAAAAAAACAATCGAATAACAATCGACGTTCGAATAACAATCGACGTTCGAATAACAATCGACGTACGAATAACAATCGACGTACGAATAACAATCGACGTTCGAATAAAAATCGACGTACGAATAACAATCGACGTACGAATAACAATCGACGTTCGAATAAAAATCGACCTTGAAATAACAATCGACGTACGAATAAAAATCGACCTTGGAATAACAATCGACGACCGAATACAAATTATACCGCGCGGCCACATGCGTGTGCTCAGGACAATGTGCAGGTGCGTCGTGTTGCAAAGTTATCGTCACTTGCCACTGGTTGGAAAATGTAAAGTATTGTATTACATTTTAGTCAATTATACTATATATTGTTGAGAAATAATTATACCATAAATCATGTCCTATCAAATACTATGGAGTATCATCGAAAATTCAGATGTCGTAGTCATCCCCTAAGTTCGTTTCATGACAACGTTTTCAAAAAGGTCATCTGAAAAATATAATATACATCTCCATGGCGCATATTATAGAAAAAGATTATCAGAAAATATAAAATATGTCTTTTTAGCGCATATTATAGATAAAAGTTATCACAAAAAATTATGTACTCATAGTTACATTAAAATTACTCGGTGAAATACTATATATTTGAAGAAAAATAATGTTAACAACGCGAGTAGGGTGTGAGAGTGTGTGGCCACGAGGCGCAGTGAGCAGTGCGAGAAGCAAGGTGTGGACGCACCATTAAATAACGGAATGCAACGAAGCAGCGGAAGGGTGCACGACGCACGTGCGCTTCCCCCACCAAATATATAAGACTGACTCAGATTTCTTAAACACAGAAATTAGGGGCTCCTCGCTGCTAGTAGCTTTGTGTATACTAAATAGTTGACCAACAACCAAATAGCTTTTCCATTTTTACGTAACAATCGCGTATCGCTTGATTGCGCTGTTACTAGTTTTGCGTGTACTAAACAATCGACCAACAATCGAACAATCGACGAACAATCGAACAATCGACCAACAATCGAACTATCGAACAATCGAACAATCGACGAACAATCGAACTATCGAACAATCGAACAATCGAACAATCGACCAACAATCGACTAATTTCGATTGTTCGATAGTTATTCGAATACAATCGAAGAATTTCGATAGTTATTCGAATACAATCGAACACAATAACAATCGAATAATTCGATTGTTTTTAGTAACAATCGCGCATCGCTAGTCTATGGAACGTTTTATTTAATGGACATGAGGAAATTCCTACATGATTTATTTTAGATTTAGCTCTTGTATTTCATTGTAAACTGTGCCGGATAACGTTTGCATAGCATTACTAATATGCAACAATTTTGAATTTAAGTCTAGCTTGTTATTTTAAATTATGGCAGATCGAGATCTTACAATGGGACCCCGAGAAGGTGTTACGTACCCAATAAAGGTATTATACTGTGGTAACTGTAGTATGCCAATAGAGTATTGTGAGTACTATCCAGAATACGACAAATGTAAGCAATGGTTGGAGAAAAATTTGCCAACGGAGTTCGAAAAAGTGAAAATCGGTAAGTTTTTTCATCAATACTTTTAGGTTAACTTCTTTCCCATTTTACTAGTATTGTACATGAAATATTTGGTTTTAGATGAAGATGAGAATGCTGGTGGTGAAGAGGAAAAGAAACGCCAAAAACGTGGTGGTAAAGGAATGTTAAAATCTAAAAAGAAAGAGGATGTACCAAAACTAGTTCAGGTATCTCGCGCACCCCGCGGCAAGAAGAAATCAGTCACTGTGGTCTCAGGCCTTAGCACATTTGGTAAGACCCTAATGTTATATGTTGAAGGCATTTTATTTCATATTAGGATGTATAGTTTCATACCTAGTCAGGCCTGTATATAGGAGTTGTTAGTATACAAATTGTTATTGATAGTTTCATGTTATTATGCATTCTGTTCATATCCACGACTATATACATTTCATGCAATGATACATTACATTTTCTTATAATTTATGTATTTTCCTATTATGTTCTTTTAATGCTACTTCTAAAGATAAATATATCTTCCTATTTAACTAAAACAACTTATAATTTGCAGATATTGATCTTAAGGTGGCAGCAAAATTCTTTGGCACAAAATTTGCTTGTGGCTCTTCAGTCACAGGCGATGATGAAATAGTTATTCAAGGTGATGTGAAAGATGACCTATTTGATGTAATACCAGAGAAATGGCCTGAGGTAATTATGTAACACTGTTTATACCATATTTATATTATATAAGAAGTTTAATATTAGCACTTAATTATACCCTCTATTTACTTGAGAAATGAAAGAGATGAGCACCAATGTCTTTCTTTGAAATTATTCATTCAATAATATGCATAATAACAGTGTTATTAGTGCAAATTTCCATACAAAAAAACCTATGCTCAGCAGTAGAAGATTTATTTATTAACTTAAATTAGTTTTTGGAATTATGAATTAAAAAACATATATTATCCTATTGTAATTTCTAACTAATCTTATAGACATGTATTAGATATTAAATTTTATTATTTTTCTTTACAGATTGATGAAGATAACATTGAAGACCTAGGGGATCAAAAGAGATAGTTATTTATTTTGTACTAAATAACAAATTGCATGTGTATCCTGTATTCACTGAATGAATAATGTGATTTAAATGAACTTATATTAATGTGGTACCTGCCATGTACAGTGAGAAAATAGTTTTAAAGTGCTATCACACCATGCATGTTGATTTGTAAAAAAAACTGATAAACATACATTATTTTAACAGTTCCTATGGCATTGCATGAGACTTATTGTCTAATTTTATTACTCTGAATAGATTTGAGTATAATTCAACAGATATTTTAGTGCCCTTGATATAAATCAGTCAATTGACATTGACGTAAAGTTATTTTATCAATTGTGTTTATCTACAATCTTTTTATTATAATTACCTCAATAAAATCAACCATTATGTGGATGTGGTACACTTTAAGACATTTTTTTGATCTACATACTCCGGTTTTTTCTAAAACTAATGGAAATCACAATATATTGCCTTTTGACAAACTGAATAAATATAAATACATAGAGGAATGGAAGTAACATGTTATATTTTATTTATTTAATATCAATAAATGGTTTCTTTTTTATATTTATGAAATCCTGTTTAGTTTTTTTGACTGAAAGTATTCGTAAATGATCACTGACAACCAGTACCAGCTCTATTGCAGCCAGTTTATTTAGACCCACTGGATACATATGGCTTCTTGATCTTAAAATCTTAAATGCAAGTCTGTCTACAAAAATTTTAACGAGGCACGCACTTTATTATATTTTAGAATTACATACACATTAAATTTAAAAATAAATCTCCATTGAAAATTTGAATTAGGGGCAAACTCAGGGGGGGCACACTTTCATACAAAATGACTTTTTGTGCCGATACTAGCACCACGTAACGACTCGCCCCGGAAGCTTCAAATTAAATGGCGATGGAGTGACAGTTAACTGTCAAAATGATGTGTCTGTTGTCAAATGTCCGCAACTTCGTTAATCGTTTCTAATTTAAAAAGTTGTCACCGTTGCGACAACTATACATATTTGATACCCCCCACGTAAGTTGTATCCTTAACATCAAATGTAAAGAACCGTGATTCAAAGATTCACATTGTCACAACATTTTCTATCTCTGAAATTTTGTTAAGTACGTAAATGTAGTTTTGTTCTTGTATCAAAATTGAGAAAGAAAAAAGTATAATGTAAATGTAAATCTTTGGAACACAGTCATGTATAGTTCGTGTTTTGGAGATACAACTTATAATTTAAGTACCTACCTAATTAATTATAATGATAATTAATATATAATAGGTATGTACATACATAAAAACCCATGAGTAGTTCTGGGGCAGGCCACTAGGGGCGCCTTAGGGGGGACAAAAAATACGTAGAGTCCTCTCTATAACGTGTATAAAATAATACTTTATGGGCAAACTAAAACAAGAAGTTGACAAGTGGAGTCAAGCTAAATCAGGGCCGCCAACTGTACATTTTTTTCTCGTACATAGATAAAATCTCCTATTTTGGTTTTTACACCTCATACACTCCCGGAAAATGGTATATAGGTCAGGTAAATCTCTGAAATATGTATTTATCAGCTAAAAAACGTCAAGATCCAATAATCTGTAAAATGTGTATGTTATATCAGCGAAAAAAAGCCGCCAGGACCAAAAGTATTTGTCTCAACTTCTTTTGAAATACCATCTTCCATTATGTGATATTAAGTACGAGATTTTAATATAATATTATATCAAAATCTCGTACATATTTGTACGTAATTGATAGTGTTCTCGTACCTCGTACAAAAAATCTCAAATCGTGTTTGTACGCGAATTCTCGAACAGTTGGCAACGCGAGGCTAAGCAAAGGTAAAAAAATTATAGGCTCGCGCGGCCACCATCTTCGAAAACAGACTGCTGACTGAGTGCAAAAGTGCAAATCGTTTTCACGCTCTATCGAACAAATTATTCGTCATACTGAAAACTGTAACAACTTATTATTGTCTCAAATTAATTTACCTACAACTTTTTCGTAAAATTTTTGACGTGGAACTAAAAATAACAAAGTTATCAATAAAAGTAGATGAAAGTTTGGAAACAAATCTTTTAGCCTGTATGGTATATACTATATATGCCAAAGAGTATTATGGTATTTGGTTTTGGCATAGATTAGTAAAGATACTTCGCCGCCTTAAAATTGAATGAAGCCACAAACTGCTTATTTTAGTAAGTTCTTTTTTTGAATTCTTGACAAATAAAAACATTTTTAGAGAAAATTTACGAATAAATAAGTAATACTGCGTAATTTACATAATAAATAAATAATTATTTCAAATATTTTAGGGACATTTTAGCACGGAGACGTGGCAAAACTTTTTTACGCAACTATTTCAATACTCAAAACTGGGTACATTTTCTTGTTAGGAGTGAGTAATCTTTACTAATCTATGGCTTTTGGATGGCTTTTGGGAACAACTTTAAATTTTTACTAATCAGGCTCGGCTAAAAAAATCAGTTTCAGTTAGTTACTAATAAGAAATGTATGAATTTCATTAAGATTTTTTTGTTAGAGTATATAATAATAATTATTCGGAGTTTTTCTAAACATAGCTAATCTCTAAAAAGCTATAGGGTAAAATAATAGCATAAATTATAAAAAAACTTTTTAATTTAATGTCTTTTGATTTGGATAAAAAATCACAGACAAATACAGGTCTGTGATAAAATTAATGACAAGTAGTTTACAAATTCGCCACCAGGTGACAGGATTGGGCAAAGAGTTGCTTGTTCAACATTATTTAAGCATGTGTCTAGTTGGCAACACTGAACAAAATATTTGTAGTGGCAATTTTATTCTTATTTCGCAAAATCAAGCACAACACAACACGAAATAAAATCACTTTTGTACATTTTGCGTTCATTGTATGTTGTGTTCCGTCACTGAAACAATGTTAAGCTAGTGTATAGGTTTCTAGTTAAAGTAAAGTGTTTATGGAGACTTACAGGAAGTGATTAGGGGCTCAGGATCATAATGTAGCGCTTAGTCAAGTTCCCAAAGCGAGTTATCCAAAATTATAGTATTGATCTTTTGTCTGAAGTGAAATTTTTTAAACTCAAAATGTCTGTGGTTAAAGGGAAATTAGTGAAAATGGAAGTAATCCAAGTGGGAGAATATGAGTTCACTAAACAGGACATCATTGGACATGGTGCTTTTGCCATGGTGTACAAAGGAAGGAAGAGAAAGGTAAGTTTTATGGTGGAGATCGCCTCTTGTGTTTGTTATCCTCACTCAACTCGACAGACGTTTCCTGACTCATTTGTTTATGTTTTGGATGCAAATAGGAAACGACCGTTAACGTGAAAACAATAGGTTTATCTTTGTTAAACTCGATCGACAAATAACGTCGTTTGACGGTATCAGCAAAATATAAAATTTATTTCTACAACTGGCAGCAATTGAAATTGCAGCCTAATTTGAAGGTATTTCCAATCTCATTCATTAATAGAAAGAAGAATCGTTTATGTTTTATACTGACCTATTTTAATTACAACATTATTAGATATAAAATATTTTATGGAATGATTAGTTCCTTCATAAAAGCTCTTACTAATGGCCATACGTTTGATCATCTAAGATCTCTTTATTCTAAAGTATTCAAAAAAAAAAATCCAATCACTAAATTGGAGCATAAAGGAAACATACATTTTGTTGTACCCATTTTATCTTAGTTTTGTTTTGTTATAATTGCGTGAATTGATAACCCAACAACAAATTGTTGGTTATATACACAAAAACAAAACATGTTGTTTTCATCTTGCTGTTAAGTAATGATAATTACATTTTAATAAAAGCAGACTTAATCAAGCATCATGCACTTCTAAGTCCATGATATTAGAAGAGTTAAATTCATGTTTACAAAACTACCCTAAGTAAAAAAGTTATAGGGTCAGATATAAAATACAAAATGTATTCAGTGTTTTAATCTTTATCTATTCCACTACTCTTTATAAAGAATGTTCATAGTCATCCAATAACAAAGGAACCACAGCATAATGTATTTAACATATACAATATACCTATAATACTTAGACAAAATACTTTTAATTTACATTATGATTATACATATATACAATCAGTTGACTACAAGAAACCTATAAATAAAAATTAACCATCTTAAATAATGGAATGTGTTCCTTTGATGAAATGATCATCTCTACTGGATATCACAGGTTTTTGTTTTCAACATTGCATACATATACAAAAGTCTAAAATTGTAGCTAATATATAACACAAGTACAATTAACAATCAAAATTATTGTGGCTGTCCATTATTATACATATTACAGTATTAATGTTACAATTAAACAAGCTAAATATGTTCTCAGATTACTATCTGTAACATATTTTATGTAAATTTGCATTAGTGTCTACATAACAGTCTTAAAATCAGACACACAAATAAGATTATTATCAACTAGTTTTTGCCCGCGGCTTCGCCCGCGTTTAAAAGAAAATAATATAACATACTAACATACATAAAACTGAAAATTTGTACCTTCATCTTTGCTAAAGATCATCACTTGATCAAATGCATAATTTACGATTCAATCCTTACTAATATCGATTAAAACAATCGATTTTGGGTCCAAAAGATCGATTCTCCGATTAATCGATCTTAGATTGCCATCCCTAGTTCCCGTGGGATTTCCGGGATAAAAACTATCCTATGTCCTTTCTCGGGTCTCAGACTATCTTTGTACAAAATTTCATTAAAATCGGTTCAGTGGTTTGGGCGTGAAGAAGAGACAACCAGACAGACAGACAGACAGACAGAGTTACTTTCGGATTTATAATATTAGTAAGGATTTATCAATGTTATACGTAATAATAATTAACTTATAATATAGAACATGATTTTTTAAACAAAATACAAAAATAGGCTTGTATACAAAATACCATACTATATCTTTATCTTGATTGATTGTCATGAATAAATTGTTTGATTATCTATTGACACTGTATAAGTTGTCATTTTGAATCAAAACATATTGACCAAATACTACTAGTTTTTGATATAAAGACTGTGGTGATATAGGTGTTGAAGCAACCAAAGTGTTTCAACTAACACTTAAAGTACATACAATAAATTAGGTTGATCATGACGCTTTTATTGTTTAATTTACAAGTAATAGTTATTAATAAATAACAATATATTATACAATGGTTGACAATTCTATTGTAGTCAGTACAATACCTACAAAATATTGTAGTAAAAAAACAAAGCCAATGTTTTGATTTGCGTACCCAGTAAATAGATTAAACCAAATAACTTTTTATAATTGCACATAAAAAACTACCCAACTGACCTAACAATAAAGTAACTAAAATGTAGTCACAGTTACTTAACATTGAGAAATGTATGAAGGCTTATTCTTATTGTGATACTGAACACAATAAGTAAATACTAGACACTTACAACACACAGAATCCATGAATCACACACATGAACAAAGCACAAATGTACAGAATCCCAGAACAGATGTCCACATTAATTATTTAGATTAACTACACCAGAAGAAAATCTTGAATCATAGAGTTGAATATGTAATAGAATAAAACACAAATTTTGAAATAAATACAAATTTTGAATATTTCTATTTTAAATGTGTTGTAGATAAAGAAAAGTACAGTCATAGTAAAATAAGAGTAAACAAAAGAATAAAGCAAACATAGTTATTTTACTATGGTACAATCAACTACAAAATGCCTACAAATTCGCACCATTCTCTCTAAGGCATGACTGTGAATAATACAATAAGTAGTTTTTATGATGACCTGAATTTAAGTTTTAGTCTCAGTATATTGAAGTACTAAAGTCTATAATAGCAACATACTGCTTTATTATATTTTGCACAATTTTATATCTACCGACAAGGTTCTTAATCACACTTTAACTTGTACAATTTTGTATGTCTTCCTTCCAGCAGTCCCTGGCCTACAGCATTTTGCATGGGAATGAATATTCCGTTAGTGTATATGATGTTTGAAAGCATTCATTATGTGATTGTGTTCAAGTTCGGGGTCCCAACAATCGAATAAATAATTAATAGTTTAATACAATTTTATTGTATTATAGTAAAGACAAATACCATAATAAGACTATTAAAAACAATATTATTCTTATAATTATATCTTTATCATTCAACAAATTATTTCTAAAATTACAGTTATGATAAGTATGTAATTACTAATTACAGGTTAATAGTCTGCTCGTTTTATTAATTTAATTGTAGTACATTTGAAGGACTTCAATATAAAATACCTCCCCTAGCATAGTAACACTAATGTAAATAAACTGTTAAAAGATAAAAACTATTAAGTTAATGTATGCTTCCTTTGTCTTTAATTGCAAAAGTATATTTATATAAATAACGTCACTGTACCAATGTACCAATTTTATTAATTATCATTTTTCCTATATGAAAGTTGCAAAGTCTTGTTTTTATTCTCTGTTAGACCCTGCATCTGCATCCAATAGTGTTCTTCCTTATAAAATATAGGTTAAAATATGCAGGCACTCTAGATATTATTATAAGTGACCTATCTCACTTCCTTTCCATACCAATACTTGCTTGGAACTCCTGTGACTGTGGGTTTCAAATAATAAATTTATGGGATTGATTACCTTACATTAAAACCGGCGAACATTAGCTGCAGAGACTGCGGTTATTGTTAAAAAAAAATCAGAAACGAGTCACTATTAAACTAAGGACTTCGTTATTTTCAGCATTCCTGGCAAAATACTGGAAAAGATATTCAATTCATTTCCTTTGCGTCAGTAGTGAACAGCTAAGGCTAAATTTTACGATTATGACGTCATTTACGTACTCGTCGTCATAGTATTTTGAGGTCTCATATTTCGAGTGGTCGCGGGATCGGTTTCATAGTATTGTGCGGGACCGACGCTGCGGGACAAGGCGACGCCGCACAATACGTCACGCACCGTGCTTCCCAAGGGCGCTGGGCACGTGTCACGCTCGCCGCTAAATATCAAGCGGGATAACATCTCACACACGCAATATTAAGCCGACCTCAAACGTTATTATTACACACTTAAATAACACAGTAACAGCCGGGTTGTCAGCGGGATCTTACGTTTTTAAAGGGAAGTAAAATGCAGTTAATTCAACGCCACATATCTACACTTCTACACTAATATTATAAAAAGGAAAACTTTGTTTGTTTGTTTGGTTGTAATGAATAGGCTCATAAACTACTGGACCGATTTTAAAAATTATTTCACCATTCGAACGCTACATTATCCACGAGTAACATAGGGTATATTTTATATGAAATATATTTGATAAATAGATTTTGAGGTGGTACAAAGTTTGCCGGATCAGCTAGTACTAAATAATTGACGTCATTCGTCATTTATTTCTGTAATAATTATGAAGCTTCTCTTCTTTGTGAAATTAAGAAGTTAAATACAAAGTTATTTTTAAGCAGTACATCAATAAAAGCATTACGTATTGTACTTTAGTCAGTCTTATAATGTACGTATTGTACGTATATTGAGTTATATCTATACACATTAATATTATACCATAATTATAGTATCGGAAGGCCGACGGCGTATTGGCAACACTCCGAGTGATGCAACAGTAGGCGGTACTTGCCACTTTGAGTCTTAAACCAGGTGTGCTGAATATGCGATTGCCTGACTGCCTTTATTTAAAACTCTTCCAGGCACCAAGCATATTAAACTCAACATCCCTATTCTTTATAACTCCTATTAATGTGTATTTGTCTGCAAAAATGTTAATTTACGTAAATATTACATAAGACATTTTTATAATAATCATAAATCATATCATTATAATCTAGCTGTGATCCCGACACGAGTTCATGTTGAAATCAGGTCAAGCGGTAATCGTTGGTCTCATGAGCCTACGGAATGTAGGGCGGGCTAACATTAGCCGGGAGCGACTCAGCACCGAGCCTGCTCTGGACAAAAGCAAATCAACACCAAGCCAAAATATCCTTTCAGCTAACTGTTGCAATAACACTCGGCATTCGGCACTGCGCCGCTTCGGTTAAATTTATGCCTGTCTGCGTAGTCTCAATCGCGTCCGCTCTAAGTGTACCGACGATAAATAGTAAGCTGCGTTGCACTGACGTCTTTGTTAGAAAATCTAATTTAATTTCCCTTAAATATATGTACTTCGAATATGTAATTTGGTCATAGTATATGTATTAAAATAAAATTCTACATGTTTTAAATTGTCACCCAATTTCAAAACACCGCCGTAGTTATTATGATGAAATTAACCAATACTAATGAATGCAAATCCACAATCGCTTCAATCAACTTACATTTCATAGAAGTAATGTTTGTTTTTTTTATTTTATTACTTTCAATCGATTTTGAAATACATAAATAGAATGTCCTTTTTAAAATTGAACGTTTTAGTTATAGTATGACATACAACGGAAATACCATACATAAACCACAAATACACTTGTGTAAATAGAAGCGCGTGTCTTAATTATTTAATGTGATTCAACTATACGAGAACTGATTGGCTGTATGCCTTTTTACGTTACACGGGTCTCTCCTCACTACACAGAAAATAATGGAATTTACTCTACCAAATAGAGAAGTATGGGTTGGTTGCCAATCCATGCCTAATGTTTACAAAACGCCCATAATTACCAACAACAAATTTTTACGACTATTTTCGCATGCTACTGTGACGCGATGGATCAACGTATCTCCGAAGTATAGAAGCCCGTATATATGATAGCGGCGATCCATCCAACACGCGATTCCGCCTAACATTGGTTAATTTTGTACACAATAAAAATTTACAAATACGCTTCAAAAGATTCTAAATGACATCAATAATTACGCGTTATTATTACGAATTACTACGTTATTATTACGCGTTATTATAGTTAATTATTACTAAAAATTTCCAATAATTTAATATTCCGCTAAAATAAATCTTATGTATAATACTCTAATAATAGTCTAGTATTATTCCTATGACAGAACAATGATTTAATGCTTGTAGGTAATTATTAGCTTTATCAAGTTTCCCTTTCGACATATTTTATTGTTTGTTTATTATTTGTTTATGCCATGTTTTATTGCATAGATTATTGCAATAACTCACTTTGAGTTTCAAGTAAGTATTTTTATTAAGTATGAAACTAATATTCGGTAAATGTTTGTACCAGATGGCCAGTGGGCATCGCTACCGATGGACATCTGAAATATACTCCATATCGAACAGAGGTTCTACTTGAACAAGCTCACAGATGCATTGCCACTTCTGATAACTGATATAGCGACACTTTGAGTCAGCCGTCACCTACACCCTTCTACCAAAACAAAAGAACTTTACGCCAGAAATAGGTTTGACGGTAGTACGTTCGCGATTGAAATGTACAAGTTATATTGTTTTTTATAATATAGGAGTAGCAGACGAGCATGCAGTCCACCTGATGGTAAGTGGCTACTGCCGCCCATGGACATCTGTAATCATCCTCAGATAGGATAAGATATTCCTACCTGAGGTCGGCCACAGATGCGCCGCTACCCCGGAGGACTAAGCTGGAACCCTTTAAAACGGAACACAGCAGCGCCTAAAACTGCTGTTATTAGGTAGAAATTGGTGTGGAGGTGGTGCCGCCGGAGTCGAACCACAAAGGGTTCTACCATCTTCAATGAGTATCAAATATATTCTATACAGTAGTAGTTGCAATTTAATACGAATAGAAAATATATGTAATACCTACATGAATTGATTGAAATAAGTAAATAGAAGCAAAACAATGAACAGAGAAAGTGTCTTGTCGCTCTCGTTCATTGCTCGCCATTACCGATACGAACGCATTATTACAGTTGCTGTCACTTGTAATCATAGAGGATATGTGTATCTAATGTGACGTATAATTTTTGTATTATATGTTGACTGTATACAAAATGTGTATGCTTTCTAAAACACGTTTGCATACAGGTCTGTAGATGCATTTAACTATATGCGTCTTCCTAATGTAAAAAGTTATTCCCTTAAAATTTAATAGGTAAAATTATTATACAGAAAATTTTTGGGTAACTTGATAAACAGGAAATGATTGGTCGGTATCGTCTCAACAATCCTATGGAATTCCAGCTTTACTACCTAGACTGGTACTATACATGACAAATAGAATATTAGATATGTTACGGAAACTTTCGAGTTAATGGATCCATTGATCAGGTGAATTATTTTTACATTTTTGATTCCACCTCTAAGTCACCACTACGTATATGGATTTGGATTCGTATAGACTTCAAATTAGTGCTTTTCCATTGTTGGTAAACATGGTATAATAGTCACGTTTATTGTTTATCACTTGTTTGTATACTTTTCTGGTGCACTCTACGTGATATACTCACCATAGTTCCTATTAAATTATTAAAAGGGTGTGGAAAACACGGCTTCTTTCAATTCAACTACTGATTGAATTAGTAACGATTAGAAAACAGACAGAACTAGAATATAGAATTAATCTCGCCGGCTATATACGGGATTTATTCTGGTCATCAATTGAACGGGATGTTGTGTGAAAAGGCACATCAGCGAAATTAGATTTGATTTATTTGCGATGCGTAACTAACCACGCGCAATCTTGCAAATACCTTTATCGCACGGGATTGCGAATGTCGAGTCCCGCGAATACTGGGATTAAAAATTTCTTACGCTATTGCATTCACTATACAGAAGTATAAAAATAAAAGTGTTATTCTAATACATGCATAGATCTATGATGATTAAAATAGACATACACCCAATTGGAAGTCCGCACGCGATTGCGATGAGATCGAAGACACGTAGACCTTGCGCACCCACTCGCCCACCTGAGACGGCCTTATGCAACGCATTGTGCACGTACGTTATCGTTTTACACGAGACAATTAAACTCTATGCACTTGTTTCATATAAACTACATTGCAACAACGTTACACTTTTGTCTATCGTAGGAAAAGTTACGTACTAATTCAAGTTTTTACGTACTAATATACGTACTAATATAGAGGTGGCAAATAAACGTGTAGTACACGTGATGGTAACTGGCCATTGCTGCTGCATGGAAATCTGTAATGGACATCTGGACTAAGTTTGAATGCCTCGTTTAAGTGTGTCACCCTATTCTCTAACCACAACTTTTATGAGTTTCAATAAAATCTCACTATAAAGGTCATCTTTCTATTTGAAATGCTTCATTAGAGCACAAATATTTCGCTAATTTTCGAGGTCAATTTACACCTATCTCGAATTGGTCTCACCATTGAACAATAAAATAATAGAAGATTAATATCTACTGCTCACCGAATTGCTGCTTCATACAATTTTTTGTATAATTAACTTTATTAAGCCAGTAAATTTATTGCCATTCATTAATTTGAACTGTTTGCCAAATACGTGTGTGACGTAATCGTTTTTAAGTATCGGTTCTTGTTTTTGTAAAGCCAAAATAAATACACACAATATATACCTGTTAAATGCTGTATTATTATACATTCCGCTTTTAATAAATGTATCTACTTCCAATTCATATCAACACGTTTTTGTTCAGAATACAAAATCAAGGGTATTTTATAACAATTT
This sequence comes from Epargyreus clarus clarus, assembly GCA_014595695.2. NCBI lineage: Eukaryota > Metazoa > Arthropoda > Insecta > Lepidoptera > Hesperiidae > Epargyreus > Epargyreus clarus. Next base: position 2,594,662 of record JACTTY020000035.1, read on the forward strand.
ATGTATTTTTGATCAAAGTCATACAACATATTACGAGATGTTTAATAAAATTACACGCGTTTATTTGAGTTAATTATACCTGAATTCGTTGTCAATATCTTAACCTTGATACAAGCTCAAGTAACACGCCTCATGTTACACACTCGTACTGATATGCTGATTTACCAAATCGATTTATTCAGTATTACAAAAAATACGAATTGTTTTATACGTATCCTACAAATGGCAGTCAAATACAAAGCAGATCCAATCTAAGCAAGTGGCATGTTTCAGTACCTACAGTTCATTGACAGTCAACCTTTAGTGCGGAAAGGACAAAAAATCACGACATGGACTCTTGTGTTAAAAGCATGATGTAATGTATTATGTTATTTGAGAAAAAAGGAAGAAATGTAACTAATATTAAGACTAGTATGGTTTATTATTTTCTTTATTTATATCATAATAATTTTACTGGGCAGATATCGAAATTATTAGTTTAATTTAATAACCATTATTCATTTATTACATACGCAAATATTAGTGGCTAGCAGAGGCGGTGATCACTGTTCAGATAGACTACAAAATCATGCTACTTCTATTACCAAAAAAACATGAAATGTCACGACTGAATAAAATGCTATTATATAAACATTTTTATAAAATGGTATGTTGACAATTTGACGTCACATTGGTAACATAACGAATAATAAAAATAACATTCTGTGTCACTGCCCTTATACCTAATCTGTTAGCACGAGGCCAACAGCCGGTTGCCGTCCGGTCGAAGATTGCAAAGTGCTTCGTTCAACAGCACCACTCATTTTTATAAGAGAACTTCCACGATTCTCCTCCAGTTAAAACTGTTAAATATTCGCAGTTTTAGGGCGGTAAATTAACATAAAATTAATTAATACTTAACGTTCATTATTTACATATTTTAAATTCATATATTTTTAAATTTTAAATAACCGTAAATAAACATAAGAATCTGTTTAATTAACAAATTAACTTGACGCGCCATCAAATTCGGCGACTTACGTTATAAATAATTAAAATAATATGGTCGTAATAAAATTGTTTATAGGTAAACCGCTCCTTATTGGCCCTTATATAAAAGTATTTTAGTATCTCCTTAATAGTTAAACTTGAGAATGAGCGTATTGGAATCATAGATTGGGTAATGTAATATTTATAATAATGCGAAATATTTTATTTCTCTTTCTCTGAACTGTGTGTATACAAAGCAATATCAAAATGTGATGATACGCATGTACTCCTCCCCATTATACATGATGCCTTTATACTGTAGTATTGATAAACTTGTAACATTCTTATTATTGTCTAAACAGAACCCGTCCCAGTCTGTTGCCGTGAAAGTGGTGACGAAGAAGGGTATCCAGAAGGCTTCGGAGATCCTGGTGAAAGAGATCAAGATTCTGCGCGAGCTGACGGCACTGCATCACACAAACCTCGTGGCTATGCACGACTGCATGGACAGTCCCGCATATGTCTACGTCGTTATGGAGGTAGGATTAATAAACTTACAATAATTGATGTTCATTTACTTTAATAATTGATGATCACTTACTATAATTATGGGTATACCAGTCTCGGTTAGATCATATTCTAGTTAACGCGTGGTTTCTTCCGCCTTTATAAACAGTGTCCGAAACACAAAAAACCTATCCTAAGAAATACAAAAACAAAGTACAAAAAAGTTATCTAGTTCTATTGCACAGCAAGCGAATCCTTACACGATAATAAAATGCACAGCAGGGGGCATGTTCTTATTAATCCTGAAATGTAATTAATTCTTTTGAAAAAAAAATACATTTTATGCTATGTAATTGCTCATATAATACTAGCTGCAGACACCGGTCTCGGTTTTACTAAAGACGACTTGCGATTCTGTAAGTTTGTTTTTCTGATGAGCCTTAATCGATCGGCGATATATCAGCTGTCATGATAAAGGCTCGTTGACAAATAAATGATCCTTATATTTTTAAATAGCAAAGTTTTGCGACTAGTACCTACGCCTTTACGAAAAGGACATTTCAGCGATGAGGTCATACCCAGTAGTAAATTATGGTAGTTAACCAAGTAAACATATAATAAGTACATTCTATTTAAAAGTGATTCTTGCTGTTTTTTATTCACTCCATATTCCATTATGTAGCTATAACTAGAAATATAAACTTATTTTGTTTTACAATTCCCTTATGAGTACGTACGATTAATTAGCAATAGATCATTACCGCATACTCCGTTATGAGCAAATTATAGCCATTGTGTTTCTATTAATTTTATGACTTTATTTGTTCTTACATTCGCGGATTTATACACGCGACCTCGTGCATGGTTCTCTCTTGAGTAATTGTTCTTACTACTGACATAATCGAAATTAAACTAGAAATATAAAACAAACACACAATGAAAAATAAAGGAGCATAGAATTAACTTAAAATGTTATTTTAGCGACGCGAGACATTTATCTCTACACTGTATTTGTCTGGTGATCTTTTGATGTGGATATTTCCACTTACACTGTTCTCTGATCATCCTTGAGTTATGTATTAGAAACCAGTGTGATTAAAATTCTAAAACGGTTTGAAATGCCACAGATGCTACAGAGTTTGCCATTTATTATCATCATACATAGTCGTAAAAAATGCGCGTATTTTTAATGCTATTTTAATTGTCACAGATAACTATATCTATAAAACATTTAGCTATTTATTAAAATTGAGATCAGTGTCGCGATAATCAAATAAAATAAACTATTTAAATTTTAGTAAAGTTCTAGTAAAATTTCAACTAAAAATGTCCTAACCTCTACAAGCACAAATAACCGGAACAGCGAAATTACCACACAATAGAGCGATGGTAGTTCGCATTGTTTAATTCGCTGGCCCGTACGGCAACAATTACCAGGAAATTGTAAAGTTATTAGCGGGCATTAGGTGCCGTCCGTAACCCGCTGGCCTTGCCCTTAATCCATCCGCGATAACAACGTGACACACTGCCCACTTAACGAAGTCTCGAACCACGCTTTTTATCAAATTTTTAACCTCTCCATCCATCCATCCCGCGCTCGTTATTAACCGAAATGTCAATGTACTCTTAAGTAATTCATTCGGATTTATCTTTTTGCGCAGTACTGATGTACGCTTCCTATTACAGATAATAAATAGATGATGGCAAAAAAATACGCAAAATAAAAAAGTCCAAGGTTTATTCACCTAATTAGTTTCTTAACTATACCTATAACTTCTTGTATGTATTAAGTGTGTGTATTAGTACCTTCTTGTCGTACAGTGTTACCTACGTTTAATAGGTAATAAGCATCCACAATTCCAAATCTCAATCTTCTATCTCTTAGTCGCCCTTCTCTCCCTCCATAAGAACTAGAATGTCCTACCACGTGTGTGACGGCATATACAATAGAAAGGTTAGCTTCTCCTCTTTAATTATAGCCTAAAATCGTCCTTAATGAATGATCGAAGCAATTCAAAAATATTTTTACAAACCTGATCGGTACTTTCAGATCAGATATTAGCGCGTTCAAACCATCACTTCAGCTTTATAATATGTATTAGCATAAATAGTGACTATAAAAAAATAAAATAACGAACAGCATTATATAATAACATTAGAAAAAACATCGTCTTTGCCATTTTTATGAATATTTGTGTTATTTATACATCTCATGTCATCGGGGAACGAGGCACCGCCTAACCTAACCGCACCGCCGCTGCCTTCCGCGTTGTCGCGCCCGCGAGTACTGATTTGAAGCAAGGTCACAAAAGCTTCCTCCAATATTTAATGTTATAAAAACGTCTACATTTATTACGTAGTTGAAGTCAAATCGAGCGTCACAAAAACGTGCAATACGATAAATTTTCATATTTGCAACATTCACGTGATTTGATAACATACTCAACGCAACCTACATAATATTGTGTAGTATTTATTCGTTATGGATTCGTGTGTACTAAAGTTTGTACAAATGCGTAGTAACTGTTTGCCTAGTTAAAGATGTAGTCTGCGTGCAAATACCCACCACGCAGTCTGTGCGTGCCTTATCTGTTGCTACCCTACAGACTACATATAGGATGCTGCGGGACCTTGCAACATTTGTTGCAAATTAAATAAATTAAGTGCCTAAAATTCGTCACACAAGAATATAAACCTTGTTTCACGCTAACCATGACTGGTTATTGGTGCCAAAGCGCGGTTTGGGTTTTCTGAATTAATACAGATTATTATTCGAATTGGAACATCTTATCTTCTCAATAATATACATACATAAAATTATTTTTTCGTCTGTTCGTTCGCTTTTTTACTGGTGGAGGATTATTTATTTGGGTGCCCTCCGTTTCTTGCACGGGTATGGTAAGCGATAATAAAGGGTCGTTCTCGGGTATGTACCTATCTAATGCTCAAATCTTGCAGCAAATAGAATTAATAATGTTTTACTTACACAATAATTTTATTTTATTAAAAATACTTTTTATATTACGCATGAATAAAAAGTTATTTATTAAAATTTATTATACGAGTACATCTTTATTCTTTATACATCTAATCTATTCTTCAAATCCGTTGCGGAGACGCATGTTCTTCAGGATTGTTACCTTTATGAATATTAAATAATTACCGTGCCATAACTTTCATTGCTATGTTTTAAACAGTGGATAATTAGGTAATAAAAGCCCGCGTAAAATTGCACGAGAGCTATTAGTGTATAAAGTTTAATATCAATTTATTCTATAAAGTACCTAATCATGGGAAGGTATTTTATCAATTAATTTTATTATTGTATCGTCAAGTGCATGGAATTTTACTTCAATTAATTTCATCGTACTTTTTAACCGTAACATAAACACTGAACCGTATTGAATAACACTTAAATTGTCAGTAAAAATTGAAAAATACTGATTTTGCAACGCGTTTAATTTGCCCTTTGTTGGTCGGTACTCGGTGCCACCGTGCTGCCCCACTAACCTTTATATCATTCATTAGTCACAGTTTCAAGAGTCGTGTACGGCTCCTATCAGTGGTTGATAAACCGTTTATATTCGTATTATGTAAATAATCGTACACATAAATTGAACATTAGCAGATATCATTACAATAAATTGGATTTTGATTTGCAGCCCAGTTACTGACTGAATAATAAACATCCTGGATGGGGGCGTAGGGTGCACTACGATAAGAGTATTATTGCAGTTTTGATGTACAACTAACCTTATAAGTACCTAAAACTAACACTTCTTAAAAGTATTATTTTTGAATATTAATGCATTTATTTTGTATACGGGACATTACATTAAACTGTTATTTGTCTTAATCGACTACTGGCCCCATCCAGTCTAATTATCTAATTTTTAGTTAGATAAACATTGCCAATTTGTATTTGTGCTGGATTTTGTTTCTGTTCTATGTACCAGACTGTCCCTAAAGACGTTAATTAACGATTTTATTACTGTTAATTAATGGGCATCTATCAGGAGCTAAAGTCTGGAGTCTGGAGTTTAGAACTCTAGAGCTTGAACTTAGTACCCTCCCTTCCACAAAACTGCCAAGCACCATTCCACTCGAAACAGTCGCAAAGATCCTGATTTAAAGAGACATTCTATCAGCTACACGTGAAATACAATGTCCGCTTGTATAGCTAGGTATGGCAAGTAGACGCTATAGGTATAATTACGCAATTAATTAGTAACAGGAGCTAGCTTCGACATATTAACACGTGTAGCCCACCGCCTCGTGTGCACGGCCGCGAAGTGTGCCGTGTCGCTGATAATAGATTACTGTACTGCGCACAAATGGCGAACGTAGCGACGACACGCGTCTGCGACCCCCGTCCCTCGGCCGTCCGCGAATTAAATATGCGAATACATGCGCGAATTATCGGTCTTTCGTGTTTATAAACAAAGACCCGTTTGTAACTAAATTGCGCAACGTCGAAATAAGTTCCGCGTGTACGATCGTCGCGTAGTAACATTCTTTTGGCAGCTGTTCTTTCTAAATTGACAGATTTTTCTATTGGAAACAGAAAATAGTGCTGTTTTATTTGTATTTTTTTACTTACAAATTTTATTATAATAATTTTATTTAGTCACTGATTGGAAAGGTCAACTCATTGAAAGTAACATTGCAGATTTTAAATACAATTACTTGGTATTGAAATCATAATAACAATATCAATAGTACAACTTGGATATTTATTTACAGTTTATACACTGCGTTGGTTATGTATGTATATGTATACAAACAAAACATTAGCGTTATCGCAATGTTAACGTTATGTAAAAATGGGAAAGTAACGGTATCAACCATACCGATGCAGCTCAGTTACTGTTATATTTCACTTAGAACGACGCTTGTTCTTTGTTGCATAGAAAGGTAGTCAGTATGTTGATCGCTGAGTACAAAAAGGCGGTTCCTTTGGTCACATATGTAGTACTATTTGCATGCAAAGAAAAAAAGCTTTTGTGTTAGGTAGGGAAATGTTGCTTTTGGGAGGGAATCACACCCACTAACGCACACCAACCTACTACAATGATTTAATCAATACATCAAAACTGAAATAAAACGTTCTTTACTCAAAAGTATGAATAATTGAAGAGAAAATAATTAAGAACAGTTCTCAATTTTAGGTATAATCTTAATGATTTTGCGAAACCTGTTTTGCAGTTCACCTATATTTGTTGACGAACCAAGTTCACCGAGTCTTGTCCATGACCGCGCGATCCCACGCATTAGCCAAATATGCAACAAAACATCACAATTATTAACATACTCATCTCCAATGGAAATGAGCGTAGCTTGAAATGTTGGATCGTAAAATGCTATTTTGCGTAGGTTGGTTATTATTGTCAGTAGGTAGACAATTTGGAAGTCCATCCCGTATTAGAGTTGTTTATATGATAATATATCTATTCATGTTTATAGGCTAACGCTAGTTTTGACTATCGACGTTTGGAGTTCGAAATTTTTTATCAGTAATTGTCAAAGTTCGATCTTAGGAAGACAAAAAATTGGTACATTGATTAACGAAAACGGACGTAAGACGTAACACAAAACATATAAGAGTATTTATTTTACCAACCATTTTATTATGTTTTGTGTGAAAAAATAGGAACATTTATAATTAAAGTCGAAATTCGATCGTTGGGCGAAATACTCGTTATATATTAATCGACTATGTTAATCGCGTTCTTATACAGTTCTGTTTATACAAATGGTCACGAATTAGTTACAAACATTTTTGCTACTACCTAATATTATTAGAACCGTTTCAAGGGCAAATAAGCTTGGTTCTTGTTGGTATTTTTGTTGCGTAAAAACTAAAACAGCAGTGCCCTCATCGCAATACAGAGCCAAAGAAAGTTCATTGGCACGAGTTCCTTTTAGTCGACTGAACGTACCTACGTTGTCATGGCTTCGCAAGCTGACTCAGTAATTACCCACATCTCTTTGACCGATTAAGACAGATGTGCGCACATTTTTTATAAGTCATTGTATCGCAATGGCGTACCGCTTCCTTTATTATCTCCTTTGATACATACAAAGAGAAATGCTCGATGTTGTAAGATATATGTTTATGTTTGTCACGAGAACACAGGGATGGCCAAATATCGTATATTATCAGAGATGTACTATTTACTAATTAGACTCTGCGATCTACCAATTGCAATCTACCAATTTATCTCACTCTTCCATAGGAGTGTTGGTCGACAAAATACGTCACACTAGTATAAGAAAAGTTGCATGCTTTTGAGAATTCTTCAACATAGCACAGTAAATATATATGTAAGTATGACTTTAACCTTTCTCATTCTAAAAGTAACCGCCCAGAAGTGACTCATAAATACAAATGGTGACAATGGATTCACGAAACATTCACGGAAAGTCGAATGAATACTGGGAAAGATTTTGAAAAGGATATTTAGAAAACACGATGTTCACATGGATAAAAGGAATATAAACAAAAGAAAAACTTTATGATATTGATCTTGACCAGTTGCGCTCAAAAGGTTTTGTATAAGATGATAAGTATAACATGAAAGCAGAACAAGTTCTTATATTTTTACGTTCCTCTGACTGCCCTCGGCATCAGAAACCTGGTTATTTTATAAGTTTTATTATTTATTTTAGAAAGTTATGAACATATTATGTATCCGCGAATAAAATTAATTTCCTTTCAATACTCGCAATGCAGATACAGTGTCGATCTACTTATGTCAGTATTATGTGATTTGATTGGACAAAATGACTTACTTCATAAGTGAAACGAAACTAGTATTCGCATACGCTTGCCGCTTACAACAGATATTACTCAATATTGCAATTTGAATGGTTCACGTGGACCTTTGGAAATGTTAGTGTTAACTGGAATAAATGCCCTTTTCATTTTTATACGTGCAATTAACAATATAATTACAATGATCGCAGTATTATTTTAAATAAACATGACTTTCGAAATAAAACGTATCATGAACTATTTCCTTGTTATGTGTATTATATACACTTATGTTTATTTTGATATAAGCGTATTAGAGTGCATTATGTAACGGCGTGTGTCAGTCTTTGCCCGAGTTCATGTTCACGTGCAGTTTATACGTAGGAAAGCTGATGTCATCTGAGCTGACGATAATACGCTGCAGGCAAAAGTATCGATTGCCTTGGAGTCGTGACGTCCACTGCTCGGTAGAGATCTGAAGTACACGACTTAAGAGACAGTAGACTTGAGATTCGATAGAAAATAGGAATTACTAAAATGTAAACAGAATTTTATGATTACAAAATTATTGACGAAGAAAAAAATGTAAGCGCTGACCGAAATATATGCTTTAGATAATCTGATAAGCGTATATAATCACGTCGAATAGTTCATGATTATTAGGTACATGTAACGTGTAACGTTGCACAGCTGCGGATAGCGCCCAACAATTTGTGACCTCGTGTTTGCATTAATAAATGCGCCCCGCTCTCGGGCCCTACAATTTGCACGTGGCCAGCCCGGCCTTGGATATTCTCAATAGGGCTTCACTTGGTACTGATAGCAACGAACACATCGCGAATTCTATTTTGACGTGGGAAGTGTGGGAACAGACCCACGTAAAGTTTAATCGACAAATATCTTCCACAAATTGAAGTTCAGTTTGAATTATCTTATATATTTTGGCAATGCAATTTAACAATGATGACAATAATTTTTGTAGGGTTTTTTTTTGTTAAAAGGAGATTTTACATGGTAAATTCGTTTCCTATTTTCGTTTGGTCCATATATTGTTTGATTTACCTTCTGGACGTTATCTGACGTCGTCGAGCAACATGAACTAATAAGCTCTATACTGCACTTGAATCCATTATTTTCTATCGTTCACTAAGTTATTAATAGTTAGAATTTGACGTCCTTTGGAAATAGGTCGAAGAGTTTCATTTAAATAATGTGTCTTTCAAATAACTACAACGTAATCGTTATATAGAGAGGAAGGGTTTTCTTTGACAGGTTTGGTTTAGACCCAAATCAAATCGCCCGCCCAAATCCAAAAATCATCACCGCCGCTGAGACACTGGTATATTGTTATGAAAGCAACTTGTTTCTTTGTTGTGATATGATAAATCTTATAACTGGTGTGCTATGGGCTAATCAACGCGCATGATTACATCAGATTGCGGTTTCTCCACCGTGTTGGCCATTTACGATCTGGAAAGTAATGGCCGGATATCAGTGTCACTGCTTTCTATCACAAAGTAATGTTTCTGCGATATTTGCTGTTTGTAATCATACGATTATAATCATATGTATTGCTATTTGTATTACATTAACGTCATGTTATAATTTGTTTTTCTATCCAGAAATCTAGATCGTTATTTCTTATGTTTTGAATCGCTCTTATAATCTATGATTGATAATCTTACAGTTTATATTATATGTAAGCGTCATTAGACGTAAAAGGAAATGTATGACGTTTGTAGTCACGATTATCTATGGGTAATACATATTGCGTTAAGTCTTCAAATGTAAATGTGTTTTTACATAGGTACATCTTTACAGTACTTTGATTTCTACACAAGTGATCACAGACTGAAATTTAAAGAAATTGTAAAACGCAACATGACAATGACGTATAAGTAAAATGTATGAAAAATTATTAGATTTTCTCCGACACTATTTTCGTAATGAAAACAAACAAACTTAGCTCATAAGACGTCATCATAAGTAATAAAATTACCAACTTATGTGTTTTGAACATGTTATTATCACGAATTGTAAATACGAGTGGTACATGAACCCACTGCGGTGTCATTGATCCATTATTTAAGTACCTACACCGGATATTTTGGTTCAAGTCACATATAAACAATCAAATGCATTTTTGGAAGAAAGTGCGTGAACCAGACAGCGTCGAATAAAAAGATTATTGACCTAAACATTTGAACGCAACGTGCCCACTGCCCATGCATGGTGTAATCCAGGGGCTCCCAAGCTTTTCTTGGCCAGCGACCATTTGTATGTCATTCTTGTTAGCAGGGTGGTCCCGGCTATGTAGATATATTAAAAATAAACTGTAATTATCAAACTGAAACTTAAATTTTGAACTCAATAGAAACAAACATTGAAGGATATAATAATATTTTAGGATAAACTTTTGTAATTTTGTAATAATTTGATTTCTGAGCTTGCTTTTTCTTTACTAGTTCGTTTATCTCACGACTACTATTATTAACCAAAGCTACCTAAATCATCACATACTTTGAAATGGCTCACCGCCTGCTAAATTTAAAATTGTTCGCGGACCATATTTTAGCTGGTGGTCCACGGACTACTTGTTGGGAACCCCTGGCGTACCCTAACGGAACGGTGCGGGTGTCGCGGTCCGACAAGCAACCAGTCAATCACACATCCGCCCGCATCCGCATTGCCAGTCTTATCGTGACCTGTTCTCTTCATCTACAACTTTTTTTGACTTGAAGCGTTTGATTGAAGCACCAAGCGAGCATGTAGTTCACCTAATGGTAATTGGTCACTGTCACTCATGGATATCTAACTCGTTACCTACTCGTAACTAACTCTGTATATAACCAAAGTTCTTTCTACCTGAAGTCGGTCACAGATGTGATGCCGTTCTCGAGTACTAAGATGGTCGCCCTAGATGTAGTAGTCATTTACAAATGTAGGCCGAACTGATAGAAAACCAATTTAGAATAAGCTTTTAATATAAACTTTAAAATAGGCATTTAAATTAAATGAACCAACAATCACTTCTATGTTACATAGTTGTGTAGAATCATCTGTGAACTTCAGTGACCTAAAGTAGTTACTCTTGATTTAACTATACATACACGTACAGTAACAAACAGTAAGGCAACGAGTTATTATCAGTAGCGTTTATACAGTTATATGATCCAGTTAATGTTGAGCAAAATAAAGATATAGAAATGCAGTATACGTGAAAAATTATAATTTATTCATATTAATTAATTTAAATACAAAATAAATTGTGTAGGCATTGACACGCTGGTTGGAATATTAACATATTTACACAAGAAAATACTCTACCTTAATGATACTTATACTACCTATATTTGTCGATCTAATTTATCTTACAACACGCATTATATACATTCATCACAAATATATTCCGACTTGAGTTTAATTAAAAAACGTAAACACCACTTTTAGACGAAACTGTAGCACACAACAAAAGTGATACTTTTGACACTTTCAAATGGATTACACTTGATCGTCTCTTCCACGTAATAAAATGATCACTTGACCTAGACGGGCGACTTGTCCTGTAATGGAATTTCCTCTGGCGACGTTCCATTGGCATTTCCTCCTGGACGTTCATTTGGTGGCCTAGGAGTGGAGCTAAATCTTTTCTTGATAGAGCTCCAGTTTTTCTTTATTGTAACTCCGGCCACTATAACAACCATACCAGCAACGATGATGGCAATGATGCTTCTGTCGACTCCTCCTGATTTAGTGTCAGAAGTCTTTGCTCCTATTTTCACATCTCCTTCAGTGGTAGTAGGCTCTACCTCCTTGGGAGCATCCACTATAGTGTTCGACGGAGCAACGTCAGCAGGTGCTTTGCTGATTTTAGATCTAAGTGAAAATTCATTTGTTAAGGCAACCTTCTCATTTACTGGCGCACTAGTAGTTAATTCTGGGAGGCTTGTTAGTGGTGATACATTAGCAGATTCTCCTTTATTTGATTTTGAATCGGTAGGAATATTTAGTGAGGGATCGGCATCTTCTTTTTCTTCTTCCTCAGTACCAGGATGCGGTATTATTGCAGGTAAGACAACATTAAACAATTCATGGTCAATCTTTTCAGGAGCATCAGGACAATCATAGGACTCTTTATCACAAGATCCTGTGCACACTGATTCCAGATTTTCTTTGAAGCGACCGCATATATCTTGTAATAATTCCGGCGTCGATGTCGCTAAAGTTACCTTCCTTAATTTACTGAAGCCTGAAAAAACATCTGGTGACAGTGCCTGAAAAAATGTTTTTAAGTAGCGTATAATTTATATAATTCATTTGTTTTCAGTATTGTGTATCCTGATTTAAAGAAAGTGTACCCAGTGGGCCATTAAAAGGGTTGGAACCAACTGAATTTAATATGTTTGGGAAAGGTTTTTTGATTATTAATTATTAAAATTTACCGTTCTCATGTCATTGCCGCCGAGATCCAATTCTTCCAACTTGGTGAGCGATAAACTGTTCTTCAAATCTTTTGGATATTCAATAAGACGATTATTTGCTAGTTTCAGGACTACCAGCTCTGGAAGTTCGCTGACTGACTGAAATTATTATAAGTTTAGGATTAAAATAACTGTATTATGTATTATAACAATAAAATTTAGTTTAAAAAGTAGTATATACTTACTCCAGATATTAATTCCATGATCAAATTATCGTTCGCGTTAAGTTCTTTAAGGTTCTTCAGTGAGGATACTTGCTTTGGAATTTCTGTTATTTTGTTCTTCTGTATATTCAATTTTGTAGTGCTAGGGTCTATCGGGCTCGGAAATTCAGTAAGGCCGTATCCCGCACAATCTACGACAAATTCCTCTCCCTCTGTATTGCATACACATGGAGTTGGGCATGGTGTTGCATTATCAGTACTAGAAATGACTTCATTATGCGCTTTGGCTTCTACTTCCTCTAATTCAGGGGAGGCGCTAAATTCGGTCGTCGTATGTAACGTTGGATCCTCAACCACGCCCTCTCCACTACCTTCAATTACGACATTGTCATTTTCTGAATGGTTATCTGGAGGAAATTGATTATCGGTCTCAATGGGAATCGTCAACTCATCGTGACTTTGGGCTTTCACATATCCACACCTGAAAAAATAATTTTCCTGGATTATTAACACGTGACATTCAAAATGAAATAAGTATCTTTTGTTTTATCGTAACGAGCTGACGTAAAATTACTAAGTACAGAGATAAGAAAATGATAGCTGCTAGGGCGTAACCTGTACTGTGATCTCAATATACCGACACTTATCGACCAAAAAGTTCAATCAAAACCTTACATAATATATCTATTTTAAATCAAAGTTTATAATAAGGATAGTATTATGTACATCTTAAATCGTACTTAATGTTACAGAAATTGCAACATTTAACATACAATTTATGTTCTTCAGTGGAAATTTAAATTATGGCATTATTACATTTGAAAAGCAGCTAAGAATGCCAAAAACATAATTTTCCAGAACACTTTTACTTTCCATCTCAATCAAGGTACCTGTTCAATAATTTTGTTGAGCATTTATATTCGTAATAGTAAATGACACTTACAACAGGACTGCCAAGAATAACAAACAAAGGCGGCTCCGCTTCATGGCCACTAGGAGATGGGAACTGTGATATACAATACACTAGTGATGCAAGTAGGTCCTCTCCTGGCGCTAGTACTGGCGGTGCGCACAGCGCGTAACTCACTGACACTTATAACTATTATCACTCTTGATGATAAGATTACCAACGGCATGGACAAGCTTATCACAAATCAAGCTCGATAACGAGCATAGACGTGAAAAATATATTAGTTCTTCGATTTCCAATTTTTATCGCTCACTGTTATGGGAAAAGATATTAACAAAATGCTTGTCTTTGTTAATGAGAGATAGAAATAACAATTCTTAATCAATATTAATCATCACTACCGGTGCCGCCGTTATTAGAAATGGAACTATCCACCAATCATTTCCACAATTTGACAAATTCTGCCTACTAAAAATTGACTTGTGGTGGGCAAACATTTTATGGACTGCCATATAGATCTCGAGCATTATGTAATTAAAAATAATTATGTTAAAAGTGTGATTAAATGTGATTGTGAATAAATGTAGTAATGTTACCTAATTGGCACTATTTTGATATTGCGTGCCCATACGAATTGTAATACAAATAAAAATTATAAATACGAGTAGTATTAAAGGTCAGTGGCAATGGTAATAGATACACGCGTATCGCATAGCGATAATAGAAGCTGCGGGAAATTGATCTATTTATACTGTAAACATTTTTAGTTCTTTCTTAGGTTGATAGAAATATATAAATATAGAAATAGGATATTCTTGGATTATCCAATTCATTGAATTATCTTTAAACCGGAACACTTTAAAACGAATATTTATTGGAATCTAGCGAAATGATTAAATGTAAATTCGCAGTAGTGTTATCTTTATCGAAATGACGTGTATTTCAGTATTACCGCAGAATATAAGAATTACAGCGTTGATCTACATTTCAAGTGTAGATAATGGAGTTTACATACAAACGGTGCCTTCCATCTTTGTTTTACATTGTAAATTCGCCATTCACGTTAATTAATAATATTTCAAGTTCGCGCTACTACACGCGTTTTCATCTTTAGTCTAGGAATCTTAATATTGGACAAAAATGTGCCTATAGAGTCAGTAAATTGACTTTATTATATAATGAACTAGAAAACTGACTTTATTATACAGGGTGAATCTCCATAAAGTGCACATATTGAAACAGGTAAAATTAAATCGCATTTTGTCGACAAAAAAAATATTAAAAAAATTAAAAAAAATTTTTTTTGGGTTTTACGACCTTTTGAATTTTTTTTTGGGAATTGTGCACCTGAAGTAAATAAATCGCTATAACTTTTAAACTAAGAGGGTTATCAGGTTCAAACAAAAATAACAATGATTGCCAATGATAGGCCGTACTGATCCATGAAAAAAAAAAACAAAAAAGAAACATCTTCCCAGGAAAAAAATGTCAGATTAGTGCAAAAAAGCACTTTTTTTAGGTAAAATTTTCAGTAATCATCAATTCTCTCAATTTCAATAATCTAGGTATTTTATTTTTTTATTATTATTTAATGCAATTCTACGTCGTATTAGCTTTCAAACACTAAAAAAACCACGCCTCTAACTCAAGTATAAAGTTTGCTAGGAACGTTTCAAAAAAGACGCGACGCACGTGCGCCCTAATAAAACTGGTATAGTCCGACCCATAATTAGATGTCCAAAGTATAAACAAAGAAAACTATCAAAAATATGTTTCAATGGTAAATTCATGGTAGTTTCTTATTTTTGACGATATTAAAGTGATAAAACAGTAATAAAATAAATCTTTAATAATTAAAAAAAAAACACTAGTTTGTATTAAAAATGTTATTTATTACCAACACCCTTAAGAACTGCCTTTGTTTAAGCGCTCGTAGGAAACTTTATACTTAAGTTAGAGGCATGCTTTTTTTAGTGTTTGAAAGCTAATACGACGTAGAATTACATTACATAATAAAAATAAAATAAAAAGCCTAGATTATTTTGAGGAAATTCACGATTACTGAAATTTAACCTAAAAAAATTGCTTTCTTCACACTAATCTGACTATTTTTTTCTGGGAAGATAAACTTTTTTGTTTTTTTTTTTCATGGATCAGTACGGCCTATAATTGGCATTCATTGTAATTTTTGTTTTAACATGATAACTCATTTAGTTCAAAAGTTATAGCGATTTATTTACTTTAGGTGCACAATTCCAAAAAAAAACTTCACAAGGTCGTAAAACCCAAAAAAAAATTTTTTTATTATTTTTTTTATTTTTTTTGTCGACAAAATGCGGTTTAATTTTACCTGTTTCAATATGTGCACTTTATGGAGATTCACCCTGTATAATGTGTATTTGCATGATAAAGCTTTTTTAAATCAAGTATCACGAAAATAAACATTTAAGATTAGAACTGCAATTATTTATTTGCATAGATAAAGCGATCATACCTATATTGTTATAATATGTCAGCAATGCGTTTTTGGTTTTCTGTTTCACAGCATTACATTACTCATGGATAAGCGGATGTACTCGTAGGTACTTATACAAAGTGTGACGAATGAATTGTTCTCGAAACATTATACAAATTTATTGCTTTCTTACGCATCAAATGATAGCTAATCAATTGACATTAGCAATGTAATTACCCCTTGTAAATACTTTTGATAATGTTTAAAATTATTTTTGGGCCCTAGCAAACTAGCTATTTTTAGCAGCATCGATTCTCGTTTGGGGGGTTGCATCGATGCTGCATCATGTTTTGGCGACTAGCTGCGTTTGGTCGCGGTATCCAAAATGCGCGTTTGAGTGTCTGCATGCATCACATTCTTGTGACCAAGTACGCCCGATCGCTTTTCGGAGAAATTATAGTCAAAAATCGTTCATTATAACGTTAGCACTAGTGTTTAATGTCTACGGTGTTGAGCGTTTGATAGCTTCCGATAAACACCTAAATAATCGATCGCAGCTACTAAAAGTAGTTAGTCTGCGGGAGCCGTTAGGAAGCCGTCGGCTTGTTAACGAATTCCCTACGCCCTCCATGCACACAGTCATATTTATGTATTCTTATTTACATATTATACTGGTGTATATAACGTTTGTCTGCAATGTACAAGCTAGTATTACATAGCAGTAGTGCGATTTGGCTGGGACTTTCACGTACAAATAGACAACTTTACATAAGATAGAGTTACATGTAGATAGGATGGATGGATTATAAATAGTCGTCCTAATGTAAACGCTTTGCCTAGATATATAGATACGATTTTCGTTCATAGAAATATTTAGGAGCTTTGCAATAATGTTCTGGAAATCGTGTAAAGATAAATTTGCTTTAGATAATCGCCTAAAATATTAAATTTTTCGGACCAACTCTGATAAATAATTAGGCTATACGTCAAGGTCATATTTGTTAAAGAGTTTTACAAGGTTGTATAATTGATTTGTGTGGTCTTATCTATGTACCACAACACAGGGAATCTTATACTAAGGCTGAGTATAGAAAGCGTTAATTGTTAGCTAATCAAAATATTTATTCATGCAGTGGAATAAATGAAGTTAGATGTACTTTATATTCATGATTTCCGCCTAATTATAATATTTAGCTATTATCAGGCAGAAATCCAGGCACTTAGATACACTATGTACTTACCTAATGCGTTCAATACTCTTCGATTGTATTGGTCTACGTATAAAATTTATTTTACTTAGTACTTTGAAGCACAAGTAAAATATAAGTTCGAGTTCGTTTAAATGGATATATTTTATGCTAATCGGCAATTTCATAAATGGCGATTAGTCATCCATAAACAGCCATATTCACGCAAATATTTTGTCACGAATTTACCTTTATACGTCTTAGTCGCAATTTATGGAACTCCTCCCTTCCGTAAATAAGTGATGTGAAGTTTGGTTACCCTTTTTCGTCATATTGTAATTAAAATTCAAAGCTAGTGATATTAATTACGGCCTGTCACGCTTGGGATAGGGTGGGGTTTAAATCCCACCCTTCTGATTTTTTGAAGTTATGTTCGTATTACAGAGTTTATACATTAATCATTATGATTTGCTAAAACAGTGAAGAAAAAAATATTATATGAACATGAAAACATCGCTAGATTTATAAAAGCTACCAATTTGCCGTACCAGTTTGGTGAACTATGACCTGAATCAGCGGTCGGTTATCTTTTGGGGAACATAGACCACATAGTAGTTACATGGGGTAATGATGAGCCGCATTCAGAAGTGGCCTCTGAGAAATTGTTCGGAGAAAAATAAGCCGTCGTCTAGAATTAATTGTGGCTACGTGCGCGAGAAGTTGGGATCTAGGAAGGTTCACGGGCCACAGGTTGCCAACCGCTGACCTATACTGTTTTCATTCTAAGAAGGAAACACTTGACTAACAAAACACCGAAATGGTCACGATGATCATCAAGTTATCTGTGTTATCGCATTTCTTCCAGTATTGCAACGGTGGCGATCTGGCGGACTACCTGCAAACGAATCGGCTGCTGAGCGAAGGCACCATCCGCACGTTCCTGCGGCAGCTGGCGGAGGCGATGCGCGCCATCCACGCCAAGGGCATCGTGCACCGCGACCTCAAGCCGCAGAACATTCTGCTCACGCACAACGTCACGCCGCCGAGGACGCCCCATCCCTCCGAAATTACCCTTAAAATTGGTACGTAGATTTGTACGGATTTGTGATTTAAATAGGCATAATAATCATAATTTGTAACTTCATTATTCATTAGGAAACATTAATTTCCTATGCTACTAATTTTGGGCACTGTTTTGAGTACATTTTTTGAGATTTTTAAAGAGTTTTCATCAGAGTGTATATTTTATGTATGTAATTTAAAATCCTTATAATGTAACAGTAGTAAGTAATACATAACATTATATTCTACTTTTAAATATTTCAACTATGTACTTACGTTATAGTTCGATAAAGATCTTAATGAACGTCTGGTGACGTTTAAATAGGGCGCGATTGTTGGCAGAGGACAATATAGAGAACACTATAACACACACATAAAGTTTTAAATTTGGTTAAACATTATCGACATTTGGACCTTACTTTATTTTTATAAGCAATCCAATATTTAATTACCATTACAATAAATTTAATTATAAACCATTGTATTGTTCGATGGCCTACTAAATAAATTAACAAACAAAGGAAACTTTCATTTTTACAATAGAGAAAGCCGAAAAAGGCAGTCGGAGCGTAGAATGATTCAACAGTGGCATGCCTCAAAATCCTGCTTGCACCGTGAACCATAAATCTTTACCGTTATCTTAATAAGATGTTGACCGAATTTCTTTTAGTAGCGAAATAAATAATATTTGGCTAGCATCTTTATTTTAGTACTTGTTACTTATTGGTTTGTTTATTTTTCTCTTTAGCGGACTTCGGATTCGCAAGATTTCTCGAAGAAGGCAACATGGCTGTTACACTATGCGGTTCCCCAATGTATATGGTAAATATTCAACATATATGGATGGTCTATTCTTTGTTTTATTTTTATTGACAGTTATCTCTAATTTATAATTTTATTTAACAGGCTCCAGAAGTAATAATGTCGCTTAAATACGACGCAAAGGCAGATCTGTGGAGTTTGGGCACAATAGTATACCAGTGCCTAACTGGAAAGGCGCCCTTTCAGGCAACCACGCCTCATGAATTGAAGGCCTTTTACGAGAACAGCGTCGATCTGCAACCCAAGTGAGTGATGCAATGTCTCTTATAAAATTTTATTTAACTTTTATGATTAGTGCATTTTTTTGTATACACGATACGACTCAGATTGAGATCATATATTTGTAAGTGCCCTCTAGGACCACGGAGGTTCCTACCAAATCTATCCAATTTTTAACTGCAATACGTCAAAAATTTACACTTTCTAGTAGATCCTTGGTGAATAAAATATTGGACACATTTCAAGGCATAAAATCTCGTGTGTCCGGTATTCGTCTTCAAAGCTTTAGCGGGCTAGGGCTAAGATTCAATAGTCTGTTGGTCAAGAAGAATGGAAACCCTTCTCATTTCGAGAAGGGAGCCACGCCTAGCAGTGTAACAATGATGGTTCAATATTGATGTATGTCTGCAGAATGCCGCCGGGCACGAGCCCCGAGCTATGCAGCCTGCTCATAGGCTTGCTGCGCCGCAACTCTCGCGAGCGGATGCCCTTCGAGATGTTCTTCAACCACCCCTTCCTGCAACGCCCGAGGACCGCCTCCGTCACAAGTAAGACAATCTCCATACTTCATTGTACACGCTTATACGCTTACTACACTTGTAACACGACACTAGGATTCGTAAATAAAAACATTACCAAGTACAGTAACACCCAGACCTAGAATAGATAATACACTTATTATAAATATTTTAGGGAGATTCGAACTGGACACCCTATACATAAAAACAGAGTATGGTGACCATTATAACGCACAAGTTACCAATATGAACTTTACAATATATGATACTAATATAAAAGTGGACCTTGTTAAAATATCAGAGTATGGAATTTACTGGACCAGTTTTAATAATTTTGTTACTTTATTAGAAAATTTTATTGATCCATTTGGAAAAAATGTGAACAATAAAGTTGTAGGTGTTTCGTAGTTATTTATGGATACTACCAATAATTAGAATTCATTATGAATCAACATTTTAAACTATATAATTAATCCGTAAACTGATTTGAATTTTAATCAAATTGCCAGCTCACTCCTACAGGTTAATTCAATCAATCGATTAATAAGCAAAAACAAATAGAAAACAAAGGTTTCTTTTGTATTTAAGGAGCTAATAACTTATGAGTCGATGGTAGCTTTCGATGCAAATTGAATATTTATAAGTAGCGTTTATAATTAACTGATTTATACTGTTGTCTGGCTAAATAATAACACCTTCGTTTTGACTGTCAACACGTGTTCAAAGGCAACTCGCTTAGGGCACCAGCAGACATGCTACTTTTAGCATCGGCGATCGACGATTCAGCTGCCTTATGAGAGATGCAGCGATCATACACTATACGCCGCACACGTTTGAGCTCCGATCAAACAACTTTGCTCGATGCAATAATTTAACATTAAAAACGCGATTCAACATTATTGCAGTTGCTATAATGCGCGTTTTCATTAACGCGACCGACTGCGGCAAATCATCAAAACGCATGACGCAGGTTCAATGCAATCGTCGAAACGCGAATCGTCAATACTGAAAGTAGCATGTGTGCTAGAGCCGTTACACATGTCACGTAATTTAACCCGGCCGAGTGACTCACCAGCTCAAATCCATTTCATTGTTCTTGCGCTTTCGAAATATTTTAGATATATTATACATAGCTCATGTTTAACATAGTCATATATATATTTTTGATATTGTCCTACTAACATTTATAACATGATTTCGCGCAGTATACATTTCATATTGTACGTACATTTTTAAGGATATTTAATTCTAATTTATTTGTTAACTTGAAATATAGAGCCCGTATATTTAATAACACTACACAATCTACGTATGACTGATATTGATGGAGTTTCAATTTTAATTAGGTAGTATTAAAAAATACTCAGCTTCTAGACATTAATGTTCATGCTTATTATTTAGATTTCAACAACTAGTCACGCGTATCAAACGTCAATCTTTTTAATTAAAAAACGTTCTCGAATACATTTTCATAATTATACTAACATTTCATGCATCACATTATTCACACACATTAATAAGTCTAGTCCAGAAATTTTTGAACTACTTACATGAACTACAAGTGACACGACAGGGCTATTTATTTAACTAATATTAACTCAATATTCAAAATGTTCTTAAGATATGAATTTCTATAGTCAATTTTGATTTAAAACAAGCTGGCCACTAACTAAAAAAAAAACAAACAAAAGAGAAATACATATTAAATTGTTGTGTCTTTGCCTATTTACATAAAGATGTGGTTACGGTGTATAATGTTGTTTAGGTTTGGACTCGGAACTGCCCGACATATCGGAGGGCGATACGGAAGGCCGAGTCGATACTAACTGTTTCCTACAGGAGTCATGGGCCAGTCAGGGTATACCACGCCTGTTTAACTATCGCTTTATGCATGGGGTGGGCTAACCTATTCACTATATTAACCAGAGCCGTCTTAAGGGCATCGAAATTATAAAAAATAAATGAATTGATTACATTGTTGTGTGATTTATAGTGAAGCCCTATATGAAACACGCAACCATATGACATAAGACGGCCCTGCTTATTACTAATTGATCCCCGATCAGTCAATGTTTTAACTGCATGGCTTGGTACTTGTCAGTTATATTACATAGGGGCTGCGGAAATGTGGTTATAAATACCATATATGAGCAGTCGACGCACTGTATTCTATTTTGAACATGAAACTACGAATTTTGCTCTTATGAACAATATTGCCACTGAATTCTGTTAGAACTTAATCCTATATAAGGTTGGTTGGAGATACAGTGAGCATTTAATATCAGATGGACTGCATGTGCGTTTGCTATCTTTTTTATGTATGAAAAAAATTGGGCACAATATTTGTTATTTGTATATTTTATTGCGATATTATGGCTTCGTTCAAAAATTTTGAGGACTAGGTGAATCGTTCGCGCTACCCACTCGTATAGCACACCACTGTGTATGTAAATTGTTGGATCACGTCGCCTCTGCTTCATTCATTTGATCATTCATATTATTGTTTATTTCCGCATTCTACGCTTTCGTACGAATTTTGTTCATCACGATATGAGTTTTATTCCTTCGATATGAAATATTTATGTAGTTTTACATGCTTGTTGTGAACATTTTTCTCTATTTATAAAAACGGAGGGAAAATTGAGTCGAAATTAATATTTTGTCTTTTTCGTTCAATGTGAAAACGTATTTCTTGCTGGAATTTGGTTTTTTATTGGCAATGGGGCTTAAAATGAATATCTTATTATTGTACATGGCTTTATGGATAATGGTCACGACATTTTTATGCGTTGTATATTGGATTTTTATAGATTGCTTTATTTCCGCATATTTCCTTAATTATTGGATATATTACAACATCAACTAAGGTACATCCACAAAAGGAAAAAAGAATGCGACATATTGTCTAATGCTATGTGCCTCATGTATAATACGATGATTCAGAGATAAATTTATAAATAGCATTATATTATTGATTTTATGATATTTCAAAAGTGTTTTATTTTATATCCAGAGTTTGGTTTACACTACATATTTTTGGTGCTTTAAATAAAATAATCGTTTAATTAAACTGTCAATATAGTTTAAATTTATCTTCTGATAATGCCTTTCAGCTGCGTAAAGATATTTATAAAATTTAAAGAGCTGCCAATATCGTACTGTGTATATTTTGTTATATGTTGCTTGCAAAAAATCGACTTTGGCAGCGTAATGTTCATGTATATGTAGAATGAATTATTACTCATTTATTTATTATCAGCAAACTCGACTTCACCCGGACAAAAAAGTAGGTGAAAGCCGAATTAAACTTTCTAATTGTACTGTATTTAGCTAATCCGTTATTCAATTTGGAATTTCAATTCTGAGAAATTGTTTTATAATAATTGAGGCGTACCATATAAGTACGTGCATTATTATAATTATAGAATTGAGTAGTTCGTTTAGTGGTCACGATTCATTGCAATAAATATTGCTTTTTTTACAAAGCCTTTCTGTCTCCGTATTTAATATAGTGTATGATTTTAGACTAAAATTGAGAATTTTGGAATTGAGATATTTTATTATGTAACGGGTACTCACGATATGCGTTTTTTATTGCCGATATTTCGACCCAGTTGCATGGATCGTTAATATAGTATAGTCCGCGCCAAACTGGTAGTCCGCTCTGAAGTGTGAGCAGGTGTAGTCATACAATTTGCCATGGTGACGCGATTTATTTCTATATTCAGAGCGGACTGGCAATTTTACGCGAACTAGGTATACCAATAAAAATAGCTTTATAAATAAAAGAGAAGAATGTTCTCAACTGTTCTTTTACGTTATTTGTGTTATATGGATAATAATGATATGATTGTAACGTGTATGTGTTCGGTGACAGAGCCGAGCGCGGGCGCCGGGCCGGCCGCCGCGCGCGCCGCGCCGCCCGCGCAGCCGCCGCGCAAGCTGCCCGCCGGTAAATCAACACTACTACCTTTGTGAAAATGTACCAGGCGTGAATAAGCTAACAAGTCGAAATGCACACTTTCATGGCAATTTTTTGTACTTTATTTTGAATTATTAAAAAAATTACATACCGTACGTGCGATTAAAAAATACTCGTCTACATACTTCGCCCTATTAGGCAATCCTAATGCTTATGCTAATTATCATTAAAAATGTAGAATGTATGTCGGTCGACTTATTAACATATTCACACCTGATATCCATATTTTAGTTTTAAATTTTGATACAGGCACAGGTAGATTTTTCGATTATTAGCCCGCGGACATGCTACTTACGCTTTATGAACCCTGCAATGCAACCTTAAAACGCGAATCGTCCATGCTAATAGTAGTATGTCCAGTAGGGTTGTTGGAGAGTAATATATTTTCCTTAATTGCTTACTGGGGAATACTTTTACGTTTAAGCTTTAATTACAATTCCATTCGAATCTTATATAAATAGTTTCCTGCTATATCTTAAATTGTTATCAATTAGTCGGTAAAGGGGATCTTGACTTGTTTATAATTAGTTATGTATCAATAAACAGGAAAACATTTATCTGTTCCAATAAATGATCTAATTACTATATCATTATCTTTATATATAATTCACGTGTAACTAATATACACTCATTAGTATTAGCTAATATTCACTTATGTTACGTGTGTATGAATATTTATTGTAGCTTGAGAGATAGGATAATTTGAACCTGATAAATGGAGTTATTGTTAATTTTTTCGTAGCAGGACATTAGTATACTATATTATTTTTATGTATAATATATTATATTTCATATGTTATAATATCTCGTATTTAAATTTTCCTAGCGTAAAGTATGATTAAACGTCAACATCAACTATCACCAATGGGAAGCGGGGCTTTTTCTGTCGTAACACCGGGTGCTAATACAAGAAAGTGATCAGCGATCGCTATTTCGTGAAATAATATTAACATACCACTCCCCTTCAATATTCACGTCTGCCTGTGGTAGAATATTAAACCAGTTAATAAAGTAAACCCCTTCGTATCCCCGTCATAAATTACATAAAATTGTTGTTAGTTATACCTATGAATGCCTGCTGATCGATCGACGTACTAGGGTCCGTTCACACAGACCATTTATTTAATGGATTATACATAAAATTACCAAATACAGGATTTCTTACAGACCTAAATCTTTAAGTTAAGTCTTTTTGTAATTTTTATATTTTCATGATTTTATATCACAGCGGAGTCGTCCTCCGGTCAGTGGACGGGCGTGGAGGACTTCGTGGTAGTGGATGCGGCGGAGAGCGCGTCGTCGTGCTCGGGCGCGTCCTCCGCGTCGGACGCGGCGCCGCGCCCGCGCTCGCTCGCGCTGCCCACCGCGCCGCCCGCGCCGCCCGCCGCCGCGCCCGCGCCTGCCCGGGACACGCAGCCGCCACATCTCAGGGTACGTTATCATCTACCCCTCACTGTCGCACTGCTACACCCCGCGCTCGCTCGCACTGCCCGCCGCTGCGGCGCCCGCGCCCGCGAGAGACACGCAGCCGACACATCTCAGGGTACGTCATCAACATTACCGTCGCACTGCTAAGCACGGGTGTACCGGCACATCTCAGGGTACCCTATCAACATCACCGTCGCACTGCTACGCACGGATGTACCGCCACATCTCAGGGTACGTCATCATCATCGTCATCTACCCATCACTGTCGCACTGCTAGACACCGCGCCCGCGAGGTACGCGCAGCCCCCACATCTCAGGGTACATCATCATCTGCCCAACAATATCACACTAGTTGGCACGTCCTTTTAGACAGGCAGGTTCTTTTAGAATGAGACGGATTAGGCCATGGTCCACCGCGCTGGCCAAGTGCGAATTGGTAGATTTCACATCGAAGGTGGTAGAACACTTTATGGTTCGACTCTGGCGGCACCACCGCCACACCTATCTCTGCCGTATAACAGCGGTGTTAAGCACTTCTGTGTTGTTGTTTGAAGGGTTTAGTAAGAGAGACATGCTTAATTGAGGCAGTCCATGGCCGCTTGCAGACCTGATTTGCATGTATACCACTTACATTCTACCACTTTTATTTATAAATGCAACAGAATGATGGTAAAAATTGTATGATATAACGAACGTTACGTTTCACTGTAGTACTTGGGATTCAATTATGAGTTTTCGTTCAAATAGAGCGCCTGACACCATAATGACCTTACCGCTTTCTCTTATGTTTTCGTCGCCTTTCGCTTAGACATATTCAATAACAACAAACAACATAACATCTTTCGTGAACCTAACATCAATGCGCTACCTATTATTAATAACAAACAATAATTGTACATCTTACAGAATCCAATCGGTGTTGCATCAAACGTGCCAAGATCGCAACCCATCGATGTACTCCGATCCAATCATAATCGAAATACGACCAACATAGGATCCTTATCACCGCCATCCGTAAGTACACATTAATAAATAGACGAATACATTGTTAACAAAAATATAACATGTGAACATTATAGAAACTTAGAAAGAGATTTTTTGACGACTATTTTTCTCCCGTAAAATATATCCCATTCCCTTTGGAAGGCTTGTGAACTTAGTAATCATTCCCAAAGAGCAGCCATGTTCCTTTAGTCTCAGTTCAGATCTAGAATATAAGATGCAATATTTTTAAGAAAAAACTTAATTCAGAATACGAGAAGCGCCACCTTTCAGCGCGTCCCTGACACCACACCCATGACCCTGTCACCATACCCTTATTTAGATTATATAGCCCGCTCCACATTCTCGCGAGAACGCGTGAAATAACCGATTCGTATAGGCTCCACATTCTCGTTTCTCGTGCTTTTCTCGCGTTCTCGCGAGAATGTGGAGCGGGCTTAACACTTGTATGCACATATTGCAGGTTCCATACACGCTGGGGACCCCTCCGTCGGTCCGTCGACGCAGCGCCTCCGGGAGTTCCCCGCCGCCCTCGCTGTGGCAAGTGTCACCCACCAACCCGCCATTGCTCCGTTCAGGTTGGTTCATTAGCAAATCAAATCATTCAAATATTTTTTTTTAAATTCAAAATAGGTTCTTTAAAGAGCACTTTTTGAATGTTAATACAACTACCACCACTTCACAAGGTGTTTCGTTGTGAAGAAAAGAAACTCCATAACACACATATTTTTTAAAAAATGTTTAATACAAGTGCACTTAACCTAGTGGTACATGTGGAGCTGGGGCTACTTCAGACCACACCGTTTTATTAGTGTTTTTAAATATTTATCCTTATCATTACACATTATATAATATGTCTATCATTTATCAGTCATAATCCCACTTAATCTGTCTATTGGATTATGTATTAAGATTTCGTCGTACATGACGTTAATTGATGAGATTGAGGATTTTTATTGATAAACTAAAAGTTGTTAGTCTGTAGCTTACAAATAAAAAAGAACATTGGTTGACATACAAGACAGGAAAAAGTATCAAACCGTTTTATATTTCTCCATCAATTTCCGTTATTAATACCCAATTTATCCAAATTTTGCCTACCAAAGACTAAAATTTGAGAATTTCTACTATGATGAAATTATCGAATGTTGATCTCTGATAAGCCAAATATGGGAAAGATTATTTTTACGGTTTTACCACGCTTTTATTAGCTTGACCTGTATGTATTCTGTAAAGGAATCTTTGAACTCGATTTTTACCCACTTTGAATGGTCTGATTAATTTGAAAATTTGAACACTTATCAAGAACCGATGACAATACACGATTTTACCAATTTTGTCCCATTCGCTTCAGAATCGTCAGGATTAATGATTTTCCTTCTGCGATTTTAGCGTGGTTTTTAGTTTTAAAACTATAATTATTTTATTTTTTAACAGGCTTTATATGTAAATGTATTTTTAATTGAAAACATTAAGGCTCGTCAATGGCTACCAAACAATAAAATTAAAGGAAAATCGGGACAAACGGAAATAAAAAAGGGAAGTGAACTTTTTTTTGTCTCTCTGTATAAACATTTGTTTGTATTCAAGGTTCGTCGCCGCCAGTGTCGCTGGCGCTGAAGGCGAGCGGCGAGGCGGCGTCGCCGAAGCGCGCGCTGCCCGAGCAGCTGCTGCGCGGCCTGCGCCTGCCGCACGAGCCGCCCGTCTACATCCCCAACCTGCAGGAGGAGACAATCCTCGCTGTATGTCACTAGCTAACATTTTACTCTGGGTTTCAACCCATTACTGTTACTTCCCCCACACTAGTATTTTACTCTGATTGTCAATCCGTTACTGTCTAGCCACTGACCACGGGTCTCCTCTCATAGTAAAGTGTGGATTGGTAGACTTTACACATCTTTGTTGGTAAGGACAAAGGCAAGACAAGTATGTCTTACGTGGTCGAAGTGTGCTGACTTTGTACTCAAGGGTAGCAACGCATCTGTGGTCGACCCCAGGTAGGAATCTATTCTTATCTGGGATTGATTAGTCATCCATGAGTAGTGGTGTCAACTTACCATCAAGTGGACTGCATGGTCGGTTGCTACTTCTATATTATGAAACAGAAAACATTTTTTTAATAAAATCTCCGATAATCTATAGATTTTATTTACGATGTTTTCCTTCGCTAGTATAGAAAGAAATAATTTCCAATATACATAATACACCTTTGTGTATATATAACTTCATATAATCGAAAGTAATTATTTCAGTACACAATATACACTTATTCAACCAATTTTGCTCACGTTTTAAATTGTGTGTTACTGTGAACAGGAGGAGCACAGCAAGGTGTTCTCGCAACTGAATTTCGTCCTGATGCTTGCGGAGTTGCTGTCCGACATGGCCGTGTCTTGCGGCGCGCCTATCGCTGCACTCATGGACACATCGGAAGGTAAAGGAATGTTACATTCAAAGTCTAACACTAAAGTTAACGTCAGAAGTGAGTACTATAGGGCGTACTAATTTAACATAATATTTTTTTATTTAAACAAAAAAATCAACTTGGTGTTTCTCAAAGTCGCTATGTACTTAAACTCGCCACGGCTTCGCTTACGTGGACGAAGATTTAAAGGTAAAACCCTTTGTGGTTCGACACTATCCGAATGTTAAGAGCTGCTGTGTTCTGGTTTGAAGGGTGTGGTTAGGGAGATATACATTTCCGAGGCGTTCCAGCTTAATCCACAGAGGTAGCGGCGCATGTCGCAGGCCTCAGGTAGAAATGTAATCCTATCTGGGGTTCATTACAGATATGTACGGGTGGCAGTAGCCTTATCGGGTGGACTGCATGCTCGTCTGCTAAGTCTATATTATAAAAAAAGAATGTCTCGTTAGAGTTACTTCTTTACCACACTGTTCAAACCAGAATACATTAGCGCTTACCTACTGCAATTAAACAGTATTAGGTACACCTAGAGTGGTGCACCTGCAATTAAACAGTATTAGGTGCACCTAACGCTACAGCGTTATTATACTCTAAATCTACCACCCTCAAAATTTGCTCACGTGTGTTTACAGAGCGCTGCAACGAGAGCGTGCGTCTGGGTCTGCTGGTGCAGGCGATGCAGGCGCTGGCGGCCGGCCTGCGCCTCGCCGCCGCGCACTACCGCGAGCGCACGCTGCAGCCCACGCCGCAAGTGCGACACGGTGAGACCGCTTAGCGCTTACACGACGTGTCATGAGCCGCACAGTACCGCGCGTGGTCGCAATTGCCGCGGAACGGTGTAAAAACACATAACCCACAAGAATGCGATAGTTCGTTCACCGTACGTTAACTCCACGGCTCCGAGGCACCGTTGCGTTGTGTTGCGGCGTCGTGTGATATCGCCGTAATCTAGCAAACCACTAACATATTTACCATGACAACTCTCAGAGAGCTTCGTACCCAAAGTGTTAAAGGTTAAATCACTTATAATATTGGACGTTTTATAAATTTACGATCATAGCATCGACAATTATTTCTTTATTGCTACTCTATCTTTTATTTGATAGAATATTACGTACATTAAGCTTTTAAAATATAAATGTACTGAATTAAGAAAAATACAACTTTTTAGCTACGCTAAAAAAAGTCCCCTTTCATCATAATTGTTATACTTAAAATACCTCGCCGATTATTTGACTAATATTCTTTTTTCAATTTGCAGTTGTCTTCTTAATGAACGGAAAGTACAAATGGATCGTAAACGAATCACGCAGACTTCACGAGGCGGGCGTCACGCCTGCGGTCTGCGACAAAATCCTATATGAACATGCTATTGAAATGGTAAGATTCGGTTCATTGCACTACACATCCCACATTACTCTAAAAATATAAAATTCATCATTTAAGTGGACGTCCTTGACGAAATGCATGCATGCACTAACATGTATAAGATGAACCATTTCGTAAATAGAATTGGCTGTTTAAAAGTATTAGCAAGTCATTACTCAGGAATTCTGTAGTTTCAATATGGAGACAAAGAAGTTGACGCAATGCCTACACGTGACGTAGTTTGCCCACGCACTATGTTGAGAATGTCGTTTCTCGACAATTAATGAATCTGCCCATATCTTTCATAGGTTATTAATCACGTACGCCCTTTTCAGCGTCATAGCACGTTTTAAAGGTGTTAGAATCCTCTGGTACGATTCCGGCAGAACCGCCTCTACACCTAGTTTTGCCTAACAACAGCAGTGTTAAGCGCTGCTGTGTTCTGGGTGGCATCTGGTCTTGTCTGAGATTCATTGCAGATGTCTGTGGACGGCAGTTTTTAGTATCGCTGCAAAATAATTAATAGTAGCTATATTATATAACTGCGCTTAGCCGTTATCCACTATTATTTTATCTTCATTAAACACATAACCCTTGTGTTGACAGTGCCAGATGGCTGCTATAGAGGAGCTGTTCGGCGACATGAAGGAGTGCGAGCGGCGCTACATGTCGGCGCAGGTGCTGCTACACTCGCTAGTGCAGCGCCACCCGTTGCACCCGCAGCACCGCACCACGCTCTCCAAATGTGAGTCACATTCGCACATATAACACCAACAAGTCAACCCATTACTGTCCCCCTTTTAAGCGTGTGTTACCTTTATGAGAGTATTTTAAGCACTTAAGGTATTTAGCCAATATTAAAAAGCCTTTTGACCATTTTAATTAACCATCTGTTTCTATCATATATAGAAAAAGTTTATAAATTACTGCCCAAAATACGATTTGTATTTAGAGAACCCTAAGTATAATGTATAAAATAAAGATTTAAAAGACTTTTTTTAAGATTTATTGAAACAGTAAACATTTTCACAATATATACATTACATTCGTAAACAACTGCAAGAGTAAGAACTGTGTCGCAGCCGATTACGGCCCCCTCTGAACATAGGCAAACATCAGTCAAAATATTTTTTGCCTGTTGAGTTTACACATTGATCAATTTCCAGATCGAGATGCAGTGCAAAGGCGGCTCAACTGCCTCAAGGGGCCGCGAAAAATTATGGACGTGAAACTTGAGGCCGGGATCTCATAATGCAATAATATGCAACTGTTAGCAATAAGTACACTGGACGCAAGATGAGAAGTGATTTTATTTTGTTCTCATGTATGGACGCGTGATAAACTATATACAACAATTATCATATAAAAAGTGTATAAAAGGAATAAGTTAGTGAATGATATCAATTAGAGGTAAATAATCATACAAGATTGTTGTTCAGCGATGATGTTTACCAGAGATTGCAATAGTTAGTTATATTTTTTTATGTGTAGGAATTGCAGATTTCTTGTAAACAGAATGAATCATAGTATCATTGAACATTTTAGTGCAAGATTTTAGCAATGCTTAAATGTCAATAATAGATAAGTAGTTTAATAGATGTGTCACTGTATCTCTTTTTAACTAAACGGTTGTACCCCTCATTATTTACTATTTAGTACAAGATAAACCAAGAAGTAGCATGCAGCTTTTAATGACAAAGCACCATTACATTTATTATTTTTGTATTTCTTTTAACGTTAATAGAGATTTATATTAATAATAAAGATACATAAAAAAAGCAAAAAATATTATTAGAAATTGTAGCATTGATTCACAAAAACATGTATTAACATTACTTAAAACTAATTTGTAGTGTGTATAAGTGGAAATTATGAAGTAAATATCTTAAAGGACAACCTGCTATAGAGATCTCATTATCGACCAATAACAATATGGCATTTTTAGGTTAAGCTATCAATAATTATGTTGTAGTATTTTTTTTGCGAAAATATTCAATCTAAATTAACATTTGTACATTTTCTAGTAACACACTTAATTCACACCTCACCAAATTGTGATCATTGATTATGATTTCTCTTAAAAATAATGTTTAATTAATGCTTTACTGAAATAAGAATAAAGACTGTTGTATTATAAAATTATTTTGTTTTGTTTCAATAAATAATTATTTTAACATCTGGACATTGGCATATTATTTATTACGAGGAGATAGAAACAACAAGGGTTTGTTTATCATTGTTTATTTCTCAAACAATTATCAACATGACGTTAAGTAATTAATCAGAACTGTACAAATACGCCTGTCCCTTGCCTTAAATATTTGTAAGGTTTAATGCGATTGCGTCCACGTACTGGCTGAAATATAACTTTGTCTGGAGGGAACTCTGATGATCCAGATGTTTCTAACAGAATATCTAAACAAGTCAGCAATTTTGTCATTTGTGTAGACAAAGTTGGGCATTCAATAGATTCTTCTGTACTCCAATCAGTGTTGATTACCCTTTCTATATCTCTCAGATCATCATTAGTTGCAGCATTGTGGGTTCCATTCCAATGTAAAGTCAAAGAAAATAATGGTGCCTTTTTCGGATAGTCACTACTAACTGCGACCATAGCGACAAGTTTTGCTGACTGCCTTGTTATAATAGCTCTATACAGCATGTTATCAGCAGTTACCAAACCCTCGGCAACTAAATAAGCAGTAGAAGATGCCTGACAGTATTCCTGCCAGCTTACAGTTTGCCATTGAGTCAGTGAACCTGATAAACGTATTGGATTTTTAGCAGGTAATATTTTTCCACATTCAAGATCTTGCAGTTCTATCATTAATGCTACTCTGGCTTTCAATCGTCTTTTTATAGTGAAAATGAAATTTTCTACTGTTGCCACACTCAAACTAGGACAGGGCTCCAAATATTTCATATGTTTTTTATCATCAACTGTCATTGCCATAAAATCTAGGCCGCACATCCTTTGCGCCCATATGTAAGGTTTGCCAATTTCAGGAATAAAGTGGGAAAATTCTTCAGTAACACCAGCATTATTTAAAAGATAACTTGTAGCTGGATGTGGGGAGTCACTGCCCATATCTCCAGGATACAGTTCATTCAAAATACAATCACCGCTTAAAACATCTGCAGCGGATACACCTACAATAGGCTTGGGCAAAGTCATTGTTAACTTTACGACAACAATTTTGAGATGTAATAAGTATGAAAAAGCAAGATTAATAGCAGTCCCATCCGCCAAATTCACTGTCAGAAGTACATTCAAGGGATGTTTCTTTAGTATCTCTTTCTTCTTTGCTTCTGCTTTCTCTTCCTTTGAAACCTTAGTGGTTCTATGATGTCTTTTCTTTTTCTCTCGTGGTTCTTCATCATTATTATCTTGGTCAGAGTCTGAGTCGTTTGATACAACCAAATCATTCTCTACATTCTTCAATTGATCCAATCTTCTTGCTTCATCCTCATCACCAGCAATACCTGTAATAATAATTTAAGAATATTGAGTTTTAGTAAACGACGGCATCATAAACTTGTTAGAAAAAACTATAGGAATACATATATCCATATACATATTGCAGAGATGTACAAAAAATACCCTAATATTTTTTATACATTTATGTTCATTATTTCGAAATATGTGACAACATGGGGGTGTTCACCTGGTCTGTTTCATGATTGTGTCATAAAAACATTTCATCATAATGGCAGTTTGACTCACCAACTGTGACAACTTTGGCACCCAGTACATCAGAATAGGCATATGCATTGGCATAGAGCAGGAACAATGGGTGTGGCAGCAATGATGCAGCTCTGGCTTCATCTCTCTTTTCATCGAGTCTGAGTGCCAAGCATTCCTGCAACGGCTTGGTAGCTTTCAAGACTTCTTTGAGGTGAGGGGCAAGGGCATCTAAACGAGAACGGGCAGCGGCTATGGCTGCTGCTACACGCTCCTTAGAGGCAACCAGCTCACTGCATGCTCCTGCAAGCTCACGACGTTGCTGCAACTCCCACTCCAGTCTGGCTAGTTGCAACTGATGTTCATCTGTTTTTGTTATTTCCTACAACATTGTAATTTTTGATTATTTTTTTTTTAAGTTTACAGAGAAAAGCCTTCTAAGATTTACACAAAATATAATTACTTACAGGACGAGAAACATCAGCTGGTGCATCTTTGTAAAAGTCCTCTACAGGGACCAGTTCTATTTCTTCATCTTTTGATTTAAACTGCAAACACTTTGTGACTTCCTTGTTCAGATGATCTGCCTCATATAACAGATTTTGTAAAAGGAGATGTGTTGAGTCCACTCTCTGTTTCTCCTTGTGTAGTGCATCACGCCCTGCTCTCGTGCGAACTTTCTCCAGTCGATTAAGCTTTTTTAAAGCTACGAGAAGTAATGAAGCCTCCACTCTTTTGGCATTTATTTTCTCCTTCGCCTGCAAAATGAGTAAAGTTATTATACGCAGCAAGCATACATAGCGAATATAAATTTAAGATGAAATAATGCATGAAACATACCTCTTCATTCCCTTTCAATTTTAATTCGGCAATATCTGCAAACAAGAGACGTACATCTTGACAAATCTTCTTGAATAAAACTGCATCTTTATCCGCCGGACGCGATTGAGCCTCAGATTCTTCAAATTCTACCACACGCTAAAAATATAGCAGTTATTATACTATAATTATGAAAACTGATAAATAGTTAAAAATATGAAGCTAATTTTTTGAGATGTAATATTGAATTGCGTTCAACGAGTAAACAAAACCTAACCTTATACACGTCAACAGGCGCTTGTTTAGGATTATCGTTAGATGTGCTAGTATTTAATTTACGCCTCTTTTTCGTTGAAACGTCTTCTTTTCCCATCTTTAGAACAATACAAATTACACTACAAACAAAATTTAGGATAAAATACCGAACAACCAAAACAGAAACACGACATAGACAAAACAAACAAAATAAAAGACGAGATACCTTTTTTTTATTCTCAGCATTTTTACAGTATAACGTTAATAGTGACATACTGCCATTCCATATTTTTTCTTAATCTATCTATAAAAATAATTAACAATAAATGCCGCAGATGTAATCTTTAGTAATGAGGAAAAACTTACATAAAATTTAATATTATAATGTGAAGAGTCTGGATTTTATTAGTACACAACAAATCGAGCGTCAGTTTATAATAATTTTCTTATAACAACAAAAATTACTTAATAAATTAATTGGCTACTTGACACTTTTTGGGAAACTGTTTTAATGAATTCATATACGTATTATATATGCCTTTCATTGATATTTATTTCGAAAAAAGGGCTATTTATTAATAAAAAACATATTTTTATTACGGTAAACGGAACGTTACGCCAAAACAGGCGGTCAAGTGTCATTTCGTAGCGTGACGTCAACACATTGAAAATATAGAAATAAACTTCGACGCTACACATACTTCAGGGGAAATCTTGGGAATTATTTAACTTTTATTAGTACAATTGCAAGAATGTCAAATTACAAGGCGTGTGCAGTGACGATGTGTTCAAGTACGATCGCTAAATATCCTAACAAATTTGCTTATACAAGTTCCTAAACCCAAATCTCATAAACGTTAAAGAACTTGCAGATTCTTATATGTTTAAATCCTCTGTTTGCAAGCAATGACATTTTATACTATCTATGTAAGAGAAGTATTATTGAAAAAAAGGAATAAATTTAGTAACTCTCGAGTGATTCGTCAATTCCAAATCATTGGAACGGGACGTAATCAAAACAAAACAGCAAGTGGAAGTATTCATATATTTAATATATTATATAGATGTCTATGATAAGAATAGAATTATAAGACGTCTATGAGAATTCTATTTTAAGGGCCCATTCTGTAATAAATAGGACACAATTAAAATATTTCATGACTGTGTTATTATTGATGGTGCATGTGCACTGATTATTAAAGTTACAGGACTGTATAATTAAAAATACATGATTTGCTAATATTAGTATTTTATTAAACAATTTCTTTGTTTATTTGGTTTATATGGTTCTATTAGTGAGTACACACAGTAGAACTTTGTATATATTTATCATATGTTACACTTACAATAATTACTACAGATCACCTAAGCTAAATTATTGTGCTGCTTGCGTGTCTGCTTTTCTTCATTACTAAAATTATTTTCCGTAACAAATGGATATATATTTTTATCACTGTCATTTTCAGAATTAAATTGCAATGCAATAATAGGAACTGTATGGTCACTTTTCTTCCTTCATCTTGTTGGGTAGGTTACGCAAGTAAAGAAGTACTATTTCCCGTGTACTTTACTTTATATATTTCAGACTGGTGCCCACTTTCGAAACTTTTGGCTCCTCACTTCTTCTAGGCAGGACAGTCATCACATTTTCATTTTCATTGATGTACCTTGTGTTCAGGACAACTTTTACTTTTCATGAAACACAAACTTGCCTTCCTCTTAAACTGCACATACTCTATAACGTCGTCATTATACGATTGTCGGGAAGATCTGTAAATATAAATATAACCAATTAATAACCTTAAAACAGTTCACATAAGAATAAAAGTACCTATATTTAAAAAAATCTTAATAATCACTTGAAGACAACCTTTCTTCTGTCTGAAGTCAGTTAAGAAATGTTTTAATTGTCCGATATGATTAAATGTAAATATAAAGAATGTTTTACTTACGTTGTTTATTTGATATTTCCATAGGTTACCTCACGGAAGTTTTTGTATCCATTTTGATTTATTGCACTGCATATATGGAGATTCTTTAAGCAGGTTCACGCTATCAGCTTTAATATAGTATGGCTTCATTTCGGTTCACAACATATTATAAAATTATAAATTCAACCAACTCTAACAGCAAACGATTTAATTATTATTTGTCTTGTTTGGTTTCGATGTAGTGACGTCACATGACATTTGAGGCAGCACTGTCGCCGTTTTGGGATTTAAAATCCACAGATAAAAAATCGAAAATTTCTTTTTAAAAATTAAAATACTTAGAACGTATTAAAAAATAAACGAAATACTGCATAATTTATGTTTACTTATAAGCTATCATATCCAACATATTTCATATTTTATTGTTATAACTGTCAAGTACCCAATTCTGTAGAATATCTAGCAGCTAGGTATTTTTTGTCAACATTGCCTATAGGAGGAACCTGTACTCTCCTCTATATAATAATATATTTATGATGCTTACCGAAAACAACTTATAATGGGGTTCAGTAAGAGAAATTTTCATAATTCAATCAAAACCTGTTTCTACTAATGAAAACGTGTCTCGTCGCAGGAGAAGTTTAGGCCATAACTTACCACTGGTTAAATGCTAATAAGTACATTTTACTTATCTTTGATGATTTTTAGAGATCTCTTAGGCACGTAGAGATTTCCTCAAAATATTTTGCTTCGTCGTTAAACAAGTAATAATTTATTTAAATTATTCGCTAAAATACGTCAAATGAGAAGTGTGCCTGAGAATCGAACCCCGGACCCACGCAGATAAAGCCATATTATTGTTCAATCTCTATCTTCCAATAAGATAAATGCTGTTAAAAGTGCCATAAAAAAGATAAGCACTTGGTATATCTCGCGACATACCGCACGCTATGGTAGTACGACACCAATAATAAAGAAAACATTTGGTTTAGGTAAATTAATTTACAGGTTAGGGAATCCTTATAGATTGCATTGAGACCACGAATCGATCACGTGCATAACTGTAATGACGTCACACTCGTCCGTTCACTGTAGCAACGATAGGTCGTGAACGAAGCGTGCAATGTTTATCGTAATTGTGTTGTTATTAACAATAAATAAACTCTTAACGACGGCAGATCAATAAACACAAGCTCGTACTTGACTCAATCACACACTTCTTTGGAAACATCTTCATTCTTATACTAAAATACCTTAAATAACATTAAAAATGACTGAAGATAAGTCCGAACTTCGCGTAATCACATATATGTGCCCAACCCACCCGGTGGAATTGTACGAATCATTACTGGATTTTTTTGAAGAATCAATGAATTGCTTCGCCACATTACAATATGAAAGCCGATCTCCTGGACCGATTGCAGGGCGTCCTGATCCTTTTCATACAGACAGAGTTGATATAGGTAAGTAGTTTTGAAATTTTCAGAGTACCCTCAATTTTTTAAAACTTTGTGTCGTAACAGTAATTTAATTTTTATATTCACCATGTTGGAATTCATAAAACTGTTGTATTATTATTAGTTTCCTGTGAAGATAGATCTTTATTAACTTATTAGTAGTAATAAGCGATATGTAGTTAAGCTAGTCCAGTTATTTAACATAACATTACGCTAATCGGGGAATCATGATATATTTATGGAGAACTTAAAGTTTACTTAAGGACGATGTTTCCATTCATCATAATTCATAATAATATTATTTATTCTACAGCCTTTATGACCGCAGCTGCATATATGAAACTTCGGGAACAAAAAAATGAATTTGTGGAGCTATTACCTGTGACTCCAATATACGCTCACCAAATGAACGTAGAAAATAAACCAGGATACTTTTCAGACGTTATCATTCACAGCGATAAAAAGTAAGAATATGTTACTAAAAAACAGTTTAATTAGTAGTACATACCCACTGATTTACGATCACACCACGAGGCATCCGCCAGTTTCTTTCCTGTGGCACAAATGCTTAGCACAAACAGTTGTGTCCATAATAACAACTTATACCTAAAAGATAAATTTATTATTGGATTTATTATTAATGTTTCACCTTCGCAAAAACTACTTTCCACTACTGAGCAAGGGTATCTCTCAAATATCTAGGAAGTAGCTGGGGCGTGTGCCATCATGCTATTAGCGCGGATTAGTAGAGGAAGCTGCGAATTAGTAAACAACCCATGTCGGATGTTTCCAAATCGCCCGACAACGGTTAATAGCTATTATCGAATCATATCAACCAGGGTCCAGGACTGTCGGTGAACCATGCCCTTCGAAACACGAATCGCGTCTAATATTTAATCATAGTCAAGCGTCCAACTTCAGATCGCGACCGACGTAGTAAATTTGTTATGTAGAACAGTTCGTCACGGTTGTATACAATTCGCAGCAACATATAAAATTGAAATTAAATAATACTAACGATTTATTCTTACCTGGCGATATTTGTACTCGTAAAGGTATACCTAGATTTAAATTGACTTATTTTTCTGTAGAAAATGACTGTACCGATTTTGTTCAAACTTTTACGCAGAGCATAGTGGTAGATGATTATGCAAAGGTACTAGCTACTTTGTTCAAGATTATTTATAAGAAAAGTCAAATCCTTCAGCTACCGCAGAGTTTCCCTGTCTGCGCATTTGGATTGCATTAAATTTTCTGTTAAAATGTTTGCAGATCCTAATTCAGTCAATCTGCACAATTCAAGTAGGAATTGTTAGTTTGTGAGATTACGTATTCACATATTAATAAGCCTAGAATTACCAGGCTTATTAGAATCTTCTAGCAAATATGCAACCTGATTTAATAGTATGCCTGCTAAACATATAATTATTTATGTACATAATCAATTTTATTATCATGCTCTGTTAAATAAATATCGCCGTCAAAAGTAAATATATATATATAGGTACCTAGATAAATTAATTGTTATCAACCGTTACTTGTTCCCTGATAAGAGAACATGGTTTTATTATCATTGACTACCAAATAACAAAGATTTTTAGTTGTCAATATACTCATTATATCGTATTATTTACAGAGCACACAATGTTAATACTTTACTAGACCTGCGAGGGTGCACTTTTGCTTACAGTGATGAAGAATCTTTCAGTGGAAGTAAAATTGTACTGAGGATGCTAAAAGAAAAAGGCGAAAACGCCTCTTTCTTTGGATCTGTGCTAAGTATTCAATTTGAACCATATAATATATCGTAAGTACCTATGTGATGTTTATTATTTGAAGGTATTTAATAATGATGTCCATTTACAGGATCTGGATCACATTTAGCTTCAGCTCAAATGGTGCTGACTAAACAAGCCGAATGGGCGGCAGTTGACTCTACAACTCTCCTTTATTCTAAAAAGTATATGCAAGACGGAGGAAAAGATATCATAACCCTAGAGACACTAGGTCGACTCCCACCTTATCCAATCGTAGTTAATTCCAGACTCTCAGGTTAGACAATTAAGGATTAATTCTGAATGTCCTTCATCTTTATTACGTGCAACTCTACCAATTAATATGTGTGCCAGTTCAACACAAATGTTTACACTGTTTCAGGTGAAACTAAGGAAGCAATATCTAAAGCATTACTAAACTTGTCACAGAAAGCTGAGTGGAAAAAGAGGTTTGCGAAATTTGGAATAATTAAATTTGGAGAAAACAGTGATGGTGCTTACAATGGGCCGGCTGCACAGATGTGGTCCATCCAGAAGGAAAAATTCAATGTTAGATATTATTAGGGTGTTACTGGTCATAAGTCTATTATATGTATTGTATATTTTGTATGTGGATTATAAACCCAAACAATAAATATATCTAAAATATGAAAGAAATAAATAATATATATTTTTAATACATGCAGCAATTGTATTACATTTTTCACATTATTTAGGAACTTCTAATTTTTGTAGAGTAATTCTTAAGGATAAAAGTTGTTTCTTCTGCTTTCCATATTGTATCACAAATCTGTTTGGTACCTTAACAATTGAAGGACGAGGGATCTGTGATGGACTCTTTGGATCTTTCTGAAAGGGTTAGACATAAGTTGTGTTAAGTAAAAATACTTAAAAATTTAGTATGTAATAAAAAATGAGGTGATAACAAGCAACATAATAATTCGTACAACAGAAATAATGTAATACAACACTAGATACATAAATAGACATAATTGCTATAATAAATTATTTACTATGTAACATACAACTACAACATTACAATATTGTATAAATTTGAGACACTAAACAACTCCACCGCCATTGATATGGTCAATTTCTTCCTGGGAGAGAGGTTGTCTACGGTAACGGGCTGGCAGGTCAATGTCGGAGATGGCTGCACTGCTCATGGGGGATGCGTGTTGTGCTTGAACTTGCTGAAATTTAACAAACAAATATTTACACACATATCATAAGGTAAAAGCTAAATTTGGTCTATGTTACCTCTATGTCAAAGGTTATTACAACACAGATTGTGATTTATATAATGAGTAATATGGTCTTATTGTTTGAAATTACTATACATTATATTACTGAAAGAATTTCGAGAATTTAAAAAATAAATATATAAATGTACACAATTTTTTAAACAATTTATATATTTTACAGGTATTTTTAAAATATTAATTTAAAACTACAATTTAAACCAAAGCTCTATTAAAAGGTGCAATAGGTAGCAAATCCAAGATAGCACAACAATTAAGTTTACTTAATGTAACATTAATATAAATTAAAGAAATATATATGTACTGGCTTAGCAGCTGCAGGGCTAGCGGCAGGCGCGGACGCCGGGGCCGCGCCCCCGGACCCCAGGCCGCCTTTACGGAACTTTATAGCTGGGACACGAGATAGTACCAAGCTTACGCGAACCATAGTTACAAAGGATTTCTGTATGTTTTTACGATTTCTAAAACTCGATGCTCAATGTTATATCATGGGATTTTAGTTTGATTGAATGTAATTGTCAATGTCACAATCGTGAAGTCAAATCATATGATCTGTATTTTGACATTTTAACCCTGTAATGTTGCTCTACGTAAGAGCCGGTCCACACGGCGCGTTGCGTCAGCGTTGCGTCGACGTAGCGCTGTGGCTGCGTCGTTTTACATACTAATAATCATAGTGTACACACGGTGCGCTGCGTCGACGCAGCGCATACGCGACTGAGCTGCAGCGCACGAGACGAAGCGGGCGGGGGAGTACTCACTTACGGAGCGTTACGACTCCGTCGTAGTAACGCTGCGTTGGCGCAGCGCCCGTGTGGCCGGCTATGCGTAAAACCTTTGCGTTGCGACGACGCAACGCTGACGCAACGCGCCGTGTGGACCGGCTCTAAATGTTATTTATTTTATGTTAGTACTGTATTTAAATGTAATCTTAACAACAAAAATCAGAACGAATTGTAGATTATAAATATATTTTGTACATGTAGTTCCGGGACTAGAATAGGGCTACGTATCCCCTGCCTGTCGTAAGAGGCGACTAAAACGGAGCTTCTGGGGTTGCAAGCGGCAAGAGTGGGAGCTCGAACCTTCCAGTAAGCGACCCCGGGAAGGACGGCGGTATGTGTGGTCCCATACCGTCGTGAACACCAGATGGTTTGGTAGGTGCGAAAACTGCTCTCCCAGGGCAGAGCCCGATCGGGGCAAGGCGCTTGGAGGACTCCGGTTGTGTTCCGTCGGATATCCCGGAGTTCTCCAACAAGCAATGAGGACGGGGGTTTTAGTGCGGTAAAAATCCCACATAACTCGACGTCGCTCCCACGTCGTCGGGTACCTTTTGTAAGTTTCCCCCTCGTTAAAAAAAAAGAAAGTTTATAAATATATTTAAAATCCATCAGGCAAATAAATAAATAATCTGCTAAGATATAACTTACTATATCAGCGTATTTTTTATTTATCGAGGACATTTATGATTGCGTAAATAATTATTGCATCCTTCACCTTAGTACGTAATATGAACGTCTACCTCATTTCATTAGGATTTAAAATATTAAACAAGAAAAAACAAATTATTTGTATATAATTTATTATTACAGATACATCTGAACATTGCCATAATAGATAACTTATCCTTAAATTATAAATATTTCCACACATACAACACATCTGCAGAACATTTTTCTGAGAAACATTTTAATCTCTAATTCACTACATCAACCACATTTAGTAACAATATGCTGCACTTTTTGACATTACATTACTGTATGAAGCTATGATGATTATACTTATGACTGTAAGCAACATAAATAAGTTGCTAAAAGCTGAAGAACTAGTCACTCATGTGGAACATGTGACTGTACATATTAAACAGGTCTGCGGAAGTTCTTGCCGGCATACTTGGCGGCGGCGCCGAGCTCCTCCTCGATGCGGAGGATTTGGTTGTACTTGGCGAGACGCTCCGAGCGACAGGGCGCGCCAGTCTTGATTTGACCAGTGGACAGACCCACTACCAAGTCAGCAATGAAAGTGTCTTCAGTTTCACCAGACCTGAAAAGAAATAGGTCTTTAGAAGAAGCCTAAACAATACCTAAAAATGTTTACTGCTTTAATAAGTTACAAGTGATATGAGATCACATAGTAGTTATTACCTGTGAGACACCATAGTGCCCCATCCATTCTGCTTGGCCAGCAGATGGGCATTGATAGACTCAGTCACACTTCCAATCTGGTTCACCTTCAACAGTAAACAGTTGCAGGCCTTCTTCTCCACAGCTGTAGCAATACGCTTGGGGTTTGTCACCTGTAACACATTTAAAATAATTATGAAGACTTGCACATGTAAGAAATGTAATTATTTATTACTTAAAATTTACTAACAGTAAGATCATCTCCAACAATTTGGATGGGAGTCTTAGCGGTGATGTTGGTCCAGGCCGCCCAGTCGTCCTGGTCGAAGGGATCTTCAATGGATACCATGGGGAAGTCTTTGATGAATTCAAGGTAAAGTTCACACAGCTTGTCAGATGGCAAGTAGTCAGCTGGGTTGGACTTGGGATTCTTAAAGTCCAAGTCATAGGTGCCATTCTTGAAGAACTCGGAAGCTGCTACATCCATACCAATTTCAATCTGTAACAAATTAAATGAATTACGAACTCTTTTCACAATATGTAAATAGTGATTT
The DNA here is from genome assembly GCA_014595695.2 of Epargyreus clarus clarus. Classification (NCBI taxonomy): domain Eukaryota; kingdom Metazoa; phylum Arthropoda; class Insecta; order Lepidoptera; family Hesperiidae; genus Epargyreus; species Epargyreus clarus. The sequence continues at coordinate 2,638,773 of JACTTY020000035.1, forward strand.
TTTTTTAATATTTTTTACCTTGCCAGTGTACCCAGCCTGCTGGATAGCATCCTGGATGAGGTACAGTGCATCCTTGTTGTTAAGGATGTTGGGAGCAAAGCCACCCTCATCACCAACAGCAGTGGAATCAAGACCAAACTTCTCCTTAATAATTTTCTTCAGGTGGTGGTAGACTTCAGATCCCATGCGCATAGCTTCACTGAATGTAGAGGCACCTGAAAAGTTTATGTATGTATGAAAAATAAATATGTATAAAAAATCCCTACAATGAAATTTCCAATTAAAACATGGAAAACACCATGTTTTCATCAGGCAACACAGTACTTAATATAATTCATTGATAATAGTTCAGACTTCAGTTTAATTACCTGTAGGTAAGATCATGAACTCTTGCATGGCCAGTTTGTTGCCGGCATGAGAACCTCCATTAATAACATTAAATGCAGGTACAGGCAACACAATATTGCTGTTGCCAGCCAAGTCAGCCAAGTGCTTGTAAAGAGGCACTCCCTTCTTGGCTGCTCCAGCCTTGGCCACAGCCAAGGAAACACCAAGGATGGCATTTGCACCAAGTTTGGACTTGTTTTCAGTGCCATCCAATCCAATCATGAATTCATCAATCTGGAATAAACAGATTTTATGTTTTAACAGTTTTTTTGTAGTTAATTTCTCATAATAAATATTAATATTATTTTTGTTTATTACATTAATTTATATTTTTAATTACCTCCTTCTGTTGAGTGACTTCAATGTTTTGTTTGAGAAGTTCAGGAGCAATGATGCTGTTGATGTTCTTGATGGCAGTGAGCACACCCTTGCCATGGTACTCGCCCTTCACATTGTCTCTCAGCTCCAGTGCCTCATGGACACCGGTCGACGCACCAGACGGTACCGCCGCTCGGAACAGCCCTAACTCTGTCACCTACACAAAGATAAGATAAGAATATTTACTAATTATATGATTCTGTCACAATTGTTTATGAAAACATTATCTATATCTATGTTTAAAGTATACGTGAACTTACGAGGTCAACCTCCACCGTGGGGTTGCCACGGGAGTCGAAGATCTGACGCGCCTTGATTGATTTGATGGGCATTTTTGATAATAAATTTCCGAAGTACCTACAAAACAAAAAGAAAATATTATTATTTAAAGACTATGTTGAGGGTACGTTTGAACTTTGATAATTGAATTGATGAAAGCTGGAGTAGATATTGATATATCTTATTGGATCAGAAAGGTCAAGTGGAGGTTGTACATGTAAAACAGTTCACAATACGCGTTTATTTTATAAAATAAGCTGCATAAAATAGCAGCAAGTCTTTCTAACAAGGAATGATCCAATTAGTTAAGTATTGCGAAAAAAAATGAAGAACAATTACATTACACGTACATAAACGTAAAGGTCACAGAATTACACTATATACATATTAATTTTCAAATGAATTTCATAATATGTAACCTTACCGGTAAATTACTGTAGAGTATCCTCTTTTTCCTTACTCCTCACCTTTAAGTGCACGCGTAATTATCGCAACAAATCGCCGGCAAGGATTGGCAAAGGAAGGAATTGGTTGAATAATTTGACCTTTACAAGGTGACATTAGAGCTTGGCTTGATAAAAATCGGTACAATAGTTGTACCACAAAATGGCAACCGCTAGAAGTTCATGAAGTGATTTTACATGATTCTACTATAAACGTAATAAAGTAAATAAAATTTTAAATACATAATAATCAAAATTGTTGAAATTAATTTATATTATTAATTTAGCTGGATTTTTGGTTAAAATTAAATTTCAGTTTCTGACCTATATCAAATACGTCAAAAATATACCTGACATTTCATTTATGTCAGCTCGAAATAGATTGCCCAAAGAAGAAATCCAATAATTGTTTATTTACCGATCTCAGGTAAAATTAAAAACAAAATGAGTGACAATAAGGAATCAAAAGAAGAAAAGAAAGTTATAGTGGTGAAAAATGCTACAGACTTACAGCGACTGAAGTTAGAAAAATTAATGAAAAATCCAGTAAGTGACTTGTGATACGTTATTTTGATCTTACTACCTTTATGACACTAATACTAAAATATTGATTTCAAGGATAGGCCAGTGTTAATACCAGAACAACCGAAACAAAAGAACTTACCGTCGGCGCCAGACTTTGTCCGCAATGTAATGGGATCGAGTGCCGGGGCCGGCTCCGGAGAATTTCACGTGTACCGCCACTTACGAAGGAAAGAGTACGCGCGCCAAAAATTTATACAAGAAAAAAGTGAAAAGGTAATGTGGAATATTAATAAATATAATTATATAACTAAGAAGTTTGATGAAGTAATGAGGATTGTGGTGTTGTATAGATTTTTTTTTACAATATGGTGTAGCTGACGCGCATGCAGGTGATGGTAAGTGGCCACTGCCACCCTTGGACATCTGTAATAGACCCCAGATAAGATTTAGATATTTGTACCTGGGGTCGACCACAGATGCGCAGCTACCCCTGAGGACTAAGCTGGAACCCCTCGGAGAAGTATGTCTCCCTGATCACACCCTTCAAACCAGAACAAAGGGTTCTACCACCTTCTAATGTAAATAATAATGCACTTCAAAATGCGAAGTTGCTAAATGTTTGAGGTTGAAACATTTCTACATTTTTACCTTTTCTGATGGTACTAAAAATTGAATTTCTAAGTGTTGTAATTTATTAATTGCTTCTACAATAATCTAATATGAAACTGTGTGAGGAACTATGTTGTATTGCAATTTGTTATAGTTATTATTTATAATATACCATGAGTTTAGTTTGAATTTACTAAGTTATTGCAAAAAGTCTCCTTTGTTGATAAAACAATCAAATTTAATTGTTATGATTGTAGGAACAACTTGATGACCAGTATCATATGAAATTAGAGGAGAACAAGAGAATAGCAGAAGAAAAGACAGCAAAGAAAAGGGCTAAAAGGCTAAAAAAGAAACAAAAAGCTAAAACAAAGCCCAAAAAACCAAAAACAGATGATGTTCAGGAAAAACAGTCATCTTCAGAGTCTGATAGTGATGAAGATACCAGATCAAAAGGAGATACAAAAGAACATGATAAGGAAGATGAAGAACAGACTGATGAATAATAAACTACTTTCACAGATCCAAGTTGTGTATTGTATTAACTATAAGTGTTATTAAATAAGATCTTTATTTTAAAATATACTTTCAATGATTTTTTCCATTTTTAAAAATGTTTGATGGTAAAATTTATTTTATTGGATTCATAATTGCCATTTCTAAATTGTAACAAAATTCTAAATGGTTTACTATCATGGTTTCTAAATTTTGTACATAGATATCCATAATAGGCATTGGAATAGCTGAAATTTTGTACATACACTAATTATAACTACTATTTTGCTATTATAATGCTCTGACTTACACAGTTTGATTTTTTATCAGCATACATTTATTTGTTTTATTAGTATGCAAGGAGATTTATGAAATAAAAGAATGTTACTGTTATTTAACACCTATTTTATTAGAAAATGACATTAAGGTATAATATGTTAAAAGAAGCAATATATTCGGATAGTCAAATTCTACTGCACAGAGGCCATAATACTATCTTCATTCTTCTTCAGTATTACAAAGCCTTCCATGACTGGTGACAGGGGGATGTACTCATCAGTCGCCAATTCTGCGCGTTCTCCAAAAGATAGCAGGACTGGTGTGGTGTGTGTGTGGGAACCAGCGATTGTTTTTGGTGTTCCCGCCTTACCAATAACGTCGACAGCCTGAGAACAAGTTATAATAGAAATTAATATGTAAAAGGATATTTAATCTTAAATATAAAATGTAACAATAATGTACTGGTAATTACCTGTCCAACTCGTACGGTCACATTGAGGGGCTGCAGATTTTCATCCAGAGTTACAAGCCAGCGGGGTTGCATGGCTGTTGCCAGCACATACAGAAGATAATGAGATTTGCCAAGAATTACTGCAAAAGAAGAACCATTTATTATATACATGTATTAACATTTTTAAGGCCTATGTTATGGTTTCTTTTAGTTGTGACCACTGATAACTGATTTACAGTAATGTAGGGTTGTACAGAATGTAGATTGTAAATCATCTACATCTTTTCTCTTTATAATAAGGAATGTACCCTAAATGTCGTAACGATGATGGAATGTGTACGTTATCAAGGGGAAACCTTCAAAAGATACCCGGTGCCGTGGGAGCGACATAGAGTTATGTGGGATTCTTACCACACTAAAACCCCCCGGTCAAAGGACTCCAAGATCTCCGAAGGAACGCAACCGGGGTCCTCTTAGCCCGTTACCCCGTCGGGCTCCGCCCAGGTATCATCTGGTGTACTCGACGGTATGCGACCACAAATATCGCCGTCCTTCGCGGGCTTTCTAGACGGGCGGTTCGACCTCCCACTCTTGTCAACCGCAACCCCGGAAGCCACCTTTTAGTCGCCTCTTACGAAAGGCAGGGGATACCGTAACCCTATTCTCGTCCCGGAACTACAGGGACAGATGGAATTTGTACCTATACTCCTATAAAATAATAACAGTGGAGCCAAACTGGTAGATTTTCACAGAAAAACATATTGAAACTAGGTGAGCATTCTATCGACGAATATCCAACAGGGTACAACGGTACTCACTATTCTTGCAGTCGAGGAAGGCGGTTAGCACTACAAGCAGGCCGGCGAGCGCGGGCTGGTTGATGAGGCGGCGGTCCGCGTGCGCGGGGCACAGCGTCACCGTGCCCTTGCCCGCGTGGCACAGCCCCTGCGCCAGTCGCACCATGAATAAGTGCACGGGCGACTTGCCGTGGTACAGCGCCAGAGCTCGCAACATCGTCGCCAACCTGAGAATAACATAATACATAATCACTGGAACACTATTAGAATTATAACTCGATTGAGATGTAAATCATAAATATTTCAACTTATTTTTATTCCTTCGTTGTGAAGTCTTGTACAATTTCATTTGACTAAAATGTTCAATGAATTCTATCCAATGTCATAATAAATTTACGAAAAAAAAAGTCGATAATCAATTCGACGTAATATACTGTTAAGTAATCATTTTACAAGCATTAAAGGAGATACGATACAAAATGCATGAGCTTAGACTGATATGGACTAACATCAAATAAACCATTCATTTCACATTTTATTCTAATAACAATAAAATATTATAGTCACCTGGCATTATTAGTACCCGCACCAACGAGGCCCATAGCGAAGATGGCGTTGTACGCGACATCGTTGTCGGAGTCGTGCGAATACTTGTTCAACACGTCGATAACCGCGAGCTGCGGGTTCGAGATGGAGCACAGCGCGATCGCGAGCGGCACGGCGCGACGCACGGCCGGCTCTCCGTAACGACCCTGTTGCAACAACAATGATAAAAAATCGTAATATTTATTCGAATTATATTTATTACTAATATAAAGTGTTAAAATTGTTTGGGTTTGTGTGATTGGATGCTTACTGTCCACAGTTTTGCGGTCCTTTTATACACAAGATCCTTCATATGAGATATCTAAAGGGGGTTATTAAGTTTACCTGACACTGCTAATACCTTTTTTTTGTTTTATAATACTATTACGAACATACGTAGTAAACGAACATGGATTATCCACATTATGGTAAGTGGCTACCGCCCATATACATCTTTAATACCAGATAAGATTGTCATTGGTAAGTTCCTCCACTTGAGGACCAAGACAGTACCTCCTGCAAGCATCTCTGTTTAATCACATCCTTGAAACCAAAACAAAGTAGTATTTGTCACTCCTGGTATAAGGCAGAACGAGCGAGTCCATAGTGCCATTGACATCGATCCACGGAGAGTACAGTACAGTATATAGTACTGTACTATACTCTCCGATGATAGACTATAATCACATTGTCAATACACGCACCAGTTGTCCAAAGATGCGCGTGCACATCTCAGCGCCCGTCTCCTCGGCGAGCGCGATGACGGCGACGCCGAGCGTGGCCACCGCCTGCACCGACGACAGCTCCTTGTTCGCCTCCTTCTCTTTCTCCTTCTCCTTGCTCTTGCTGTCCTTTGACGACTTGCCTGCACGCACGTAATAGTCAGTAATTAGTATTAGAACAGCAACTCAGATGTAATTTTACTGTCTTTTTCATAATTAAGTACGTATTACTGGAGCTTATATTATTTATGCAAAATAGCATATAAAAAAGGTCACAAATTATCACGTGATCACATCCAATTATTACAATTGTGTCTATGTCACTTAACAGTTTTAGAGAAGACATAAATCAATGACCTTTTGTAGTGGCCACATATGTATTTGCTGGTAAATAGGTAGGATAGAATGAGAAATCAAATCTAGCATAATAATAGTCAATTTTACTTTCCATATATTTTGGTTTCATTATTTGGGACAAAGTACAAACGAATGAAAATATCTTACTCTTAGTCTTGTCATCTTTAGAAGAACTGGCTGAATTGCTGCTGCCGCTGCCGCTACCGCTGCCACTGCCGCTGCTGCTGCTGCTACTTTCTTTAGACTCGGTTTTCTTGTCTTGCTTTTTAAATGCAGTGTCTTCGGTCGAGGATTGTTCATTCTGAAATATAACATTTATGTAGTTTATTTTCTACAAAGTACTCTTACTTAAAAATACTATATTGTAAATAGTACTTGCAGTTTTGAATTTAATTTTCGATAATGTAATTTATCGAGAATAATAATCGATGATAATTTGCGACCTTCACGCTATTCTAAAATATAGTTACTGAATATAGAAACGAGTCGCGTGGCAACAGCAAATTGTAGGTATAAGCGGGACGGAGACATCGCGGGGACCCCCCCGGCACCTGTCCACTGCCCGCTATAGCCCAGAAGTGCTGATGTGTTACTGCTACATTGGCAGCTATACAGTGTATAGCTGCATTGGCGTGCCTTTACTGTTTCTATGGAGTATATGATAGTGGTTGTGTTCGACCGCATTGGCTCGCTGACTACACCTACGCGCAACAACTTCAGAGCGGACTAGAAGTTTGGCGCGGACTATACATGTTTTTAATCAGCTGTAAATATTTGTTAGCTGTTTAGTGAAACTTGCTTCCTCTGAGAGGTCAGTCCGGGGCTACTATAACCTCAGTGTTGTAGGACTTTAATGAAATTTCGGAACTGCACAGAAAATGTGCGCCCACGAAGCGATTCTAAAGTCCGGTACTGACCTCGGTGTCATAGCGCGATTCTAAACTCCGGTTCTGACCTCGGTGTCATAGCGCGATTCTACAGTCCTGTACTGACCTCGGTGTCATAGTGCTTGGAGCAGATGTGCAGCATCTGTTGCACGACGAGCACGTCGCCGGTGCCGGCGTACGCGCACATGGAGAGCGTGGTCTGGCAGAGCGACTGCTGCGGCTCGGGCAGCACCTCCAGCGCCGCCATCGTCGCCTCCGTGCGCTCCTTGCAACCTGGACGAACACTTTTTTTATACTCCTTTCAAAGATAGGTGTTTCTAGCGTGAAGCAGCTCTGCATTTCATTGAAAGGGTATGGTAACCAGCTAATAAACATGAGAGGAACATATTAGTCTTTAGAAGTGATAATGCGTCTGTGATTCGCTTCGGGAAGAATACCTTCTCTTGTTGGCTAAATACCCAAAGACAACAATGATCACACAAGGTCGACTGTAACCTTGTTATCTATTTCAAATTTTTCTAAAAAGTTAAACTTCTATCATTTACATTTTTTTTCTTATTTTCCAGTACATATTCCAAAATGCCAGTGCAGATTACTGGAATAATCGTGTACAAATAGTTTGTTATACACTTAAATGAATATACATACCCAAGAAGCACAGACCGAGACCCAAATGCAAGAATCTGGCATAAGTTGAAGAAACGAGTTCCTTGTTGTCGTCGATAAGGCGCTGAATGATGGCACATGTTACCTGTAAAATTAACGAATGTGAATATAAAAGCTTAGTTCATTATAATAAATCAATTAATATTTTGAATTATGTGTATGCCTGTTTGCATTTTATTGCCTGTAAAGTATTATTGAAACTACAAATTATCATTTTCGAAAAATTCTATTTCATAAAGTTTTTTTCATGTAAAACAAATTTGAGTCACGTATTTAAGTGTTTTAAAGGGTTCAGAAATAAAGAAAATAATGATTTTGTAAATAGACAAATAGCTTAATCATCATGATTCATCATTATTAATCATCATTATTTTTAAATAGATTTAAGTCTATTAAAAATGAAGATGATTAAGATAAAATTTCACATTGCGGTTTACGTAAATGCGAGACTAACATCACCGTTGCAGGAGCCGACGGCGATGAGTCCGCAGGCGACGGCGGCGAGCGCGCAGATCTCGGCGGGCGCGGCCGCGTCGCTCAGCACCGGCAGCAGGTGCGACAGCACGTCCTCGCGCTGCGTGCCCGCGTACGCTATGCCCAGACCTGGATAACAATAACAGATCAGTATCAAGGTGGTAGAACCCTTTGTGGTTCGACTCCGGCGGCACCACCGCCACACCTATTTCTACCCAATAACAGCAGTGTTAGGTGCTGCTGTGTTCCGGTTTGAAGGGTGTGGTAAGGGAGACAGACTTTTCCGAGGCGTTCCAGCTTAGTCCTCAGGGGTAGCGGCGCATCTGTGGCCGACCTCAGGTGGGAATATCTAATCCTATCTGGGGTTGATTACAGATGTCCATGGGCGGCAGTAGCCACTTACCATCAGGTGGACTGTATGCTCGTCTGATTAGTTGATCATAAAATAAATGTAAGTTCTTAAACAAATTATCTTAACTGTGTAAATATACGATTTTAGGGCCATCCAATGGGGCCATCACTATAAGATACGTAAGATAAGATATTTACGCGGGAGGACACTGGTGACCTTTATTCTTCCAATACGACTAGCATTAATTGTATAAATAAGAATGCCTACATTGTCTTTAACACGTTATAATAGATTGCTTTAATTGCAACAAATGTTCAACCAAACCTACATCATAGAAAATATACGTATTGCGAAGTGAAACGCTGGATATTTAGAATGGTGACAAAGTTTGGCGATATTCATATATTATACTAGAAAACCTTTAATCTCACAAATTCAATGTAAATAATAAATCTCGGCACCTATTTCTTATAATGACGTATAGGTAAAACGACCCAAAAATCCAAGCACCTTTATCATAATCGTTCAATCGATTGACGAAAAATTACGAACTCACACTGTATTATAAAAATAGTTTTAAAAAGTAAATAAATTATTCGTACCCAAAACACTGCCAATCCTCAGATTAGCGCTCGAGTGCAGCACGTAGTCGGAGAGCAGCGCGAGCGCGGGGTCGCACTCGTTGCGCACGCCGCAGTTGACGAGCCCGAGCGCCAGCAGCGCGCCCGCCTTGATGTGCTCGTCCGCCGTGTACAGGTACTTGTCGATCGGCGTCAGACCGCCGTCCACGTCCCACAAGTGGATCATGCCGAGCGACGCCGCCGCTGATAACATGCCTACGTAAGAGGACAATGTAATATTTAAGTAAAAAAATGTGGTACACTGACATTTGAAAAATATTAAAAGAGACAAATACTGCGATAAAATGAAATAGAATACATTAAAAATGGTTTCTATGAAGTTGCTTTCTTTGTCAAGTAGCACAATGAATTCGCGTATTGACGATCGATGAGTATGATTTGCTGTTGTTCCAAATATACAAATGCGTTGTCTTGAAATTTAGTTTACTAAAGCATAGTCCACGCCAAGCTGCCAGTCCGCTCTGAAGTTGTCGCGAGCAGGTATAGTAATACAATTTGCTATGGCGATGCGATTCATTTCTATATTCAGAGCGGACTAGCAGTTTTACACGGACTATAACACTTCTATCACGGCATCATAGCATGGCATGCAAAACATGTTAATTGTATACATGTTTTTTTGATATTTATCTTTCAATAATTTATTCTAATAGTGTTTAAAAATGAAGTGCACAGACAGACAAACAGATTGATTTTACACTTTGTGCGAATATATTTTAAAGAATTGTAATATTTACCATGATCCTTATTCTTATACATCCATTTGTTTCCGTCCTCGGTGGTAACAAGTTTATCGCGACCAAATCCAGCATTCACAAAAGCATTTACAAAAGTGGCTGATAGATTTTGCCTAGCAGAGTCAACGGGATGCTCCGCCAGAAGAGATGGTCGCAGTGCTGACCCAGCAGACTCCAGCCAAGTTTTGTAAACCTCTTCTGGGGTTTTGGGTTCCATAATATCAAGCTAAAAATGTAATTCTTATGAAATATATCCTTATTTTTCTACATACTTACATATAAAAGAATCATATTAATTGTATAAGAAACCTTTTGGAATATCTTGTAAGAGTCGTAAGTTGGAGTGGTAAATGTGACAGGCGAAATTTAAACTGTTTTGATTTTTTTCTATTATTAAAATGACAAAGTTGAATCCTATTTTACAATATGACAACACCTAAATAAGAAAATAATGTTTTACGGACAGTTCTTGTAAAGTGGAATAAATCTTACCTCTCTAGCCAAACTCAAAAAGTGATCATTGATGTGGGCATTCAAAAGTATTGTACGAAGATCCTCATCTTCTAACTCTAAGGGCACGTATTGACGAGCTAACATGTAGCACAGCTGTTTCTTGACTAACCTAAAAAAAATTACATGTGGTAAGCAAACTATTAATTACAATCTTGAAAATAAAGTTGAAGATAAAATAAATAAAATAAAATGTAATTTTGTAAATAAATATTTATATCTTAACCACTTAATTATGCTTGAAATGGGTCATTCAAGTATTACATAAGTGGAATATGAAAAATTTTAAAAGGGGCCATTTATTTGCAAAAATAAGCAACACTTTTCCTTCTTTCCCCTCTACTTATGTAAACATTGGAAATGTTAAAAAAATTATTGCTTGAGTAACAACCATTCAGACCTCAAACACAACATAATAACGTAAAGGTAACAGGTACTTACATATCATTGCAGGCATTGAATACTTCTTCACACTTTGCCTTGTCATGCAGTTGCATTGCAACCAGCAATGCTCTAGGGTACTCGCCGAATCGCAGGTATGTGTCTAGCACACCTTGCAGGATTTGTGTGGACTCTGGCTCTACCACATAACTGGCGCATCTGAAATAAATATTGTATTTATAGGTAACTAAATTAAAACCAGCATATAAAGTGAATTCAGTACACCCATATAAAATAGCAAAACAGCTTCATTTATAAAATCTTATTAACTGTATACATATGGCAATACATACATATCACCATAAACTAAACCTACACCTATTTTTAGCGTGAGCAGGTGCAGGTGTGTTTTGCTGGAAGAATGTGCATGTTGAATGACTGGCATATGAGACAGAAATCTTATTTCTCAGGAGAAGCAACAAATCCTGATCGGATCATATCCTGAGATGAGAGGTTCTTCCTAATTAGAATTAGGAAGAACCTCTCATCTCAGGATATGATCCATGTGTGGCCACTTACCATTGTACAATATATGTACTGCATGCTTATTTGCAACTTTAAACTTATAATAATCAAATACTTCTTACCCAATAAGGTAGAGGCAAACACGAGGATAGTTACTCTGATCCATGTGCTGTGTGAGCAGGTCCAGCCTATCAATCTCCATGAGCAGGTCACAGGCCTGGATCTCAGCTGAGTGCTGCATGTCGAAGGCCACCACATCTCTCACAAGAGCCAGCAAAGTGTCCATATTTTCTATGTTCCATTCTTCAGCAATTTCTCCTTCTAATTGCCTGTTTTATAAAACTATGTATTAGAATACAAATACAAAGAACAGTTGTGGTTATAATATATTTTAAAAATTGTAATTTAAGTAACTAATAAATGATTTTATTAATTAATAACCTCTCTTCCTTTGGGAAGTCAGTTAAAAATATGAACAACAATTTCATTTTATATTGATTTAATCAATAAAATTATCAACGAAGAGTTTAATTCAACAATTTATAAACAAATACTTATTTAACACTTTACCTCACATATTCATGTCCCCATTCACCGACATTAGCCATTGTTCCAAGTAAGCAGTACTTCAGACATTCTCTTTTCTCAGCTGCATCCTACAAAATAGAGTTATAAATAGACCAAACTAAGTTCATCTGTCCTATGTAGTTATTACCACAAATGATTCTCACTGTACTTTTATTTAATGCTGTTGTATATTGTATTCTATTGCAATATTTTTTTATGTCAGACACATCTCTTCTCTGAGAGCACTAAATGATGGTGCACCATTAAGCTCCAATGCGGTTTATTTTATATAAAATTTCCAAGTATACAGAAATTTAAATAATTAAATTAATGTCTCAGGTACTTATAAATGACCTAATTCATGTTCCACAAAGACTATATATGGTAAACAAAAATATATATTTACACATTTTTTTTTTAAGGTGTGGAAGAAAGGACTTCTTTGTGTTATTTCTTTTTTCTTCAACAAACAACACTTTACATTTTATTAACAATACACTTACCACGGTGCCGCTTACTCCCATGGCAAGGACTGACACGACATCAGCGCAAAACTTCTTCGTTTTTTCGTCGCTGATCTTTTCGTATACTTCCTTTAGTGCAGGATAGTGTTCCCTCAGAAATTTTAAGGGTTTTGGGACCGATGTCATAGATGTCGTAGAAGTTCTTATGAGATTAGTTAACATTTGTAAGGCCGGAAAATAAAGATCGACATCATTACCCTGCAAAAAGTTATATGGTTAAGTTTGATAGGAGCAATTTATTGACAAATCATACAAATTTATTGACAAAGTCATACCGTGAGCTTCTCGACTAGCATGTTAAGCTCTTCTTGCAGGCGTTTATCTTCTTCCGACTGCAAAATACAAAGCAAACGAAATATCAGTCCAACAGGCACACATAACCATATAATATTTAAACGGAAACTATATAAATTTCATACCAAATCATCAGTTGTTGCGGCTACCGGTTCCGTCTTTTCTTTCTTTACTTCCTCGGGCTTATTTTTCACCGTCATTTTAAATAATTATTTTCAATTCCACAAAATACAACTTATTATATGAATGAGTAGATGATTCTCAAGCTCAACAAATTTGACAAGTCACTGCATCACAGCAGATTGGTAAGAAACGTAAATGATAATAGATAAAAAATAACTTCCATAGACTAGGATATTCTCCATCCTTCATACTATACTTTGCAATATTAAAGCGACAAGTACACATTTCCGCATATTATTGTCCCATGCGCAGACATAAGCTAGCTAAAGAATTCACATTAGAATGATAGGATACACAATAGAAGCCGTCGATAATAGTTACTATATTAAATAGTAATTAAAAAACCCATATGCATTTTTTCCTCGACCTAAGCTAATTTCTTTCAGAATAATTAAATATTTTGTTATACTGAAATAAGCCACCCCTCTACCTTCAACTATGTATGTTAATTTACTACCTACTTGCAAGTTACAAGTTGAGTTTTGTGAAATACACTGAGGTGTTCTATAAAATCACTATGCCTTTTTTAATGGACAAATAATTAATAAAGAAAAAGGTCTGATATAATTAAGTAATAATAATTAATCAAGTAGATATAAATGGAAAGAAGGCCGACAGGTACTACCGAAGAGTATAATAAAATACTATATAGTAATATTAGAGGTCACTAACTCACTACGTTATTGTCATTGAAGATTGCCTCTTATCAAAGTAGGTACTACAGGATGCTGCGACTGCAGCCTATATACAATATATTTATTGTACATATTGTACCTACTGCATACGTGTGATTCCTCAAAGTAGATGACAAATTGTATCCCAAATTATTTGGTTCCTTTTTGTTGAATAATTATTATCATGCGCATTTATTTTGTACGAGTTGAAATACTAACGGCGTTCAATTAGCAAACAAAAAGATTTGTTTAAAGTAATATATAAATATTAAAAAAAACAATAATTATAGCTTAGAAAATACGTAAACATCTTCAAACATGCGTCTCCAAGCTGTTTGCAAAAAAACTGTTTCATTATTTATGCTCGACTACCTGGACTTGCTCTTATACTAAACAACTATTTACATATTTTCATGCGAGTGCGACCGGTCAGCGCCGTCTGTTCAATACATAATTCACTGAAGCTATAGCGTATGCAGAATTTACTTCCACAAGTTGGAGGAAGTTTCTAGTTTTATTATCTCCGTTTTCAGTAAACAATATAATTTTGATAGCTATTAGTGCAATAAAAATAAATCAATTATAAACTAACTGATTACCTACTTAGAATAATATAAAGTCTCGACGTTACTAATAAACCTCGATGATACTAGATTATTATTACTTGTAATTGTTTTACAGGTTTAATATTACGCTTATCAAACGGTTTTGATGTTTTTATGTTAAGTTAGGAAGTGGCAAAGAGGTAAGTGATGCTATTGATTTTATTCCTACCATTAACACCCTGAAAATGTAGGTATAACATTGTACCAAATTCTACCACAAACACTTTGCACTTTTATCGCATGATATAAAAAATACATGTAGTTTCCTTTTATTGGGTAGACAAATAAGAGGAAGCATGATATCGGTTTGATTGATTATTTTTAAAATATCTTTAATTGTGTAATTTGGTTTTAAAATTTTATTGAAGAGTTTTATGGTACACATACCTACACTAAACTTATGAATAGTATAAATTAAACTGGTTTAATAGTTTAGCCTTATATGTACCAAATACATTGAACAAAATCAGGCTTATAAAATACACTTTTCAATGTAATTTTAAATAAGTTGTATCTAAAGTTTTTTTTATTATTGTCATCAGATATTTATCTATCTGCCGTACTACTTGCGACGATGCATCGGCTTGCAAAAATATCTTCAGCTTTTAAAACGCGAAAAATTGCAACGTCTATTGAGCAATCCGAGACTTTACTTACTATTAAAGATATACCACGCCCGAGATCGTTACCAGTACTTGGTACTAAATTAAATATCCTATTTTCAGGGAGAGGAACCAGGTAAAAACTACAGAACTATTTGTTATTTAGTAGCTATATTTAGATTTAGATAAATTAATATTCTCAGAAAAAACATTAAATATTCCCTATATTATACACAGATTGCACGAATACGTCGATGATCGGCACAAGCAGCTGGGACCGATATTTTGTGATCAATTAGGCAGAAATACAGATCTGGTATTCATAAGTGACCCTGTATTAATAAAGTCGGTTTTTCTTCATCTGGAAGGAAAATATCCGGCACATATTTTACCCGAGCCATGGGTTTTATACGAAAATCTGTATGGCTCTAAGCGTGGACTCTTCTTCATGAACGGCGAGGAATGGTTAACAAATCGTCGAGTTGCCAATAAACATTTATTAAAGGAAGGATGTGATACATGGCTAGAAGATCCTATACGAAAAAGTATTGAACGTTTTATACAAACATGGAAAAACAAAGTTGGAAATGGTTATGCAATAAGTAATTTAGAATCGGAGCTCTACAAATTATCAACACACGGTAAAATATAATTCTGTAATAAGTACCTACTACTGAAATGTAAGATAGTTTCTGTTCTTAAGGAGCTGTGTGTGTGTGTTTATTTTTATATAGATAACAATTGCTTTCGAGCCTGTTGCATTATATGAATAGTTTGATAAACATAGTAAAATATTTTTTGTAACATTTTACAGTTATTATCAGCGTTCTACTTGGTAATTCATCGATGAAAACAAATCGACATAACGATGAGCTTCTAGGAATATTTTCGGATTCGGTGAAAAAAATATTTCAAACCACTACCAAATTATATGGATTTCCTGTGCATTGGTATCAGCGTCTAAATTTAAAAGCCTGGAGAGATTTTAAAGAGAGTGTAGATTTGTCGTTATTTTTGGGTAAGTTTTATCTTCTATTCATGCAGAAAACTAACCATTTGGCATTATATAAATCAAAATGAAGATTTTATTACTTTTTTAACTTTTTTTAGCTCACAAAATTTCGACGGAAATGTTAAAAAACATGGATGGAAATAATGGGCTCATAAAGAAACTTACTGGTGAAAATATAAACAATGAAACAATTACAAGAATTGTCGGAGATTTTATCATCGCAGCAGGAGATACGGTACGTAAATATTGTGAATGACTCTAAACCGATAAAAGTCCACTACACCGACGAATTAAACCTTACTATAAAGCGTTCTATGCATCAGTTCTACTGTACTATTCGACATTTTTAAGGGCTGGAAAATGCTTTCGGTTGGATTTAAAATTAGTAGCTTCACTTTTTCATCTCAATTGAGACCTTCTCTTAACAATCATTGAAGATATTCTTAATATCCTAACGGAAATAATCAGTATTCCTTTTGGTCTGGGTGTAACTAAATCAAAATAATATTTCTATTATCTCCTTGCAGACTGCTTATACTACACTTTGGATACTTTTGTTGCTATCGAATAACAAAGACGTAATTAATGAAATACGACGGAAAGGAAAGCCCTTTATTAAAAACGTTGTAAAGGAATCGATGAGATTGTTTCCTGTAGCGCCTTTTCTAACAAGAATTTTACCAAAAGAATCTTATTTAGGGCAGTACAAGCTAAAGGAAGGTGTAAGTATTTACTTATTATTTGACATTTTATACCATTTTTTACAACAATTCATGCATGTTTTTGCAGTTAAGACCTTATTTTTAGATGTGGTTACGTGAACATATGATACGGAAATAGGATACTTTTACATAGGGACAAAAATATTTTGGACGATATGGAATGAGAGTAAGACAAAAGTTAGGGGCAAATAATATGAATATAACGTATATGACACTTGCTGCAAGCACACCACGTAAAACTCTATTATTTAGATTTTTGTATGATATTCAACAACAATAAGTCTTAAATATTAATCACGTAAAAATCATGCTTCTTTCTCGTGTAGGGCTTCCTTAAGGGGAATATAAAATTTTGCTTTATAATGGATTTAATATGCGGCTTGGCTTATGAAAATATTTGTACTGCAATTTTTATAGTGTATTTTTTAAAGATAAAGCCTAAGCAATTAAAATATTACTTCATAAAAGTGGATGGTTGTAGAAAGTACCTTTTAATAATTATTTTTATTAGTACATACTCAAAATCTCCTTCTGTTATGATTATTTTTAATCAGAAAGTACAAATCTACTCATGATTTTGATAAATTATATGCATTGAATCCAGATTTTTGTTATATTGAGCTCAAGAACGTCACAATGCATAATTCTAATATGTAGTCTGTTTATGCATTGTGTGAAGTCATAAGACAAACAATCTATTAGATCATCATAGTCGACAGCGTTTACATCATTCGCAAAACGAATTTTAAAATATTGTCACTTTCTGAGTACCAAAAAAACTGTTACCGAAGAAATGAATTCAATATAACACCTATTTAAGAGAATCTGTGCATTAGCCCATGTGTTTTGAACTTTTTTGGCAGTACGTAATACAATTTCTATGACTGTCTAAGTTAAGTGCATAGAGTATTATTATATACATGTTAGTTAAGTGACATCTAATGTCACTAGAATATTTATTTAGACTTTGACATTTCAAGTCAGGCTGTAATAGAAATAGGTTATGTCATTCATAATCATTTAAGTTTTCACGATTTTCTCCAGAAATCCAGAATATTTATTTATAAATCTATATTTTTGTTATGTTATAATATATATATAAAATGAATTACTGTAAATATATATCAAGAATTTATTATTTAAAACCTAATTATCGTAGCTATAGTATTATAAGCAGCGTAGGATTACAAAAACCGGTACCAAGTGACTACAAATTTAATAAACAAAAACAAGCTCAATTTCAACCATTGTTGATAAACAAGAGACATTTATCTCTCGAAGGAATAGTCAAATGGCAAGCAGAGTTATACACAAGTATATCTAATAGTTATCCTGTGAGTGTAATGCAAGACGGATTGTTATACTTCCATGATGTAACAGGATTAACTTGGTGGGCTACAATCGTAGCTTCGACAGTACTCATACGAGCACTAATCACTTTACCACTTAGTGTGTATCAAAACTACATTTTAGCCAAAGTAGAGAACATTGGATTGGAACTAAAAGATATGGTAGACGAGCTGAAGAAGGAGACTGCGATAGCTAGAAAGATGTATAATCTAACAGACAAGCAAGCTATAGGACTGTTCAAGCGGTCTCTTAAAAAGCAGTGGAGAAACCTTGTTGAACGTGATAACTGCCATCCATTCAAAGCTAGCTTAGTGATATGGTTTCAAATTCCCTTGTGGGTGTGCATGTCATTTGCTCTCCGAAACCTCGTGTACATGCAACCTGAGTGTGCATCCAGTATGATAACATTTCTGGAACTATCTGTTGGTGGAATAAGCTGGTTCCCAAACTTGACTGTTCCTGACCATTCCTACATTTTACCAGTGGCATTTGGGGTGACAAACTTGGCTATAATTGAGCTGCAGAGAATGTCAAAGCTCAGAGCACCATCCAGGCTCTACAAAATCTTCACTAATGGATTCAGAATATTTTCCATAGTAATGATACCAGTGGCAGCGAATGTTCCCTCCTGTTTATGTTTGTATTGGGTTACATCTAGCTCATTTGGTCTAGCTCAAAATTTGTTCCTTCTATCACCTACAATGAGAAGAAAGATGAAGATTCCTGAAGCTCCTAGTGAACTTGAAGATCCTTATAGACACATTAAACAAGAAATTATTCATACTATTACAAGAAGACCTAGGAAAATAGAATAAATGTAATATTGTATTTATAATCTATAACTAGTTTTAAATTAAATCACACTTAACTTACATGTATTTCATTATTTCTATATTATTAATATTAACTCATTATTAAGTATTAATATATGTGTTGGTATTTTTAAAAATATTATTTGATGATAATAAAAAAATAGAAGAGAATTTTGTTGCACCCTTTTTTATTTAACTGGATATGTGAGATTAAAAGTACATTTTCATATTTATATTAATGATTCTATTTCAGACACCAATAATAGCTTCAATTTATACATCGGGACGTGAAGAGCAATATTTCAGTAATCCAAACAAATTTTTGCCATATAGGTGGGATAGAAATGACCCACGGAGAGCCTCTCTAACCAATCATGTACCTTCTGCATCACTGCCTTTTGCCCTTGGAGCAAGATCTTGCATTGGAAAAAAAATTGCAATGATACAACTCATTGAGATAATAAGTCAGGTGAGGACTTTCAATGTAACAATAAGTTATAATATTTTTAAGAATAAGAACCCAACTTTTTAAATAAGTTGTGATTTATTGTTTTTTTTTTATACTTGATATATTTATGTACTCATTCTTTAGTGTTTTCACTCAAGCTCTCATCCAACTTATAATATGTCCAAATGCATCAAGCTGTGGAGACATAAATTGAACATAATAATTATGTTCAGAAAACTTTTCCACCACATTATATTCAACATCCTTGTGATGCAGTTGGATAGGATAGGGTGATTTCTGTCACAAATATGTGGAAATCTTACCATTGTACAATATTTATAAGTATGAAATAATATCAGTATAAAAGGTCCTTGAAATGAAAAGATGCATGAATTTGTAAAAATATTTATTTGGTGGGTTTAATAACACAGTTTGACTTTGTTATAGTTATGTTGTGTGTTACCAAAGTTCATAAAGATTAATTTGTTACAGGTGGTGAATAATTTTGAATTTAAATGTTCAAATGATTCAGATGTAAAGGCTATTACTTCACAAGTGTTAATTCCAAATAAGTCTATAAAATTGATTTTAAGCACTAGAAAGTAATATATGAGTGAATATAAGAATAAAATTATATAATTACCTATGTCAATTTTCAATAACTTTTATTACATACAGAAATGTACAATGTATGCCTAATATAATTTTTTATTTCATAAATATACATTTTATTTACAACTTTTCATGTATAACTTAATTAATGAACAACTTAATAGTAAAAAGATATTAAATGCATTAAGATAACTATAGAATCAGCAATAAAATTGGTATAATAGAGGTTATTTAAGAATAAAATAATTTAAATTGGAAGAACACATTAAAGGAGGTTGTATAACTCCATAGCACTAGTCCCACAATCATAAAGATTCAGCCTTCACGTTCACTGCCCGCCGACTACCTCAGTTGCCCGCTGACAAATGTATCTAAAGTTTAAAGCAATAAAACTATTCCGAGGTGCCCTCGGTGCGTTTTTGGTACAAACAATGGGCTTACTATCGTGCCGTGGGCACTTGGGTATAGGAATAAGGAAATTGTATGGAAACTCGCATGCGCGTGTAGGGTAGGTACACAGAGTTAGTGTAATAAACGCACAGACGCGTTTGGGGCAGTGAAAGTGCAGTATATTACATTAATTATACTAGATATATTAAACTATTATTTGTGTAACTGTCTCCATATGATTGATCTGATATCATCCAGCCATTGATCTCTATATTGTAGGTGGAGAATATTTTGGAATGATTGTACTCTATCTGTGTCACACATCTTACCTGTTAACAAATACGCTACAGATTCCACACATAAGAATCCCATACCCTCATTCAGTGACCAAATGTAAATCTTATCAGCATTCTCAGGTGTCAATTGGAATTGTAGAATTGCACTAGACAGTAATTCTTTTAATCTGTCGAACAGAAACCTGTCTGCTAATAGTAAGACCTCCAAATTGATCTCCAATTCAATGGCCATTGGAAAGATTTTAACTTCACTTTTGGGATTGTTTACACCACAATGTAAAAGAGTAAAGAGGTATTCTAGAGCCGGTTTCGTAACATTTTTTAACTTTACACATTTTTCAACGGATTCTTTGAACTGTCCCATCAACATAGCAGAGAAAACATCAGAATTTTGACATAGGAACACTTTGTTAGCCTTCACTGTTGATAAATCATCCAGTTCGAAAGTAACAATATCATCTTTCGATAGATTGTCCAGTATTGGGTCATATTCAATGTACACTTTCTCTTTGTACCTTTTTTCGAGAATTTTGGGATCCTTAATATGCACATTATTTGCTAGTTTCGTTAAAGCAACAACACAATGATGTATGTCTTCTTTTGATTCATTAATTATTTGGAGTAATAAATTTAGAGCACTACAATCTACAAAGTATTTCTTCAATGGCTTTTCAGTTCTGTAAAAAATAAATAACATAGTTTAAAGATGCAACTGTGATAAATATCTATTGAAGTATTAGTCTCCTATACATTTGTATACTCACAATGTGTTGGATATCCAATAAGCAATAAAAAATAGCAAATATTTCTTCCTTACCTTACAATATATGGTAGAGTAAGACACAAAGTTTCTTTCATGTATGAACTGCCTTTTAATAACTGATAACTTATTTCTCCTATGCCATAACTTGATTCAGCTAAAATTGATAGTTGTGCTAAATATTTTGAACTTAGTCTTGAAATCTGAAATTAAAAACCACTTATTAAAAAACGAGTCTTCATATAATTTAAAATTAGATGTAGTTAAGATAGAGTTTATGATACATACTTGCTTACATTGAATACACTTAGCTGGTGGATGTTTGGAGGTAACTGACATTTCATGTAATCTTAATGCCAGCCTGTGTTTAAGTATACTCATCAGACACAAGGTATTGCTGCAAAACAAAATCTTAAGTAAATACACATGTGAAGATTTTTAAAATATTATAAGTTATAACTGCATATTGACCAAAAATACTGGCTGCCGTTTTGCGATTTATTTTTATTTTTATAGGAATAGCTGACGAGCATGCAGTCCACTCGATAGTAAGTGGATAATGCCGCCCATGAACATTTATAATCAACCCCTTATAAGATGAGAACTAAGCTTGAATGTCTCGGCAAAATATGTCTCTCTTACTACTCCCTTCAATCCAGAACACAGCAGTTTTAAACACTGCTGTTATAAGGCAGAAATATGAGTGGCGATGGTGCCGGAGTTGAACCACACAGGATTCTACTACTTTCATTGAATCATATTTACCTGAAAACTTTAGCTAGAATCCGCGCTGCTCTTCCTAACGGTCTCTTGCATCTTTGGACGTAGTCAAGCAAAGCATTGATACACTCTTTCCCCGTCAACAGCTCTAGAGTATTATTACTTGGGGGTTCTTCACGGAGGTTATTCTGAGCGTTACAGGCGCCCGCTGACACGCAGAACAGCAATATTAAGACACAGCCAATGCTTGAGGAATTTGCTGCAGTATCAAGCTCTGCAGACACATCGTCCTCTGTAAGAAGGAAGAAAAAATATACGATTTCCCTGCAGTATTATACTACATGCCATAAACAGAGGTATGAACACGATTCTTCGGGGAAGTAGCTAATGTACCTATACTCCATCCATCTGAACTCTAGTGGCAACTGCTACATAAGGAAAACTTGGAGATAATGGTAACAGTCGTTGAATGTTAGTGCTCGTTACACGTTTTCCCACATTTTTATTGATATTAAACTTTCGTTCACATCGAACCGATAATCCACAAACACCCTATGCGTAGTCTAGTTCGCTATGCATAACATTGTTAGCATGAATTTAGAGTTCGCATCGGGTCAACAGTCAGCGGCTAATTATACCTACGCGCTTCTTGACAAGCACATGTAATGGTATCTTTGTGGCGTAAATTAGAACAAACAAACCCTTCAAAGGAGAATCCTCTTCATCATCTACAATAAGTTCGTCCAAGTCATGGGTTACGTCAACCACGACACTGCTGGTAGCCAGGGCCACTGCGCCGTCATTATCCACATCAACTTCAACCTCACTGCAGACCGGTGAATACCTGCCCGATATCTCAGAATCTGAACTATCTGCAAAAATACAAAACATTTGTCTCATACTATGTTCCTTCTCGTAAAATAAGAAATCAGACCATTTCATGCTAAACTTTATGGACGTTATGGATTTTCGCAAGGATTAATACAGCGTATGGAATGTGGTATTGAACATGCACCCTAGAATCAACTATCGGCCAGTACTGCAGTAATACGCTTTCTACATTCACAGCTCCACACAGCATTCCCTTTATCCACCCTCTCTGTATGGTTATCATCATTTGACGATGCTGACGTAATATCAGTTGATTGATGTGTTCATGTGAGTTATGGTTGTACGACAGGGGTAAGTAAGGCCATGGTAACATGTGTATGCAATATTAAATACCTTCTAAAATAAACAAAACAAATACTATGCAAAAACCCATGTCGGCAAGATACGTAAAAATTTACTTACATGTACATTATACATACATATTTCGGTACAATATTGATAGTTTGAAAATTTAAGTTACTGGAAGTTAATACTTCTTAATAACAATTTCATTACCATCATTAACACTAAATGGAGACTTGGGACTTGCTGAGCTGCTAGGACTCCATGGATACTCCGCCCAGGAGGGTGAAGTAGAGCTACCCTCGCCTGTACTAAATCCTGATTCAGAGCTCCAGTCCCACCTGGCGCGTTTGCTGCTAGACCCTCGGTATTCAGGGCTGAATGGTGAGTTATTGCTGTCCGAATGGGGAGAAACAGGGGCATGGTCAAGTCTGTCAGGGCTCATGATACGAGGCAAATGCTGTGAGCTTGATGGCCATTCAGGGCTCTTTGGTTCCCAGTAGACACCAGCAGACCAATCTTTTGATGCCATCTTTATTACTTGTGTTTTCTGAAAAGTAAAAATAATGTTTATCATGTTTTAGATATGATATGGGAGATAATCTCAAATTAAAACAATGTAAGTAATAACTCAGGGGCGTGAATTTTACACCCTAAGTTTGAGCTTCAGGATCAAATGCCTCACACTGACTGTACAGCCATACTGGACCCCCATACTGGAACTTACTTAGTATACTATATAACCCCTTCAATCTAGTAGGATCTGGATAGGAAACAGTTACACACTAAAGAAAAGTATATGATACAAAAGATTTAATACCTTTCTAGATGTCTCAGGGGACAAGTCCCTAGATCTCTTTAAACATTTGCGATATGAGTGACTATTTTCATCCCCGCTTTGGCTGTCATCTGTTGCATCACTGACAACATTATCCAGAAACCCCACAATCATGTTGTCCCTCTCTATCACAACCTTTAATTCATCTGCAGTTGATGTGGAAGTTTGTCTTCTTCTCTTTAATAAGCCTTCTGTATGATTTTGAAGACAAGGTGTTCTAACTGGAATTATTGGTTCTGTATTTGGTTTACTTTCAGGTTCAACTTGTTTGGTATTGTGCTCATATTCCATTGTACTAAGGTAATTAACAAGTTTATCTGTGAGCAGTCCGACAAGGCCTTCATTGATGAGTATTTGAAATGCTGAAAATGTAATTTTGATTTAAATTGGTGCAAAACATAACAGAACTGCTATAGAATATACAATTTTCACACACATTTTTGTCTAATGGTAACAACCTATGTAGAAGCTTTAGATCCATTTAATATTAAATTAGCATTTCCTAGAGACAAGTATGTGTAAGGAACTCCAGAAAGAATATGAGAAATTGTTCACAAATACGTTAGCAACACATGCTTTAAGGACTAAGTTGAAACTAACTAGGAAGTATAACTCCCACTTCCAAAACATTGTATAACAGATTTAAATTAATGAACAAAATAGATCTCTTTGACGGGTCCTACGTAAACTGGTGCAAGTGCGTTTTCACAACTTTACAGTAGAGCGATTTGAATGTTCTAATGCGTGTAACCGCACTTGCACCAGTTTACGTAGGACCCGTCGTCTTTACGGTCCGTAAGTATACATACCAATATCATCAAAAACATATTGTAGTAAGGCCGGCATCGCGTTGGCGTTGTCCTTCGCCGCCGCTATGAGCAATCGTAGGCCTCCGCAGTGACGTAACCGCGCGCGGTTCACGGAGTCGCCGCTGAGATGCGACAGAGCCTTTGCAGCCCCATCTGGCCATAACGACGATTCTGAAATCATATCAAATAATATGTATAAATATTAAAGTTTTCAAATAATGAGCTTGTTATGAAAAAATTGTTGTAATTGTAACAAATTAAATATATATCTCTAAAAGTCTTCAGAAACATGATAGAACACATCAAAATTATGAAACTCTTAGATCTTTGTCATCCATACAAAACATGGTCTGTTAAAAAAAAGATTGAATAAAAAGATAAACTAGATGTAAAACAATTACCTGAAAATTTTTCTAGTATCCCAACAAGACATTCTACAAATCCAGCAGTCCCCAAGAGAGGCCGGCAAGTTGATAAATAACAAAGATTCATTAGGCATTTTAATGCTAAACTCTCATAAGTATTTGTTAAGGCCACTAAACATTGATATCCCCTGCCGTCACCTTGAATCTGTAAAATGGAATATTAAATGACGTAAATATCATTAAACAAACATAATATACATTACCATAAATACATATACATTACTACTACAGAATTGTAAACACAATTGACCATGAAGTAGCACATAGATGAAGACAATGAAATTACTTCTTGTCAATCACATACATTTTTTTAATTAAGTACATCATTTTTTTTTTGCTTAGTATATTTGAAATTAATGTACATGGATGTATATCAATATTCCATATCTTATGATACCATTCCATATCTTAATATTAAAAATACCTATTTTTAATATAAGAACTAAACTCTGTATTAATTATGGTAGAATTTAGATTTTATATTACTATTATTGTCATCCTAGTTTAAATGTAACTAATCTCAAGTGTACATGCAGACAGAATAGAAAGTGTATAATACCTGTTCAGCACAATGAGGGTTAGCATAAGTAGTGAAATATCCTAAGCATTTCAATATTCCAGTGATTAATTCCTCCTGGGATTTTTTGGGTCTATCTGCTATTTTGTCTTGATTCGAAGATTTAATTATACCAGCAGATTCACACTCCACTGTGAGCAGAATAGATACTGTGCGAACTGCATTTAACCCTAGCATTTCGTCTCTTTTTTCCACTACCATCCATAGTTGCCTGCAAAGGAAGAATTTATAACTTATTTTATTGATAATTTATTGGATGACCATTGTGGCCAAGTGGTTACATAGCAGTATAACATGCACAGGGTTCTGGGTTTAATTCTGATTTAAATTTGTATTTTTTTCTAATAATCTCTTGAAAGAAAAGCAATATAATGTGAAAATTTAAACTCTCTTCTTTTTTATTTTTTTGACACAAACAAACATTTTACCTTATTGCTCTCACAGCCATTGCAAGAGTGGGATATGAAGTGTTCTTATCTCTTTTTTCAATTAGAGTAATGAGCGCAATAACAACTCCATGTGTATGTAAGCCTTCAGCATTAACCTGTCTCTGTGCTAAGTTCCCAACCAGCCGGCAAGCTCTTCCTATAATACTGTCGCGGTTCACGGTCTGTAGTATGGTGACCAATGGTCCAAATATGTTCAATCTGCCCACCTGGAATTTTGTTAAACTTATACTACTATATTTAATAGAAAAGTTTTAAAAAATTCTAAAAATTTATATATAGTTACTCTTAACTTTTTTTTTTAAATTTAAAAGAACTTATTCCATTACATGTATTAAATATATTATTATTTATTTTATAGATATTTAATTAATATTAGATAATTATTAGATTGGTCATTTAAGAAATAAATCTGTCTATTTACAAAGATAATCTAAAATAAGCATAACATTAAGTTTTTATGTAAACAGTATGTTTATATATGTATGACAATGAATAGTTTAACAATTATTTTTTGTTCTTTCTTCTTCCTCACACTTTGAAATACAGTCAAATTCATAGGCATCGAGCCTTTAATAAATATGATATTCTTTATTAATTTTTTATTTATTTATTTAGGCAAATTAATAGAAAAATAATGAAATTGATAGGCAGATCAAACTGAAAAAGCATAACTTTGTACTCACCGCTAAACTGCTTTCTTCTTCTAAACAAACGTTACCGAGAATACTTAAAGATATATCTAGAATTCTTTCGTTAGGCTTACGCAGATGTGGCACTAAATAGTCTAGACCTCCACAATCTCTGAAAAGCTTTATTCCCTTTTCATTCGTAATTATTTTACTCTTTATCCTAATCAAAGCTTCCTGAATACGCGATGATGATGTTGATTTGAGTCCATCTAAAACGGACTTTATTTGATGCTTATCCATTTTTAAAAATAACTTCAAATCCAAAAATATTTTCAATTTATTCCACAAAATAAAAATGGGATTTTTGAAATGTCGTCCGCAACTTCAAAATCTGACATTTTTGACGTTAATCGATTTTTCATAATTAAGGGTGCTATTATTTGAAAATACCACTTTTTATTGCAAACTGAATATCAGTAATTTTGATGGTTTGTGTCTTAGTTAGATACTTATGTAGCGCAATGTAGCGATAAATTATTATAATTACATATATTCCGGTTAACAAATTTTTCGCAAATTTTGTACACGTACTAAATGTAATAAATACTAATATATTTTATTTCATTATGGGTAATATACGTTGAAGTCTGGCAACATCATTTCAGGAACACAGATTATATAAAATGTATTAAATCATAATAAGTCCATAGAATACAAATAATAAAATTAATAACATTTTACAAATAAAAATCTACTATTATAAATGCAAAAAAATATGATTCTTATATTTTCGTGACACATTTATAATATAATTTTGTTGTGTGGGAAATCTTTATGTCTTAACTTAAGGTTTTGATTTCCATTGTCTCACTACCACCTACTACTCAACGAAACGAATTAAAAATAAATGAGATAAAAAAAATGCGTTTGCGATGACAGAGTTTCTGATACGTTTTTTACATTGAGAAGTCGTAATAAAACTGTGATTGCTGATTATTGTAACATAAAATTGTCATGAAATCGTTTTGTGAGAGATGAGCGTCTTCGGAGATTTCCAGCGTGTGTGGGTGCAACGTTTTCCAGAGAGTGCTTTGCCAGCCGCTTGGGAAGAAGATGTCAGGGCCAATTTGGCTAAACATAAACAGAAAGTGGCTATACTTAGAGAGGAGTTGGAGAAGGAAGAGTTTTACGTGGAGTACTTAGAGACGTTGTTGTCTGATGTGGAGAAGCATAAGGCCACATCCCATGGCAGCAGAGGGACCCCGCCGTCGGGCGCTGGCGGTGACGATAAGAATGCAGATATCAAACAGGTAACAGCTTATCGATACGTGGATTGGTATCCGTAGATTGCAAATTAATTGTAAATATTCATTGTTTTTATTTTTATGCTTAACATTTGACATGCAAGAATTTGTGATCTCTAATGTATTCATTAGCCTCTCTGTCTTATTAGAATAGATAATTATTAATAATAGTGTTTGTTTAATTTATAGTAATAAAAAGTAAATAGAGAAGTGTTATGATAAGAAAATAGTAGTCATGTATGCATAGTAAATTTATAACTGTAATAGATCTAAATCATTCATTGTACCAACATAAATAGTTTGTTATGCCCTATGAATCATCCTACATACACCTATAGACTAGGCATATTTTAATTCTAAGAATTGTTGGAGGTTAATTCGCTATTTGGTACACAATGATCAATAAAAAAATCATCCATAAGTCCTTGATTTATGGTTTAAGAAAGATTTTGTGTTAAACTAATGAATTATGCATTGTTTCCTGTTTATATCTGCTGTAAATTAATATGAATGACATTAATTTTGTGGGATTTTAAAAATTAATTATCATTAATTAGTGTATTTTTCCCTAAGTTTTATATTTAGTTCTCTTCATGAAAGGTTTTTCCCCACTTAGAATATGTGTTTAATTTTACTTGTCAGTACTTTGGATTATTTGTTCATGTTGAAATTCATTTACTGAAATAAAGTGACAACAGCAGTAAACCTGAAGTTGCTGTAAAAAATGTTGATGATATTTCTTCCCCAATAACTATTACTAAATCAAAATTTTGTTCTTCAATAGGTCTATGTAGGTTTATGTATAATTTTAGATTCATACAATTGTCTTTAGCCTTTATTCAATTCATATACTGCAAAATGTATTTTAGAAATGCATTTTTCGTATTATTTCCTGCACAATATATATTTATGTTTTTGCAAAAAATAACATTATAATTGTAGGAGTCCAACACTGATTCATTATCAAAGAAAAGTGAAGTGAGTCTGAGTAGTAACAAGAGTGATGACTCCAACGAAGTGGAGTGCGAGGAGGTGCATCTCAGGAGCAAGCCGGCACACCTCGCAGAGCGGAGTTCCGTCAATCAGTGTATCAATGAACTGTCGTCCAACTTGGCGGTGGAGGCAGCCAGGAGACGATGTAACAGCGAGGTGGTCCAAAGAACTGATATTGATGCAGATAGTAATGGTAAAGTAGCTAGATATATAATTTTTAATATCCATTCAAATATGTCTTTTATATATTACTTTTTTTTTACTACATAATTACCTCACTTCAATGGACAATTTAAGAGAAGTAAAGGTTTAATTTGTATAATAGAAGTAATTATTACTCCTTTTTTATTGTTGTTTAATGTTTATCATAACAGTAGGTGTAGAAACAAGTCCAAATCAAGCTAAAAACCGTCCAATGTCACAAGCTGGTGATTTTGTAACAGTCATCGAAGTCAATGGTCTGAAGCTAGCCGAGAATGCATCAAAGAAATCCGAAGAGTCTCCACAGTCATCTGAAAGTAGTTCCATAGACCCAACCACAGCTGCCAAGAAGAAAGTGCCACCTAAGTAAGTCTTTTATTATCTCATATTTATGTTTTTTATATCAATACCAACACTCAAGTAGTTTATTCTACTTTTGAAGCATGTCGTAAATGGCAAACATAATCCTCTACTACACAAAAGTCTTTAGCACATCTTTAAAATATTCATATCCCTATAATTAAATCTAAAATTTAACAGATACTATGTTTTGGTAGTAATTAATATTCAATACATTGAGGAAGTTTAAAAAATATTCTCCTGACAAAATATGAATTTAGAAATACTTATAAGAACTTTTAGTTTCCTTAAAGTATTGTTAATACTGCAAATTTATGTACATATATAATTTCATGTGTATGTTACCAGACCACCACCGAAAGTGTTCAACAAGCGTGGGGCTTCCTTACCAGAGTCTGGTTTTCCTGAAGACAGTCCGCCCTCGTCTTTGGGGAGGAAAATCCGCAGCGCCGATTCAAGAGAATCAATTGCCAGTCGAGCGTCTACACCTTCCATTAGTGAGAGGGTATGTTTTTGATGTTGATTTAAATAAACATTTATGTATGCGTTTTCCCGTTTCATCTTTCATGTATTTTCCTTACTATTTTGAACTTACATAATCTTATCCCTATTGTATTTGTTATTAAAAAACTAAATTCTAAGGACTAATCCTTTTTTTATATAAAATTTTTTATTCCCACTAGGTACTAGTATTAATTATTATTTATTATATTATGGTTAGTAATTAGTGTAATATTTTAAGTTGATGTTACAAAAGTTGCAATGATTCAGGCAGGCTATATTTATGTTTTGTTGCAGGTGAAAAGCTACGAATCAATTAATTCCTTATCATCCGAACGTAAACGTTCTGGTGGAGCGGCAACTCCGCGCTCCATCGATGAGGAGGTCACTTCAACAACTCCAGATTTGGTGGAGGGCACCGATGACAAATCAGCGCCCATATCGTTAGAAAGCATACCCGCCGCAGTGCCTACTAGTGAAGACGAACCTTATTATGATCAAGTACCCGTGGATATAAATGACGGCGAATATGTCTATATACAAGCAGGTCTGAATCATTTTGTAGCTAATTTAATAGGGGTAACCCTGAACAAGGTTTTATTAATAGTTGGTCATGTTTGCTTTATTATTCTGATTCTTTTGAACTATACTCATTAAGTTGAATGTAATTGTCATTAAAGTTGGTTTTTGTATACTATGAGTGTAAGTGATAAACTAGAAAATTATTAAAGCAATGATTCAGCTGCTCAGAAATATAGCTTTTGTTACTATCACAATTTAGACAACTCCAACACTTTAAATGTTAAAATCTGTTAAGGTTTTTGGACTGCAAAGTGTGCACCAGTGTCCCCATGGTATAGTCCACGCCAAACTGCTAGTTTGCTCTGAAGTTGTAGCGAGCAGGTGTAGTCTTACAATCTGCCATGGCGATGCGATTCATTTCTATATTCAGAGCGGACTAGCAGTTGTACGTGGACTATAATAAGTAATCATAAACTAAGATTGGTAATCTGTCCGTGTGGCAGGCGGCGCGGGCTCGAGCGCGGAGGACGCGTCGAGCGGCACGAGCACGCTGCCGCTGTCGGGCTGCGCGCCGTCCGCGCCCGCCGCGCCCGACTCGCCGCCCGCGCCCACCGCGCCCAACTACGTCAACATACACTACTTTATACAGTCAGTATTGTTTTAACACTATCTTAGTTACTAATTACTCAATACTATATTCGAAGCTAGCTGACCCGGCAAACTTTGTACCGACTCAGAATCTATTTATGAAATATATTTCATATTTACTCACCTTTTAAACTTTCACAAAGTCTCCTTTCACAAAATCACTTTCACAAATTATTCTAAACTAAAATTAGCCAAATCGGTCCAGCCGTTCTCCAGTTTTAGCGGGACTAACGAACAGCAATTGTTTTTTTTATATATGTATATATAGTCTGATTCATAATTAGGTGTCCAAAATGTAAACAAAGGTGTTGACCTATCAAGAAAATATGTTACAAATGGTAGTTTCTTATTTTTTGACAATATCAAATTAATACAACAATAATAAAATAATAATCTAAAAAAAATAAGATCAATTCACATTTTCTAATATTTATATTAACTCAATTTCGTTCCATACAGTAATAATAATAAAAAACAAGGTTTATGGTGGAAAATTAAAATGTGATAATGGTAACACAATCGGAACCCAGAACATTTCTTGTGCCATCATTTTTAAGTTTCGTAGCTGATGGTATTCATTTTCGTGATTGTAATCGAACTCGAATGTATTATCGTTTTCATAGCGCGTTTGTTAAATTGTGAATAATTGTTAAGTTTTCGTTTTTTGTTGAGTTTGTTAAAGTTTTTGTTTCTTGTTAATTTTGACAGTGACATTTGTTTGTTTACATTTTGGACACCTAATTATGAATCAGACTATAGATATGGTTTATAGTTATACAGTAGGTCTATAATTATTATGTATCACTCGTAGTTATTCTTTATTCAATACTTTATTTCAAACATAGTTTATATTTATACCAATAGGTGTATAATTAATTATAAGGGGCCATCCATAAATTACGACACACGAGTTTCTTGATTTTTTTCACTACTCCCCCATCCTTGTCTACAGTTGCACACATTTTGTGAGAGCCCCTCCCTACTGGGATGTCACAAATTTTACTTATAGTACCTAATTATTAGAATAGAACAGAAGTTCCGAAATCTTTTCATTTGAATTTAAATTATCTATACATAAAATAAAATTTTAGATTATATAATGTTTTGAAATGTGACGTCACACTTCGACCTCATCCCTTGTCACACAATGTCACACTTCGTCGACCGTTTATGGATGACCTTTAATCTAAGACCTCATAAACCCTCATTATGTGTTTGCTAAAAAAAATCCCATACTACAAACGGACCTTGTCAAACGCTACGACGCTATAGGTACTCCCTCCAAAATAAGATTCACGTTATGGATGTCGTAGCACGCATATTTTAATATTAATATTTCAATGTAATTTATTTATACGCATGGTAGGTATTTATACGAGCTAATCTTTCGCGTAAAAAAGTATAAATAAACAAATTTGTATAATTTTATTCAAAAATATAATCAAGCCAACAATAATATAATATTAATTACAAAAAGTACAACCAAAATTCAAATTAAATATTTAATTATTAATAACAATCTAAAAAAGATTGTAGTAATTGCACTGCCGCCGTTGAATATAATATGCAGCATTCGCATACTACCCGTACATATTACTGTTTTTGAATATTACTGTACATAATGTACATAACCACGTAATGCTCCTCAATTAATTAAATAAATAAATATTAATAATCAATCTGTCTATTTTTTCTGTATTAACTGGAAATGTCTATTGATAGGATGGATTGATAACTATTAATAATCGAGGTTTAGTCATAGTCGTTGTGCTATACATATTATATGAATGCTATATTACAAGGCAGATAGCAAACGATTGCCATTTTATCACTAAGCCTGGTTAAGGGAAGTAGGTTAAGGCAACTAGATGAATGTGACCAAATAAATGATTCCAACAATGAAGCAATTTATTACGTTAATTTGTACACGTAAGTTTGGGAAAGGAAGTGCCAATTTAGGTGTAATTAGTAATTATTGTATTTTTTTACTCAGTTATTGTTGTCAGTATGTTTCATATATCCTTATGTATATATAAAGTTATTATTATGTATTTCGTATATTTTTAATATGGGTATTGCAGATATTTCCAGCGTTTTGATATGAAGTATAGTTATTCTATATTTTTTGTGGGGAAGGGACCCAAAACATTCGGAGAATACAAAGTTTAGACGTGTCCAATGTTTTAAGGGGTCCTGGATTACTGTTACTGTTAGACTAATTTTCCTATCAGAACTATATTAGGCCATAATCTACCACACTAATCAAATGTGGCACTTGAGATTGTACATGCATATGTGTTAGAATAAAATACATGTTACATTATGAAGAGCTTTCAGGCCGCCTAGTTTAATGATGATTTGATCTATATTTAAATAAGTAAAATTTTGCAAAATCAGAGTTGAATTAGATAGATCAAACTACAAAGTTGAAGCTGCTAATAACATTTAACAACAAGAACAAGAATTAGATTAGCGTACAAAATAAGCGTATGTTTCGGTGCAGGCAAGGGGGCGAGGGCGCGGAGGCGAGCGAGACGAGCTCGGAGGCGGCGGACGGCGACGCGCCGCTGCTGCTGCGCACCATCTCCTCCGACACCGAGGCCGCCACGCCGCCCGTGCTCAGGAAGCTGCAGCACCAGGTAACGCACTAAACTTACTACGTAGACTCGTACACAAGATTATAAAGGTGGTAGAACTGTTTGTTGTTCGACTCCGAAACCACTGCCACGCCTATTTCTGCCTAGTTATAGCAGTGTTAGGCGCTGCTGTGTTCGGGTTTGAAGAGTGTGGAAACGAAGGTAAACTTATCCGAGATGTTCCAATTGAATCCTAAAGTGTCGCTATTGTGTATTAGGGCTCTTTAATTTTATCTGGGGTAGATTGCAAATGTTCATGGGCGACAGTGGGCACTCATTGTTAGATGGACTGCATGTTCGCTTGTTTTTATTTATACAGGAGTAGCAGACGAGCATGCAGCCCACCTGGTGGTAAGTGGCTACTGCCGCCCATGGACATATGTAATCAACCCCAGAATTACATATTCCTACCTGAGGTCGGCCGCAGATGCGCCGCTACCTCTGCGGGTTAAGCTAGAACGCCTCGGAAAAGTGTGTCTCCCTATCCCTGTCTTACTATATCCTTCAAATCAGAACACAGCAGCACTTAACGCTGCTGTTATGAGGCCGAAATAGGTGTGGCGGTGGTGCCGCCGGAGTCGAACCACATATGGTTCTACCACCTTCAAACTTATTAAAATACATACAGTTTTCGAGGTGGTAGAACACTTTGTGACCCGACTCCGAAAGCGTCACTGGCACACCTATTTCTGTCTAATAATAGCACTGTTAAGCATTTTCAAGGTGAAAGTAAGCAAGGTAAAGTTATACGAAGCGTTCAAAATTAGTGGTAAAGCTCAGTAACGCCTTAGTTGCTGACCCCAGGTAGGTCTCTTGATCCCACCTGAGATAGATTATACACATCCATGGGTGGCAGTGGTAATTTCCCATCATATGGACTGCTTATTGGTTTGTTTGATTTGTTTATTACATGAGGATTTTTTTTAGTGAAACTTATTATTAACATTACCTAAAATATAACACTACAAAAACTTATTGGTTTTTATTTATATTCTTATCTGTAGCGACTGTATAATAAGCGTAAAATGGATTTTTTTCTTCTAGTATTTGAAATTATTAATTAACAATGATGGTTTGAGAAAAGAATCCTACATCTTTTCTCAAACCTTTATAAAATTATATGATGTCATAAAGTTATACAAAACGATCCTGCATATAATATACATACGAATACGATTAATGATTACTCATTGTATGATGCATGGTTTGTAAAAATAATGTCTTGGGATTGACGCGTACGGGGACTCTTGTATTATACAAGTAGGTAAAAGGCAATGTCGGCTGTGTAGCGCGTCTTTCTAATATTGGCTTTTAGATCGGTACAAATAATTACTCTAGCTATTTTCTAACGTACCTACTAAATATTGCTACAGATGAGATATTATTGCTACAGATGAGATATTTTTTACTTGTTTAATCATTAATTCACACAATATAAACAAAAATATACTACATAAATAAACGTGGTTACATAGATAGATAAACTTAGTAATATTAATATCATTATCAATTCATATTTCAGTATCATAATCCTACACTATTTACTTCTATATGTGTAGTCTCATCTAAGCTTCTCTATTAAGCATTAGTAAGTAACGGGAGCAAATCTAGTCAATACGATCAACGATATAACCCACATGTCCAGTCGACCGGATGCATAATTTCGTGCTTGAATTGCACCCACACGCAAACTAAACAAAAACATTTTAACTAACGGTATAGTGTCGCACCAACACTATTCACCGTTGTTTGATGAAGTAGTGTGTTATTAGATGCTACTTTTCGTATTATCGAATTTTATTGTTGGGTATCAACTTATTCCTATGATTTGAACCCAATGTTTTATTTCTGAATTCCATGTAGTAACTAGTGTAAACATGAAACACTAATAATTCTTTATATTTTAATGACAATTAGCTGAATTTTGAATTAAAATTTCATACAAATTTACATTATTTTTAAATTGTCCAGTGCCGCATATTAAGTTTTTAAAGTTAATACACAAACATATTGATTGGCAGCTAAGCTTTTTTATGGTTTGTTTTTCTATGAAAATTAATAACTATTAAATAATAATAATAATGTAATAATCTTTTGTGGTCTACACCTTTCCAATGTTTAACATAATTTTTAATATTTCCATGGTAGATCACTTTGTTTCGGTTTGATGAGTATTGAATGGAGCTCTACACATACCAGTTTGGCATTCCATTCTCATAATTTGCAAATTAACTTAAATTAACTCTCAAGAAAAAATAACAATTCCCTGAGAACAAAATGTCATTATTTCGATTGATTTAAAACATTCGCCGACAAACATTTGATTATGTGCAAACTTTTTAAATAAATAAAAATGTCAGAAAACAATAACAAAACCTAATCCAAACAAATAGCTAATTTCAATACATTAATCAGTTTACAATGACGTGTTAAAGTCGAACGCTCGATTGCAATGTCGCATACATGTGATGTGCGTACGAGAACAATGGGCGCTTATCGCATATTTATGTTAATTGAGTGGGAGATTACTTAACCGCGCCACCTCACTTCCCGTATCTCACCTAAAGATAAGCATAATTTTCTATGCCTTATTTTACTTATCTTTCATCCAGTAATGTTACAAATATGCAGTATTTTTATGACAATGGAACAGCAATACTATTAGTTGGATGTAAGGCATTCTTCTGCAACACACATATTCTGTACATAGCATAATTTTGAACTGAATCATGCTCCACCGCCAACAAATAAAAAGCTCAATTAAACCATGAATCATTTATTTAATATCCTTTTTAACAGCTTAACTTCCTTCTCATTATTATCAAAATCATTGGTTTCGTTACTTATTGAGATTATTCTGTTATAATTTTTCAGATCCAGCACTCCTAGTGGTCCTTTAAGGGAACATTTTCTTTCACTAGTAATCAAGTTATATTTGCAAAACTTCACTTCACAGTTACCGTGTTCACACAGTGTGTAGTAACAAACGCCGTCGGCACAAAAAGAGTCTATGTCTGATTTTAGAATCAACCGATTTGCCAAGATTGTTGCGTGATGAATTAATTTTGATCGGATGTAATTTAATAAGATTTGATCTATTCCCAGTGGTAAAAAAGATGTCATTGTCGATTCTGTAATTTGTCCAGCAGTCTCATCTGAAAGGAAATGAAAAACACTGTATTAAAAAGTTGTTAACAAAATGTAATTTTTTGTAAAGTTTCCTAAGATAACAGTTAATATTGATTATTACGTTGATTTATGCTTTTTAATAATAATTCTATCCAATTTTTTCCTACCAAAAAACAATTTGGCAATATCTAATAGGTAACTGCAAATTGTCAAATG
Source organism: Epargyreus clarus clarus (assembly GCA_014595695.2). Lineage (NCBI taxonomy): Eukaryota > Metazoa > Arthropoda > Insecta > Lepidoptera > Hesperiidae > Epargyreus > Epargyreus clarus. Next base: position 2,676,234 of record JACTTY020000035.1, read on the forward strand.
TTGATCTTCATTAGCAAAAATTGGATTCAGTGATTATTAATAACGAGTTTAGTTACTTTTGACTCAAAACAAAAATAAGTTAAATGAGACTTTTGTTAGAATAGTTACTGTTTAGGTTAATTGCAATTATGAATATGATGCATACCGTTTATTTGTTAGGTTTTATAGTTTGTGTAGGCTGGCTCATGATTTCAGTAACGGTTGACGATAAGACTGCTTCAAGTTCCAATGGACGTTCGTCAACAGCTTGATTCGGAGTCGTCGCAGTAGATGGCACTGATACAGCGATTGTTGATTCAGGCGGCTTCACCGTTGTCCTAGTTTCCTTATCTTGCACCGTGGACTTGGCCGCTGGCTCGGTGGCTTTAACTGGCTTTTGTGACGTAGGATCTTCTGGTTTCACTATTGTATTGTACTCTCTGCATTCCCCATTCAAATCTGTGTCGTAAATATTACACGTAATATTCACGCAACCGAACTTGTCACACCTCATCGTCGTACAGGTTTGGTCATTGCACCATATTGTGACGTTATGTCTTCCTATCTCTATTGTCTCGAACGGGGTGGGCGATGTCGGTTTTATGAGTTGATCCGATTCGGGTAGTATGTCGTTGCCGGAACTCCACCATGTGAACGGATAGGTTAGCCATCCCCAAAGTGTGGAACCGATCCCGCGACCCTCGTTAAAATTATCTGCAAGCGAGGTTAGTAGATTAAACACACAGGATTATTTGACACCCAAATTTAGAATTTCTAATACTCACATTCCACTGGCTTGCCGTAAATTCCATTCACTTCGCATAATACTAGAATAACAACAAAATACTTAAGAGTGAACATTGTAGCAGGTATGATTGCGACTGTTTCACCGGGGTAAATGTTTGGATAGTCCCATCTCGGCTTTTTATATGCCTCGACTGGGTATGTCCCTATCTGTTGAAAGATAAGCCCCTTACGGGAATGTTTGCCTAATGAGTTACGAAGGAACTTATCAACAAATGATTTAATTATCCAGAATTATCCTGAGCTTTACTCGTTGCATGGGATGCACAAGACAAGAACAAGATAATGTTTTATACGTTTATTAATTTTTATGACTTGTCCATAAGGACGGAAATGTTTTTAAATCGTTTATGTGACATTAGGAATTTAGTTGAAAATTGTTCACATGTTGTAGAATTTTGACCGCGATTCTTCATGTCAACCTCACACAATACGCAGTGATCCTTTATATTGGGACAGGCTAAGAACCGACAGAGTGATCTATTTTTCCTACATTCCGTGAGTATCTTGAGCTTCTTCATCGGCCGAAGTGACGAATACATTTGATTCATATATTCTCTAATTTCATTCATTACATCTGTGGAATTCCAGAGGGTGCTGTCATCTTTCCGAAACAAGTGGCTCGCCCAGTATTTCTTTCCGATAGTGTCCATAATTTTCTTCACGCTAACGAAATTTCGGAGCGGGACATCCTCCATATTGTATTCGCCATTTGAAGTAAAGTTTATTATTTGTGGTTGAGTTTTTTTGATAGCTTTCCATGGAGAGAAGTATAATTCTTTTGTTTTCTATAAAAGAGTACATAAAATATTAAAAAATTGCATATGCAAAATGTATTGCATTCAATAAATGTTTTGTTATTAAACTCTTCATAAAGGTGATATTAAATAATAGTCGTTTATATAACATTTATTAATGTACTTACCGATGCAAGTATTTTATTTGAAAATACTATAAGAAAAGGAAACACAGCCATGGTTAGAATTAACAAGTTTAATTGCATACGTACAGTGAAACACCTAACAAACATTGTAAGTGCAACTGAGTAAACTGTTTCTTATCACAGCTTTAGCTGTAAGCATTTTATGTTTATAAATCCGTAATGGTCTCAATGTGTATTTTCCAAATAAACGTCGTTACGTCATTTCTAAACAATTTTATCGTTTTTTAAGTTTTCACAATGGCCCTTGGCCTTTAGTTCTTTCTTTAAACATTTTGTTCTCGTAAAATGTTTCTTAATTGCTACGAAGGTGGTACATTTTACGTTGATACAAATCGTTGCCTTTCCAAATATTTGGCCCATCAGTTTGTTTTGTAAGCTGTCGATAAGCTCAAAAACAATATCTAAGGACACATCGGTACGCGAGTCCATTGATATTGTGCAGTCTGCAACAGAAAAAATCCTATGAAATAAAATTAATTAAGAATACTTTAGTAACTGCACATTCCTACATATATTCCATATATTTTTTTTTTATATGGAAGATTAAGATTTTATATAATATATTTAATTTTGGTCTATATGTATACAGGGTGAATTTTTCGAATAGGCCTTCAGGGCCCAATCCGAAACTATAAGGATTAGCGAAAAACGCTGAAAGTAGTTACGAGGCCGATTTTGATAAAAACGAAAACTGCATCATTCGTTTTTTTAAATATCTTTTTCCCAAGCCGGGAATCGAACAAGTTAATTTTGAAAAAAAAAATACATCCTCTATATTATTCCTCTATCTAATAGTTTTGCTTATAAGGATCAAATTCTGGGAAGTAATGATAAATGACAATCGAAAGGAAAGCCTAATTTTTAAGAAAATACATATTTTTCATACATTGGCATACTAATCCTTAAGGATTATACATAAGTCATAACATATGACTTATGTATAATCCTTAAGGACTATACATAAGTCATAACATCGAAGAATTTATGCATGTGTGCCCCGCGCAGGGGGATGTTTGTAAAACATTTTATGAAGGAATAAAATATAGTAAACAAATGAAATATTATAAATTGCAACTTACCAGTATTATTAGTTCCCGCATTACAGTGCCCTATCTTATTAAAACGCTCCTCGGGAATACAATTTCTTTGGATACACATTTTGTCACCACATTTTAAAGATCGACAATTTTTTTGGGAGCAAAATGTTAACATACCATTTACATATTTGCCCACGAGATTTGTAAACGTTGAAGCTACCGAGTCCACGTCGTCCCAATTAACTTTGCTAAGCGATTTTTGTATATTCGAAGTGCTATTTATATTTACCGTATGTTCACTTATGTTTAAATTCGATTCATGAAGTTGTTCTTCTCTTGCTGCAATCGTTTCATTATCTATATTATGTCCAGCTTCGTTAGGCCAGTATAATAAATCGTTGTCCATTAATATTTGCTGATTATTAACTTTACCGGTTTCAAAATTGTTTTGTGATGTATTGACACTTTTTAACTTTGAAATTGTACTATTTGGTAATGTGCTGTTATCTAATATTGCACGTTTGATGCGTATGAAAGATGGTGACGCTGTTGCGTTATTAGGTTCTGCTGACACTGTATGATTTATATTGGTGATATCTTTTGTTGTAGCTTCTATATCAATTAAATTGTCATCGCTTGAAATGTTTACTAGAATAGGTATTGTTGCGTTGGTTTCATTGTAGTCAGGAAGGGAGTCTGACTTATTTGCTGTAGAATTTAATTCCAGTATTCGGGTGATGTTAGGTTGTAATTTAACTTGAGTGTCGTGATGTATGTTATTAAAGTTCTCATAATCAGATTTTTCTGTAGTTTGTAAATTCTGGTACGAATACCCTTTACCGTGATGAAAAGTTAGAAATTTGCTGCGATATTTCTTATTTAGACTACTAGAATGAGATTTTTTCTTCTTGTGCAACGATGTCTTGTGAATTGGTGCAAAATCATATTGGTAAAGTTTAGATAACCCGTGAGTAAGAATATTCAAAGGTATAGGAAAAGTCAAAGAGGAAAATGACATATTCATGGGTGCCATAGTGTCGCTTAAGTCGACGTCGTCAGGCGTTGTGGCATTATTTGTACTAAAACTTTCGTGCACCTTTTTTAACACCTCATAAATTTTAGGCATTTGAATGTCGACCTTAATTCGTATATTTACATTATTATCAGAAATATCACCAGTGTTCTCGCTTCGGTGGCCTATATTTTTATAGGCAGTGTTAGTTATTAAAGGATTGTCGTCATTAAATGCTTTTGCTGGTTCAAAGTAGGATGAATGTGGTTTTCCAAACGGTATCAAGCATTGCTTGCAGTTACATTTGCATGGAAATTTATTTTCCTCACAGAAGCATGATGAAAGAACTGCGCTGTTTCCAGATTTGGTTACAAAACCTGGTAAATCCACTTTGTTTTCATTCCAAATTATCTTACTAACAGTAGGTAAAGATTCTTCATGCGGTACATGCAACGGAACAAATAAATCGTAAGGATTAGTGAAAACTTTTTGTGGTAGAAACTGGCTGAAATGGTAATTCCGATCTCTGTCAAAGGAATGCACTTTTGGAAAATTTACTTTTGAAAACTTTTCATGGCGTACTAGCGGTACCTTATTTTTTCCTTTAGTTTTTTCAAAATATTGCACTCGTTGTTTATGTGCCTTTTCTAAGTGATTTTGATACTCTGATAACAAATTTTCGACATCTTCATCACTTTCGCTTTCATCGTTTATTTTTGTGTCTGGTTCGAAATTCTGAAAAATTAGTATTTGTCTTTGATTTGTTGATGTAAATATTAAGTAAACTTGAACATTGTTTATGAATATATTGTCCTAAATTCTTATTAGATTATTCGGATACAATTGTGATGAATACTAGAAATACGTGACATTTAAAAATAAATGTAACATACCAGATTATTATCGATGTCATTTATAATTTCAGCAATGTCGCTAAATATAATAGCATCGAAAGGCGAAAGCTCCAACCGCTTTACCTCAAAACCTGTTAATACAATTAAGATGTATAATAATTAAAAATAGTTACACAATTGTTTATTTTGTAAACCTATAGGCAATATTGATACGAAGGTACGAGAAAATACGCCAAGAAACATATTATATAATAAAATCTACATTTCTTTATTTTTTTACTAATATCCGATAAAAAAAAGGCTGTTTTTGCATTATTTACATTGAAAGCTAATAAGCGAGGTTGTATTGTGGTGCCAGGGTGTGGATGTCATTCGACGTACATATACGCACCTTACTCTTCACAAGTGGCAAAATATCTGTGATCGGCTTCAGGTAGAACTCCTGTTCAATATGAAGTTGGTTACAGATGTCCATGGACAGCAGTAATTACTTACCAACAAACAAGACTGCTTGCACGTTGGCTACTTCAATCTTATAAAAAATCTTACTATTCGTATCCCCACATTGACCGCTATTAAGTATACAAGCGGTAAGGAGAACAATGGTGGTAATCATGTTTGACTGTATGCTTCTGAATGCAGACTCAGAATACTTTCAAAAACCACTTGATTTTGTAATAGGCCAAATGTTTACACTTTGGCCTAGTGGTTATAAACAAAGTTTAAAAGCCATTGTTATGTAATTTTAAAGTGTACAAAACTTTGTTTCTTTCTTTTGTTTGAATAAAGTACACTAGACATTTTGTGTGGTTTTCCTTATCGTATTAACATACGACTTTTTTATGCTAAATTATTTTTAAAACTTAGGTGTAATCTTACTAATTTTAGTATAGGTTTTTAAATAGTATTAGTTAATGAAAACTTTTTTAATATTTACTACAAATTGTTAACTAAGCTTTTCTAAAAGAACCTCCGTAGGATAATACAGCAAAGTTTTGTAAAAATTTAACCTGTAAATAATAATTTTTACATTTTTTGTTTTATAGGAATCTACCAACAGCAACAATGCGGAGGCCGAGCGTCTCACCATGCACCGTTGTATAGTCACAAGTATTATAGAGAGCGAGAATGTGTACGTCGAATGTCTTTACGTTATGGAGAAGGTATGAGTAAAATATATTTTTCAGATTTCAGTATTCTATTCGAACAAAAAGAAAACGTTGCTATACCCGTGTTGATTACGAAATTGTTGCCGGAACATATTACAAGTTTTTTTTATAAATAATTTTATATTAATTTCATACTATTTTATAATTTTCATTTATGGATCGTATTTTTGCATTTAAACATTACTCAAATCGGTTTTAACGAATTTCGATACGAGACCTTTTTATATTTTTTTCACTTTGTTGTGCTTTTTATTAGAACTCTGAAGCGTATAGGACTATATGTTTGGTGTTTTATTTTATTTGTGAGAATATACTCTAACATCATTTACTTCTCTTTGCAGTACATGAATGCGATAAAAGCAACTCTTTCAACATCTCAACCGGTGATAACGGAAGAGGAGTTTGGAACTATTTTCTACAAGATATCGGAGTTACACGAACTGCATAAGAATTTCCTTGAAGGACTGAAAGCAGCTGTCGCCAGCTGGGAAGAGCCTCTTTCTGTCGGAATACATTTTAAGAAAATGGTAATAATACTTTTCTGTAAATAAATAAATAAATAATACACCATCATATTTTAAAAAAATACGGCATATTCAACGTCTCTGGAGAAAAACATCTGTAGCCAATTTAAACGTATTGTTGGAAAGACGGCATTGACCATTTACCATCAGGTGGCCTATATAGTTATTTGCTATTTCAATATTATAAGAAATATTTAAAAAAAATCATGTAATAAATTTGTGTGATGTGTACCGCAGGCGGAGAACATAAACGTGTACGGCGCGTTCTTGCACAACTACGGTCGAGCAACGGACGCGGTGCGGCGCCGCTGCGGCAGCTCGCAGCGGTTCGCGGACCTCACGCGGCAGATCGCCTGCCGCGGACAGCCCATGTCGCTCGACGACCTACTGCACAAGCCCGTCGCACGGGTGCAGAAGAACGCGCTAGTATTGCACGTAAGTATTTAATTGTGTGATAAAGTAGCGTGCGTTTATACACAACTAATGTCACGCGACGGACGCGGTGCGGCACCGCTGCGGACCTCACGTAGCAAATTGCCGCTAATAGCCCGTGTCGCTTGACGACTTGCTGCATAAGGCAGTCGCACGGGTGCAGAAGTACGCGCCTAATACCGTCTAATACGACTTTTGTATGTCAAAACACTGAATAAGAATAGTTTTATAAAAATTAATCTTAATGAACATTCTTTTACAGGATCTCATTAAATATACTCCAGCAAGTCATCCGGACCACACAATGCTGACAGAAGCTTTAAATATGACTCAACATTTTCTGGATGAATTTAATATTATACAGACCAAATCTATGTTTCCCGTAAGTATTTTCTCTATCAAAATTACATAATTTTCTTTTAATATCTTTTACTTTCTAATATTTGTTTTTTATTTTTACAGAATGCGGACCGCGCACAGAGAAGGCTCGTTAAAAATTCATTTATAGTGGAGCTTTCAGATGGACATAGAAAACTAAGGCATCTATTTTTATTCAACGATGTTATTGCGTGTGCGAAATACAAGGTATCTGACAAAAATAATGTAAGTTATTTTAGTTTCCGACAAAAATAATGTAAGTTACTTTAGTTTAGTTAGTTTTAATATCCCGAGAATACTTTTAACACTAGACTTAAAACTTTTTGATTAACAAATGAATCATTAATTGATAAACTTCTGTGACCCCCATGCATGTGATATTTTCTTTGTGTTACGTTCTTTATGATTTATAAAAAAAAAAACTCAATATGTGTGGTATGTGAAGTCTAACAATACGCACTTGGCCAGCGCGGTGGACTATGGCCTAATCCTTCTCATTCTGATAGGAGACCCGTGCCCTGTAGTCGGACAATGGGTTGAGGATAATGATGATGACGTTTTTTATATGGCTAATCTAGCTTCAAGATATTATAATTGTATTGTAATTTTCAGGCGGCAGGTCGAGATAAGTTCACGTTTGAATTGAAATGGTTCATTCCTCTTCCGGACATTGTTGTGGTGGAGGAGGACACAGGCTCTGAGCGTGAGACGTCTCCGGCTAATATAGTGGCGCTCAAGTCGCAGGCATGCACTGTGCGTGACCTCATACTAGCTGAGGAGAGAGCCGCGCAGGATGATAAGGTATTGATTTTGTTAACCCTATATTTGACTGTGTGCACTTAAATGCACATTCTCATCAGATTTTTTTTTCTGAAAAACGCAACATCGAATCTTTTTAATAATAACTCAAAGCGACTTAGCAAACGTTTCTTTACGTCAGAAAATGAAATCTATATGTGTCTCGTTCACACTTTGTCAGTCGTAAACAAAATAGCGAGCCGTCGGTCAGCGCCTGCGCAACGCTCTCTAAGTATGTAATTTTATCTGAATGAAATTAAGTTATATGTATGAAATTTATATAATTTTACTTTCTGCAAGCTTTATGCAATTTTTTCGTGATATTATTTTTGACATATAATGTTTTGAATATATAGTAATTCATGACTTTTGTTATGTGTGCATTAAAATGCACACTACCAACGACGTACACTATTACTGTTTGTGAATATTGTATCTTTAAATGCACATTGCCAACTTTGCTACTATATACTAAGGTTCTGCACCCAAGGTAGGGGTAGGGTAAATAAGGTTCAGACAGAGTTTTTTTTTATAATTCATAACTGCCATTCACATTTCCCCCCTTCCTCTAAATTCCCAGTCCTTAGCTTGCTTTTTTTTCTTTCATATGACTGGAGGTCGAAAAATTCTAGCTTTGGTGTCTAAATTGCGTAATTAAATCTGACGTAGAATCCAGCAAATTTTAGAAGGTGAATTCCAGATGTGTAGTTCTCATCAAGACGTCTCTGAACTCAAGTCCTGTCCAATCAATAGCGTCTTCTGTCAAAAATGTAAACATCTTCAATCATGATGACTCGAGAACATCTGCAATATCAATCCCAGATAAGACCAAATTTCCACTTGAGATCGGCCATAGATGCGCTACTAGCCCTGAAGACAAAGCTAGAATGCCTCAGAAAAGTATATTTTCTTACCACAACCTTCAAACAAGTGGAATAAGGTCTA